>OY974083.1:38277436-40677436 GCA_963854165.1 Sylvicola cinctus
ATGTGTATTTATTTAACTTTTCTTCATTATAAATTTTTACGTATTGATTCATAAACTTTTAAAAATTTTGTTTTAATTGTGAATGCTAACTGTGGTAATATAATCTTTTTTATTTAAATTTTAGTAACAGATTTGGTTTATATGAGTATTAGCCCATATTTCTCAAATACAACTCAACATGCCGAACGAATCCAAAAATAAATGAATTTGAGAAATGGTATGTAAAACATTTGGACAACAATTCACAAGTGTCAGGATGGCCGAGCGGTCTAAGGCGCCAGACTCAAGATTGATTCTTGCCTGTCAAACACAGGTTTACATTGGAGAGCATTCTGGTCCTCTCTGAGGGCGTGGGTTCGAATCCCACTTCTGACAAACTTTTTTTGTTTAATTTTTTTTTCATTTTTAGTTTTGATTTTTAATTTTTTTTAAAAGGTTTTTTAAAAACATATTTTAATTTTTAATGAAATTTAATTTTTTTTTGTTTCGATTCCACAATTTTTAATTTATTAGAAATATGTATTCAAGTCAAATAACATATTACACGAAACAAAAATTAATTTTTTTTAATTAAAAAAATTAGGCCACAAATGTTTAAACGTGTTCCGTGTTTCTCGAATTTTAAAAGTGGCCACTATAGAAGGTCAATTTAATTGTCAATAGAAATAATATCGCCAAAGAATCATTGAGTGGTTGATGCTAATTAATGCAACCAAATGATTGCGTGTATTGACGTACGTAATTGATCGAGATTGATATAATTTTAATGGATTCAGTTAATACAGAAACGTTAGAAGACTTTACATATTGTCCAGCTATTGTTAAAAAAATGTACTTCAAAGGAAAAATTAATTCGAACCGTATACCCTGTGTTCTTTTTTAATATAACAATTTTTTACACATTGTTAAAAGATAATCAAACAAAATGCTTTCGATTAATTAATTATACTATAAATTTTTTCATAACAATAATTATTTCATAAGACAAAAGATTAGAAAATACTAAATTAAAAAGGAAGAATGTTAAACACGGTAAATAGTTAGATATTATAATTTTGATTACAATATCAATATGGATGAATGCAATTTATTGCAGCATTAATTACTATTTAATTGTGCAGTGATAATTAAACTAGCCATTATCATTTATAAACAGATTTGTTAATTTATATACAACCCCATGGAAATATAGATTCGTGAGTTCCAAGTTTTTGGGAAAAATGTTATTGACGCAGAACATGTTTTGACATGTACTAAGTGCAAAACAATGGAGTAGGAAATGTGCAATGGAAACGGCACTTATATTTTTATTAAAAATATAAACCCTTTTTTATTTCTTTTAGATTAGATGCTTCAAGGTCAAGTTATTGTCTATTGTCATAAACATTTTTCGTTGTATGGGAACTCAAAAATGGCTCCTCCGATTCTGTTCACGTTTGGGAAGATTATTTAAAAATATATTTTAAACAAAAATGCATTAACCTTGTATCCATAAGACGCAGTTATAACGCACATTTTATATTTTAGAAACCCTACACAATATATTTTTTAAATTTATCACGTGAAAATATAAAATTTGAAAATTCCAGATCAGATTTCATGGTATTCAAAAACTGTGTGATCTAGGCCCTAGGGAATTATGATGTTCGACATTATTAATAATCTCATTAAAAGGAACAATTTAAACAAAAAAAATCATGGTACAAATTTAAAAAATTTAAGATCACATAATTAAATAATTTAGGAAAAAAATTTAGTTACAGTTGATTATAAATTCACACATGCGATGTGGTTGTTTTATTATTACTATTATAATTATTATTATTATTATTAATATAATATTTTACAATTAAATTTTGAAAGTTTATTCAATAATAAAATTATTAACATTAACAATCAAAATATGTGTAATGGAGAAAACAAATTAAAAAACATAGTTATGTACCCAACTTGCCGTTAAAGTGTGCGTCAACAATGTGTAATGCAATCTTTTAAAAAATCCATTTTTAATGAACATTTAAGAAGGCAAATTTGATTAATTAATTGAATTTTTTCTTTTTCTGTAAATCAAACATGATGCACTCTATATTGTTGAGAATATTCTTTATTGTTAAAAATGCATTCTTTATTGTATAGTGTTTGTGATGTTTACATTTGGCATGCCTCTGAAAGACGTCATGATCTTTCTTCTTTATGATGATAATAATTATTGATGTACCGAATAATACAAAATACCGAATGGCTAAAAATAAAATTACTTTACGATATTTTAAAAGCATAAGAAAATTTGTTAGTTAAAAATCTATTATTTATCTATTTCAGGCTTTTATCTTTTGGTATATTAATAATCTGTTAACAATGTTTTTTGTTCAGTTTAATTTAAAAGAAAAAATTAAATGCAAACAATGAATTTTTTTTCATTTAATTTTCCGCAATTCCTTGAACTTCGGATTTATATAACTTATAAACTTTGAGTTGTAAATCTGTTGTTTTTGAAAATTTAAAAATAATTGTATACCTGCAGTTAGGCGAGTATACACATTTAATTACAATTTATACAAGTCAGTTTATGCAACGACGAACGACAAACAAATCCTAACTAATAAGGATTACTTGCAAAAATATTCGTAACGTATGCTAATCAAAATTTCATAACACCTCAGAAAGTTTTGTGAAGAAAACTTGTTTTTTTCCTAATGCTGTTTTCATTATCCAAACATTCTGTTTCCATCAACTGATTGTGGCATAAATAATATACTCTTAACAATAGTTAAGTGATTCATATAGCAAACTGCAATTAAACAATGACTAATTATTGCACACATGCAGAAAGTTCGACAGAAATATAAAGTTGTTAGAAGTTGGTCATTTAAGCACAAATTACCCTTACCTCAACACAATCTTGGTGGGAATTAATTATTATACAAATGATGCTACCATTACCAGTATACGAGGAACATATATAAATTGAAAAATCTTTTTAATGCAGGAGTCATTTGTTGAATAGCATCGCATTCAACAAGTCGTGCATTTAAAAACTATTTGGAAGTAATAAAAATTGTATAATCAGGTGTGACGACATGAAAGTGATTCTAATTGCTGTGTGCATTGCAGTGGGATATGCATCTGCCGCCACATTTCGTAAGTGAAGAGAGGATATGCAAATATGGGCGGCATATACTTGTTTAATTTGTTTGCATTATAACGAACGCCCAAAGTGACGACCATTTAAAGTTCAAGATTAACTGAGATTAATAATAATTGATGCTAACCACATTCTAATTAGTTCTGACAAATATTCAATGTTTTTTTGAAAACTATTTATACGCTCGAGTGTGATTTGTTTATTGTTTTTATTTTTTTATTTCTTAAATGTTATTGTGTCGATACAAACACAAATTTTGATTTATATTAAAAATAAATTGAATTGTCAATTAAAAATGTGCAATTTATTTATTACCGACAGCATCTGACATTCAGAAATGTAGCTATGGAGATGAGGCATGCCTTCTCACTGTGGTGAACAGCATTTTGCAAACCAAAGCGGATGGGCACTCCGGAATTAATTTGCTGCCCCTGGATCCAATTACGATAAATTCCATTAAAATCTCACAGGGTGGCAACTCAGCTTTGAATCTTGATCTGGATCTAACAAATATTCGATTGAGTGGAATGAGTGGTGGCAAAATGACATCGATTAAAGGATTCCAAAGTGATCCGAATGGAGAGTACGTGATTAAAATGTCATCGCCAAGATTGGTTCTTGATGGACCATACAAATCGAAAGGTCGTATTTTAGCATTCCCACTTGATGGAAAAGGAGATGCAAATTTTACATTGGGTGAGATTTTAGTTTTAAATAAATAAACAACAATTTTAAATTGATATTTTTCAATCATCCTTGCAGATAATGTTGAAAGTATTATGAGCTTTACCGGCCGTGGCATTGATAAAAATGGTCAAACTTATTTGCAATTGGATAAGTTCAAGTTGGAGTTCGATGTTTCGAGGTGAGATTTGAATACAACTTTGACTACACATTTTATTTCAAAACAACTTGAACTTGACGGAAAATTAGTCAAAAATATGTAATTACTGCGCTTTCATCTACCTTTCGTACACACAATAACAAGCATCGATTAAAAATCAAATTATATTCTAATTAACAATACTGCAATTCATGTAACTGCATGAATGCAAATGATTTAAATTTTCAAGGTTATTTACATTAATTAACAATTATTTTTCCCCCCAGATTTTACATTGACCTTAGCAATCTATTTAATGGTGATAAGGCCCTTCTTGATACTACTAACAAGTTCCTGAACGACAATTGGCGTGATATTTTCGACGAACTGAAGCCATCTATTTTCGATGCATTCGGATTGGTGTTAAAGCAGATCATTCAAAATGTTTTTAATAAACTCCCATACAAAGAAATGTTTGCGCAATAAATAGTTAAAGCTGAAATAAAATTTTAAAGAGAATCACGAATGTATTTATTTAATTATTTTTTTGTGTTCTTTAGGATTATTTGTCTCTATCATTCTAGATAATATTTCAAAATTTTTAAATTAAAAAACAACCATAGCGATTAAATATTTTATTAAGACTATTTTTTAAATTTCCGTTTAACGTAAATTCAGCAAATTTGATTTCCTCGTTAATTCACGAGATGGCGCCATTGCGAGAAAAAAGAAAATCATTTTGAAAGGTTCTATAAAAATTGAGGTTATGTCAAAACAAATAAAACAATAAACATTTAGTATTTACCAATAAACCAAAACAAATTAGAGGATCCTAAAATTTGAACATAGTTGTAGTTGCACAAATCAAAATTTAAAAATAATTTAAGCCCATAAATTGAAAACCTAATGAATCGATCATTGTGGGGCGAATTCTGTGACGGCTCTGACCGAATGCCAGAAGTTCAACTTTGTGAAATGGTCCTACCGCAGGATAAACAGCACAAATTTGCTGAATTGCAATCCATTAATGAATCTCGAGCGGAAGAGCAGGACGAAGTTGTTGAGTGAGATGAACACTTTTTAAAATTAAAAGCTTAAAATTTATTTCTTGTAATTTTATCAGGCTTCGTCTTGAGAACATACTTGTTAACCAGACAGTAGAAGTAACAAATCAAACTGAGTGCATTCAGACTTTAATTGATACATACGCAACAGATAATTCGGTAAACCTTGATTTGTTTTCTTAAACACTAAATTTTGTATGATAATAAGTGATTTTATATTATAGGGTCTCAATGATTGCGTCCTGAATCCTTTCCAATTAATCCCTAGGATCAACTTTCAGTCTGAAAGTACGGCAAATCTTGTTAAATGCGACAAAATTATAAAGCCTTTCAATTTCATTCCACCACAAAACAGTGATTTCATTAATGGTGTTCCTGTTGATCACCCTATAAAGATAACCAGTAAGATTGCCGAAGCTGCCATAAAAAAATCACTTTGTGGTTTATTGAATGTAGCTGGATTTAATGGTATAATACATTTTTAGAGACAAATTCCTCATTTTACAATTTTTATTTATTTTTGCTTACAGAATGCACAGAAAGTGCGATGTCGACATTAACACAGGCTGTGATAAAGTTTTATCGATCGCTTCTTGATGGTGTTAGAGAACAATTGATGCATGATGGAAGAGACCATGAGGTATTTATTCAATGATAAGTACATTTATGTTTTACCTAGTAATTGGATTGTTTGCAGTATGAGATTGACGCACTTACATTAGAAAAGGTTTATCATACTATAACATCCAATTCCTTGCTGTCTCTCAATCAGTACTACAATAAGGAAATAATTTTAAAGAATGCCCAAGGTATTATAGAGTTCAAGGAAAAATTTTTAGAGTACGACAAACTTGTGCAAGAAAGTCACAATAATATGCAGAAAACGTAAGTTTCTTTTGGGCCAGTATTAAAAATCCCTTTAATTTAATTTTAAAACAATTCTCCATTAAAGAACAATTAAAGAAGAACAGGATTATATGGGTTTCCTAACTTATTCGACCACCGGTGCCGATGAAGATTCTGCAACGCGATACGTATTCACTAACAATGGAGAGGGAGTAGATAACAATTCGAGATATTAAATTCAAAATAACGATTACATATTTGCTACTACAGTTTTAACGGTTATATTTTATATTTTTTGATTTTGGTAATAAAAAATAAGTACCTAAGAATTTAGGTATTAAAAAAACTGATTTGTAAATGACTATTATTCAATCCATTAACATGTCTAATAATTCATTTAGAGCTGTATTGTATTCAAATGATTCTCCAACAGAAGCGGCCAACTCTAACAGCGCTGCGTTGATACTAACTGCAAATGTACAAACAAAATATAGGTTTTAATTAACATAATAATGTTACTGACTACATTTTTTACAGTAAATACTTTGTAATTTATTGTGATCCAGAACCAATTTTTCCATGCAATCATTCATTGAGGCAATCATTTCCAAATGTTGTTCTTCGGTAATGGGGCCCGACCCTTGCATAAGGTCCCATTTTTTGCGAAGATTCACAGTAATATTATCCGGTACAATTTGTGTTGCGCCATTTTGATCAAAAGCACTTAATTTATCCTTCAAATTAATTAACTGAATACACTTTGGTGACGTGTGATCAACAAATGGCTTGTGTAGAGCATCTTGAGCTATTTTTAAAGCCACTGCAACTGAACTCGAGTCCTTTGGTTGCGTGTCCAACACTGCTGTAAGAAGATTGATAGCTTCATCTAAATGCACCGCATCACATTCGTTTTGAATTGCAGAGATTTCGTTGCAATCATTCTCATAGTCCATCTGATGGTCTTCACAAAATTTCAATGTTGCTTTAATTTCTTCGAATAGAGTAGTCAGTTTCCCAAATGATTTTTTCATCTCTTCCACCTCCATCAATAATTGAGATTCATTTGGTTTAATTTCATCTAATACAACCGTTTGTTTTTCGTACGCTTTTTCCATTTTTGTGATTTTAAAAATCCTGAATTAAGTTTATATAATTTGATTATTTTCTACCAATAAATGTATCTATTTACTCTTTATTCCAACAAAAGTATGACCAAACGGCTGCAACGATCACAACTCAAATAACTTTTTAAAAAATCAATAACGCGACAATAATTAATTAGACTCTCCAATTTTGAACGGGATTATACTGTAATGATAACATTAATTTAAACTGAACATTGAATTGGCATTATGAAACTAAAATGTAATGACATTGTGGAATGAATAATTTTTGACTAAATTGGGCTGTAAATAAACAAGAGTACCATTTACATAGTGGCTAAAACGTTTTTATTTCCGATTTTTACATCACACATAAAATGACATACACATATTCATTAATTAATATATTTTCATTATTTATTTATTTATTTAATTATATATTTGTTTTCCTTTTTGTTGTTTTTTTATTTTTTTATTCTAGCATTTCTTTAATTTATAAGAATTATATTTTGTATTTAAGAACTTGTGTGGGCGAACGCAATTTTGAATGCATTTGCAAAAGTTGCAAAAAATTGAAGCGCTGGCATAATAGTATGCAATGCAACGACGAATCGCATGCAACAGAAATGTTTTTTTTTCTTTGAAAACATAAACATTGTTATCATACACATAACTGAGGCAGTGAATCTGAATGGGTTAACTGTTAAGTTTTCCCGCGGGTAAACAAACACCCAACCGACATTAAAAGCTCTTCTCACCATTTTTCAACACCTTTATGATCCGATCATTTGTTTTATATAATAAATACTTGATTTCATTTAACATTTTTAAGACGATTTTTTTCATTCTTTACTGCTAGTTGATTTCACATGATACAATTTGTAATGAAAAAAAATCGAATAAGTTTTTGCGTGAAAACTCAATTTGATGGAAATGAAATTATTGTGTGACATTAAGTGGCAAAGATAACGGGTTTTTCGTTTTAATTAAATTGTACGCATTTAAATAAATTTTAAGACTTTTAAACATTAACTTTTAAATTTATTGAAACCTATAATTGTTTAATACGTGTCTGTAAATTAACACAATTGCAATAATTAAAACTAAAAAAAAATTAATATTTAATTCCATTTGATTGAAATGTTGCCACAAAGTGTTAGGTAATATCGCAGAAGAATTGCGATCAAAGAAGTTTTGAAAATAGTTATTAAAATGATTTCCTTTCCATCCACACTCATGTGTATGCGTTTTTTTAAAGAAATTTCTTATCTTAGTAATATTTTTTGCAATATTTTTTTATTATTTAATAAATGGTTTTATATTATAATAAATATTCTGATAACAACAATGCGTTTACATTTTTTTTGTACAAAAAGAGCAAGAAAATCTATTAATTTTAACTCATTTCGTGATTTTGTCTCTTGTTGTTATGTTTTTTTTTTGTAGTTTTTCTTGTTGTTGTGTTTGTTGTGAAATTAACTCATTTTATTTTGTCTATTCTTACACTTTAGTTATTATTCTGCTGTGTCTTATCAATCAATAATGTATTTTAATTGATTAATATAATTTACAATCATAATTAGTTTTAATAATTTGTTTTCTCTCATATTTATGACTAGAGTCTAATGTTTTTAACATTATACAGAAATTTTAATTCTTTATTTACTTTTGTGGGTTTATTTAAATTTATTATTAATAATTATTTAGTATTATTTGTAATATTAAGTTAAATGGTTTTTAATTTTTTATACGATTTTTTTTTAATTTAATAACTTATTTAATTTTGTTAAATGCATATGGCAAACAAATAAATCTTTAAAATTAATGAATAGAAATTATTATGTGTACGTTTGCTTCATTTGTATTTAAGAATTACAATATTTGTTTTCATGTATTTTTTTTTTTGATGTTAAATCGTTTGAAAGTTTTATTTATTTATTATTTTTTGAAAAAATACTTTTAGTAAATATTATTTGTTGTTACAAAAATTGATTTAAGTATAATAGTAATTATGAAGAAGTAGTTATGGTTATGATGTTACTTATTTAAATGTTTTCATTAGTGTTTTTGTTTTGTTTTGTTAAGAAATTGGTTGTGCATGTGTGATTAAAACATTAACAAAATATCTCCATTTTATATGCGTCTCACGGATGAATGAATGTAGTTACTTTTGTAAAACTCATCTCTTTGATTAAATGTTCGTTCATTTGTTTCTTTTTCTATTTTCTTTGGTCTTTGTTATTAACAATTACTTTGTCATTAATTGTAATATTTAATTTTAAGAAGATATTAAATTAAAAAAACAAATTATTTTTGCATGTAGTATGAAAAATGAATAGAAAAAGCATCTAGTTAATAAATAATATTTATTTACCTACATAAGTATATATAATTCTTTTTTTTTAATTTGTTACTATTTAATGAGGGAGCAGTTATTCATCATTTAAAATTTGAAAATTGAAAAATGTATGTTTATTTCATAAATAATTATTTTGAAAAATTACTAATTTAAAACTCTTGATTAGGCCTCATAAGGCATTTTTGGCTATTGCTACAGAGTGGCTCAATTTCAAAACAACCTACATCAATAAATGGATAGTAGACATTAATAATAGTTTGTCTACTTTAGTTCAAAATATTATACAAACCCTTAGCCTTTACATAACAATGAAATTTTTATTTACTAAATTGAACATTGTTAACAGTTAAGTAACTTTAAATTTTAAATAAATAGTAATTGCAGTATTTGATATGTCATTTAACTGGAAATTACTCTTACTTTTTTGTGTATTTTACTTTAAAAAAGGAAGGGCTTAATAATTGTAATTTTTAAACTGATAGAGACCAACTTAAATTATATTCAAAACAATTATTTAAAAAGCATTTAAATTTATAAAATTTTATATGTAAATAATGTCCCTCATTACATAATCTACCAGTTTTACATAACATCCTAATTCTTGAATGAAATCAATTATTTAATACAAATAGTACATATTTTGTTCATAACGTAATATTAATTTGATTGCATAAAAACTTTTAAACTAAAAGTAAATTGTGGCGTTTGTAAGATATTTCCCAGTGGTGAAAGACTCTGCCCTGCCCCTAAACTTTAAAGCTCATACATTTTTTTCTATAGTTTTTCCTTTCCCACTAAGGGCGAAAAAATGTCCTGTCTCTACTTAATAAAGCTAAGATAAATTTAAGCAATTTTAACGCCTGCATGCATACAAAAGCACGTATTTCACCTTCGAAACACAAGTGTTGTTTAAAAATATTTTGTTTTTGATCACATTACCATATGTTTTGAGAAATATTTGTCCTGTGATTTGTTTTGTTTAGTTCAAAATGTTACAAATTAATGACATTTCAAAAATGTAATTTTTTGCGCGATTATACTGATTATGGAATATAAAAATATTTATATATGGAAAGATGAATTAAAACGTTTCTATTTAAGAGATTCCAAGTAAGTATAAATTAATATTTAATATTTTAATGTAACATGGTCAATAACTTTTTGTTTTTCAGCTATATAACGATGTAAATACTAATTTCCATGTTGATACACATTGCACCTCTGTTTGATTCTCTTCCGAATCGCGTTGGGTCTCAATATTTCCAACACATTTGATCAACACTTGCAAAGGTTTGTTTAATTTTTCTTCTTAAATATTAAAACTCACAACTACATGATTTACAATTGAATCTTCCATAGATTGGATTACTGCAGTCAATCACAAACAGAAGCATGCAAATCGTACCATTGATGTTTTATTTGTTAATGGAACTCGTGAGAGGTATGACCCCAAGCAGCTATTGGCGATTGAGTCGTATAATGAGTGTGGAATAAAACCAACCGACTAGTGAAGCTATATATCAGATGGATATATGTGATACACATAGCTGGATCAATTTTTTTTAAATTACTAATTATACGTGTAATTAGCAACAAGTGTCTGTTGTGCAGATGGATGTATTCCAAAGAGATTACATCCTAATTAATAAAAATAACCATATCGTGTAACATATGAGGCAAAAATAATGGTATTTGAACGAACACGCATATGAAGTTGTTTCACTTTTTGTTTTATTTTTTATTTTTTATTATTTCAGTAAATAAATATGAAGTAAAAGATAGAGCGAGACAAAAATTTAAAATTAGAAAGAGACGGATATATGTTTCCTTGTAAGCTTATTCACTTAAAGCTTTTTGACGCCGAGTAAAGGGAACATGCTCAACGCCGAAAGCTACGTAGTTTTCGGCGTGGAACTCAACGTTGATTCGGCGTCGTATTCACCACTGGGTTAAGTTAGAAAAAAGCACGTCTGTACTTGTGCTTTTATGACAGAATGAATTTAAATGCATGAAAAACATTTCATCAATACGTAACAGTTCAATTGTAAAGTGTAAAAAAATATAGAAAAATAGATAAAATGTAATAGTTTGTGGTTTAAAATTAAATGGCTAGTTAACTAATGTACATGTGTTGGTGCTCCAAAAGATTTATTATTTTATGTTGTTTTAAAAGTACATATTAATTATTCCGCCATTCATTTATGGAGTTTCAAATATACAAACGTTAGCTTTTAATTACATTTTAAACAGCACCAATCCACATGTAGCATTACTTTTTATGACACATACAACAAAGCTCACTTATATATCAGTATATCATAATAATAATAATAATTTATTTTATTTATATGTGTTTAATAAATAAATATAGAAAAAAAAAATTAAAGTTACATTTTTGGTTCGAAATAAAAATACATATTAAAACTAAAACTATCTAAAGATTGTATTAGATGAGCGTTAAATAATTTAATAGTGTGTGATTGTTAGTTTTCACAATAAGGATTTCTTGTTTGCTTATTGGCACAAAATGATTAAACTTCCGATAAAAGTTTCATTGTTCCTCAAATATTTTAGTGTCGGAGTTATTCGTGTACCACAAATAATGGCATCGAACTATTTTATATTCACTTAAGATCACATTAACAATTATGCCAACTTTATACATGTCGGATATATATTGTAAATTTATTTAATTAGCGCAAGAGGCTTTAATTTCGAATTAATCAAAAGCGTACATGATGTAAATATTTGATTGAGCTTTGTGCGCCATTATTTTACCAAAAAAAAGTTTATCAAGTGAAACTCGATTGAATTAAAAATTATTAATCGCGGATGAGTCTGAACAATATATTCCAATTATTAATTAGTTTTTTAACTGAAAAGAAACATTTTATTTTAAAATATGCTTTGAGTTTATTAAATACATTTAGACCAAAGGCGCAATTGAAATGACGCTTCCTATCAAAACCAAAATCAAGTTCGTGTTTCAAAGATCCTTTAATTTGTGCTTAAAGAACATGGAGTATAGAATTGAGATGACGTGACGAGAGGTGTCTTGAAAGCAATAAAAACAATAAGAAAACTAGTTGTGTTTTAGAAAAATCCTGTGAGAAGAGGAATGTTAAATAGTTTTATAATTATATAAATGCAAATCAACTTGAAGATAACTAAAAGTATAAACAACTCAATAGAAGTGTTTTATGTTAATACATACAGAAAACATAAAAGCGCATTTTATTCTCATAGTATACATTCATCAGTGAAGAATCTTATATAATGCAGTGTGCTTAAGCATTTGTGATTGGAGTCAATTGTATATTTCTCAAAAAGAAATGAAAGAGAATGAATGAATGAACAAATAAAAATTCACTAACCATCTCTATTTATGACTTGTGCCACGCCATTAAAGTATTTGATTCGTTTATAAGTTAAGTTAATTAAAACCAAAATAAGAAGTCGAAAACTATCAAAACAGAGGTTTTTTTTTTTAAATTGTGTCGTCCACTTGGAATTCTACTTAATGGGCGCTTCATCATTTCTTTTCATCTTACTCTACGACAGTACATAATTGTAAATTGTAATAATATAATAATAATAATAATTAATAAATTTGTTTGTGTTGCTTTTTGTCGAATTTAGTAGAGTCCACAACCTCTGAGGTTATTCGCAATAATTACATCGGTGACGGCGTCAAACACGAACTGAATATTATTGGTGTCAGTGGCGCACGTCATATGGCAATAAATCTCTTTTGAGGTTGATTTGTTCTTTGCTTCAAATTGAGCTTGAATATAGGCGGCTGCTTCCCCGTACTCTTGTCCACCTACATTTGAATAAAAAGGGAAAATATTATATTAGTCCGTCGAAATACATGATGTACAATTGGAAATTCATTTGAGTTGATGTGGAAATAATTTTTTCACCTGTGTACTCTGGGAAACAAATTGTCAATGGGCTCTTGCGGATCTTTTCCTCAAACAGATCCTTTTTGTTCAAGAACAGAATGATTGAAGTGTCCGTGAACCATTTGTTATTGCAGATCGAGTCAAACAGCTTCAGTGATTCTTGCATGCGATTCTAAAAAATGCGCAAAAATATTTTTAGTTAATTATTAAAACATTAGAATTACGAGAAATAAGAATAGAATTTGTGTCAAGGCAGAAATGTTAATTTTATTTTAAAAATGAGACGATAAACACAATTATTTGATAAAAATAATTGTAAAAGAAAACATTGTGGAAATATTTATACAGTGAACCACTTGTTTTTTCACGCTTATTTATTCATTATTATAGTAATAAGGAATGTAGGCAATATTTTCAATTAGGCAGAATTTCAAATGCTCTTATTGTTTAAGCATCTTTACTCAAGAGCGATGGAAATAAAATTTGTACATAAAATAATTAGTTTGAAAAACAATGTTAAGGGACAAACAAGGAGGCTATCTGGCAAGTAAAACTTGAAATCACGTATGAACAAATTGAGTTGGTGATGGATTAAAATGTTTGTGTTAATTAAAAAACATTCTCCCGAAAATTAATCCATTAACTAAAGTTTAACTGGTTAGCTTCATAATTTTTACAAAAATCAAACAAACTGCACCAAAGGTTGATTTATTGATATGCCATAAGTATCATGTTAAATGCAAATATTGAAAACAATTTATAATTGGCTATTGAGTATTGCAATGAAAATGAAAGCAAAAGTCATCAACAACGAACTCTGGAAGCAATGTTAATCAATATATAGAAGACATTTATCAGTAGACAAAATGCAGTCTCGTTGATTCAATTAACATCGTTTGACCCAAAGCCTAGAGACAAATTGTCAATTTACATAATTGAATTACTTTGAATAAAGCATGAATGAATATAACTGTTCATAGTAGTACTACTACTACTGCTTAAGTTCATTCAATAGTACATACCGACATGCACAATTGCTACTAACTAGTCACATGTAACAGATGGAAACATAAGCGTTTAAACTAACTTACCGTCGTCTCATCTTCATGTAGTACTTGATCATATTCGGACATGGCGACACAGAATATAATGGCGGTAACGTCTTCGAAACAATGAATCCATTTCTTCCGCTCAGAACGCTGACCACCCACATCGAACAATCTAAATAGGAATAGTGTTAATCAAATTAAATATAAAGCGCCAAGTAATTTGTCAGTTCAATTGACATCAATTACTTACTTGAAATTGAGGTTTTTGAACGAGAAGTGAACTTCAACAATGCCGGTGGTTTTGACTCGGGTACGCAAAATGTCCTGCTCTGTGGGTTGGTAGTCTCGAGCGCCTAATCGATCCAGATCGTCCAAAAAGCTGTAATGCAATAGAAAAATACAATGTTAACAACAATTTTACATACAAATAACGATTAAAAATGTTCCTACAAAGTTTGGGGTTATAACGGAAAGGAGACAGCATTTAAAATATTCTCTAAATAAAATTGTTCACGTTTAAAAGTGTGCCGCCTAAAAACCTTCAGGACCTGCCGATTGAGGTTGTGGTAAATTGGTAACTCCCAATGGTATGGCCAATGATTTAAATGCCAGTGTACACAAGCTAACTATTAGTTACACACATATTTGTAAACGTGTGCTTTGTCTAATTACCCTCCAGCGTTGACACTCAATTAACACAAAACAATCGAATAATTACCATTTATGTGATATCTTGTAACTTACTGTCATCGATTTGTAAGAACGTGTGATATTATGATCATCTCTAAGCAAAGGTCTCATTGCATAATAAATAGGTTACACAAATAACCTCAACCTCTGATTTTATACAAATACTTTTGTTTCAATTTTGGGGTCACCGTTTAATTCGCAAAAAAAAAAAAAAATTAAAAAAATTAATACCTTACTCTTTAAGATTACAATAATCTTATAATCAATCGTATAACGGTATTTTAAATGCACGGTACTATAATTGTGCTGATCACGTTAAATAGAACATGACACTACTTAACGATGGCCTTAATATCTTTTATAAAGCTCTAAAATTAAAACAAAATCTATTTAATAACAATAAAAATAATAATACGTTGGCTTTTACATTGTGTATTTTGTACAAAGTGTAATCAAGACAACATTAATTATGATCAAACCGGTGCTTTTAATGTTTTAAGGTAGCTGTTACTGAAGATATAAAACCAGAGTGAGTAAACATTAGCGTACACCATTAAAACTCACTACAGTTTCGTTAAACATAACAAATTTTTTGGTAAGCTAACAATACAACGAACATTTTAAATAAACAATTATTATTTCAGTCAAGGTTAAAGCTTAACAGTTGTCATTGCCAACTGCAAAGAAAACTTTTGAAAACCAAAAAGAAAAACCACAAAGTTTAGCTAAATCTCGCCTCCAGTAATGATAACATCAAAATTCGCATCATCTCGCGCAATCCTCAACGTGCCACATAGCCAATGGCAATGTCGACGCATTTATCAAATAAATTGCAATGTAAATCCCACGGGTGTTGCAACAAATAAGTTGTACAAATGTGAACAAGCTTATGTCTTCCAACAAGAAAAAGTCGTTGAACCTGATTTTTAAATTTCTGATATTATTAAACAGCATTAGATTATGACTGTTTATCAATGATTTATTTTAAGTTATTCTTTGATTATGTTTGACCAATATTACAGAGATTTTTAAATTTGAAATTATGGGTTTATATTGATAAGAGTTGAATATTAATTGGCACATAAAAAAAAGGAAAAGAGAATGTCATTGTAACATTTGTCGATTATTTACAAAACAGATCTGCAATTATTCTTACAATCTACCGTCCCTAACTAAAACACAAAAAACAATATGCGTCAATAGAAACAAAAAAAAGCTATTGTTATTTTTCCCCAAAGACGAAATGGGGTTGGAAAAAAAGAAACAAGAAACACCAACATGTTCAATGGGGAACAATTTATGTAACATAATTCTAAAGTAAAGAAATACAAAAAGAAAAGCTGCCCTAAACTTTTAAATGTGGGGGCGATTTTATGTGATCGGTGAAAATGCTTTCACTGGAAGGAAATTGTTTGCAACTAACGGCGCGGCATGGAAGTCAAAATACAAGTTTGCCTTTAAAGAAAATACCAAAATTAAATTTGGTAATTCTTAAATTCTGTATAAAGTTTTTTGTGTACAAAGCTTTCGCCTCTCTGCCAGTTTTCAATGTTTCAACAGTTTATCAAGCCTTGAACAAATGATATTAAACATGCAAATTTATTATTAATGTACAGTTTTTATTCAAATTAGGCTTGCAAATTCTTACATTGACATTGAAATATGATTAAAAGTTTGTTTTTACTTGCACATAACATTTGGCGAAAAAATTGAATTATAAAAAAATTCCTTATAAGTAAAAGTAACTCTAATCGATCAAAAAACACACTGTTTTTATTTTATTGAAGTTCCAATATTAGGAAAAGCGTTTTTTTTTTGCTAAATGCAAGTATGTTTGTTTGCAAAAAAATTGCAAAAGCGCGTATTTTAATGTTCTTGCGTCATTTCAACGGAAACCGGAGACACAATCTCGACAAAAAGGTTTACTGTAATACATCTTTGTTTACTCTGTGAAGACGTGACTGATGGGCAGTTTTGTCACTCGGCAATACACTCCGCTTAAATGAATTAAGTGAACCTGAAGAGTGTGAGTTTAGTGGAAAGCTTTAAGCTTTAAATATTTTGGGGTAAAATAGACATCGGATTAAGTTTAATGAAAGCAAAAAACGACAAAACTTTAATGTTGCACAATTTTAAAATATAATATAATAAAGCACTTTAAAAGAAAGATTACATAAATGTGACAAAATTTTCCACATGCCGGCAAACAAATCAATCGGTGACAAAGTGCGACACTGACATTGTCCATCTAGGCACACTTTTAAAGTTAATGTTTTCTTTTTTACAGAAAAAAACATAATGCATCATGTAATGTGACACACGATTTCAAGGTGGACACGTGTAAATATTTTTCACATTGCATAAGTGTAAAAGTGTCATTTAAAATTTGCATTTGCTGGTTTGCTTTAAGTTTAACACGTATGCATTGATTAAACAATGCATATTGACTATTGACTGCGACATGCAAGACGTCAGTGATTTAAAAATTAACGTATTGTAAAAACAAATAGCATTTTTTTTTTAAATAAATTAATTCTGTTATTGATTGTTATGAACGCAGCTTATAAAAATGCCCCTCTAAAAATCTACAACTTCTGCAGAAAACTAAAAAAAAATTATTTATATTAAGAATTTGAAATTTTGTGGTTAATTTAGAAAAAATCAACAAACAAATCATAAAATTTAACAATATTGCATAATTACTTTCATTCTGAGGACATGGTTTTGCATTTATTTGATAAAATGGTAAAAAGGTTTTCATTTTCTAGACAAATACCTAAAAGTTAAAATCCATTAGTTTTTTGTTTAGTTGTTTCAATACTTGTTGTGAAATTGCAAAACTTTTTAAAATACACAACCTCCCTCTAATTAGTTTCGGAAATACAATAAAACTTTATATGGACGAATTACACATTGTGGCAAAAGTTTTTGAAAAAGTTCTGCTTTGGAAATGATTTCATGTTTTGCAGATATTAATTATGTATAATAATTGAATTTGAAGGGTAGCATCAACCCCATTGTTTATCTTCTTTATATTTTAACAATTAATTTAATTGAAAATGATATTGTATTTATTTAACAGACTGTTTTTAAACTCAATATAACTCACATGACATTATTTATTTATTTTCCTACACAATTAATATCCTAGCGATTGCATTTAACGATAATTTATTAGAAAATATTGTATATTGTGCTCCAAAATAACACACATGCATTCCACAAAACAATTCAAAAAAAGAAATAAATCAAAAGATAGGAATCTCTTCCGCCGTACTTTTGGCGACTTTATGATGCATGTTGAAGAAGTTATCCAATCGGGGACGCCTCACAATGACGCAATGCGAAATGATTATGTTCCTTGCATGACGCCAACGAGCTTTGTGACTTGTGAGCATCAGCCGTGTAGCTATTTACTACAGTTCCAGTGCGTAAGCGTACACATTTCCATATCCGAAAAAAATTCCGAGCTTTTCAGTGTATCATTCGTCTTGATTAATGATAAAGATGCTCATTTATCTTTTCAACGGATTGTTTATAAGTATGGCGTTTATTTCATGCACCACAGCCGGTACACACAAATATAATAAAAAAGGGGCAACGATGAAAATTGGACCGCATTTGCAATCATTTGTAATAATTAGGGGAATGTTTGTATGTAACACAAAGTATAAGCGCATGTGAAAGAACATGACAATAAAAAATCGGAAATGTTAGAAAGTGTGGCTTAATGGATATTTGGCTTTTTGTCCAGCGACTCCAATTAGTTATTGTATGCAAAGAAGACATTTAGTTGTCTTTCTGACGGACTGTTATTACATTTTATGAGACCTATGGCAACATAGCGAGAGCGCCACATGTAGTTTGTGTTAGGTAAAATGAATGTAAGACCCGGGATTATGCAATTATTGTTGTTCCGTACAAACATAGGTGGGAATTTAATATGTTTGCTTGAGTTTTGTCAATTATTGTTATCTTTAAAGGAAGTTTGTTTGTATCTCTCACAATAGTTTGATCACGCTTTGACGTACAGACTAACACTCGAAGGTATACAAAGATGGCAATAGGAAATGCAAGAGTAGCAATAAAAAAGAAATTTGTTTGTATTTTTAATTATTTGCATTGGAATATTGCTCTGCTAAGACGGTTAATATTGTGTGTTAACTACAAAAGATTATCACGACAATGTCATAATATGGATAAATGATGCGATATTACTAAATTTAACAGAATGCGTCCCATGCGAGACGCGAGTAAAATTCGATATTGAATTGTGCTCGAATTTCGGTGAAAGTGCCATCGCAAAGCACAATACGTTGAGTTGCTAAAAAGGTGCGTTTTATTATGATTTGTTAAATATTATTTTACTCTGTTAAACAACGTTTAAAATCGAAAGTGATTTTATGTTAAAATTTAAAAGACTACATCAAAATAAGACGTGAATATATAATTTAGACTGAGGAGTATTCTGACTCATCTATAATCTTAATTATCTTTCATCTTATAGGAAAATTTTGAAATAATTAAAATTGGAATTACGTTATGAAGTAACGCAATAATATGGCAATTCCAATTAATGATTTAAGCAACAAATTTTAATCTATTACAAATTAGTTTCATCAGTAATTACTAAAGAAATGTTTGTTACAATATTTAACAAAAGAAGAGCTAAATTACAACAGCTTCAAATAAATCAATAAATAATTGTAAATTACAAATTCTTTACACTTCACCGCTATTAATTGCGGTTTGAATGAAATGCAATGCAAATAATTATGCAGTTAAGCTTGAAGTACTATTTGCAATGTGCATCACTTATGTACATATATGTCTGTTTAATTTTGTTCAAATTTATTTTTTAAGCGTACAAAATGATTATATTTAAAAGTATGAATTAATATCTGAAAATCAGTAGCCTTTAAAATGCAACAATCATAATAATTGCTTCATACTAAATAGTGCTGGTTTAAAAATATTAATCTCAATTCGCCACTTCCTTTAATAACTTTATATAAGCTTTACTAAAATTAAGCCTCTTTTATTTAAATATATACTTTTAACATTTTTTAACCCAAGGTGAAAGCCCAAAAGACAATTGAATTGTCGGAATCACAAGTTTTAAAACACATTTAAGAATTTTTCATATCACCGCATAAATTTAAAAAAAATTAAATACTGTGGGTAAAAGGTCAATCCGTTAATTAAATAATTTTGTAAAGTTAAATACGCAAAATTGCGACTAGAAGAAACCTGTTAAATGTAGCAATGACACAAAAACTTTACCAAAAACTGAAGCTTACAGACATAAACAACTTTTCCATTCCGTTTAAATGCCAATACTACTGGTTTATTGTGGAAATTCATGAATTCATTACAACAGTTACATAAAGACATACAAATTTAATATATTGTACAAAAAATACTAGCGTTACGACTTTATTGAACTTGATGATTGGCGCATACAACAGGTGACCCAACGAAATGATAAACATCCTTATTTGTAAATCCTCGCATGTCCCTCGCTGAGTTATTTATTATCATAAAATGAAGATGTCAACGAACTTTTAATATATCGATTTAAAACGTTACTTGCAAGAGTAAGTAAATGATGATGCGCATTTTAAAACACATAAAATGCCCAACATGACATAACTTGATGTTGTAAATATGTCATATCAACACGTTATTCAAACGTACTGTTTTAACATATTTCAAAACATAGTAAAAACTTGCGAAAATAAAAATGCGGCATTTCATTAAATCAACACTGAAGAAGAAATTACCATTACAATCCAATTTAATTGGCAATTAACGTCACAAGATCAGTCGCCACGATGTAATTTCTCATTTCATCGTTTGCATTTAAATTTCATATTGTAATAACTTATTTAAACTTTACGCTTTGTAACTTCAAATTGCAATATGTAAGGTGTATATTGTGATTGTCGAACGAATCTACATCCACTTCTATTACTTTCAATTTCAATTGATCTATTTATATTTGGTTGGATCAAAATTTTAGAAAATTATAAAATGAAATGAGTGTATGTATTTAAATTTTGTAAACAAATTAAGTTTAATGAAATTAGCAAAAGAAATTGACAGAGTATGTTTATGATCTAATGCACAATCGTTTGATCAAATTATTTCATGTGGGCGACAACAAGTGAGTGCACATGCTCGTACAGAATCATATCACTTTTTCTTTTCATCGCATAATGGAACTGAACTCAACTGAAAGCTTTTACATAACTTTATAGTGGTTTATAGTGGAAGTTTCCAAGCGTGTGTAATTCATTAGCGATGATTCTAATTTAATTTAAAGGTATTTGTGAAATAGCGTGTAATTAGTAATGCTCACACATGAGAGTTACTAGTTAAATGCGTTTTGGAATAACATGGATTTTTAATTATGAAATATCCGCAAAAGTTTCCTATCATTAACGTATTGATACTTAATATTGCAATAAACTATTGTTGATGCAATTTACAACTCATTCTGTTTACTCAAAATTGATATTTTAATTTTATGAGCTTGTTTATTAAAATTGTTATTCAATCGCAGCATTTAATTAAAATATTAATTAAATAGTAGACCTTCAATAAATTAATTTTTTTGATCTAAAATAATAAACATTTTGACAACAATTTAACGCTTGACAAAAAACATATTAAAGTTACTGTGGTTAAAATAATTCTTAAAATTTATTGAAGAAAAAACAATCCAAAATCATATTAAAGTTAGAAAATTGAATTTTGGAATGTGGTAATTATGACGACGATAATTCTCCAAATAATATAGTAAAATATTTGGCATAAAATAATGCTTTGAAAACCAGCGAAAACTTTATGCTATGTCAAAAACTGTTACTCCGTGATTTTCTTTCAGATATTAATGCAGCAATTAATGAATTTCCTCATAGCTAAAACAATGCAACTACATTTTATTGTCAACGAAAATGTTTTAATTGAAATAAACAATATGGGATGATAATATCAGTTGCATTAATGTAACACGGTTAAATTACAAATAAATTCGCTACACTTGCGTAAAAGTACGTGCTCAATGCACGTAAATATAATATGCCATGTAAATACATAATAAAAAACATTTAAAGGATTAGAAACACTAAAATTATACAAACTTAAATCTGATCTAACGTTATTGATAAAAGCTTAATTTTGAGGGAAATTGCGGTCTGTTTGTGCGTCAATAACCACCGCAACGCAATGTCTTTTGAGTGCCACACAACATGAGTAGCTAAATGTGTGTATGATTGCACACTTTGCATTTTGAAGTATCTCTTGACGGTTCAAAAAAAAACCAACACAATGCATGCATTCTCGGTTATGACATAAAGTTTGCGGAAAAGTCAATGGCTTCAATTGTGAGATCGTTTTCGTAAGAATTTACGAGATAAGTGCCGTCACTGATGAATGATGTTGGTTTATCAAGTGAATTTTTATTCGAATTTAATTAGTATAAAAAGAGAATAATTTTCTATCTAAATTATGATATGTAAAACATTCAAATCAGTTTATATAATTTAAAATTAAGCAGAGAACCTTTATTGTTTAGAAATTGTCATAGATATTTAAATAATAAGGCAATACAAAATAAAAGGCGGCCTAATAAAAAAGGTCTTTATTTAAATAAATAATTAAAGGGATGGTCAATTCACAGGCTACAGAGACTACTGGTCTCTTTTTGTTAACTATACATACTCGCATATGCAGGTACATTCTATTGTTACAGCCGGTATTGGTGCTATAAGTAAATTGTGTCAACGTAATTAATTTGCTTTGAGGCGTCCTTCGGGCTTCGCTAATGTAGATAAACACGACTAGGTATAAAACAATATAAAAAAGAAATCTTTCAGTACGAAAAGAGCTTTGTGAAAAACGTAAATTTCCGTTCAATAATTATTTCGTCACATCCCGCTTAAAGTAGGAGTAGGTCGGTCTTTATCTCAAAGACACGCAAGGCTCATCAGTGCGACAAACGCAACATCCGAAAGCGTAATATGAAGTTAGGATAATTAGAGAAATGTAAATAAGAAGTGGGGTGGGACAACGGATGCAAAAGGGCATATAAAATCTTAATGGTGACAATGAGATGAAGCAATGTGTCATTAAAATGCCCTTAAATACAAATTGGCGTCTCCAATATTTGCATACCAGGAAATAATCAAACGTCTTCATAAAGGTAGCTGCGTAATTATAATTATATTTAAGGTCTTTGTGACTTCGGCTTATGTTGCAAGTAAAATTACCATCCCTACCACATGACATAACAAAATTGCATGGGCTATGTAAAAATTTTCTTCATTTTCTTACATCATAAAACATAATTTGTTGTAAAAGAAAATTAAATGAAAATAAACATTAATTACAAATAAACCTTATACGTATTGACTTTCTGGACATTGCGAAAATGACAAAACCCCAAGACAATTGCGTGTACTGTGTACCCGGTTCTTCCTGTCGCAACTCTTAAACCAAAGCAGTATTGAGACTTAGGATGTTTGCCAATTGAGCAACGGAAATTTTGCGGATGCCACACTCCATGTGAATAAAAATACTTTGAAATACACACACACACACACACACACACACGTTGCGGTGTAACGAGTTTGTTGCAAGATTGTTGTCAACATTCTTTCTCAAACTTCAATTATGCGACTATTACCTAACGAAGAAATAGACATGCAGCGATCGACAAAGATACAAAATTACTGTGCAAAACAGTTATGGTCAGATGACTTTCTTTGGATGAGGGAAAATCTTAGTTTATAATTTTGCTATATGTATATGTATTAACTATTGTGGAATTCAAACATAAAGCTCAAACTTTAAGCCTTTAAAAACAATGTGATGTTATATATGAAAAAGTTTTACCACGTCTTCGTTCACATAATTTGGGATCGATGACATGAATATTAGACAATATGTTATGATTGTGAGCTCGTCATGTTTTGAACTATGCAATATTTTTCAAGTAAAAGTATTTGTGTGGGTATAAGATGATGCATATAAGCATGTTTGGCTGTTATGATGCGCCATGATTTATTAGAGGCGAATTTTCAATTTATTACGACACAGAAGAGTTGTAACTGTTTCTTACATTTGCAAAGTTTTTCAAAAAAAAATTTAATAATGCAGAAATGCGTTTTGACACCCCCCGTGCCCAAAAAAAAGTGGTGTAGAAAAAATGTGTGTATGTCCATTCGGATGTTTGGACGTGAGGTCTCAAGATCAAGTTATAGTGAAAGAAACGTTTGCCGTTAAAAAAAGGGTGCTCAATAATTTCAAAATAGAGGTATTTCAAGCCAAGCATTTACCGTATATGAATACAAATGATCCTTTATTTATATCTCAAAAACCATGAAATTTTTTGAAATTTTTCTTTCACATTCAAAAAGACAAAAATCTTTGCAGAACATTTTGTGGTCGAAATCTAAAAATTCCCTGCGATGTAGTTTTTTCTTACAAAATGTGCTTATGTATGGAAATTTAATGAAAACAAATTTTTTCATGATTGAAGTTATTAGATTGTGTATAACGATGCCTTGATTATTGGAGTCACCTTCCTTTGCAGCAAACACTTGGGACGAGGTCTATGGACTATGTATTGCTTCGTAAAACTTCAAAATTTTAAGTGATTATGTAGACCCACTTTTTGTAGAAGCGTCTATGCGAACAGTTTTTTGTCAAGTGCACAAACGGCATGAAATAATTTTTGGTGCTGCTGGTTCAGACAGAAAATACTAAATATAGTAATTAGTAGTTATTTACCAATACACCTTTTTATTGACTTATTTCTTACGAATGAAGATATTTTTCAGAAAATTAGAATTGCGGATGTTTCAATGGTTTGGAATTTGAAATTAGCAAATTAGAAGGCATGATGTCATTTTTCTAAAAATAAATAATTGAACAAATTTTAAATCAGTTAATTGACCTATTAAAAAATGTTTCATTTTGTATTATAAATTATAATGAACTTTATTCATCGTCGATTAGGCTCACCAACAATTTTTTGTGGAATTCATGAAAAAATGAAAAATAATTGAAAATGTGATGCAAAGATATTAAATCAAATGTTTCATGAACTTGAATGAACCATTGGTATTTAAACTACTACTCTTTGTAATAACTCTTTGTATTCATTTTTAAAAAGGAAAAATATGATTTTTTGAAACATGTTACCTTACAATTAAAAATTACCAAATCCACAAGTCTTGAGTATCTAAACAATGAACAAGGTTACAGGCATTGATCATTGATTAAATACAAATCAAGAAAAATAATTTTATCTTAAAATAACCATCAAAGACCTCCTCAACTGATAAATGTTACAACTAATTGTCAAACGGTTCCTTTAGTCAAGGATTATCTAAGTAACATCTTAGCGACAATTATTAAAATTGTTTGATCTTCACAAAATTACCCAACCATGACACTTAGGTGGCACCTGCCTCCAATGAAAATTCCTTAGACTTCATTCATTAGCGCAAAACAAAGCAAACTGTGAAGGTGTTAAAAATTGACAATTAAAATAAGGCGCATATTAATGAACTGTTATCGATTTGCGTAACCGCAGAGATGTTTGGCGTTTTCGGATATGCGCTATGACTGTTAACATTTTTCAAAACATCACTTAGAAAAATATACGGAAACGTCTGCAAATAACTGAAGCGATAATTATGATAATCAGATAGTGGAGTCGCCCAATACCCCATCCACTAGACAGTCGTCGAGTGTCAATTGAGGCTAATTCAATTCGTATCATTTCTTGCAAGTCATGATGAAGGAAATTTTTTTAAATCGCATGTGAATTTAGATTTGGATGTAAAATAAGTAGTTGTAATGCGCGTGCGTAGTCATAATGAACATTACAAACAAGCACGTAAAATTTAATTGCCAAAAAGCGCCCACCCACCCACAATAAGTTTCACAATTCGCTGCACTAAAGTCACAAATTTTATTTAGTTCCTACAACGCATCAACTTCAAAACGTACAGTTGAAGTTACTTCATTCATCTGACGTCGAAGAGCCGGCAGTATTCATGGCATTTTTGTGTACCAACATTTTGTGATTTAAACAAAGGTTTGGCGCTTTTTTTTCTTAATACACTTTCACTATATTATACGTTTGTTCGTACAGCTACACGCGACGTCGCCACGAGAGCCATCAAACGTACAATATTAATGTGCGATTGTGTTTGTGATTTTTATAGAGCACGTAACATAACATCTCTAGCAAGACGCCTCGATAGGCATTTAAGGTGAATTTTCTTTACAACCATATTATTATTGGCTTGTAGGCCTGCAGTTGGCTGGCTCTGATTCAGGCAGGTACATTATTATTATTCAAATGTTTAATGTGTATTTGTATGAAGTTAAAACGCTATTGCACGCAAGATAGATCTCGTCGTAAAAGCTCCCCCCAGCGTGTAAGCGCATACATGGAAATGGAAGCGTACTAATAACTCTCGACGACTCTGTGTTCAAATTTAACCGAGTATATAGCCAAAGAAGTCACCAGATATATCATTTTGGATTGTGGTGGAGGTATAAATTTAAAAAAAAATTGACGCTGCTGTTTAGTTCATTTTTGTATGGGAGGTGTGCATGCGCGGATCTCCTTTCATCCTCTCAGTGGTGTTATACATTTTTAATGTGAATTTATTCCAATTGTATTGAGCTATAAAATTGAATTTTGTGTCGTTTCATGATTCTTGAATTTTTTACAATAAAATTTTGGAGACTTTAATTTAAGTAATAACATTTTAAGTGTTTTATATTTTCTTCTTAGCATTTTTTTGCAAATTAATTTGCATAGAATGTGAATAAGTGCAACGCTTTTTCTGAGAATAGTGCAATCAATTTTACAACTCTGGAGAAAAAACAAGTTTCTGTTGCATTTCATAGTGGAAAATCTAATTTCGAAAGTATGTTATTTTACATGTAACAAGAAAGTGAACAGTGTTGAGACTTGAGAGACTAGAGCCGCTTTTGGAATATTATATTTTGTGTGTTCAGTGTTTTTTTTTATTTTCATATTTTTAATTGAAAATTTTTGCAACGACAACATAAATAATTTCAATTGGTCAAAAATAACTAACAACAAAGAAAAACCTTTTCTAAACAAAGTAAGTAAGCGAATACTTAAGTGAAATTTTATTTTAAACTTTGACCTTTTCCTACACAAAAGAAGCATGATTTAAAATAACAAATAATATGAGTAATTTAAATTTGTCATTTCTTTAAAATTTCCTTTATTATGCAAAGGTACTTCTGTACATTGTGCACGCATTAAACAGTGCACATCAAAGTTTTGGTAGCGAGTTCGCAATTATAAGGCGTTTAAAAATTAATAACTATACATAGATTCGCCGTTGTTAGTTAGTGCATATCCTAAACGGAGAAAGTAATATTGTACGCAGACAAACTATTGTTTTCAATTATTTTGTGATTACAATTACTAAATGAAGTTTACAATTATAATTATTTCACCACAATGAATTTCTTTAAAACTTCGCCCACCGATTATTTAATGTATATTTACCGAACATTGTACATTTCTGCGAAATATTGTGTATTAAATTGCTAAATATTAATTATATAGTGCACTTAGTATTAACATTAAGCAAACAACGTTCGTTTACCTACCCACGTAGGTAAAAGCACTTGATGGTGATAACATGAACTGCACGATGCATCCGATGTGGAGTTCATATATTATTATTATCAAGAGAAAATGTATAATATGTTCAATACAACGTGAAAATGTACAAAGTACGAACAGCGTAAAACGCTTCAATTTCACTTATAGTTTCATTCTGCATCGGCATAATGGTTTTGATAACGACTCACACACTTGTGCAGCTCAAATGTGATAAAAATGCAATAAAATGAGCGCATACATTAATGATGAAATGCTTTCGAATATTATTATGTATAATGCAGTATATTAGTTTAGGGCAAGGACGTATTTCTTTCATAAACTGCACAACTACAGAGTCGTCAACATGCAGCGAAATAGCGATCGAATTCCGCCTATATTAAATCGATTTAACGACCGACATCTGCACGAATGATTTTATGTTAATGTAAATCATGAAATGAAAAGCTTTTGATATGGAAACGAATTTGACCGCATTTCAAAAATTTATTTTATTACACACATTTGCATGTTGAGTTATTAGTTTAAATAATTTTTTGGAGCGAACACTAACCATTGTGGGTTTTTTTTATATTTTTTAGACAACATAATTCATTACAAAAAATTATTTACATTACACCTAACTACTTCAATGAGAGACAGGCTCTGCTGCAAGAAATCGATATATGTTATGCTTTTTGTGAAATATTGTTAACACATATCCATAGCATTAGTAACATAAACAAAAAAAGACTTATAGCCTGAAGTGCAAAAAAGCAACAAAACTGACACAAAAAGCATCGTGCTAATTTCAAAACACTTTCAAACCATTTCGTATAAACTGCACTCTAACCTTGCCACTGATGTCCAAACAACCGATACGAAGGTTACAAATATTCAAAAATTTGTTGTGTTTGCTATTGCAATTTCTAATAATGATGATGAACACACGATAATTTGAAATTAATCGCACAATTTACACCATTCAATTACCAAACGCCTCTTTACTGTTACGCTACACTTTGCAACGCTTTTATAAATCAATTATCGACTCATGAGAAAAGACCAACGATTTTCTTTATTTACAAACTTCACCTGCGTTCAATTGATGTGAGGTTCAAGTGCAATTTGCATATTATGTTGCAACAAAAATTTATACTTAATACTGGCATTTATTACAAATTTCATCACAAAAATTTGTAAATAAATATTTGCATGTTGCTTTTTGCAACATTTACTAATAAATTATTTTGGAAATATTTCTTCAGAATGATGCCCGGTAGACATTAACAAATAAATTGTAAAAAATTTACATGAGGAATTTTGAACGTAATATTACCTGAAAATTTAAATTGCAAAAATACAGGAAAATTTGCAGGCTAAAAGTAATTTAGCGAAAATGACGTCGTGTCGTTTTTACTGCATTAATCGAGGTTATCAGGCTCAACAAAAATTAGATCTTGAAACATACGAGTAATGCACAACATAAAACAGAAACGGGTTAAAGCGAAAGTAGTTAAGTGTATCGACCTTTTCATGCAAAAAAATGGGTTCAATGCAATTTTAACTGTGTACAAAATGCAATGAAAAACGGTGGTAAATTCTTCCTGAAGTTGCATTAAAACACGTTGCCATTTATGGAGAATAATTACAAATTAACGTCAAGTTATTTAGGTTTTAACCATCGAACTGCAGCCAGCCACAGCTGATCAGTTAAGCACAACTCATTAAGTCACCTCAGAAAGCTATCAAATTCACATCATTTTAATCCTGTCGTCACTTAAATAAAATAAATACATATATGAAAATGTGTCTGCAAAAATAATATGATCATTGTTCACACATAATGCGTTATTATGTTGACGTCAGAGATACATAAATAAATTTTGCGACTTACAAAAAATATGTTATAGTAATAAAAGAAGACAGCCAAAATTTCACTTTTACCAAAAATGCTTGAGCGGAGAAAAAAACAGTCACCCAAATTATATCATCTGCGTCTTCTTTTTGTTATTTCAATAAAAAGATTACTTTCGCTGCGGAATGGCAGTCAACCTGAAACAAAACGCAACGGAAACACACTCAAACAACACAACATAAATTGCGTGCATTATGTAACATGAGAGGCAAAAATCATAAAGAGATATGAGGTATAGAGACGTAAAGCAATTCAGGTTTCGCGGGTGTCTGACCAGTGACCACTGACCAGGCGTAAAAGCCCCAACCAATATTTTAATATCACTGCAGGTATTGGAATATGGACTCCAAAGTTTAAGCTAAAATGGAAAGGAAACCACACAGTGAAAATACTGACCCCGTTTGAATGAGATCAGACCGCTCCGATTTACATTTTTTTTTCGTCTCGATGCGATCACCGACGTCTTGCATATTGAGACAATTTTAGCGAATATTGAGTCAGGTTTGATAATCCCGGTGAATAATATTAATATGTAACATAATTCCAATTTTTTCTTTGCGTTATTGTATTTTTCACGAAACGTCAGTCAATCGTATTTTTGCAAGTAAAAGTTAAATGCCGGATATACTTTTGTTGCGACTAACAAAAACCTCAAGAGCCATGATAGCCATTTAATTAGCAGCGCATTATTCCAATGTCTTGACTCAATATGATATTATTAAAATGAAAGCATAATAAAACGTACCATGCTAACGAGTGTTGGTATAATTTACAATCCCCATTTTTAATCCACACCCATTAGCAAAACAAATAAAAGGAAAATTATTTTAGTTGCGCTAGAAATAGTGCGAGAATTTGTTTATTATTTTAGAAAAGTCTGGGAAAAGGTCAAGAAAAATAAGAAGAAAGTGAAGAAAAAAGAATTGAGGGAAGCACAAATCTCTTTTAAAAACAGGAGTGGAATGTTTTACACTTTCTCCCTCAAAGTTATAAATACAAATAATCAATTAGCAATGTATAAAATCAGAAATAAAATGTTTAAAAATATCGCAATAATTATAATCATAAAGGATTGTGTAATATAATTAATTATGCAAACTTTGTTGAATTCATTAAAACTCATATTGTTCCCATAAACACCATTTAACGTTTATTTTTTTGTTCAAAGCCGCTGATTTAAAAAATATATATTCCAAAGAAACTAATTTGCATATTCGAGTATACGCGCAGCGACTTAAGTTTGTAGTATGACAACGCGTTTTTTGAAATACGGCGCTACGCGGCCTATGTCAATAAGACCGTGTGTGATAAAAAGCCCAACACACCGGAACCAATTTTTTGCGGTTTTATATCATCGTCGGAAATCTTCACTTTTACCGGTTTTTCGTCAGTAGGACAGAATGAACATTTTTGTTGAATGAATGGACAGAATAAGCTAAGAGTGGAGATGTAGTAAAAATACGTGTTTTTCTAAATTTACGAGCAACACGTTCTTTGCATCTTAATTTTATTAACAGTATGTGAATTAATTGGAAATAGGGAAAGGCATTGTAAATATTCTTAAAACGAAATAAGATTATGTATAAATATAGTAAAATGCGTACTTAAAAACATTTCTTTATTAGATAAAATATTTGTTTAGTAATAAAAAACTGTTAAAACATAAAACCGATTATGCAGCAAGCAATATAAGAGAGTCTTAAAGGAAATTGTGAGAAATCAGATTAATAAGATTGATGACACTGCTATCAGCTAAATAAATACATATAGATATAACAACATTGTCGCCAAACTTCCATTTAAATTACCATAATTTGGTTAATCTCTAACCCTTATGTTTTACATTAGACTACGAAGGAGTTAGCGTATATAATGGATTGATCGAAGCGACAGCTAAACCAAAAACATAATCCAATAAGGAGAAACAATTTCAGAAATTAACGTCGACCACAAAACAGAATAAATGTTTTTCTATCCCCCACTTTTTGTCTCTATAACTAGGATTCTCGATAATCATAAATTTATGCAAGAAAAAAATCACCACGTGTTTTTAACCGTGTTTGCACTCCGCCTGATTCACAAATAACAGAACTAAAAAATCCGCGAATTCAATCTGTTCCACTGATTTATGCTAATGGGAGGGCCCATAATCAAATATATACTTTAATTTTAAGACTACGTACAATAAATAAATTGCCATTTTCCTTGAACCCAAAATTTGATCAAACAAATCTGCCTTTAATTCGTTTCAAAAATATATGTGTTTTAAGAAAAAACGACGTACCAATTTGATTCTCATGAGTTGATTTAATAGTTAACAATTAATAAAGATGTATTTAAACACATTTGCGAGACTTATTAAATTTCTGTTGATTTTGGCGTTTAGAGTGTCATTGCCCGAAAAAAAAAAGTGAAAAATTTTTTGCGCTTATTGTTGAATTTCAATTGAATTCACCGAAGATGAGCTTACGTAACTGAGTATGAAAGAGTGAGGGAGGAAAATTGTGTGGTGTTTGCAATGGCAATTATAAACAATTATAAACAACGCGTGGTGAGAATACCTAACCGCGGTAGTAAATTGTCGAGATCAATTAAAAATTCAAGTTCAAGACACGTTATTGAATTCCACTTTTAATTAATGACTTTATGTGGTTGTTTTGAATTTTTTTTTTTTTGATATTTCATATAAAATATAATTCAACAAATATGGCGGGAACTTAATATTACTACGATTGAAAATAAATTGAATATTTTAATGTTTTCCATTAACAAATAGCTGTTTTAACAGCTGATAAAAAATTGTGTTGTAATTAGATTTACTATAAAAAATATTACGACAGAAAGAAATTCAAATATCGTAATAATTGCTGATTGAATAACCAGCTGCCTTAAAGCATAGTTTTTGTAGTAAATTACACCATAGACCTTTAATACTAAATTTTTATTATGTCACATATAACCTAAAATGCATCGATGCAGTTGCGAAATAAATTACCTCACCATAGACCTTTTACACTATAACTTTATTATGTCACATATAACCTAAAATGCATCGATGCAGTTGCGAAATTTTCTCATACAAATCATTTAGTGAGTGTCAACATACATAATTTGATATTGCATTTCCTAAGATTTGTTATGTATTGCTTTACTCATAATGATAATATTTATAACTTAGCTGAATTAAGTGAAAACGTGTGGAAATGTAATTTCTCTACATCATTTTAGTTTATGAAATAAATTAAGGCACATCAATGCAAACGAATGTTTTTAAATCGCCTTCACCCATTAATCACGAAACACACTGTTTTGCAACCACAAATACTCGTCCGTTAAAAGTATAATACTTCTATTGAAGAAGTGAGCTGAAGTTGTACAACAATTATGAAGCTTTTCAAACCTGTATTATTGCGTGCACACTGCACTTGTATTTTTTTTATTGCATTTTTTGGTTGCATTCTAATAAACATGGCTATTTTTTGTTTAAAATGCTTTCTGAAAGCTAAGTGATGTTTTTATTGTTGTGGCCATCCAACCATGATGTGAAATATTTTTTAATTTACACTTTAAGCTATGTGCGTTCAAACAAATTTAAATATAACACGTGATTATAATATATATATTTTTATTTTATTTTTAGAATGGTGGTGGTGAGACGCGCTGCTAGCACGTTAGCAAAACGTAGCACTTTCTCTTCAGCAATTAGCATCCTGCCGAATGACATTAGTGGTCTAGATCAAGTCATTAACAAACCAACCACTGAGAGCCCCGGTTTAACAGCTCCAAAACCATATGCTGATGTGCCTGGACCTCGAGAGCTGCCACTTATTGGTAACTCATGGCGATTTGCACCACTTATTGGTAAGATTTATACTCTGTAATTTGTAAAATATTTTCCGCAAACGGTTAATTTTTGTAGTTTTAGAACCTTGAAATGAAATTACTTTAAAATGTAATTATTTCCCACTTTTGTAAGATTTTTTTTCATTGCCCGTTTTGTTTAAAATTAAAGCTTTTTCCGGTAGTAAAAAAATTATAAATATAATTTAGGTTTTATTCAAATAAAAAGAAAAATGTATTCACCGCCTATTTAAAATACACATTATATAAAATTGCAAAACGAAGTGAAGTCAAACAACAAATAAAAACTAAACATACGATATTTGTCATATTAAATTAACTTTGGTCTAAGACATTAACGTATAAAATAAAATCAAACAATGAATTTAAATTTTCCCATTCATCAAAGGGGTCTGTGCTACAAAATTTCAATATTTGTCAGTTCGTTGCTGAGCCAAAATCATTATAAATCTGGAAAAATTTAATATTCAGTCAATACAAATATTGATTCAAAGCGAAACATCAATTATGCGCTAAGTGACAGCCCAATAGGATGATATTCATTTCAAAACTCACGAATTTAATCATAACGTTGAGCCACAACGTTTCCTTCTTTCTTCGAGCTCTATCCGAACTTATCACGCGCGTTTCGTCGTTTTGTGTAAGATAATTCGACACAATTGACATCCATTATAAGGCGTGAAAACCGAATGCCTTAAATCGAAAATGAAAAAAGAAGATAGTCACGGCAAAGCAAGCAAACACAAATTGAAATGAAAGTGAATGTGTGGCATAGTTACTGTGCGCACCATGAAAATGTTCAAAAGAGAATTAAGACTTTTGTGATCTTGAACTACCTACTCCATGTATCCACATTTTGAATATTCGTTCACAAAAGAAATTACATGCCACATTTATTGAAATTTACCCAAAAAAAAGTTAAAGCGCCGCATTACCTAACAGTATGGTGCATCGGCCATGGGCGGCGCCAAATTGAGTAAAAGCTTAAAACAGAAAAGCATGTAATGTGATGGAAATGGATGGATTGTAATAAATTTGTAAATTTTTTCAATTTTCAATTTTAACGAGTGTTTAATTCAATTAAAACGATCTGTGATTAATGGATATGATGGTGGAATAGAGTTGAAGCGTAATATTGTAAGGTAGCAATTTTGTTCACAGGAAACATATGTTGTGGGAAATCATAAAATAATTATAAAGCTTCCGGCGCCGCGTGTATTCATTATGGCTGCATATTTTGTCCATATATGTATGTAATTTAAATTAATGATATTTATGGTATTATAAAAATGCATAACACTCGAGACAAAGATTAACGAAAATATTATGCAGTAAGCTGAACTATTATGGGTCAAAATTGGATTATGTCAGTTGTCACAGTAGTAACAAAAAAAACATAAAATATATAAATTATATAATTTTAAAACTTTGGAATTTAATTGTTAAAACTCATATGAGGATGTTATGTAAAATAAAATTAATTCTTAACATCCTTTCTTTCAATAATTGATTGATTGGTCAGCATTTAATGCAATGGAAAAGCCTAAAACAAATAAAGAACCTAATAAAAGTTTACAATTTTGAAAGCATTTTTCTTTTCAAATTGAATCTATGCGTAATTTTACACGACTGACTGACCCTGTTCAATTATGCTTCGTTAAAGCTTCAAAGCTCTAAGATTCATTGATTGCAATTATGTACGTTTGCCCATTGATTAAATTCATACTACGTGAGTAAACATTTTTATTGTTATAAGAAAGTATTCAATGCAATTTAATTTGAGACATTGCAAAGATTGTTGAACTAACTGAAATTTGCATTTCATGCTAACATTTTATTTGTTTTGTGAATAACTATTTTGCGTGTAAAGGAAGTGATTTGCAAATTTGATGGAGCGTTTGCAGTGCACATTTTAATGTTACATTAGTGCCGGTAATAAAATTAAATAACATCAAAGGATATTGTGAAATTTTACCTCGAAAATAATTAAAATACTTTCAATATCATGTTAAATTTAATTTGTTTTATTGCAGTGCATAGTTTAAGGACTATTTTATTGAAATTTCTGTATGATGTTATGTTTGATTACATATTTAAATAAATCGTGGCATTGTAATTTATACTGCATTTGTTATGGAAATAAAAGTGGATTCATTTTTAAAAGTACATAAAATTTTTGAAACACAATCAATAATGCCATTAAATGTGATTTTTGGTTACCCCACCTCCTTGTTTATTTCACATTAATATTTAAAAATTGCAACCATGTCCATTAATCTATAAAAATTATATAGCCTTTTTCTGCACGATAACTTCCATCTCTTTAAAATGTAAAATACGCCATAAAACTGAACGGCTTTTACGTTTAACGCATAAAACGATGCGATGTTACATAAAACTGCACACAATCCAATCCAACAAGAACATCACGAAAAAGCTTAACCGAATTTTCAAACAGGCCCCTGTTCTTTTCCACACAGATGTGAATTTAAGTCGCATTTTGGATAAATGTAGAAATGGCGATCAATTTGACGAATGTAAGACGTTGATATGGTGACAGCAATATGACCAACAACTTTTTATAATGCCGCACATAGGCATATTTTATATTTTTTATATAAATAAGCCAAGCCGTCTTCAAATACACAAAATTACAAATCCACACCAGAATTGTATTATAACTAACGAGTAACGACGACTCCACGACACATACCGACTTTTTGGAAAGCGTCGACAGCCGCAAACAAACAAATGAACATAATTTTTTAGATCCACTTAACTTTGATTTTCTCTCAAAAATGTTTTGTGTGTGCGTATTGTCCGGGATAAAAATGAACTGCCGCAGACATTACGACACCATAAGCTTAATTGACTTAACGCTTTATGCGCCGCACAAGTGTACACAGTCTAGACAAATAGTTTCATATAATTATCCATGAATTCACATTAAATCCATAAATATTAAATATGCATGTGTATTTAATAGCGGAAAAGTGGAATTACATTTAGTTTAAAATCACGATTTGGTGATGACCCCTCTTGTAGCCCGGTTCAAACTTGAACTTCACATAAAATAAATTAAAAAATTATTATTTCATTCATGGATAGCTGTTTTTTTTTTTTTGCAATGAGAAGTATTTTTCTGTTTAAGATGCATCGAACTTCGAGTCGGCGAGGTGGTAATTTATTACGGCATAACATGCAGGCGGGAATGGGCGTCGACGGAAATATACACGTTATATGATTGCTTTGCAAGAAAGCGTATATTTGAGCTATTTGTACACAAACGTGTTGGATTATTCAAATATTTAACATGCAAATATCAATGTTTATGAATAATGAAGAACCACGCTAAATAATTATTAATGGAATTAAGCACAAAATGTAATAACAACAACAAAAAAATGTAAAAAAGACATTTCAAAGAATTATAATTAAATGACTAAATTAATTTAGGAAAATCAGCATTAAATCAATTATTTTCCACATTTATATCCTATCCTAATAACTTAAACAATTATTCCAAGTTAATTCATCAATTTGTCACAAAAATTTCGATCTGTAAATTCTCACATCACCACAACAATATTAAAGCTCAGAAACAGGCGCCAAAGTGGCTGTTTATTGTTGAGAAACTCATAACATTAATCCAGATGGCGTGACAAATGCACGATACCAATACAATTCAACATATTCTAGTTCTATAAACGTGGCATATTTTAGCAGATATTTCCATAACAATAATAAATATAATTTTCCCGCATTTGATGATTTCCCGACGGAGTAATGCGCAGCACAGCAACAGCATTACTCGATCGTTATTAACATAAAGTTAACAATATGCTTTTCCTTTTTTTAGGTCAATACAAAATCAGCGACCTGGACAAAGTGATGCTGTGGCTGAACAAGGAGTACGGAAATATCGCTAAGGTTGGCGGCCTAATTGGTCATCCGGACCTGCTGTTTGTTTTCGATGGCGATGAAATTCGAAATGTATTCAAACGAGAAGAGGGTCTGCCACATCGGTACGTAATTGTTTTAACATAATTTACATTATAATTTTAAAGTGACTAAAAAATTTTTTTTTTTTAGCCCATCAATGCCATCGCTCAAACACTACAAAGCTCATCTTAGGAAAGACTTTTTTGGTGATAACGCTGGATTAATTGGAGTGTACGTCACAAAGCTCGATAAATAGACCTTTTTAATTAAACATATTTAACTTCTACTACAGACATGGCGAAAAATGGGACAAATTCCGTGCACAAGTTCAACACATATTGCTGCAACCAGCTTCTGTACGAAAATATGTAGCTCCACTCGATGAAATTTCAAGCGAATTCATGGAACGGTGTGTATTTGACTGCATAGCAATTATATTTTATGAAATAAGTTTCATGCAACTGGCGCTCATTTAATCCGTTACACACATTTTCAGAGTGCATGAAATGCGAGACGCTAACAATGAGCTGCCGGGCGATTTTCTCAACGAATTGTACAAGTGGGCGCTTGAGTGTAAGGCAATGTGGTTTTTGGCGTTTGTCCATGAGAAACTGAGATTTTCATTTAAACTATATAACAAACTAACTAACTAACTAATTGGATGTGTTTTTGGATGTTGATGATGTATATTGTAGCGGTGGGACGAGTTGCACTTGACGCACGCTTGGGTTGCGTCTCCAAAGAGGGTAATCCCGAGTCAAAGGAAATTATCGATGCAATTAACACATTCTTCTGGACTGTGGCTGAAGTTGAACTGAGAATGCCAGTGTGGCGCATTTACAAGACGACAGCTTATAAAAAATATATCGCCTCATTGGACACGTTCAGAGAGTATGTACATTTTTTTAAAGTAAGAGTTTAATTAAATTTACAACGATTAACAAAATTGCTCAATGAATAGATTATGCATGAAACACATAACAATAGCAATGGAAAAAATGAAACAAAGCACAGAACCAAAAAGCGAGGAGCACATTTCAATTATTGAAAGGATTTTACAAAAAACTGGCAATCCTAATATTGCAGCCGTCCTTGCATTGGATCTGTTCCTGGTTGGCGTTGATACGGTAACTAACAATGAAAGCTCACTCGTATTTCAATTACCATTTATTGTGTTCTTTATCCACACAAAAACAGACATCAGTGGCAGCCACATCGACGCTATACCAACTAAGTAAAAACCCTGAGAAGCAGGACATACTTTTTAAAGAGGTGCAATCAATTCTGCCACACAAAGACACACCACTAACAGTAAAAGCTCTCGACAACATGCCGTACCTTCGGGCATGCATACGGGAGACGCTTAGGTGAGTTAAAGACTTCTTTTTTCTAACAATTCCGACATTTGCGTTGCAAAAATGCTTTGAATAGAAAGCATTTGAAATTATAAACAAGATTTTTTTATTTCCAAGAGGAGAAATAGCAAAAATAAATGCAATTTTAATAGTCACAAAGACCTACCACTATAAGTTTCCTGTACTTTATAAATTTTTCCGCATTAATGATGTGCATTGTTGGTTTGCCTGTTTCAGAATGTACCCTGTGATCATTGGAAATGGCAGAAGTCTACAGTCCGATGCGGTTATTTCTGGATATCACGTACCCAAAGGAGTAAGTTTTCATGCGAGAATGTAAAAGTTCAACCCACACAAATATTTGCAGTAAAATGAAATTACGTTAAGTCACATTCTTCTGAGTTTTTGTCAAAAATTCATCATGAACCCAACAACACCATATCAAGCTGATTTGTTTTTTATCCAATTTATTTGTCTTATTAACATATTACACCTTTCCTTCCAGACCCACGTAATTTTCCCACATTACGTCGTCTCAAATCTTGAGAAATACTTCCCAGAGCCTGATAAATTTGTACCAGAACGATGGCTGAAGCGAAACGATACGGGTATGTCGCCTTTTTTGTACCCCAATAATCCTAATCTCCTTAATTTAATATTGTAAATGAATTTATGTGTTTCTTTCCAATTCTGTATCAATGCAGCTGAAATATCACAATGCCCACATTCAGGACAAAAAATCCACCCTTTTGTGAGTTTGCCTTTTGGTTATGGACGACGTATGTGCGTTGGACGCCGTTTTGCCGAAGCTGAGCTCCTCATTTTGCTGACAAAGGTACACAAAACATAAAAACTTTAACACAATTTAATTCTCAAACAATGTAATATGCACCGAAAGTAACTGTTGTTAAAAAAAATTGTGTCCTTTGATTTTCAGCTTTTCCGTAAATATCATGTGGAATATGATTATGGCAAATTGACATACAAAGTCAGCCCTACCTACATACCGGAGCAGCCACTCAAATTTAAATTAACCGAGCGAAGCAATTAAATTTGTACGCTGGCAACACTCTACAGTGGGCGATGTTGTTACATGTTATGGTTTTCCCAACAAAGTTTCATTCCGGAAAATTCACGCATCAACATCAAACACATTGTCTGCAATATACGTTCATACACATTTATACGACATGTGTGAGGTATTTTGCAAATTGCAATATACTCGTAGAATGAAAAAATAATAATAATAAAAGACGCTAGAGTATGTTTTGCAAAAGCAATTTAAAATGTAAGTCAACCACAAAACAGCAGGGGAAGAGTACTGAGGACGAGTGATGATGCGGATAAAGAAAGGACTATATAGCTTAATAATGTCAGACCGATAAAAATAATACTGCGAAATAATGCAGCATTATAACTAAATAAAATATGTTAAAACCAAGTAAACGTTTGAAAGTTTAATTTAATTACGTTAGCTTTCAATTCAAATAAGCTTTGTACAGTAATCAAAATCCATTTAGTTTGTAAGACTGTAGTTCTGTTTATCATAATTAAGTGACTATGTATTTAAAATGTAAGGGAATAATAACTATCAATAAGTTGATAGAATAATTAGGGAAATAGCGCATAAAGTTACACGATCTACTTGTAATTTATATTTTTAAAAAATAAATGATATTAAAAAAGACTTACTATTTGGCTGAGTCGTTTAATTGGTATTCGTTGCTTCGAGAAAAACATTCTTGTACGCCGGAATCCTGCCACAGTCGCTTCATAGCCGCCAAAAGATCCTCAGAGAATGGCTCTGTATCATGCATCCGTTGACAAACATCAAATACCATTTTTGCGTCGCTCTAAAATTACAAAAAAATATGTTATTTTTTTCAGAAACAATAATGTAGTCACAATATTAAAGATGAAATAATTAATAAAATTCTTGTATTTTAAATGTTTCCATCATTAAATAATTGGACAACATGAAAATGAATTTACAAAAACTGGAAATAATTCGCCTAACGAGAGAAGGTAAATTTAGCATGCATTTAGGCAATATTTTAATTCAATTATTAACACTTTAACGCACACTGAGCTAAAAATGCAATCACATTTTTGCTGCAGCAAGTTATTGTAAAAAATTTAATGTATGACTATGTGCATAATTAATCAATAATCATTATATAAAAAGGGATGCCCAAATCATTCAACCTTCAATGTGTGAACAACCAACAAATACAAAAATCTGCAATAGAAATAAAACACCAATCAGTGATTCATGTGGAAAACTCAAACACCTGAATAACAAATTGTGTTATTTTAACGCGTACAACGGTGTACCAATGTAGCTGATATTAGATAATGCATCTAATTACGAAAACCGATGAATTCGGAATCAATATAATTTATATACGCCACATATAACTGAGTAATATTTGAATAAATTAGCATATAAATGAATGTGATGCGTCTCCACCAGCCGCACGTGATCACACGTTGGGGTAGATAGCGGTGCAAAATGCTGCATAATTAATATTACGTGGCGATGAAAGCTTGGCGGTGTGCTTTTTTTTACCCGTTATACTGCATACTCATATTTCTATGGCATATGCACAAGGAACAAACTCATTATAATGCAATAACACAATTTTGGAGTAGACAAATAGCAATTAGCGTCACTGTTTTCGAGGTTTATTGGTGGAAATTTAGGTGACGCTTTGAGGATGATGTTGTTTTAAGGTAAAAGCCGCTGTTTTATTGATACACATTGTAAATGGCGGTAGGTATATGTAACTAAATACATAGCGAATTGGAACGGTGTAATATTACTTATACTCGGTATGACTGGTGAAGCAATATAATTTATTATTTAATTACTGTTTAATAAACAATAATTTTTAAGAGAAAAAAATATACGTTTCCCATTTCCCAAAGCAATTTGAATAAAAAGTTATAAAAATGGAAACTCGTTTTAACACCCCCTAAGTCTAAAAAAGTGGTCTAGAAAAAAATGTGCAAATGTACGTCTGTGCGTCGTTTCCATCACCATATCTCAGAAATTGATTTCTTTGGTTTTTATGTGCAATATTAAAGAAAAAATAACTATTTTGGTTTGTGAGATGCTTCAAGGTCAAATTATTGCCAAAAAAACTGCATTCACCTTATACATAACCCCAAATGTGATTCTTTAAATATAAAAAATTCAAGGTCACAGTTTTTATATCTGAGAAACCTTAAATGTTTTTGAATTTTTTTTTTACATTATTGTAAGATAAGAAAACTTACTTAACATTTCCAAAGTCAAAATTAAAAAAATTCAAGGTCACACTTTCCATCTAAGAAAAATTTATTTTAATTGTAGTTAACCAACAATCGTATCGAAATTCACACCTCGCTCTCTTTGCGATGAAATATTTTATAATTAAAATTTATTCATGTCAATTTAAATGAAGAAAAAAACTAAAGTTAAAAAAGGTTTTGAAAAAGCATTACAGCTCTTGCATGTAAAAATTACCATAAAATTTGTAAATTTGCGTCAACATGTGACGTGAAACAAAGTATAAAGTCGCTCACGTACACTGTACTGATTCATGATTTATGTAAAAGGTGGTTACAGCTAATGTTAGACGCGCAGACTAGGGCTTTTATCAAATTAACTGAATGCAGTTCTTCGTCTATATGCTAAATATAATTTATGGAAACAATCATTAAAACAATACAAAACCCAATTTGTTTATCCGGTCTGATTGGGTATGTGGGCGAAATTGATATACGACGCGGATTTGTGCGACATCAGCAAATTGCTTTTTGTCATTTCATTCGCTATCTTTGTACATCAAGAAATTATGCGTCATCGGTGTAATATCGCAAAGGATATGAGGAGCTTGATACAAAAATAGATGAACAAATCAGCATGATACTTTTTTTTCTCGGAGAATAAGCTTAATGGGAAATTATTTGCAGAGAAAATATTTTTGTTTGCAAATAATTCTTAAATTACAAATTTATAAATAAACTCTCATATGTACCAAAAATTATGGATTTTTGTTATGTTTCCAAATATGATTTCAATATTAAAATAATATCTAATTCTCGACGACAAAACACACTCTAAAAAAAGAACAGCAATTCTAATAACACCTACCTGATTAAAAGAAAAATTTTGAATGACTTACTTCTCGTTCATTGTTTACATACTGAATACTCAAATTGGGCATTGCCCTGAGTATTGCAACTAGTGATTGTATTGTGTTGCTGTAGACGACTGGTCGATACTGTTTAAAATCTTCCGACGTAAAGCCACTTTCGTGAATAATTCTGAAAACAAGAAAACAAACGATGTTAGTTGAAAGTGAATTAAATTTAACAATATTAATATTTAGGTATAAAAATTATTATGTGTAATTTTAATGGAAATATTAAAAAAATGTTCTGGAAACACCAGAAAAATATTAAATAGTCAGTTAAGGATAGGCTGCAATTTTTATAAAATAAAATACGTGGAAGCTCCGATTTAATCACCTCTGGGAATATATCGAAACAGCATGAACTTTTTTAATTAATCAAAAGCTTCACAATATAATAATAAAGCACGTACTAAACAAAAAACTTTACTCGCCTCCGTTTAAACACCTTCATACGCGGAAAAAATAAACAGAAAAGGCAAAAATAATTATAAAATTAAAATAGCAAAAAAAAAATTACAAAGCATCAAACATGTTGGGTGAATAATGACTGCGGGTTGCATAAATCAACGAAGTTTTAATGATTTTTAACGACGCAATGTTTAAATTACTTGTCTACCATCAAATATCTATGTGTATACCGAACCCTATACACAACCAAAACGTGCCCCTCGTTATTAATTTAAGGGAGCACTATTGTGAATTCGCAAAAATTATTAATAATTCATAAAAAGGACAACAAATAATATATTCTATTTGTCTTCGAATGAATAACAAATACGTGACAACATTGTGACCACACAAACGTAAACATGGCTACAAGCTACGATATAATAATAAGGTCGCCATTATTTATACAGTCAACCTATATGAACTCCAATGGAGGCATGTGCAAATAAAATGAATGATATTCAAGTGTGTTCCAATCCCATGTCCTCATCTTCAATCAAAAGGTTACACACAGGTGATTTGCTTTTGGTAAATTTCCACATTCTTTAGGCAAAATTATGCATATCTAAAACACAAATATGCGTATATAAAAATGTAATAGCATTGAAGCAGTAATCCTTATGATATGTACCGAAGGATACGCACTAAATACAAAAATAGACAAGAGCTTTCTGTTCAAACACATAATTCATACAAAACCTTTTTATAACGCCCGTAATATTGTGCGCAAGTGTAGGGTAACATTTTGAACAAGAGTACAGTAAACGTGTGGAATGTAAAGTTGCACCCACATTAACCTTTTATTTGATTTCCGTTACAACACAACGACACTAACGTCGGCCACCCACGACTGTCTGAATTCCGCCGGGGTAATAAAATCGTAGTGTCGGTGTAGGGCAAGCAATTGCTTATACCGGTCGCATGTTTTAACTCGCATGTCCTTCCGCGAAACAAGAGACTCAGTTCCTTTTAATGTTTGTGCGCTTTTACTTACTTCAATTAATGTTTATTATTTATACTGACTTCGGCTAAATTAAATATTGACTATGTAAAATAAAGAAATTGCTATTTGTTAGCCAAGGAAGTATAAACGCACTTAATTGGTTAATATTGTCGCAATACCAAATTCCTGTACATTTTATTGTTGTCCTTACGAAGCAATAACAAACGTGTTTAGTGATAAGACTTGCTACAAAAAAAGGGGTCAACACCTTTTATTGGAATAGGTAAATTAGACAAGTACATAAAGCGTGCACAATTTAATGTCGTTATGCCTTGTGGTGTCACACATGACACAAGGGTTGTACAATGTACATTAACATTTATAAAGCAAATTTATGTGAACTTTTATCAATGCGGGCAACTAAATAACGATTTTTTTCTTTTCTGTTTTGTAAGTTATATCTTAATATTTATAACATGATTATAATTCTCGTGTACTGACTAATGGAAAAGGAAGAAAAAAAAACAGATTTCTAAGCACTATTGTCAGCCCAAAAAAAACCTAATGCCAAGAGAAAATAATATTTCATCCTTATTTTAACTGAAATTTGAGCTTTAGGCGATGGCTGTGAGTTAGACGAACTCCGGGAAATATAATAATACAAATGGCAAAGCGTCAAACTTTCCTTTTTACCGCAGAGGGGTCATTGACATTGCTGATACGATGCGCGATTCAAGGATATACTGCAACATCGTGTAAAAATTACAGCCACAAACATAAAATGTAGAAGCTCCCAAACTTCTCTACATATAAAGGGTGATTCAATTGGAGGTAATTTTTCCACTAGGGTTATGTTGACAGTTCTTATGTCTCAACTGCCTTGCCTAGATTTACGCCTTAACAACATTTACTAATTGGGGAACCAGTGCTCAGTTATAAATTTTTTAGAGAGCACTTATGGAGCTCGCTTCTAAAAATTAAAGATAAAATTTACGGTTTCAACAGGATATGGCTACATGCTCTACAGCAAAACAATCGCTATATTGGGGGAAACGTTGAATGAAAACATCATCTCAAGAAGAGGTCCTGATAATTGACCACCACAGATCCTGTGATTTTATTAAATTACTTTCTGAGGGGTTATGTGAAATCTATTGTTTACGTTGATAAACCCGAAACGGTTGAAGCTTTGGAAGCAAATCATAATAATTTTTTTTTTGGAAATTATCTTTAAACGGTAAATAGCATGAACCGAACTATTAATTCAAATAAAAATTTTTCTTTATACATTTATTATTATATTGTGTTTTATTTTTTTTTAAAGCCTCACTTGATCACCCTTTACAAGCTCTACAATAAAAGCTATAAAGCATACCACACTCTGAGAATAATAATTCAGAAATATTCATTTTGCATTCCACAACAGTATATTGCGACACAAATATGGTTAATGTCATGTTAATAATGTGGCCAGAATTTTATGAAAACATTTTATTAACATCCCGAATATTTCAAAGATTTGAGTCTGTAACTTTCTATCCTTATAATGATGACGAAGAATAACTTTCGGAAAATTATAGAAAACATTAATTAAAGTGGAGTAAACATTTTGGTGATTTGCAATTTTAAAAAAATGTATCAAAATGTATTTTTAGAATAGTTTATACTTCCACATATTATGCCTACGTATCAGTAATTTTATGCAAATATTTACGTTTTTTTTTATATATTATGAACATTCAACCCCATTCATTGTCGCGCCAACCTGCATGAGTGAAACAAGTACAACCACTCTTAATCCATGAAAGTTTTGTATTATCACAATGCAAACAAAGCGCACATGTCGTGTTGAATTACGAAACTACCTATGCACCCACTCCAGTGGGGTGCTATGAAACAGTGATAAATGCATATTATTTTGTGGTTTATTTTTTTATTGCTCTAACACATAACGGACGGGAGAGATAACAACGTAAAGTATGCTGAAAATCCACTAACTGATGGCTAAAGCGTTTAAACAAATATATAGTAGTGAAAGCCAAGTGAAACCGTGTGTCCATTAAATGTCAAATTTTACGGGGTCATATCATTATTTTAAAAATGTTCAGATAGATTGTTTGAGGATTTTTTTACTCAACTATTAATCTATATTCTCGTTGCACATAAATATTAAAACTGAGATAAAATTTAAGTAGTCATTACAAAAGGCAAACACAAGTATTTATATCACATAATAATTTATAACGTTGATTTATAACAAACAAAAAATTATTGCTGTAACTATTAAATAAATATTATGTAGCACATAAATAGAAATATTAAAAATTTTATGATGATATAATTAAATGTTATTGAATAATAAATGACGTAACACATTCACAAAAGAACCCTAGGTTTCTATAATAAATGACGCCCATACACGATTGGTTCACATATTAAATATTATACCCCCAGGGCACAGGGCTATGATATGCATAAAGCATTTTGCAAATGTCCTGCCATATTTTATCACATTACCATTACCACTAGAAAAAATTTTGTTTGCAAAAACTTCCACACACGAGAAACATCCACCCATCAGCCAACCCACATTGCACATTCAAATGGCGTAAAAAGCCGGAGGCGTTAAATGGGCTGGACAGCACGGCTACACATCACACTGTAACACGGAACCGGATAAGATAAAGTTGACTTTTGGGTATAACACTTGTGTAATTGCAGTGTATTTATAATCGTGAGGAGAGTGAGTTTCAATGATCATGATTGAAGTGTCTGAATTAACTAAAATCCTTGAATACACTGTGGAACACCCAATATCGATTTTGCTTTTATAAACACTGCGAATTATATTGGTCATGCTTCTTTCTGTGTGTACTTTAAAAGTTACGACAATGAGCGGCAACTAAAATACAAAATACGAATACTTAAGAACGCCAAACCAACAGATTGTCGTCATAACTCAAAGTGGCGAAACTTTCAAATTACTGAACAAGCTTTGTTGCAATTAATCTGTGCATGAAAGTGCAAGGACACTATACTTTGTAACCGCTGTACTGAGGGCTATTTTGGCAAAAGCACGACAAATGTTTCTGCAATTTGCCATGTTGACGTGTGGTAAACTGATACAAAAAAGACAAGAAAAGTTTTAATTAAAAGCTAAGGACAACGTTTCAAGAGCATCTTCAGATTGATTACACTAATCGCTAAGAAAGACCATGCACGAGCTTAATAGTTGATAGAAATATAAAAGTAGATCAATTTTCTAAGAAATGTTTGTACAGAATATTTATTAAGTTAAACGTGTTCTTTTTATTATTATTTGATGGTTTTTTAATTTTGTTGCAAATTGTTGTACTAAACTTCAATTAGTTTGTGTTTATCAAGAGAATATATATTTTACATTTGTAGATGACCAGATTAAATTGTTGTTTCAAGTTTCAATAAGTAAAAACTTTTAAGTCGTAAGAAGTTTAACTCGAGATAAATGCACCCAAACTTTTAAAACTTAAAAGCCACTTTTACGCGTGTTGAAAACTTTATGTTTAGTTGTGATAAAACTCGCGTATACTGCGCAAAACTTTACTTTCATTTCTCCGAAACAGTATTCAGTAAGTGCACAAGGTGATGCAACGACGAATATAATATGCTGTTTAAAATTAAGAAATTAACTTTAATCTTTAGAATTGTCGTTACAGTCGTCTTAATTAAGAAAATTTATTCCATACCTTTTAAATAATAAACTTACAATCGTAAACATTTTAATGCTATTGCCAACAATAAATACAAATTGTTTGTTGTTATATTTGATAATTTATTTTAATTCGCCCTTATATTATTATATTATATTTTAAAAATATAATAAATAATAAATTAAACAAAAAAATATCGACTAAACATTCAATCAATGTGGTCACAAGGAAAACAACACCCATATAAGCCAAATTAAGTGGTTATAAAACGTCATATAAAAAACACTGCACCCTACCCAGCAAAGAGTGAATATTTATTTTTAATTAACGGAATTACATTTGCACATCAAATATTTAAACAACGAAATGACATTTAACGCCAAGAGTCACAAACCCAACAACCGCACCCTATCATTTAAATAATGTTACATATACACGTATTTATATAGAAGTGACACAATACGACCGCAACGCGAAGCTTTACAGCAATGTTGACCTAAAATTATATGCATTGTATTCACATTTCGCTGGCAAAAATTAATGATAAAATGATAGAAGTCATAACAAATATTTTGCGCCCTTTTATCTTCGAAAATTTGCAAACTTTTGTAGTGCAGTCTCCTGCAAACAATAGAGCAGCAGCATTATTGATTAACAAGCAGGCACAAAGATATAAATTTTTGAAAAAAATTTATTAAAAGGGAAAAATGTAAATAAAGTCGTTAAATGGATCGTTAAATTCATTGATTTCATTGATTAGCTACAAAATGTTTACTCAAATTTTGAACGAATTAACTGTCGAATTTGATTGCATTTAACGTGAGATATAACAAGCATTTATATATAACAAAGCGAAACGTATTCAGTGAGACATAAATGTTTTGAAAACACCAATTTTAAGTATTTCCTAAAGTCAAAACTTCAGCCGTAAAAATTTTTGACTGTGTGGATTCTAAATTATCGTTCTTTCGGGAAAATTTTAAAAATGTGAGGAAAGTCTTGATAACTTTTATTTTTTGTCCATACAACACAACCGCATTCTATACATTAGGTATAATGTAATTTGTAGTTTTTACTCGTCAACAATAAAATTACACACACACTCTCCAATCTAGGACTCAAGTTTCTAAAAAAAAAAAACAACCTATAATTCAACAATCAAGTATCCATAGAACAGATCCCACTCAACCTGAAGAAGGTAACGACAGCAGAAACAAAATTGATAAATTATTCACTGCACTTGAAAATAAATTGGTCAATCAGGAAGATTGGTAACTTTATTGAAAAACTTTTGCGAGCTCTCGGGCAAGCTTAACTATATTTATGAAAGGATGTTGGTTGGAAATTTACATTCAAAGAATTATTATTTATGGTAGGAATTTGGTAGGACAAAAAATCAGTTTTTATCTATCACGATTCTTAAATCAAAAATATTGCCAAAAATAGTTAAACCATAATTCAAAGAGCTTTATTTTCTTGTTATGTAATCATCTCTAATCTGTATCATATACATTTTATTTAGTAAATAAATAAAACAAAAATTGAAAAATATAATATAAAAAATAAAGATGTTATCATTTTCATTGAATTATTCGTCCTAATTAATGTCTTATGTTATTTATTGAATTAATTCCTTATGTTAATTATTATTAATTAATTTGACTCCCTGGAATATTAGGTAGTTAATTTTAAACTAAATACGACCCGAAACATGTTGTTATTAAATAGTTGTGATCACAATTTTAACGAAAAAAGTATGTAATTATGCAAAAAATGTTTTGACACTCCTTGATTGACAAAAAAAAAACATAGAAAAATGTTTTTTTATTTAATAATTGATCTTAAAGCTTCAAAATTCGAATTAATCTACAAGAACTTAATTTAAAATATCTTTGCAATCCGATATTTGGTAAATTGTTGCGTGGCAAAACCACCCATGCTAATATTTTTTATCTTAAAATTTAACATACATTGACGTTTATCAAAAAACAAGCCGCATCATGCCCCTTTTATTTATAAAATACAAAATCAGTATCAACCCCAACTACCTCGAGCTTATCGTTTTCACACTGAGTGCCCGGCATTTGCGTGTATTGGGGCGGATATTGCTGGGGTGAATATTATTTTCAACGTCATCACATTGGCTCCAAAATTCAGTTTTATTTTATTTCACATTTTTACATTCGGAAGATTAATCGAAAGATTGCAGGGTGAAAAGTTTGAGACAAGCTGTCCAATCCAATCAACCCATCCAGTAAATGTCCTTCGCTCTTTAGATTCGTAAAGAGGAGATTATATTAGATTAATTTATTTTTTCACATTATTGAAAGGATATTAAATTGTCTGCACTGTGGTTTTTAGTATATGTATTTAGAATACTTGGTGTACAATGTGTCAGTTATAATGTAAAAATTCTTAACGCACACAAAGTATTTAAATTATTAAAGTAGCCACATATGTTTATTGTTTTGTGTAACTTTGTATCCCAACAAGAATTATAATTATTATCCATTTTTATAAATAGCCACGAAAATTTAGTTAATCAGGTTTAAAGCCATTTCGCCTCATTACGACTTTCAAAAGATCATAACATTAGTTCTAATACACCGGATGTTTACGAACGATACTTATCAACAAATCCTGGTACACCCTCCACACTCCACATTTACGTATTTGTTATGTATCTACATGTATGATCTCAGCCGAAAATAACCGCTGTAATGTATCACACATTTCATAACATGTGCGAACAAACATTAATTTATTAATTATGTTTCTGCAAGAAACTGTAATGCCAAAAATTTATATACGAAGCGTTCTCTTCTTTCTCCATGAGCCAAAATATTGCGCATGGAGCACAGAATTAGGTTTATTCGAAATCTAGAAAGAAGTGTCTGCCAAATTTGGTATAGATACGTCTGTAAAATATTCGCTTCCCCAAAATTGATTGTTTATGTTAGATAACATAATTTTGTTTGCAAATCTTGAGGGTTCTTTTGCTCTTTTTTACATTTTATTGCATGTTCTGAAATGCATGTATACTTGTGGAATGAAGGCACATTCTCAATTTGTGTGCCTTTATAATTTAAGTGTAATAAATTTCAGAATCGGGCCATCTGGGTATGCCAAAGAAGCTACCTTTCAAAGGAAAACCATCTTTCCATAGCATATACAGACCAAAAACGAAGACGCTTTAATGAGGACGATGAACTTTGCAACACAAGGACTTTTCACGTTACCCAAGAGACAGAGTACATGACACTTCCTTCGTATTGTTAAATAAAATTTAAAATGTTTAGAGCATCATAAGGTTTTATGCGCGTAATAATAATAAGCTATCCTAGGGTGCAAATAATACGCAGAATTTTGTATACATTTTTGAACAAGTAAAATATTATATAATGAGTTGTATGCATGAAAAATGTAATAACGTTTTGGTGCTCAGAGACTCAAAGCTACAACAAAATATGAGAAACATCCCTTTTCATTTTAAGGGTGGAAAAATCAATATCAAAAAATTATTGACTTTTAATTTTTATGTATTTATAAAAAGTATAAAGTATAAATATAAAATTGTGTACTTACTTCATCTGTTTGACGATTGTACTTTTGCCTGACTCACCAGCGCCTGTAATGATACAAAAAAAAAACAATATTATAGCAAGAAGTAAAGCAATAAACATACAATCAATAATGATGGCATCATAAGGTTATCACTGTAAATACAAATTCATAAAAGTGGTGTTGAACAAATTGCTCAACTCATTATTAAATATATACGCGTGTACTTTAAATTGCATTTACATTCTCTTTTAAAAAACTTCCGCCTAGCACTTGAGGTCAAATTCTTTACAGCCAGCCATGCCACAATATATTGTTTGCATTATACAAACACGTATTCATATTATCTATTGACAAGAAAAGGGTTTATACATTATAAGCATTTCATCTTGAGGCGAGAATGATAATAATGTTACCATAAATAAGAAAAACGAGCTAAACGCAGTGATGACCAGCAACGATAATCTTTAGCAGATTCATATTACTTTTATAAATACTGTAGTCCGTGCTGAAGTTATCTGTGTAGTATGTATGCATGTAGTTAGTTCCTTGTGTAGTTAACTGTTGCAAAAGGTCAAGTGGAAACAACCGACACAAGTCAAGAACATAACGATAAAAGATAGCACATTTGTTCTGCCACAAAGACACATATAGTGCACGCTATGTGAATTATATTTAAGAAACAAAGACTTCAAAAGATAATGAGCATCCGCCCTGCTGTTTAATATTATGGAAATATTCAGGGTTACATCTAGAAGATGATCAGAAAATTAAATGCAATAAGAAAACAGGTCACCATAATTTATGGGTATAGGATTATTTTGGTCATTAAAAAACAAAAGGATCTGAGTATCTTCAGAAATACTAAATGTAACATTAGTATTGTTAATGTAAATTTTTAAAATATCTTCTGCAAACTTTTTAATAAAAATATTCTAAAATGTCAATTTAATAAAATTTATTCAATATCAAAATATTTCTACTACATCGCAGAATTCTCAGCATTTGAATATATTATATAAATGATGATCCGATAAGGGCGTTCCGATGTTTTAAAAAAAATTAAAGACATAATAAACAATGTATTGAGGAAAATCTTTATGTGAATTGATAGTTTGTCTCATGTCTTTTAACGTTTATAAAGATAATTTCCTTCAAATGTGGCTCACGACTTACTCCTAAATGATTTCTTCTTTAATTTGTAACCATTATTTCAAGAATATCAGTCGGTATTCCGTAAATAACTTGGGTTATGTTCGCTTCTAAAGCTTCAACACCATTTCGGATAAACAAAAGATTTCATATACGGACCCCCATAAAAGTAATGCAATAAAGTAAAATCACAAGATCTCGATGGTCGATTAACAGGAGCTCTATAACATTTTCTAACTGGGAGTACTGGTTTTGGAATGAGGTTGGGTTTCCACAATTAGTAAATGTTCTTCAGGCCTAAGTCTATTCATGATGATATGGCAATGAAGAGGCAAGACAGTTGACACATAACAACTGTCAAAATAACTAACTAATATGATGAATCCTTAAGGCAATGTTAAATGCAAAGAAGCAAATCTCATTACTCATTATTACAGATGTATTTACATTCAACGAAAAAAAAACTTCATGTCTACCTTTAATACGTGACAACTTCTTTTGACGGCGGATTTCCTGCGCCTATCATTTAATTGTCTATAAACAAATTTGTTCTCTGTCCACGCACATTTTTGCATACTCAAACATGACAAGAACATTGCTATTGTGCGTATGCCATCGTTTGCATATTAAATCTGGGTTAGTATATATTATACTCAATTGTCTCACAGAATATATGTTTTTGCCATCACAATTCTCATCATAATATAAAACGAAAGAAAGGTAAGTACACACGCCTAATATTGTAAAAATGTATGAGCCACATTCATCACAAAAAGTCTTATGTTTGTTATGAGGATTTTATACAGACATTTATGTGCGTGTATTGTAATTCTGTGGGGATTTTTAAGGATTTGGCTCCCATCGGCATAGCGGAATGTTATAGGCATGCGACATTATCGTATATCTTGCTCTTTTGTTTGTCTTAATATCAAATCTTCCCATTGTTAATATGAGAATAAATGTATATTTGTTTGCACACGTTGCTAGGAGCAAATCGCAAGGTATTTTCTGAAATAAAATAATAAGAATTAGGGCTGTTCCATAGTTGATAAAAGATGAAATTGAAGTGTGATCTCCTGTTTTTTAATTTAGAAAATTTATCGTAATAACTTGACGACATAATGGGAAGAATAAAAACCCTCTTTTGAAATGTATAAATTAAATAAACGAAGAAAATGTTTGCTAATGTGCATGACCTTTTAGTCCCGCAAATCGAGTTTTAAAGTATAGTCTTGATGTGCCACACAATTTCTAATCTAAATTAAAAATTCTTTCCAAAAATGCTCAAATAGGTCGTTCTTGATGCTAATTTTACTGAACTGTAAAACCAATGTGCGGATTTAATATGGCTTGGCCATTTTAGCATCTTCAACCCTATACACGATACAAGTAAGAAAATAAATCATACTCGTATACGATTGATACATTTCAGTGTAAATGAACGACACCCTAAATTAATCAGTTTTAATTCAAGTGGAAAAAGGGTATTTACTTCAAAAAGGGGACAATTCGCAATATACATGAATGATTTTTAAAATAATTTACCAAAACATTGATATCAATTGGTTGAGATATTAAATACAAGTTTATGTTATCAAAAGATTATAATTTTAAATTCCCCTTAATTATACCCGTGTCGGTATACGTTTAAGTAATCCCCATTTTAATCATAATTTTATTCCTATCCGGCTACCAACTCAAGTGCACCACTTTTGAATGTGCTAAATCAACATCATCCCTCGCTAATCCAAACGATATGCACTTCAGCCAGCGTGTAATCAATAAATTGTTAATGAGCTGTGTAAATGAGGACTATATTAGTTGTTCCAACACTGAAGGACCAATCACCCTAATACAATAAATCAGGCACGAATAAAGCAGAAACGAATTCGTAAATTTTTGAACGAAAATTTTTAAATTCTTTTTCGTATGAATTTTGTTATGAATTTGAATGTAATTAAAATTTCTGCATGCCAGTATAAATTTTGATAATATCTTTCGAACTGCTATTTTTGGAATATATTAAAAAATTCACAGGAATTTTAGACAACTAGGCCACCAAACAATTGCATGTCGACCTGCATTAACAAAAAAATTGTTACGCAAACAAAACAAAATATAATCTCATGCAATTCCCAAATAGTTAATCATAAATTTCTCAAAAACAGAAATCATTTCTTATTATGCATTTTTTTTGGAAGTAATATAAAACAAAAAGTATTTAATGAAATTCCTAATTTCCAGGGAATAAATATAATTATTTAAATTGTAAAATATTATATTTTCCAATAAATTGCATATTAGATGAAACAATTCTCGGTTTTCGTCCTCTCAAACTTGAAAAGCAATAAACAAATATTTTTACAGTGCCCCATTGAAATAAAAATCATTCTGCTATATAAAGATTTTAGCTTCTTAAAAAATATGACTTAAAAGAATGAGCTTATAAATAGTAATAAAAAAATTTAAAATATTTTTCATTTCAATTATTTCTTAGTTTAGAAGAGTCGTGAAAGAAAATATTCTTAATACAATAAACTTTAAATTATTGACCTTAAAACGAATACACATTTTATTCATTGACTCAAAACTGAGAATTCACGCAGTATGGAAGTGAAAATAACTTACATTATAAAGGAATATAAATAGTACATACATTTAATTAGAAATCAGAAAAAGAGGAATAGAAATTAATACAAGAAAAACGAATTCAAAGACATTAAAAATAAATATGCAAACGGAAGAGAAATTAATGTAATGTATTGAAGATACATATGATATGATATTTTTAGTTGTCAATTGAAGGTCGGTGGAAACGCAGAAAAATCAATCTTAATAATAAAAAGCAAGTTCATGAGATGCGGGAAAAGTAGTTAAATGCGAATTTTTAGAAACAGATTGTGTAAAGCTCGTGTTTGTACTTTCAATTAGCCGCGAAACAATACGTTTTCTTTTACTTCTGAAAATCAATTAATTTGAATTTATTTCCCATTGTGGACTGTTTTGTTGTTTTAAGATAAAATCATAAATCTTGCATTGTTCAATTATATATGACTCATTTATATTTGATTCGCATAGTCGCATAGCATATAATTTAATAAGAGATAAAGTATTTCAATAAATATTTATGTTTTAGAATCATTTAATAAATACAAACGTTTAAATAAATATGTAAAAACTTTTTCATTCAAATTATAATGCAATGTAAATACATAGATTCCGAAGTTTAAACAATTACTGAAGAATTTTTTTAAACGTGAAAATCGATCCCCCATAAATGTACACAAATGACATGACTTGACACCCGTCGCGTCAAAAAACACAACACAGATGGAGATCAACCGCAGTTAAATATAATGTTTCATCACATACTTGAATAGGAAATATCAAGTAAAAATTAAAACAGTTTGTTTTTAATTCTCTGTACCATGTGTGATGTGTGCATGGAAAAAATACGGAAAACCGATATATGTATGTAAAGAAAATCTTTTACTTGCATACAAATTTTGACCCATACATGAATTCATGCTAATATAAACGTAAAGCTATTTTTAGGCATTGAATAAACATTTAATTCCTCGATTTCAGTCTATACTGTAGTCTGTACTGTACTGAATGCTAATGGTAACGCAGTGAGGAAGGCAAAAAAAATCTATAAAGTGCGCACTTGAAGTTTGTAGTAGTTAGATTATAGCACAGAGTGCTTACGGATTGAATTTTCCAAAATTAATTACAATTTATGAGCAATGTGTAATGCGAAAAGAAAAACTGAATTATTTGTATTAGATGCGTCATGTGATTATCTTTCACATGCGAGTAAATCTCAAAGCCATGAAAATTAAATTTGAAATAGGTCAAAAATGTCAAAATTGAGCGCGAACATCCTGTACCTGTCTCAATTGTCGAATATTGCATAATATAGTACAAAGATGTTCAGTCCCGGAAATAGTAAACTGCGACTTATATATTATTACTTATCTTGCCATAAATTTGAGACTTGAATAAACTTACGAAGAACATTATACGAATTTTCAAGATCAAGCAATAAAAATTAAATGGCATCAGAGCATCTCGATTATTTTGTTGTATAATATAAATAACGGCTGTCAGATAAAATTTCTTGCCAAATGTAAGTACCTTTCAAAAATGTTTCAACAATTAATAAAATGTCTAATAAATTGGCTTTTGTCTGTCAACACTGTAAGCATTTGCACGTTTAGTTGTACAAAGATGTATGTTTGTCATAAATCATGCAGAGTTTATGATTTAAACCGTTTCGCCGCATGAACACAAAATGTGGTCAATTAAAATTTAATTTGGGGTAAATATGTTTTATTTGATGCGACGATTCACGTAACACAAATAGGAATCATCGATTGAGGTTTCAACTAATGTTTGTCAAATTGCCAGTGACCATAACAGAACGTGTACTTTTGGTTTCAATAAAGCATGAACATTTGAAATACATTTCATGACACAATTTGATGAGCGGAAAATAGTGTTTCTCTAATAAGTTAATTGAACAGAGCTGTGGTCAAAACATGAATTTCAATTTGGCATGGTTATTGATCAAAAAACAGGTGGCATTAAGTGACCTTAGCGATTAAATTAAGAATGTACAAGGGTGAACCATATTATTGCTAAAATATGTTATTAGAAAAGGGCTGGCATTCCTTGATCTGAGTTGAAATTCATACGGGGGAAATACAACGTCTATTGTTGTGTGAGTGCTTACTGAATAATGCTAACATTTTCATTTCATGCTCCAGAAGATGTCAGACACTTATAACAATTAAGAGACTTTTCCAAGCTTACGTTTGATAGATGCACACAATATATACTATTTAAAGACCAAAAAGAAGATGTATGCATTTGTTTTCTCTTTATTTAGGTTACAGAAATGGTTTTAATGTATGCAACATTAATCAATCATTGAATATCAGCTATACATCAATCAGTAGCAAAATGCCAATATTCATCTAGAACTAGCGCGCTGTTTAGCATAAATCAAATCAAAAAACTAAAACCCATCTCGAACCAACAAAAAAATAAACACCCAAAAGCTTACCCAAAAGTAAAAGCTTAATATCCTTGGCCGCCTGAATACCATCCTCTTTCAGGTTGCGTTCAATTAGTCGACTACGAGCTGCGGCGGCCCTCTCCTCAGCGGATTGTGCGCAGCCCATTGTGCGTATTGCTTCCACACAAAACGTTGTGCTAAACTATCAATTTCGGCCACAAGTGGCCGATACTCAAACTATCCACGAAAAATTAGATTGACACTTTATTCAGACTTTTATGGTATGGTGGAGTATTCGTTTTATTTTTATTTTGCTTCCACAATTTTACTTCTATAGTAGTTAGTAAGTACCCTTAAGTTTATTTTTAAACACTGCCCACTGTAGTTTATATTAAATGTATGTAGTTTTATTTGCTTTACATACGGTTCATTCTAATGATGACTACCCGTGCACTACTGGAAACAATTCTGAAACACAATGCACCAACAAGTGAAATAAGACACTATTTATTCACATACACGTACGAGTGTTATGTGTTTGTAAAATGCGTCAAATGTCACCATTCTTCTCAACGAATGTTTATTTATTCTTAATGTGAAACAAAACAACCACAAGACTTTGAAAACACTTCAAGGACACGCATTTCAAATACAGTGCTGGATAAATCGCACATAAATGGATAAATAAAACAATGACAAATTACTCAAATTAAAAAAAGACTAATAAATATTTAGCGTATAAAGAATATGGTAATTTATAAATATGGATCGTTATTTAAATATAGAGCGCATTCTATTTTCAGTCATTGACACCTTGAACTTTTTACCTTTTATTTAACCTTAATAAATATATGTGAGGTTATGTCGAAAGCTATATTTTCAAAGTTCAACTAAATACGGCATAAAGAAAATTGGAGTAATCTAATTTTAAATTTATGACTTTTCCGTTCGTTCAAATGAATTTCCATGTGAAGTAACCAACGGTCGATACTCTTGGGAGTTCGGAGCAAGAGCACTACTATAAGTAAATCAGTTATAATAATATGTGACTCGTTAACATAATATATTATTTTACACAAAAAGCACATACATTTTGAAAACGCACAAAACCCGTAACAAAATTCATTCGCGCGCACATTTTCCTTTCCCAGTGTGCACCACACATAGTTTCCACGAACATTGTGTGTGTGTGGGTGCACAGAAAAGTTGTATTCTATAGTAGGAAAAGCGCACGATGGGAACCATAATAAAAGTGAAAATACACTTCAATCACTGGGCTGTGCCCTGTTGAATGCTACTTCTTCTTTTCTCTGTTTTTCAGCACAAACCACATTAAGTATTTGCATGTGTGAAAAAAATGTTTAAATTTTTAATTACGATAAATGTATCACAAAACATATGAGCTGCGTGAAATGATACCACAAGTCATGGAAAATGCGACGGAAAACGGCAAATGCCCAAAGGACCAGACAACGTGAAACAGTGAAAGTATGCGAAAAATCGATAAACGCTCAATGGCCTGAGCAATATGTTAATTTAAACAGTGCGAAATGGAACACAGGCTGCGGGAAATTGTTTATTTCACAGCGTTGAATTTTATTTAAACATCACAAGAGTAGCGACACGTAATAATATGTATATGGATGTTGGTTGTAGCGTGTGTAGGTGGAAATTATTGCGCGAATTTTAATGGAAAAGGTATACATCCGTTAAGAGTTTTCTTTTGGAATTCTTAAATCAATGGTGGAAATTTGTTTTCTTTTATTTCTATTTATTTTCCAACATATACACATTTCACTTTAAATCCAATCAATTTGAATAACATCCTGCTTGGGCACTCATAGATGTATCACATTTTCTTTGCAAGCACACAAATCACTGTGAACGGGCGGCCATTTCCAAATCAGTATACAAATTTTAGTACACAATTACTGGAGGTTTTTTTTTTCTAAAGCAAATATACACTACAGTTTTTTTGATGCATGAAGTATTGTGTTGCAAAGAACTTTTAAAAATATAGAAATTATAAAATTGCAACATTAATAATGAACGAAAACACTGAAAATCACCATTTAGCACCACACTGCAAGAAAAATTATATCCTTTTGGGCTGGAAAAACAAAACGGAAGGAGTGATACACGTAGAGCGGACGCACAATCAACCGACCAGTACTTACACACGCGCTGGATGTGGATTGCACGAATTGCCATTAAGAAAACAGGCCCCAATTTTGAAAACACACAGCTTTTACGAGAGTGAGAGAGATTTTCCCGCACTGTCAAATGCGATCGACACATAGCGACACACTCCAACCGTTCACGTTTCAAGAAAAGCCGTAAGCTTTTATGTGTGTATTCAAATACAAATCGTCTTCATTGTTGAAATGTGTGTATTAGTCGTGCATATGGAACTCCAAAATGAGAGAGAAAGAAACTGGCGCTTATAGAAATCGATAAAACGAAAGAAAAAACGTAAAACTATAGGGAAATTCAGCTTTCCTTTGTATAATAATTTCCACCCACACAGTCTCACTCGCTTTTTAATCCTGACAGTGTAGTTGTAAACGAATACATAAAGAAATGAAATGAATACAAAGCTTTAAGCTTTACAATACACATTTGAAAGTGTGTATCTTTCTGGAGCCGCCCTAAAAGCTTTCATAATTCTCTCGGGGTAAAATATTATACCGCAAAATGTATGTACGAATTCAGTGAAAATTGGGAACATTCGAGCCCCGAACGCAGGCACGGTAGAATTTCTTTGACACTGTTTCAATTTAAATTCTTTTTTCATTTTTTCTAGATCTAAATTATTCAATAACAATGCCTTATTTGAAACAGCATGTTTCTCCTAATTAGATAAGTAAGTTGTTTAATAATTTTTCAATGAAATAATCGCGGAGAAAAGGTCAAATTTAGAGCAAATGTAAGTGTTCTAAATAACACACACACGCACACGCTTGCACGTACATAGAAACATTCCACATTAACCGATGCGCATGCTTCATTTTCAGACACATGCTCCCCAAACTTTATATCACCCACAATTTTGTGCGGTATTTAATTTTGTACATTCTCAATACAAAACCTTCTCCTGTCTCCAGAACAAATATTTGCTGTAGCCATGACACACACACACACACGCACTCACTTAGGATATATATAGAATCCTACAATACCTAGGACAATATGCGTGTAAATGATCTGGAAAGCATCTTCAAGCCAGCTAACTACACTGTTAATAATGTTTACATGACTACCGTTTAATTGAGATATAAAAACTTTTCCTAATGCACAAAATCAAAATGCTTAACACGAATATTTAAAACTACATAGTATATTGTAAAATATAAAGTATAACTTTAAGATGTCAACCATCGTTAGCAACTGCACAATTATTGCTCTTAAAGCGCATCAAAGATCAATCACAAATTTATGACGACTGTAATAAACGACACCGAAAGAGTGACGAAATATTAATTATTTTTATGGTAACACAGCACAGTCAAAGGAAATAAAAATAAACTATTATTTTTGATGTTAAAGCAGTAACTTTTGAAAATGATTTATTGTCGCCTCTTAAGTGCATATTATAGTAGTTGTGCAAGATATCCAAAAGGATATGGGGCATAGAATTTTAATGAAAAACTGAACCATCAACACCTTAACGATTCAACTGGATTTTTCAATAAAAAAAAGGGTGATCCAATTGGATGTAATTATTTAAAATTTTTACTTATTTTTCACAGTTCTTATGTGTCAACTGTCTTGCCTATATGAAGTTTGTGTTGCAAAAAATTCATGAAATTGGTGTAGCTGACTTACGGAACAGCTAACAAAACAATCACTATATTGAGGGAAACATTCGATGAAAACATCATTTCAAGAAAAAGTCCTGTTAATTAGCTCGCAGATCCTGTGATCTTATAAAATTACTTTCTGGAGGGATGTACTTGAATTCCATTGTTCATTTCGATAAACCCGAAACAGTCGTAACGTTGGAAGTAAACAAAAGCCGTGGTATGAGCGGAATACCGGCGGTTATGCTTGAGAGTGTGGTCAAAATGAACCATTTAAAAGTTAATCGTGGGTAACATTTGAAGGAAATTATCTTTATACGTTAAATAAACCATACTATCAATTTAAATAACGAATTTTCTCATTGATTATTATTATAAGAAATAAACATCAGGGAACTCTTGTTGGATCACCCTTTACAATAGTCTAGATTCCTTCTCTCGACAAATTTTTTTATTGACATGGTAAGATGCATCGCAGCATACTGCATTCAAGTTACAAAAAAAAAAAATGAAAATTTAATATATTTAAGAGTCAATTGAAATAATAATCACACAAAATTTTTTTTGAATTCATCCACTATACATAACTACGCGTATCGTTGTACTGCAAGTTTTGTGAAACATGTCATGTATAATATCTAGACATAATACACAAAAATACAAAGCTTTTTGATGACTAATCGCACGCCTCGCTCTCTGAACGCATGTTCATTGTGTTAGCTGTTAGGGGATGAATCGACGCAAATAACAAGTAATAGCGTGCATTAATCCAATTACATTACCATAACAATATGCAATGTCCATGTTTCGTTGGTGCGTATATAAATATTACATAACGTAACAGTTTTGGTGCCGCACAGTCACGACTCGTGTGAGATGTCCTCGTGAAATGTTACTTTGAACTAAACTAACTAATCAATTGGATGATATATGGGGGCTTGAAATGTTTGCGAATTTAACAGTATCTGCAGAATACTAAATGCAGAAAGTAGTATTTGAAGCGACAGTTAAAAATTGCACAAAAATAAAATTTATTTAACATTGACTTTTGATCATAAATATATTCAAAGTCACTGTTTAAACTATTTCAAATTAGTTTTTAAAGTTCGTCAATTATTGACAATGAATCAATCAAAGATTTAAATTAAGTAAACAATAAAACTTTTGGATTTTAAAGTTTTTATAATAATCATGAAATAATGTGAACATTTTTATATAACTCACTTAATTTTATACCAAATTACCAATTCACATCTGAGATTTATTATACAACATTATGACACCATGTACGTGTATCTATTCATTGCCCATTCATTCTGATAATAAATACCATCCGACATTTGGCACCAATTGACACGTCATGCGATCCACACAAATTATTCAGTGCCTAGAATTTAACTTCAGCAGTGTTTGAATTCTAACACGCCGCATACGGAACATACGACATATTACCAGCATATGTGAGTAGCACAATTTGATGTGTCAATTTCAAAAACAACTGCGCTAAATTTTACATTATTGGAACATTCATGTGTCATTTGCTTTTTGACTATATTGGGTTCATCAGTTCAATTTCTTATGAATGAAAAAATCAACAATTCATGTGGGACAAGTGGCTTATTAAAAATAAAAACGCACAGCTACTCACATCTACATACTGAGCTGTTATGTGACGTAGAATGGAGTAATATAGTATTTATTAAATTTTAAGCATATAATTAAGTAATAATATTATTATTTATTTATCATGTTGAAATTTGATGAAATTAACTTGTTTTTAGTTATAGTAAGAAATATCGAGCACATATAACTCCATGTAATAAACCACGTGGTTCGCGATAGTTCACTGCTATTAATGCATCTCAAAATGTGATGTTGCATGAATGCAACAAGAGAGCGAACGATATAAATGCTTGAAAATGGAATTGGGTCACAGCGCCCACTCTTAAATAGCAACCCCCGCATCAAATTGAGGGGGATGAATATGTGTGGGCTTTATCTGGAATTTCTTCATAAATATTACGAGTACAAATGTTATGTAAATGCCACCACGCGTAGTTCACATGTATAGCGAGCGCTTTAATTTTGATTCTGTTTATTTCAATTTTGAGTACTCTTGCTGATAAAGGATGTTGAAGGACTCACAGGAAGACATGTATGTTGATTTTGGATGTGCAATGACGATTGACATCACTTTGTAACGGAACAAACTGCGATTTAGAGGTCAAACTTTTTGAAACCAATTTAATTGTGTTTTCATCAATTTTCTAAGCACATTTACACAAACATCAAGGTTAATTTTCAAGGTCAAAATTAAACCATTCAACTCTTTAAAATTTCAACCTCAAAATTAAAGCAACAAATTTTTAATCCGCATACAATTTTATTCAAATTACATATGATTCGATAATCCAAATGACATTACTCATATTATGCTTAAATATGTACATTTAAATCAAACACACCCCTTACATTAAACTCCAATCGATAGCAAATTTCCGCAAAATCATCTACTTGTGTATGTAAAACTGATTGGAATCTACTCGGATGGAAAACAATCATGACGTGATGAACATCACTTCTACGAGTACTCGTATATACAAATCATTCCTTTTCGAATTGCATAACTTACTACTTCTTTGTGTGTAATGCACGTCTTGGAAATCAGTTCAAGAGGCAAAATAAAGAAGTGTGGATTACCGGTTTCAATACAAACAATGCAACGTAAAAAAAAGCATGCAACGATTACTGTTGCATGTCACATATGACTTACAGGCATTGTTTTAGATTCACCCCTATTTCGAAAGAAACTTTTAAATAAATGCAATTGAATTTTTTTTTTAACTATCATACACCGCAAAGGGAGCGGGTGAATTTACATACGACTGCCATACATAAAAAGTATGAATTTGAATTTTAAATGTTAAGGTTGAAAATTCTATTCAGTTTCAAATATTACAATTCAACCCTTTATTGCTGTGTTACTTAAGGTCGTTAGTTTCTTCTTTTAGAGAAATGTGGTTCTCAATTACATATTTTCAAAAATACAGCGGATATAATTAAATTTCAATGAGTGTGGGGATCCGTAAAATGTATTCAGAATTTATGTTACACTATAAGTCGTAAGTCGTAACACGCAACGCTCTCCTGCTTAGTGAACATAATATACACAATAATGGTTATTCAGTACCACGAATATCTTTTTAACGTGTGATTTGGGTGAAATTTGGTGCGCCTAGTGACAACTGACAATACGACAGAATATATTTTTGTTGCATGAATTTTCCATTACATTTACGCGCACAAAACTATTATAAGCACAGTAATCGATGATATGTGGGTGAATTCAACCCCCGACTGGGAATATATACATATTTACCATAAACATTCAATATGAACGGCTTCAGCATAATATACTGCATGCAGGAGTGCCGATAAAAGCATTTAGTTAGCATTCACAAAGGTGACAAAGCTCAAACACCACACACATTTGCTGTACGCCCCCTATGTGTATGAGGATAATATCGTCATAAGGAAATGAGTTGCATGAACATACGGTAATTGGCAATTGTTACCGGACAAAGTTAATCCACCACTCGAAAGGGTGGTGCGCCCTTTTGGAAATAATTAACAAGTTGTTAATTCAATGAACCATTGAATTTCTGGAGGTGTTCATAAGGTGCAACTTTGTTGTCGCGTTAAACGTAATTATAACAATTATATACACAAAGTTGAGTCGGTCATGGTCTTTATATTGTATCGTAAGATAGATTCTCGCTCACAAAATGCATTTTTTTTTGCATTTAAAGAATACGTCAGCGCTACTTTAGCATAATACATCGTCCTTGACCTTAGATAATTCCCACAGAGTACAATGAATAATTTTCCGTTTTGAAAAATGAATGTGTACAAAACATTTGGTAATCCTGTACTTCCTGAATCGTTGATGATTCCTCCATTGAATGAGTGCACATATTTTTGAAGGATATTTCAATGCAGGAAGGTTAAACTCGTTAGGTACTCAAACTTAAATGAAACAAACGGAAGATCAAAATATGAAATCGTTGCAATGCTATATAGGATGATTCCCCATGTGTATTATTAGAATGAAGGACATTGCAAGATTATGTAAATTTATATTGTCGGCACGTCCGCATCATTTATATGCGAGAAAATTTCTCGCACCAAATGTTTGTGAATCGCAATACATTCGGGTGAGTGTTTTAAAGGAATTAAATCACATTAATGAATATTCATTTGTACTTTTAAATTAAGACTTCAAAACACAAAAAAGGTCATATAATTAATAACATATCACTTCAATGCACACAACCATAGCAATATATGTTAATGCTTAAAAAAACACAAATTGCCAACCAGTGCAAATCCCAATTGAGCCATCGACAATACACTTCATTTTGATATCGATTCCTTTCAATATCCGCTCAGCAATGGCAGCTCCCTCTTCCTTTGACCATCCGATCCGTGACTCGTGAGCTGAATACAAAATACGAGAAAATCGTTTCTTTTGCATGCACGGGTATACCTGGCGTTACCTGCTTCCACTTTTCCTTCCATATATCACGATTTATAAATATTGGATTTTTTTCTTTTTTGATTTTTCTTCTAAACCCGATATCATGGATTTTTGCTGAATTGTGTATTCGTTTATAGTAAGCGGTAAGCCATAACAAAAATACATCAAGCAACAATAAGCGCCTGAGTCCCCGTTTCTTTGCAAACATGCCAGAATGATGGTATGCCAATGACTACAGACTTTTGAATTTAACATAAGTATATATAACAATTCATAATCCCCATAACTTTAAATAAAATTAAATTATAGGATAAACGAAATAAAATCAAAATACAAGTTTTAATCCAACCCATTTACAGACCAATAAAATCACATATTTATATTTTTTAAATACGTGCGTTTCATTTAAAACCTACCTATGCAAAGAAATCAATAACTTCTGTTTTTTTTAAACGGTACTTTATTTATTTTACAAATTAAGCTGTGTTCTTGGAATAAGAAAAAAGTTGCAGCAAAAACCAATACTCGCGCATATGCATGTAAAACATCAATAAAATTTTCCAAGCTATTTGCACAAACCTATAATGCATTTAGGCTAAATTTTAGTTGGGAAAAGTTGAGAATCATGCCAACATGCAACAATTTGTGAGCTCATGCGAGAAGGGGCTCTGCATATACAGTGAAATTTGATTTCAGGCAATCAGTCGTTTTCGTCTTCGCTTATATGCATTTCATTTGAGTCAATATTGGCGAACCTTGCCGAAGGGTGGTTTTGTAAATCCATAAAACACAAGCAACTTTACTCGCGTACATGATAATTGAGCAATAAACCTACAATTGAAACGATATACATTATATTGTCGAACCCTTTATGCATATACTGAAATATTGATTGCAAGGTCGTCAGGGTCTTTTAAAAATATACCCACATACATATATATTTATGAAATGATGGAATATCTCATAAAATGGTAAACATTCAATTGCATTTTAACAGTGTAATAACAAGGCCTTATGGTTAAATTAAAAATAAATAAATTAAAAATTGGCATAACGAGTAAGATAATTAGATAATAATGATTTTTTAATATTTGTGGTGCGAAATTCAATTAGTTACTTAATAAAAGTTTACAACATTCTGTTCTGTTTTTTTATAATTTTATGTTTCTCTGATTCGTTTTTCTTAGGTATATGTTAATTGGGCAAACAATCTCTTTAAATTTAGCTCGACAAAAACATGGAAATATGAAACATGTTTTCATCGAAAGAAAACGAAAAAAATTCAGGCCTAACAAATCAAGGTAATAGCCAAATTTGCAAAAAAAAACAAACATTGTATAGGACCAACAAAATTACACAACGGCCGAAAAAAGAGATTTTTTGGCAAGAGTTCTTAAAATAAAATTTCTTCAAATGAAATTATTAACTACCAAGAGTTTACCTGTCCAACATATGCAACAAATTGTATCTTGGTCAAATTTCTTTATGGAAGATAAGACTCATAAACAGTTAACGGTTTTCGCGTTATTAACAAAAAAAACTAAGTGAAATTAATTGAATTTTGTTCACTGTATGTTACATATATTTCAGACGAAATATTTACAAAGCGGAACCAACAAATACCCCTAAATACCTTACGAATTTAGTAGCATTTCCGTTCAAAAAAATGAACTCATATAATACGATCAAATTTAAGTACAAACATCTTTGAGAATAAAAATATTGTGGTATAACCGTATAAGTGTTTGCATCATTTCATGAACGTAGGCACTATACTTTTGTATGCTTTTCTATTTATAAACATCCGGCAATTCACATCAACTATTGGTAAATAAATGCGAAGACTGGAGGAAACCTAAATGCAGATAAGCAAATACTGTGATCTGTGAGTGGAGAAGTTTATTGATAAAAGAGGATTTTTCTATTAAAAACTAATCGATTTTATAATGTCATACAGTCAAAAGAATATAATGTTTTTGTGCAGAGTGTTTATGTGATATCTGTTATAGAAATATATGCTTGAAAGTCCTTGACTCCAATGGAGCCCGTATAAACATTTATTCGGTTAAATTTAGGTATTTTAGCCATAGACTAATTATTTTTAGACGGCCTTTATATTTCAAATAAACAAATTTGTTTTACATAAAGAAATCAAATACAATTAAGGGAGAGCAAAATAAAACTTTATATCCGTACGTAAATAATCTAAAATTATAAAATGTTTAAGCGAAAAAAAAGATTTTTGACTTGATAACGATAATATCATTTTAAACAAATATTAATTTTACTTAAAACTACAAAGTAACACAAGGACAATGTGGAAAACCCCTTTACAATAAACTAATCAGGCGGGTTATTTCGCTAGTAAAATATTGAGTGACTTTAAATTGTGTAAATAAATAAAGCAACTCTAGTTACTCACATAAAACTTAAGTGTAAAAAACCGGCACAACATAGATAAATCATGATTCATGTCACCCCTACATCAATTAGCAAATTTTCTCGCATGAATAAATAACATGTGAGTACTACCTTCAATTAAGCAGGTGAATAATTGATAAACGTAACTGCAACTTGTATAAGCGTAAAGGAAACGCGTCATATCAATCAATAATCGAACCGGTTATAAAAATTATCGTCATAAATAAAATTGATCTCGATTTCATTATCTTTATCACACACACAAATAAACCATTCACAATTAAATTGCATATCTGAATTCACAAAAAACACACATTTGTAATGCATCCGCCATCCACAAAGGCATTTTCCACCATGATGGCGACATAGCGACACAATTTTCCGATAAAAACAAACACGCACAGTCGCGTCGGTTGTAACGCACACATAATGTGTCCACTTATTTTGCCCGCCCTCATAATTATCAATTTTACCATCACTGGCTCCACGCCACGCGTATACTTGCAACTAAAAAAAAAGCGCGATACTGAGACACCGCGTCTTTTTGCAATAACGTCTAATAATTATTGCACTAATCACAATTACTTACTAGTGTGGCGCGGCGTGCGCCAACGTCCGTCACGGTCGTTTTGTAGCACACGCAATGTGTTGTGCATAACAACGAGACTCCAATAAATAGACAATAATTAAAAATTAACAATGATTGTTCGATTTTGGAATATGGTTACTGTTATTGATTGACCGACATTTATTTATTTGCGGAATGACGCGGACACCGCTCGCCGCTTATGAATTTGGACTTATGGGAGAGTGAGTGAGTGATGTGACTAAATACACATAGTAATATCGATAAATAGTAATAATTTACATAAATGCAGGCGACAGTAGTACAATATCAAACTGAAAATGCACAGTGAATAATATGCAAAACGCAAACACATCACATCACTCATCACACACATAATATGCGCTACCAGCAAGCCCACTTGTCTGACCATTGACTTTAAGGCGTTGAACTTGCATTGTTATTTGTTCTTTTAGTTTCAAAAGCGAATAAATGTTAGTGACATGGAAGTCATGTAAAGTGTATGGCTACCAAGAGTCGTGTTCATTGTCACTTTAAATCAACTCTTTTTATTTATTTAAATAAATAATGTAAGTAAATTGGCGACTTACTAAAAATGGAAAAATGTTAAATGGTAATAGGCTGTCATGATTAAGTAATCGCTTATTCAACATTTCTTTGGAATTATAAAATATTATGTGTCTATTAAAAGCTTTCAGAACAAAATTATACTGAAAGTTAATCCAATATAGTTATTTAAACAAAATCCCGATCTTGTAAGAAGATATCACATTTATTTTAAAGAACGGGAAACCCCACTTTTTGCAATAGACTCTATGTTACATAATTTTTTTACTTAATTTAAAATTGGTGACGATTAATTTGAAAAAAAAATTAAAATTAAATAGATAGGTAATCAAATAAAAAAGGAAAGTGAAATGTATTTACACCATTGTCTGCTGAGGGATGGTGGGCACTAACCGTTAACACATTAACGACACTGACATCTGGCCTCCGCCCATTGCGTACTCACGAAAACATTTCAACATCAAAAAATATCATAAGCATTATAGTCAAGGGGAACGAACATGTCCTGTCGGCTTGAACTGTCTTATGACTATTATGTGTGACGCAACGTTTTTGTGTCCATCCCATTTTTATCGGTAACAATGACCATATAAAAGAATTCTAGATGGCTTATGGCAATTAAGTAGAATTAAATGTGATACATTTTTCTTGAATGAGGCGATATAAATAAAAGGCAAAGGCTTTGCCAAACATTGACTGCTCTAATCCTATGTGCACATCTATGTAGTTTACGGCCAATAAACTGTGGCCGCTTTCCAGGACAATGACCTATCACTCTTTAAAACATTCAATTTTATTTTAATTCGTTTTTAAAATTTAATTAAATGGAACGACAAATTTGCTCAAATTAAGTACCCATATGAAACGACAATAATTGCAGTGTATGTATGCTTTTTGATATTGCAAAAGATAATACAAACTTATTGATAAGATAAAGAAACTGTATAGAGTAAAATGTCTTACAAAATCGAATTAAATTAAAACAAATATTATGTAAGTCACAATATTAAATAAATAACAATAATTATGTATGTCAAAAGGAAATAGTTTAGGTGGGACTTTCATAACTATAATGTGGCACAACATTAGAAAGACTGCGTGTTAATAATTACCGCAGGAAAATTACTTTAATGGGAGAACAATGTTTGAATGTGGCCTACAATCCGTAACGTGTAGAAAGTTTTTCAACCAAACGGAAATTCTACAGTCTACACTACTGAGAACTCACTTATGTTAACGTCTTAATCCAAATAATAAAATACAATCAATACAAGGAGCCAATATTAAAAAGTTTTAAGGTACGAAGCAAAATTATATTAAAAGACTTAACTGTAAGTGTTTATTATTAGCAAATACAATAAAAAAAATTAGACAAACTTATCCATAGGTAATGGAATGAACAATAGACATTTCAGATATTGCCAAACCATATTAAGGAATGTCATCTTCCCAAACAAATTCACTTACTTAAGTGACAAAGTGATGAATAAAAATATATCAAAGCTTAAGTTTTTATTCGTTTGATGCTAAAGCTTATAGTCTTCAGTTTGTCAGTTGTTTGTTTTGCACGATGCACCCATTCAAAAGAGCCATCAACATAAGGAGCATCTGGCAGGCAAATGCAATAAAAACTAAAAGTTTTTGGTTCGGAAGTTTACCAAAATGTTGGCATCAAGGAAAACAAATAAATGTAGCAATAACTAGTCAAGGAACAAGGAAATAGAAAATAGAAGCCCACAGAAGTGGGTATAGGTAAATGTACCGTGAGAAAAGGGCCCAAACTTATATAAATATATAAGCTATTATTCGTTAAAGTTGCCTGAACTATATTCAACAATTCATAGTTACAACTAAGTCAAAAAAATATCATGCATTTAAATTTAACATAAATATAACAAAACGACAAAAAGTGTTTATTTAAAGTATTGCCTTTTGAAGATAATCTCCAAAAAACAAAAAAAAACAACCAAAATAAACTCTTAAAGAAAGCTTTTAATAACTGCTAGTCGTTCTTAACGTTTATGCGTGATCTAAAATTAAACAGTGATGCATCAGTGCTTAGTGGAAATGCATTGTGTAGCATCAAGCAGCTCTCATTGACAAATTAATGGAAACCACACAATATACACCGAATTCCATTCATTAACCAATTGATTTATCGTTACATCTAAAAATCGGAGTGGTGTAGCGTGGCATGGCGTCGCGACAAGTGACTAACAAAAAATGCATAGACAGTTACTAGCGGTGAATGAATCAACGATGATGAACAGTTGGTGTTGAACCAATACAGGCAGTTACTAATTATTATTAATAATAAATACAAAACACATACTAATGTGTTACTCAATTACACGTGATTCGTGAGTTGGGAGCTTTTGCCGGCTTAGTTGTTTGAACTGCAGTTATTTAGTTATTTAAATACATAGTTTAAAAATAGTACGAACTACATACTGACTACTCCAAAATTTTCAGAAGTGAAGCATTACAGTTCATTAACTAAATCTACTTACAATGTCTGTCTATAAAATGTTTGCATTAAATATTCCCCAACACATTTACAAGTTGCCGAAGCGTTGTCTTATAAAAATGTTACAAAATACATTGTAAGAATACAGCTTTAATAAGATTACATTTGTATTTAATCAGTTTTCCAATTAGCTGTGCTCCTATTTGCCGATGCAATGCAAATGATAAAGTACAACACAGTATTATTGATAAAAACTTAAGACTTACCAAGCAAGAGTAACTTAATATCCTTCGCCGCCTGGATGCCATCTTCTTTGAGGTTTTTCTCGATTTGTTTCGAGCGCTGTAATGCAGCTCGTTCCTCTGCAGACGATGTGCATCCCATCTTAAGCTTTAATGCGTTAATTTTGATACCGTTTTATAAACTTGAAGCGATTGCAGAAAAATTCCTCCCACTCACTGTTGCACTGATAATGCACAGAAATCCCCGACCTAGCGTTATATGTACACAACAAGCGATGCGATCCTTAAACAAGATCAACACTGCTTCCTTGGTGCGATTGTACTTCTTTTAAACGACGTTCTTACAGACGAACAATTGAACACAACAATGGTGGTTGTAATTATTTAATGAATATTTATTTTGCCTGAAAATAATTATTTTAAATTAAATCAAAATTGTAAGTATTTTTGGAGGGAGGGACATGAGTATTGTCGGCTGGAGCACTGACAACAACACTGCGTGCAATCTATGCGGGGTGACAATAAACAGACTGCCAATTGAATGGCCGGAAATTGAGACAACTTTTCTTCCGGAGAGTATCAATTAAATTAAATTTTGTGACGCGACGAAAAAAAGTGGAGCAAATGCAGGGACTGACACAAGTTAGATGATACACGCTGATTTAAAATTGGCGAGCACTGAAGCCGGTACAAATAAGTAAAACGCGGTGTCATGTTGAATGAAAAATAAATTAATTGTATTGTTATAAAAATTAACCACCAACATTCCGGAGTCACCCTTCATCCATCCACACTCACTTCCACAAACACTCACACTAAGAATTACGCAATTATTTTGACAGTGTACCATGTACACGATATTCTAATTTGTCGCCAGAGACTAGCGAGGCAACTGCAAAACTCTTAATCGATTGAGCACCTATGAGTAAGCGAATATGGGCAACTAATCTGCATCGGATTTAATTAAGAAGCCTATCCAAAGTGTTGCAGGCAATACTATGGGAATTCCAGGATTGTTGGAAGTTTTCAATTGAATAAATTATTGCACAATTGCTGCTATATTTAGGAAAATCCAGAAGAGAAGTTGCAAATTGTGTTTGGCCGATGATGCACACAAACAAGTTTTCGACTGTAGCGAAGAGACGAACTCAATTTACAAGCACCATTGGTCGCACACTTACGTAAAGACGATGTTCGATTAAATTTACACTTAAACTAAATTATTTAGTTTATTGAACAACGAAAAATTTTGATTACAAATTGCAGAATATTAAGATACCGTCCCGCCCGACTTTTTCGACAAATGTTTTTTTCTGCACTTTCAATATGGCCGATTTTTTTTTGGACAATTCCGAATGTCAAACAATTTTTTTAGTACATTTCGTTTGTCATCATGACTGTTGATTGTACTAGAATTTAAATGCCGGTTCAGAATTTATTGAATCGGTTGAGTTTAGCGGCAGTTTGAATCCGAAATGCATATTTCGAAGAATTTTTAGTTAATAATAAAAACATTTATTAATATTAATTATTTTAAATGATGAAAATAAAATACAAAATAGAGTTAAAATATTACTTTTATTTTTATTGTATCAAACCACATTTAGTTCTCATTGTGTTGAAATTGTTTGTTTTCATTTCAAATTTTAAACTTGAAGTTGCACTAAATGTTAATGATTAATTTACTGCTTGAAGTTAATTTTAAATAATTTATAATTATAACACGTGGATTAAGATTTAATTCAATAATATATAATTAATTTATCGCTAACTGCTTTTATGTGTGTGTGTGTGTGTGTGTGTTTTGTGTTTTCTTTATCCAATTAAACATAAAAACCTCTCAATTGCGAAATTTTAAAATTAATTTTCTTACACAATAATATTTCACTTCGAATAACAATTTTAATTATGTTACATATAGCATAACATAATCAATTATACATTAGTTAATCGTCTCTTAATTAATTTATTTTTATGTATAATATATTAATAATTATTTCCCTACCAGCCGATGTAGACGAGTTGCTTGAACAAATATTATCAAAACCAATAACGTATGTGCTCCCATTCTTCATTTTTTGTCACTGTTGATCATTATCGTAATTACATTATTATTATTGTTTTTATGGGAACTTAAATAGAGCGATATAACGGCTCTTATGATCGCAAATAAGACTGTCCAAATAAGTAAGAAATTCACATTTTGTTTTTACTAAACAAATTGAAGCGTACAGGGCTTAACACGATCGCAACACATTTTGGGAATATTTAAAGTTACTTTATCTATTAAACATGTGTTCATTTCAAACACAAAGTCATTAGTATTGATCAAGTATTTGAAAAGGTCATTTTTTCCATATTATTTCGCATACAATTAATCTTTATAGTTTATTGAAAGACTTATCGGTGTAGTAATTACATTCTATTTAAATAACGACTGATTTACTTGTTCTATTACAATTATGTGGCCAGTTGCCGCCCAATTTGCTCTAATGGCAGTTACAAATATTGTTCAGAAGGGAGAGAGGCGTTATTATTACACACGCCTGTGAAGCTTTTTAGCTCGATAATCGTTGGAAATCTCAACTATACTACCCCTATATATTTTAATGATACGAATTAACCAATTTTAAACATTTTTGTAACTTAATGCCATATATGTATTTTATTAAAATGGGGTTTCAATTAATAACAAATTTTCTTCAATTCGAAATCATTTATAAAATCCAACAAAAAATTACATCACTTTTGGCATTTTGTATTTAAAACGCCGTTATTATGTTGTTGCTTAATTTTCTTAAAGTTTCTACAAACAGGTGGACTTAACATAAACAAATAATTCAAAAATTTAAGATAAAATGAGCTTCAAAAAATTATTATAAATTTTGGAATAAAAGGAAAATGCAAAATGAAAATATCCCAGAAAACTCAACATTCAAAATATTCTGAAAAAGAATTAGTTTGAATAAAAGTCCAATAAAAAATTAAATAACGCCAAAGAGAGAGACTATTGCAAAAATGGTTTATGGGGTCCGTGAAAATTCAAACGATTATCGAGCTTATTTTTCTCAAATTAATTCATACACATACTCCGACAATATTCTGACGGGCATGGTTAGTCAGTGTTCCTTAAGGATGTCATCAACGCTCGCAAAGGCGCATGCTCCCAATGATGAAGTTGCCATTTGACGTAAAAGTTCAAATGCGTGTGCAACGCAAATCTCCATAGATGACAGCCATGAGTAGTTCATTGATTCTGAAATGATTTTACAATTGTATTCGTTAAAAAAATACTCAAAAAAAAACCCAATTGTTTACCTAAAATGGCAGAATTAAGTGCTGCACAAACACTTTCTCGTTTGGATGGGCATAATTGCCAGCCTAATGGACTTGCCCATGGATTTGAATATGCCAACAAACTGAATGCGTCCTAATAAAACAACAAAATTTATATATATTGATTACACAAATTAATTATTAAACAATTATACTAACCTCCAGCATTTTCGTATTTGTCTCATTGGCACCACCCTCATTTTCTAAGCGCAGACTTAATTGATACAACTCCCTACCAAAGTCTAACATTCGCTCAACTCCTGATTTGGTGGATTTTCGGTTAGGCAGTGGGTCCACTTCTAAACAATATTAACATTTTAACACCAACATAATAACAACAACAACCAACCATTTTAAATTTACCCATATCTTCATCAACATCTGGAGCTAGAGAGTTTGACATTGTTTCTGTTGAACCATTTTTAAAGCCGTTTCCTGCAACAATATTTTCAATTAATAAAAATAATGAAATAAGTTCAAAAATATGAACCATTTGTTATGTGACCATTCTCCATTTCAACGTCGTTAAGAAATTCTCCATCATGCATTAATTGATTAATTTGATTGTGCAGTACTTGCTCCTTGCTACTGCAATCACCTAAGCTTTCTATATTGTTCGTTGAATTCGAATTGGTATTGCTGTAAATAAAAAAACTTAGAAATAATTTCAAAACAACATTTATTATATCAAACCTAATAATTGAATTATTTTTCAACTCTTGATTGTCGCCATTAGCTGCGTCTAAAATGACTGTACTATTGCCATTTTGATAGGCTTTTGTTGATTGGATGACGGATGTTTGTATCGGGCTGGTTCGGCAGGTATTTGCAGTCTTAACAAATTAAAAAAATGGTAAAAATAAATACAACAATTATTATATTTAATTTTGTAAGAATAGTCAGATTTGTCGTATTACCTCTAAATCTGAACCATTTACCATTTCGATGAACTGTCGACACTTGAGCATGAACATGAGGTTTTGGTTATTTTCCAATAGCCCTGGATATGAGCGCATTGTGTGCTCGATGGCTTGACCCATGCGACCAGACATCACAAGCTTTAAGATTTCTTAAACATAAACCAAATTTGTTAAACGCTGAATACGCACACATTATAATAATTAAGTACTTTGCCGATTTTTAACAGATGACAAATCTTCACTAAAATGTGTTCCAGTTACTTTAGAAAATGTCTCCGCTGTGGAACTGTATCCATGATGCACCAAATATGATGATACCATTCTAAAAAATGCAAATATAGCAATTATATTTCAGTTAAAATGATGCTGTTTTAAAATTATTTACTTATTTAAAATTGCAGTCCAATCACCCTGATCATCAGGCAGAGGGAAATTATATATGGAAGCTTTTGTCGAGGCACGCAACTCTTTCAGCATATCCTCGATGTCAAATTTGAAAGGCTCCTGTCCAAAATTTGCATCAACCATCTCGCCAGGAGTTTGCAGGCCAACAGTCGGGTACAATTTTGACTAAAATTAATTTAAAATTCCATCAAAATTTAGACAAAAAAAAAATTGCAAAACATTTTGGTGTGTAAGTAAACTGACTGGCAATTCCCTAAATGCTATCCCAAGGTGATGGCCATTTTTTGTGTAAAAGCATGTGTTATCAACTAAATTAACGCCACAGCCAATAATGTCATTTGTAGTGAATGTGGGACCATACGGTTGACCATTGCCGGATGAGCAAAACGAATTGCCGTCATCGCCGTGGTATCCGTACGACTGCTTGTCCCAGCCAGGCAGTCTGTTGACTTTGAAATTTTGCGCTGTTAATCCGATACCCATGTAGCCGTCACGACCTTTCGATATAATTTTCACCTCGAAATAGTACAATCCACAGGCTGCCGGTATCGGGTATGCGGTACGCACTGAAGCCGCATCATTGTGTGATTTTCCTACACCTGAAAAATAAAAAGAAACAATTTTAATATTAAGCTTTAAATGTGTTTTTATGTTTTCTAAATTTGTGTAATTATATAAATTAGGTCAACAGATTTTGGTGTGGTCTTTTGTAGCTGCAAACTAATGAGCCGTGAAAATAGTTCAATTGGTTTCAATCATTGCATTTATCTTAACAATGGGGAATCGCTTAGTTACTGAAATGAATAGTTAAAGTCTTATTATGTACTCAGTCAGGAAAACATAACAATGAATATTTTTCAAAAAGTTAAATATTAATTAAGGGTGCATCAAACTGAAGCCTAAAATATTTTAAAAGAAAATTGTTCCTTGTAAACATTACAAATTTTGGAAATACATAGGTACAAACAATCTATCGTGCAATTGTTGATCTTGAACTGTTTACCAATACCTTCAGGTTCATCAAGGATTACATTTGTTTAATTTGAATTGTTTCACTGGATTTATGCATTGTGAATAATTGACTAAAATAAAAAATTTCCACGATAATGAAAAATTAAATGAATAATTCGATTGAAAACTTAAAGTTGACCTTGTAAATTAAATTGAAGGTCCTTGAAAAGATAAAGCATTTGTAAATTATAAAACAACATATTGAAACAGGCACAGAATATAAATAATTTCAACAAAAACGTGTCGACCTCAAATCTACTCATACTTTTTCAAGCACCATTACAATTCTTTAACATTTCATTATGTATCAACCACCAGCATAAGTGGGTGGGTGTCACTTCGATTTGTAAACATATTTCCAGTAAATTTTAGATCCACCACAGATGATGTTAAGAAATGACGTGGGTTGCAAAAAAGATGTGTGACAGCAATGTTTTTCAACAAATGCAGGTCGGAGACATACGCATGTCTAGACTACCAACGAATATTAACAAAAGTTGATGATATAAATAAATCTTTTATTGATTCTTGAAAAATACATTAAAAAACGAAAATGTGCATTCATTTTTAACCGTTTTTGTTAAGAAAATAATAATTAAAGTGACTATAGTATTTCAAAAATTAAGTATTAACTTCAAATTATAATTAATTATATTAAAATAAGAAAACAAAATACAACCTCACTATAGTAATTTTAATTTTGGAAACCTCGTAACTTGTACATATATGAATATGATAGTTTAATCTTTTTATGACAAACATCAAATTACGGATACAACGTACGTCGTGAATTGCAAAACTGATAATTACAACAATTTACAATTCACATGCAGTTTAAAAAGTGCAACATATCGATTTCTTATCAATGCCGGAACCCCACATTCTATGATGAAAATTTAATTCTGATTGCACGATATCATTTAACATTGATTTTAAAAAGATACATGTGTTATTTGTCATGTTCCCGGGGACACTTTGGCTTTTCGGCGACTCTAAAAAGTCATGTAAAACTATTTGCATCAAATCAATCGAACGTTCGTTATGCAATTTTTTTTTATAAATGCACATGCATGTTGAATGTCGATGTCATTTTACATCCAGCCAGCCGCTGTTTGTTTCATTTTTTTTCCAGCGGAAATCAATATGCACGTACAGTTCAGCATACCATTGCATATGTAGCGCTCATGTGACCAATTGCCCAATACATGATCTTTAAGCAATATTTACACAAAATTACATTCAATATTAAAATGTGCAAAGGCCTAAAAAACATTACCGATTTGAATTGTTTTTCCACATAAATAATGTTTATATTATTTCTAGGAAAAAAATAAGAATGAACATTGTAAAATTGTTACGTGCCCATTTACATATTCATATACTCAGACCAAAATCAGAAAGTCAGTAAGATGATAACTTATGTATCTTAAAAACGGTTGAAATCGAAGCTAATTAATAAGAGAATCTTGAAATAACAATTAATATTGTGACCTTTCAAACTTGAAACATTTGCAAGTTATGTAAAGTTGTTTTCCATTCAGTTTTCTCGTTTATAAACATAAGTCATACGCAAATGCTTATTTTGTATTTTTTTAATACAGAATTAATGTTGACTTAAGTAAACTGGACCTTTAAGTTAATTAATGATAATATTTATTAGTGAGCACGGTAAGATCAATGCACAGAAGTCTATTCCATATTTGGCATTTGACAGCACAAGGATAGACTAAAATATACACGTTTCAATAAAGGAAATAAAGTTAAATCCTAATTAAATATATATTTAGATAATTTGTGCAATATGATTAAATCTTTATGTTAAAAAAATACAAAGTGGCATCACTGCAATCAGCAAATATAATATTTGAGTTCAAGGAAAAATCAAACACTCGTTCGCTATGAATTCGCCTGGTCGACACACAACCACAATAAAGAAAAATGACAGAACATTACAAGGAAATCAGCTGATGAGTATTTATTTGGATTTTGGTTGGGCCCCTCGCTATATATTTTCATGCGCAATGGATGCATGTGTGTGATTGTATTTACATCAAAACACTAACACCCTCGCGCACAGCGTACACAACTACCTCACACTCCTGAACTTGCCACCACACAACCCAATTATTCATTTCGTTCTTCTATTTATTTACGCACAATTTTTTTTACTCAAAAATTTCCCAATTCAATGATGAAACTTGGATTTGAATGTAGTTTTCTTGCATTGTCATATATGGAACATTTGAAATAAAGCCCACACACGCAAGTAGGTGCAACTGAATTATCAGCTGCTTGATGGCCAACACAATTAATATGCGAGGAGACAGATCATTGAGAGCAATGTACGTACAACCATGCAAGTTGTCAACGTTTCCTTTGTTTTTTTTTCTTTCTGAATACATTTTGTTACTACTTTTTTTTTTCTTTTGAAAGTGCGCAGAAAGACAAGCTATACTGTACACTGGCAAATTATTGGCTGTATGTGGAAAATAATGATTGCAAATTAAACTGAATTAAAACACCTTTGTAGATGACGCGTAAATTGTTTTGGGATAGTCCAATGGAGTTGCACTTCTCCTGGGGACTCCAGGCTCGTGGCAACGGTGAGTCCTCTTCATTTACATTGGGATAAAGCAACTTGAGACAATCCACTTGCACTTTGGTGGCTGGTGACGATGACGATGAAGAAGATGCTTGTTGATTGTATGTTTGATTGCTGCTTTGGGAATCCATTTTATTCAATTTTAGGCTGTTTTCACTTAACATAACACCATCACTACACTTGGCGATAGCTTTGTCAGCCATTAAAGCATAAAACTCGAAACGCAAGCGATATGTTGCGTCTCTTTTACGCGCCTACCCACGAAAAGGTGTTCCGTCCTTTTCGGATATGTGGCTGAACAAATTTGTCCCCTCTTTGTGTCTATATATTAATATTTTTCTGCTGCCTTTTTAAAATTATTCGACTGTACGTGGATTCCTTTCGATTTTAGTTTCTTCACAAATACCAGATTTTCGTAATGGTTTCACTAATTTTCAGTAACATTAAACTAATCAATGAAACAGTTTACAGCAAATCAATTTACAAGGGAATCTTTTGCCATGCACAAGCCACAAGAAGCACAAACACTGTCGCGACTTTGAAGAATGAAGAATCCTATAAAATTATATTCGCCTGAGCACCAATATTATTGTTTTTATTTTCGCTGCTATACTGTACAGTTTTCATGGAGCTCTCTTTGTTTTTCACGCACACAAGTGGAACGAGTGTGTGTAAAATATATATGCAATTTGGGCAAATTTAAAAGCAAAATTGCACAATAAAAATATATAGATCTCAGCAGGGTGACCCATTTCAAATTGCAGCGAAAATCGGCTAGTAAAAACCAGTTTCATAATAATTTTTTTTTACAGAAATATAATAGTTTTTGAAACCCTCTTCTTTAGACGAAACGCATCCAAATTTCAAAAAAAGGTTTTAAAAAATATCAAAACGACATAATGATCTTTGAATATTTTTGCAGCATATGTAATGCAACCATCTGTCAAATTTTAACCAACCAGAGAGAGTAAAAAAATGATTGGGGCCTCCAACGACTTTGATGTAAATAAAGAAAAACTTAGGTAATTTCGTAGAAAATGATTATTTATGGCATATACATGATCTTTTTATATAATGTAGAATAAATTATTATTAAAAAAATACTTGAGCTGAATAATTACTTAAAATACGCATGGATACGTAAGAGAAAAAAATTTATTTGTCCGAATATCTTTGTACTACACTGTAGTTTACATGCATTATTAATTTATTTTTACAATATATATATGTGTTTGTTTGGGATAATTAATTTATATGTATCTAATCAAAAAATCTTCTCTTGACATTTCTGCAACTTCGCGGAACGCGCTATTTAAAGAGTTGTTATTATAATTTAAAAATTTATTAATTTAAAATCAAACTAATAATGAGTGGAACAAACAAATCTGCACTTGCATCACTTACTGCAACCTATACAGATTCTGAAAATGAAGACGATAACCACTCCGACGATGACACTCCCCACACAGATGGTTCCACAGAGTCTCAAGTAATTTGTGGTCCTTTACTTTTTTTTCCACACAAACTAAACATTTGAATAATCGTTTAACAGGTGATAATTCCAGTACAATCAAGACCATCAACTCCATCAAATGGTGCCAATGAATTGCACATACTTACACCACCACCGCCAACACAATCATCTAAGCCGCTGCGTCTGGTAAGCTACAATGACGACACCCTTGTATCTGATGATGAGAACACATCACCAAATCGCGACAGCATCAGCATGGACATATCTGACGAAGAACAAGAAGCTAAAGGAAGTGATGCACCCGTCGAAGACGTGCCCGACAAATACACACAATGGGGCTTTAATTTGCCGCCAGAATCAAAAGGAAAGTGTCCCACTGATTTGCAGGAAAAAATAAACAATCACTATGATAAAATTAAGACATCCAATATGGACATGAACACCGTCATACAAAAGAAAAAAGGCTTTCGAAATCCCAGCATATATGACAAATTGATAGAATTTTGCAACATCGACGAGTTGGGCACTAATTATTCTCCAGAGATTTATGATCCGTTGCAATGGGGTTAAATTAACATTGTTGTTAACGGTTTTCGTCAATAATTATAACTTCTCTTTATTTTTCCTAGGTAAGGAATCCTTTTACGAAGAATTGGCAAAGGCACAAAAAACTGAGATGGACAAACGTGAGCGTGATCGCAAGGATAATGCTAAAGTGGAAGCAGCTGTAGCAGCCGCTAAAAAGGTAGAGGAGGAAGCCAAAAAACGGAAATCTAAATGGGACCAGCCAGCACCGGTGGTATCACAAGTGGCGAATGTCAAGGCGGCTGGACTTTTGCCTCCTGCACTTACCGCAAATGTTACTGGAACAAAAAGTACAATTATTTCTGCATTTGGGTCGCTTCCTAAGAAGCCAAAAGCATAATGGCAACGGTATGCGTTATTTTGATTTTCTTTTTAAATGCATATTATTTTTTTAATTCATTTTACTTATAAAATTGTATGTATACTGTTGGCATTAATGATATTTAATGTCCTGATACCTCGTATATAAGAAAAAATAAACTATAATTGTTAAATTATTATTGATACCTTTTGGGTATATGCAATTTGATTAAGTTCTTGAAGATATTTAATTCCTTTATTAACAATGCAATTGTGACAAACATAGCTAGTGCTCAAGAAGGTTTAACGTATTACGCCTTAGTAAGTTTTGGTGCTTTTAAAATATATTTTATTACATAACTGAATTGTTACTTATACATATTTTGCTTAGGTGATGTTGACTTCCTCTTCAGAAATCTCTATGAATCCTCATTTAATGTTCGAAGTAAGGTAAAATATGAATAAGATCCATTCAAAATCTATAATTGAAAAAAGATAAATCTATTTATAAATGATGTTAGTTAAAAATATCTTATACCGAAATAAAGGATTCGAAATTTAAAATGTACATGGGACCCGCTCTGAAAGTAACTGGTTTTTGTGCTCGTCCTATCACAAACGATAAATTTCGAATAAATGCACGATCGGCATCGACCCAATTGCAGGTGTATGCTGCATTTTGTAAATCTACCGACTAGGAAATTGGCATATTTTTAAATTATGTATTTTATTTTAAAAGTTCAAATTAATCGTACCACAACACACATTTTATTTCCCATCCAACACCAGTAAAACAATTGGGAGAAGGCACTAAACATGTACGCACCAAACTTCAGGACCACCGCATACTCCTCCAAAGTGAGAGACGCTTCAAATGCTGTTAAACAAATAATCGACATACTCGCTAACAATTGAGCAACAAATGTGGCTTGAAATTTAACATTAATATCCTCCACCAAATTAATAAGATGCTGATGCACTGTCACTAATTGTTGCAAAGAAATTTGTTTGTCACTTTCCATTTCCGGGATGTATCGGAACTTCTCAGCCAACAAACTAAATTGCATACACGTTTGATTTATAATTGCCCCCAGCATTGAGTCCATCAGCACTATGCTAAACACAAGGATAAGGGTCGTAATGCTTTGAAAACTGTATGCAATTCCAAAGCCAATTCCTGACGAAGTGATAAATGGGAACTTTGCTCGAAATGGCAAGGATCCGGTGAGAATCAAGGGCTATAATTTAGTAATTAATTATTAAAACAAAATATTTTAATTAATTCAAATCCTTACTGGTAAACAAATTGCAGCAACGAGTGCAACTCCAACGCCAGCAAAGAAAAAAAAAAGTAGACATGTTTCAATGTAGTAGCTCCTTTGAATTTCCTGCATTACTCTATTATTCGTCAATTCCTTTTCAAACATTTCCTCAATCCGTTGCAACATTTCTTCTACTTCATAACGGTATATTTTAAAATAAAACACTTTAAATAATATCAAGTACATCTGCAACAAATTTAATATTTTATTTGCATTATTTATGTTTAAAAAATAACAATAATAATTCTCACTCCAATCATAATGCACATATCATCGCCCAACAAAACAATACTTTTGTAAACATCTACAATATCAAACGAAATTGTAATCACGTTAATACAAAATGCAGTCAAAATGATTGTGTTTATTAAAATGTACAGATTTGACGTTTTTCCATCTTCATTGGGTAGACTCCACAATCCTAAGCGACTAAAAATATTATTGAAATTTAAGATCACATTCAAATAAAGGTATTGTCCATTTTAAGACTAAATGTAATTGCATTTTGAATTAAAAAACATTAATTGAGATAACATTTTAAAAGACTCGAATGTACCAATTCACTTAAATGCTTACTTTTTAATTTGAACTAATAACTTTAATGGAGTTTTTGTTGGAAATTGCATGCCCTTTAGAACAAATTGAAATTCTTGTAGGTTATCTTTGATCGAACACATTGCGCAAAAACTTTACTGACATTGATTCCGTTGATGGAATACCATCATTCTTATATCAACTTTTTTGTAAATTGATTTTGATTAATTCATAAACTATTTTCCAGTTTGTCCTTTAATTTTCTTAAAGACACCATCAATGTAAAGCAATCAGCAAAAACGCAAAATTAGCACTTAATTTTTATGGGAAAAAGATTAAATTACAGGGAATTGGATTGCAAAATTGTTTCCATCCGTTCTTTCCATCTTTTATTTTAAATGGAATAATTTCAAAGCTATAGCAAAAAGTGCAACAATTTTATACATGCCTTCAAAACGTTGCTTTAAAACTTATTGAATTATAAAAGGAAAATAATGTCTGTTCTTTTCAAGAATTCTACACCAAACTATATTTTAAATTTAGCAACAAAACGCCAATGTTCTGATAAATTAATCAGCAACAAACATACACCGAGCATGTTCTTAATTTCTCCTCTTATTTATCTATGCCATTTCTGTTATTCCTTTGCGATAATGTGCAACATGTGAGTTAAATATAGGCTTGTAGAAATCCTCCTACTCACGTTGGAGAAACTCCATTCGCCACGATACCACAATATACTAATGCATAATCATTTGGACGTTAACGTTTTGTGGACCCTACATAGGAACACTCTGCACTCGTGTGTGTAGCCAGACACAAATCTGAGATTAATTAATATCCAGCAATATGTTGACTGTCTAACAAGTCTCATCAGTCTTCATCACTGCGATCATCATAATCATCATATAATAGGTACAACTTACAAGTACACAACATTTGCAAATATTATACAAGCAAGGCACCATTAACAATGCAGCCTGCATGTGGCATCATGCGCCTTCCCTAGATAAGCCACAATCGGCAACATAAATTAACCGCCGATTTTAAAATAAATATTTCAATTATAACTTCTTTGCGCCGGGCATTATTAATGTCCATCGCGCCGCAAGCAATTTCTCCATTGTGACTTGATCTATGATTGCGGGATTAGCAAAGAAAGTTTGTGTGCCGCGAGTATATTAAGGAAAAAGAAATGCTGCTACTTCACACAGGGAACGATGTGTTTGTTGCACAAAAGGCATGCGGGCAAACCGCACGTCACGAATTAAAATTTGCAAAATACTTAGTGAGTTTCAACACAAGTTGACCTCCACAGCCTGGTGTCTTCTTGTGGTTACCAGTCTGTGAAGTTATCGTCTGCGGACTACGACGACCTATCTACGCTGTACCGCATACGGCATTTCTTTACATGACTTTCCAACCTCTGAAATATTTCTCCAAACCAATAACAGGCTTATTATCATGCCAGTTCTGCATAAAAAGTGACACTGTGGTAAATGGCATTAAATATACCGATTAAGAAGGAGCATTACGGTAAATTGGTGTGTGGCTCAAGTATTTGCATAAAATATTTATTGAAAGAAATCACAGATTGTGCACTTTTCGTCTGCACAAAGTTTTGTAGCCACTTGAATTTGCAACTATTGTCCAGAATGATCAGTCTAATATTAATGCGGTTTAAAAGCTTTCTTTAGTGCGTATTTCAAAATTGAAATTACATACTATCCTTTTGTTGTTTTTAAGTTTTTGATTAACCCTCACTTTTTACTATACATACTCTTTGCAAATTAATCAATTTTTTTCTTTCAAGCCAATATTTATGAAAAGGAGGTGTTTAGCCTTGAAGTGACAAGAACCAGAACGAGAAACAGAAGCAGATTTCAGTACATTTGTAACAGAAACAGAATCAGCAGCAAAATCTAAGATAATGCCCATTTGAAGACAGAACAAAAACAACCTTGAGATAATATATTCCATACTGCTTCTGTTTCTGTTTCTTGTCACTTCAAGCTTTAGTAAAGCTCTGGCAAACGAGATTTCTTGCAATTTCTAGTTTGTTAATGTTCATGTACAAATAAAGAATAAAAATTATTGTCAATAGTAAAAATCTTTATCTGAGTACCGTAAAAAAATCACTTAAGTGCTTTCATTTCCACTTGACGCCTAGATGCAACTTCCCCTGGAAAGTATCACTGTATTTCCCACAGTATGTTTTTATATTATAATGCATTAAGCAAGTAAATTATTTACAACAATTATCGTCTTGTTTCAATCAGCGTGGAAACTTGTCGTTTGTCAAATAGGAAGAATCACGCAGCGAGATGCCAAAAGGGAAATTGATAGAAGGAAACAAGTTTTTCAGTAATATTCGCATAATGTGCACAACAGCGATTTTTCTTTTGGCCTGTTGTGTTGCATTGCACCCATGCAACTGCACAATATGCAAAGATAATACACACGAATTAACATCAGCTGCGGATGCTTTATCAATGTACAATGTACATTCTTCAATGGGCAGTCGAATAAAATAACAAAGATGCATACGCAGATGTTGGCACTGCGGATCCATTAGATGCACGGTTATTTGTCCCATTTAGAGTTTGCGTCTTGAGACTTTTTCCTGCAATTATAATAAATTAAAGTTTGGTGGCAGTTTCTATTATTCAGCAATGGTAATGTGTACTGATGGTAAAGGAAAAAAATTTTATTGTCGTAGGTATTTCAAATTTTATTCACTCACTAATTAAATTGTGTTGCATTGATTTACGTGTGGAAATATTTAAAACATTTTTTTTGAATGTAGCAGCAGCATAATTTTCTAAAACTATCACATTTCGATAGTTGATTGTGACAAATTTGCAACAATCAGTAGAATAAATTATGTAAACTGTATTTCAGATTGCCAAGGGTGTAGCATAACTTGTAACTATTCAAAACATGCGCTGAAAGAACTCAACCAATGAGTTATTAAAAAGAATTTATCGTTTCTAGCCAAAGGGTGTTGTCAAGTGCTTAATTTCGTAGTCTAATATTTTGCATTTTGTACATTCACTTGCCTTATGATATATCATACCTTTGCCATTTGCATTTACACTTGTGACTGACATGCAATGGTGTAATGATAATCACCCGTGCGGTTGATTTTATACTTCCTACTGCATTAAAAGCTTAAAGCTTTAGGCTGGTACAAGAATATCAATCAACTGTACAGGCATACATATTTGTAATGGCATTGTATGCTAAGCGCTAACTGCTATATTATGTACATACTGTTGTTTTTCATAATTGTTCTTGGTTTTGTAATGAACAGTATATATTATGCACAAAAAAACACATCAAGTAACTACGATATTTTTGAATTATCAGTTTTTAAGTTGCAATTTTTTTGTGATTACATTTTCTAAGTGTGGCTTTGATATTTTTATTTATTATTTAGCGATAGTTTATTGATGATTTCGATAAGCTTATTCTTTTGCACAACTTCTGGGAATATGTGTAGAAGTGAATATTATTCTTTATTTCAATTAATATTTACTTCAATGGATTTTAAATGATTACGTTCTCTTGTAAGGCATTGAACTTTTCATTTGCTATTTTCGGCGACTGAGCTATAGTTTGAGTTTTATAGACACAAAATCAAGAACAAAACATCGTTCAACCAAGACATTTGCAGCGATGTGGAATTCGCCGAGGCAGACGGCTTACAATATTAAATTCGAACAAGAAATCATAACAAAATTGATTTTTTAATGTCCATATAGTAAAAATTACCTTGCGGAAAATTCCGCGGTTTTAAATCGAACAAAAAACAACTTCATATATTATAATAATAAAATTATTATTATAAATCACCAAACTTTTCAGAGACTGTTGCCAAATATCATATCTTGTTTAGGGTATATCAAAGTTTGCAGAAACCAAAGAGCGAGGAAAAAAGATATCGCGAAAAATTCACAATTAAAACACGGCCGTAATCTATTTTGAAAATGTTTAAAAGAGATTAAGGGTAACACAGACATTAAATTCCTCGAGCAACATCAAATTTCTCCATGTGTATAAAAAATTAAAGAGTACATCATATTCTTTAATTATTATTTGATCATTGGAATTCCTTTCGGGTGACTTACCGCTGAATGAATTTTTGTTTTCAGATCAGTGGTTTTCCGTATCTACATAGAATCTAATAAGTAATAAACTCTAAGATGATTTGTAGAGTTGATTGTCTGGAGGGATACAATTCAAGTGTCAGTAATGCCCGCACTTGTTGATAAACATCACATACTCGCGTCTAAGAGCGTGTCATTCTCAAGTGTGCACCCATTTGTTGTTCAAGAGCTGGTTAAATATAATTGAGACTCCTTAGTGTTTGAGTATGAAGTTGTTTCAGTTGCACATTATTTAAATTGTATTTTTCTGTTCTGTAAAGGCAAGTGGTAAAATGTTCCTCACATGTTTGTTCTTTTAAGTTCAGAGTTCGAAATTTTGTATTCAAAAATGTGACTTAGAATGTGTTTTATGAATTTTCTCATAAATTTATAATCTTTAAAAAATGCATTTATTAAGTGGATCTATGGTAAATTGACTTTAATTCATCATTTTTACTTCTAAATAAATAATTATTATATTCAAAATAGATAATATTTATTATTAACAGGAAGCTTCAACGTTTTCAACCGCCCCCAATGATAAAAACATAATCATAGTTTTTAATCGACACATTGCATACGCAACGCCTCCAGTGTTTCACTACCATAGCGGTATTTTAAAAAGAAATGTGCATTAAAATTTAAATCCCATGTGCGAGTTTAAATAAAATGCGAAGAGTGCGAACTTTTGCATACATATACCGGTAATCGTTTACCTCGAGCCTGTTTATGCAATCAGCAGATAAATGCTCTCAAAATATACGAGTGCAAAGTGGAAATGCACATGAAAATAAGCGGATGCAAAAAAGGAGCAACGTTCCGCGTACATCTGCATGCGAGTTTGGTTCTAGTGGGTTTCGTGTTTAGTCTGCTCGATATTACCGCAGTGTGTAATAAACTCCCCATGGACACGCGCTAAACTGCGCGGTTTTCCATAGTCGCGGTTAACAGTGCCGCCAATCAATCGATTCCCATATTAAATGTAGAATAAAAATTCGCACGAATTGCATGTGTAACCGTGTACGTACGTGTGTTCAAATGACATGACAGTTACTTTTTCATTTAAATTTCATGAGCATCTTGGCCGTTGCAGTTGTTGTGTCTCTAATTGGAGCTGGTTGCCATACAATAATTCCAGAGGTGACTCTATTTAACTGTAGATGTATGCTTTTATAGTCCACGGGTGGCGATTTGCTAAATTGCGGTTTGGTTCGTGCCCACTGGTGCTTCTTTTGTTCATTCTTCTTTAATGTACCTATACAAAGATCTGCACTTCATACTGGGGCTAAATACAATACATAACACATGTGGACAATTGGAAAATTGCAACCGTTTTCTGCATAATATAAATATATGTATATAGATCGAGGCATGTGAGAACAAAAGAGGAAAATTCTGGCATGTTAACAAGGAAGTAGCACACGCTTTAGATTTTTTTCACGCGTATCAATGAAAATTTATATCTCAATTGAATTTCACGCTTGGAATGTAATAAATACTCCTGCTCGGTTTAAAAATGCGGCATGTCATCAGAAGGCGCAATCTAACACCGCTTCCATAATTCCGCAGTTCCAGTTGAACGCCTCCGCTTGCGATTTGTATTATCTCACCCCATTGATCACCCACGATGCAAGCGCTGCGCGGTTTATTAGTTCGTTTGCATTATTCGCAATGATGTATGAAGGTGTTATGTGATTGGAAATTTTACGTCATTCAATTTTGCAATTCTAGTAGACCTTTATAAAAAATATCTTTAGGCCAAGAGGCCAAGCTGTTTAACATATTTTAAACCATTAAAATAAACAAAATGAGATCTCAATAAAACGGAACTAACAACAGTTTACTTACATTAAATCATACGTATAACATTAAATGATCAAATGTACAAGCAGAGATAACTTAATGCATAAATTACATAAACATAAATAAAGTATGCAATAAAATGCGTTTCTGATCGTTTTGATATTTCAAGGATTCGGCCGGACGAAGGGTACGAACACCGTGATAAATCAAGATGTTTTGAAGAGCGTTAGTATTGGAAGCACCGGGCAACACTTAAAAAATAGGAAACATATACGCTAAATAATAATTCTTCTTGCCATGGAATCTCTCCGTAACTCTTTGCGCCCAGTTGTCTGAGATTGGCGTGATGGAACAATGTGTGCTGCCGCAACAATTTTCAGCAATAAACTAGTCGATCTGGCAACATTTAAATAAGCACGCTGCACACTATGCGGCTTCCAGTACCTTGAGGATCGATCTAGCTGCCGATAGCAGTGTTGTAAATATGTGGCGTTGTTAAATTGATGACTCTTTGATGGTGGATAAGCTGCCCAAGCCTGCAAGAAATCAAAATGTGCACAAGATGGGGAAGATAATTGGAGGTGATTTGTTGCGTAATGGATTTGAATGAGGGTTCGGAATACTTTTGCAATTTGCATTTAATGGCTTTTTAATGTGTGTACTTACATTTAGCAAGATGTACAATGTACATTGTATCGGTGGTGTAAAAGCGTGTGGAATGTGACATTTTGAATTGTGCGAAAGTGGGCAGATGATTTCAATTATATTCAAAATTTAAATCACTCGATAGTTGAATGTTATATGTCAAAACCATTAAGAGAGATGTGCGAGAAATAAACAACGCAACACATCAAGTATTGTAAAATATATCGAAACATTATATGAAATAGAGTTTGTTGTAAACAAACTTTACAGAAACGGCTTTAAGGAATAATATAAACCTATATATATCTACGGCAAGTGAATTACCTGATCAGCTCTTTATTATAGTTTAAATGTGCTGATCCACGCTACAATCATCAGCTGCCGTTGATTCTGTTCAAATTATTCTGCAGTTGAGCTTTTCTTTCGTTTTGGAATTAAATTCTAACAATTTTTGGGGGCTTTTGCCAGCTGTTGTGAATATAATGGTCATTGTATGAATGTACAGTATTGTAGCAGTATTTCAGGGCGGCGATTCACATGTGTGCATTGAGTAATTCGAACCGATTGTTCACGCTTTATTGTTTTCTGAGCATTTGTGTATACGATATCGGTATATTCGGGCTATTGTCCCAGCACGGCTATATAACTACAGTCAATAGGCTATTAAATGAATGTACTTTATGAAATACGGCGCTGCGTGGAAGGCTTAAGGCAGCACCGCATGGCAGCGCAAATAATTTTACGAATTCAAAAACAATAAGCTTCTATTGTGTTTGAAATGGAGAAGATGGATTAATGTGCCTGCGATCATAACAAAATTACTGGTGATATAAGCTTCTTAAGACGGATGATCGATTTGTTTCTTTCCCTTTTTGTATATTTATTCAAATGCTGATGTGATCTTTTATCCATTGTTCAGGGATTAGCTCAAAGTTTGATTTTATTTAGGATTTAAGACAAGTTCTTAGAATGGGTTTAATTAGAAATTTTAGTATTTAAAGTTCGCATATGATTTAATTAAAGTTTCGTATCAATTCTGGTTAGTTCAGTAGACTTTACAGACTTTTTTTGACTCTTTGATTGGCAATCTAATATATCAAAATTAAAACGATTGTTGATGTGTAAGTTTGGAAATCAACTACGCTAAAATCGCTGTAAATTTTAGTACTCCGCTTAAAAAAAACGCGAAAATTAACTAATTTCAAAAATTATTGCGGGAATAGATTTATCAGTGTTCGATAAGTAAAAATCATGTTGCGAGAAATTCCACGGTACACAATGTATCTTTAAAATTAAAAAGATTGATAATTAATATTTGACTCTCAATCAGTATCGTAAATCAATTATGGAAGCGACGGAAAAAAGATCAAATTACGAAAAAAATTTTGGGTTTCCTTTTATGAATTCTGCATCAAAATTTTTAAGAAAAACGAAAGTAGAAATTTTGGGTAAAAAAATAAAAAATCTTTGTTATTTTAGGCAAAAATCGATTTTCCACAAATCTGTATCTAAAATTCTGATTTTTTTATGGTAGTTTTAAAAGATGAACACTTTCTACATACTTACAGTAAAAATACACTTTGGCTTTGAAAAAGAGTTATTTATCTTTTTTTAGGAGTAATTTTTAACAAGAAAGGTTTTTAGCTTTAAAATTTCGCCATTCCTAAAATTGGCGGTCAAATGATCTGAATTTTTGGAAGGAAAATTCCGATTTTTTAAGCAACATGTTGTTTTAAATAAATTCTTGCATTTTTGTTATTATTAATTATAATTTAAAAAAAATTCAATATTTATGTAGGTATTACTTACCAGCACTTATACATTTTAGTTAAACAATTATCTACCACTTTGTGATCCTCATCTTAAGTTACATTGGAATTAGAAATACCCATATGCACTTCAAAAACACTTTATTATTGTTTTACTGTTTATTTTTAAATAATCGCGATTCCTAAATACTTTATAGTTCATTGTCTTATCATCACATTCCATCTGGCCCAAAACAGCGATGAAAAGCGAAATTCCTTATAGACATTTCTAAACAATCTCTTCAGAATATGTACTTAAGAACAACCTCAAGCATTTATTTGTCTACATATTTAAATATGTGAGTAAGTAAACCAAACAAACAAATTAACAATTGAATTGTCGAAAATGCTATTTACTTTAAAGACATTAGAATGTAACAAGCGCACAGCACACGCCAAATAACTAAGATCGTGACAAAGCTCTCGTAAAAATTAAGCACTTACATGCTGAGGAATTTTATTTCCGCGATATTGTGCCGCATCAGTCTGTAATACAAAATTCATCCATGGAACGTTCAAGCTCTAACTATACGCTCTGTACTATATGCTATGCGAGAACACAAAAGAAACGTATAAGCACTTTAGTTTTAACCGAATAATTAAAGTAGTTAGTCGTTGATTACTGCTACATTAGGAGAAAACATATTGTGATTCAATAAAAACGTCGCATCATCAACGCGTTACGCTGAATGGGCGTTTAATCAGTCAATCACATAGCCGGAGAGTGTGCGTCCTTAAATGATGCGTTTATTTAACTACAAAAGCACATACTTAGAAACTACACATCTATTCTTGAAGTGATGATCTAAAGCGCTTCTGTGCAGAATTCTCTTGTAAGAATTTTATTCCATGCCTTTTAATTGCATACTTAAAACTGTTTATTATTCCCCTAAGGCGAGTTTTCTACATGTTGTGCATTCTTTACTGCAAATATTTATGACTTGTTAATGTTCAAGTTTTTTTTATCTACAAGTACCTATCGTTAAAAGGCAATTTATGTTTTCTTTGCCATAATAATAGGAGTTATTAACAATATTTCACCAATAATAATTCAATATTGTTTTGAAAAATCAAAAAGCTGTGTTGTAAAAAAGTATTTATGCAATTTTAAAGAATTCGTTGTACCAAATTTCGTAAATTGCCTTAATTTAAAATTTAATAATTATTCAAAGCCGTTTCCCACAAACTTTAACCTTGAGATGCTCGTGTTTAAGTAGTTTCTCCAATTTACAGCTCATCATGCATTATGTGTAAAATTGTAATGTAATGACGTGTAGATAATTTGAAATTGATTTAAAGTGGCAATTACAATAAAACACACTGTTTTTTGGGTTTATAATTTCAGCTTGTAAAAAAATACAACAGAACATGATTTAATACGAGGATATTTTACTGCGAGTTCATAGAACTGTTGCTGAATTTAGAAAATGGATTGGTAATTGATACTTATCTGAAACAATTTAAAGTATGTGCAATTGCGTCATAAAGACGAGCATGTGTTGAAACTGTTCTTGAATTGTTAAAAATCACTTTAAAACTATTGTAGGTGCAAATATTTTTAATTGGCCTAATTGCGGTTTGTCTAGCGATGAAAATAAAATTAGATTGAACAGAAAACCACTTATAAATAACAATAGAATAATACTAAATAATTTTAAAATTAAAGTTTTCAAATTGGGTTTTACAATTCTAAATTAACCAAATACTATTCCAAAATATGAACTGAATGCGCTATAGGCATTCTGATTTTTTTTAACAAATTGAACAATATAAATAAGACCATTTTTATTCATAAATTCTCCAATAAATCACAAAAAAACCAAATCATAAATGTACAAAAGCTTTAAGAAGCCGCAATATTTCCGATATGAATAGGCCACACGCAAAACTTACATACATAGTTTATTGATCTTTTGTTGAAATGCCTCATTGAACTCTATTACATCTTCAAACTGACATGCAACAAATGCTTTCAGCACAACTGTTCATGCACAATTTGCCCATCAAATTATTATTACCGTATAATTAATAACTTTTAGTGAACTGATGATAAATGGCGCTATTAGTGTGTTTGCTTTTTCAATTTTCACAACATAACGTACGAGTGAAAAAATGACGTGTTGATTGCGGACAGCATTTTAACTTTATGTTAGTGTGTAAGTGGCATTCGTTTTAAAATAAATGATCGCATTTATGATCTTTCAAATTATGTTCAAACTGTTTAATTTTAATGAATTTCTTGTAATGTTTTCGAACTGAAAATATTAAGTAAACTGAAAGATTATATTAAACTTACCTACATAGGTTTAGATTTTTGATTATCTCTTATTGCAAGAAATCGCAGGAAAATATCCCAAATTTTAAATCGTGTCTACACTTAATACCTTAGTCTCACATGCAAAAGTTGTTGTTTCCGCCAACCTCCTTACTTTCCTTATTCATGCATTTTCTATGGATAATTTTGCAACTTGTTCACTGTTCTGCTTTCTATGTTAGATTTTTATCGCTTTGAATTGAAAACTATAACATTGACTTTCAATAGACCATTAAAGTGTTCCTATAAAGATGCATCCATTGTGAACTTCTGCCGCTTTATAGACTCTTTTCTTTTGGTTTTCTTACCTATTCCAGAGCAGAAACTTGCTTAGAAAGACAATATCGTATGGTTTTTAAAACAACAATATTAAATTTGTTTGGCATCTCAATTAAAATGGGTACAAAACGAAAATGCTTTTATTTGCCATATAAACGTTTGCAAAAAAGTAAGAAATAATATGTAGATAATTTACTTTATTTAAATAAACCATTTACAGTATTTTAATAATTAAATTACACATTTTAAAATTTTCTTAATTAATTTAAATTATTTTTTACTATTATTTAGAACTAATTTACTAAAACATTCATGGATTTATATAAATGTAGTTCATTAAAGATATTGTGAGCAAATGCAGGTTGTCGAAAATACAAATGTACAAAAATAAAATCGTTAATAACAATGTATTTAATAAAATTATCAACAATATAAAATAAGTAATATTTAAATTAGTTGTAAATACATAAAAATAGACAATTAACGCTAAATATAAAAACAAAAATGTAGTCTTTTTACTCCCACCGGTGAATATAAAACGAGTTCAAACAACTTTTAAAAACATTTTTAATGTTTAGAAAAATTGTTCAAACATTTTATCTCCATTATTTATTCCCCTAGTTTATTTTATAAGTGTAAATGCTACAAACTAAAATAAGTTAAAAGTTTATTAAGCCATTTAAATTGCACAAAAGACGTTCCTAAGTTTAACAAAATTTAAAGAAATTGACAGGTACTTTTGAAGCTATGCGGCTAATGATATTACTTTTCATAATAATTACAAAATTTAAGTTCTGGCTGTCATACAAACCATCCCTTTGTGTTTTTATTTTTTGGATTTATAGCTGTCTGTAGCTATACGTTTCAATAAATTACAAGCATAACTGTTTGTTTGGTTCAAATTAAAACAAATACAATTGCCACTATTTCTACAGGATTATTATACGCAAGGGTTTGAGAAAAATTATGAAATTAAAAAGGCTATCTCGTTGTCTTTAATACATACAATACAGATAGTTATTGCACTAGATCAAAAATGTAAGAACACGAAAACAATAATAACATTTTCTTTTAATCAATTTTGAAATTTTTTTGTTTACCTGACATTCAAGTTAAGTGAGTCAAGATATTTGTGTATTCCAAAAAATACCTTATTCTAAAATAAAATAATATTAAAAACAAATTGCACGAAGTTAATGGAAAATGCTTATCAAGAAAGGATTTGTACTTAAAAGTCAAATCCCCAACATGTAGCATTTTCCAGATTATTGCACCTCCGGCCATTATCACATATACAGTTCTTATCGAAAAAAAAGTATCTTTGCTATTTATAAGCTAAAAATTATTCTAAAATTGCACTTTATTTACATTATATTGCAACTGTTTCAACTAAATCCTAATATTGCACCCTTTTTCGACCTGTTCGTTTTAATATTAATTGTTTACACAAATAGTGTGTACTGTACATACAACCTAATTTGAGTGAGCTTCTCAAGGTTTAATTAAAACTATTAGAAAAAAATTATTTAAAAAAATTTTAGGTCACTTTACTCTTCATATTTCGCTGATGACATTAATAATTGCATCAGCTGCACCTACAACAAACTAACTAAATAAAATATTGCACACAATTATTGCATGTACTTAATTTAAGTGAAAATGTTACCTATGTTAATTACTTAATTACTATTTAATTGGCTTTTCGTACATTTTTAAAAAACACTGAATGAGTCTCAACACTTTCCGCCCCAGACTCACACAGCTCGTCAAGTTCTTCATCCGTCTCCGATCCGCTGCTGCGTCTCTCATCTTCCGATGAATACACGGCAACGTTAATTGCATTTGGATACTCAATACCAATTACAGTCTTACAATTGCCTTCCGTCTGGCGTATACAACGCGTCTTATTTCTGACATCATTCGAATTCACTGACTCTGTTTCTGATATCTCTTTAATGACCTGAATATTCTTGAAATTATTTCTTGTACTTTCCATTGAAACATAGGGCTCTGAATGTAGTTCCTTAAAATTGAATCGTTCATATGGCTTCCTTGCATAAATCTCGCTGGAGTCTGCACTCAAATAGCCACTGTCCAAATCAGACCGTGTTGAACTGGATGGTCGGGAGACATAACCATAATTGCCGTTACGACAGTGCTTACTATCATCGTAGCTACTGCGATCATCTATCATGGACGAAATACCTTCATCCAGGCATTCAGAGAATCCAGCATTCTTCTCTAATGTATCCAGATCATTCTTTCCCTTGGAACCATTAAATTTAGACGTTGCCATTGTGATTAGTTTTCGCCAAGCATTTTTAATGTCCTTTGTTTTTTTGGCGCGATCTCTTAATCCCAGCGCAATTTGCATTCCATTTGAAACGTGGCTCACTTCAACGCGAAATACTTTCGTCGGCTCATTGGTGGGCATAAAATTGCTGCGATCACTGACCAAATCTTTAATCAATGAACGCTTCTGCGAGTCCGTTGAATTTAGACTCGATGAAATAACTTCGATCTTGTCAATATCATCGAATGGATACGGTGATATCACTCGACTCTCGTCAGCCCTTTCTGTATTTTGCTTGTAATCAAACTTCGTACTCATTGACTTGTTGGTGCTGCTGTCGCTAAAATCATCCTTTTCCGGTCGGAAAAAATTTTTGTTCTTAATGTCTCCCAGATTCATAAAACTTTCCAAAATTCCAATCGATTCTGAATCATCTGCTGACGGACTGTCTCGTTGACTTTTGCCAGCTGCTTGCTGAAATTTGTATACGGGTTCATTGTTGCGTTTTCGTTTATGACGCGTCATCACTGTGCTGTCGCTTTGCAACTCCGAATTTATTTGGGTATCGGAGACACCGGTGATTTCCGTAGACTCACTGTTGCTGCTTCTCGTCTCAATGGTCTCGTTGTCATCAATATACTCTGACTTATTGTGTGATTGTGGTGACTGTGACGACTGGTGTCTATTGTCATCGGTGCTCCACCCCGTTAAGTTTTTTTGCATCACTACCGATTTGGGACTATCATAATGGCCGTTGCTATTGTTGTTGCTATCAAATGGTATCACATCAGGTGGCATTATTTTCTTGATGGTGTCCTGATGATTTGTTTGGCGTTGACGTTTTGAATGGCGTGCCTCAAGTGTTAAAATGCGACCCTCATCCATGAAATCGATGCTATTCAAACTGGGTCGTTGTAAATTTTTCAAATTTTTTGCTTCATAAATTTCACGCAAGCTACCAAAATTGCGCTGCAATGATGTACCGTTTATGATTTGCCCTAAATCGGAGGAATTGCTTAAACTAGAGCTTTTAAATGATCCAGTTGATTTTAAGATCAACTGATGATTACTGGCACTTTGCAAATCCGGCAAAGAAGACATGTTTTCTAGTGAGGAATACCGAATGTTTTCATTTTTGTGATTGAGAAAGTCGGAGGATTTTTGCATGTGCTGGGTCCACGCCCGAATATTATTGTTCTTCATATTTAATTGGTTGGTATTAAGGGATGGATGACGCTTTGGCTTTCGGTCAAGAGTGTCCGGTTCAAATTGATCACTATCCGTTGACACCTCATATTCCGTAGGATTGTGTTCCACTTCAATGGTCATACTTCCATGATACGGAGTATTGTACATAATGCGAGGCTCATGTGATTGTTTTGCATAGAAAAATGAGTTCTTTGACCGGCGATGACTGCGACGACTATCTTCAAATGAGCGCCTTTCTTTAACTACCTTATTGGCTTTCGGTGGTGGTTCGCCATCTTTGCGAAAACCCTCAACTTTATCATACACTGTGTGTCGAATTTCCACTTCTTCTTCAAGTGGCAAAGCGGTACTCAACGATGGGCTGGGTTGAGAACTGGCATCGCTACCATTTGAAGGCGGTGATTCACTATCTCTACGAGCTTTATGCGGAATCGTTCGTTCTAGACTGTCTGTCTCGTAGTCAACAATTAAAAAATGTGGCGATTTTCTCGTGTAAATTGGAGAGTCGGGTTGGTATTGTTTTTGTTTCGCTCGTCCATAGGTATTGTAGTCAGGTGATGGAACAAATGGATCATCAACAGTGTCAAATGTTTTTGTTTTGTAGGTTTCATCATAATCTGGAGATGGAAGACTAACTGTACCATAGCTTCCATTTTTGTTACTAATACTGCGCTTGGTATAATCTACTGCCATCGCCTCATAGACCATGTCTGGCATTTGATGAAGATTTCGCAATACTTCATAATGCCTTTGAGTAACCTTGGGATTTGCATACTGATCAAGTACTTCAACTTTCCCCCGAGCTGGTCGACCCTTTTCTGATACCCTACTAATTTTATCCCTCTGTGAAAGGTGTGGAGAACCATGCTGAAATTGTGGATTATTATAAATCGAATTTGAGGCCTTAGCCAGATGTTTGTATATAACGTTTCGATCAAACTCTCTGACCATATCATTGGTTGCAGCAACCTCCATCATTCCAGACGTGTGTTCTGTTTGGTTCATCATTTTTTCCTGAACAGATATAATCTTGGGTGCTGTAGCCGGAATTGGTGGTGCTTTGCGTTTACATGTTGAACCCTTACTATTTACGCTACTTGCCTTAACCGTGTCACTTTCAGAGATAGATGAACTATCGCTGGGTATTTTCTTTGCGTCCTTGTCAATATTTAATTCAGTTCCCTCGGCACTTTCATTAAAATTGGGTTGACTGTCATGCGGCGAAATACCCTCTAACCATTTGTGAATGCTATTTCGTTTCTCACCACAATTTTTACAGCCTGTCCCATCAGTTCGCTCACCGTTTTTCATTTTATCACATCCCGGACACCCGACACAGGCATTCTTACATGAACTACTGTGTTTTAGACTTACTGTGCTTGCTCGACGACTCTGGGTGGCATTCATCTCGGAGCAGTGTGCAACGTGACCCTCCTCTGGAATCATAATCAGCGATGGCTGGAATCTTTTGGTTGCCATCTTGTACTTGGCAATTGCGATTACCTCACGAATCTTTGTGAGAAATTCAATGGCTGCCGGAGGGGGCGACTGTAAACAATAGAAACAAAAATCACGAAAGAGGTGGTTTTACATGTTTCCTGTGCCTTATCGATATTTGTTTAAGTTTGTAAATAATTACCACTAAAAGCTGAGGTTCAAAATATGCCGGATTGAAGTAGAGCTTGCGGCGCATGGTACCGTTGACGAGTGCTTTCATGTTTTCCAATTTGTCATCGGTGGTTAGATCTTCCACAATGGAGACATCCTCCTCTGGCAAACACTCGGTCTCCTGTCCTGAATTGGATCCGCTCGATTGTAGTCGATTATGTTCAAACTGTGGCGACGATGGGTGTGCCATTGCTGAATTCTAAACATTTTATATGACTTATTCCGATAATTGCAAAACATTACAATATAAAGATATCAACTTACATTTTTAATCGTGTCGACACTGCCAATGCGGTCGTACTCTGAATTGGAGTTAGACATATCACTCATAAATCCAGAGTTATCGCTCAGATTGGGATAATGTTTTAGTAATGGATTGCTTTTTATTATTCCCATCTCATCGCCGGTTATGTTGCCCGACATTTTGCGCTGCCCACTCGGTTGTCGCTGCATTGCCATATTCAAGTGATTGCTAGAACCATAATTACTGACACTGCCAACACGCCCAAGACCAGAAGCAAATGTGACTTGATCGTTTGCCGCGTAGGTAAGCTCATTTTTCATGCCACCAATTGGATCGTCTGGATTGGGGCGCGATTTACGTTTCTTTACGTGCAAATAGAGAAATACTGAGGCAACGTAGATGAGACCAAGAAGTAAACTGCAAATACCGATAACAATGTATTCACGTGTCGATAAACCAGATGGTGTTGCTTGTGTAGATTCGGACAAGGTGCCAGATTGGAATGAAACTTCTGTAACGTCTAAATGAAGGAACGAAATTACTAAATGTGTGGCAATCAACGATTATTAGTTGAAGAAAGTTTTAGTAATAAATTTTTATTGATTTATTAATTGTTGTTGCAATGACTTAAAATATTTCCTTCAAACGATTTGCAAAAGCAGAATCGCAATAACCATTTATCATATTATCTGCAACAACAAATCACAAACAATTCACTTTCATTTTCTGCCTTACCAAATTCATTTTTCTCTCGCGAAGAACAACTTTTTCTTGCAAAGCAAAAAAAACCGGCCATTCAACAAAATAACTTAATAAAAATTTATTGACCTTGATCTTGATCGTGTCTGCTTTAGCAATGCGGGCGTGCACTACATCGCACGTAGATTGTTAATCTGTTGTTTGCAACGCGTGTTTCACAAATTGAAAACAAAAGACTCAGACGACGAACTCGATTCAATATTTTATTTATGGACTGTTTGTCCTTTTTTAGCTTAACCGTACTTCAACAATGATAAATACTTACTATTTATATATTTTACAGGTGTTCCTGCCACACGAAATGCTACACAGGGTGTAAATATTTTTGGTTGTATTTGAGGTTTGGTGGAATCGGCACTGTGGTTTTCCTCACTTGACGTGTTTTCATACAACGATGGAGATACATCACGACACATAAGATGCACTAGAATGAGACGTCCTTGCATTTTATGTCGCATATCGGTTTCACCAAGCCACTTTACAAAATAAAATAAATTAATTTTATGAAAATGTAAAATTGTGTTTGACTCGTCCTACCTGTAAAAACGTGCGTCCTTCATCCCGAAATAATCGGAATGGGACATCTGTGTCAATTGGATTGCGTAATTCAGACCATCCATTACTACTCAAAAACTGTGAACCGGAAACAGCGCAAATGGGAGTTTTTACACCTGCAAAAACAAACACACCATTATTAAATAGATGCACTGAATAAAGTTATGATCGTAAAATGTATACAACAAATACACGGTTGTAAATTTCCAGAAGCAATTCTGAGCCATACGTATTATTATGCTGAAAACTGTTATCGCTCTTATTTATGATCGGTAAAATTTTATCGTTGGCAAGACGTCTTCGTCTTGCACGTATAACAACTTAACTGAGGCCAATCAATCGCGCAGCCAATTTCAAGATTAATGTGTCACGGTTATGGCCCTTTTATGGAACCACTTCATTAGCGTATAGCCTTAACCTTCCGCTATTATTTTTGCGTCCTATTGACTTTTTTGAACGATTAAAACTATTCATGATGTTTTTTCTTTTTTCTTTTTGTGTTCATTTGCCAAGATTTATAGGCAATTCAAAGAAAAGTGAAAATCGTGTGGTAAGTGTCATTCCTCGCATATGTGGCTGTATGGAAAGTGGTTATTTGCAAAATGTCGTGGTTCAATTTAACTACCCACGAGTACATAGAAATCTTTTCTCAATTTTATTTCGCATAGAGTTTGAAATGAACGAAAAAGAAACAACTGAATTTCATTGAAGAGCGTCATGTGAAATTTTTATTTTGTTTTTAGCAACACGGCATGCGATTGGGGTCGCAAAAACATTTTCGTTATTTAAATTATCAATAATTTCAATTCTCACTACAATAAAGAAAGCTTCACGTTCACAATGTTTTTGGTGGATACCATATTGCACCCAGGTGGATTACAGATGGATCTCCCTCAAGCGCATCCACACACCAATCCACAATGTCACAAATGCGGCGCTTTTTACATCACAACGTGAGCTACTGACAATGCCCACCATATTGACTTGTAAATGACTTCTATAAACGGCAATTCAACGCGATTTACATTACGCTAAAAGGTATAGTCTTAAACAAGATTATTGCGTCGCAGACGTTGTGATGCTTGGAATCTGGTACATTGCGATAAATGCACAGTGTTTCTAGCAATTCAGTTCAATGGCCCCAAATCCATGTCGATCCTCTTTGAAGAGAAAGCCGATTAATTCCTTAATGATTTATAAAGAATCTTGATGAAACCCTGCCGCTGTGCATTTTAAATTGTGCAAAGAAGTGACGCTTCATTGGTGGCTTGACAACTTGATTTTAATGAATATTGATTATTTATACTGATTACGATGGATGTCTGCTGGAACTTATTGCCGCAGCATTCAGAAATGTTTTAATTGCTACTATTATATTTCTTTATGAATTCCTTCCTATGAATTAAGAACGTCTCAAGACTTTGAGTTTTATGTCTTTGTTTTGACTTTGGCGACTACAGGTGTATTTTAAATGGAAATTATAATAAATTTAAATGATGTAAAGTAGCTCCTTTCCTAAATCTCCAGTGATTTGGTCATTAAAAATAGAAAATATTTTACAACTTCAATGCAATCACATAACAAGAAGTTATGTTTCATTTTATGCGAAGCAACTTTAAGTATTTATTAAAGTAAGCATGTAACTAAAAGGAAATACTGCAGTGCTAAAGGGTTCTTGCCATAGAAAGTTACAACAAACAGTAACTATAAAATCAAGCGTAGGATGGAACTGCAAGTGGCGTCATGTAGTTTGAAGTCTCAATTAAGAAGAACATGTATAGTCATAAATTGTTGTCACAATTAGTCGCTATTAATGTAAGGTGTCATAAATTAATAATAAATTATGTTTAACTGTTCAATTTTGTACCACTTCAGTAATCCTCTTGCAGTTTAGTTGGAATTTTAACTAGTTCTAGATACGATCAATAATTTCACGAGTTCTGCGGATTGGTAGGCGCATATCAAGTTATTAGAATTATAAAAATAAAATCTATTTGTTAGCGCACTTTTCCATTGCTGCAAACCAACATTCCTCAGCAACAAAATGCTCGTGAGCAGCGAATTAATTGCAGTACAGTTGCAATATCATTTATTTTCAGATTATGGATACAAATGACAACTTACCAGAGAAGCTAATTTCCTTGCTGGGATGTACGATCTGCCCACGCAGTGGCAAGAACACAAATGGAATTTTCTCTGCAGACGATCCACTCACAAATGGTGCAAGCGAACATTCTGGAAAAGAAAATTTAAATTATTGTTGATTTCGTAAGGAATTCATTTCAAAAGCAGTTTATTAGAAATATCTACAAAAAAATAATATAATATTTTCTAGTGTGTAAAGTGAATTTAAATAAAAACTAAATTCACTCCTTAAGTATCGGTACTTTTTCAACAATCCACAATAAACTTTTAATTTAAAATTCTGAAACAGCGATTACGGAACGCTTGCAAAGTGAATTATTCTTAAAAGACTTAATACTCGTACCATTAAACTGCATCACAAAAATGTATGCAACTGTAGATCTAGTGTAGCCAATTAGTTGTACATGTCTAAAAATACCACACGCGAGCCAACAATCTTATCAACACACCTAGGCAAAGCACAATTCCGCACAACGAACCTCTTATTCCTCCCGGTATACAATGTGTGGATACCCGGCGACCACTTCTCTCCCATTTCAAAAATTTTTTAATTAAACGCAACGCTTGCATAAATTCACAAAAGTGCAATGTGCTCCAAGCTACTGCAGGCGCGCGCGTGTCTTCCACTTCTCACATCACAAACAGTCTGCTGCACATATATGCAAGGAAATAGAATATAGTGCGGTGCACATTTTATAAGACACAAGACGCTTCATCTCGACACACTGCAATTAGTGTGGTGAGCAGACACCCAGCCATCGCAATAGGCGCAACTGATAATAGTCCCTTCAGCTGCAAGGGAAGCCACGTTCACAAACGAATGCACACAGCAAGCTGTTGGTGCATTCAAAGAAGCAATGAGAATGTCCGCCTACGCGCTTTGTACTATCTGTTGGAAATGAAACTGTTTCGATGGGCATGATGATGTTAGCTCCAAAAGCAGCTGCAATCAAGCCTTTTCATGGACACGCTCATGAAAAACCTGGCCACAGGTGGTCATAGTAGTTAAGTTATAAATTGCAGTAAATTGCATAAGGCAAAGTAGTTTAAATGGGCTGTGTGACAATTTGTTGCAATTTGCTGGCCATCAATTGGAATTCCATTACTAGGAATAATAAATTGAAATATGTAACACTAAAACGTTGCCACAGGACAATCGATGTAATTTCTTAAATTGGGGTGTGTTTATTTTCAATAATCGTTTGCTTTATACGGCACGTGTGTTCGCTTTAAAACTATAACTGTACTTAATAGTAACTGCGTGGCTATTCACTGTACAAACGGACAAATGTGTTGGAAAGCTCGCCTGTTCTGATTGATGTGCACTTTATTTAATAACTACATGATGTTTAAGACACTAACTAAGATGGCACGCGTTCGTATATAAATTATAATTGGCAGTGTGGATGCTTATGCCCGCAATTTAAGCTCATTTTATTTTATATGTTTCAGGTTGGATCATATTCAACTTTTACATGTGGTAATGAAAACAACGTTTACTTGAAATGCACGTTTATTTATTTTCGTGATTGCAAATGCGGTTTTATTCAGCTTTTAATTCTTTTTCGTTTTGAAAGACAAAATCAAACTTCCTGAATAAACACTGGTCTTTTATAATGACTTTTACATGTCTTAGAGCATAACATCTACATTTATATCGCTTAATCGCTTTTCACTTTAATTGAAATCGATTAAAAGCTCGTCACATTGTAAAAGTGTAGTCTCTGTATGTCGCGTCGCCTGATTGCAGTGCTAATCTGTTCGCTTCAGGATGCGTTTGCATTGCAAGTTGCAACTACAACCGCTTCCACTGCACGTTTATCAGACCCCATGATTGTAAAGTGAATGCGAAAATTTGTTGCAACGGAAAGATGCATGTAAATGAAGTTAAAATTAACTTGTCGAGACGCAGAAATTTAATTAAATATGGAAAACTTTAGCGATTTACAGGGTTGTGCGTGTAATAACAGGCGTGTGTGTTGCATCCAAGTGTGCGCTACAAAATTACATATGAGCAAGTTATGTTATAGTTCCGGGAGGTGGTTCCGTACATTGGCTTTTAGTTATTTCACTTAATTGATGGTTAACATGTGTTCCTGTAAATAAATTTATTGATTGCAAAGTATTTGAATTTAATATCTTTTTTTAAGTCGAAAAACGGGTATTCATATTTTTAAGATTAATTTAAAACTAAAACAGACAATTTATAAAGAATGCTGAATATTTTCCATTTGAGAAAATTTCACATTGATTAGGTAAATTCCGAGAAACGTAATAAAACTATTAAACCAATATTGATTTTCTGATTGAACCCGATGACTCTCAATTATTTTCACTGTACAAACATTATTGTTTTAAATATCGTGAGAGTTTTATTGTTGCAACTACAAACTTAGTTGGAAAAAGCTAAATTCTACAAACCTACTAGTCAGAAATGCGGTTCAAAAATGTTTATACCATTCAAAATTACTACAATTCGTAAACAAATAAAGCAAATGACTCTTAAATTTTATAAATATTTGCTGATTGTTTCATATCTTAAAAGCATAACTACTTAAATTGTTCTTGAAAGTTGTTAGATGAAATTCATTTCTGCGAGTGTTTATTTGACGAATTAGAATTTTCTTAATTTTTGAGAAATATGTTCTTTTAGTTACTATTGCTACTAAAATGATAGATTGCACAAGCAGAATTATGGGATCATTAGTAAGTCATTTGTTTTCAAGACAACAAAGAATAACGCGTTACATCGTTTTGTCTTCTAAAACTTTTAAACGATTTTATAAAAAACACATATGCTGACATAAACGATTTTTCGGCTAATTACTCAAGTGAATTGAACATCGATTATTGTAAACGCCATGTGTAACATATGCTAGCAATAAATCGTCTTCATAAAGTGGCATCTTGTTCCCCCTATGCTCAATTACAAGCGTGAATTTTGTTTTCGTTTAATTGCGAAGTGGCGTTTGGCGTTTCTAATTGAACAAAACACTTTGCTGGATGATCTTCGAGACTGCGGGTTTATTTCTCATTGAAGTTCTTCTAAACGCAAATGTATTTATATGTTATGTGTTGAATGTATCCACTTGCTGCAATATTCATTGTATTCTTTACAAACATGCAAAAAAGATGTTGAAGTAATTGAAATATGGATAATTTAAATTGAAAAGATTTGCGATAGAGAAATTTAGTTAGGTTATACATGTTTTTTCCTTAAAATTCATTTAAGTTGATTAATTTAAACAGAGAAATATGAAGAGTACAAAGTTTTTTTTTGTTTATTAAATCTTATTGAATTATAAATAAAATCTTTTGAAATAATTGCGTTTTCATTGGAAATTTAAATATTAGACTTTTATTAAAAAAAAAATCAACTATTTTCAAACAATTATTATAAATAATCGTTTTGTTAAAAATTATTATATTAATACAATCCAAGAACAGCAAAATGATTGTGTTTAAAAATCGTATTTGTCTTTGATTCGATCGGAGTACCTTCTGCTATTTCAATTAAACTCATTTCCATTTAACAAATTGCCACATTGACTTTGTAAGCCTGCCTGAAATGGAAATCGTGCAAAACGATCGTTGATCGGTCCATAAAATGTTCGATCCAACTTGTTCAATTGATAGTACGAGTATACCACCAAAACGATTAAACAAAAATTGTTTTGCATATAAAGAGAAGATCAGACAACTTTAACAGAGTTGTTCTACTAAGATCATATCCATTGCACATTACATTTAACATTAGGTGCGCCGCACTACGTTCATAGGAATATGTTGCATTTTGAAAGAAACTGAAAATTGCATGGAAATAGAGTCATTAAACTCATCTTCCACTTTTACGTGTTTCCTAAATAAATTAATTCCTTAATTGATTTAAATAAATATCGCTGAAGTTTGTAAGAAAATTATTTTATTATTGATTTTGCACAATTATCATAATTATTAAATTTTTTTTTCAAATATTTATATTTGAAGGAAAATTTAAAAACAATCAGTGGTTTATTTAAATTGATTATGAATGGATTATCTCATAGAAATCTGGCGAATTTATGGCAAAATTAAAAGGAGTTAGTACATGTTCAAAATTATTACAAACGTTTTTGATTTTTTTTGAGAAATAATATTAAACCAACACATCAGTAATGTTGCAACTGTAAACCATTTACAATTAAGCTTTTTTGTACCATATACAGAACAAATTAAGAAATCCGGGATTTCCCCATTTATTTATATAACCAGAAAAATTCCCGATTATATAAAAATGACCTAAAATCATTAAATCATAATTACAAGTGAACTTAACATTCAAAAAACTGTTCAAATTCCGAGCAATTTAATTATAACGCCAAAAGTACTCAAATTCAGGCACTTTTAATTGGATGATTCGTATTATTTATAATCCTAAATTATACCTCGTTGGAAACAATTTTGGTAATCCATCAGCCAAATGTTTATTTGTTATTTGATTTTAAGTGCGCCGAAAATTTGTATCGGAAATTATTTAATAACATAGTTGCGGCGATGAAATCATCAAGACCTACCTTTAGTAGACCATAAGACTTAACATTAAAAAGGTTATAAACTGAAATCGCATAATATCACGCAGTGAAATCCACTTCTTTGCATTGATAGTCGTTCCTTAAGTGTTTATTGATTTAAAACAAAATGGAATATGCAACATTGTGTACGTCGATTTATAGCACCACTCCTTATTTCATGCATGCTTTTCTAGAATATTGATGGCACACAAATTTATAACATTTGATCGCAATTTGTACTGCACATTAAAATGTGTGTAATTGCTTGTGTTAAATAGATTGTATGTGGTTTACAATTTACAAGCATTAATGCCAAGAGTGATCATTTAAATGCACTCACGTATAAACCAGACGAAATCTTTGAATGACTTTGTTGTTAGGACTTACAGAAACGTTTAATTAATGATTGGAAATTGAGAATTTGTGTTTTGAAATAACAAAATGGATGTCATTTCGATTCATTAGTTTGTTTAACATCCTTATTTAATGATCGTGTATGTCTTGTTTTTAGCGAGGTGACAATGTTGTGATATTCCTTATGCAGTTTGTAGCATTTACTGAAAATGTTTGACGTTTTATTAAAAACATTTGCATTTACAGTGGCTAATGAGGCGCTCATAAACGCACCAATTTAATGCGTTATTGCAATTGCATTTTGTGCAGTTATAATAAAGCTTACAACTGCATTTCACATTTACTGCCAGTCAAATCATATACGATTGTATATAGATATGTGTATTAAGTTGCCACAATGTGTAATGTAATAATTTACTAATTTAAATAACAACCATGAAAAACATACCGTGTATATCATCAACGCAAATCCCAAGATCTTCGCGGTATGTGCTGAGATGCGGCAGGCACTGGCACTTGCATTCCTCCGTCTTAGCTTTGTATTTTACGGACATATCTGCATGGACATGGAAAAAACAGTTAGTTGCAAAATTTATGACAAGTCTCGTAATATGCGCGACTTTGGACATTATATGGCTTCTGTGAAAAAACATTCATTTCAGTCTATTTGAGATGTTAAAGTACTTAAAAGGGGTGTAACGTTCAAAGAAAGCATGCCGATTTAACTTGAGTACGTACTTTAAATTTAAAAAAGGTGATGATGACTTACCGATTTCTTTGATGTCGGTGGTAAATAGGCTGGCAGTGCCACTTGAGAGACCGACGCATGTATCGGCGTCGCATTTGGCAACATCTGCAATAATTAATTTATAATTGTTAGAAATATTTTATATTTTGTTTTATTTGTTTCTATTCTGTCTTTGTTACAGTGTCCTCAATTTGTGAAAGTATATCATTATTTCTAAATTAAGACTATGTATCTGTTATAATCAGACGGCTAACTTGATACGATTGCATTAAAAACTAGATAATCTATTTTAATAAAACAACTCACCGTATGAATCAAAAACATCTCCACTATGCAGCCGACTTAAATTACCCACTTGACTGGCATCACCAACATGTTGTAATGCCACTTGCCGCAGACTGGCCGCCGAGGTAGGTGCGGCAGCGGCTTGTGACAACAACTTCAGCTGATGATCGATGCTACCATTCTTGTTGTTATTACTTTGGACACTTAGTGACGAGATGACGAGCAGAAAGAGAGTACACGAGACACAAAACGATGACACAAATTTCCATAGTGCTGATGTTGTAGCATAAATCAATGACATTCTGATTGATGTGAATTACAATTTATAAATTGCAACACGTTGTCTGAAATAAAATGTAAATTTATTTTATTTTGTTGAATATTTTACGAGGATTTAAAATATCTTCTAATTAAAATGAAATTATTAAATTATCCAATATTAAAATAATAAAGACTTAACTTATAAATATTTTTAAATAAATAATCAGCATTTTTTATTGCAGTAAATTTTCCTAATTGGCAAGATGATGCTGGGTTGTGCTCTCCAATTAAATACGCAATAAACAATTCATAAAACAATCGTAATCATCTTCAACTATGCTTATTTGTACACAACGTGTAATGACTCTGCTAATCACAATATAGCATCTTATTAAATTTGTGCTACAATCCTAATTCAATGCCTCATCATGAAGCCGCATCACAAAATCAATTACTTAACTCCGCACCACTCATTTTAATCGTAGCTGCAGCAATTCAGATTGGCAATAATAATAATTGGTGAGAGAAAATTCATATATTGTATGTAACGGTGTCAATAACACATTGTTAAATTAATATTATTCGTGAATGAAAGTCCTCATTAATAAATTGCATTTTTCAATGACTTTCCTGCTAAAATAATTTTGCTTTTTATTGCAGCAGATTCTAGAAATTCGTTAAATACGCAGCCTTTACTCAAATTTCAATTTCTGTTAATAAGCTTAAAGCTGCATTTGAATATGATCAAATTTAACTGTTTTGTAATCAAGCATGTAATTTCTATATTAAATACTATGATTATATGTGGCTTAGTCATTTATATGCAAAGAGTTCTCAAATTTCACTGCACTTAAAGAACTGAAATACAAGGAATTGCTGGACGAGGGACATGGATAGCTTACGCATTCTCGCTTACAAAAAGTTAACGATGGGAATTACTAGAAAATTTACTTGAAAATGAGAAGCTGGGAAATTTTTAATTAAATATTTGCAGAATCGTAAAAGGTGAATCGTTTTTATTTTTGTTATTTGCAAACTGTTTATGCCATTTATTTGTTTTATTGCAATATTTATGAAAAGGTTTCGGGTTTCAAAATACTGTGGGAATTGCTTTTAAAGATGGTTGCAATGACAATTATTGTAAATATATAAGAATGAATTAGTACATTGGGGGTTAATTAACGTAAATTACTAGGTGATTTAAAAAATCGTTTGTATAATTTGTAAACAAAAAGCAATAACTAATTTTTTTTTAAATTTCGTTCACATTCTACAAGTAGCAAGCACACAACAAATGACCATTTCGTTGTTCACACGTCATGTCATGTCAAATATTAAAGCACTGCTATTTCTAGTAGTTTGACAAGCTTACTAAAATTTAGTGTTTAACTGTTTGGAGTAATCAAACAACAGTAAATTACGTCAATTGCGTGCAGTTGTAACCTACTCAATATTACGGTGTAAAATCTATAAAACAAAATAGAATATGCCGCCATAACTAAAAAGAGAAAACACAAATCAAGAGAACGACCACAAAACAATAACTGTATTGTGTACATTGCTATATTTCAACATGGATGTCATCAAGTTGGACTCGACAAACATCAAAATGTAGATCTCATCGATTTCGCCAATTAAATCCTTGATATAACTCTACAAGAATGTCTATCTAAAAGAGTCAGATGAGTCTTACGCATCTTCATTCCAAATGTATGTACATAAAAGCAATAAAAGCTAATGCACATTGCAGTCGACTATGTGAAATAGCTTCATTTTTAAACGCACCACCTGTCGCATATCTGTCTTAGGCTAATCAAGCACGGGTTACATGCATGCAGAGCACCATGCATAGTCTTGTGTGCAGACGCATCAGTGCAAAATCAAGAGCAACTTGATGCAATTCCTTTCACAATCCCCGTGCTTCATTAAAACATAATAAAAACCATTAGAGATAACAAGACATTTAGTTAGTTACGAGGAAGTTTTTTGTTCCAATATTCTCAGTCCTGCTTCGGCTGTAGAAATGTTGCAGCACAGCTATGTTCCTCGTCTTTAATTCCTTTATCTATGTGCAACTCGTTAAAATGTTCTATTGCATACTTGTTTCTGTTATTATTTTCAATTAATTCAGTTTGAAAATTTATCCAATAAAAGAAAGTTGATTTCCCTTTAAAATGCAATGCTCTTGTAAAAGATGTGGTCTGCATTGATGTTTTCTCGCAACTGTTAGTTGTAGTTGAGTATACTGTTATATGGATTGACCATCATTGCAGGAATTTCTTGTTTTAATCCCTTTTTATATCACATGAAAAGTGTTCTCTTTTTTAATAAATTATTGCCTTGGTAATGCGAATAAGTAAATATATTGCATTTTATGGAAGAATATTTGCAGATGTTGAATTTTAGATCGAAACTTTATACCCACACTTTGTAAATTTGCTGCATTTAAATTTTAATGATTCAAAATGAATGAAAGGACATTAATAAAATGTATGTTTGCAGGTGAAATAAAAACATAAAAACAACACTGAGAATAGCACGTTAAGAAGGAAGAACGTGAATAAAAGCAAAAACAAGGTGTTTCTATGAGTCGAAGAATTTTAAATGTGATTTCCCACAAGATAAACTGCAGGAAAAACATGAAAACAAAAGCTAACGAACAAGGTCAAACAAGCATATTAATGTAGAATAATTAGATCTAACAACGTCCACTGTTGTACGCCATGTCGGTTGACATTCAGGCCCTTAGTTTCAACATACATTTGTTTGTAGCTTGTTTGATAGTGCGTGTATTAAGTATTGGCTGTGTTGTTTGCTCGAATTTATTGGCGAATTTCAGTATCCATTATGTATTTAAAAATCAATATGTGCACTTTACAACACTTGTGCGCTTTAAAAACATAATATTGCGTAAATTCAAAGACAGCACTTGTTTTTAAATGACAATTGTTAACTGTTCCGCATCGCTTATGTTCGTGTGTTTGGTCACACGTGAAATCATAAAGTGTAGTGAAACAATAAAATCTGCAGTAATTGATAATGCGTACGTATAACCAATGCATGTTGCATGTTGGAACGCGAAAGAATGGATGATATTGTGTTAAGGACAGAATTACGAAATATTTCTTACGACAATGTATGTTATGTAAATGCAGTTGAAAGGACCGTGTGCTTAACATTCTACATTTATACTAGCGGAGAAAATCGTGCGTTTGACAAAAGTTGAAAAATTTAGAGATTATCGCAGATTTTCTTTTGGGTTTGATTAAAAGTTAAATATTCATTATCAACCTTTACATTTGAAATATTTTTTTTAAACCGCAAAATTTTTCAGGATGTGTTTTTTTACAAATTAAACTTGTCAATGTTTTTGATTGTTGCTTTTTTTTTATTATTAGTAAATATATTTATATTGCAATATTCAATAGTGAAGTTTTTAAAATAATATTTAATTTCATTTACGCGTGCATATATTTTAGCTACAATCGTGAGATATACTTTTACAAGTTTTTTAGATTATAATATATTTTTATGATTATTGGTCAAGCTTTTATTATAAAACCTAACCGTGGAAAACTGCGGAACGTTTTTTTTTTACCAATCGAACACTGACAAATCAATTTCCGCATTTTTCAAATAGGTCAATTCTTTCATGAATCGCAATTTTCCGCGTTTAAAATTTGCACATGTTAAATTATGTTTGTACTAAGAATAGAATGAATTGAAAATGAGTAGCAAATTATGAGTCCGACGCCGGCTCTTTTGCAAATACAACAAATTATTGCACCATTATCTGCATTTTTTGTAATAATCTACATGGACAAACATTTAAGTATCCACGAGCTTTAGCGAATCGCGGATGTAATCCCCCTAACTCTTGAGACCCCATCGAATACCATCAGCAGACTGCAACACGTCGTTGCCAATTCCGAATCAGAAGTTACGAGCTTTTGATCAGCTTAAGATTGCATAGACAGCCAGGGTCCCCGCATGTATGCTGTATAACATAATATGTACTTAATATTACTATCGCAAAGGACTGGGCATGGTCGCCACAACAATCTGAATACGTTTTAGAGACAAGATGCTGAACAACGATAACGAACAGTGCGTGTAACGTTATAAATTTAAAACGAACTGGGCAAACTTCTGTATGGCCGCCTTACCATCTTGCTGGAGGAACAATAAATTGCTGTATATTGAATGCTTTCAGCCATTAACTTTATTACTATATACGGCACCAGAAAGTATGTAGCCTGTGTAACCAGGGAGATTTTTTTTTTAATTCAGCAACAAGTGTGGCAGCATTAGAACAGGAAGTGCTATTATGTTGCATTAACTTTACTTTATTAGCATATTGTTTTACTGTGTTATTATTTACAGCATTCCTCAGCCGGTAGGACTTGATGCAATTTAGCGCACATAGTTTTGCTGCCATAGGGAGCAAAAGCTGGTGGTGAATCAGATTTTATGTATGCAGATGCGTTCGCGCTACGACTGGAGCAAAAAAATGCAACACAGCGGCTGTCGATATCAACTAATTAACAGCTTCATTCATGGAAGCTTATTTATATCGTAAAAAGGCAAAAGATATTTACAAGGCTGTACGGACTTCAATAGGACAGCCGATGTTGGCACCTTGTTATCGCTATGATTTATCATTTCAAATATATTTAAACATTACAGTCCCGTTTTAGTTATATGTATTAGAGGGTAACATTTATGTTGGTGAAAATGTGTTGCAATAATTCTTGAAGCATAATAATAAATATTAACTGCAATGAATAATAGCTCAATTGGTTGCTGCAAATAAAATGAATATGATTAATTCTACATAACATTTTATTTCCTATAAAATTCTGTTTATTTAAATAACTAAATAATATTAAATAACTCTCCATTTACAATTTCGTGGAATACTTAAAAAAGTTTATTTTATCAGGTATATTTAAGTGTGTCTTGAATTAATTATGTCTCAATTTTACTAAAAATTCAGCTTATCAAGTTAAGTACAACAATTTGACAGCAGCACAAGGAGCTGAAAAAGTTAGGGCAAAAAAAATGCTTAACTGTTGTCAAATTATCTCAATAACGCTCGTTGACAAATCACACATCCTCCCATTCAATTGCAAACCCATTTTAATTAATTTTCATGATTTCACATCAGCCTTTATGCACAATGTTTACAAACAATTTTCTTGTTTGTGCGTCAATGACCAACTGCAGTCATACGTAGTGAAGGATTACGATATAGTTGAAAAATTGACAGTACCCATACTTCTTTCTACATTGCTGACCATCAACCAAATGACATTAAGCACATCCCATCATCCAATATAACAATTTTGCACATATTATTCCAGTTGGACTTGATATTCAAGTTCAGCTCTTTTGTAAAAGCTGCTCGCAGCAATGAATTTTTATTGTAAGTACGCGCTTTTATACTTATGTGCAGTCAAAATGTCCCCCGCCTTACTCCGATGCATTTATTGCGTATTTCTATTTTAATGCTTATGGCCACCTTTTGAATGCAGTGCGTCCCCTTTTGTGTTGCGTCGCGGACTCTCGCACACTGCACATTGCACAGTTGCCATTTTCGTTACGGCACATAAGTCGTGTCCACCACGAGAAAGTACACGAATCTATTATTTTTCAAAGTCATTTGATTTTATTTATTTAGTCACAATCAACGGTCAAACGCACATATCACTATGTTGCTGTGTTTCTCTTTTATACATTTGTTGGTCGTACATGCGGGGAAAATGTGCGAAACACGATGCACTATCGACTATCATCCGCGACTCGAGGATGAGCATTCAAAGATGCGCCACACTGCATTGTGGCACAATAATCTTTACGAAAATGGACACGTGATACGACTAGTCAATAATTTATTGTCGATTGTGAAAATAACTGTTAGGAAAAGCGAGGTGAACCGCTTACACAGAATTCGCCATACGTTTTAATAATAAACACATATTATAGTTAGTTGTACAGGCCAAGATAAGATATAAATCGCATTGGTTTTTTCTGTGTATGAGGTCAATCATGCGCTTCATTTTGCAGAGGAATTGCATATTATGTAGCTGCTTGCAACGTGTGCAAACATCACTGGGAGTTTGGTGCAATGTGCTTTATTGGGTGAAATTGCAAAAATGTTGGCGATTTCGTGTGATCGTTAAACATTTAATTAATGGAAAATTGTTACATGTTGACTACTTGTAAGCGGTAAGTGTTTGGAATTTAATTGAAATTCAGTATTATGCTGTGAACATATTTATTAATTAGCTGCATACATTTTGCAAAGGAGGAAATCGTGAAAAAAAAATTTTATTTTTTTTTGAGGTTGTTTTACAGTAATTATGGTTGGAATTTAGGCACTAGACGTGTTTTGCTTATATAGCAAGGCCTCCGATTTTTCTATAAATAATCAGTAATATTAGCTTGATCCATTTCTAACTCCCTACTGGTAATAACACAAGAATAGTGACATAAATCACTAAACCTAATTTTTTTATATTAGTTCCGTTCTATTGGTATTTCATTTAGTTTATTTAAATTAAGCGATATGTGGTCAAATTTTAAACAGGGGTTCTTTCTCTATTCGGCAAGAGATGGCGCTCTTCCGAAATAAATCCAGAATATTTCATTACTTCGAAGATTGTTATCAACATAAATAAAGTAAAATTTATTTAGTTAAAAAAATTTAATACAAAATTAATGTAAAAATTTCAAACCAAATAATGGTTAATTTCTCGACTAAATGATTTAAAAAATTTCAGCTCCACTTGCGGCCACTAGATTAATAAATATAACGAATGAATAAATGGTCGAAAAGAGTATAGTTTGTTTTGTTGCATGTAAAATAACAGAATAAACTAAATGAGATCTCAATAGAAAGCGGCTATTGTTTAATGAAATAGTAATGAAAATGCCTCCCAATTTTCATTTGAATTAACTGCTAATTTCAATGAAATTTCTACTTGTCTAAGTTAATCAAAAATTTAAAATGTTATTTTTATCCGCCATTAGAAGGTCCGTTAAGAAAACATCGTATAAAGGAATAAAAATCAATAAGTAATGCCATTTTATAAATTCACTGCAAGTATTGGTACATCGAACTAACGAGTCAAGCGCATGCTCCAGTTTATACAAAATTAAATTTGCATATTTGATTAGAACACTAAATGCTCAGCAACGTAATGCAACGGCTAGATTAAATGAAAATGCTCTGAGCACTTATGATCCTTCATCTGCATAAACTACTAGGGGTAATGAGTAGCACTTGCGGCACTTAAAACTGCTCCACGTACACATTTTCCGTTCATTCATAGACGCGAGCAAAATTGCAGAAGCAGCTACCTTAGTCGATCAGTACAGTAACCAATAAATACTTATCTATCTATCCATAAATAAATGGAGGTAATTCTTTCACAATCAATCGTAAACAACAAGAGTTAATTAAGATTATCAAAATGGAAGCTGCACATTCTGTGGCGTTGCATTGCGGAACATCTACATTTAACATCTCCGACATTTGAGCGCAAAAAAAAACGCGTTGTTTGAACGAAAAATCCATGTATGGCGGCTAGTTGCAAGCTGCATTTAAGGGAATCGAAATAGATCTGTACTTAATTAAATGAGTTTACAAAATATGGATAAATGCGTCAGGCCATTTAAGTGCAATGAATGTGCGCGGTATAGTTCGATGGCATCTGTGTGTGACTTCTTATATCAAACGATTTCTTTTTAATTCCACAAGGTAATATTTTTATTAACGCAGCGATTCCTTTCCACTGAAACACAGTTATGGAAAAACCTTGCGCTTCTTAAGAAAAACATGTGGCTGCGCTGTTGTGTAAAGTAAACAAATTGCAACGCGTCTAATTGCGTCTGATATGACCAGATATGACCATTTTAAGATGCATGATATAAGCAAACTGGTACGGTCACATTTATCGGTATTAACATCCATCTTTCTTATTAACTATCCCAAGAAATGGCAGAGTTGGTTCTTCTACATGAGAAAACATTTGTCACTAAAAGATTAGTAGAAGCTTTGAAGTATATTGAACTTAAAGTGGTTTATTTTAATATTGTGGTTGTGCTAAGGAAACGTATTTTGCACGATTATGTGTTAGGTGTCAGTTGAGCCCCCATGAAAACACTATAAGACGATTACTCGTATGTATAACTGTGATTTTAATTCCTCTTGCATTTATATTTTATTGTGACGAACTGAAAATAGCGGAAAATTGGAAATAAGCGAACACACAATTTTCCATGTTAACAATTCCGTTTCCAAAAACCAGTTCCATATTACATATTATGGCTTTTCGCTGTTAATGCGCGCATTGCAAACGGCACAATATTATGTTATATAATAGTTTTGCGCACTAGTAAAACGGAAGGCCGCTCACCACACACAAGAAATAAAGCCTTTAACATCTTAAGAAATGCAGCGTGTAATAATAAGTATTTTAACCGGGCTGGTCAAACTTGACACTGACGTTGAGAACGACCGCTATGCATGCCACTATGCTGCGCAGATGGAGCTTTGGAATCAGGAAGTGTGCTGCATAACACCAAGCGCAGTGCAGCATGCTTATATTATGATGTGTAGTGCAAGCGTGCACCAAACGTGTTGCAGCAGCAATCACATTAACAAACATAGCTGCACCAATGAATAAAGTGTCGAGCAGGACATTGCGAATATTAATTTCAATGTTTGGTGCACTTGAGAAAAGGCACACATTCGATTGGACACATTTTTCGTGAGAGCTTAGTGCAAAATTCGATGCACACGTAGTACAATGTGCATAAAGAGTTTGAATAAATATGTAGAAAAATTATTATAGTCGATCAGTTATCGTTTAGACCTGGAGGGGTCAATTTATAGAAACCCATATCGTGTATTATGAATATGCACAATATATTACATGATGAGGAATAAGACGCGGCATAGAGCTTACAGCCACAATTTTTCTTTCAACTGTAACTTATGCGCGCTTTTGCAATTTAACTCTACTCGTTCGATAAGTGCGCATTGCATTTTCTTGGCGAATAGTGTGTAATTCAAATGTCTATAATATGTTGTGGTGTCTTTGCGGGCGCAGATAATCCAATCCTGGGAGTCATTGAATACGATTGGGTTCCGACATATATGAATGTTTGTTATGGTGCTATTGCATTAAATAGTCAAAGAGGATCATTACTTTGACATATGTATGCTGTATGCAGCTTGTGTGCGTACGAATATTTCTGACAAGATAGGCTTTAAGTGATTCGTTCAAATACTCAATAAGCAATTCAACCCACACATTAAATCCTGTTTAATGTTTCTTTCGCCCGTTTTAGTCTTTCAATATTTTATGGCATTTAAAGCTATTTGCAGACTATTAAGTATTGGTTTTCTATCAAAGTTATGCGCCAACCAATGGTCATGATTTAATGACAATCTGAATCGTTTACATTTTAATTTTATGAATAAATATAATGAAAAATGCTGGATTAGAGTCGTTATTTTTTAGGATGTCATTTCAGCAGACTTTCAAAAACTCATTTGTTTTTTTTTTTAAATTAACTTGATAACATATAATACCTCAACGTCCCCGTGATGACGCTTTTAATTGAATTCTCAACAAAGATATTAAATATTCAAAAGAAACTGTCTAACTAAATAGTAAATTCCCATATCTTCAATTACTTGAAAATAATAATAAAAACTGCATACTTAGTAACATATGTGAGCACTTATTAACATGAAGATACAAATATTTATATATTATTCATCGAAGAATGACTATTAAAATATTGAACTTAAATTGGCAATGCATCCCACAATTTCCCAGCTTCTCATTTATTCTCGAGTGATATGCCAGCCATCAAACGTATCAAATGCTGCTTAAAGACGGAGCACCATTTATTCTGCAATAATACATCAATTCCCATCAAATAACATAATTTATACGTTCAATTGTCAGAATTGCATCTAATAAATTTATTATTTATACACACACAACAAGACATGTTATTTCTTTCCTGTTAACGCTGAATGGTCTCAAGCATCTTTTGCATTTTATAATGTGTAACTCAAAGGAAACACAAGTAGATATTAGATATAGAAAAAGACGAAATCATCACAGTAAGGCTGGATTTGCAAAATATGTATATCAAAACAGCTGCAGCTGGGGAAAAAAACGATGCGCAAAACTGACATCTCATGTAAAACCGCCGCTGCACACACATTATAGAGTCACATACAGTAAGTGAGATAAATAAAATTATAGCATTGATTTAAAAGAGCTGGATAATTCTGCAGCTGGAACGTCTTGGAAGACAGGAAAAGCCACAAGATAAATATGTGCAATGTAAGAAATCAATTTTCTTCCCCCTGTCGATATGTTTGCTAAATGTACTTTTGATCTTCCCTTTCGGCTCAATGCGCATGTGCTTTTTGCCTGCAAATAAAGTATTGTAGTGAATCCACTACACGTTGATTACTATAGCGATTCCTTTGCACGAAACCTTATAGCTTCTAGTGGCGCATTGTTTTCTTAATACTGGAAAACATTCTCAAGTCAATGGTGGTGGTTCTCTCTTTGGCTATCACCCATCTCATCTCACTACACACATTTATAATAAAAGTATAAGGCGGCTAGAACTTTGCTGCAGTTAGGAGACCTTCATCTAATAGCCAGACGGATTGACAGTGAAATATGTTGCAGTTCAGTGAAATGCTTTACAGCAGATGGCAGTCTATTTGAATTGTGAAATGGAATTGGCATTGATGTTTTTGTTTGTTTGTTAAATATCGTAAGTCTATCTCTGGTTGGCGCTTCCAGTTTTGTTTCGATATCAGTGCAGCAAAGAATGTGTAAAGGAAATCCGTATGGGGCGTTGCACAGTACCATCCGTTCGTTATTCTAATATCAGATATGGCATAGCTCATGCGAAATGCATTACGTCTGTGTACATTTAAGGTAATGAAAAGGAATAAAGACATAAGGAAATTGAGGAAATGAAATGGTCAGTGACATACTTAACATAATATTCTGCAACGTGTATGTTAAACTGTAGTATTTGCAGCAGAATTAACAGTAATTTTATTTGCTTCATATAAAAGCCTATATATATTTTATAAAAAACCCCTACACGCATTGTTAAAAAAATCGTTGAATAATTATTATAATGGGCACCGTTTTTTTTTGGAAATAACGAATGCGTTTTTAGTGAAAAATGCTTAGCTACTTAATTGAGAGGCATCGAGAATGTTTTAAATAAACACTTACTCTATATAGGTTCTTTCATGTGAATCAATGCAATTAGTTACTACTTCAAATTTAATATGTAACAAATTTATATACTGTTTGGTAATTAACTAATTTTGTTACCAGTGGACTGAATAACAAAAGTAAAAGATGTAATGAAATCGCGGAGGAATTTCGACCAAACGATCCGGTAAAATAATTATGGCAATAGCCGTTGCTCGTTATTAATTACGTAATTAAGATAAAAGTTTAATGATTACCAGGAGCGGTTCCTTCAGTTGTGGCTTAAGTAAGGATGAACAGCTACAAAGTCAGCAGATAGTGTAGGTTTAAACTTTAGGGCATTAATTTCAGTACATTTGTTATAGTTAAGGTGCAATACAGATAATTTTTGGAATTGGTAATTTTTTTTATGAACCCAATTTTTCTCAAGGTTTTTTCGGCTTAATTTTTAGATATTTGGTTACTGCAAAGTCAGCAGGAAAGTGATTTAAACTTTAAGCAATAATTTTCAATGTGTTTGTTATATTTAAAAAGAAATTTAGAAGTGCTCTTTAAATTTATTTTATAGTTTAAAAGTTCATTACGAATATATAAATTCGATGTTGATCGAGGCTGTTTTCTTCCATTTTTTGTAAAATAATCTTTTGCTACACATAAATTACATCACTTTTGAACCAATCTTTTTGCAACATATTCACACATCATTCCCTTGTATTTATTTTATTTTTAAATTAATTTTATACTTGTTAAGCCATGAACTTGAATTTAATTCAAAGTTGTTATTTGTATTCCATAGAGTACAATGCCTTTATTTCCCATTTTAAATCGCTTCCAATTTTCACTTAACATATAAATCAACACATCATTCATTTATCGCTCATACATTATGGTCGGCTTCACATAATCCCTCATGTTACAATATGCGCGCATAATTACAGCCGCATCCAAGTTGAATGGCCAGGCAAAATCAAAGAGATTCGCTTGGCTCAAAACATTGCAACCGAAGTGTGAGAAAACGAATCAACGAAAACCAAACTAATTCATAAAGCACCCGGGTTTATGCTCGTACTTAAACGTACAACAACTACACATAAAATATACATAAAATGAACCACATATTACGTATACCTACATATGAATGAATAAAATGATGTGTGAATTACTGTGAAAAAAAAACAAAACGAAATCAAACAGCATGTTACCGTTTAGCTTGCTCATACTATTCTTGTACAGCAGGTACTTCTTTGCTTAATTACAGGGTACGTGAGGTGATCTAAGACTTCTGCTGGTGCTGCGTTTTAGAAGTTTCATTTTCGGTTGGTTCGCATCCCATCTGTAGTTAACACAGTTGTTTGAGTGCTACAATTTTTTTTTTTTTTACGCTCAGAATCATGTTCGATTGGGTACTTAACTATAATTTTTTTATTTTTTTGGGGGGAATAAGAAGAGATCATTTACTCAGCAGCCGCTCAATATACATATATACATAGCAAAATCATAGGAAATATTGCGCCGGATGTTTCGGCGCGGATCTACAGTCCACACACAATCATATCTCATTTCAAGTTAAGCACACATTATAGCAACTGTTGCGCAATAATCTCGTAGTATAAGTCGAAAATATTCCGTTTGTTTTCTTTAAAACAGTTAATTGGAATTACTGGAACTATAATATTAAAGCGCCAAGTTCTTGAATTCTCACCGATAGAATTCACGGATCCTAAAAATTCGGTAGGTAATTGTTGTTCCGTACTTGCGCATCATTTACAATTTCAATTTGAATTTTGTGCGGTTTTGGTTGGTAAATCATGAAACACCAAACTGTTTTTTTCGATTTTAAAAACGTCTTATTAATTCGATCGGTGCGATTCCAGCTATTCCAACATGGTTTATGCAATTATATGCATGAGGCGAATGATTGCTGAAGGCTTATAGAATAAATTTATTATAAATTTTATTAAATTTGATTCAAATCGAACAAGTGATTTAGATGATTCTTAATTAAAATACCTGTGAGTAATTTATTATTAATTATTTAATATTTGATGAATAACCGTAATTTAAATAGCAATTTTATATAATTTTGATTTCTGTAACTTCACAATTTTTAATTCAGTATCTCTTTTTAAGATTGATAATGTTGACAATCATTGTGGCTTCCATGATTCATATATATATTTGTTTAATTTTTCAATCCGAAAGATCCTCCAATTTTATATAAAGTTCGTAACTTAATTCCCCTTTTTTCTATCGCATCGATAATTGACTAACGATACTTTCATTCAAGGACCAATATTTAGGAGATTTTTTTTAAGATTTTTAAACTGTTTTATTAAGTTTCAATATTTCCTATTTTTTGCCAAAAAGTTTGAAAAATTTAGCGATTATCAAAAAAGTGCATTTGGGGTTGATTGAAAGTCAAAATATTTTCATAATTAATCTTTTTATTTCTAAGTGGTATTTTACGCCGTGGAATTTTTCTCGAGACCATTTTTACTAATCGAACACTAACAAAACTATCTCCGCAATTTTTTTTTTAAATTAAAATTATTTCTTCATGAACCGCAATTTTGTTCGCGATTTGTGTGGTTCAATTTTTATCATTAGATTGATTACTGCATTTATAGCATTGATATAATTGGAATGGATTTTATTTTTGTTTTCGGTTATTTTAATTTGTTTCGTAGTGAATATCCATTTTCTGACGTCAATAGACCAGACAGTCCATTAAATCATCTTTAAAGCTCCACACTAAATGTTCAGTTCGTCTGATTCAACGATTTTATAATAATATGTGTATGAGTTTAAAACACCACAAAACATAAATGTGCTATAAAATATATTATACAAACATTACATAATCAGAGTTATAAACTTACTTGGCATATTCCCTGCGTCTTGGATGGAAGCATTTACTCTCATTCAATTGGCAGCACAGACATGCATCAAATGGATTCATCTGAAAATACAACATTGAAAGTAATAGTTTTGCTTAATTACTTTAATTGCGTTAAATGCAGCTTAACCAATAACAAACATGCACACTAATTGCAAGTTATTACAATTGCGTAACAAACGATTCAATAAATCCCATTTGTTTGCTAGTTAAATAACTCAGTTATAGTTTTAGTTACATTTACAATGCACATTAAAATAAATTATACTGTTGCATCTACGTAAGTAGATCGCACTTGAAAAAACCCATATGAAGGCATAAAACACACTCGATAATTATGACGTTCATATTACATAACCCCAATGCAGGAGGGCACAAGATTGTGAAATGCGAGAACCTTGATAAAGTGCCTTTTGTTGTACAGCATAAATGTGGATGCTCATATTTTAATTGTATGCTGGTGGCGAACGGCTGAAATAGCAAATTTATAACTCTTTCAATAAACAACAACGTAAGACGTTTCTATCGCCCAGTTATCAGGTGAACACTTATTCCAACATTCAGGTATGCCAACATTATGGTAGCAGAGACCCCAATGTGGTTACATGAAAATGTAAAAAATGGTAAAATATGAGGAAATAGATCGTGTGGAATTTTTCGCACAGCCATTATGGGATGCTGGTGCAGAAACTGCAATGAAAAGAGGCACCCATAGTTAGAGCACTTCTGCATAGTCAGTTAAATGCACAACGTAGACTGATTTATGTCCATTGCATAATATTTTTGATTTATTCCCAAGTGATGAAAAGTTGTTGCAAATTTTGGTTTTCTCAACAATTTGTAATTAAACAAAACAAACAACCTCTCCACGTCATTTTGCACAAGAAATGATATTATGCTGATCTATCTCATTTAGTTGTACATGATTTCGCAATGACATTTGTGTTTGCACTTTTACAGCTGCGATGCATTTTATGTTTGTTTCATGTCATAATAATTGTGATGCAAGGAAATTGCCAATTTATTTGAATGATTATTTTGAAATTATGGGAATAGTCAGGAAATCCTTAATGTAAATATGTTTTGTTGATGTAAACCTTTTAAGTTACTTCTATTAACAAAGACTTATAACTTCATTTCATAAGAAAATCATTTGTTCTAGCAATTATAAATAAATATGTGAACAAGAAAAATTACAAAAGTGCGACATGGATAAATTGTTGTCATTACTGAGCGCATTAAATATCATGAACTATGAATTTTCCACACTAACAGTCAAAAAAAAACTAATAGTGTCAGTATAATGATGATTATCGTGAAAACTGAAGAGATTGAGGAGAATTTACTGTGACTGCAGAAGATCCAGATCATAAAATGGAAAAGCGTTTAAAATGGAAAATGACATGGCCGGTGAAAATTCAACAAACACAGCTGAGTGGTCAGACTCAGCACTTAAACTAATTGGTGTTGTCATCTCAATTGTGGAGCACTCAGCACAACATTCAAGCAACACGGAGATGTGCAATTTGGAGCATTAAATTACTGGTGTGACATAGAAATGTGTCATTTAAGTACAAACACAAAAATGTAACGAGTGACCGTTAGAATGGCACGTGCAAATTATTCACTCAAAATAAAATAGCAGTTGTAAGAAATGGAGAGCAAATATATTTTAAGAATGGGGTTTAAGTCATGATCCATAATAAATTTTAAAATACGACAAATTTATGGTGGTTTTATCAAAAAATAAAAAATAAATAAATGGATTTGAAAAGAAACGTAAAGTTTTAAGTTAAATGCGCATTGTAATATAATTGAATTTTTTTTAAGTCAATTGTTTTTTTAATGTTTTCTTTCCACCTCATCAAAAATTTCATTGGACTGAAATATCCATTCAATAATTTATCAATAAATTATTTGTTATTCCAAAACAACAAATATTTGTAAAAATTGTGAAAATATTTTTTTAAAGCAGGCTAAATTACTAAAAACCAAACAAATTTCTATTTGTCTATTTGTCCATTAATTTCTTTAAATGCACATAATTATTTTAGAGGTTTACAAAAGCACCTGCGTTATTGGCTTAGTTCAATACCGTCTTAAGGCTTAACCGCTCCACCAATCTTTCAGTTCAAAGTCCTAAGCGCGTAGCAATTACCAGAACAGTTACATGAACAAACAATAACCTCATCACCATGATATCATTCAGGAACACAATGTATATACAACAATATTGAGAAGCATAAAATTTAAAGCGAAACCCCAAAAAAAATCTAATTTCACAGAACAATGTTACAATAGCTTAAATCAATAAAACACACAAATATGAACTTGTTTGTGGTTCAGTTGACTTCGCGCACCGGTGAAAGAAAGTCGGAAGAGAGTGTATCAAAACATTGGAAGACGTTACACACAACAAAAAAAGAAAAACTAATAATAATTAAATAAAATGGCCATATACCGACATTGTTGAACTAGTTATCATAGAAGAGCAATCGCATAAAGACATAGACGAGTAGTCCATAAAATGAAAAACAATATACAATACACGCAAGTGTTCTTGCGGAACTTATTAGAATTGAAGTTGCTTGACCGCTTGGCGTCATTCAACCGCCAATTTTAATTCAGCATATAACCCACAGTCGAAGGCAAAAGCCCGCGTGTGTTGATCATGAAAGACACACGGCGCAATATGCGAACAACATAATATGTCGAGTGCAATGTGCGCTTTTTTTTCAAATTCAATCGCGATCATCATCCCATATGGGCCGCTCATACGAGTAAATATACAAACAAATCAACGTGTGCCTTTATATTATTATGTGTGATGGTTTTTTCTTCACCTATCCACTATTTCATAATTATTTCACATTTGCTACAAACATAATTCGATAATAAATTATGCGTTTGTTATGGAAAAGGGGGAGAAAAAACGAACGTAAAACCCAGCAACACATGTGAGTCCATCGGCATGGCAGAATATAATTGACTTTTTCTATACTTATACGGGTTATATTATGATAATTTGTTCACACTGGCTGATCACTGGCCGGTAGAGTTCTATTTTGCGCGCTTTATGATCTTTTTCCATATTAAATATGATCATATTCATGTGCGATGTACTCGTACGATTCTATTTCTTTTGCGTCTATACTATGTACCGTCATTCCGGTATGGCTATTAACAACATAAAGGGGCGCGCTTTTTCTTCAATGATTATGATGAAAAGTGAACACAAAAAGATAAGCGCCTTTCAGTTCTTGATCATCTCTCCCTTCATGTATTAATGCTTTATGAGATTTTTGAATGCCTTTTGGCTGCGCTATATCGCGCCTATATTTTTATTGTTTCACTGCCTGCCCATTGACCGTCGACTGCGGTTGCTTTAAGATGTTTCACTTACATGTATGTATGTTGTTTAATATGTTTACGGAAACCGCGATGGTACACCACCGTGTAGCCGAGCGTGTCTCCAAAATTGTGTGTGTGTGGGTTTTTTTTTTTTCATAAAATGAATATTACAATATTTCTTATAATTAAATTTGCTCTTTCAGTTTAATTAACGGATAACTGTAAATATTGTATTCAGTTGAGAACATCAAAAAGATTGTTGGACAGTAAGAAAAGTCACTGAAGGGTGCTTGAGTTGACTACGGTCTTTATGAACACATTGTTTGTGTATTGAAGAACAAATGAATCTTCATGGTTTGCCAGTTGTTTAATGCAGAAATGATTGTATGTTGATAAAATTAAAATATTAAATGAGATAAATTCAATTTTAGCTACAATGAAATTTTTAAATTTGGAACGAATTTTAGAACAAAACATCTTTTATTATTCCAAAACATCAATCATCGGGAAACTTTAAAAGAAAATATAATTTAACATGCAATTCATAGAAAGAATTGTTTTCAATTTAAATGAGTTTTATGGGTTCAATATCTCGAAAACTGCAATTTATAAAAAATGTTTTACATGACGTACTCATGCCTTAACAAAGAAAATTGTGCTTTTCCGACACATAAAATAACTGTACAAAGTGTCCGACATATTTATCAATAAAGATCATAAATAATTGTTCTCTCGCTTCATTGAAAACCAAACCACAAGCTTGAATTGCTCAATCATTCATGAGATCATTTATTTAAAATTGATTGTCTCAGCGTTTTTTGCCCTTTTTATGTCTTGCAACAGATTTTCTTTAAGATGCATTGCTATATAGTGTAATTAATGAAAATTGACGAATGCGATTCTTATAATTGATTCCATTGAATTTAGGTGAGTAAACTGTATGTTATTTACAATTTCTTTTTTACAATCATAATTGTAAACATTTGAGTAAAACAAAAATTAAAGATTGTTAAAATAAAAATAAAGCCCATTTAGTGTGGTTATGAAACGATTATGCAATTTAACTTCATAAAAAAAAATATCTGTTGTCGCGCTTGTTCTTTACATTACACATTGTCTGCTGCTCTCTGGTAATTGCCACTATTTAAAATTGCTACACAAACACTTGCTTGTATTTACGAAAAAAAAGTGTTACTCCACCAAAAGTAAAGTGTAAGCGATTAGTCTTGAAGCGTGTTATTTAACTACGGAAAACATCTAAACAAACAATTAATATTTTCGGTGAGATGTTCAACAAGGGTACAAGCAATGGGCAAACACTTTGACCACTTTAATATGTTTTGTAGCAAACGCTGATATAGGTGTTCAGGTGCAATGTTTGCGGAGCGCTATTCTCGACCGGTTGTCCAAGAGTCATATGTAAGACACATGTGTGAACACTTACAATATAGAGAATGAAGTCATGCCAATAAAATGTGGATATGGTGTTACATTCAGCACCACCGCGTCGGACACACTTATCCACTTTAAAAGAAAACGCGACCGTTTGGTAAACTTTAAAATTTTCGTTTACGTTACTGTTTTTCTCTTTTTCTGACTGTTTAATTTCTGTACTTCAAAGAATTAATTTTAAATAATTACAACAAGTTAAAAAGAATTGATAAAACTCAAAATAATTTTTTTCTTAATTATTTATATGTAAAAATTATAAAGAATGAATAAAGGCGTCCCAATTTAGTAAAAATCAGACCTACTGTCCTAAAGATGTTAATCAGCTATTTATCAACGTGTCGTGCGGTCACCAATGCATGTCGTAACAAACGAGAAGTTATAACACATCAAACAAGTGCAGAGAGAAAATCATTATAATCCGCATGCAAAGCGTGCGCCATCACAAGATCATCGAGTGCGGAAAGGCATCGCGTCGCGATGATCGTGACAAGTGTGGCCCATTGTCTGATCTCTAGAAAGCAAAACTATCATGCGCTCGACGCGCTGAAGAGCTCTTTTGTACAACACATAATATTATGAACACACATCTAAGAATGGCAATTAAGTGGCGGCCGAAGAAGACCACCTTAAAAGCGGGCACGAAAGATTATCTTACACGCACAGTTCTTGCATATAGTTTTAGAAGAAGCGCTAAGAAGAGCACGCTTATATTTAAGTAAGTATTTAGGTGTGCGATTTTGTGATTGTATCATGACAAGGTGTCTATCACGAGGATGCGCCGCAGACTTAAGGTGTGAAAGTTAATATTATTTATCTATAGTTAAAATAGTCATCGGGTTTCTCTGAATTTGCATCAAGCTCCTGAAATTCTCATTCACTATTTTAAGGTGATATTCTGAACTATACGGAAATATTCCCAGCTGCTTCATTTAAAACACCAATGACACAATACGCAGTGTTTTTTTTTACAATAAACATCTCAACTTTGATGCTTAACTTAATTTGGCATTAAGTACTTGAAATGCAGACTCTGCATGGACACTATAAAACCAATAAGCCTCAAGCTGTGACCATAAAGCTCATCTTTGAGACTTTAATAATCGCCGTTAAGTAGATTGCTTCTTTGCACAACGATCATCGGTAACAAATAAAATAACACCATAACACAATCTCAAATCTCATTAAATAATGACTTAAGCGAGAGGCAATAATTTGGAACGACACTTTTATATTGTGGCGTGTACATTTCGCATGCAGCCGCCAAGCATTCTCTTAATTCATGATTTTTATGGTTGTTTGCAGAGCATGAAGCATTATTGACTTATCAAGAGGATATTTATTTGTTATTGTCGTTATTTTGTGGTGACTATAAATTGTGGCGTTTGGTGGCAAATTGAGTCATTCATGCAGTCACTTAAATGCATGATAATTGGGTTGTATTTATTGTCAAGAAACGCAGCTGTGCGAGTATTGTCATTTGTGTTGTTTTCATGAATCGTTTTGGAATTTCTACTAACTGGATCGAAACAAAACATCGTTCAAAACATAATTCACTGCAGAAATTTCATTTTCCTAATTGGATGTCAATTTTATAATTGTTTTAAGAAATCATTTATTTCAAACTGTTTTGATTTTTAAATTGACTCATACTTTCACGATTATTTACACTGGTTTGAAGATCAATGCGACGTACAACTAAAGGGATTTTTAACAGGCCCGAATTACATTTTATGACGAATAAACCTTACAAATTTTAATGGAGCTTTCTGTAGTATAATCTTTATTTTCACTTTTTTGAACTGCCACGGATTTGACAGATTATTCATATTTCTTTCACAGAATATCATTATCTCAGAATTATGCTTATCATTTATAATTACCTATTCACTGTTTAGCATATTACCTTTCTCGAGCGTCTCAAGATCACCCAATTAAAACCGCCACAAGATGTTTTCATTGTCTCGATTTACCCCTGAAAATTTTTGAAATTCCATTTGACGAAAGTGGTTCGCACGAAAGTCACAAATTATGTATATTATATAGTTTTGAATGAAATCCGCTGATAAACTAATAAGATACTTGTTATTATTATAATATTCTAAAGAAATGCTGTGGCACGCGTCATAATTGCATGCAATGTGTTGGGAAGTTTTGAGGGCTATACCATTTTCAAAACAAAATGACAAGAGGCTTTCCTTTTCGCTGAGTATTCCCATTGACAGTGTAATGCTTTCGACTTTCGCTGGAAATTTCACTCCAAATAATCGCGCAATATAATAGTCTTTAAACGCATTTTATTGCAAGAAAAATGTTACATATAATGTAACGATGAAGAAGGTTTACAAAACGAGCACTCACTGCACACTCAGAAGAAACACATTTAGCCCTATAACGCAATAAAGACTATTACCAAGCGTCAAGTCGTAAAAGTCCTAGACACATTTAGTGCAGCGCCAAATTACAAAGCGCGGAATCGATGAATCGATGAAAACAGTGCCTCATGGCAATGCGTTTACATAATGCCTATAATAATGCAAGCTCTACAGACTGAAGACAGGCAATTCCTCACATGCAAGTGAAGTTGGCGTCGTAAAAAATCAGTTTATGACCGTGCATCTAATATTATTGCCACTTACACGGATCAAAGCGATTGGTAAATGGTACGCTGAACTTTTTACTTTCATTGATTTAATCAATTGGCTGATATTATGGCTTTTTTGTTAGACGTTAGTAAAAGTTGAATTCAATTTTTTCATTTTAGTGTATCCTGTGATTTTGTAAAATATGGGAATTTGAGTAAACAGGATTATTTAAATGTGAAAAATCAATTTTTAAGAGTTTCTAAATTTATATACAGTTTTCAATTTCACTTTGCGACCTTGAATATTGTTTATTAAATTAAATTAAATATAAATACTTTGTAGTTTTTGTAAACATCTGGAGAAACTAAATTTTATATTAACTTATTACGCGGACTTGAATAAAACAAAAGTCATTATTTATTATTAAAGAATGAAAAAATAAACAACATTGCACAACCAAAGAGAAATTAAGAAAACGAACAACCCAAGGGCCCTTTAAATAAGCAAACAATTGCAATAACCATAATGTTTAAGTGTTTCTCTTGAAACCACAGTCCTTAGATAACAATTCATATTTTACATCTCATCACCACTATAATATGCACAAGCTTACTAAGCAACAATTGAATTGCATAATGTTCGCTGAATTGGTGTGGGCTGCAGCCTGCACTCCATCGGGTAGTCACGATATTTGATAGAAACAAAATAATTCGCACACACGACGAGTTCTTGTCCTTATTGCCAATTGAATGCATTTTCAAACTTCACAATCAAGAATAAAATGCGGGCTGCAGGCTATGTTTCTAAATTAGTTGAATGTGTTCATGAAAAACAAATACACAAATGTAAAAGCTCTTTTCACGAGCTTAATAATGTACATAAAAAAATATTTAAGAAATGAAACCAACAGGTGCCAGCACACAATTTATTGATTTGAATATATCAAAGAAAGCATTTACATATTTTGCGCCATACAAATTACGCTCACCGTCGATGTGCAGCCTTTAACTGTTAGCAATACTGGCAAGGTATTGAAAAAGCACCTTTCAAATGAACGTGGCCACACACAGAAGTGCGCTGTTGAGGCTTATTGAAGCAAATTATTGGTGTCTTTGAATTGGCAACAATAAAACATCTGAAATGATTCGCCATTGGACGGCTATTTATTTCTAAATAAATAACAGCGTGTGCACAACAAACTATTGTATTGCTGAGTGGTTAATGCTCCAGCAAATGAGGATCATTATTCTGGCAAATGATGCATTTGCCACTGTTTAATGAAGCTGTGTAGCAAGTGTGCATTATGCCGTAGGTCCGTACAAAAAGAGTAGGAAGTCTTTCTTATACTATTTGCATTGAAATAACTTTTTTGCAATCAATCAAAGTCATTTGTCTAAAATTCTACAATACATTTATGCAATAATAAAGAAAAAATCGTGCAGAATATCAACAAAAATATTAAATACAATATTTACGGATGTACAATTTAGAATGCAATTTTCGAAAAGGAAACTTCTTTGGAGGCAATGCACATTGTAACAGATTCAGAAACCAATTAAAATATAGGATATATTGTAATAAATGACTAAGTAATACTTTACAGCATAAATACATAAAAGAACCAATGATGTACTTTAAATTATGACGCCATTAACGACATTGCAATTTATGTTGCGGTTATGGTAAGCTTTCAAAACTGTAGCAACTGTCTGCTGCCAGCACAGCAAGCATTCCCATACTGTATCAATTTCCCATGCATTCAGGTGGGTCGACGTTCGTGTTATTAAATTGATCAAAATTGATTGAATTCGAAATTTATTTCTGTTACAAAGAATATGGGGCCCAACTATGTGTGGAGAAAACCATCACGTTTGCCATTATGTGCCCCCTAGAAGTTTTTCTATCACTGCGATGTACGTACAATATGCGCACTTGTGAAATAGCTGCAATGATGCAGTCATATGTTGGTTGAATATTTGCAATTTATGCGCGCATGCATCTATTCGGAAAATTCAATACATCGCATTTTCAATGTCCAGGCAACAAATGTAAGCGGAAAGAACAACAAAACAGCATCCCATCGACGTTCGAAATAGATCACCTGGTGTGATTGGAATGCAAGTGCAATTGTAAAGTTATGTTTGTTGAATGTTTTTTCTTTATTGTTTCGAAGGGTTCATTTCTATGTTTGCCCTTCGCAAATTGCTTTTCATACTAGTTTTTAAATAGGATTTGAAAAAAAGTAAAGAAACTTTTCATTTTCATTTATTAAATTCAACAATTTTATTTTAAAGGAACACAATATCGTTTTTCAAATTAATTTGAATGAAACACGATAGGTGGAAGTAAAATCTAATGTGAACATAAAAGCATGCTGGTTGCAATTAAAAAGAAATTTTAATTGATTGGTGTTATTTTGCACACATAATTTATTATAAAAATTTGCAATGCAAATAAAAATTGGCTCAATTGCAATTGCATAAGAATTAATTTGTAATAGTGGAAATAACGGAGAAAGTACACCAATTTTTTGAATAATAAATTGAAAAACTTTATTATTTGGCACCACAATTACAATACCGTTTTATGCAACTTACAAAAAAATATTTAATATCTTTATTTTTATTGAAATAAACTGTTTTTTCTTTATTTTTAAAGAAATGAATATATTGAAAAAAAATTTAATCTTTCGTATAATTATTTAAAATTGATTGTTTGATCAATTTGAAAGTTTATTTTCACATGCATATAGCTAATAATCACATTATTATTACTCGTATTTGTTTATACATAATTAAAGGCATTAAACCAAAGTAATAGACCTTTCATGATTCATGTAATTGTTCAATAAATATTTAACAATATTGTACTTTAAGCATTTATAAAAAGAACCTTCCAACCTTCATGATAAAGACGTCTTCAATTAAATATCGTTTCCATTCCCATTATTTTAAATTCAAGATCATTAAGAATCAGCAATTTTTTTATGTCTAACAGTTTCCACGAATTTTAATACGCACTTATTTTCTTTAGTAAATAGTAACTCATTTGAGAACAATATGTTCTTGCTATCAAATATTATGACTGCAGCTAATTGAGACATTAAAGTTCTGTAAATGCTTATAGTCAACAAAAGCAAAAAAAATCTCATTAAAAATGCATTTCGAATAATGTAAATGCATAACTTATAAGATTAAATTTGAATTTGCATCTTAATTTTATTGTATTAAATATTAATCATCATTTATCAAAAAAATAAAATTTATTTTGAACGAAAACTTCATTATATTGTTTATTAAGAAAACAATTACATGATATTTTTATAGCTAATTATAAAATGACGGGAGAAAAATTTCCTCACACGGTTTTGTGTTAAAAATATTTTTTCACCATTTTTGATTTCTTTATAATTTCATTACATTTTTTGGGTTTAAAAGTATTTATTTGGCTCAAAAAGTTGAATTGTTTAAATTTTTTTAAACATATTATTCAATTAAATAACAAACTGTTATTTTTACTGGTATATTTATTTCACTTAATTTTCCTCCGGATTAAAACGAAATTTATGAAATTAACAAAACTTACGATGAGATTAAAAATAAAGAAATTAGAAAAATAATAATAATACATTTTTAAATTAGTCAACAATATGTAATATAATTATTACTAGAATAAAAGAACTATTCTCAAATAAACAAAAAAAGCGACAAAAGCCTCAAAAGAACTTACATTTTTTTTATTTAATAATACACATTTAAAAGACGTTGTGTAGCTTTGAATACTTTATACTACGACGCGAATCTTTAGACAATTAGTGGTGCAATTACTTATAAAAATATTTTTTAATTTAGGAAACCATTGTAAGTTTAAAGGCGCAATAAAATTTATTATTCACTCATATTTTTGCAGTTTGTTCATTTTTTTTGACGATTAAAATGTTAAAATAGTTCAACTATAAAAACAAATTGATAAAAATGTAATTGTTAAAACAACTCACCAATAAAAATTAGCACAACAAGATTTATAACTCGATCATTTTCTAATCACTAACACATTGTCGCTAACAATTACGCCGCAAAAAACAAAACTCATCACCGCGTATATCATCAGTGTTCAACTCCAACTTGCCGAGACTAAACTTTCTTTTATTGCAACGTTTTTATCTTTGTTTTACTGGCTTTTACATAAATTTAAACAAAACTAAGCCAAGACAAGTTGCGATGGTTTGTACAAGTACATTTTTATATGTTTGTCACAATTTCCCATAGATAGTGCAGTAAAAGCCTTATACAAGTCACAACAGTGAAACGAGATTCACTATACGCGGTGCACCAGTATTTCCCTTGTCACCGCTTCTTAGACTCCCAACGTCATACATACACGCATAAGTAATTATATTGTTATAATTCACACGGATCGTTCTACATACTCAATGTTTTGTTTCTCACGAACGTGCACTTTACTCCCAATGTAAAACTTTTTATTCACGGAAGCAGTTGGTAAACAAAAGTGACGCGACCTCGTGCCAAAATAAACACATTCCTCGACGCAGGTGGCACACAAATGCGGCGGCACATCGTTGCAGGTTGAATTAAGGATGCGTTAATGCCTTACAGTCTTATATGTTTAAGATGTTCACAAAACAATTCTAATTATGAAAGTAATGTTGTTTATATTTAGCACTATTGTTCAAAAAAAAACAAAAAACACAACAACAAATAATTATGAAAACACTCAGGAAAAATAATTTTTTTAAACAAAACAACTGTATATTAAAATGTATGTACAAACGATGAATGGATAAAAAAGCTCAAAGAGAAAAGTCCGTCCGTCAAGGCCGCTGGTCAAACGGCAAATGCAGCCAGCCAGCAGAGTCTTTCAAGAAAATGTGTACCACAAGAAAACCCACAAGAAAATTGTGTGTTGTGTGTAAACGAAGAAGATCCCATCATCACCATCATCATCGCGTGTGCTATCATTTTATAATAATACAAACATGTATGAAGTCAGCCAGTCAGGCGTGAGCCGCTGCCTGTATAGTTAAAGCTTTTCGCAAAGAGAGCGAACGCAATCGCGATCATCATCATGAAGAAAAGTGGGAAGTGTGGCTAAGAAGTCTAGCGCAAAGTGTATTTCTATTCACGAATCGTGCGCTAGCTGTTTGCTTTGTATGGGTTTGTGGCTGGTGCATAGCTCAACAGGAGGAGATGGTGTAAAAAAACGGTGCTTCCGACTTTAAAATTGACGCTGTGCATTGAGTGCGGCAACGCATCCATCGTTTATTAACGCAATAACGGATTGTTGTGTGGAATTGATGTGCCGTTATGTCAACGTATTTTTTTAAATTTACAGTTATTCTTGTGATTTGCGATTCTCGATCCCAATGGCATAACTTTGTTTATACTAATGGGAAGATAATTTTAGATTGATGACACATCTACCACGTAAATCCTTAACAACCGATTTAATCAGGAAGGATCATCAGTGACGCAATCAGGAATTAATTAATACAAGTATGAAATCAGCTTGTGTACAATTGTCACACATTGAGGCGACTGACAACAACTATTGAAAAAGTGTGAATAAGTATATGACAAAAAGTGCAACAAACAAGAAACAATGCAATTTTGTGGGAAAAATTCACAGCTTCATTTTTTTACTTCCTTAAATATAGCCTCTTAATTAAGTTGATTAACTATAATTTTTAAGACTTTTTTCGTTCCATTTATATTACGTAATGCATTTAATTAGAGCAGACTAAGTGTTAGCCATGGTTACTGGTTACATCGCCTTTATCTTGTAATTTATGCGTCTTAAATAAAATCTGCAATTTAAAATCTTTAAAGTGTTTGATGCAATTTTATTTGTGGGCAATCGTATTTAAATCGTTATAACACAAAACGATGATAATAATAGAACTTCAAACGCATAAATTCTCAAGTTAGACTGGTCATTCTCTATAACAAGATGCCAATTTATTGACCATATCCACATAATATGTAAAACGAACCATTGCAGAAAAAAACAGCAAATATTTAAGCATTTATCATAGAGATTTACGCGAAACGTATGGAGAGTGCACAATCAAAATACTTTTGGTACAGCAACATGTGCACAATTCACTGCCCAAGAACATTATGTTGCCGACAAAAGGGTCTCGATTGGGCATTCGTGGATGCAAAGCACATTTCACCGCTATTTATATTGTGTACGTGTGTACCGCACGCAGCTCTTAGGCTGCGCAAGTTGCAAGCTGCAACGCGCTAAATAGAAAATTTACGATTTTCCGATTTGAACACTGAACAAGTGCAAATGGTGTGAGAGAGAATGCATATACGCAATCGCAGCACATTCATCGATCAAAATTTAAGATATGTGTGCATCGAATGCAAACGGTCGAAAGGCATCAATAGACAATTCTGTTTGCGATAACACATTTTGTATTCATTTTAACGCAGGAATCGTTGGTTGAATAGAAATACAATTACCAAATAAAGATCAGAAAGGTCTCTTAAGTCTTAACCAATTCTGCGTGCAAAACTGCAGCCACATGTAAGGAGACTGTATCTATTGACAGCACTGCAGATTATTGTGCATTTAAATCGTAAGCAAATGCCAAAATCTCTAATTGTGTGCTCGTTTAATTTATTGCCGACGCAAGAATTAGAGAAACGTGGAAGTGATTTGCAATGTACGCGCTTTTTGTTCTTTAAGCTGTATACTATATCAGATTTTATTGGTGTTTTTACTCAACAAATGTATTCTGGAAGCTTTATACATAGAAAACTTGAATTATAGGAGAATAAATAAACTAAAATCTACTAATATATGCACACTGTATATAGGAACGGTACGGTATTCAATTACAGAATTAAAATTAAATCACCTCAAGTGTATTCATGACAGGTTTTACTCGCGGGACGCGACTCTCAGAACCGAATATATGTACAAGTGTAATTGATTTACATAATTGCGTATAACTAACAATTAAAGGTGCATTAACAATTAAAAAGCTGTCAGTAAAGCTGCGAAAAAAAATTTGCATGTAAATTGCATAATTACCATTATAACAACCGATGATAAATAATAATTTATGTAGGTGCATTTCATGTCAATCACCTTATATTGGACTTTAACAACAATGAAACTGTTCGGAAAATATTTGTGTTGTGACCTTGAAATACCAAATAATGAATCAGGCATAATTAATTTTATACACACACAAATATTTTTCTCCACCTTTTTTGAACTCAGGGAAGTGTCAAAACGTGTTTATGCATCATTAAAATATCTTTTTTAAAGTTTGCGAATGTAAGAATCTATTACAACCATAGTGGGTCGTAATAAATGAATAAGCATCTGAAAGAAAAACCTTCACATTTTCTTCAATATTGTGTCAACTCTCAAGAATTATCAGATATAATAATTTATAACCATATATGGAACATATCGATTAAATGCAGTCCCACATCAATAATTCTATCTGAAATAAAGTATTTTACTGATCACCGGCAGATCGTCTTATTGAACTAATCAATTCACTGATTAGGCAATATGCAGCGGATGAATGCATTCGTTGCACTTGAGTGCACATAAATACGAATTACCGCATTTGCTTAAGACGTTTACTTTGTTTGTGTATCATTAGGACTGAATTTATTGGCGTACTGCTGCAGTTGTATGCACCTCGCCATTCCAGCCCATGTGGCAATATACGTAAAGTCGTCTCCGGCAATGTGCGCTTTTAATTGCTTTGTAAATTTATGGCTTTACGATGGACATGTCAACATGGGAGTTATGATTTCGTTTGTGTAGCGAAGGCAACACACATAATATCTGCTTTATGCTGCTTATAATATAACTAGAGGGAAATGGAGCGTCGACGAAGAAGTGAGAAATTATGCGGCTTGATTTGTTTGGTCGTTCACTTTATGTGTTCATTCGCCGGTTGACGGTTTGATGTGGTGAGGATCGCGGTTTTATGTATAGCATGTTGACAATGTTGCGAGCTTGTTATAACAGCTCAGAATGTAGTTACTACATAATTTTTATTTTATTTGGACTTTCTTTATTCACATAGGCATTACTCAATATTCTAACTACATATTGACAGTTGGAACTCGACCTCTATACAGGCCCTGGGGTTGGATGTTGGGCGTTACATAATTTTCAGTAAGATGCATTTAATTTATAACAATTTTTCAAAATTCTGACGTCAAAAATATACAATATATTTACTTTAGTTATTTGATCTCAATTAAAAACAACTTTTACAGCCCTAAAAGTGAAAAAAAAATCGTTTTAAAGATACTTAAATGTAATAAAAGATGTACTTAAGGTTTTAAGCGATTAAAAGTTTAGTTTATTGTTTAAATCCCCTTTCTGTTAAATTATAATTTAAAAAACAATCATTTTTAATAAATATGGCATTTACATCTCAACACGTAACATGAGTTCATTCTAAATAAGTAATAAATAACTAAAAACCATTTCCGTTAATAAATCTCAACTTTCAAACACTTGCTATTCCTTAAAACGTGTTCATGCGTACATAATTGGACACATGTTAAGGAAATATTAAAAGTAAATAAATGGTTATCGCCAACAGCTTTTTGGACCATCATGACGACGCACGCTGATATACCATCCACTCATTTACATTCTACACATAAAAATAAATAGTAAACACTTTATCATTGGATAAAATTGCAATGGTCCACCTCTAGCGACACTTGTAATTACACAACGCAACAAGTGGCTCAATGTGTATTTTCTTGAGGCATCACTACATTATAGTATAGTCGAACTCAGAAGGGCAAATACCGCAAAAGATGTCCAAATGATCGCCATAATAAATAACAACCAACCGAGTGTATCACAGTCAGCATCAATCGCAGCCATTGAAATAAGTGCATAATCTACCAATTCGCATTTCTCATCGCATGCTCCATAGTTGAAATGATAAGATCGGCACCCTTCGAATGCGTTGCTGACTGCAGCATGCAGCTGTCTTCCTCCTTACATTTTGTTTATAGTTTCATAGGGACGTTTATTTATAGAAGAGAAATGAAGCATTTGCGTAAGTAAAGTAAATGTCATGGCGATTGGCGACAGAGACTTTAACTATTACAAACAGATACCAATCGACTGGGTGCTATGTAACATTTTTCACGGCTGATGCGATCACATTCCCGAGTCCGAAATACATTTACTACATCACATTCGAGCACACAAAACATTTTCCAGCATTTTTCTTGCATATGGAATTTCATGCAATTGCAAATTGAAATAAATTGAATTGGTGCAATTGAAATAAATTGGTTTACATTTGAATCAAGTCGTATGCAATTTGGTTTTACAGTAGCCTCTTACCTTATTTGTAGAATGGATACACAGTTAGGAAACATTTTATTCTCCAATGGTAGTTTGTCTAATATTTTGTCCATTTACTGGTCGTAATAAAATCGATTTGTTAAATGTTATTTTTTAAATTTACATTTTAAAAAATTGTGAAATTGGGAGCAACAAATAATCTTACTCTAAGTTTTGCAACCGAACAAAATTATTAAATGTATTATCTAACTAACGTATGAGCTCTTGCGATGCTCGGAAGCAATACGTTCTTTTAAAAAGCGGAATTTTATTGTTAATAAAAATCCAATAAATAAATTTCCAAAAACCCCAGAGAACAATATTTGTTTTTCAAGTATAGATTGTAAATATTGAGAATAAATTGTAAAGAACTGTAATGAAATTGAATTCCATGAAAATTAATTTACAGTTGCTTCGATTTCGTATCATTTTCTTCCTTCAAAAATATCCTCTAATTTCATAAAAGAAAACACAAAAAATTCTTCGTAATTTAATTCTGTTTTTTCCGTATCTTCAATAATTAATTTACGATAATTTCTTTCAAATATTATACTTTTATAATATTTTTTATTATTCTTACTTATTTATATATTTATTAAAACAGTAGCGGAGGAACCTGTGCGGTGCTCGGACATAACAAAAATTTTGCAACTTTATTTCGTTTTTTCCTTCGTTTATGAAATTTCCGTATTGGATTTGATTATAAAATTATAAAAAAATCGTAATCGTGGAAAACCACAGAACTATGCTCGAATTTTTTGTAAGGTGTTTTTTAAAGGATCGTATATCAATTAATTTGTATTAGGAGAACTTCATTACTGCGGAAAGTCGCGAAGTTATTGACAGATTTCCTCGTGAGGTGTTTTTTTACTAATCGAACACTAACAAATCAATTCCCGCAATCATTTTAGTTACTATAGTTCACAAACCTTTTTTTTTTCGCTTATTATTATTATTAAGTATTTACACTATCAAAATATGTTAGTTCCGGAATATTGACAAATACGTGTGTAATGTTTCGTAGCGATCTGACTGCTAGTTTGATTGATTTCCAAGCACACATACATTTTTACGAAGGATTTTTACTGCAATTTCTATAATAGATATAATTTCCTTTTTAAGCATTAAGCGATCTATCGAGAAACGTCAATATTTTAGTGGAGTGGTAATTTTAATTGATTGATTCCTCATCTATTATAAAATCATTTGCATCAAGTTTAAAGAATAAAAGTTCTTTGAGGAGCTGTTGATTTAAAATAAATCGGGGATTCACTGCAAGTTGTAATTGTATTTAAAGAAATAAATGCCTGTGGAGCTTCCTAACTGTTCCTTTTGCTTCGTCGACCTTCATAAACAATTATGAAATAAAAACGATCACCAATTAAATCAAATATTTTACAAAGTTCTTGGAATTCTGTATAAAATCTGACATACTCAAGAGCATAACAGCCTAGCTATCAACATATTTATCGTAGTTAGTAACAAATCAAGTGAAGTGATGCATGTCTTTATGATGTTGTGTCTTATTGTTTATTGAAATCATTGGAACGCAGACAAAAATTCCCGTCAAACGCAATATTTACATCATTTCCATTCAACAAAACAAAACAGGTGAATTCGGTTGTACTTGTATTGAATTGATTTGTTTCCTCACCACTGAATGGATGGATGGTACATAATGTAGTTTACTCGTGTATGATGGGAAAAATTGTTACTCATCGCAATGGTGAATGGCATCAAGCACGTATAAATACGCGCAGTCAAAAAAAACCGAGCCTGATGTATTTGTTTAGCATTTCAATTGAAAAAGATATGTTTTTGCTTCAATTCTCATTTGTATTTTGCTCTAGAAAGTAAACGAGATGGAAACGTGGGAACTTATGACAAATAACGCACCACCATGCTGCAATGATGTGTTGTATAAATTCACATGTTCAATTCTTATTTATTTATATTTCAGCACGCTTTTTATGTTTCACTTCAGTTTTTTGTTTGATTAACTGCATGTAGTAATAATCTCTATCATTTTATTCGCTGAATTTCTGACTATGTCTTTTCTGTACGCAGAAATACATTTTGTTCACTTAAGAACACTGCACTCGGACCCTGTATACTAAAGAGTTTGTACTTACAGAACCGGCAGAGCACGTTTATTCAAACACGATAGTGCTTCTAAACGATAAGCGCTTCATATGGCGAGGAATTCCAGTTTTCCTGCACAAGAATTTCATTTGAAGCGCATCGCAAGTACATCTTCAATTTGTATAGTTTATGCCTAAACTCTCATACACTATTCTCCACATGTACACTATACGAGTATTCTGTATAATTGGAAAACAAAGTAATTACAATTCTTCTGGTTATAAATCATTATCATCTTGCATTGTGTTGTATCGATGTGCAGTGGACACACAAACCGCACTCTGAACAATTCATTGCACCTAATTACAACTATGCACACGATGCAAGTGTACTTTAATTTATGGCGCATGGCCCTTATACCAACAACCTGCAACATTTGTGATTTATTTGCAATCAACAAATTATACAGGTTACGCGCGCAGATGCGATCATAACGTGGACTGGTCCACATCACTGTTATGATGCCTGACCTGGACAACAAAATACGGAAGACGGGTAGCTGCTGCAGCAGTGCAACGACTGCGTTGTATAAAATTTATCAGCGCGAGTGGTCAATTAATTTCAGCGGAACCATTGGTTTTGTTGTGAGGAAAAGCACACATGTAGGAACAATGTTCTGGGTCCGAAACATTGCTTGATGTGAGGAATCGAATTATGTAAGGTAATCCACTTTGGTTAGTTGATAAGTATATGAGAGCTAAAAGGGCGTTCACCACAAAAGCACATTACATTGATTAACCATTCTGTTTCGTATGTGTGTGTGTTTGTATCGACGCGGCGTGTGCTGTTTTCTGCAAAATGTGCGGTGCGGCAGCATGTGTTTTGAATTTAATTGAGTTCTGTGGCATATAGGACATTGTGTGTGCGGTTGTATCCAAAGTGAATAGGGCCTAACCGATTGTTATAATTAATTAGTTTAATTTTCAGCTTATGCGGGAGGAAGGAATGGAGTGTACACTCAGGTTGGAGTTAATTATTTTTTCATGACGTTCTCTCGTGTATTATTAAGCATCGTGGCTTTAAATAATTGAATTGATCTTTAATGATTAGGGGTTTGAATTTTAAATAATTATTGTAATAATTTACGATGTTAAATTTACCGTAAGTATTAGCAAAAAAAAAAAAAAAAAATGTAATTAATTCATTAGTTCAATAATTCATAAAAATTGTATGGCAGAAATAAAGTTCGTCGTCTAAGTCTTTCATATTTTACTTTATTTTTATTGTTTTATTTTTAATCCAATTGTAATTCTATTTTAATTTTTATATTTATTTATTGATACACAAAGCTTAGCTTTACGGGATAATTAGTGGAAATCATTCATGTTTAAATATCCCTGCTTTCTTTACATTAATTACCTTTCTGTATTCTCGTGCATGCAATAAATAATTTGATAAAAAAGGCACAACGTCAATTGGTAATGTAATAACCATAAAAAAATTTATATATTGGTAGAAGTTCCCATAATCACCTACACACATCTGGCTGATGAACATAACAATATATCATTATAAGCGGCGCGGCGTCCAGCGCGGTTTCATCCAAACTATATACGAGGGCGTATTCAAATTCATCCAAGAAATGAGGCCTCGGGCAACAAAACATTTAATCATCCAATTGGATAGCGATCAAAGATAGCACTAATGTTGGCGTATGCAACACGCACCCGTTGCATAAACATTCTACCGCATTCGTGGCGCATAATATCCTGCAAGTGCAATTGCGCACTGACGGTTATTTCTGCATTTGCTGCAATTAAACTTGAAGCGCCTATTTTTATGACCAATGTCGTTATATCATCTCGCATTGCTGTAAAATATGCGTGCACATATTATTATTGTTTTATTAAATACAACTGCATGCATAATTGCATATAATGCATTGGATATCAGTGGTTATTTGATGAGCCCGTTGCGTTCTAATTCTATAACTGCACTCCATAATATATTTGCAAATAATATGTTTAATTATTTAATGTGTTGTTGCACGCGACATTAATTTCCAATTAAGTCATCTCGATGTTGATTTGCTGCAGGGCAGTAACATCTTGGCTTTTCTGTCTTCTGTTATATCACTTATTGTCTGTATAACTGGATGCCTAGATAACGGATTGTTGACGCACTTCACCTAACAACCCCAACTTTACGTACTCACTGTAAGTAATGAGTAGTGTCACTTCCGCTATAAATCATGAGCGCGTGTGCGATCTTTGTGCAGCACCCAACTGCAGGAGGTGAGCATGCGCCGTTCATAGTGCCAACTGCACATGCAACTATTTCATTCCAGGTACTTGACCATTTACAAACTTACAATACCACACTGTTTTTTAAAGAATGAAGCCATTTCAATGACATTTTCATACATATTTTGCATAATTTAATAAGTTGAGATCCCTATGCTGATAAGCAACTGAAAAATACAGAAAAACGGTCACTCTGTGTGCACCGGACAAGTCAAAATGTAATTCATAAACAAGCGGTAATGATGCACATTGCACAAACCATAAATAGTGTGATCTAGTCCGGCAATGGTTTTTGTTGCGCTTGCGCTTTTCATTTTCATAAAACGCGCCATACAAATATCTGAGCTTCATTTGCATTATATTGTTTCATATACGCGCACATTTATGTAACACGTTAAATGTGCGAGCATGCAAGTTAAGGCTCCGTGGCTCCGTGGCTCATAACATGTTAGTTCTGCCTGCTGTGTGCGTACTGTGCATTGCATCGCCGCAATCACCAGGGGAATTTGATGTCTGATCGTTTTTTGCGAAATATGGTTACAGTATTGAGCGACTGTTTGCAGATATTACTTGTGAGTTGTTGGTTACAGACAGGTAGATAAAGTGTATGCGCGAGCAGCTTTCATGCTGACTTCATAACTTTAATGTGTAATTGAAAATGGACTCTTTTTTGTTGGCGGGGACGAAAATGCATTGGGAAATTGTAAAATAAAACATACTCTGTATATCAAGGTGGAAATTTATTCTGTCGGCGTGCGGTACATGACTTTGACTATTGGAATTTGTCGGCATATCCTCTTTGATTTAACAAATAGATTACACAATTGTATTGGTAAGTTTGTTTTTGCGGTATTAATGTACTTCTGTTATTGAAGTGATTTAAGGAATCTATGTTTTCCAGGAATTCGGTTTGACTGAATTTCAATTTCAAAGTTATAAATTTTTACTGTCATGGGAAATTAATACTTTATTGGAATTTACTGAAAAATAATGTCTCAAAATTATTAGTATAAGGGAAGCCAAAAAATAGACGAATATCTGAATATAACGATTTATGCTTTTTAAATTAAAATTGATAAACCTGTGTCATTTTCATGATCACATTCAAGTCAAATCAATCAAAATAAATTAAAAATTGATGGTTTGTACTTTGTAAGTTTGAAGGTTGCCTAAATTGATTTTAAAAATTTGCGGATCTTCTAACATCATTTAGCTGTGTTTCGCATTCAATTATGAAATGAAACATCCTTAAGATGCAATTGAACTTTTTCCTTTATTGTAAATCGCAAATTAAAGTTCCAACTTTATTTCAGGTTTAACTATGTGCAATGTTAAATCTCATTTATTTTCAAGCCTTAAGCCATTTATGATTAAATATGCGGATGATAAAGACAACATCGATTAGATAGTATATTTTGACTGGCATATCCTTGAAGATTTATACACTTTACATTGTAGAATAACGAGTTACATCCACACTAATTGAATACAAATCTTGTTGTACACTTAAATACGCAGTAATTGTCGCTTTAATGTTTTCACGACAACATTTCTCTACGAATTAATATTAACCCGTTTAACACTCACCAGGTCTTTATTGTATACGGATGGAAAATTCATTTGGAAAATTAATTGTGAAGTGATATTTTACATATTTTAATTTAAATGTAAATGCATGCGTAATGATCGTGTCATATGTCTGCTGTTTTTAAAACAAGGTAGATATTGTTATTAAAAGAATAAAAAAGGGAATCCATCAGAGGAATCAATACAAATAAGTTCTAGTTTGATTAAAACTCTCGTCCTGTATTCAATTTTGAGTTTAAATCATTTAGAAAGGCTGTTCAGTTTTTACATAATCGAGCATAGTTTAATGTGCTCAGACGTTTAATTAAAATTGTATTAAAATTGCCTGTAAAATAAGTAAGAAGATGACTTAATTATGCATTTTTTGGTGATAAAAATTGATGTGCATCATTATAGTATCTACAGGAGTTAATTGGTTTTATACGCAATGTGGTAAAGTAAGAACTACTAGTTTTTAACCATAAGCTTAGGATGAACACGTTAGCTTAGGATATGATGAAGCTGTCAACTAAAAACTCGATTATCGTAACGGCTGCCACAGCTTTCATAATATTTACATACGCATTAAGCACATCAAATTAATGCGAAAAAGTGTATAAAATTGTGATTGATATTAACTTCTTGAACCGAGTACATTATTTACAAGACTTATATTTTATGAAGCATTAATAATTCATAGACTGCTTCCACTTGTAACACGATATATGTTTCAAATAATACAGTTTTAAAATGCATACAGAATATGCAATCCAATCAGCATCAAATCACAGTTGCATGCGCGCAGCAAACACTGGGAGAAATGCTCCCTCCCATGCAAAGTGGTTGCGCGGATGTAACTACTCCTTTTTGCCCATTCCATTTGCGGGATTTTACTGAAAAATGGGCAAAAATTTTATTTGTGTCCGTACACACATAGTTGCCTAATAGTTAAACTTGAAAATCAAGTCAAACCAGAATTTTAAATATTCTACACACATGATATTTACCAACTGTGCACTCTGCAACCCAGCTTGATGATGTTATAAGAAATTCTAGTTTCATGTCTTTTATATGCATTTTTTTTTTGGTTTACACTTTTTATTTTTATGTTTTTGTTTTTGCCCAACCAATCTTCAGTGATTCGTATGTTTATAATGTTCTATTTTAATGCGCGTGCGAATGCATATTACATTATTATAAAATGTGAACAACTCGGCGACTCGTATACAAACTATACGAAATCAAGGAAATCTTGCATAAATAATTGGAAATTGTTGTTAACGTACGATACATGTACCTATAAGCCGACTTGACATTATCGCAATGTGGCATGGTATCGATGCAAGCGTGGATGCTAGGACAACCGTGACCATTAGGGCAATTGAATTATAAAATATGTTTATTGGGTTTGGCTTTTTTATATTATGTTATGTGGCAATTGTGGCTTTTAACGGCCTGGGAAATTAATGCTTCACTGCAGATAACATTATTTATTTGCTATAACAATGACCTACACTGTACATAATATTTTAATTTGTGTAATGAAATGCTTAATTCACTTAAAATTAAGTAAATAGTATAAGTAATTGACATTTATTTTTGAAAATAAATAATTCTTTAAAATATCATTCATATATTTCTAACTGCAGAAAATTATATTTTAATCATTTTTCTTATTTTAAAACGTCTTTAAAATAATAATAGCGTCGAAAAAAAATGTAAATCTTATGCTATGATATGGGGAATTCAAATTTTTCTTACAATATAAAATAATAACTAAATAAAAAATACAATAAATTATATAGTTCAATAGTTTCAATTATTTATTGATATGAATAATTCCATTTAACAAATATTATAAGACGTTATTGATTTTTTTTTTCAAATTCAATCTTCAAATGATTTGCTTGAGTGACTCCCAGCAAGTTTTGATGCTGGGCGTAATATTAATATTAATATATCTTTTGTGAATACGAATATATTCGAAATATGTGAATAATTCAAATAAACCGCAAAGTTATTCACTATTGAATTTAATAAACAATTATTTAATTGCCATAACTTCTATGCGACTGCCCAAGTTCGACCTTTGAGGGTTAAATCATGCACTGTACCAGCGAGTAGGAGGCACGAAACGATTTGCATTCTGCGCCGAAGTTGAATGCATATTCTTGAACATTTAATTTTTGAATGGACGTTGCACGAATGAGAGGCGAGAAATCAAATAGAAAGGCGTTGGCTTTTTCTCCAATAAATAAATAACTATTCATTTAAAGGAAACTTTTGTTTTGACTATTTGCAACGTAGTCAGTGATGGACAGGCAATGCAGTTCATGATGATTTAACAGACACATTTGATAGAATAAGTGCAAGTGAAGTAAACAATAGGTAGTTAATTTACATTTTCAAATAGTTTAATTCAGCTGTACAGTATTAAATTACCAATAAGTCGTTATGTCCATTAAGAACCTTGGTTAAGTCCACAAATTTACTGAATTTATTATTTATGGAAATTTTTAATTAAAGGCATTTTATTTTGATGGATGTTTCAGAGAGATTGAAAGTCAGTTCTTCATAAAATTGTAAATCAGTGAACTTGTCAAAATAGTTTTAATACCAATTCATTGCATTTGCATTAATTGCAAAATTCAAGTATATTGAATAACAATTATAAAACTTCACACCGTCACCATCATTACGGCTACATCGTCACATACAGTAATTTATACACTCATCTAAAGCACTATTAATTTTAGTTTGACAGCATTCCCACGCAATGGCTCTACACGTCCTACTTTGCTCAGCTTAAAACTCTCAGAATCTGAACATCCCCTCTGCTGCAGTCTCCCTAATCAAATGAAACTAATCTGCATGCCAACAAATACACATTAGTGCCGTAATTGACAATTTTTCAGATCAATAAATTATATTTTAAGTTCGCCAAGTTCAAATCTGCATATGTGTTGTTGCAAATATCTTGTGAAAATTCCTTCTTATTGCAGCGCCATGCCATGCCAAGCAGCAGTGACAAATGCTAGTGCACAAATAAACGCTATACCTACAACAAAAACCGAAACATCAGTGCAACAGGCAAACAGCAAACTGTTTTATTGATCAAACGAGGTGCGCAAAATGCCGTTGATTCCGTTACTCTTAAGCTTTATCTCGTCGAGTGTTTGTGCAATTAATTGTACCGGTATTTGTGCAGCATTTTATCAAACCGCCATCCAACCGCCCCAACCGTGTGTGCATCCACAAAGTCGACGATCGCAACCATGCGCAATTCTATAATATGCATTATAAGCCGGTGGTGTCCAATGGCGGCGATGTACACATTTCATATATGTGCAAAAGTATGTGCGATCTGAATTATAAGGAAAAACAAATATCACAGCATCATATTATGTAGGAGAACATTCAGACACCAGGAGTTGAACAGAACAAAAAAATAGACACGAAATTTGTATCGGGATGAAAATAAAACGCAGCACAGTGTACATGTTAATTATAAATAGCCGGAAAAGAAAATAAAACCTTTATCAACTGAAAATGAAAATATTACGTTTCCACCACCAGGCTGCCGCAGTACCACCTAAACGAGTTTGCGAACAAGCGAGATCGTTAATCAAACTGTTCATGTTGGGAACAAATAAATCTTCAATTGCTCGGCTCTCTTCTGCATCACTACTAAAATATCTATGATACCACATGTAGTTATGCAGAGGGACCCTTAGGTACATATTAATGGGCATGCATTATTTTCCCCTCATGCCGAGCGCTGCACTTCGCCATCACCGGTGCACCCATCCGCATAGTGAATAGTCCATCGCAAAAAGAGTTCGATGGTGATTTTGCTAATTTGGATGAAAAGAGAACTCGGTCATACCACATACGTAACAAGGCTTCTGCAGATGCAACCGATGACATCACTTAATGCAGCGATTCTTGTGAGCTTCCATTATGCAAAGAGATCTGCGTAAAAATTGCTTCTCTCAAATTGAATTTAAATTCAGCTAAAAGGTTTTTGCGGTAAATTTCCATTTGACTGGGAGCAAGCATAAGGGAAAAGTCTTCCTATTAATTTAAATGAGCACTGAGATAAACAATTTCTGTACAGTGGAATATTAGTTAAGCTTCGCCTGAATAATAACCCTACCGTTTCAAAATGTATACAAAAGCAATAACTCTTGTAAGCTTTTTTGCTACCGCTTCCCAGACTCTAAAAGACTTCTGTGGCCAGATGGCGTCGCAATATGGAAAAACAATTGTACCTGCCAGCTGGTTTGTTATTTGAAAGGTGATTAGATGCTTTGTAATGTGAATTGTTATTAATTACAAGAAATTATTATTGAAAGAAAAACGTTCATGTGGAGGAGATATTAAAAAAGTTGTTGACAATGTAGCAGTTGGTTTTACAGAAAACTGTACAAGAAACGGAAGGAAATGGAACCTGTATAATGTCGTTGTAAACTAAACGTCTCTTAATATGCTTTGAAAATTTTAGAAATGTTTCAGTTTCCTTTCAAATAAAGTCATCAAGCACATTTCTTGAATATCTAGACTTAATGCATTTAATTGATAAAGTAAAATTTTATTTTTTTTAATCATTTTAAACTGCAATGAAAATTTAACCACATTTTTAAATTCTTTAAATCCTTTATTGTATTTAATAACAAATTTTTGTATCATAACTGTTAAAATAATACTGTTGAAAGTACGAATACATTTTTAATATAATATTAAATTTTTTTAAACTTAATATGTGAATGCACCGTAAATGCGCACATGCATGCATTATTTTAACGAGCACCTAAAGCTCAATTTTCACTGATTTATTATCTACTTAAACAAATAACATACACGTTTTATTACCCTCCAGCATCATTGCTCCAGCATGATAGCTTCAAATTATGCCCCATCCAGAAGTCTTCTTCAACGCTGTTGTTGAACACCTGGTAAATTCATCAAACAATAGTAATAATACTGATAACCAATATCCACTGGCCGCTATGTTTTCGCTTACAACACCAAATTTAACATTGCAACAAAAGCTGCATGTAGATGATTGTAATTTGAGAACTATTGGACATGGTGTCAGGTGTTAAATGTACTTATAATAATTTAATCATCATTCATCAGCTAATTCGAGAAATTCTTATCATAAAACACAAACACGATTATCAATTTTTATTTATACGCAATGTCGATAGGTTGAATATTGTTGTACAAAACAATGCTATTGGAAGTTGTGCGGACGTGCGCTTCTAAATGAAAACAGTTATTGTACCATTGCATGGATAATCTAAGGTGCAATTTTGTTATATTCACTTATGCCGCACAGTTATCGCATTTGTGGTCACTCGTGGTTGAAGATGCAGTTTAATGTAGATTATGTTTCGGAAACCAGTATATTGTGTACGTGCAGCTAAAGAAACATTTGTGGAGGTTTAATATTTTCCTGCTCGTATGTCTGTAGGTCTAGGTTACATGACTGGTGAAGTTGAACTTGCTAGAAACATGAATAATTTATAAAACAAATTGTTATTGTGTAACTTCAAATATGCAAAAAGCAAATTTTTATTTTAAGTATTTATAATATTTACCGCTGTGGAATTGGTAGTAATTTTATATATTTAACGAAACCACCAAAAACAATCAAAATTGAAGGATGAAATTTAGAGTTTTTTTTTTTTAAATCGTCTAAATTAGTTTGCTGTACCATAAAATTCATCCGAATATTTCTCAATAGTTTATATTCTCCTAAGTAGTGTTTTATAATCAAAAATAATTTGCCAAACATTTCCAGTTCAAAATCGGAATATTCAAGTTCAACCTATTTATTTCTCCGAAACGTTAAATATTTATTTAAATTGTCTCTTACATTATAGTCGTTTTCGATTATGTAAAAAAGATTGTCGAACATTTCAGGATCAAAAATTTAAAATTCAAGGTCATGCATTTTATGTCCCAGAAACCTTGAATTTAAAGAAAAATCTTTTTGTTATAGCTTTAAATAGATTAAGAAATTTGCTGAACATTTCTAATTTTGAAAACTCAAGGTCATAGTTTCATAATGAAAACTACTCAAAAACTCTTTATTCTAGTGTATAACATCATATCTTCATCATTGATAATCTGATTAATTTTGGTGAAAAATTCAAGGTCCAAATTCAAAAGCTTCAAAGTCACATTTTCCATACCTCAGAAAACTTTACTAAATTGTAGTTATATAAGCAGCAATCGGATATAAATTCTCACATAGCTCTCCTTGTGATGTACTTATTTTCACTAATTTTACAAATTTATTGGAGACTGTAATAAATAAGTAAATAATAAAACGTTTTTTAAGAAAAATTTGCTCCCTCAATGATGGTTACTTTAAAATATCGTAGCCCTTTTAAATTAAATTTAATATGCCTACAACATGTCAACAAGTAGTTTCTGAAATATATTATATTAAAACGAGCTTTTATATGAGAAAATCATGACCCGGTGAATCTATAAATTATAATGTGTCGTTATAAATTAAAAACATCATTAAAACTTGTATGACATTTTTTGACGACATTAATTTTCCACTGACAAATAATTTATTTTTGATCTTATTGCTGAGCAGTAATTTCAGCAATATCACCTTCACCTTTGAGCATAGATAAGCATAAATCATAATCTGCCATTCACGCTCCTACTCAAGTATCATATTCACTATTATTATTCAAACTCCCTCATCAAAATACACTACATACCTACTGACATTTTGTGCATACGAATATGTACTATTTTAACACACAGTCAATGTTTTATAAAATATATTGACCTTCGCTTTAGGCTAAAAAGCTCAATGGCGCTGTGTCGGTAAACTCTTATAATGTGTGCTCAAAATATGTGCAAAATGCTTCGCGAATACGCAAGCCTTTCAAGTTTTCGCAGGTCGTTTAGGTGGATTGTTATAACTTATAACCTGCCAGTGGTGATTTATTGTAAAAGTTATTAAACATCATGAAAATATTCGTTGAGTGAAGCTTATTGAACGTACAAAATACAAATGCAGCGTGATATACATTACATTTATGTGGTAAAGAAGACTTGTTCAAGAATGTAAGCCAAGTTGTAACAAATAAAAGGCTACATAAACTTAAATGTAAATGTGTTGTTACAGCTATAAGCTTTTCTTTACAATTTTATGATCGACTTTCGTAGTTACACTTAAATCGATGATTTAGTATTTTGAAGACATTCGCATCAGTTACTGCAATCTTAAGAATGTAGATAATTTTTTGATTTACTAATCGACAGACAATAATCATTATGAAGAGCTTTATACTATAAACGATTGTGCAATTTTATATGATTATTGCTCACGCATTGTGCACAATACTTTTCAACACAACTTAAAATTAAATTTTAAAACGCGTAAAAACTGATTTTGTTTATCTTTTTAGAGCATTCTATTATTTAAAAATTAATATTCACTTTCCAATTAACGTCAATGAACCAATTTCCAAATTTTTTTTATTATTTTGAAATATTATTATTATTTCCTAATCTTTTAACGGCATTTTTAAAAATTATAATCATTTATCACTCGCTGCTGCATATTTTGAAATCTTTCTCTCGACTGTGCCCCAAGCGGCAAGTAGATGAACCACGGCCAAGTATATCAGTACGAGCGGGGAATTTATTAGTTAAGTATGTACTTAATTATGTTAAGTACACAATGCTAAAATTTTAAAATTCACGTTGTTTGAAATATTTTTATTCATTATTTCAGCACAAATTCAGCGTAAATTTTACAAATCGAATAATAAAAATATGTTTGAAGTATAACAGTAACGTTAATTATGGTTTGTCCAATTTCAATAATAAGTTTATTGTATCATAAATTCAAATAGAACAGGATATGCGGCTATATCCTAACATTATCACTTTCACCATACCCATAATTTGATGGAACCAAGCCACAATGACATACAGTTCCAATAATAATATGGCTAATAAGTTGATTAGCCTTCAAACAGCGTACTTGGGGCCATCGGAACCCTTACTTAACTGGAACAAAAGCACCACATACCGAATATCCGTTTGATTAATTCGCGCATTCACAATCATTTTTGGTCAAGCCGCCATGCCACGCCATCCATCCACCGGACTGGTTAGTAATCTGAAAACAATTTCACTGAATCTTTATGAATTTTAATTAGCAAATGACATGCTCTTTCAGTCCACCCACGAGGCATACAATTTTCCACGACCGGCGACAATACCCGCCGGCCTTGGTTGGAGACAATGTTTTTGGATGTAAACAATATTGTGGTGCTTGCGTTTTTATTTCGGCCAATAGCCTTGTCATTTTTTTAACACATTGACAATACAAGTGCATACATAGCTTTATATTTAATATTGTCATTTTAGTTAAAATAACAAAATTCAATCAGTTTTACGCATGTTTCTATAAATTTTATTTAACATAAAGAAAAACAGATGATTATGCAATTTGAATTTAGGAATTTTATGGGTTCATTTTCATTGTCAATGAAGAAAACGAAAAATTACCCACGCCAACAATGCGTGACCAGTGGCACGAGCTCAAATGTTGTGGTGTGTAAGAAGTTCTGGCTATATCTTCAAATAGATTGCCCCTTATAGGAATTTACCAACAATTCCTCTTTCAGTTCAACCATGCATGTCTCCACAAATAAGTATGTGAAGTAAGTGCAATAGTTTGAGAAGAGGAAAAAACTATTGTGTTGTTTAAGGCGAGACACTTGCACTATTTATGTGGGAAATGTAAGTGATGGTAATTTTTGTGTTTTGTTGTATTTGAACTTTAGTTTGCAATAAAATCAAAATCATCAGGCAAAAGGTCTAATTGGTGCATAGCGCCGGTTTAAAACCACTCTCGTAGCCAACAATATAACCGTTGCTTTATCCACTCGGTGGCATTAAGGACCCATATGTTCCTTGCAGTTTTTATCGTTGCTAGATTAACAACACTGCAGAGGCTCTCACTCAATAACATCACTATTCCGGCCACTTTCAAGGCCTAGCGCTCACACATAAAGTTATATAGTCTCTTATCCTGCTGTTTTCCGGCCAAGTTTTTCATGCCGTATAGCAGGCCGTTATATTCTTTTTGAGATGAATTTTCTGATGAAAGAGAATAGCTACAAACGTCTGTTTTGGTGCTATTAATGGGTGGATAAACCGTTCTAGCCTCAGACTCGTTCAAGACTGCCCCATTAAGCGCTGTTTCATCCTCATGAACGATGCCAGTGACATTCCAGTGTCCATATCCAGGAACCCACAACACTGTAGCATCCTGACTTTTGCATAACAACGTTACAATGAATAGTTGTGAAGTCAAATTACGCGACTAAAGTTTTTATATTGCTCCCTGAATATTAGTCACTATTGTAATTTTACTCGCATTACCGATTCTTAATAATCCACACGCGTCCTTTATAGCAAGCGCCTCCGTCTGAAACTTTTATCAATCTTTGAACTTGACAAATCCTTAAATTACTTATTTTGCTTTGTGCGTCTATACATAAACGCGCTTTAAGTTAGTTGCTGTTGAATGCGCGTAAAAACAAAATCATATGAAAATGAGAACCATTAGGAATTGAATGCGCACCTGTACAGAGAAATAGTTAAAATGCTAACGTCATGAGGGGAATAGTGTGAATTATGCCACTTAAGTTGTGGGGGAATTTATCTATCAACATTATAATGTGCGTGAGTAACTTTTTCCCGCCACAAAATTTCCGGATGTAAGCAAATATGAGTATTAAAATAAACAAAGGAATATTTCCGAAAGGCACTGTTGTTCTGTACGCACATTACAGAGGGCCCAAAACTTTGTATGTGCACAATTTATGTGTGAGTATAAACATTAAACTACCCAATACTCTCAATTTTAGTTTTAAATCCTCATAATAAGTGGACAAAAACTACAGGCATGTATCATTGTGTGTATTCAAAAAACCCAAAACAAGGTAAACAACGCCCACAATTGTGACTCTATTTTTTGTCTACATCAACTGAGAGAATATGCAGACAATTTTACTATAATGTAACGCATTGCTGACCCGCTATTATGAGTACTATTTGTATTTTAATTAAATTCTGATGATCGTCATTAATTTACAAATTGATACTAAGGTTCATGATGTCAGCTCAAAATTTTTTAAATCAGTAAATTACGTGAGGTGATCGCGTTCAGTTCATTCTATTACAAACAGTTTTATTGTTCAGTGTTAAATTTTATTAAAAACATTATTTAAGATTTGAAAAAAATATTTTTAACTTTTTTAAATAGTAATAAACATTTTAATAACAAGTTAAATAAAATCATTTAAAATAAAAAAAAAGTGATTGTGGCTTGTGATCAATAATTGGATAAATCAAAAATTATCTCCTGTAAGTAAATTAAATCTTAAACTTAGGGCTTTTTATTTTAACCTGTTCTGTTTCACTTACATTACACTAATTTATTTTAATACAAAAACCAAGCTACACTGCAATCAATTTCAGTTATTGAGTGTATTGCAAAATTTTGGCATATTGCACCAACACGTTATTTTGTAGAAAAGATATATTTTTTAAAACATTCACAAAATGGCGGAGAAGATTACTTATTCAATTCCTCTAGAGGAGGCAAATGCACAAAAACTTAATATTGACAGTCAAATGGATGAAGGCTTTAGAAAGGCCTACGATCAAATAACCCATCTAAAGCTTCTTCAAAGAATGCATGAAACGCAACATCGTAATGAAGCCTCTGCGGATCTCAAAGAAGCGCAAGAGCGAATGTACATGGAGCGAATTGCAATATTTAATAAACTTGACAAACTCGATGAAAAGTGGTCAGAGATACAGGAGACAGAAGAAGTAATATCAGTTCATGACAATATTCAGTTGTTTAAAAACAATGTGGCTGATTTATTGACAGAGAAAGATAAAATAGATGAATTTATTCTAAATGACATTGAGCGAATGCATAAATCATATCAAAAGTATTTGCTGTTTCAAGACACTGACCTTGTTACAATGGCTGAAAGGATAACTCGGCATATTGATAATGTGCACGAAACATTTCAAGAGAAGACGAAATTATTTGAAAGCATAATAGAAAAAATCCAATCAAAATGGGAGAAATGTCTGGAAATGACTACAAATGATTTGGTGAAACGGGGCGATGACCACTATAAACAAAATCGGATGCAGGAGAAAGTCTTGACGAGCCAACGTGATGATTGGATGAAAATTGCCGACGCACAAGAACAAATGACAAAAATGAATATTGTACAATTGGAACGGGACAGAGATCATCTTCAAATGGATTTACAACTCCTACGTGTGGATGTGACAGTTGCAATAGAGCAGTTAATTAATAAATATACTATTTTGAAACTGCGAGAAGAAGAAAACAAAAATATACTGACGATTCAAAAACGTGCAGTTGCTGCTGTCAAATACTCAATTGCTGATTATCAACATAAAATTCTTGAGCAAATGGACAAACACAGCATTAAAATCCAAAAACTATCCAATAAGGTTGTTAGTATCCATCGTCTTACAAGAGATTTAGAAATTCGAGAGTCAATTAGAAAACATAATTTTGACCAAAAATTCCTAAACATTTGGAAATTAAATGAATCTGAAGTAATCGAGTTGTTTGAGCGGCTTCAAAAAATTGATAAAACAATTCATGAACACATCCTAGGCATCAAATGGACGCAGACACCCATGCCACCAAGGGTATTCACAACAGCGCACAAATATTGGAAAAACTACAATGCAATTAAATTAACGAGTGATTTTGTACCAGGCATGTTGCATCAATTGTCGATAACATGCGATTTTTTACTGGACGATAAAATTCTTCAGATTTTAGAGAAACACTCATCTCAGGAGCATTCACTTGTCAAATTACAAACCATATTTACAGTCATAAATATTAAAGATGAGGATGATATGAAACGTTTGACGGATATGTTTCAAAAATATTCCTATTGTCGCAATTGTGTGGATAAATTAATTTATGATCCGGATAAAATTTTGCGTAGGAAATTTTATAACAGGGAAAGGGATAGGAACAAAATCCCCACACCAACATCTGTTTCTTGTGGCAATCATGAACTTTTTGTTGAGCCGGCATTTGTGATTATTGTTCTGAGGGATTTCTGTGAATTACACCAAAATACTCGCGAAAAAATGTGCAAACCTAAACCCCGTAATGATAATTTGAATCTCAAAGATTTCAATGATAATGAAGTGTCAAACTTTTGGAACGAATATCGCAAATATAACGTACCGCATATAACTGATTATTTAAATGATGGTTTGGAGAATTATTTAAGGGCGTTGCAAAAACGTGATCGCTTGGAGAGTAGAAATAAAGAATTAAGAAAACAAAACTATGAATTGCAACTTGCTCTGAAAGATTTGTGGAATAAGACCCCAGAGAAATAATTTTTTGCTTCCTTAATCAATAATGAAAATTTACTTTATGTTTATTTGTGTTATTGTTAAAATTAGGTGATAATTAAAAAACATCTATGAACGTTGCAATTGATGCCATTTTTACTTTGTATAGAAAATAGTTAAGCCACAAGATTTTTTTTTGAATATGATTCGCATAATCACATTCTCAAAAAAATGAGTGAGGAGCGTATGTCAGCACATTAAATTTTATGATGTGCAGCAACATACTTACAATAGATTTTTGAAAAAATGTGAGTCAATTTAAAAAACTGAATACCCAATAATTGTAACGACCAACATTTCCCCTTCCAGAATAGAAAAAAATCAGCCATACGTATTCCACATAAAAGTCAAAGCATCATTCCCATGCTTGTTTCCCCCACAAAAAAAATGAAACATTTTAATTTTCCGCAGGTAAATACAATTTCATATGCGTGCGTACTTGTATTACACATGTCGTTGAATGCATAACAGCCATGAGTGGCAAATTAATTATCGTAACGCATTGCTGACCCTCTATTATGTTTCCACATTTTTAATCAAATTCAGTGGATCTCCGCTTTTTGTCCAAACACAGATTGAAATTGTCCATCAGACGCCATCAATATTCAGTACAACACGAGAATTTAAAGCGATCGGTCGCAAAACTGAATCAAAAATTCTACAGTTAATGTTAAAAGGTGTTCAAATCCAAGCAAAATATAATTTATTTGTGTCGATGGTGTGGGACTAATTTAATTGAATTGTGATTTATTGCAAGTGTAAACGATATTCTTTGGATATCTATTGTGATCGTGATTTCGTTCTGAAAGGATTATTGTGATTATTTGCGAAAAAAATTATTTAAAAGGATTTTTGGGATATTTTACTTTCCTTTTGATTATGGGTGAGTTTTGAGATAGCATTTTAAATTTTAAAACAATTTATTTATTTGCAATTATTGTTTTTTATTCTTTGGAACAACTTTTTTATATAGGATTTTAATTATTTGTATTGCTTTTCAATTATTTGTTTTTCCTTCATCAACAAATCACTAACAAATCAAATTTATAATAAATTAAATGCTTACAAAATATGCAACTTGTTCCTTTTATAAAAATTATTTTAACTCAAAGCAAGCAACAAACTCTCGATATTACAAAAAAAAGAAACCGAATTTTTTTTTAATCGTTTATTTTTTGTTACACATTTTTGTAATGAGTTGATCGTCATTACATTACATTTTTATTTTATTATTTTTTTAAACAAATATTTATTAAAATAATTTAAAACTTTAAAAAAATCAAATTATTGTGCAAAAATAATAATGGCTGATAAGGAAGTGCTAACTATCCCACTTGATCTCTCCAACTATGTTAAAGCGAATATCGATGCGGATATGGCAAAGCTGATCAACCTCAGTGGGGATCAAGCAAATCGGGTTAAACTTATTAATTTAAATCATATACAGACAGCCCTCCAAATTTACGATGAAAATCGAACAAAAGCTTTAGAACTTCTTGCGGATGACAAAGATAATGCTTGTTCTAAGTTGGAGGAACTGGAAATGAAATGGACCAATTGTATAGAAATCGATGAGCCTGTGACTTTGCATGATTCAATACAGGATTTTAAGCAAGACGTTGCCAACTTACTTAAAGAGAAAGACGATATCGCACAATTTATCCTAGATGACATTAAAGATGTCCACAAACGATACCAATACGATATAGAAAATAATTTCATAGACTTGGGTGTTTTAGTGAAAAGGCTCAGCAATCACATCAATATTATACGCGAATCGTACCGCGACCAAGTGTATGTGTTTGAGAAAATAATCAACAAGCAGGAGCGCGAACTAAAAAGATACGTAAACAACCTATGGCTAAAAATGGAAAAGAACTTTAAAAATTTCCAAGAGACGTGGGAAAATGAAAAAGAAGTGATGAAAAGCACACGCGATGATTGGGCAAAAGTCGCCCACTTCCAGCGCCAATTGACAATCAAGACCACAAATGATCTAGAGCGGGATCGGGATGAACTGGAATTGCAATTTCAATTGTTAGCTGTAGACACTTCCATTGCAACTGAATCCCTTATAGGCAGTTATTTCATTTATCAATTGCGTGAAGGTGAAAATTATAAAATTTTGGAGGTTCAGAAACGGAAAAATTTCAATTTAATGCAAGCTGTAAGAAAATATAAAATAAATTTTAAACGCGATCAAGAAGCCAATGCTAAGGAAATCCGCCGATTATGCGACCAATGCATGGATATGAATAAAAATATTGAAAGTGTAAAATTGAAAAATCAGATCAAAAGAAGAAAAGCAAAGAATACATTAAAACAGATTTTTAAAATGAATCAAAAGGAAGCAGTCGAGTTATTCAAGCGATTTCAAGACACCGATAGAATAATTCATGAACAAATTTTGGGCCTTAAATGGACCGAAAAGCCACTCCAAGAAATACCACCAGTAATGGAAGCAACAAAGCTATGGAAAAATTATGATATATCCGAAACAGTGCCGGAGTTTGAACCAGCTGTCGTCAATATGATTTCTGATGTAGCTTACTTTTTGATTAATGAAGATGTTCAAAAGCTCCTTGATAAATCACATTCCAGCAAGGAAAAATCTCTTGTTAATGTAGGATCTGTTTGTGATATTCTTCAAATAGACGACAAAGACGATTTTGATGAGTTAATGGCTTTGTTTGAAAATTACTCGTCTTGTCCCAATTGTATTGAAAGAAAAAGCCATGATCCTGATGATTTTCTTCGTGATGCCTTTATAAGAAACTCACTGGAACCTCACCGAAAAAAAGCGGACTATAATAAAAGTTTTTGCAATGAACATGTGCTGATGATTGAGCCTGCTTATGTATTAATTGTGTTGCGAGAATTTGGAGAAAATCGGAGAAATAGGCTAACTCCGAAAAAGTGTCCCTTGCCAAAGGAAAAGATTAAAAAAGACATGAAAAATGAGGAACTTATCAATAAAGCTGTCACGTCATTTTGGAAACAATTTCTAGAATATAAAGCTCCAGTTGTTACCGACTATTTGGCAGATGGCATGCAAACTTATTTTCAAACTCTAAAGAAACGCGAGAAGTTAGAGAAAAAATGTATATTTTTAAGGAAGCAAAATTTAGAGCTTAGACATGCAATGCAAAGGTTAAATCAACAATATTTACAATACAATTGTGCAAATTTTAAATAAAATTTTTTATGCAACTTCTTATTTGTTCGAAATATGCATTCGCTAAATTAAGACTCCACTCGCCCAATGAACTCGTTGTTTTTGCAATTATAATGCATTGGGAGAAACACAATAATTGTCGAAAGTGTCATTGACTTTTCTATCATATCAATCAAAAATCATAACCGGAAAATCGACATTATTAAAAAACGCGTTCATAATAATTCCAAACGATATTACCAAGGAGGGTGCAATTCTACAGCCTACAACATCATCTAAATTACCATCCCATTGCGGCATTTTCTCCTTTTCAGCGGGCATCAACTTTTTTTTACTCTGCATTTCACAATTTTTCGCGTTTTAATTTCCAAAGCCAATCTAATATAATAACATGCACCATGTATATTTGGACAAAAGACCGGAACTGACTTCCGGCGATTGGAAGAGCTGATTTGTAACGCACAATGATTTTTACCAGATTTGTGCGCCCGATGGATGAGCAAAAAAAGAACGCCACGCCAACATACTCACTCGCTGAACAAACACGAAGGGTTCGGTGACGATGATTGAGGTCAAAAACATTCTACTTGCATATCATTACAATTATTGTCAATTACACATATAGTTCTGGTTACACCTGTGCGTCAGAACTTTGGCCTTTATTAAATAGTACAGTGCTGTGTAGTATTTTGACACGGTCTGAATCAATGCCATTTTGTTTGGGGACGCTGGCTGCAAGTTGTGTACAAATTAATAAGGTCCCACCGAAACGAGAGTTTATAGTATTTTACATTTATCATAAAGCTTACTCATCCCTGTCCGATCACACGCATCATTGATTAAATCAAGTTGACAAAAGTGCAAAATTAAACAAACGCAGCTAATTCTACTATTAATTCAATTATTGTATTTTGATGTGACCGTGCTTTTGTGTCTACTTAGTTCCAGATTGATGCCTGAAAAATGAACCTATATGACAAAGCATAAACTTTTTATTTGGATCACCTACACAAGCTTTAAACGAAAGAAGCTTTCAGCAACTAACAAACATGAGACGAAAACAGAGGCTACTTCCGCGAATATGCGAAACAATAACGATTCTCCTGCTTACAGAATTTATCACAGCCTTAGGTGAGTAACTTTCTTAAGTCTTTTTTAAGTTTCATAACTAAATTTAATGTTAAGGACAAAATACCTGCAACAATGGTTTGGGGAGGGTACTTTACGAGCGCTTGCCCAATCAACAGCTACAAGGATTTGATGATGATGTGGTGAGGGATACAGCGCCCCCATTTAGGGTGCTGGAAAAATGTCAGGACCTCTGCCTGAGAGATAGAACTGCCACCAATAACTTAGTGCGAGCGTGTACTAGCTTTGATTTTCAACCGGGCAGTCGAATTGCGTCGTTCAGCGGCAGTTCCGAGTATGAAGAGTCAACCTGTTATTTGACACGGGAACAGGTAAAGAAAAAATATTTTTAGTGATCTTTTGAATGCATTATTCTGTTACTTAATTTAAGGCTGCTCCCGAAGGAATTGGAAATCTGATGCTTGTACCGAACAGCGTCCACTTCACAGAAATTTGCTTAACCTGTATGTTTTACATTTAATCTACATGCCTGAGTTTATTTTTAACAATTCACAATTTCCTTATTACAGCAAGTCGACCGGAACGGGAGTGCCCGAGCAGGCGATATGTATTTGAGCGACATCCTAGGAAAAAGCTTAAGCTACCAATTTCGGACATCAAAGAGGTATTTAAATAAAAAGCCATGACTCATTGTCCATTGACCTTCCGAGATTTAATTGTGCAATTAAAAAAACGTTATTTCGTAGATGACAGCGGCTAATCGATCCGACTGTGAAGATAAATGCCTGAATGAATTTTCATTTGTTTGTCGCTCCGCCAATTTTGATTCTACAATGAGGACTTGCACCATGAGCAGGTAATTAGATGCAATGATTTAAAGAAGACATAAACATAACATAATAATATCTTCCATTTGAAAACAAGATTTACAAGACGAACTCACCCCGAACTTCTTGAAGACGATCCCAATTCAGATTATTTGGAAAACACTTGCTTAAATGCTGAACGACGATGTGATGGTCTGGCTGTTTTTGTAAAAGAAGAGAATAAGCGCCTTGGTGGTCCCTTCGAAGTGGACATTTATAATAACATGACGCTCGAGGAGTGCCAGACAATTTGTATTCGAGCTGAAAAGTATTTTTTTGTGACTTATCATAAATCTAGAATATATTTATTAACTCATCCTTTCATTAGATACTTCTGCCGTTCCATTGAGTTTGACGATCAGACCAAGCAATGTATCCTCTCTGAGGAGGATTCAATTTCTCAAAAAGATGACTTAAGCATAAGTTCAAGCCCAACACATCACTTTTACGATCTTGTGTGCCTGGACAATCGTAATAAAATTTATAAGAATTGCTTTGAAATTTATCCATGTTTTCATAAAGAAATTTATTTACCATTGTTAGAACGTGGCACAGACTATCCAGACAACTCAGTAACATCCCACTTGTTTTCGAGCGGTCGTCGCCCTGATACAGCATTCCAACGATACCGAAACTCTCGTCTGGGTGGAGAGTTTCATTCCGAAATTACAGGCCGCTCATTAAGTGAATGTTTAGATGAGTGCCTACGTCAGACCAGTTTCCAATGTAGATCTGCGGTTTACAGTGACCGGTTCCGAACATGCCGACTTAGTAGATATAATCAAAAAGACGGAATGAGGATTATCTATGATGCGGATTATGACTATTATGAAAATTTAATGCGTGTGTTTAAGCAAACTGGTCATGATTTTAATTAGTTTATTCAAGATTTATTTTAAATTTTCAGTCGGAGGTGATGGTGAAGATCGCCCAGCTGGACGCCCCGATCAGCCCGGCACAAATGGAAATGAGCCATGGAGGCCACCGTACTCAGGTAAATTTTTTCTCCCCTTATTTATTTGTGATTAACATAGAAAATAAGCAAAAAGTGGGTGCCCCATATAAAACAAAATCCTAGGTACGGATAAAGATAGGGATCGTGATAAGTTCCCAGATGATCGCATACCCGGCAAGTACCCACCCTCAGATGGAAAATATCCTTATGACAGATATCCAGGGGGTACGCGCCCAGACACCGGTAAGTGGCTGTGCAATATTCTGGTAGAACGAATCAGCAGTTTGTGTATTTCGTTAATATTTTTGTGTTTTGTTCATTTCACACCAAAAGCACAATGTGTCGTGCTCAGTATAGTTTAAGTAAAGCACATATTCATTTTACAGGAGATGGATATCCTGGTGACAGAAATCCGGATGGTAAATATCCTAGTGGTGGAGATAGAACGCCTGGCACGAGCGGAGATCGGTATCCAAATGGTGAGAAATACCCTGGTGACGAACGCTATCCTGGAGGTGAAAGATATCCGGGTGGTGAAAGGTATCCTGGTGGTGAAAGATATCCGGGTGGTGACCGTGTTCCCGCTGGTGGTGACAGATATCCTGGAAGCGACAGATACCCATCCGGAGAAAGATACCCCGGTGGTGAACGATATCCTGGTGGTGAGAGATATCCTGGAATGTCAGATCGGTATCCAAGTCCAGGTGGTGGACGATATCCAGATGACAGATATCCCTCGATAAATGATAATAGATATCCAAGCGATGAAAGGCGTCCTGGAAGCAGATATCCAGATAGTAGATATCCCGACAGCAGATATCCAGATGATCGCTACCCAAGTGACCGTTATCCCAGTCGTGAGCCTGGTATGGACAGATATCCTGATATGCGTTATCCCGGAAGTCGTTATCCACTGGCCCCAGGTTCTGGCAATGATTTGTATCCTGGTTCCCGATATCCAATGGATTCAAGATATCCAGATCGAATGCCTGGCAGATATCCTATGGGGCCAAGTAGAATTCCAGAGAGATATCCAACAGATGATCGCTATCCTGCTACTGGAAGATACCCAACAGACGATCGCTATCCATCTGAAGGTGGGAGATACCCATCGGATAGTGGCCGATATCCTGCTGATAGATACCCATCTGATGGTGGACGCTATCCAATTGATTCAAGCAGATATCCTTCAACTGGTGGACGATATCCTGATAAGGGACGATACCCAGCTGATGGATATCCAATGTCGGGAAGGTATCCAGATCCAGAAACCCGATACCCAATTGGTGATACTCGCCCTGGCTATTTGCCATTAGATGGAAATCGTCTTCCTGATCCATTACACAATAAATATTTGCCAACTGGAGGAAGTAGATATCCAACATCTGAGAACCGGTTCCCTGTAGGTAATGATAGATATCCTGTTAATATTTACAAGTACGGAAATAGAGAACGGTTTCCAAGTGGTTCAGGTATGTTGGAGTGGACCGCCGATATAATTAGAATAGATTCATCCGCTAACAATTTGTGATATAACAACACATTTAACATCCCAAATTTTCCCTTAGGATACGATCGCTTCCCGTCAACAAATTTTGATAGGGATCGTGACTATGATCGTGAACGCTACGGTGGATCAGGCTTTGGAAGCACTGGTGGCGGCTATGGTTCCAGAGATCCTTATGTAATTTACACATATATTTATTCTAAATAAATTCGTGCATTTAAATAACAAAAGATTGTATTTTTATTTCATTAGGGCGAGTATGATCGAACTTTTGGTCGTCCACATACCTCTGCCGCAGGTTATCCAAACTATGATAGGCCACAAAGTGGATTCGGATATGACAATTCATTAACTGCACACACTGGTGATGGTTTTGGCGGTTTGGGACCTAATCGTCCAGCTACTTCACGCTGCGAGGAAACTGACAACTTTAAGCAAGTCGCTCAAAGGCATCGTATCCGTAGCTCTTTTATCAGGCGTGTCCTGTCTGCACCGACACTTGCACATTGTCAACGGGAGTGCATGGAAGCCAGAGATTTTGCTTGCAAAAGCTTCAACTTCCGGTGAGTAGTTAGCTTAACTAAGATGTCATCCAATTCAACTCATCTTTCGAATATGGTGTGTCTTTCAGAGAATCTGGACAGACATATGAAAATGACCGAGATCGCGATGCACCCAATTGTGAATTAAGTGATCGAGAGATTCGAGAGTTGGATCTGCAAAATCCTATGATGTTTGATTCTGGAATGTTTGATTTCTATGAACGTGGCTCGGGAAGAAGCAATGGAGAAGAATGTCTTGATGGTGATATAAATATAATATTATTAATAAATGAACAGAATTAAACAATTTAAATGTTCAGTCTCCCAGGTCTGCAATGAGGATGGAATGGAATTCACTCTTAGAACACCAGAAGGTTTTGTTGGACGCATCTACGCGTATGGATTCTATGATCGGTTAGTTATTAAATCGAGCGTCCCTTAAGAAAATACAATAATTTAATAATTAATAAATTTCAGGTGCTTCTTCCGAGGAAATGGAGGTACTGTCAACGTGTTGCGAATAAGTGGACAACAAGGTTATCCTGAATGTGGAACTCAAAGAGTATAACACCTTTAAAATACATATTTAATCGAGAGTTTTAAAATTACTTTTCATTTTTAGTACGGAGACACCATGACTAATATAATTGTAGTGCAATTCTCTGACAATGTCCAAACTGGCAGGGATAAACGCTTTAATTTGACGTGCATCTTCCGAGGACCGGGAGAAGCTGTTGTAACGTCTGGATACATTGGAGCCGGGTATTTTTTTATGCTTTTTATTTTTGTTATTTCGTATCTCTCATTGTGATGATTTAAAAGTTAAAATCGTTCGCTCAATAAGGTCAAAGTAATTTATTATATTGCTTCAACTAATGCTAGTTAACTTATATACATTGAAGGCTCCGAAGGAACTATAATTAGGGGTGTAACATAGTTGAAAAACATTAAAAATTAAATATCAAATTGATTTAGAAACTAAAAGCCAATGGTAACAAAAATCTCTAGACGCTGCAAATTAAAAAAATCTTTTAATGTAGAAAGTATCTTTAGTAAATGCTTAGATTATATCTTTTTATTCTACAAACGATATCTAACAAGGCGTAAATTGAAAACGTAGTTAGGTAGCTTCGAAATATCGTAACAAAATTAATTTTAGCCCTTCAACCACTAATAGTAGTTGCACTAACAACTTGTAACTTAATAGTAATCCTTTGAACAAATATTTATGATGTCCATAAATATTTCTCCGAGGATTCGAGCAAATAACACTCTTTAAAGTAATTTTAATGATGTTGACAGATCTGGAAGTCCCGTCCCTATTGAGTATCTACCAGCAGAAAACAGTTTAAGCTCCAAGGTACGCTTAATGATTTTATATCAAGGGCGACCTACAACAACCATAGCCGTTGGGGACCCACTGACATTCCGATTGGAGGCTCAAGATGGATACAATCATGTAAACGATATATTCGCCACAAATGTTATTGCAAGGGATCCATACTCAGGACGAAGTATACAATTAATTGATAGATACGGGTATGTTAGAATTTAATTGGAACCTGTTACAATTATTATTTCAAGTAAAACAAACAAAATCCGTAATATTTTAAATTGTAGATGTCCTGTGGATTCATTCGTTTTCCCAGAATTGGATAAATTAAGAGAAGGAGACACATTGGAAGCCCGATTTAATGCATTTAAAATACCTGAATCCAATTTCTTAGTGTTTGAAGCAACCGTTCGAACATGTCGCGAGGGTTGCCAACCGGTATTTTAATCAATTATGTTTAGAATTAATTCTTAAACTAATTTAAATATCGTTCAAGGCTTATTGTCCTGGACCAGCTGGAAGATCTGAACCATCTTTTGGCCGAAGACGTCGTTCTGTAAATGAAACTGAATCTCTTGACAATTTTGAAGAAATGGAGGGAAACAACTCCACCGTTGTAAAACTGGCATTGGAAGCCAAAAATGAAACAAACTCATCGGATGACACTGACGGAGATTCCAATGAGTTCCCAGAACAAGTACGTGAGATGATTGAAGTGTTTGAGTCACGTGAAATCATGGAACAAGGATCATCTGTGGCTCGAAAAATTGTAGCACCCGTTGAAACAGTGTGCTTGAGGCAATCTGAGTATCATGGCCTTATCAGTGCACTCATTTTACTTATGATTTTGCTGTTGAGCATGAGTTTGGTGTCAGGATTAGCATACAGGTACATTTAATTTATTTCTATTTCACATCAAATTTTACACCATTTTATTTAAAACCTTTTTCAGACGATATTGGTCAGTGATGACAAAAAATCGAGCATCTGACCGTAATTCGCCAATCAATTCATTCTCGAATCGATCGGATCTACATCAAAATATGAATATCTCCAGTCAACAATTTAATTCAACAGGACGTAACAGTGTTCCTGGCCAACGACCCTCGCTTTCATTATTTAATGGTGGACTACAGAAAACATTTGCTACTGGGTAATATATTTCATTTAAATTTCCAAAAAAATCATTATTTAAATTTAAGTTGGCTATTTTCAAATACCAGCAATCTCTCGAGGATGTGTCAAATTCCCGTAATGAATCCGATTCGCACAAATGGTACTCCCAATGACTTCGATGATCCAAGTGAACCAATCTATACGGACCCATCTCTATTTGAAAGATCGAGGTACTAATTATAAATGTTTTTAAGATTATTTCGTTATTTATGTAAATACACATTAACATTCAACTTCAAAATTGATTTCATTGGAATCTTCATTAGTATCTCTAATAATGCAATTTGTTATGTTTATTGCGCTCATGATAGTCTTGTGGTATCAAATTCACTTTCACATCATTTATTTTTATGAAAATTATTCTTATTAAAATATAATTTAATTTACAGATTACTTTTGAAGATTCCATAGTAACATGTTCTCTTAATTGGCCGCCATTTAAAGTATTTTCTTTATTGACAATATAATTCCACTTCAATTCGTTACAGAGTTTGAAATGATTTCAGATCTTTGCGCAGCATTTCGATTGGGGAGGAAAATGAGGTTTAAATGTCGATTGATTTCAAATTAATACAGTTTTGTTCCGTCAGTACACATTGAACAAATTAATTTCTTTAACTATAGGTTCATAATATAATTAATAATATTCTTTATTAAAGAGTTTGTGCATTTAAACTAAGTTGGCATTTTATTCATATAGTTGAAGACGTTTTTTACATGTTTTTTTAAATATTCTTATTAAATACCTACATAATAAAACTTAACTGCTGTTTTTGTAAGAACCATCAAAAATTTAAATATACAATTGATTTCAAAGAATACCAGTAACAATGCACTTCAATAATTATTGTAAATAAATAATGGCACACTTCGAAATTAATCAAATGGCATTTTTAACATTACAGAGTATTAACATTAAATTAAATGTGTCGGAAGCTCATAAATCAAGTTTCTGTGATCATTTATGCAATTTCGGACACCGATTTCTATTCGGTGCAATTAGGGAAATAATATGTACAATATTTAAAAAATTGCAACAAAAGCGTATTTTCATAAACACAAAAAAATTACAAAAGTTGTATTCTGAAAAGTGGTTAGAAATTATAAAAATAACTTAAGACTTAGATTTCGGTAGAAAAATTGTAACTGCCCATTATATAGGATTAAAGCCTTCATATAAAATCTCTATAATTTTTATTAACATAAATTTGGTAAACCCAATATCGCGTTGAGGGTATTATTTCTTATAGTATTTTACTACATGCATACAATTATCATATTTATTTTGTTTTATTTGAAATCACTCGATTATTAGAATTTTATTTATAGTCATAAGCATATTAATAAAATATAATTTTTGCATAAACAACACAACACTGTTTAATATTAATTCTCATTTGTTTTGAATGCATGTTGGAATATTTTTCAACATTTAATCATATTGTAATGGCATGCAATTTTAATGAATGAGCACGCACGCAGTTCTTAGTAACTTAAAGCGTCCATATTTAAACTACACGTCTCATAGAAAGAGACGTGCTTCAACGCCCTTTCAATTAATTTCCCTTAGCACTTCCTTGTTCTTTATCCAAATTTGTTTCCTCAATGTGCCTTCCACTTTGTCTTATCATTTGTAGACCCGGACTATTTTATTTCATCTTTATTAGGAAGACTCAAATACGCAGACATTTCATTTCATTTTGATTGTGTTGATTGTTTGCATAAACAACCAAATGTTTGTTAAAACAATAAATATTTTTAAATTTTTTGTAAATTATTTCTGAGGTAAGACAAGGTTTATTTAAAAGAGTTTTGCAGCAAATTTGTTAGTAGATAGCCTGTGGTGCCAGTGAACAAGTGAAGCATTTGAAATTTAGTGCTTAAATAACTTTATAGCCAATTAAAACTTCAAGTAATTCAATTTTAAGATTTATTTTATTTGTGTACCTGCATCTCTGATGAATGCATAAAAATAAAGTTACAATGAATATCCAGTGGATAGTATTCTGTGTGGTTGTGTTCGGAAGTGTTTTAAAAATTTGTGAAAGTGGGACTTTAAAAAGGAATGTGAGTATATAGTTCTTACTTCTAAGCGTTAGCCTACTTTTTTGGAAAAGTGATTCCAATGACCTGAAGTCGAAGAACTTTATATAAATTTTACACATAAAATTACGATTCGAAAAATTGTTTTTTTAGTTGATGATTATAAAATGGATTGGTTAATATAAATCCTCAAAGTTTAGTCTAATTCAAAGTTTTCTTCTATGTTGTTATGTTAAACACTGCAGAGTATATTATATTGAAGCTCAAGTTTTTATGCAGTTTTATTAAAATATTGCAATAGCCAATTCTTAAATTAGGTATAACACCTAATTATTAATTTTAAAATATTGAAACAAACTGTGTAAATAATGCAATATGTAAATAATTCATTTTTGTGAAGTAAAGCTCAACAATTAAACCAAACAATTATTCGAATTGATATGAATCTAACATATATTTTATTGCAACAATGACCAAATCAAATGCAAAGTGCAATTTTTGATTACCATGCAAAAAGGTTTAATTCATTACCAAACACAAAGTCACTAGCAAAAATGTGTGTATTATGCTTTGTTTTTATTTAACTAGTTCAAGTACATTACGAAGTCAAGTTGTTGTTTATTGTTATGCATTTTAGGCTTCCATTAGCAATGCAAAGGTTATGCTAACCATCTTCCACTTTGTACTGCATGAAATTTTTTTGTTTATTTTAACTACTCATTTTTACAGACAAGTTGTTCTGAACAACAATACTATGATAAAAAGGAACGTGAATGCTTGGATTTTCCTGGAGGTGGAAAAGCAATTTTTGTTGATTATGTAAGTACTTTTGCGAAAACGTTTAAAAATTGAAAAAAAAATCATTTAGTCTAGTTTTATAAAGAACTTTTGTTTATTTTAGTCGGCAAGATGTTTAGATGACTATTTGGGATTAAAGAAGCATCCCACCCAAAAGAGCTACTACTACTACTGCAAGCCAGATTCCATAATTATTGGAAAATGTCACGATACAAAGGTTAACATTTAAATTTTTAATCGAGGGTGTTAAACTCAATCCTTTAATATTTTGAAGGTATTCGACCGAAAGAAAAAAGAATGTGTTTGCAGGACGAATGGAACCCCCAAAACAATTAAAGTCTATGATGAATCAAATAGTGCATACAAAGTTCCACGTTGCACGCAATCAGGCAAGTTCTTTAAGCTTTAAATTTTATGCAAAAAATAATTTTTTGTTTTGTATATTAATTAAGGACGTTTCCCTGTATCAGCTGCTATGTCGTACTTCTACAGCTGTGAGTATGCACTTGATAAATTCTTGCAAAAAATATTGCGTTGTCCCGGAGAGTCTCGATTCGATTCCAGACATTCAAAATGTAATGATTTTGATGAAAATTATCCACCATGCCAAATGGCAGGACGCTTTCGGTACTATAAAAAACTCACTTTTGAATTTATCAATCACTCTAATAATTATATCTAAAATTTAGATCACCGAAAACATGCTCCAAATACTTTGTATGCCAGCAAGTTGACAAAAATTCATTCGCCCAAATGAGATATAAGTAATTACATATCTATACTTCTAGTTTTAAAATAAAAACACGGTTGATTTAATAATTGCGTTATTTTTAGATGTCCACATCGCTATCTGTATGACACTGCCACCGAAAAATGTATTAAATCGAATCTTGTTTCATGTCAACCGAAAACAATGTGGGATATTATGTCTGATTATAAAAAGCTTCATAATAAAAGAAATCGATGTCCTTCATGGGAGTACTACTCTGAAGAATATAACGAGTCGGAATATATCATGCCATGTGAGGACAACGATAATAATGATGCAAAAGAAAATGAAGAGGAATATGATTACAATAGTAAATCAAGCAAAGAATTAAACGAAGAGGAACACAAAAAAGAAGAACAAAAGGAAGAAGAACAAAATGAAGACGAAATAGAAATTCCAGACCTAAGTGGAAACGAATCTGCAATTGATGAAGATGAATTTCCTACTGATGATGGACCACATCCAACGTTATCTTTTGATGAGGCAATTGCCATCATTTTTGAGAACTCAACTATACACCCTAAGTATACAGAAACAACTACAATTCCCTTAAATTCTTCAAGGGAATACAAGGAAGACGAAATAGAAATTCCAGACCTAAGTGGAAACGAATCTGCAATTGATGAAGATGAATTTCCTACTGATGATGGACCACATCCAGAGTTATCTTTTGATGAGGCAATTGCCATCATTTTTGAGAACTCAACTATACACCCTAAGTATACAGAAACAACTACAATTCCCTTATATTCTTCAAGGGAATACAAGGAAGACGAAATAGAAATTCCAGACCTAAGTGGAAACGAATCTGCAATTGATGAAGATGAATTTCCTACTGATGATGGACCACATCCAGAGTTGTCTTTTGATGAGGCAATTGCCGTAATTTTTGAGAACTCAACTTCACACCCTAAGTATACAGAAACAACTCCAATTCCGTTAAATTCTTCATCGGAATACGAGGAATATGACTTTTTGCGTTTTGGGAAGATATCCACAGAGAATCCATTCATAGATTCTACAGAAAATTCATCCACCACTGATATCAGCTTGTCTATGAATAATAATTATTTTAATGATACAAATTCTAATGAAAATGATGAATCTTCTTTAGGACAGGGTGGAAACTTTGGGAGACAAAAGTTCACTACGATAACACCGACGTACAATTTGCTAAATGATACTTCATCTGAAAATACTACTACTGTAAAATCTTCTGAAAAAAAATTAGTTTTAGAAGATTCATATGGAAGCACAACTAGTTCTCCTCCGTCTTCTGATAAAGAATTAAAACCAGTCAAAGAAGATTCTTATGGTAGTGCAACTGCAGCTCGTCCAATAGATAAGGATTCAGCAAATTTACCTGCAAAGGAAGATTCATATGGAAGCACAACCAGTTTACCTCCCTCTTCTAGTGAAGAATTAAAACGAGTCAAAGAAGATTCTTACGGTAGTACGACTGCAGCTCCCCAAGTAGGTAAGGAAGCCAATTTACCTGTAAAAGAAGAATCATATGGAAGCACAACTAGTGTTCCTCCTTCTTCTGGTAAAGAATTAAAACCAGTCAAAGAAGACTCTTACGGTAGTACAACTGAAGCTCGTCCAATAGATAAGGATTCAGCAAGTTTACCTGCAAAGGAAGATTCATATGGAAGCACAACTAGTTTACCTCCCTCTTCTCGTAAAGAACTAAAACGAGTAAAAGAAGATTCTTACGGTAGTACGACTGCAGCTCTCCAAGTAGGTAAGGAAGCCAATTTACCTGTAAAAGAAGAATCATATGGAAGCACAACTAGTTCTTCTCCCTCTTCTGGTAAAGACTTAAAACCAGTCAAAGAAGACTCTTACGGTAGTACAACTGCAGCTCGTCCAATAGATAAATATTCAGCAAGTTTACCTGCAAAGGAAGATTCATATGGAAGCACAACTAGTTTACCTCCCTCTTCTCGTAAAGAATTAATACGAGTAAAAGAAGATTCTTACGGTAGTACGACTGTCAAAGAAGACTCTTACAGTAGTACGACTACAGCCCCACAAGTAGGTAAGGAAGCCAATTTACCTGTAAAAGAAGAATCATATGGAAGCACAACTAGTTCTCCTCCCTCTTCTGGTAGACAATTGAAACCAGTCAAAGAAGATTCTTATGGTAGTACAACTGCAGCTCGTCCAATAGATAAGGATTCAGCAAGTTTACCTGCAAAGGAAGATTCATATGGAAGCACAACTAGTTTACCTCCCTCTTCTCGTGAAGAATTAAAACGAGTCAAAGAAGATTCTTACGGTAGTACGACTGCAGCTCCACAAGTAGGTGAGGAAGCCAGTTTACCTGTAAAAGAAGAATCGTATGGAAGCACAACTAGTTCTCATCCGTCTTCTGGTAAAGAATTAAAACCAGTCAAAGAAGATTCTTACGGCAGTACGACTACAGCTCGTTCAGTAGATAAGGATTCAGCAAGTTTACTAGTAAAAGAGGAATCGTATGGAACCACAAATGCTTCTCCGCCCTTTGAAAATGTATCAGAACCATTTAAAGAAGATTCTTACAGTAGTACTACTAATGCACGACCAGTAGTTAAAGAATTAGCCAGTTTGGCACTTAAAGAGGAATCATATGGAAGCACCACTGAATCTGCTCCAAGTAGTAAATCCCCCTTGAAAAAAGATGAATATAGTACCATTGCTTCTCCAACAGCAGGAATAGATAATACATCCGTAACGGAGGAATCGAATGAAAACACCTCCACAGTGCATCGTCCAACCCGTCCAAACCAATTTACAACAGAAAAACCTTTAAACGGAAGTTTTGAAACAAGAATTAATAATGATGGCTCATATGAGAGCCAAACTGTTGAGGAACCCATTGATTTTTCAATACCAGATAACTTAAGTATTACGGAAACAACAACATCAATTACATCATCTGATGTATCTAGTGAAACAGGTAAATCTAATATATAACATTTTAAATTTATTTTTATTTACATCTTTCTATTACAGTATCATCGTCGTCTACCTCTTTAAAACCACAGACAAAACTTTTCCACGTCGTAAGACATCCAAAGAACTCAACTTTGGAGTTGTTTCTTAAAAGACCATTTAAAGTCCTTATTAATTATGATACTAAACACATTTGTAGTAATCAGGGCCACGATCTGGAGGACCATCACAGTGAGGAAAGTGGCAATCAATCCTCTGACAAAGACGATGCATATGTTCGAGTGGCACATGTTTAAAGCGTTTTATGTGTATATTTATTTAATTAGTCATGCTTTACATGAGCATAATTTTTAGCATTAGTTTATTTGATAAATAAAAAATGTCAGTCAATAAAAAATGGTTTTAATTGATTTCTCTCGTTTTGACTGAAATACTCCAAAAAGTATGCAATTGAATAGCCCCTCGAACGTTGCATGAACTTCCAAAAACCCCTACAGAATGGAAATGGATTATTTTGTCGACATTATCGAAAATGTATTATCAAATACTTGTATCTGCAGATTCACAGATAAAATATGTCCAGGAGTAACTGTAACTAATACTGAATTTACAATTTGAAGTGTTTTACATGAAAAAAAGGATAGCAACTAGCATGGGCAATTAACCGAATCCGTCGAAACCGAATTAATATAAATAAATTTAATATTTTTACACATTTGCTTTGATCCTAGAAATAAAATTAAAACAACTAATTTAAATTAATTTTTCTTCATTTTTTATTGGAATAATAATGTCAAAGAGAAAAAACTAGTTAAATATAGTTATTTACTTTTTCAATTTAATATTTTCTCTAACATCTAAACATAATTATACAGTTCATTTAATAATGTTTGATCATTCATTTGTATTAAATCGTCTAATCGTTCCCAATATTACAGTAATTATAGGTTATTATCTTGCGGTTTGTTTGTTTAACATTTTCACTTCATTCAAATTGTATTAATTTTTAAGTAATTTCGTATTTTTTTCATTTTATTGTTTTTTAAATACTTAATACAGAATCAACTTACTTTAAATTATTCATTACGTTAAATTACTACGCCGATATTGCATCGTAAATAAAATGAATTTCCCCTTAGAATTCAATTGAGCGAGATTGTTGAATGCTTCTTTTGGAAATTAGTTATAATAATGAGACTAGAAATTATTATTTTTCATTAAAAAAACAAATTCTTTAACATTTAAATAGATTATCGTTGGTTAATTGTTAGGTTTTGATGGTTACATTAAAGAATTGATTTATTTACTTAATTATTATAATATTTTTAAACCTGGATTTCCTTTTGCATTCGTTTTTCATTGACAGTGTAATGCTATTATTTCAATATAATGTTGTTCGTCTTACATTTGTAGATTACATTGTTGTGTATACGTGTTTATTACTTTGAGAACGAAATACTCTATAGGCATATTGACAGATGCACATGTTTGGCAAATTGCGTAACTATGTAGTAATTAGCTTTAAATGCATAATTCAAAAAATTTAATGAGAAATCTTATACAAAAATATAGAATTCAATTCTAAACTTTTCATTATTTTATATATTTTGATTTTAAATGTGTAATGTTTATTTTAATTGCATTAGTAGAAGACTAATTTCATTCATACATCACTCTAAAATTAAAGAAAATTATTGAAAACGATTTTTCTATATTTTTGATTTGAAAGAAAAATCATCAGTTCAAGAAAATAAAAAAAGTTTATGTTTATTGATTACTATAGCGAGTAAATAAGTACGGCTTTTGTTATTGGAAAGCCTTATATGAAGTATGTTATATGTATGTATTTCATGAAGATATTATGGTTAAGTACGAATATTTTAGTAATTTATTGCAGTTTATGTAGTTAATTGTATCAACGAGTTGTTTTTAGTTTATTTATTGCTAATTGTATTATTTAGTGTGTTACACAACTTGATTTGTTTTACGGCTTTGTAGTTTTGGAGCATAGTATGGTGTCCGGAGTTTTCATACATTTAATAATGCGATTGTGAATATATCTTCCTTAAAAAATATTGAATTAATTAGCAACTAGCATAAATCAAACAAATTAATTTGTTTTTTTTTTTCAACATTTACAATGTAAAAGGTACTACAACAAAATTATTAAATTAATTTTGGTCTGTCGCTGTTAATTAAAAAATTTAATTATTTTTGTGTTACTTATAATTGGGTTTGAACCGCCATGGTTTTTAATTTTATGCGAATAGTCTATTATACAAAAGCATTAAGAACAATAACAAATAATCGGTTGTTCGTGTTAAAGTTTGAATGAACTGTTTTATTTTTTCCTTTTTAAAAGTTTTGCTTGTTTAATTGATTTCGTAATTTTTTACTTTACTTATAATACATAGTACATATATTGAACACAAATTGTTATTCGTTTATGTAAATACTTGTTACATACACATTTATTCTCTTCATGAGTATTTCATACTGAGCAAACTAGGTTAAATTGTTATCATGCATTTGGAAGATAGTTGTTATTACTCGAGCATTTATTTACATTACATTATATTACTTTATTAACAAGTCTTAGGTTTTTAATAATAATTGTATAAAGGGCATTGAGAAAATTGAAGCAACAACATTGATTCAATATTTCTTCCTTAATTATTATTTACCCCCCTTTACATGACCAGTTTAATCGAAATAATTAATATTTAAATCAGTTTATAATCCCTTTTAACGAATTAATATGTTTGACGTTATTTAACCAGTAATTATTGTATAATTGAGATGTATTTTGTTATATTATCAATTGTGTTTTTTTCATTTTTACTGAAAATTCTGATTTTGTTAATTGAGAGAAAAATACATATATTTGATGAAAACAAATTACATTAAATGATGGTCAAAATAGTGTTTTCTAAGTGACTTAATTTTACAAGAAATAAAAGGGATTTATTATCAAAACAATCAAGGTGTAAATAATAAAATAAAAAAGTTTAATCTTTGGTTTATTGTTTGAAATTCAATCAGAATTAACCACGTCAAATTCCCTTTAATAAAGTTTTTAAATATTTTATATTGTAATGATTAACAACTTTTATATGATTTTAAACAATGCAAAATTAATATTCCAATATTTTTCGGTTCATTCTGTAAAGCGTAACATTCTTTTAAGAAAAACATTTTAACATTTCTAAATAAATCGAATCATTTACAAAAACTTTATATGTTTTAGTAAATTATAAAAATATTTTTAACATTACCTTAATTCTGTTATTTTGTTCGAAAGTTACAGCCAATTTGTTAGAAAAAGATTTTATTGTGAAATTCAAAATTCAAATGAAAAATACTTTTCAACTAATGAAATAAATCATTAGTTCATTAAAATGTCACCACGAGTAAGTAAAACATAAAAAAAAAATTAAATAAAAAAAAACAAGACAAAACTATTATATAATTCACCAACATTTTTACTGACAACAAAAAAGTAAAAACCACGTGACTGCATTATTACGTCAATTGAAGTTTACGACAATTACACAACCACTTAATGATTCTTGCATTTCGTTCAACAATCGACGGTGGTTCACTGTTTCGATATGGTTGCGGCGTCTGTGAACTATTGTCTGTACTGTCTGGCAGTCTATTAGAATCCACAGTGCTAACATCCGAAAAGAATACAGCACTTGAATCCGAGTCATTGTCACTGCTGTATCCCGTCTTTGGTGTCATAATCTCCTCATACTTTTCATCGTTCAGGCCGAGACGATCAAAAAACCTTTCCAATTGCGATAAACTTTCTGATTTACCACGTCTATCAATGGTGGCCTGCTTGGTGTCAATCATAGGCGTATTGCGGTTCCAGTAACGATCACTGATATCACTTTTGGATCGCAGAATAGGCCTGCGATCCTCGTCGCTACGAACATTGCGATCATTTGGTGAAGGGTAACGAGCCCGATGCTTAAAGCGCAAACACTTCTGTCGCTTGAATGTGCCCAATGGAGGACTCAGTTCATTTTCGTGCGGCAACACTTGCGTATGCTCCGACTGCAAATGTGGTACTTTAGCCGTCGGACTTTGATTCTTTGGTGAAGACTTGTAATAGCCACGTGCCATTGCCTCCTCATAGTAGCGCTTGGATTTCTCATTGAAATCATCCTGAAACGCCTCCGGTACTTCAGGTGTGGTGAAATTAAGCAAACAGTCAGCATCTTTTTGAATTTTGGCACGACATTCCAGGCAATCATAACGTACCGGCGGAATGCCGTACGCGTAATAGGAGTTGCCGCTGTGCTGTGTGGATGAACCACTATCACGCCTAAATTCGCAATTCGTAACAACAAGGTTATCCTTTTGTTTGCAGCATGGCTCACTATGGTGCGTGTAATGACCAGAGGATCCTCCGGAATCACGATTAAATGAACTTCCAGATTTATTGGAGCGATTACCACGACTGCAACAACTTTGTGCCTCACTGTGCGGTGAATGGCGACAAATTTGCGAATGCAAATCAGGAAGAGATTTATGACTGTTGATGTTGTACGATGGTGAGTAATCTGGCTCCTCGGTAACAACTGCTTGGGAATGCGAATAGGAACGCTGGTAACCATAGCGGGATGCATTGCGGCTGGGATCCACTGAATTGTCGGCAGCATATTCAGCTGGGGGACTTATTGCACGATAGTCATCGGTAAGTACTAATGAATCATCAATTCCGTACGAATAAATGTCTTCATCTGTGACGGGGTGTGGTGGCAGCGATTGTGGCGAAAGAAATGCACTAGGAAAGAACACAGATACATCTCCCTGATCGGGATGAACTGTAAGCTGTGAGTTAAAGTGCGTTAGACAACACGATGAAGAATATTTTTGAGCAGTGCAACTTACCTCTTGTGTAATTTTAGTACTATGATATTTGGCAAATTGGTCATATTTGGAGTTGGGACTATCCGACTTGTATTTAACAACACCAATATCTGGTGGTGGTGGTAATCCACTAATGTCTTTTAGTTCACCAGCATTCAGCAGTTTACGCAGCTTCGTCTGCAACAAATCCGAACTCGTCGACGCACAACGACGGCTAGCCGCCCTGTTATGGGGCAACGTTCGTGACGGTGATATGACGCCTATTAATAAAATAAAACAAAACGAATGAAAGTCATTAAAATCTTGCTAACGATTCGCGTATTCAATTACAATTACATGACGGCGCATTTCCGCGTATGTTCAGCTGCTGCTGTCGATCCAACACCGTCTCCGACTTGACATAGAACGGTTTACTCTCCGCCAACATTTCGACGGCCGATTTGCGTTTGGAGTGACGCTGCAGCTGCAACATTGATGGATGATGGTAGTGGGTTGAGGAGACTGTCGGCGTCGACGATGAAATATATGAGGCTGGCGGTACAATTATATTGCCTGCTGGCTGACTGCCTGATATGAAGGGCGTCGATTGCTGCAGTGACGTTGGATGCGATGACAAATGTACCGGATTGATAGTGTTCGAGTTGATTATACGATTGTGATGGCGAGGACTGCCACCATATACTGCGGCCGCCATCCTAACTGAATCACACGATTCTATGATTGAGAATTGTGTTTAAATGGAGTTTACCTGAAATAACAATGTGAAATAAAAACGTGTGACGTGTGTAAACAAACCTAAATATATTTAAATCAAAATTGCCACATGTGATGGCGAAAATATCTAAATTTCATTGTATACAGATAAAAGCACTTCCCACGCCATCTAACATCTGGGTGTATGTTTATTTTTATGATCAAACTGAAGCAACTTATTTGTTTGGCAATCGCTCGTTCGTTGCCTAAACAAGCCCACAATCTATGTATTTAGCCAAAACATTTCAAACATTTTCATTCACAATCATAAGGAATTACAATATGCAACACAATCGCTGCCACATCATTGACTTTGATGTTAACATGCATGCACAACATTCTCTCGCTCTTATCTAAAGTGCATGGCTGATAAACTTAGGCGACCCTCTTGGCCCACGTTCTTGGTCATAAGAAAAACTCAAGGGCTCCCAGATGTGTTGTGCAATCAAGAGCCCTAATACAGAATTGGTAAACACTAATTTTTATCGTTGTAATTATATTGTAGCCTTGTTTTGCTTTTCGTTGTCCCGCGTATAAACATGCAGTCGAATTTCGTAATTAAGTTGCGCACGCACTATTTGTGGTTTTGTTTAAAAATTTAATAAAACGCTGATTGTGTGGTCTTCGCGATCTAATTTTGAAAACAAAACATCGGCAACTTTATTGCAACCAACTGTATTAAGGTCACCAATCAGGTTTTATTTGGAGTTTGCCTTTTCTATTCTTATGGTCATTGTGTGGGTGGATATTGTACGAAATTGATGGAGGTAAATTCAGTGGATTAGTCAACTGCTCTTAATTAACTGCGCCTATCTAATTTTCGAGGATTTTTTTAGTTTAATTTTAAGAAATAAAAAAAAACCTAAAAATGTACCGAACGAAAGCATCCTGTGTGGCTCTGACTTTTTGAATGAGACGGTAATGTTTTCAAATTAATTATACAATAGTAGATTGACATCAATTGGAGCAAATCAAAGGTCTTTAAACGATTAAACATGTAGTTGTATATCGTTGTTTCTACTTTATTTTGAAATTTTTTCAAACAAATAAGGAGGAAGGTTTCCTCTTAAATACGAGTTTATAAAAGCACACATTTATATTTAGTTTACTAGAAAATTTACTTAAAAATTATTTAAAATGAGTGTGTTAAAAATTAAGTGACACAAAAATTATTTAAATTGGCACTAAAAACAAATTTAACGACTCTTTTTGGATTTTTTTTTCAAATATACAATTACCGAAATTCAATTACTTTTACTTTATATTTTAAAATAAAATAAGAACGTCAAAAAATTATGTTAAGGACCTATAAACATAACAATGTGATAATAAGAAGTCAGGGTTAAATCAAAAAACGTTTCTCTAAATTGTTAAAATAGTCAAAAATTAATTGCAAAGCCAAATTAAGAATTTATACAACACAAAATCAGTGTGCCTATTTTTCCCAACCTCACATCTTACAACACGAAACTCACAAACATTAATACAAATCTATAAACTGCTCCCTTTTATGGTATCCGCATATGAGCGCGGGATGAACCACACAAAAGAGTGTAGACAATAACAAAAAGCTCGCAAGTCGCAACGTAAAGTATGAAAACAACACAGCGAATAAGCAACAAACAACAAACAGCACCACCAAACAAAGCGCGAACCAGTGTTTTAATCATGATGCCACGTCTTAAGAGAAGCGCGGCTAATCCGTTCCAACTTCCATAGTCATTATTGAATCCCACGTAAACTTGACCGTGTATAGAAATACATGGAAACAGCAATTATGACATCAATCGGTCATAATATAATGATTATCGACTTATAGAAATGTAAAGACGAGTAAATTCCAGTAACATGTAGATATTTAGTATAAGTAATTCATTGTATTGATTGTTGACACCGTTAGTTGGGTAGGGTGTTCAAGACCACACCTTCCCCGCTTTCATGTTTACCACATCAGAATTCAAGCTACTTTAGGATCACATTATAGTTAGAATAATCACACAGGTTTATGAGAAGTTATGTGTTGGCACCAGTTTAACTGAATTAATTTGCAAATTATTCTTGATTTTTCAAATCATAATGATGAGTTTGTTTTTGTTACATTTGTATCACGTTTGCGACATTGCACAAACAAGGATAATGCACTCTAGTAAATCACACACGCAATAACTATAATGGTCTTTAGCTGAAACTCGAATGTGAAGACGACTTTTTCTCCACTTATTGTCTAAGTAATGGTATTTCAATGGAAATGTGAGCTCCCATTGAACAATTCTCCCCTTGTTCATATATGTACTTTGAATTTATATATATGTACCTTAAATGTATAACATATGAGCATAAGACAATTTTCTCTCATTCTTGTCAAATAATCCAAAAAAGAATATTACATTGTGAAATATTACAAAACGTGTTTGTTTGATGCACGCGAATATATACGGCATACACCATTTTATTTATAGGACATTTTTTATACGAAAAACTTGTGATATTTCATATTTATGAAGCATAATCGATAAAACATGTTCGTATATATGCTCCCTTTTCTATGCTTTAGGGATTTTTCAATTATACGACCCCAACACTCTCGGGTGGTGAATTTTTTTACTTCTGAGGAGACTGCATAAAAATACAGCATTGCTGTCCAATGAAGCAGGGAATAATATGTTTCATTTCCTGTCAAAGTATAGTGAACGAAATTCAATTCATTTCATTTTGTTTTTCGGTAATAACACAGAAACCGTTAAGTAAAAGTTTATGACTCGGAAACTTAATGGAACTAATTGAATTTCGCTCACTCTATGTACTCTGAACTGACCATGTATTTCATAGCAGGAACGAAAATACAGCCACAAAAATTAATATTATTTTAAACTGACCGGCATAAATGAATGATTAATTTTCAGTTCATTATTTGCAACAATTTTTTTAAACCAGAAAGCTTCTCGTGAATCTGTGTCAAATTGATATACATAAATAATGAAATGAAGAGAGAAAAAAAGAAGAACGGGTCACAACAATGCAAATCAAATGCAAGATTGTACAATTATTTTCAATTAACATAATTCTCTTCTTGTGGATGGATACATCATGATTGCTGCACAAATAATACGAGAAGAAAAAAACAAAAAATACACGACCAGTATAAATAAAATTTAGAGCACGTTTCTCAACGCCTTTTTTATTGTTGACACGATTATTTCGATGCAATTGTCCTTGTGGCCCGATTTTCTTATACATTTCCGCCCACAGGCGTATCTCGTCTTGTTGAAGTCCTGCGTTATCATGTACATTGTGCCAGTATGGTAATCCAAATATGTATAACCAGATGTGGAAGTTCGTTCTGTAATGAATAATAGCGATGCATCTTCGTTTGTCAGAGTAAGTTCAATCACTCTCCTTCATAGGTGAAGGGGCTTGCACAATATATTATAGAAATATAGAATATGCAAATGTGAAATGAGAACAATGAGAGCGTATGGGTAATCCTGTTATACAAAGGGAAAAAAATAAAATTCCTACATTCAAGGAGTAAGGACTAGCAGTGAATAAGAATGAGAACGTGTTTTACAGAATGAATAAATTAGGTTTGTGTTGTATGTTTTTGCATCACGCTTTTAGTTTCGTTTTAATTTTTGATATGCTCCAGTTTTGATTCATTATTGTGGTCTCCTTTATGTTTTGCAAATCATTTATTTTAACAACCTTTTATTGTTGTAAAATTTTGAAATTTCAATCTTGATGCCACACAGTACAATATTATTACAAATCGGAAACCACATCAAAAGTCTCACAAGACCCAATAGAAATACCAACACACCTAATTCCAATTAGTAATTACACTGCATCGATCAGTCGTATAATATGAGAAAATATTAACTCAAAAAATATTAAGTCAACAAAATGAATTAGGGCAAAGTCCTTTTTGTAGTTTTATGCACAAAAAAGGTTAGTCATTTACTAGACGATTTCTTGTAGTTTTATATAAACACGAAAATCTGCCCTCATTCTCACATTCAAGGCATATTACATATACAAACTCCCGCGCCTCGCCAATCCCTTTCCCCACTAACGTACTTCTAAATTGATAATGCTTGACATTTTCTTAAATCACATGATCAACAATAACAAAATCGCTACATAACCAATGTTCTTTATATTTTCGAGCACACATTTGAAATCTACAAGAAAAGTTATGATTGAAGGTATCACAATTGCACGTCTGATTTGTTTAAGGTGCGCGTTTCGCTGGTCGGCCGCATCCATCAATTTAAGTGCTTAATGGGCCGCAGTAAAGAAACATACACGCGTATGTCTTATAAAGTCCATTATCTTGTAAGTAAATGAAGTCAATGAAACCTCTATCATTTTCAATTGCGATTGTACTCCACATAACATACATAAATGTACAGATTTGAATAATATATTTTTACATATTTTATTAAATAAAAATTTTTTAAATATTAAAATTATTTTCGGTTTTATAAACGAACCATTTATAAAAAACATTTTTTTGGCCTTGAGTGATATTAAAAAATATGTAACAACGAAATTCATGCTCATTAAAACTTGAAAAAAAAACGTTTTCGAGTTCTCAAATCGAAAACAAATTTGATTTATAACACAAATTAGGGATGTTAAACAATTCATTAGAAAAAAACATATTTATGTTTTAGTCGACAAAAAAATACAAAAAATGTGTGTGTTAATTTTTAAATCTTGGATATTTTTTGTTTCAATTATTAAATAACGTCGCGTTGCGTTGTATGTAAGGTTTAGTTATGTTAACGCTACTTTGTGTTTACCATCACAATATTCACGCAAGCGCACATCAACATTGATTGTTCCAATATGCAATGCCTACAATGTGATGAACAGACTCAGAGTTCAGCTTTTTGAACAAATATTTTAGTGTGGGTGTTCTTGATTGGTTGAACCATGCTTAATCAACGAACTGATTTTATACTTGTAGTCAGTTTACTGGGTTAAAGAATGCGGTGAGCCGTGTGTTGAGGACTATAAGGTCTATTGCAAGTCACGACTGTGCTGGTCGTGAGATGAAACACAACAACAATATTTTAAATATTTTTGTTATACACATTCTCACAAAACAGCAAAACATAGAAGCAGAGGGCGTATAAGACATTACGGCATGTGCGGCAAAAGCAGGCGATGTCTTTTAACAATTTAGTCAAAGCAAGATCTGCATGCAACTCAAAAGAAGGTCAGCTTATGGGAATGGGTTCACGAGAGTCAAGAGATGAAATGGCAAGCCGGTTGTTATAAATCGTATCGGTGGCCGCCGTTCATGAATGATTATTATTTGAACTGTTCTCATATCATAAAGAATCACGTATAATATACCATTTCTTGTTCCCTCCACGGTAATTCGCAATCACCACGTGGTCACTGCAGTTTCTGAGTGGTAGAATGCCTAAGAGCGCTATTTCCACGAATGGGTTCATTTTAGGCTGTATTGAACGTATGATATAATGTACACATAAAGTGAACTAAACCGTTACATTAAAAAAACGATCAAGAACAACAAGTAACTAAAAGACATGGTTAGTCTTTAACGCGTGTATATGTTGTATGGTAAATGCATGAAGCTTCGTTTCCATTTCAATGAAAATACGCTGAAGGAAAGTGAGAACAAAAGACCCGCCGAGATAATCACTTAACAATAAAAATGCTTTTCCGTCAACATCGTACGCCGTACGTGTTTAACGTTTGCTTCAACTGGCAAAACTGGAATGAATTTACAAAGTGTTTCAGAATAAATATATGTTCCGGATGATGGGAAGAAGAAATGAGGAATTTTTTTTACTTTACTCGAGTATTTTATAGGTAAAAGAAAATATTACAAATATGCAAACTTACATTGGACAGAAACGAACTGTAATGGGAATATACTCATGTCTTAAAATTTCATCTAAAACAATTATCAGAATACATTTACTACTTTTAATTTAGTCGTAAATAAACAACACGTTCTGTGTATGTGCTAAAAAAGAACTGTTGGCAAACTAAATCATAGTAAGACTTGACTTCTTCAAACGCCAAATAGAAAGCCATTTTTTTAACTTACAAGTTACAACCCCTTTTTTTAAACATAAACTTTGTGGAAAATATCAAATATATATTAAGTGTAGAGGTTTATTTTTGTTTTAAAAATTCCTATAAAAAAGAATTACAACAAGTGTGTATTACACAATATGCACAACAGAAGATCGATCCTTGATGTAGTTGCTGAAGTTGCACTTCAGTGAAAATCCATTCCTTCGTGAAACTTAAGGCATGTTAAAGTATGCACATATTCAGTGACGCTGATGGTTATCAGAATCTGCAAAATGCAAAAAATCCGCAAAATAAACAAGCAAAATAGGAACGTGTTTTGAATTGATCCTCTTTAAAATGACGGGATTGAACTACTATGAGTGTGTTAAAAAAAATAGTGTCAAATATTTTCGGTTAAGGATCTCAGTGTTCTACATATCAGGATTTAGGTAAACAAAATATTTTCCCAACATATGTTACACGACACACTCAAGCATCAAAATCAAAAAACGGAATTGAAAGTTTGTTTATCCTTGAATACAATGTATATTTCACTAAAGTAAATCAATAATAATTTTTTTGCAATAAATTCAATCAGAAAGTAAAATTGAACACAAGAGCTGAAAATGCGTTTGACATTTATTGCGCATTTTACTATGGCTTTCCTTTCGTTACATCACAACTCACCTTAAAACTATGCAACGTATAACAAAATGACACGAGGTAAAAGTATTTGTCAAGTACAGAAATTGCAATACATGCCTAATAAGTAATAGCAAACAAACACGCTACCCACCCTCAGTCATCACATAAAACCAAAGGTTCAATGAACGTAAATCTCACACAAAAATAGTATAAGTAACTATACCTTTGAACGTGTGCACAATTTGTAGAAGTCCTTGACAAAGGCCTACAAAGTACAAACTGCGCACATAATGTATTTTGATTCCATCCACATTTCACATCCCCCAAGGTTCCAATTATTCTTTGTTGAGTGGAAAATGATGATACAAGTCTGCCATTATCAACATGCTGATTTTACTTTACACAAAAACACCCCCCTGCCAAGGTTAACAGCAGCAGTTCATTTTCATTATGTGGATCACATACCGATTGATTACAATACGAAGTTTATATAAAATTCGCACATCCCCCACAAACAAAGAAGGACAGGTTAAAGTACACACGCGAATCTGATTCAAAAGGGTAATGCAGAAGGCGACACAACGTCGACAAAACTTCGCTATCAGGATATTACAATTATTTTAATCCCTTCAATGGAACCCGATACATGACCTATTACAGTACACTGAGTACAGCGATATAATGGGAAAAGAATAAACAACAAAATCAGGCGGTGGCTTCAGGGAAGTGACGCTACTGTTCGCTGGTCTGCACACGTATATCGCTGATGTGACATATTCATAATATTATGTATGCTGTAACCATTGACATGTGCACGCGCACGGCAGGCGATTACAATGAAAAATAATGCAGCAGCATTGATATTCAATAGGCAACTTCCGGCTTATAAACTGTTCCCGTCTGTAGGTACAGCTCAAAAAAACTTACTCGCGATATATGCTTTAATTTTTAATTTTTGTTCTCTCTACCTACTTATATATATAATTTAATTTGTTACAAGAAATATGTAATAGGCTATTTTTGGATTTGCTTTATTTTGATAATAAGATCTTAAGAGAGACCTTTATTAGCTTTTTGAAAAAAAACTAAATGAGAACTCAATAGAGCGCAACTATTCTAGTCAAAAAATTTCCAGATTTAAAGGATTTAAAAAAACAATCCAAAAAAAAAAAAACACCCTGTTTAAAAAAATCCCCAGGCTCACAAATTGATCGTACTGATGTGTTATGACAATTTAATGATTTCAATTGCTTTTCGCCGCACAACAATAAAAACAAACTATTACGCTTTGTGCGGTGCCCGTTAATTACCATCCGTTCGCACTTAACTTGAATAGCTAATGCATTTGTTTGGAGTTATTCACACGTCGCAATTGCACCCGTGTGCATCCCAGGCTTTCCACTTAATGCTTTGCCATTCGTTTTGTTTATGCTTACGCAGACGCAATCGGCGCACACTTTTATTTATGAATATGTAACGGCGGTACGCGTTTCACTTAATAATCATATTTTGTTATTGTCAAGCTAATTAATTTTAATGCTCAATCAGGTGCTTAAATATGAACGCACTCATATCCGACACATGAATGAGTATGTCGTGACTTCATTGACCTGCAGTGTGTATTTTTGCTTCTTTTTTTATTGCTTGGTGCTCAAATATTGGGTTTTGTTAATCGATAGTTGCGTCGCGTCGCGTCGTACGTGATGCAGCGTAGAGTGCAGGAGATTTAAAATATTCATGTTAAACTAAATTTATGTAAATTTTGGAATGTGTAACGATAAATAGTCCTATAGTTTAATTTAAAATATAATCTATGCATATAAAAAGAGTGTTGACAATCGTATGATTGAAAAGCTTTAGGTAAGAAAGCTGCACCGCTAACTACCGGTGACGCCATTTTTTTTTTATCACCTTGTAGCGGTGTAAATATTATAGTTGCTGAACGTTTTCCCCCGTGAACAGTAAATTTTTTTTTCTGGGTATTCTGAAGATTTTTAGGCTTGCACATTACACCGTCGTCTTACGAAACCGTAATTTGATTTAAATTTCGATTTACGTTTGTCCGTGACATGTCCATTTAACAAGTTATTAGAACCACGTTTTGACGACCACTAACTCTAAAATTTTATTGTAAAAATTGGTGTTGTACAAAATAAATATAGGGATGGAGTGAGTCATATCCTATTTTTCAAGGTCACATCAAACATTAAATGCGTTTGAATAAGTTTTAAATATTAAATTACAAAAAATATATAATTAAGTAAATTGAATTTTCGTCTACATCCTGAGAAATTAATATTTCAACAAAAATTCAAGCCAAATTATCAAGAACATAGAGTCATGGAAAGTTTATCGCAATAAAGTGTAAAATAAAAAGGGAAAATGATGAAACAAAAAATAGGTGCCGTTGAATCCACTATAAACTCAAAACTAACTTCAAACTTGCATTGCAAAAGAGTGGGAAGAAATAAACTGAATCGAAATTACACAAGTAAAAAACTTCTTGAAAAAAGAAGTCAATGAACTTTAAAAATTGCATCTTATTACTAACTACATATGCAGCTCCAATTATTACGTATGAGAATAAAAGAGTATATTAGGAGTATGTTGTAATGAAACATAATCAAGACCTCAATTCGCTTATGTGAGTACCTACTTAAGTTGTTGTGAACATCAATAAAATTTATTGTTTGATGTCACACAAGTACACACTTTAAATAAAAAATGATATGGAAATTGTTCAAAAATGCATTGTCATATGCATTTAATAATTAGCGGAATTTATGTCAAAAAAAACTATTGATGAAAAATCATCTTAATTGTTGATTGTTGTTGTTGAAAATTAAATTGATCACAAAATATTAAAAATATGGCACATAATCACGTAGTCAACCAATTCACATACGATACTTGAGCATACACTTTGCATAATAACATGCACTTGTTCTTAATCTGCATTTGCTCCAAAGTGCACTTCACGAACAAGTTGCGCGCGTATTCATAAGGTATTACCGCTTTAAAATTGTCCAGCGTTTTCGCTTGACGTGCATTACGCAATCGAATGCAGTTCATTTATATAATGGGGCGCGCACCAACATTGAATTTTATATGCTTGTCCACTTAATATTTGTTTGGATTTTGTTCATAAATCTTCGTACAGTTGTGAGATGAAAATATACAGCAAAAACCAATATTACGTTTTCGTGAGTATTCAAAATCAATAAACAAGAAGTGTGGAACTGCATTATTTTAGAAACATCAAAATGATTGCTAATTTTATACTTTTTGTTTCTTAAATGAAGTAATTTCTCAAGATGCCGCATGAAGATTACATTAAGATGACCAGACCCATGGGGAATATGAGTTTAAAAATACATTTTTGCACGACGCATATTGGATTTAAACATGGCCAATCAATTGCATAATAAAATTCGGTCAGCTAAAAATGGAAAGTGGATGTAGTTATCTCTGACAATGTTTCGTGTAGTTAGACAAAGGCGTTTTGACGATTCATCCTTTCATCTTATTTTTCTTCATGTTATTCATTTTAATTTATAACAATTTATTATATATTACGTATCAAGACGCAATTTATAAACATGGTTTTTGACAGAATTTAATCTATAGATAGCTTGCGTCTCTGTAAAAAAAGCAACATGATATAATAATCACCATTGACCATTTTTCTTTAAATAGAAACAATTTTAAATCGAAATTTATTTCACAACTTTTGCACAGTAAACACAACAATTATCAACCATTGTGGCGCATGCGCCAGACACTTAAAACAAAACAGCAAAACCATATTACTTATTTGATAAAAACGCCCCCATCCATTTTAACACATTTTCACAAATCAAGCAAGAGGAAACGATTTGGGATTGCATCATACTTAACGACTCTTAATTTACAGTTTGTGCTTTATTATAACTGTTCCAACTTCCAACTTTCAGGTTGCATTTTGTAGCCACTGATGCGAAAATTAGAAATTAAATCCAAAGAAGTTTCCCCACACATGCCTTTACAATGTGTGTCGGCGGATGATTCCTCAATAAATAGTTGCACAAAGCAATTATTTTTACTATTTACAATACAACAAAACTGGCATCTGACCTCTGAAACATTTGCGTTTGACCGAAATTTATAAATCATAATCATAATCATGGTTTAGATACTTGCACTTGCAAATAATTAGTGTAACTCAAAACTTACACACACGTCGAATCTTATTTTTAATTGCATGACGATCCGATTACAATAAGATGTTACTGCAATTTACAGCAAAGAAGAGGAGCCACACTATTTATTGTTATATGAACACACGCTTTAATTATAGCGCAGCCGGTGTGCAGTAGCCGGCAAGGTCTTAATAGTTATATTCTTTTCTTGCCAATCAATTTTTTTCATATTTTACTTTTTAATGAATTGATTGCGATTGCGTTCACTGCAGTCGTTTGTTTTATAGGCCAGTGTCCGTAATTGATGTCGATTAATTTCAAGGAGCCTCTGGAGCGCGGTATTCGCGGTTTGTTGTGCTCAATTCTCACTGATTAAATAAATGCTCTTGATACGTGCGGCGCGCAGACTCATGGCATAAAGAGATCATCTTATCTTGGCTGGTGGTTATGCAAAAATATGAATTTGCGTATTATACATTCTCGCACTTACGTAAGTTGTGTATAAATATAACAGCAAATGTTTTACGCTTCCATGCATACGCGCCGCGCTGGACAACCCTCAATCAGAAGCATAATATTATTGTGGGCAAACACATTGGCAAATTAGAAGGCATATTGTAATCATATGTTATACTTCTTCATTACATTATGAACTTGAGTACGTACTTAAAATTATAGTCTATATACATTGATGATGTTTTATAATGATTTGAATGTAAGATGAATCACAAGAAGAGTGTTTCTAAAACAACAAAGTAAAATGTTAGCAAAATAAGTCCATAAAATTAGTTTGTTTGTAATCCCTTGTTTTAATTCGGAGAAACACGTGCGTTGCTTAGACACAAACGTTTTTTGAAAAAGCCGAATTATATTGAAAATAATTTTGGTATTTTTTTTCGCGGTTTTCGCGGTTCATTTTCGATTTTAAAATATTTCTATCTTCCATTATGTTGACAAATAAGTGTGTAAAACTTCGTAGCGATGAAATGTACAGTTTTAGCGTGATTGATTCCCACACATAAAGATGCACTGTTGTTTCGATTTTTATATATTAGATGACCTTAGACTTTTAATATAAATTGGATAGTTAAAGTATAAAACACAAAAGTTTTCCCTTCTAAAAAATGACATTGTTAGAAACAATGAAAATTTGGCCACATATTATGGAGATGCATTAATTGTTTATTTAATATATTTATACACTTTGCATCAACAACGCGATGTCACAGGCACTTGATTACACAAAACTGCATACACATATTATAGCTCCATTTCCAGACCAACTATTTTCCACAACTTGTCACAAATGACAGAAGTCACACGGAATTGTTGGGCAAATAAAAGGCACACGTATAGGAAAGATGTATCAAAGAATCTGAGACAATGGGAAAGGTCATTTGAATTAACAAACAAAATGATACTTTGGTGTCATGTTGATGAAATCAATTTGATCCACTTACAGTTTGGGTAAGCAAAGCGTCACAAAAAAAGATCTTAAACAACTCAACATACAAATATGTAAATAAATTGTGCATAAAATGTTAAAATGTAATTAAAGCAATTGCATGAATGAATTAATTGCTGAATTGTGACGGCGATAATGAAATCACTTTCAATGAAATTAATTGAACCGCGAAGCATAATTGGACAAGAAAGTTTAAAAATAAAAAACGGAAAACAAATCCACAAAGCCACTACTTGCATGTAAAGAAACTGAAATATAATATGCAGATGCGACACGCGTTGAAGAACGCACTCTCACTTGTGTGGCGGCACCATTGTCTATCGGCAGCTATCTCGCCACCATTAAAATGTATGAAGCATAACTATGTACACCGAGTATAAATATAAGCAAATATTTAGTGGCTTTATCTGTTATTCACTGTGGCATTTATTGTTTTCTAATCGCTAGTCAATTGCATTTTTATTTTTAAAAGAACCCAGTATGGAAGTAATAAATTTTTGAGATCACGACTCTTTTGGAAAAGAAGTCAGTTCAGACACACACGTTTCTATGACTTTCTAAGATAAATTTTTAATTCAAGGCCACACTCAAGGTCAAATTTTAAAAAAATATTCGACCATTTTAATTTATTTCTCTTCATACTTAAACCACAAAATATTTTCAACACTTGAATATTTTGAACCTGGTCGTCATAAATTCATTCATCGCTCTCCCTGTCATGTAGCTCTTTTTTGTAACAGGCAATTCTTGTACTTTTATTGGATTTTCATGACAGAACTCACATCGAAACCGAGAAGTTGCACAAATGATCTTTAGGCGCAATGACTATAATAGTTGTTATAGGCTGTATTCATCGTTGTTACCATTTACTAGCGCGCTTGCATGGTATTTCCTCAATATTCAACAATTTTTTAATGAGCGTGATGCCGCTACGAAGTCATGCAAAATGCGACTTACGTCTTACACACAACACAAAGGTGTAGAGTGTTTAAACAACTGCAGTATAAAAGCAAACTAATGTTATGCTTTTGAAATGCAAGATCACGTTTGATGCATTTCTTCTGCTTCTCACCGTTAAAGAAGGTGGTGAAGACTTCTTTTTTGTTAAACAGATGTACGTGTGTATACACATGAAAAATGAAAGTGCAGAAAATAAGTGGTTGTCTCTATTCAGTGTCTTGATGATTATAACTCGATTGTGTGCACATTTAATGACATTTTATTCATACTTGAGTGACTTCTCATTTCGGATTTTAAGAAGAACTAGGTAATAATTTTGAATATTTTTGTTTTTCAATCATATCATTAAAGTTGAAAAGTTATTGACTTTGGATTTTAATATTCGTTACTTTAATTTAATTGCAGGATTGATAACAAATTTATAATTGTTTAAAAAACTTTCTTTAGTTCAAATTGAAATCAGGAAATAATAAGCTTTGCGGAACTGACGGTTAATTTCACCCACAACCTTATGAATGCACAAACAGTGTCAGTATAAAATTAACCAAATCTGCACATTTAAAAAATCGTAACCACCTTCTTCTCAGTTAATGATATTTTAATATTTTCTTTTGAAATAAACAAATAACTGCATAAAATATTTACTAAATTTAAAAAGCCAACTTTTATGTAAACGAACACTTAAACGCTCACTTCGTCTTTTGAGAATTTATGACAAATAAAAGTTAAAACTTGTGCGCCAATTAAACGATAAAACAGAAATTTAACTAATTCTCTTAATAATTTTAAGACATAAAGAAGGCCAGAGATTGGAAAGAGCTATAATGCCATTGAAATCCCCTAAGAATCACCCAAAACAAATCGTTACTAATTTGTATATCCGGTTATGTTTATTTCATTGATCACTGTCCATTGAGAATAATCTACAGCTTAACTTAAGTGTGCAGGTAATACTCGTGCAGCATTTAAAGTCATTATACAAGACTATATAAATTAAAGAAACACATTTTTCATGAATAAAATTTGTAAAAAAAAAAATTTATAATTTGCTATCATCTCACGATTGATAATTGCTGATCATTAAACCATTCCAATGTAAAAGCACACACAGGGCATGTAAAGTCTTTGAGAATTTGGCTCTATATTCGGAAAGATTTAATTATGATTGAAACTTTCAATGTACGTATGGGAGTATGACTTAAACATTCTTCGGAAATCATCTAAGTTTAACCGCGTCATATAAAGACACACGTAATATAAACTTTATTTCAGCTTGACTGACATACACTTATGTTGAAAATTAGAATTTAGAATACACTCTAGAAATCACAAATAAACCGAGAAAAAACCGACCACACAGCGGAAATTATATTTTTTACTCTTTGCACATTTTATACCGAATAAATAACTCGAAAGAAATAAGTAATTGCACATAGATGAAGCATAACATTCTTGTGTGAATTTTCATTCAAACTTTTAATCATAAAAGAACATTTCATCAAAATTGGTGGATAGTTACACAAAATTTAAAGTGAAATAGAAGAAGCATCGAATCAGCTATTTTAATAATTCGAAGCGGAAGAAATCGTGGAATAATTGCAAATTCATTTTGATTTAAATTTAACACATCGTGTGAAAGTGTGTACATTGTAGAATGAATCGAATAAAATTAAATCGGAATTAATTGGTGCGACGGTTAACGAAGTCTTCCGATGTGCAATTAAAATTATTGAAGAAAATAACAAGTTAAGTAATTGAATTAATTTATAGAGTTTATTTATAGAGTGAAAATCGTCTGATTGCATGCCAAGAGTTCATTGAAACTCAAATTTATCATTCAATACCGAATACAATCGTATGCAAACGATGTTTTATGATGAATTTTAAAAAATTGGATTTATTAACAAAAAAAATCGTATATTCAATTAACAATAAATAATTATAATAAATAATATTATAATATAAAAATACTTACAATAACCATATCTCGAATGGACAAGGGAATCTATAAAAAATAATAAAATGTATTAGCACTTTGAAGATATTGAATAAGATTTTCGAACGGTTATAAAGGGTGATCCAATTAAAGGGAATTTTTTTCAACACGGTTTTTTGGCAGTTCTTATGTGTCAACTGTCTTACCTAGTCTATGAGGTTTTTTTCTTTAAAATTTTAGGTATTTATAAAACTGCACAATCTAATTTATTTTATTCTGTTCTATTTAATTCATTTTGAAATGTTCATTTAAGTGTCAGTCTGTCCACGCTATAAATCATGGCAACATTTGAAGGAAATTATCTTTAAAAGTTAAACGGCATGAACCAAAATATCTAGTAAAAAGAGATTTTTCTCAATACATTGATTATTATGTGTTTTAAATCTTGTTTAAATCAGAAAGCTCTTATTGAATCACCCATAGGTTCAATTTAACCAATTATAATAGCACATCAAAAGTATTAAAATATGACCTTTCGAGATTTAAACATAGCTTTGATTTGACGCAATAAAAATAAATTAATTGTTTCGAAATCTTTCATATAAAAAGGGACATGCATGGTAAAACAGATGTAAGATAACAGGTATGCTCCTCGGTATACTCTAATAATATTAAATGTGCGTATGTGCATTCTACATATTGCATACGAGTAAATTCACTTATATAAAAGCCCTTTTTCTGGCTGCCATGCAAGTCGTATCAGGTTACCGTGTCAAGAGACGAGAGCTGAGCGCTTATACTATGTATATTATATGCGGCTGGTTAGTCAAAATGCAGCAAGCAGACATAAATATAAAAATAAAAAAGAACCCAGAACATGTATAATATATGTAGAAAAAAAACTTGTTGTACAAGCACAATGGTTGAGAAGTGCAGTCTGCAATGTGCTTACATTTCGTTATTATTATATACCAGTATATGTATTAAAAGTTATAACTGTGGTCTTGTGCGTCATTAAGCATCTCCGACGATTACATTTTATTTTCGCTTCACATTCGAGAATCTTTTCAGGAAACGGATATTGACATAATTACCACCCTGACATAAGATAATCGTTTAAAAAATGTATTAAATTCTTTATTATTTATGCAATTTATCTAATTATTGCCATGTGTTGTAAAATTAAGGTCGCACTTAATTATTTAATGTTAATGTATTATTAAAAACAATTAAAAATTCTTCCTCAGAAGCTTCATTATGGATGACGCCCTAAATTGGTACATTTGAAAGCGCCATCTATTCAGATGGAAAACTTCAGCGTGGGCTTTAAATCAGAGTATAAACCAAACTACAAAATAAATGGACTTATACAAGATAGCACTCAGCGTGGTTATTGTGAAATTAAATTGTAACATTTAAATGCTTTGAAATTATGTCATTTTATTGTTACTCATTGTATTAAGATTGGTATCAATCACAGAAACGCTAGGATGCATGCCATTAAATAGATATTTCAAATGCACTGCAAAACACACAAATAAGTGCAATAAACGCCCGCGCTGTGACTATGCATGGGTGGCATGGCTGGCATGGCGCTTTCAACATATTGAAACTATGAACCAATATAATACGAGTATACTCACGAATCAGTGTGGTAAACTTTCATAAAAGAATTTATGTGAATTGTGTACGTCACGATATAGGGGGTTGCGCGCATGAGCAAACATCCATACATGCATACGAGTACATTTTACACACGGTCATGCAACTGTTTTACTTATGTTTTACGAACATTGTGATATTCTTCTCCATGGACAAATTATTTTGTTTTCCCTTTTTGTCCAATTGAACACATAATCTACACAAAAATTTCTAGAAAATTTCTCTGCTTTGCATCACAAACGGATTTATGCACCACAGTTTTTAACCCAACAAGCATAAGCGTACACTAAACTGGAATTAATTTGGATGACCATCAGCAATTGACATTCAAATAACTTGTGTAACAATTACAATCCCCTGCCAAACAATCTGCATATTTTATTTGTTCCCCTTTCACAAAGTGAAGAAGAGTCAACTATTTCCGATTTGGATTTGCCGTTTTAACACCGCATAACAATACATACTTCCGAAACACAATTGTTGAAACAATAATAATTAAAAATACCTACATGGCATGGCGTGTGTGCGAATTGATGCGTATTTCTTTTAGAATGTGGCTCTACCCGTTATTAAATTATATTCTTCTTCTACGAACAACACATTCTAGATAAGCATAACAATGAAATAAATGGCATTAAAGGCACAAGAATGTTACACACATATTATATATATATAGCATATATAGCACACATTATAAATATGTACGCATATTTTTATGGGATGGCTGACTTCTGTCCCATTTTTGGTTTACTTCTACGTCATATAAATTTGCGGGACGCGAAATTAAACGAAGTACAATCTTTAAAGCAAACACGTTTAATGATAAAGGATAATTCGATAGATGAAATATATTTTTATATCATGTTTAAATGCATCAACAACATTACAACTAAATGTTGTTATTAAAATCATAATACAACTAATTTTTTGACCTTTGGAAAACCTTTGCCCTTGAAATTTTTAACAAAGTTGATTTGTCTTTTATAACACCACACTTAAAATGTGTTCATATTATTAGTTTGTAAAGTTGAAAAAATAAGAGCGGGAATCGATTTCTCAGTGCCCAAAATAGAGCTCTTCGCGAAAAATTACACTCGTAACGCCTCCTTTAAATTAACGCTTTGCAACGAACAACAATATAGAATTCAATTTTGCTAATAAAAAATTGATTCAATTCATTAAAATTGAACCACAAACACAAATTACACGCTTATATAAATAGACATAAGTTTAATTAATATTATATATTACACAATTTATGAATTATTGTACGCACACTTAAAGAAAATTGCAACCAGAAAAAATACATACTTCCACTAACGGTAAACCTGCAATAATTTATAATAATTATAATTCATAAGAGATAATTTTCTGCGCCATGCCTTCTTCTGTATTTGGTTTGATATGTATTTTAACGTGTCGTTTTTTCCAACCATCGAATTGCATTTCTTTATTCAGTGCACGTAAATGACGTACCTACAATTTTTACTTTGGCCAACAAACAGTACGGATAAAACATAAGTTCTATAATCAGTTCACAAAATATAACTGCCATTTTGAATTTCAAACTTTAGAATAGAATGATGGTTCTTTAAGAGAGAAAGTTCTGTTTAAGGTCAAAAGTATTTTCAGAAACCTTTTTTGACGAACAGCGGCATAAACGAAGTCAAAAACTTTGCCGCACATTCCAAATTCAAGAAATTATTTTTCTAATTGTCATTTCTGTGTTTTTTTGTTTTCAAAACGGCTTTTATTAAGATCATCTCAAATGCAAAGTATTATGTCGCTTTCCCTACGACGTAAATTGTTTAAGCACATTGTAAATTGACACAATGTAAACAAATATACTGTATTATTCATAAAGTGCGCACAGACGGTCATCCAACAAGGGAAATTCAACAACAGAAAAACTACCAACCGTACAGAGAACTGTATGTAACTACTGTAGCATTAAAAAAGTATGCAGACTTAAAATATGACAAATGTAATAAAAGCATTAAACAAATAACAACGAAATTATTAATAGCCAAGTGTAACATCATCCTATTTATTATAATTCGCGCTATTGCGATGAAGTTTATGGTCATTTATCCGGTTTGAAGTCTAGTTTTTCAATGTTGCACAATTCGTATCTTGATAGCTACGGTGAGCATCTATTCTGGTTAACGTAATTAGTTCTTGAATATTGTTGTCAATTTGCTTGAAATGACTATGCCGATTAAGTCACCATCTGCGATGGTCTTTCAACACATATTTGTCTAAACGACAATAACTAAACAATATACTATATTAAATCAATTGAGATAAATTGCTATTTTATTACCCGTTTGTAAACAAACTGCGTTTAATTTAAGCGGTCGCTTGAGCGCATCGATAAATTTAACAGTTCAAGATTCTTACAATCTACACGCTGAATGGTGTTGTTGTCTGTAGATCTTTGAACTGTTCTATTTTTAAAATCATACTTCTTTTTGTTATAAAAAATTTTGTTATTTCAATGGATTTTAATTAATAAATCTATGAAAACTTAACTTGCACAATATAGGAAACGCATAAGATCTGGAATAAGTAGTTATTATTTTGATAATCAAAATAGCTTTTACAAATAACAATTATTAATTGCACTGTTTCTTTATTGTTATTGTTTTCCAATGGTCAGAACATTTTAATTGGAGGAAAAGAAAACAGAATGGCTTCGTTGCACAATGATAGGGAGCTGGTGAATCCACACATAATATAAAGAAGTTATATTCTAAGCTGCGCAATATAAACTTTGCTCATTTTAAAGTTTAAACTTTCCGTCCTTAACATCTTGGGTAATATTTCTCGGAAAATACGGAATAACAATTCAATTTGTTTTATAATGCACCAACTTACTTGTTCTGCAAATATCACCCATCAACCATGTGTGTGGGTTTTTTATTCGTCGCGCTTATACGAGTACCACTGCGACAGGAATCCGTAAAAGGAGGTAACTATTTAACTTGATTTACAAGAAGACCGTGTTTGTTTGTTCCCTTTTGGTTTCGAAGCTGAAGGTGAACTTAAAAGTACATTCAATAATGAAGAATCTCGAATCTATGTTATAAAACTTAAAAGTATAAGTTATAAGTTATAACATCAAAGTTGCCACATTTTATTTATGTTTTATTTGCGGTGCTAAAGCCTTTTACATTTTCAAATCATTAATTCATAACAGGTACTCTCTTGAGATGTATTTGGACAAACGATTTACCTAATATGATCGTTGAATGAGATTTTTTTACAAATTTATTAACATTAATGTTATATTTGACGATTGCAGGATAACCGATCTATATATACAACAAAATAATTATAAAACGATTAATTTTATTGTATACAATATTTAAATTGGTTTGAATCTATTTGACAGGACATCGAGACAATATAATTGTTTTATGAAAAAATATGTGAATTAATAATGTACTACGAGTATTATATAATTAGAATTTAGATTAATTTATAACTTTAAAAACATGCATATCAGAAAAAAAAAGGTTTAGATAAAAAAATGTGGAACTTGGTTTTTGCAACAACAGTTGCCTTTACAGCTTTTGCATAAAGTAGAATCCGAGTTATGACTGAAAGAAAATTTCAAGATGACGGCCGAGGGCATGACCATTCTGTCCTGCAAATCGAGTTTTAAGTAATGAGTCTCGATGTGTCCCACAATAAATTTCAAATCTCAAAAATGCTCATGATTTTTTTTATTTTACTAAAATAGTTCATTTTTAATTATATTTAAATTATTAAACAAAGAGATTGGACGGAATTATGGTAAATTATTAAAAAACATAAAAGTTAAAATTGAATAAAATTGGAAATTCAATAAACTGAAGCATTATTGAAAGAAGACCAAATAACAGGACTCTCATTTTATCATCATATGGTTCAAATACTCTCTGCAGAGATAAGTCAATACTTTAAAATATTTACGTTGCAACGGTTTATTTTTTATTATGTGAATCCAACCATATAGGCTCTTACTTGTTAACGATAAAAATTTCTTCTTCATTTCTAAAGGCATATGGAATACATTAACATATTATACACGTAGTGCTCGCGGATTATGCTTCAATATGCACGCGTTAACCGAAAGACTTTCGCTTTAAACCGCATTCGTTATGCATAAGCAAATTTCTGTTTAGAAACTATCACTATAGAGCAGCATGTAGAACACTAGACACACAGCATATTATGTAGGCGATCTTTATAGGCTTTATAGACCCAAGCATATATGAATATAATTATGATGCAAATTATATGGAAGAATGTCTGCAACTTCAACGTGGAGTACATAATGTAGGTTTCAGACTCAAGTGATATTGTTACGTACTTTAAATGCTCATTCAAAATATAGAACGTTACAAAAAATTCTACAATATAGAATATTGTTTTATGAAGATTGTGTAAAATGAATCCACGTAATAATCGATTAAAAAACGGTTTCAATTGAATACTTGTATATTGTATTCATTTAATAAGGCAACTGCAATAGCACACACCGTAAACTATTGCAGTTGCTTTATATTTTAAAATTTTAATTTATTGAAAATACAAAATGAATACAATATACAAGTATTCAATTGAAACCCAAAGTGTGAGCAACCCAAAAATAAATTATTTTAACATGCATCTGTTGCCACAGCCCACAAGATTGATTTGTGGTCAGTCAGTTGAATATTGTTTCTGCGGTTGTGGTCATTAAATTTTGATGGACACTTCCATTGCATTTTCATTGAATAATAATTAATGTTGAGGTGTTTTCGAACACCACTGTTATAGTGTTATAAATTGCAAATCCATTATTTAAAGTAGTGAGTCAGACAAACTAATTAGTCTTGGTAAATAAAAGTTTTTAAATCTTGACATCGCCCAAAATGCAATGTGTTAAATTGCAATTAACATAAAATCCACTTGAAATGCATAAAATGCATTTTAAAACGCATTAATGATCCACAGTCTCATAAGCCATTAAAGATATATTGCCTCCTGCTGATGTGTGAATGAGCTATTCAAGAATACATAATATGCTCCTATATGCGACACTTATGATGTCACGCATGAAAGGACGGACCACCCTAATTCTACTGCTGCACCGTCACCAAAAACACACAAAGCTGTATGAATACCAAATAACAGTTAGTTGTTAGAAGTATGCAATTGTGTCCTGGCTGCTGAGAGGCAATATATCTGAAATCTGAATGCAGTATTAAGGACACACGTGTATGTACTTTTGTAGAATGAAACAAAGGGAGCAGACCAGCCCCATTTGAGATGTTTTATTTGAGTGAGTCCTTTTGTTTTTTGGTTCGCCATATTTGGATTTGCCACATTTGTATAAACAAGAGTGAATCATTTTAGGTTTATTTGTACATTCATAGCATCCTTTCGTTTGTTTTTGCAACTTAAATATTCAAAAGTTAAATGAAAACGGACAATTGTAAAGTGAAAAAGGGTTGCATTTCTAGTATAAGTATATAATACGAGTACACACTATATACACAATATTGCACTGAGATTGTTTGTTCTTAATTTTTTAACACAGAATATTTTTTTGCTGATCGTTATTAAAAATTTGAAAAATTCTTTAATTGAACATTGTGTAAGAATGTATAACTCGGAAGACAAGAGTTAAACAAAAGGATGGATGGTTTAAATAGTATAACCTTGAATTTTTATATTTTGACCTTCAAATGTTTGGCAAATTGTTTGTATTGTAAAAGGCTATATATGTGTGAAAGAATTTTTTTCATGTGGGGTTCTTACATCCCATCAAATTATCTTGCAGGATAATGGTAAATGTGGTTTTGCTTAGAAAACCGTTATGTATAAAGATTATGAAAATGATCAAAATCGTAAGCACCGTTTTTGAGCGCCCATATATTTTGTTTGGTATTATTTTGTCCCTTAACTTTACCTTGTGAGATGTGACCTTGAAATAAAACATAATTAAATACGCATAATTTCTTTTACACATGTCATCCAGTAGTTTAAAAGAAAACCGAACATTCGAACGGACGTCTATGCATAATTTTTTTTTCTAGACCACTTTTTTGGAAACAGTGTCAAAACGCGTTTCTGCATTGATTTATTTCTTTTGCTAACAGAAAACTTATAGGTTTGTATACAATTAATAATGTAGGAGCTGTGTAGTGTCTACTTGCATCGTTATACGGAAGCATGAAATTGTGCAGTTAAAGATATTTTAATTCAAAAATAATTTTAGTTGTTTCCGTATTGAACACTGAACTAGAGTTATAATGAAGTAAATTTAGCAGATTTATCTATGGGTTAAGACAGTTGAGTACATAATTCCATAATACAAAATAGTAAATTGTAAATATGCAAATAAATTTATCATTTTGCATATTTCAATATTTACATTTAAAATTTGCATCTTTGCAAATGAATTTGTGTTATTTACTCTTGCAAATTCCATTCACCCGCAAAATTTCGGTGACATGTGTGCCGCATATGTTGACACAAAAAGTCGTGTTCAAAAATATAAATTTACTTCAAATATTCTTATAACTTCTGTGTAAGACGTAAGTACTGTTTTTAAAGCCACATGACTCATTTTTTATAAACAATTTTTTCATATCTTTATTTTGTTGTTGATATTATTTACAAACGAAACTGACCCCAACTTACTTACAATATAAACGTCATGTCCATGTAAATAAGAATTACCTACAACGAGTAACGAGTTATTATTGTTTAAAGAAGTTCACTGACAGTACCCAATCAGCTTATGTTGAACACACAAACTTCAATCTCTGTATGCTTCAAACATACATAGTGCTTCCTTTGCCAACACAAACGCGAATGCACGTCTGGATCTTCAAATCGAACGCCTTCTTTTAAACAATATAAATAAATAACACATTGTACCTTTACAGCTCTTTAACCACAATATGCATTAAGTTAAAATGCACCAAAAATTCATTAATACTATTTAAACGAAGGCAAAGGAATGAAATTCAATACACTCCAATCTTGACAGCAGCTCCCGCAGGAAAAGTAAACTTACGTATGTATGTACATATATGGAAATGTGTTGTCGTAAATAAGAACGGCAAACATAATATTATATGGAATAAATGCACCGCGATGTTTAAGATAACAAACAAGTAAAACCAACAAAAACCATGGAATGTAATGCACCCGCAGTGGCAGTCTTTTTGTAAAATTTACAACTGAATCCATAATCTTTTGACCTTTGACTTTTGGAAGCAGCATTTAATTCGATATTATGTATGTACTTTCTGATTAATTTATGTTCTTTGAAGTTTATGCTTCTGTGTTTTATTTAATTTTTTTTACAGAGTTTATGCGGGGTCTTTGATGATTGACAATAAATCAGTCTATTTAAGAATTAAGCCAATTAAAGACAATGTGACAATAACTAATTAAAGTTACCATGAATAAACAGAAAAACGACTACATCGCAGGGAGAGTGAGGTGTGAATTTATATACGACTGTTGCTTAACTACATTTCAATAAAGCCTTTATATGAAAAATGTGACCTTCCAATTTCTGAATTTTGACCTTGATTTTTGTCCAAAATTGGTATTGAGATTATCAATAATGTAGGACACCATAGTACCCTAAAACACACAGTATTTGAATTACACATTTTCATTATAAAAATATGAAATTGAGTTTTCAAAATTTGACGTTGAAATGTTCAGCAAGTTTTCTTTTTTTATTTATTCCTACAATAATGTGAAATTTTTTTTTTTTTTAAATATTAAAGGTTTCTGGGATATACAAAATTTGACCTTCAATTTTTCGATTTTGACCTTGAAATGTTCCGAAAATTTTCTTCTATTTTATCCTACCATGATCTGAAAGAATTTTTTTGATATTGTGCAAGGTGGCTGAGATAGAAAAATGGTTTTTGTCCTTGTCCACCCCTTTTTCGCCAGAAGGAGCATCTATCGGGATGTAGGATATATGCAGTTTTGTTTAAGATGCCTTGAAGATTAATTGTTGTGGAAATGAAAAAAATCGTAGGACCTATTTTTAAGCCCCTATACGAAAAAAAATTCTTTTGGCAATAACTTGACCTTGAAGGATCTGACCTTGAAAAATCGAAGATCCTATCCTTATATTTTTGTCTAATACTTTACAAAAAAATTTCATACAAATCGGTCCACCAGTTTAGGAGTTTTATTTTTTTTAGTGAGGAAATGTAGTGGATTTGCAAATCCTGCCCACGTGAATACTGCCGTAGTAGAGTGGAGTGGATTTCGAGATTTGTTTTATTGTTTCTAATTGCGTTAGTCATCATAACTTAACTAGTTCAGAAATAAAAAAAATGATATTTCAAAAACATTAGTTTCAATATTGGTTTATAAGCATTATAGTATATTTACTACGATCCCTGGTGAACACTCATACAACGACCAGATTTATAAACTCATTCCACTCCATTTTACACTACGTGAACGAGATAAAAGATCAATCCCACTGACCACAAAAACAAATAAGTAAAATAAGTTGCAGTCTGATCTGCGATCGCCAACGTTTATTTGTGTCTTTTTACTTTTAAGCTACGAGTATGTACTTAAAAGTAAATATGCGTGAACTGCATTTGAATCATAAAACCGCCTCTGCTCTTTAACATTTGCATGTTGCACAAAAAAGTAGTCAATTTATCATCTAAAAATACACAAACAGTTTTTACTAAAAAACAACTAAAACCTCGCGTGTTAGTAATCAGCGTCAAATAATTTCTCAAAAAAAATTGACAAGGCATGGCGAGTTTCCATAACGATGCAAATGTGTGATGTGTATGCCCGTGTTACATGAAAATAGACATCATATCATAGAACAAGTGACACTTAAAAGAGGGGGGGGGGCTCCTCGTCTGCATTATCCTCCCCATCTGGATGAAATGTGTGCGCATCCCAAGCACTTTACAAACATGATGAATCTCACTGCACTCATCATTTTTCACACGCACTGACTGTATACAGAAGTCGAAGAAGTATGCGAAATTGTACTATTCCTAATAATAAACCGAGATACCATATATGAAATGTGGATATCAGAATTGATATATGGGAGAGGCATGACCATTATGCGACATAAACATTAAACATAATATGTATATGAAATGTGGGCACGTTTACGATATGTTTACCATGCGGTTCCTGTAATAATGTATATTTGACAGCTTTAACATTCGCATATTATACACGGGTGTAAGTATAATGCGCTTCAGACTTGTTCATCTCAAAACTTCTTTTTCATTTTTCTTACTCTTCCTACAATTCTACACATAACACATATGTTAAGTATTCTCAGATTTGTGAGCGACATATTACACAAAGCTTCTGCTAAAAGCACACCACTACTTAGCTTTGGCTCGACCATATCTTCAACTGCACATGTTATGACCGTTGTACAGTATACAACAACTTTAAAATGTAAGACTTATTGTGGATGAGCGGAGAATGTGGTAAAAGATGCACTAAATATATGAAAAGCAACATTTTATTGCATAATGTTGATAATTAGCTAAACAAATAAACAAACAAGTTAAATCCAGGCTACGAACCGGTTGTAGAAGCTCACACAGTTAATACATGAGAATACAAACTAGTACATGCAATATTCAACCAACTGTGTATGATACTCGCTTCTGAAATGTGTGAAAATTGTATAAAATGTTGTTTTGTTCGTGTGCAGATAAGTCAACAATTTAGCCAGTTGTTTTAAGGTTGTCATAACTTTAAATTTAATTTTTTATATTAATTGATCAAGATTGTGCTTTAATATTTTAATTGTAGATATAAATGCATTTTCCATATTTTTTATACCAGCAAGTACTTAATAAAAGAACGAGAACGATTGTAATTTCCATGAATTATACCTTAATCTTAATGACTTATATCTCAATTAATATTGCGCTAAAAATACACTACCGAGAGTACACTCACTTGCATCCATCATAAAAATTGGGCGCATTGCTGGAGGCAGTAATAAATCAAAAATGTATTGGCAATTGTCCCAAAAAAAAAGGCAACTGTAAAAATGGGACAATAACACGATAAAGCTTGAATGGACTCGGACATCCAATATATGCGAGGCAGCACCGCCTCTATAAAGTCAATAAACTCTTTTGCACATTTAATAATGTCCAAAGCATAATAATATATAACTGGGGCTGTGATGAATAACGATGACATAATTCCAAATTTGAAATTGGCATAACATTTTGTACGAGTATGTGGATTGTGGGTTGAGATTGCCTTTCTCTTCGTGTGGCGCTTGAACAAGCACTGTTCAAAATTCGAATAATTATGTAGTGCGGGGAAGCTGAGGACCGGTCATCTCCCACCACATTTGCTTAACATTTACATTTTACATATTATGTACATATTATGATTTTTTGGCGAATTGTTATGCGTTCATTTAAGAATGACCACAAAAAGTGTTTCGACCCGTAAAAAAATGGCACGTGTATAGAGGTGGGAGTTGTTTTGTAAACTTTACAAGATAATTTCAAACATAAAAAAGCATTAAAAAGAAAACTAACCAGTACACAGGAGATCCTTGCTTATAGTAGTTAAATGCAGCAAGACAAATACATCAAATCCATATTTAGCTATATATGTTTAAAACAGCGCTGCAACACCAGACATCATTTTCACAAAAAATGCAAATAATGTGCAATAGCCTTGCAACTTGAGAGTCTCGCAAAACGCGAATCGCGATGCGTCTACTTGTCTGGCAAGTGTAAGTGACATGTATGTATGTGTGAGTAACGGTAGCAGACCCAGTTTCTTTGCGGCTCTTATCTAACAGGCAATCTTGCTCTAATCAATGATGGTTACAGATTAATACAAACGGCCATGTGTTGTTGCAGGTAAATAATAATTAGTAACAACTAACAATCAGCTGGCCAGAGAGTACAAAAACACAAGATGATTTTAAAATTGTGGCAATTGGGGCGAATTTTTTTCTCCTCCACAACAATATTTAATGTTCAGCGCACTGCAATTTTCATTTGCGGGTGCGTGTCACTGGTCACAGGCCACAGCGCTTATTTGTATGCGATGTATAATGTGCGTGTATGTGTGCACAAATTTTGCGAACACAATTTAACTGGGTGCTGTGACTTTGGAGCAAGCGACGATAAACAGGGTGGAAGCGCACTGTTTTTTGGGGCCTTGTGGGAGTGGGGGGTTTTCGCCGCGCAGGGGGGATTATCAACAGAATCCCTGTACCAATTCTTGTGTGTCTACCTTTTTGCGTGTATATAGAGTTGTAACACTGTCTGCGTTGTATGTTATATGCTGTACGGGAACACACTTGTGGGGGGATAACCGTCAACATAAATCGATACAGCAGATGTGCATAATTTCTTTCCGCTTTTTATTTTCAACTACATAATTGTATTTTGAATGCAATTTGGCTTAAACTACAATTTTGCAAATGACCTCTCACAACATCAATTCACTTTTTTTCAAATTTTTATCACATTTTCGAATCAAAACATATTTCTCACATCGTTAGAATTTGTAGCGTTTTATTGCTAATTGATTTTTATCTCAAATTGTTTAATAGCTTAAAGAGCCCATCCCTTATCACAAGGATAATTATTTCGATTGTTGCACAAGTTTTATTACATCCTTAAAATGCATGTGATGAGTTCGATCCTTTTTATATTGCGTCGTATCAAACTATGTTGTATAGATTTATGTTCATATTGAAATAATGTCAATTTCTCAACTTAATTGTAATCGATTTATCTTTTTGTAAGAAATTTGAAAACAAATCATAACCGTACTGTACTCATAATGTCCTTTATTAATTTTTTTTCTCTTGCAAAAAACGCGCAGAAGTTATACCGAACACAACCAACGTCCGACACTGTTTGAAGACTGAGCGCAAGTTTTGAAAACTGCTTGCAAGTTGCAACTGAGCGCACTTTTTGATATATTTCATTTTGGGGGAATTTCATTTCTCTGCGGAGTGCGGAGTATGGAGTGTGGATTATGGACTAAAGAGTTAGGACTGGACGATTGACTTGTGAGTTACAACTAAGCAATAATAATTAATAACCAGTTTCGAAAAGTAATTTATATTTCTGAAAATTATATATATTCGTTCGAATTTGCGGTACAGAAAAGCTTTCTTAAAAGCTTAAAATATATATATATAAATAGTAAGCAAGCTTTTCAATTATTAAAATTCCGATAACATTAAACAAAAACAACTCCCTTTTGTCCATGCAATACATTTGATGATCATTGAGATGTGTTAACGCGAGTTATTAACAAAATAATCATACTAAACGAGTGTTGCTGTTGCAAAATGGACAATGGTATTCCCAGTTTTCTTTTCAACAATACTTCTTTTTTCATGTATTTTCAATTTTGACGTCAACAAATTTTCTAACCAATCACGCGCGCTGTATATTTGAACGTCGAACCGAAAATTTATATAAATGAAAAGAAATAAGATAATTTAACATTAATAGTTGGAACAATTTTTAAAAGTGTAATTTTGTAAACACAATTTGAACGATTATTCCCATTAAAAGAATTTTAAAAACCTGTTGTAGTTTATATACACAGCTGATGTAATTTAACAAATTTCGAGTATTTATGAGATCAATCAATACTTTTAATATTCCTAAAAGTGGACAATCAACGAAAATAATTGTGTCATCATTTTATCATAATCATTTTAAATACAATTAAAAAATATATTTCGGTGATACTGGTAATGAGGGATCGCATATATTTAGATTAACTGCATTTATTTTTGTTTTGATTGCGCGTGTTCTACTTTATATATATATCTGGTCCGTTGAGTAAATCGAATTGTGTATGTGCACTCACACATGTAAACCATTTTATTCAAATGATTTATTTGAATTTCTAATAAGAAACAAAAATTGTATGAATTCAACGACATTCTTGTAGGATTTTTCCCAAAATTTTAAAAAACATCCCCTTTGAATTGTGTTAAATCAATTCAACAAATATAATAAAAAACTGTTGTCTCTTTTCGAACTAGAGAAATGTATATTATATTTGTTTTTGTATTCTCTTGTATTCATTGTTATTCATGTTTGGTTCAAACGCGCGCACACTTTAAAACACGCTTTTATTGGTATTGTGGTATGACCGCAGTAATGCAAGTGTGTATGAAATTAAAGCAGGCTTTTGTACGGTTGGTTTGGTACTCGCACTGAATACATTTGCTTGTATGATGTGAGCCTCTTACTAAAAATTAAATCTTTTGAAATGACAGCGCCGCTGCTTGCTGCGCATTACATCTAGGGTTCCGTGCTAAATGTCCATTCTGAATTTTATTCAGTTGTTTGACATGAAAAAGTAAATAAAAGTAAATTAAAATGTTTCTATTATAATTCTTAATTAAAATATTTTTGTACTTCAATTAATTAATAAACACTTTTTTCATGGTAATTTTAACATGTCCTTTGTTGTTTTGTGAGAGTTTTACATAGATTAATTGCCCTCATAAAATTTTCATAATTAATATCCAAAAATAGTTTTCGTATCTCTTGATTTTATTTCCTGATTACCAAGCAAATTAATTACATTAAAAATTATATCAAAAATTCTTTAAACTTCATATTAATGTTTGAAATGTCAAAAGATTAAATTTTCCACTTGGCACAGAACCCCAAGTCCCAACTGTCACATTCAACGCACATATTTCATTTTGAATGTGTTTTTTCGGCGCAAATCTGTGTGTGTACACGCGAGTATAGTAGACGAGCATGTGTGCGGCCACTCGGTGCATGTATTAAGCGGTCGTTTATTCTGTATTATACAGGCAACTCAGGTAAGTCTATAATTTTTGCGTTCCTACACAAAAGTTTTGTCGATTTTAAATCAAATACGCGACTGGTTGTCCTTTGATTAGTGCGAATAATTACACGGGAATTCAATAGTAGCAAAGAAATGTTTGGTGTGTTCTATCAACAAATTCCAGTGAGTTTACTATTTACATATATTCCTATTTCATTGAAATTTATTTTTATTGAAAGTATTTTTTTCGTTTTTTTACCCTGGTTTCGTCTTGGATATATATTTTTCTTGTGTGGTGTAAATGGCATTATTTTACTTTTGATATCATTTTTTTGTAAGTGTTGTTGCTTTTCTTCGTTTTGGGCGCCGCGTTTGCGTCGTTCCACCCCCTTCTGAGTAAATTTTTTGTTTTTTATTTATACACTTATGTGATATTCCTTTATGCATTTAACAACATTGTTCTAAGCATTTGAAAGTGCCCCCAAACCAAATCAAAAAAAAAAAATGATGCGAAAAATTGTCTTTTGATATGGGCAAATGGCTGCACCAAATTTTTCATTGATTTTCAATGTGATCGGCAAAGCGATTTACTCAAACATATGCTTTACTTAGTTTTCTCAATAAACGACTGTATTTTGGTGTTAATTGTGTGCTAAATTAATATGTATTTATCAGAGAAAATGAGCTTAAAATTTTTTCACAATTTCGCCCCATGTCGACCGCATAAACCTGCACGTAGTACGTACATACACATTTTTTCTGTGTGCAAATGGCCGATGCGATTCCAAAACACATCGCGTCAAAACATTATGGCGGCATTTTTATGTTTATATATACGGCGAGTAATTGGTGTGATTTTATTTGATGTACAGAGACAATGGCACGTCGGATTTGATTAGAAAACTTGCCCAATTCAATCGATTTTCATATTTTATGTGTTCATTTAGGGTAAAAAAATGGTGGTGCTAGATAATGAACCATATTTGTAATGACGCTCGGTTGTGTGTTTTGCCACAGCGCTGGTGCCTTACGTAGTGCGATTCTCGTACTACTGTGAGTAGTTTTTGAGTAAAAATGAAAATGAGTTGATTTTTGCAAATTTTATTTTTTTTCCTAAAATATGTAGTATGGAAAAAAAAATACATTTTACACTGCAATCGTTTTTATTATTCCCTGTTAAATATTGTTTTGTTGCAGAAACCGGAGAAGATTAATTTTATGGGCAAAAACCTCAGTCGGCAGAAAAAATTGCTAATTCAACGTTTACTTTTTTGTGTTAAGTTATATTAATGCAAAAACTGCTGACAAATTACACTATTTCTCAGAACCCTTCGGTATAAATGCATATTAACTAATTAGCGTGATGCACGATTCTAGGTGCGGGCAGGTTCAAATTGCACACAGACAAAGTAGATCAACAAGTTTAACCAATTGACCCAATCTTAGAACCTGTTTATTGTGTTGCCTGTTATTTAAGGGAGCCTCAAGGGTCGATTCGTCTCTATTGCGCAAGTGCAGCTGATTCTTTTCTCAATTGGCAATCGCATTCTTTTTATTTACACAATAGGATGTCATACTTATGCCTTTACATTATTTCCCTTTAATCTGCAATGTCAAATGATTCATTTTACTCTAAAGCAGGGTTTAGCCAGGTGTACATAATGTATTTAATGAGCTTATATATATTTTCAACAAAACAAAAAATACCTACTCAAATCAGCTGTTTTTATCTATCAAGTGCATACACACCGGCTGCACAGGTATTCCACAATGGAAGTATAAATGATCTAAGGTGGCTTGACCCTTGATCGAAATTACATTACATTTGACTGTAATTTATTTATTTTTATTAAACATACCGAGAATGTTTAAAGAATGAGCAGTTTGCCAAATTGATGTTTTATATTCAATGTATATGTGGATGAAACTTTAATCACATAGTATAACTGTTTTGTTTATGCTTAAAGTGAAAAATTGACAGTTAGAGGAACAATTTAGTTTGTAATTATTTGCATTACGACACCATTACATTTTATCATAAATCATAATGTGATTTCAAATTAATTATTGTTTGTTTTATTTTTACACAACTTTTTCAACTTAGTTCAATTTAGTATTTTCTTGTAATTTATACGTAGTGTTGTTTAATGATTGTTAAAACAATTATTTTGATTTGATTGAAATCATTATGATTTGGAGGTAAATGTGTCGTTACAATTAGTGTTAAAATGTTTGTTTTGGTATTTATCTTCCTCCCAGCTGATTCTTATCTAATCAGTTAAATAGTCCAATTCATATCGTCGTAGACACCAATTACATTATAATTCCTTTTACGATTTGTTGACATTTTCAACGATTTCAATTCAAGCATAAAAACTTGCTTAGGTCACTGTCAAGGACGCGCATTCGAAACGAACATTTATGTTTGGTAAGCTGCGATGATTCAAATCGCTGGCAATTTAAAATGATAAAGTTGAACTGAAACAGCTGATTCAATTCATTTACATTTTATGATGACGGAGGAATGTTTTTCAAGTCACTAACTTTTAAAATTTTTGTGATTTTGTTTTCATCATTTTCTACATTAGGGGCTGTTTTCATATAATTGAGAATAATCCTTATCAACAATAAAGAAGGCGTATAAGAAAAAATATTAATGTCAATATTTAAATTACAAGTAGTTATTAAAATATTATTCATTGTATTTTTACATACATTAATTTTAAGAAATTTGAGCAATCACATCATCACTACTTTAATTGATAATATATTTTTGATTCATAACTTTGAAGCCAATAATTTTAAAATTATAAAGGAAATAACACTCAGTAATAGTTGTTCACACATTTCAAAAAAAAAAACTACAATAAAGTTATGTGTCAATACAAGCAGCAAACCTAATTGCAATTCACATTGTTTGATTTCTCGCTGTTTAATTGTCTGTTACTTCTAAATCTCATACCTCTATTATTCGCAGATCAATTGTTAATGTTGTCAATCTTACGAGAAAATTTAATACATTATATTCACTTTCATTATCAGAATGCGGCTTTTATTACAATTCTATGAAATCGCATTTTGAAATATGTACCACCGCAGCAATGGGAAATTATATTCAATTTCATAAGTTTTGCTAAATTTCTGGAATTTAAAGCAGTTAAAAAATGTGCAGTCAGTTTAAATGATAATGTTTCTTAACAGTACCACTATTAATTATAGAGAATATAAACTAACAAACAGGTTCTTTTTGACTAAATGATTTGGCTAAATTTTAATTAAATTAATGGTTGTGTTCCCATGTTTCTTCACATTATAGGAACATCATTTGTTTAATAATAGGTAAAACATATTTAAATAAAAAAAAAAATTATCTCAATTATTATAATTGTTTTCTTTGTATGGCAAATTCTTAAGAGAATGCTTCCAAAACACTATACATATTTTTATTTTGGCCTGTTATTTAATTAATATAATAAAATAAATGACAATAAAGAAGTATCTACATTTAAGTTTTATCGTTTATAAATTTTAATTTAACACATTGTATTACATATTAAAGTTTAGTTTTAAATTGGTATTATTGTTTTTCTTTTTTTGAGCATCAAATTAAAGTTTATGCAATTAATTAATTAACAAAAACAATAAGAGGTAGGTATTATGACAAGCATATTTATTTTGCAAAGAACAAAGGAGCATCGTGCATAAATTGAATATCGATTGAAGGGCGCGCGTTGTGGTTTTAACAGTCGCCACATATTACGTATATTTTTTATTGTGTGTCTTTACAATAGCGTTTATATTTGAGAAAACCTGTGGTTCTACCATTTTTTCTTAAAAACCAATTAGTTCATTTTTGAAAATTGAATGTTTAACAAAATATTAGAATTCATTCGATAATAATCGTTTGATAGTTTCATCGACTTATTTAGCGAAGATACAAACCATGAGTCAGTTGAAATTTAAATTTTGTTCGTTTACAAATAACATTTTTATGGTAATTTTGCTCCAGTGCATGCATTAAAGGCAAATTTTACACGTTGAAAAGAAAGATAACATATTGAAATTTCCATTCTTTTACTAAGTGCATTTTGATTATTAAAATAACAGTATGCAAGAAAATGCCAAGTCGCAATAGAATTAGGCAATATGGCTAATGTATTTTTTAACTTACTCCAACCCATCACTTAATTGTATTTGTGGATTTAAAAATTTCAAGAATGATCCAAGTGATTCAACTTTAAAAAATCAATTTAAAAGGGGAGAGCGGAAAACGTTTTTTTTTGTGTTTTTTCTTTTATAACGCCGCGCGCGTTTTAAGTGTATGCAATATGCAATTCAATTGCAATAGTATGTTGTGTGCGCACAGATAATTCGCCCATTCTTTTTATAATATTCTGTTCATTTTACGTACTAGAATGTGTGTGCTTGCATTTTATGTACGTATTTGTTTCGCTTGTGTGGAGAAATGGTGCCTTATCCCCGGCATATTGCCGCGTTTGCCCCCTTACGCTGGCCCTGCAGGCATATAAAAACCCTGGGAAATGCGATTTCTTGTCTCTTTTTCTACGTACGGATCTGGTCTTATATTGACCGTGTGCTTGCGATGCCGATATTTGTCGAGACCGGTTGTGCAGAGTTTATGTGTGCGTGTCGTGCCAGTTCTAGGTTTTTGTACACATTTACAAAAACCAAAATATATAGACGCGCGCACAAACACATTTTGAAATAATTTCGAAAATTGCTTTTTCTTCCCTCCCCCTGGCTATGTGTAGAATATTTATATATTTGAAACGTACGCAGTTGGCTTAATTTTTTTTAACAGTTTTTGTGCTCCTCGTTAAATTAAAAAAAAAATGCACACACATGGCCGCTAAAACATTATTTTGTATACGTAAAACACCGTAAAATTTCCACCCGGTTTACACAGAAAAGGCCACGTTAATTATAACTAAAATAAAAATTACACAACGATGTTGGCATGGGTAATTAATTATGTGCTGTACATACTACATACTACATGCACGTAAGGTTGAGATATGTATACCAATTCATTTTAGCCTCATGTGAAACAAACACATATAAACTTTAATGGTAGCTGCGCCACTATGTTTCAGTACATATATTTGAGTAAATAAGTGGCCGCTTCCATGCATGACAAAGGGGGCCATAAGAGGGAACGGTATACATAGTTTATTTTAGTTTTATCTCGCTCCGCTGCGTTGGGAGGGCGCGCAATTTCAACATTGAATGGCGCGCGTTGTATGATGGCGTCTCTTTGCATTGAATGTATGGGTCGGTTCGATACATTAGTGTGTGCGTGAATGCCAAGACCGGTTAAGGCGCGTACATCGGGCGAATGTGTTGGTGCTTTTTATATACATTATATGCTGAGTACAGCAGCGGCGCGCGGCCGTCAGCAACACAATTTCCTCTTGTGTTCGTTCGTTTTGCCGAATGCGCGTCGCGATTTTATTGATGTGGTGTTTATGTGTGTTGAAAGGGGGGGCGCACACATGCAAGAATTGTTGTTTGGCTATATAGAAAATCGAGCGCGTTTGGTAAAAATTCTGTGAGTTGGAATTTTTCGATGTGTGTGTGTGTGTGTGTGTATTCAGGGCGAGTGCCTCGTTGCCAATTTTATAGTAAGATTTTATTGGGGGAACGCGCGTTGTTTTATTATTCCACTCGCTGGCCTGTTAAACAGCGTAAAATATTCAGTTGTGCTTGGATATTTTTCTCTTTTTTTGGGGATTTTTCGCACTTTCATTTTGTAGTCGGTATTTTGTCGAACGGCAGAGACGTTTTTTCGCTCGTTTGCCGCGCATTTTTATTTGATATAGTTAAGAATCGGTTAATTATTGCAGAAAGACGCGCATTTAGTTTCTATACGGTTAATGGTGTGTGTTATGTGATGACCGTTATTTTATTTTAATATTTTCTTCGATTTTTCGAGTTATAATTACCTACTCAGTGCAACGCTGTCACAGTGGATTTATTTTAGGATTTCGAGTATGTGAAAAAGTTGTCGCAAATTGTTCTTAGCCGTCTTTTTAGTGATATTTTTTGTGTTATTCAATTGAGAATACATGGTAAATAATATTTTTGGTGGCCACGCGATTCTTTTGTTCTGAACAACGTAATTGTTAGTTTTTTTTTGCGACTCACTTGAGTTTAGAAAGTAAATAATTTGGCAACAAAGGAAGAAACGTAATTACACAAAATATATATGAAATGTTAGGATGTGTTGAGCGGCAGAGTACATAAGAAATTTTATGTTTCATTTTAAATAATACAGAAGAAAAATATCTGCGCGTGTGTGTGTTGTTCCTCTGTGTGTTCGACAGGGAGGGAAGAGGAAATTTTTTTGAGAAAATACATATTTTTTTAAATAAGAGAACGAAATTGTGTGAAGCGCGCGCGTTCTTCGCGTTGAAATTGTTTTTACTAAAATTAGGGAATAAATAATGAAATATTAATTATAAATTACAAATAAACGAGCTAGTGTTGTTGAAATTAATTAAAAAATCGAAAAGTGGTAGTGCTCCTTTGTTTCTTACATCGTGTATATAGGATACCATTTACAGTGATAGTAAATAAGAAAGGGGCAATTAAAAAAACGATTTTATTGATATTTTAGCTCAAATTTGTAAAACTTGTTATTTCTAGTACTGATATTAATTTACGGTTGATTTCAGTATAGTTATTTGTTAGTTATTCCAAAGAATATACTCAAATTCAGTTAATTATCAAAAAAAATATTGTAATTAGACAGATAAAACAATTATATATATTTATTGACGAAGGAAATCAAAAAAAAATTCCCAGTGCGAGTGCATAATTGTGTGTGGATCTGAAAAAGGAACAAAAAGGACACCTTTCAAAGTACAAAAGGTTACACACTAAAAATCCATAACGGGTAACAGTACAAACACGTTGCAAAGCATAAACATTCAATCATCAAAATGTCGGAGCACCATCGTGGTGCTTGGGGTACACGCGAGGATGCCGTTTGGTGGCAGGGCACAATGGCAACACAGGACCAACAGACACTTCATCATCAACATCTGATAAATCAACATCATCAGCAGCAGTTGGCCGCTGCCCAACAACAACAGCAGCAGGCACAACAACAACAAATACAACAACAGCAGCAAATTCAGCATCATCAGCAACAACCCCAATCGCAGCAGCAGGCACCGCCTCAGCAGCAACAACAAGTACACAGCAATGATGTGGCACGAAGCTGTGCGACGTCTGGTGTACCCACACAGCAGTTATTTTCCTACAAGATGGCGAGTAGCTTCCAAAATCCAGCGACCACAATGGCGGGCGGTACAGTGCCCTCCAGCAATGCCCAAGTGAATGCATACGATTATCGATTAAATATGACACAAACGGCAGCGGCCGCTGCATCGGCGCCTGGCACTCAATGGTGGTATGCGAATAATCAAAATGCCCTCGAACAAGCAATCCAGCATCAACAACAACAGAATCAGCAGCAGCAGCAACAACAGCAGCAGCAAAATCAACAGCATCAACAAAATTTGCATGCTGTTCATACGCCTCCACCCTCGGTATGTATTTTATTAGCTTGAGACACGAAAATTTCAAGTACATATAATTGTTAACCAGCCATTTTAATGAGAACTGACATCGTCTTTTGGTCGACCAAAATCAATTTATTCTGTTAATTACATTTTAGGAATTTTTGTTAATATTCTCAAACGCGCAACTATTAATACATACGAATCGTTTTTCAAATACAAATAATTTGATAAGCCAAATTGAAATGGCCGCGACTCATTGAAATGAGAAAATTTCAAATCTTCGCAATTCTCACCCCCAAAATAATCATTTATTTTGAGGTTAAGATCAATTTTAAAATATCTATTTCCGGTTAGAAATCTCTCAATCCACACGCAGCACCTAAGATGGCGTCACAAGTTGTAAGTGGTTGTAACCCCCAAGCGTTTGCTCTCCCCATCCACAGTATACGCGTGCCACTGCCATCGTCGTCGCCACCACCATGAAGCGCCCATACTGTTAAATTGAAAAACAAATTTGACAGACATATTGAAGCGACGCACCAATCTCGGGTTTTATTATTTTTATTATTTTTTAAATGTGGCATACACATGTGGTATAAAAACAGCATAGGATGAGGCAGCCTCAGGCCGGAACAAAAATTCTGAATGAATTATTTTACCATCTCAAGAATTAAACTTTTGCTGGTTTTTGGTGGCAATACATTATCAAATGTACCAACATGACAAACACCCCAGTCTCAGTCCCCACATTGATAAAGAATATGAGCTTTAAAATATTATGTTGTATGGATTTTATACTTTTCGCTCATAAAATTATGTATTTGTATATGTTTTGAGGAAGCGCAGATAAAGCGGAAAAAGATGTTCAATAATATAAGACCGATTATAAAAGAAGAAGCCGAAATGGTGATAACCACCACATGTGGCTGACCTTATGTCCCATCCCTATAAATGTTTTAACATATAAAATATATTTAAATTCATTGAGAAATGTAGCAACTATGCGTGTTGCGTTGGTTGCCCTCCCGCACTTCTTTCGCACACACATTCACATGGTACCAGTCGCACATGCAAATGGACGCCACTGTTTTGTGCTCTTTTCATTGTGTAGCCTTTACGTACACATAAAACTAATTGGCGTTATCAATTATTATATGGAAAATTAAGTGTAGTTAAGTAAAAATTTAAATTTTGTGTTTCCTCACACACAGTAAAATATAGTAATTCATTAAAATTATCATATCTTGGTTGATTAGATAGTTCATCATTCTATTTAAATTGCTATAACTCTAATACCCATCTATCTTGGTATTGATCCACTGATAAACATTGGTTATTAATTATTGTTCGTTAAATCACAGAAGAAGCAAATTCTTTTTCATGTTGTTTTGGTTGTTGTATGTTTGCATAATATGCATACATTCCATGAAGAGTTAATACTGCTGAACACGTGCTAGCAACAAAACGGCATTATAACTGACTTCTATATTATATTGAATGAAACCATTGCGCTCTTGTTGGGGCAGATTTTGTGATGACACACGTTAGTATAGTAAAGTTTTCTGCGATTCATCTAATACAAATTATATTATCTTTGGTACCATACGACGGGTTGTAGTGGTTGGGTTGGTGATGATAATAATAACGGCGATAATCATGATGGCCTTTGTAAACTAAAAATATGGTCTCTTACCAAATGTAACCACCACCACGTCCCCGCACTCTTCATATAATCAGGCTGCGACCTGCCCCCTTTTCTTGCCCGGTTGGTTTGGTTGGTTGGATGGATGATGGCGCGCGCGGTGTACATGGATGGTTGGCTAGCATGGCTGCGCAAGATATTTATTAAAAAACGCTGTGCTGTTGTATGTGCCTTTTGTTTCACCACTGGTCGTTTTTTTTTTTTTTGTGTTTATTCTCTCTTCCTTCTACTGTGTGTTCATTTTTTGTTGTGTGTGCTTCTTATATTTCGAAAGTCGACTCATGGAACCGGTTAGCCGCAGCTAGAATTTTATATGTAGATACCAACATGAGGAATTTCAATTTTTTCCCATTTTATATTTCCTATACACATGTGTGGTGTACGCTTATATTTTACACATGCATATCTACCTATTTAAGACAAGAAACCAGAAAGCGTCGTTATTTCAAATGATTTACTCATAGATATTATTAATTTATTCATTAAATTATCAATTTAATTATAGATATTCACACTAAGAATGTTCTCAAAAACTCTACAGTCGCTATCCTCATTTTGGAATTAAAGAAAGGCATTTACCGAAATGTTTGTTCAAGCCCATACAAGCGAATTTTATCACAATTATGACATTTCAGTGCACCACACATCAGTGCATTTGGGGCTCCCTAAATAAATTTAATTTTGCTGTGGTTGCCTTAAATTAGCTTTAATTGACGGTCTCAAGGAATTATTATTATTATATTATGGTATGAGGACTGAGGAGAAAGACTGAAAAAACAAAAAGACATAAAAGCAAACACAGCATACACAAAAACTACGCGTATGCAAGTAAAAGCAAGCTTCGGGAGCACATAAATTCTCTTACACTATCGCACACACAATAACTATAAGGGCCTCCAAGTATACACACGTACAGAGCCTGCCTGTGTGTGGGTTGGTATCCCAAGCTGCGACTTGCGAGCGACTTTATAGTTAAAGTGCTTACGTAGGCAATCCGTGCCGCCTAGCGAATCCCTCACACCACATCGCCAGCACACACCGAGTAGCAGCGACTACAAACAATTTCAATTTACCCTTCCAAAAATTTATCGCAATCAAATTTATGCTGTACGCAATTTTCGCTTGATATACGTTACATATTATACCTCCCTCATGCTGTAGTAGGTGTACCATCCAGTTAATTTGGATTGCTGAAAGTAAACTGTGTGCGCACTTTTTGCTTACGTTTCCGAAAAATATAAACAAAGTTCTTACATTTATATGGGCACATTTATCGCCTCATGTGACAATACGTTAAAAATGTACACTCCTGATAAGCGCTTAATAAAATATAAAAGATTGCGAGATGGTTTTAATTTCTGCATCCCTTCATCATCAGACCATTGAACTAATAAACTGATCCTCAACCAGTGTTATTCCGTTCAATTGTACAAGTCAGAAATCATTTCAACGCATCACTTCCATACAATGCCGTCCTTCAATTGTAGGATGAACGATTATTTTGTATTATTTGTTCAAGCGAGCAGGTGCAGCAATATAATGACGCATAATATTTTATTTTAAGAGCTGCAGCAGTTGCATCCAGCTGGATACCAATATCATTGCATTATGTGTGTATGCTGATGCAGCAATACATTCCTTCCCCCTCTCCAATGCAATGCACAAGCTATGTGCCTAGCTATTGTAATCGTTTATGTACAATAAATGTTTTTTTACGGTTCTTTTATAGACTTTCATAAATTTCTATGTTAAGGGCACAATGTGCTTGATCTTAATTAAATAATAATTGTCTTGTTTTCGTCATATTCATGCCTTCAATCTTGTTTCTCTGCTGTATTGAATTTGTGTTGTAGTTATTGCAATTTCAATGGGATTTTTGCATTGATTCTTATGTGAGGTTTCGTTCATGAAATAAAGCAATAACGTTTTATGGAATATTGAAGAATGCACCCAATCGTTTTTAAATAAACGCGTCTTTATTCGAGTCTTCAATGTACTTTAAAATGTTCCAAGTGGAGGTAATTTATTTCATGACCTTGGACAAATACTTAAATCGTTTAATGGTGGTAAAATTTGTAACATGAAATGTGTGTATAGTCATAATCATTTCTATACATAAATATGCTGCACGTAAAGCATACATACAATTTAAATTCATATGCAAACTACGTGCATATGTAATGTGTTATTAAGTGTTTTGCATTTTTGCGTTTAAAATGCTTTGTGAAAATGGATTAAAAAGCAAAAGTTAAAATTAGCATAATGTCTGGAACACATTACACAAGTATTTTGTTATGTTGTAACGACAAACATAATACATACTCGTACCTACCTATAAAAAACAATAATTATTTTCACTTTTATTTTGCACGCAATTTTTACGTCATACCACGATTCATTGTTTTGTATAAATGTTATTACAAGTCTGTCCACCTACATACATTTTTCTTTAATAACTGTAACATGACCTTTAAATGTGTTGTACGTGTGCAATTGAAAAATGTAATATTCAGATATTATGTATTTATTTTTTGAATTTAAAATCTAACTTTTTTTTGTGATCTTTTAAAAATTGATTTTCATCATATAATTTATTACCTAATAGATTACAAATTTATTTATTTATTATTATTCGTAAATTAGGAATATTCAATGTTTATTGTAAAAACAAAGCGAATCATATTTTTATTTATTAAATTATTCTATGAAACTTATAAAAATGTTAATGTTGTGTATCCAGAGCCCTAGAGGTTCATAACAGAATTGAAACACTGATGTAGAACGAATTATCACGCTTGGCTTAACCTACAGTGGTGTGCAACCATTTCGAAATAAAAAACAACAAGATTATACCAACGTTGAAACACCATCATAAATATTTTTAATTGCTAAAATCGATATGCTTAAAGATTACGTCATAGCAGCAGCGTTACAAGTTGTAATAGAATTAGAGTGGCGACGAAGAAGGGGAGTAATGAGGACGGACGAACATCAAGACAATGAGTCAGACGACCAAAGACACAAACACAATGTAGTTATTGTCCGGCTTTCAGGTCAATTATTATTTCATTTAATTGTGACCCATACGAACGTCGTGTACCTTGTAGTAACTACATTGGATTGTATTTTCGCTTTTTTTTTAAAGTCCGCACCACATTTTCTTGGCTTGCAATAAGTCAAATTAAATTTCACCCAACCTCACCCACATGTTTGTGGTTTGTGAGCTTAATGAAAGCTTCTACTTTAATTTAATTTAAATAATTGAGGTTTTGTTGAAGACAAGACGTTATTTTATGTTTTATTCAATTTGGTAGGTAAATTAAACGAGCTTTATCAGTTTATTGCTTTTCTTTAATGATTTACTTACAACTTAAATTCTCATTTAATTGCTTACTTATGAACGTTTAAGTTAGTTCTATAACAAGACGTTCGCTGTAATGAGTTCGCAGAAAAGTTGTACTTTGTAACATTATTTATTATTGCGAAATAATATTAATGGTGTTTGTTTTTTTTACAATGTGTGTATGCATTTGTTTTTTGAGAATGGGGTGCTTTTTTTTGTGTTGTGAAATTCTCACAATGAATATATTATGGTATGTGTTTTATTAATTTTTTACAATTATCAATGAAGTAATCCACTTATTTTTAAAATACAATGCAATCGAATTTATTTGTAATTATCTGATTAAACCTTTTATGCTATCAATTGGTTGTATCAGAATGAGATTCCATAAATTTTATTTTATCACTACACATCTTGTTCATTCATGAAATATTTACATAAATGTTATCACTTATCAGCAACCATTTAATAAAATAAATAATAATAAACTTATAATAAGGCTTGAAATGCAAATTTTCATCATTCATTAAAATCTCAGCGTTCGATGACCTTATTAGTCATGGTTCATTAACATAAAATGAACACATATCAGTACTGTGGTAAATCATATTGATTATGTAATTCAAATTTATATGCTTATCGACATTACATAGCACATTTCATATTAATTTTTCGACTATAAAACTTCTGTGAAAAATGTTGTTTGTGCCGCATAAATTGAAAATTTGCATGGCATTATAAAATTTATTATATCGTAAGAGGTTAGTCATGTTTTATCTTGTGGTGATGTTTTTTTTTTAGTTTAGGAGGCTTGTCGGCTTCTTGTTAATTTAAAAGTCAAATTTGCACAAAATATTCCACTCGTAATTTGAAATAACTTTAGGTGGGTTGTTAAAAATATAAATAATTAACAATATATTTAGTATTATAATAATGAGGAATGACTAATCAGTAGTCAATTAAAATTGCAAATTACATAATTGCTATAAAATGTTTTTTTTTTTTAATGACGAATAATGAATTGGAAAACTAATTTTAAAAATTATTGAAATGATGATGTGAATTTTACGTCCTAAATTAAAACCAAAATGAAAAGTAAATGATACTGAAAAATGAAAATCACTCGCATTGATGACCACAGGTCACATAATTACCAAATGAATGTATCTACTTATGTACGTTACGTTTTAATATATTGATATATACGACAGCAGTTGCACTTGAACTTGTCGATTTGTGTTGGTCAATAATGGATTTTTTTTATATATGAATTAATGATGACGTATGTGATGCTGAGCTGCACGTAACTAACTATACAATATACATGATACATCACATATGTGCGGTAAGCGGTTAATGGTCGGTTGTGTTTGATATTTTTGTGTCGTGTGTGCATGCGATATGGATCTGATTGTGGATATATGAATACAATATTATGTTTATCCTTATATATGGGAGGCTGTAGAGTTTATAGTGCACCAGAGTGGGAAAGCAAACAAACACAAATGATTAACACGCAAAATATGTATATTGAAAAAAAAAAAATGTATTCACCAGCTCCAATAAAATGTGAAGAATTTTGTACATAAAAACATATATTTATGACAGCGTGTTAGGTTTTGTAGTTGTACATATAGCTGTTTTATGTTGGCGATGCTGCGATATGATTTTGCGCTGTCAATTATACATATGTTATAAATAGCAAAACTCACTACAACAGACAATGTTAGTCAAGCGCGGATGTGGGGAGGGGAAAAAAAACGCATATAATATTCAATTCATATGTTATAATAAAACGTGTGTATCATCAGGCAACGAATTAAAAGGCGCCAATACCAGAGACAGGGGGAGGTTGTGACGGAAGCGCCTCTTCACGCAGAGCAAACATATTCGCATTAAAAAAACCTATATTCGAAAAATGTGGAAAAACGCATATGGTAAAAACCACGTGGTTTTTGTCAATTACTTTATGGGAGTAAGTTTTATATATATCGAGATATGCATGCGAAGTTTGTGCACAAAATAATATATAAAATTTGTTGGGTAGGTATGTGCGTATAATAATGTTCTTCTCTTTTATGCGCACATAGAAAATATTTATATCCATCCAAATACAGTCGACAGGCAAGCCGCAAGGCGGATGAATGCGCCTTACATTGCCAGCCCCGCAGTCAGCAAAGGGAGCTGGGTTGGTGCTGCTTAAAAAGAGAAACATGCGTCTGTATAAACTTGTCAATGATATGCGATTTGTTGTATTCGAGCCGAGTTATAATACACATATTATTATATGTGTTGTGTTGTGTTGTGTGTTGAAGAGCAGCGTTTTAATGGTTGGGGTTACGTCGCTTCCACCTCCTTTATATTCCTTTTTATTTTATTTATTTTGTTGTTGTACATTTCACTTGTGTGTTTGCCTGTTTGTTCACAACAGTAAACATAATATTATTTTTGTGTGGGCCTTTTTACTATACAGCGTACTTCAATTTTTTTTTTTTCCATTTTATGTTTTGTTACATATTATTATGTGTTACTAACCGCATATGTAATAACCATTTTGTGTGGTACGTCACACGGATGTATCAAAATGCGACATGCATTTTTTTCTTCTTGTTGCTTATTTTGCCGGTATACATACAACAATTCAATAGAGCAAATTATTGGTTATTATATAAGAACATATTATGTACATTAGTTGATGTTGTTGTTATGTACAATTATTATTACACATAAAACAGAGATATTCCACCACGCATTCCATTTGCCACCCAATTTATAAGCTTTCTATATCAATGTACGTGTATCCCCTTTGCACAATATGAGCTCTCAAATCATTTTACCAATATTATTATCAATCACATCACACATCGCTCAAATTCCACGTTATGTGTGTAATATGTTGAACATAAATTCAATCAATCGACACACATCACAACATTGCTGCTTTACACATCTATCTATATTGTGATGTCCTCTCCACAATCATCCCCTCCTCCCGCTCACTATTTTAACTACATGCCATTAAGTCAATTGCAATGCAACTTGCAGTGTTGTTGCAATAAACAGCATTGTGTTTGGCGCGCATATGAAAAACAATTATTGTCGGTGTGTATCTACTTTGGGTGGTTGGTAATCGAGCATAGCATTGCCACACATTTCATACGAACGAATATTATATGTATGTACGTTAACGTAATACGTACCTATATATAGTAATACTCACTGTTTGTGTATATAATAAATTTTCTATTATATATATATGCTTATTGTTTCCATTCATAATGAGCCGGTAATTGTGAAGCGATTGAACACACACAGGATTGAAAGTAAAAGTGAGTTGCGCTACATAAATCGACGTGTGGTATCATTGGTATGATCCCCGACATTGGCCGGCGCCTCTTACACCACACAACACAGTAAACATAACTATGCTGTATAGTTATTTCTTGTTTTGTCGCTCATTTACCATTCAATGCAATGAATGATGTTTTAAAAGGTGAATATACGAGCACATATATGTAGTTGTATGTACGTCTAACTGTATAACGTGTTGAAAGGGATTATCTTGCAATATAACATAACAATATTGTCTAGGTCATAACGTTTGTACTTAACATTGTCGCTATTATGTTGTGTCTTAATACGGAGATGATGCTGCTGGGGCTGGATGCTATGCTTGCGCTATGTGTGTACTGTATGTATTTATGTATATTATGCAGTCTGCCGGAAAACTGTTACACTAAAGTGGTGGAATTGTAAAAGAAGAGGGAAAGGTCTTAATAAAATGACAACAATGGCAACAGGAAATGTAGGATATTCTGCGATTTTCACTAACTGTACTAAATAAATACACAGCAACGTTAATATTCTCTGTATTATTGTACTCTGGCGGGAAGAATTCAAAAAATATATCGCACATGATAAGACGAAGGCAGGCGCTTTTATATAAAAATCTATATATGAGTTTGTTATGGTACGTTCAAATATTTGTGTGAGAAAAGTCGGATTAAACCGACAGAAGAGACACAGATAAATGTGTTAATCTTTTTCACTGTGACTATGGGAAATTGACGACTCAGCAGACAGCGTGGCATTTGTGGATTGTGGAGGCACTGCTCATTATATTTGATGAAATAGTTGTGTAGTATTTTGTTACTCTAAATTTGGATGTCTTCATTATAATGTTCAGTCTATTTTAATCCGAATTTTGTGGGCTTGGCGAATTTGTGGATTCACGATTTTTGTTCCTAATTTTGCTTTATATAAATTTTGGATATCAATTTTTTTTTTTGTATGGACGATTTTATTTGTTTTGGCTCAAAAATCATTTTTGATTGGGCAAATTACAAACATTTTATGAGTGGGTCTAAGCATTAAAGCCAAAATTAAACAATAAATACCTCAAATTTATATTAGACCGAAACAAAAATAATTTCAAACGTGTTTTTGGCAACAGATATGAAAACATAAATTCCAATCTCATATTTTCGTGGAGTTGAAAGTTCCCGTTAATTCAGAGATTTATTTTTTAAATTATGTAAATTGCAACGTTTTTTGTTTTTCATTCAAATATTTTTCTAAAACGGTTTAACAATCTCGTGAGCCTTGTGGCCTCTAACCCTAATATCACTGATAAGTAATCATTGAATTTATAAATAGAAATATGAAGTATGCCAGCTAATTATTGGAAATTCAATATTTTTGTACAGTTTAATGTCTTAAAAAGTCCTGCCAAAGAAAATCCATGGATTTATATTAAAAACTGCAAGTTAGTTGATATTTATTTTGCATTTTGCGGTTGATGCAACATTAAAATGATAATCTGCCTAATATCACATTATCTGCAGGCATTACCATTTACCATGTTCTCATCCTTCCTAAATTCATTCCCTTTTCGGAATCAGTGTCCTTAAGTAATCAAATTACAACAGCTAATATTTGCCTATGAAGCCTTTTTATTGGAACTTGAACACGTTCAAGAGAAAATGCCAACTGTGCATTTAATTAAAGATATTTGCGTTGTGAATTGTTTTGTTTCTTTTATTTTTATCTTTTTGTCGCCTGTTCGTGTTGGCGTGCCGAGTAATAACATTGCTAAAGCATTCTGTGTTTGTGGGGAGAGGGGACACAACATGAACTATGTGCACACAAGCAGCATCCGTTTTGCTGTGTGTATTTTGTGTTGATTTGGGCCACAATCAGCACTTGATGAGCGTGTTAATAGATAAAAGGGTTTGGGATTAAGTCAATTGTCCATTTGTGTCGACGTAATTAGTTCAAAACAGTTCTTTGCAAGACTCTGTGACTTTTATACCAACAAGAATTGTGTTTCGTACATTTAAACGGAATGGGTGAATAGTGAAATTTAAGGGTATTGAAGGTCACTGCAAATTTATCAGACAATTGACATGGGTCGCAATATTTCAAATTTATAATCGTGGTTCGCACGAACATTTAACATAAATAGAAATGTTAACTAGTTGTAGGCACTATCTAGATCTTAGAAGTCGACTTGTCTCTCTAATATGAAGATTTCCAATTCAAAAATTCAAACACATTGAATTCGGTGAAATTTGTAATTCATTTTCCATCATCCACACGCAGTTCTTCAATAGATTCGGTATGAAGCTGAAACATGGGTTCCCAAAGGGTCAAAAACCAATATAATATGTTCTTGAAGCGTTCAGAGGCCGCGAAAGGAAAACCAGTGATTCCGGTTTTTTTTTCGGTACACACATATTATCTTGGCGGCCTCTTCAGCCGTATATAAATATTACGTACGTGTACAACATTCGTGAGGCTTAATTTCCAGATAGGAGAAAACGGCAATGGAGTAGTGGTGATGGCGGTGTGGTCTCAAATGACCTGACTAGCATGATCGTTAAAATTTAAATCTTACGAAATGAAGGAGAATTATTTTAATTAGTTCTGATATTTGGTATAATATTATGTCTGAAGGTTTTTTGGATGGCCAATCAAATGGTTTATGTGAGAGACGCTTAAGAGATTCACACCTTTTGGAGCAATTTCTAGGAATTGCCTCAATTACTTTTTAAGTGGTAATTTTTGTTCATTTTCCTTCTTTAAGTTAAATTCCAAATGAATGTGAAAATGTTGCTTTTTCGTCTTAATGCCATTTTAATTTTACACATCAAAACCATTGTTTTCTTATTAAATACATCATTATTAATAAAATAAATTTTTGTTATTACAGAATCAGCACTTGCAAGACCAGCTGCAGCAGCAACAGCAGCAAAATCATCAAAATAATACAAATCAACAGATCCCGATACAGACGCACGTTAAAATGCCCAGGGGTAAAGCCGATGCCAAGCCAAGAGGTCGTATGACGGCGTACGCATTCTTTGTGCAGACTTGTCGCGAGGAGCACAAGAAGAAACACCCGGAAGAGACTGTCATCTTCGCTGAATTTTCGCGGAAGTGCGCCGAAAGGTGGAAGGTAAGTGTACCAATATGCCAATTTTAAACTGTCTTCTGTCAGCTGTTTCTTAACAATATTACTGGATTTCATGAACATACTGAGAATAACTGACGTCACTATTAGGCTTTATGCATGTGAAAATGCCTGTGTTACGCAACACTTGTATTCTAGAACCATTCTAAAAATTTAATTTACGTTAACTGTGAGATTTATGACCTCCAGATAATGTCACCAGCAGTGGTTCATTGTTCTTGCTTTGCAGTTTGGATGCCTTTAAAGTTCCACTCTTTTTTTAATTGAAGTTGAGCTTTATTTGCTTTGTCTCGCTTTGTGAAAAGTTGCAGTAACTTGCATGTACATTTGTACACGTGACAGTTAGCGTAGAGAACTTACAATTTACGAGGCACAATTATAAAGTATGTCAAACTGACATTATACCTAAATAAATTGTTGAGTTTTTTTTTGAAGGGATCGGTATAATATAAAAAGGAAAACAATTATTATTTACTTTTTTTTTTAATTTAATATCTTTTCTGCATTTTCTTTTTCGTCACAAATTGCAGATTTTGTATGTGCAATGAAAAATGCAATTATAATTTGTCTTTTATTATTCAGTGCATAATATCGATTTAATTTCCATTTGGCAAGAATGTTTATATTGTGGAATTTATAATTTCCCAAACCACTCCCCATTATTATTAAACCATATGACACAAAATTATATTGCAACGTAAATCTGTACATGTGTGATATCTGGAGTGAAGGTTGATTTAAAATTAAAAGGACAACTCATTGGATATTCGTTGAAAGGGAAATGATGAGTACAATACTTTTTATGGGGAGGATGATGTATGTGGAGGCAGCAGCGGATGAAAACAAATTTCAAACCAAATGTTCTTCTGTGACGACGCACGGCGACAACCCCAGCCTGCTTGGGTAGAAAGGTGCGGCAGCGGCGTGGATAAGCAGAAGCAGGGCGACGGCGACATTGCAAAATGTTTCGATCCTCGGCGGAAATTTCCTTCGTATATTTCTTGTTGTATTATATGTGGTGCGGTGCGTTTGCGCTCTAACTTATTTACCAAAAAGACGTGTGTATATGACGCGCTCTGTGTGTCCGCATAGCACACTATGTATGTGCCAGGCGAAGCACCATCGCTATAGCGCGCGCCACCGTTACCGACGAATATAAGCAAGAATATCAATGAGGCGCTTACAGTTTTCGTTGTTTGGAAATGACTCCCCACTTCCCTGCCCCCATTACTCAAAGGCAATATATTTTCTTCAGCCCACCCCATTGTATTTAGTGGGTTTCTCTGCCTCCAACACAAAGTTCATAACACCCACCTTCATTTATTTTCGTGTGAAAAAACTTTTTAATTTGGGTTAATTACTTTCTGTGTTTATTTTTTGTACTTTAAATTGCCAGGATTCTAAATAAAATAAAAATCAACTTAATTAATCCGTTCATCGAGGATCTGTGAATTTATGACTTTGCAGCGAAAGGTTTTTAAAGTTTTTGGAAAATTGCACCTGACAATCCGCCGGACTTTGTTATTTTCGAGCACAACCAACTATTGATCGCATCCCCCCACTTGAAACAGTATTTTTGTTTAATAATAATAATCCAACCTAAGTTGCGATGAGCCTTGGGATTAAATACATAATTACAATCCAGAAAAAGTGTCGCAACTACATTTGATTGGGATAGTTTGGGAAGAATATTGTCTATTGATATTGCAAATTTAAAGGAATTTCTCATGTCAGGCTATTTAGAAAGTGCTGCCTCGCACATACACCAAGTACATCAGAGAGGAGTCACCCGTCTCCCTAGTTGGTTGCCTTGTTTTTGTGCTCTTGTTTAAAAAATCAATGGCCCGACCGCGCGCGTAAACTCCTTTCACTCCTCACACTCTTCCCATCCCCCTTAGAATGCCGAACACAGTTTACGAATATTGTACACAAACACACTCACACCCCTAGTCATCCTTCCTTTCCCTTGTATCTCCCATTCCGCCCCAAAATTTGTGTATACACGGCCGCCGCTCGCGTCCACAATTTTCAGCACTCCTATATTATGTTGTTTCTAGGGAGGATGTGGGGGATGGGATGGGGAGGAATATATCGGGATTCTCTACTTTACACACACGACAGTTCACCAACGTATGTACACAGACACATACGCATATGTATATGAGAGAACGAGTACATAGTTATGAGATGAAAATAAGGGCGCAAAACGGGGTGAGACATGCAGCATGATGATATGGAGGTTGGGAGGAAGCGGCACCGAAAGAGGGTAATGTGTGGGAACGATGAACGCGTTCGGTGGAACGAGTGAGCGAACTTGGGCTTGGGAGTTGGGGTACTCTGGAAAATTTACGTATATTTCCATGGTAGTGAAAATATTTATTAAAAACGAAGGCAGGCAGGCGGCACGAGATGGCGGGAGGACGGTGGTTTGGTGGAAGGAGAGAGGAGGATTATTATGTGAAGCAAAGTGGAACGGAAGCCCAACGCGTGGTATGGTGGATGTGAAGATAAATAGAATGGGGGAAAGCTACAGAGCGAAATCCCTCAATATCGTACTGAACGTACAGTATTTGACGTCGTCATCATTTTCATGGGGGAGTTGGGGGCCTAAGGACAACAAGGGGAGATGAGGAATGGCGTCAAAAATGTTTTGGGGTTGGGTTGTTAGACTTCATGTTGTTACTAATTTTCTTGTGTGTGTATGTTCTACCCATTTCCGCTTTTCACATTTGCAAACACATTCACACTTTTAACTCCTTTTGAGTGAAGTTTCGTTTAATATGTGATATTTAATTAAATATTTTTGTATTTTTATAGAATGTTGATTAGTTGGCTCAACTTACCAAATCAAAACGATTGTTTGGGGCAAAATATGTTTTTGCAATAAGAAAATTATTTTAATTAATGTGGAATGAAAATTTACTTGTCCCATAATGGAATTGGGGTAAATTATTGTTGACGCGTTATTCAATTGTCAAATGTTCTGCAGCATAATTGGTTTATGCTAACCAAAGGCAATCAAACAAATTTTTTAAAACGTCCTTTTCTGCAAAAGAGATTTATATATTTCCTCAAATGTTATATTCCTTTTTATGTAATTCCCCTAGGAATAAATGGATCTTACAGTCTTTCCTTTTTCTAACACAAATCGTTTGATGACCTTTGAATGTTGTTGCTGTGTTTGAGTCATTCTTAAAGATTATGATTTCATTCACAATTTTTGCATCTTTAAGAAAACCATAACTTGCGCAATAATTCTCAAATTATATTCAACTAGGGTATATTTTAATTTGGCAATGAATATTTTATTGCATTCTTTACCTTTAAAGAAATAAACGATTTTAATGAGAGAGTATACCGACCGTCTTTGAACAATTTCTTATTATTGAGTAATGACGTATATTAAACCATATAACCAGAAATGTACTCGTATTTTGCATTCTTGTGTGTGTTGCCAGTTGTTATTGCAAATTACTGATGCATTTTATTCGTTGCTATAAAAATGAAATGTGTATTTTATTGCTTCTAAAGTAAAAACGTATCGAGTTTTATATTCAATACTGATTTGTGAAATGCATAAATTATTAATGTTTGCGGCTTTTCTTTAACGTTAAAATGAAACTATAAATTTTTGATTGACAATATGTAATAAATTTATGCATTGTTTAGGTCATAAAAGATGTAATAGAGAAATTAATTTATAATTGTTTCTCAACTAGTAGTGATTAACGAATGGCCCCGTTATTTTTTTTATAAAAAAAAGATTAAGGCTGTTTCTTAATTAAACCAGTGTCTATATTTCTTCTAATTTTGAAAATGAAAATAAGAATATGTTAAGAAACAATTGCAATCAAATTTACAAATATGTAAAAGTGCAAGTCTAAAAATTTCATAATTTTTTACAGACCATGTTGGACAAAGAGAAGAAGCGCTTCCATGAGATGGCCGAGAAGGATAAGGCTCGCTATGACCGGGAGATGTCCAGCTATGTGCCACCCAAGGGGGCACCAGTTGGCCGTGGAAAGAAGCGAAAGCAGATCAAGGACCCCAATGCACCAAAGCGTTCATTGTAAGTTCATTATTATATTACCATCGTTTATTATGTTGTTACTTAAGCAAATGTGATTTTTATACATTTTCGGTTATTACTTGCGAAATTTGCCAATACAATTGATAGAATTTATTAGTATTTATATTTGTTTTGTACATAATATTTAACGACGATGATTATTTTAATGTGTCTTGTATTTGTATTTCAAGGTCGGCATTCTTTTGGTTCTGCAATGACGAGCGCACAAAGGTCAAGGCGCTGAATCCAGAGTACGGTGTTGGCGACATTGCTAAAGAGCTCGGCAAGAAGTGGTCTGACGTTGACGCTGAGACAAAGACCCGATATGAGGGCATGGCTGAGCGTGACAAGGCACGTTATGAGAAGGTATGTAGATTCAGAATATTATCTTTTCGAAATTTCATTCACATATTTAATATTAATTGTTGTACAAATACACGAATATATGAGAACTTTTTTTTTTTTAATTGGTAATAATATTATTGTTATTGTAGGAGATGAACGAGTACAAAAAGAGGAGTAAAGGCATTATCCCCGCACCGATTGTCATGCCCATTATCCCGCCCGTTGTCGAACATGACGACGATGACGATGATGACGACATCGATGACGATGACAACTAAAAAGCTTGCTTCAAACAATCAACAACATCAAAAGCAACATTTATTCAAAAAAGAAAAATTATATAAAAATTGAATAAAGAAAACAAGATCTTAATATAGCTTTTTAAGACAACTGTTTTTTGTAAGTATGTATTTACTAAAAATGGATAAAATGAAAAAAATCGTAAAATATTTTACCCCCTTTTTGAAATGTAAAAGATCAGCCATTTGTTTAGTTTTACTATGAATCATTTTTATTGTTTTAATTTTTTTCTTTGATTTTATTACAACTTACTATTTTGGATTGAGAACTTAAATCTAGACTATTTTCTTAATTTTTTTTTTACTAAACCACTCAATAACAAAAATGTAAATAATGTTTTGCAAAATGCATTAGTTCTTACAAGTGGCACGAAAAAAAATTAAGTAAATTAAAAACTTGTAATGAAATGAAAAAATAAGTTAAATGGACAATTTACAAAATGTGTAAATATTTGAAAGTAATAATTATTTAATTATTGTGATTATAATTACAATTTAAAAAGTATGTTGCATTTTGTGAAGATAACAAGAACTCTCCTTATACCCAGATTCTATTCATAGTAATTTAGGAATTTTAGTTTACTTTTTCAATTTAACTTTATTATATTTGTTGTATTTTGAATTTCGTTAATTTTCATGGAACTCATAACGAATATAATTTCAATGTAATACAAACTTTTGAATGGATAGAATTGAAACCAACACGAGAAAAAAGGTGCATCATCTTAAAATTATATTTTAAATTTTGTTAATTATAAGTTCTCATAAATGCAAGCGCTCACAAAGAACGACAACCGAAATATTATAGTAACAACGGAGGAGTTTTCAATTTATAGACTTAAACAAATGGATGATACAATTCAGGATTTATTCACAATATATAAATAAATAATAATTATCAATAATTGTTTCCACTTTATATTCTATGGAGTGAAACATTATTTTAAAAAAATGAGAAGATAAAAAAATCTAAGATAAAAATTTGTTTCGATTGGCTAAAGCAAGATCCGTCATATTTCATTTTTAATTAATCGCCGATTTCAATATAAAAAAAGGAGTTACATTAAACAATGAACTCTTTATTTGGTACATTCTCATTTTCATATGATTTGTGAATGAAAAACAATAAACTCATAAATTTACCTCCTAATTCTATAAATAAACTATGTAAAACAAATTTGAAAAAGACACAGAACAAAATATATAAACAATAACACACAAATCTGAGAATAAAAAGAATCTGTTGTATTGTAATAGTAACAAAAAAAGCTGCAAAGAGATATTGAAAGCAAAAATAAAACACAAACAAAACTTAAAATTAAACCAGAGACAACATAAAAAATCGATTTTACGTGATTGATTTTTTTTTCTTGCGTTCAACCGCAAACCGTACAACATTAGGGTATGGCGCGTTGTTGATACAATTTATAAAAGTTAATTAATTCAAATAAGATCCCTTATTAATTGATGATAAACAATTTGTATGATAATGAAGGATGAAAGAAGAAAAAGAAATCACATAAGGTGCGCGTGATTTTTTCTGTTAAATTGCCACACACAGTTGAAAAGTGTAAACAATAACTTTTTTTTACATTGATTTTTTGGTCTCATTTTTTCTAATGTAACTGTGAATACATCAAATTTTTAAAATTACAAAAATATTATCTTGTGTTTTATAATAGAATTAAAATTTTTAATAAATAATTAAATAAATACACAAAAAATGTATTGCCTGGTTCTTCCTGTAAATAGTCTCTAATTATTAGTAACATAATAATATGTTTCAAGGAAATGCTGACTTTAGAGTGGGTGGTGCAGTAATGAAGCACACATGGTTATTTATAGTTATTTCTTAAATCACATTGCTACTTTTTATGATTTCTAGAATTAAATATTACGTTAATTTGCTTTATGCTTTCTTATATTTTTTTTACTTCATACTCCGTACACCTCAGTTCAGATTTTTGTATTTTAAGTTAGTTGTTTACCACACTCATTTGAGTTAAATCATCATGTTAGATTAAATCAACCACCCGTAAGCTATCCCGAGAGGTTTTTCATCCACTAAACTTGTTATTATTTTCTTTATAAACAAAAACATTATCAAAGAACAGTCTTGAAAGAAAATACATGAAGCAGTGAGTGAGTTTGTTTTGTATCTCTTAGGGATATTCATAATAAAATTATTGAAAAAAAAAACTTTCTTTCTAATTCTATATTATTTGAATTTTTAGTGAAAAATAATTCTTATACGAATTATATGATGATGAATTTTTATGGTTTTTAGAGATGTGCAATCTAAAATAGTGGACAAATCAACAAAAAGCGTCTCCGAATTATTTTTATATCCTTAAAAATATGCCTTAGAGATAAAGCTGTTTAAAGTGGTCCTGCATTGTTTTTGAAGTTTTTTGTTACAGTAACACCCTGTGTAATACGCCATTTTGTTCTACATCAACATACTACACAGACAACATACATATTTTATATTATCTATTTAAGAAAGTGACCTAATTCTAGCATATTTGTTGACAATACGCACTTTTTTCTTCTTTTGAAAATTCTTTTGTCCATGATTTGAAAAATATTATTTGATCTAAAAAATAATAATATTACCAGAAAAGAAACGGTGGGGTAAACTTTTTAAGTTTAAGAAAAATTACAGCTTTGCGTAATATGTATGAACGATATTGTAAAATTAGAATTTTATTTTTTATAGCAATTTATTACGTATAGCTTGACAAAATTATGGGAAAACTTCAATGTCCCTTTCATCGGAGGAAGAAGGTAAAATCGATACATACAAGGATTAAAATCGGAGAGTTTCCAAAAATTAGGAAGATCAAAAACTTGCATAAATTATATTTTAGTTAAATTGTTGAAAACTATGGCAGAAGAAGAGAAGAGGGATAGGTTTTTTACAGAACCCGATATAAATAATAATTATGAAATTTTATTATTTAGGAAAATTTTATTATTTATTTGAACCAGTGGCACAACTTCCTCACTGCAAAACCTCACAATGGAGGGCCAAAAACTAAAAAGAAATTAATCATTTTATGGGCCCTATTTAAAATTTGATTTTATGAATTTCGGCCCTATATGACCCAGTATTGGCTGAAAAAGACTTCAAAATATCGTGACTTATGAGAATATGTATGGTTGGGCCCAAAACTTACGTAAATTCATTGATTCCATGGGATAATTTTCGGTTATCTCAAGTGTGTGCAATGTAAATGGTTAGTTAATCAATGAAAATGTGTATAACAAAGAAATTAAGTTATAGTTACATAACAAATATTTTGGTAAGAATATTTTTGCGTTATTATTTTATTTATTTTCAAGAATTTTCTTTTCTATAAAAACTAATGCTTGCAAAGTAGATGTACTAGAAGTGTTGCCAAAAAACGAAAATTAAAGAAAATACAGGAGCAATTAGCAAAACATCCAAAAGTGTAACATTTATTCAAAAAAGTGGAAATGTCTATTTAAAGTGCTAGACGTGCAGCTCAAAGATCGATTTGAAGGAATCCGGAAAATATTACAGTTAACATTTTTTGTTATGCAACTCGAAAAAATATTGGAAAAAGAATACACTGAATTTCTTGTTCGCATTGCAAAAAATTTATAGCAAAGATCTTTTATCAAAATTTCCGTTACAAATCGTGAATGTTTGGGAATCTTGGTTTAAAGAGAAAATCGCGAAAATAAAAACTATGCGTGAATTTGCCGATATCCTCATAATCAAATATTCTACCATGGCGAGCAGCTTTTGAAATGTTAAAAAATCATTGTTACTTTTTAGATACTCCATCCCTGTAATTGTTGCAGTGCTGAAAGATCATTTTCAAAATTAAAAACAATTTAAAGCTACCTGATAAACTCAATCAGTGGCAATCGGTTGCATGGTTTATCGATGATATATCAATTGAAGCCACTAATGATAAAAGAATGGACACGAAGGTCCAATTCGTGAATTTTTTTAATTATACATATATACATATTTCAACTTTTTTAGTTTTTTTTCTGTTCAATTAAAGAAAATGGAAAAGGCCCTAAAATGTGAATCTGCGGGGGCCAAAATTTTCTAGTTCCGCCACTGATTTGAGAGCAACCGTTTCACACTAAAAACTTTGGAACTCGAATAAAACGAAGAAGTTTTAAACTTTGAAGTTTTTGTCTATTAACAGTAGCATGGTTTATTACTTCATCGTAAGTAGGCAGTACAACTAAAAAATCTTAAATCTGTAAATGTTTTAAAAATAGGATCTTTCGTTATTTGTCCTGTCTTCATCTATTTAGACTGATTTGAATTTTAACTCACAACAATAATAAACTATAAAATGTGCTTAATTAGCTATTAAAAGTTTAAACTCACAAAATATTACGTTAATCTTATAAAACAACTCAACTGTACTATGCAAGGCGATTGATAATGTTTTAATTCTGATAGGTAGTACGTTGCAATTGATCATAGCTACAAGCAAACAAATCCAACGGTTTTTATGTTTCTATTAATTTTAGTATTATGAAATTAAATTATAATAATTAAAGAAAATAATGTCATTGTCTCAATTTCTATTTAAAAAGCTATGAAAAAGTTGCCAAATATCAATTACATTACCGATCTTACGGTACCTTGAGACATAAAAATGTTTTTAAAAATTGTAATTAATTTTAGAAAACAAAACTATCTTTTCGATAGTACAATTTTGAAAGAAAGGATGATATATTTCATATTTTCCAAAAAAACAAATAAAAATGAAGTGAAATTTTTAATTTTTTGAAAATATATCGTCTTTGTGTCATTTAAATTTCTTGTTCCAATATTTATTCATATTTTTATGTTTAATCTTATCTATACCGAAAGGAAATTTTTTAGCGCTATTACAAATTTAAAAAAAAAAAATTTTTTTGTTCCACGCAGGAGTTCAAATAGATGTAGTTATGTGATTTGTCTGTTACATCACAAAATCTGTCTTTTTCTATTTAAACTATACTCTGAGATTTAAACTACCTTGTCAACCTACCTACCTTTAGTCTTAACGTCATTAACAGTATTAACCATCAATAAATAAATTATTAAGTGTATTCTTATGAATTAGATGTTCTCGATGTAGGTACAAGTAATTGGGTATAGTCTGCAGGTAGTACATACAAATAAATGAAGTGGTGGTTTTTCCCGTCATAAAATATTTTAACCATCATCCCTCTACTTATATTCATGAAATGGTACATGTATGAGAATACTCACTGTTCTAGGCAGAATTCAGAATAATCAGCAATCAGCTAGTTAGTACTCACTAATCAGTCGATAGTTTCAAGTTGAGCGCGTAACACGTTTTCACTATAAGCGCGCGCAGTTTGTTTTAAAATATCGTTTTAAAGTCACAATAGTGTTTAAAATGGAGGATATCAATACAGTAACGGTAAATATTTTTATTTGACAAAAATCATAACTATATTAGTGACTTATGTTTGTTTTTCAAAATCAAGATGGACTACAGCCAATTGACTATTAAAACTGAAATTGAGGTGGAATCAGAACAACTCTTGGAGCAAGTCCAGGATAGCGACGGCACCTTTTATAATAGTTATGAGACACATCAAATTAAAAGGGAACCCCCATTTGTTGAGGATGACATTCAATCAGAAGTTGGAACCGATCAACCAACGGAATCCGACAATCAACAAAGTAGATTAGACAAAGAAAACCAGAGAATTCTTTCTGATCCAAATGAGATGGAGTATGAACAGTTTAAGTGCAACCAATGTCCAAAAATTGAGGTGGAATCAGACCAACTCGTGGAGCAAGTCCAGGATAGCGACGGCACCTTTTATAACATTTATGAGACGCAACAAATTAAAAGGGAACCCCAATTTGTTGTCGATGACATTCAATCTGAAGTTGGAACCGATCAATCCACGGAATCTGACAATCGACAAAGTAGAATAGACAAAGAAAACCAGAGAATTCTTTCTGATCCAAATGAGACGGAGTATAAACAGTTTAAGTGCAACCAATGTCCAAAAAGCTATACTGGTAGAAAAACTCTAACGGTGCACTTGCGGACTCACACTGGCGAACGTCCTTTTAAATGTGATAGTTGTGGCAAAACTTATAATGATAGCCAGACATTAAAGCGACATCGTAAATTCGTTCATGAAGGTGTTAAACCGTTTCAGTGTTCCCATTGTTCACAATATTTTGCCCGCCGACAGGATTTTAAACGTCACAAGGAAGCCCGCCATGGAGAAGGAGACGGAAAAGAGACCAAACGATATTTCTGTGACGAATGTCCAAAATCATACGTTAAACGGGGAGGACTCGAAGTTCACAAACGAAGTCACACTGGTGAAAGACCGTATCGATGCAATGATTGCTCCAAAACTTTCGTCGACAGGATCATCTTTATGCGTCATCAAAAATATGTTCATCTTGGCCTTAAACCGTTTCACTGTGACAAATGTCCAATAAAGTGTTCAACACGTCAGTTGTTACTGGATCACAAACTGGTACACACTAATGAGAAACCATTTCAGTGTGATTTTTGTGAAAAAACATTTAAATGTGCAAAATCTTTACATCGCCATAAAAAAACCATTCAGCACACATCTGCACTTATCGCACATGGCGAAAAGAAAAAGTTGAGCAATCAGCAAGCGCTCATTACAGAAACTAACATCGCGAACTTCGATAATTACTAAAAGTAATAATTGTTTACTTCCTTCAACTTCTTGTTCTTGATAAAGTGGAAATGATTACCAATACAAAAAAATTCAAAACTAACAATTAAATTAGATTTTATTATTTATATCATGGTATTTTTTAAAAAATTATTTCTTAAAATGAAATGATTTTTTACCAAAATGCTGTATTGTTCATATAGTATATTAAAAAAAATTAGTTTGTTCTTTAAAGTGAGTAAGGTTGTTCTCTAAAAATGCCTATAATTACGGTTTTATTTATTTAAAATATGTAGTTTGACCTTGAAAATGTGTAAAAGTTTTGTACCTTGAATAAATATATATTCATATTTTCTTGAGAGTTCAAACAGCGTATCAATATTATTTTTATGTACAAAGCAATTTTTTTTTTTAATTATATTGCATTTCAGGGAGATATCAAAATGAGTATTTTTTCATCATCATTTTCTTAATTTATTTTTATTTGCAGATTTTACGAAAATTGCTTTCCAGATGTTCCTTTATATAGAAAAAAATAGTACTTTCTTAGTTTTTTTTGCGAAAAAGATAAATTACAACATAGCAATTATGCGCAGTAACAAGAAAATCTTTAAAAAAATCTGTTTTTTTTACATATTCTGGAATTAAAAAATAAATTGGAAAAAAATTAAAGAAAAACTTTGCCGAATTAAAAGACAAAATTTTTTTACATTTGTGGCTTGACGGTGACACTGATGTTAGATTCATGTAAAATCTGATAATATTCAAAATGTCAAATATTGACGAAAGACGTACGTCGCGGCCAATATTTACTTTTTTTTAATCCACAAAGTGCAGATTCAATACCGCAGTCCGCAGAGTTCATTAGATCCCAACATAGTCAATACAATATAGTGCACTATACGACTGTCTGGAAAGAAAAGTTCCCAATTAAATTTCAAATCGCGGTCGGGAAGTGAAATAAAACTCATTTGTCAAAAAAGAAAATAGTAAAAACTATAGAAAGTGCAGAATATTGTTGTCATATCTCTTTTACAAAAGGATTAAAAATGCGTTCAATGCGAGGTCGATCAAGCACGGGCCGTGGTGGTAACATGAACGGCCGCCCAAATCAAACAAAGCAATTCGTTTCTGGTGGCACAGCCACCAATTTCACCGGCGTCGCTTCAACAAATGTAAGTGCAAACAATCAAATAAATAGATAAATTAATTTTCAGTGGAAAAACCAAATGCCGCATTCATTGTGATGTTATTGATTTTGTACATTGTAATGCGGAAAAACAAGATGGTGGTAGACGGAAAAGATTTTCATTGGAATAAAATAAGTCCCAAAAATTACACACGGGCCAAGGCAGCGACTGGAGTGCGCTTCGGCTTATTTTTATTACGAAAATTAATTTTTGTTTTGTTCGGCATCAATCATGGTGGTGATTTCATTAAAGATAATTAATTGTATTGTTTGTGAGTTTAAAATACCATCGCTATCTGGGCCTCACAAGTCCCAGCGCGCAGTGTATACTGTATTGATCAATCGATTTGTTATGAAAGTACGCACTGCGCATTGTTATTGCAGATGATTTTTACTTATGTTTGGCGGATTGTTTCAAACCTAAATCTTTAATATTCACACCACCTTGTATGATGCCAAGCATGTGCCATACATAGCCCATAACACATATAGGCTGGTCACAGTCATTCATCAAGTATCTTACCTATTTTTAGAAGACTAATTAAGTTTTTCATAATTTTTAGAATTATTTAAGCCGTTAAGGAGATGGAAACAAGCCGACACAATGTCAATGATTGTATGTTGTTATGTGCATTGCTTGTGCGAACTCCTAACGAAGAAGTTTTGTTGCGTTGGTATAATTTTGTCATTAATTAATTGCAAGTTGCCACTGAAATATTTTTTACCCTTTTTATAACTACGATAAATAAAATGTCACAATCCTTTAAAGATAAACTTAAAAACTTATAATTTTTGAAGTTAAATACATATTACAATTCTTTTTTATTTGGTAAACTGAAAGTAGGTACCCAAAATAAATTTCAAACCCTTTAATCCTCTTGTTTTTTATGTTGTTCCTTAAATGACTTTAATCTTAGCACGAGTTTGTACTTTCAGTTTAATTTTGTTTCCATCTTCATCAATGATTAGAACGCTTGTTATTTAGATGCTTTTCTATAAATTATTATCGTAGCGAAAATATTTCGATGGCAAATCGCAATTGAATAAAACTCTTTCTCAAGCAATCAAAGAAATGTCGCACATCAACAGCAATTGCGCCTGAAATTTAAGTTTGGTAAAATTCGCCTTATTTTGGTGTTGAGGTTGGTGTGCGTTCATTCAAAAGTGACGTGTACATGAGCAAAATTATAAACGAAGGAAGTTTTTTATTTATCGGGCTTATTTACAGATGTGTCTAAATTCCACTAATCAAACGCGTCGGTGTTGTTCTCGTATGTGAAATGTATGATCGTTCTATGTAACGGAGACATAAATTTCCACCAAAAACAATTTCTAACGCCGCATGCACATTTTTAACAAGTGCATTCAGTCAATGGCATTTACTTGAACATCTGGAATAAATCGATGACTGAAAAATCCCTAATTACATCTGATATTATATGCAGTAGAAATCCATTTTTATATTTGTTGCTGTTTTTTCTCACATTCTTACTCTAACTTTGCTTACAAAATACACAAATTGGTTAAAGTCGCGGTCCACAATGAGGCAAATATAAAAAACGGATTATTCTGTGTATGAGTGGATTCGTTGAGTTCAAAGCTATTTGAAATGTCCATAGCGTTATACGAATCGTCGCTATAGACGACCCCTGCAACTGCCTGGTTGTTCTCTACATTACAACTGACGGTATAAAGCGGCAAAACGGGTCATTGGGTAAGCATTTCTTAAATGTCTCAACGGACACAAATAAAGAAATATAATATTTTACAACAATTGCATAAATAACTCTTACAAACAGGTGTCGTTATGAATGCATCAAAATATCAGGCGTCCGAATCCTGTTTATTTTCATGTTAAAATAAAGTCTTTTCATTTTTAATAATATTTATTACAAATTATAGACGCCTGTAAAGAACTTGGAGATGAAACCACTGCCCTCCATTCTGAAGAACAAGCAACAACCTCAACCCCAACCACAACCCCAAGCTGAACCTAAACCCGAAATCCCAATTCAACCTCAACCCCAAATCCAAGCGAAACCCCAACCACTTCTTCAAACTCTGCAGCAGCAGCCGAAAATTGTTCAGCCTGTGGCGAATATGCAAGAGAAAAAAGACGTTAAGCCAATTATCGATCAAGGTCCTCAAAATGAAATTAAGGAAGATGAGGCCCCAGAAAACGCCACTATGGATGTGGGAAACAATTCCTCTAACGATGATAACAGCAGCGAAACTCCCAGGAAGAGGTGGCCTTTCAGTGGTGTGCGAAAGAAGGCATCTCGTAAGTTTTACATTTTACATTTTTGTTGCTGTTTTGTCTTTAAATAATAATAATGTTTTATTTTTAGTACGCGCTAAAGAACGTAGACAACGGCAGGAGCGTCGTCTTCGCAAAACGTTGATCCCTAAAAATGCAGTAATGGCTTTGAATGAAATCAAGGGCAACACTATTTCGGACTTCAAATTGCTTACTAACAAAACCGGTTTCATCGCCGAAATGTTTGTCAACAACATTCGCTACGAGGGTCAGGGTGTATCCAAGATGGCCGCGAAAAATGATGCATCTGAGAAGGCATTACGTGACTTGGTTATAGCGAAGATGCTTTATAAACCTGCAACATCTGCAGCACCAGAAAAAGAACCTGAAGGTGTGTTAATATCAAAAGTGTGTGTCTTTAAACAGTAGTACGAGTACTTAACATTTGTTTGCAGTTGATGGGGAGGGTGATTCCCCAATGGTAGCCGTAGATGAGGAAGAAGCTGAATTGCCGATTCTTAATTTGGCTTCATACGCATTGCACAAATTGTTCACTGAATGGGAACATGAAGGATTTGATATTCCCGATTTTAAGGGACAAGGTCAAGCTTTAGTAGATTCTATGAAGAAGCCGGTAACAGTTAGACTTGATTTACCACCTCATCATGAATCTTATCACCCAGCAATGTTGCTGTCATTGGTAAGAAGGTTTTCCCATCGAGTTGGATTTTAAAGGGAAGTGTTAACACACAATTTGTTTCTTTATAACTAGATGCGACCTGGAATTCAATACACTGATCTGGGCTCTGATGGTCAGACACCAAATATAACACATACTGTTGGTGTGACTGTTGATGATCAGCTTTTTATTGGTGCTGGTCGTAATAAGAAATTGGCCCGTAAAGAGGCTGCTCGACAAGCATGCAATAAACTCTTTAACACCACATTCATTCGTGATGAGGGCTCTGTTGAAATTGCGGCTGTTCCCAGTCCAATAGTAACTGCTTAATTTAAAGATGTGAACGTAAATCCGAGAAGTCTTTGTAACATGTATTGAATTTAGTTTTATTTGAAATCCTAGTATTGAGATTCCTATGAGTTATGACTATATCATGGCAATGGAATTGGGTTCCTATACACCCGCAAATAAAATATACTCAATAACATTTTAGCGGTTCAACATTATAAAAATATGTTTAGTTGCCAGTTATAGAATTAGTCAACGATAAAATAACACAATTTTAGTGTTCATATCAATTTTTTTCCAATTTTTACTTTTTAATGATTAATATGATTATGAATTGTTACAATCAAAAAAAACATTTTTAATCGGTGTGATGTTTGTTTTAAATTTAGATCTGTAATTTCTTCTTTGACTGTCCCCCAATCTACGTATGTATAAATAAATATGAACACAATAACATTTTAAAATATACCACAAATTCAAAATGTATTCTATAAAAATTTTAAATTAATATCTTGGTCAAAATTCAAATTAAAAAATTTGTTAGAATCGGCAAATATTCTTCAAATAGATAAAGAGTTGGCTGTACATTTCTCTTCAGACTACAGTTTCGTTTCCCGCGAGAGTCCCTAGTTTCAAGAATTCCCTATAAGTTTAACCGAATATTAGGTATGTAGTAAGTACTCAAAGTAGGGTACACACATTAGAAAATTAAGATCTTTTCAGTAAAATGTTATTAGATGTTGTGCACGGGGAGAGATGGCGATAGAAAGGATGATTCTGTAGAGAATAAAACAAAAATTATACTGTGGGCAATCGGCTGACCTGACGTTTAATAAATGTTCAACTCATCATTATTGTTATCGTCTACATAGAAAAGGGTTCAAACTTTTAAAAAATAAAACACCGGGGATTTGCTTAGCTTAATTCGAAGTAATGGCCATTAAAAAATCTCTGGGTTGTGTTTTCGTCTTCAGGATCTATTTAGACTTATATATAAAATAGCTTGTTTTTCATAAAAATATTATAAATGTAATATATATAAACATGTGTCAAAACTCAAAAATCTTAAATATATTCAGTACATTAACTTCAAGTGCAATGTGCGCAAAGTAAAAATGAAACTTTAAATTTAATGTATTTGTATTTAATATTATTAAATTTAGCAATTAACAGTACTATTCAATTAATTGTGTTATAAACTGGCCATAGGTACAAGACCATCAGTTTTTTCAGTTTTAAATTTATAATACTCGATGCACAGCACCTCAACTGTTACTGACAATTTTGAACCCCCTATAAATATTGTCAGCTGTTGGAATCCTTAACTTTAAAATGAACCATAACACGAAGAAATTGAAGGATCTATTAGATTCCTACAAGAAATGGGTGAGTTCGAATCCTCAAGTCGTTGGCGATGTAGAAACAACAATCAAATGGGCTTCCTATTTTATAGCAGGTAAATTGCACATATACCCAATTATAATAATCTTTTGTGTCCCAACTCCCAACCAAAAAATCAATTCATATGGCGGTATTGATAACCATTATAATTGAACACACAATTAACACATAAGATTAGATTAATTTGAGCCATTTGTTAACTTTTTTTATTGCAGGTCGAATCAATAGCTCAGCTGTTGTGTCTGAGTTGGTGTATTCACTGTCCAATTTGCTGGTACTCTTCAATGATCGTGTCATTGAGCGCTCACGTCCAAACTATCAACCCGAACCAGAAGATGAATCAAAGTTAAAACTTTTGCTTACCACTTTGGAGTACTGGGAAGTGTTTATTGAGTTGTCTGCTCATAAGTTGTGGGGCAAACGTGGACGATGGTTGTTTATTGTTGCTGTACAAGTTGCCAAGTATGCAGAAATATCTCTGTTTTGCTTTTAAAATTAGCAGATTTGTGTGCTAATTGAATTGATCATTTTAATATATGCAATATTTGCAGATGTGTCGGCCGGTTTATGCTGACATTCAGATACGATGAGAAAATTGCCAAAAGCCCCGCAATTAAACCGCTGAATCGAAAAACAATTGACCAAGCTCAACCGCATCATGACCAAAAGGATGGTGGTGATGGTTTCACTATGCCGACTTACGCTTTTACTTTGAAGAAATCAGGCAAAGTAATGCGACGTATTGAGGGTGCCCCGCCGTTGCATTTGCGCAATTGGAGCAATCCTTTGACAGTGGCACCAAGTTCTGGTGTAGGGACAAATAGTGGCGTGCTTATGCCATTGGCGGAAGCTCTCTACATTGCCAAACCAATGATCCATTTAGTTGCAATGGGACTATTTGGCAGTAAAAGTTGGAAAAGTTATGGAATTGCATTTATTATGGACCTTATGAGGTACGCACCCAGTTTCATTTGTTTAATAACAACGTTTTAATAAATTATTTCAATTCATTGCAGTATTCGCTTGTACTATAAGAAGCAAACTGAAATGAGTAAGCAACAAAAAGTGGAGTTATCTAGGCGTTGTGTTGCCATGCTGTTGTACTTGATGCGATCGCCATTCTATGAAAAATACACCCACCAACGTGTTGATAATTTCTTCAAAAATGCTTCCAATAAAATTCCTTTAGCTCGCACTATTTGTGATCCAATTATGCAGTACATTCCACACTGGCAGGAGACCTACTTCTACATGTGGTCCACTTGAGGAGCTCACTTGACACATTAAGATGCCGTCTCTTCGTTTTTTATCGGGTAGAATCTTATAAAATACCATGTTTTAGCTATAAGTTTTATTATGTTGGGATCATGGATGGTGGCTGTGTGTGTGCGATTTAAAAAAAAAAGTTTTATAAATTTGGATAAATAATTTGTTGTAAGCAAAAATGTTAGGCTTTTATCGGAAGTAAATGGTTATAAATATTATTTTGAAGGATTTTTTTATTTCGCAATAAAATGCAGTTTATGGCGATGAATAATTTTAAACCGATGTTTTTGTTTTCTAACGATTCAACTACAACTCTACAGCCCTGAGATTTGGGTACCCTCCCAGATCTCTAAACTTATGTTGCAATCGCATATATGTGCGCAATATGAAAATTGTAGCTCAAAATTTGCCACTCAAAAAACGGCGCGTTGACGTTCCTGAAACAGCTAAATTTTATATAAGTCTTAACATTCTGAAGTCGCGCGTTGCGGCGAGATTATTCAACTGTCAGTTGGATAAATTCTTGATTGAACATGCCAAAGCGCCCAAATAAAAGTTTATTGAGTAGTGAGTACATTTACTAGGATTGGCCATTGGAACGTTCCAAAAGTTGCACCAAAAACACAAATGTATTAAAACCGTGACATACCCTAGAAATGTTTAAGTTCCTATCGAAAATGGTCGGTATGACCGGCTATGTCATTCAATACGGCTGCGTAACGCACTGCACCTTTGAATACATTGGCGACTTTGTTGTGGTAATGTTTGAAATTATTGTACCCACATTTCTCCAGTTAACCATTGTGTTTATTAATGTAAGAACTTTTTGTTTTAATATTTAGTGTTCCGGACCGTCAATGGAGCCAACATTGCATTCAGACAATATTTTAATCACTGAACGCATATCGCCCCGATTCAGTCGCTTCAATCGTGGTGACATAATCGTTGCAAAGAATCCCACCAATCCGACGCAACACATCTGCAAGCGTGTTGTCGGACTGCCTGGTGATAAAATTGTGACCAAGTCCTCATTCAATCCGTTTAGCAACGCCTTGCCAAGCACAAAATTAGTGGAAAAAGATGTTGCTACTGGTTTTGCCATGGACGTGATGGATGAATATGATGCAAACAATATGTCACTGTTTGGTCGAGTGGTTGTAGTGCCACGGGGACATGTGTGGGTGGAGGGTGACAACAGCGAGAACAGTTCTGACAGTCGGTATTATGGACCCATACCACAAGGTTTAATCCGAAGTAGAGCTCTATGTCTGCTGTGGCCTCCCAGAGAATTTAAGTTGTTATTCTCGTGATTTAATTTTTAAAATTGTATTTTTTTAAGATTTTCTCATACTGTTGCTTGTATAGTAGATAAATGTGTAACGTTAGATTAGATATTAATTATTATATTATGGATATATTATTTAATACATTATTGGTAAGAGAAAAAAATGCCCCCCCCCCCTTGTTTCTTTTTCAATTTTGGGACCAAAAATTTACTTTCGTTTTTCTTCAAAATTTTGATGCAGAAATGTTAAAAAAGTGATTCAAGGTTTTTTAGAAATTATATCCATATAAAGTTGGAAAAAAATATCAATCTTCATTGTTAAAATCAAATTATAAAATTGTTGAAAATTTTGACTTCCCCCCCACTTGTTACTTTTTCAATTTTGGGACCAAAAATTAACTTTCGTTTTTCTTCAAAATGTCGAAGCTCTTAAATGGTGTTGAGTTCTATTTATTCAAATTAAATCTGTTTTTTTGGTAGATTTACAAATAAATTGAAATTTTTAAAAGGAATGCCAGCTAATTTCCATAACAGTTGTACGTCATACCGACATCCTTAACAAAATTCGTATTTAATAAAAAAAAAACAGGTAAAAATATTGCAATTACGACAAGATTACATTAAGATTTAAAAATGTAGGCAAAACAACAAAAAATATTTAAAAACAAAAACGTTTCCCCTTAGTTTCCGGCATAGGCCTCACGTTTCTCTTTTATCCATTGCTGAATTTTGTTGAGAAGCTCAATGTTTGGTATCACTTGATCCATCGTCAGTGGTTCGCGATTAAATGGATCTGATTGGTCGCTGAGCAAATGACGCGCGATGGTGGTGCGATCGACAGTGACCTTGGAGCTGGGTAACACAACCGGATCAACCATAAGCGATGACATTATGGGGTCAAGATATTCATCAGGTATATCAGTAAGTGCTTCCTGGTCTTCCTTTTGTCGCTTCTCGAGAAGTGCCACCTTTTGGGAGAACTCAGCCATCTCCCCTATCAGTTGACCACCACCAATTCGAACTGAAACAGAGTAATAAATGCAATCAATAGTATTGCCTAAGAAACTAGTTAAAATTTAAAATTACCTAAAACATGCTCAGCATATTCAAACAATTGTGGACTGTACGAACGCCCATCTTGGGAGACTGCTAAGCAGAATGCTTCACTTTCTTGGAGATGTATGTAAATTCGACAAATCTCAAACACCGTATTAGCTGGATCAAATTCAAATTCTTTTTTGTCTTTTACCTGTAAATTGTAAAAAAATAAAAAATAAAATATTTAATTAACTTTTTAAATTTGATAAAATTTTCATGTACCTTAAAGTTGCCTTTCTTAGGACCCACTAGATGCAACAAAAAGTAATTGAGCATCGCTGCTACCCGATCAACCATTGACGCATGACAAAAGATACCATTTATGTGAGATGTCAATAATTTAATAATATTAATTGTATCCCTGCCAAGAATATTATCAAATCTCGCCATCATTCCGAGGTGTTGCAAATTCGCTTGATTCTGTTGCGTTTCCTGTTGTGGCAATGAACTCCACTCTCCCGCATCTTCAGCATGTTGAAGTGTGCGAATTTGTTGCAAATTGGACAACGACTCGTCAAGCAAAAATATCGCATCATTGATCAAAAGATTGACAAAACGAAGGAAGAGTGGTGGATCAACCGCTTCAATGTCACGTTCCGCATCCAATGCAAGTTTTCTAAAAAAAATTAAATATACTTAATACGAAAAGCTGTAAAATGTAAAATTAATCTTACTTGAAGCACTCTTTTTGCTCCTCGATATTCCACAGATACTCCATTACAATGTACATAGGTCTCCTGTAGTTGAACTTCTGCTCAAACTGTACACTTTGCCCAGTCATTTCAATTTCAACAAACACCCTCAATAAATTGGGTACCACTTCAAAACGGAAAGGATGAGTGGTAAATAGTGTTGCGCCAAAACTGGATGTAAATCCGGTTGCTCCAGATGCTGGCAATAAATTTTCCAAACCCTCAGCGAGTCTGGCACGCAAATGAGGATTGCGTGCACGCTCAGAACTGCCCATAAATATTAAAATCATTGTAAAAAATGAATTTTGCGCCTCAACGTCCATTTGTCCATCCATGCGCTTGACAAATGTGAGAAAACCCACAATATTCTCAATTAGAAACTCGGGAATTGACTGTAGTACTTTTGGTGCTCCGTTGCTTAACGGCAAATGAATACGTTTGATGGTTTGTGGTGCAAATCCTTTGCTTGCGTCATCTTGACATACCTCATCAGATGCACGAGCAGTCACTTGCGCCAACCAAATAGCTGTGGCGTCATAAAATTGTAGCTGAAGGCTTTCGTTGCCCGGTTCAGTGATCAATGTTTGCAAACACAAAAATGACTGGCTCTGTTTGATGACCATTTGCATAAGATACTGCGCCATATCACCATTTTGGGCGGCAGCATCTTGCTGGGCCGTTTGCAATCGATGGAGATTGCGATTCTTTCGAATGTACTTTTCAATGCACACGCGATAACCCAAATCAATGGCTTTGTGTGTCATAAAGAAGCATTCTGTGATGAAATTGTACTTATCGGTGGCTGTCTGTCTTATTTCGCCTTCATCCGTAGGTCGAAGGCAAGTTTCTTTGTCAATGCCCTGCATGTGAACTCCTTTAGCCTCGCGATCTGAATCTTTAACAGCACAATAAGTTGGATCGACGAGAAGCACTTTGAATTGTGGTTTAAACAGTGGTTTGCACAGCCGCAATAGCACCGCACACAGCCCAATCATAAATGCGTCACTGGCCGTTTTGTCATCTTCAGCTTCTGATATTTGGTGAGCTGCCCATATTTGACCACGAGCTGTATTTGCGTGTAAACAATCGCCAAACCATTTAAGCAAGTTGCTTCGCACAGTTCCTCCAATCAGAAGGAATCCCTTGAAAAGCAAATGCAAAGTTTCCCAATGCATCTTTAAGTAATTCCACAGAGATGCTGCTACATTCGATTGTATTGCTTCAGCGGGATTGTCAAAATATTCGCACTTGCCATTGGGAGTTTTTGGCATTATTGAGAGACACAACAGTTGACCCAACAATGATTCCGCATACTTCACACCATTTACACCTTCTGCTGGTGTTGAGTACGACAACAGCAACATCGCTAACTCCGGATTCGTTTTATCACTAACAAATGGCATTAGTGCTGGACATACCCAAGTTTCCAATGTTATCAATGAAGCACTCTTAATGGATTTGGTAATGGTATCCAAGACTGGATCAAAAACAACATGCAATGCCCGTGTCCCTTCGTCAACATCATCCTGCATCACTTCGCGCACCGTTTTTGACAGAAACAAGGTACAATTGTCACTGCCATCGTCGAGTTGCTTCAAAATGTCCAGCCACTGCTGTGGAATGTCTTGACCTGCGTACAGGTCTGGTTGTTTGACAGCGGTGGCTACATTTCGCATAATCAGCTGCTGTATACGATCACTGGTTTCACTGCCAACGCTGTCGTTGGCATTACCAAATTTTTGATTCCGTTGAAAAGCAGTATACAGATAAGTGATGACATTCAATTCAGCGGCCAGGTCCCCGTCAAATGTACGTCGGTCATTGGGAATGAGAAAATCGTGGGGAGATGGCAACAATATGCGCTCAAATAATGCCTGCTCCAATAAATCTAAGTTCAGCAAATCTGTACCAGCTGATTCTCCCACTTCCTCCAGGTAGACCAGTTGTTTGTTTTTTTGAGGTGTCTTGTTAATAGTAAAGAGGAACACATTTTCAATGATTCCGTTGACTTTTTTCTCCAGCAAATTTGCGCTAGACGCACTTGAGGCTGTGCCTGACTGTTCCATGTTAGCACCAAGTAGGCCAGAAAATGGATTTTGTTCAGCTTCTTGGGACATTTTTTTCTTTTTTGCTTCTCTGTAGAAGCAATTACACTTTTAAATTTTTATGTAATTGGTTATAAAATTTATTATTCACAACTTTGCCATTATTGTGTGGTAATGTTATTAAATTACACTATCTTTTTTCAGGTGCTTGAATTTTGATGTGTGTTTTAGTCACAATTAGTTTAAATTATTTTATTTTATTTATTGCAGCTTCAATTGACTCGTCGAGTCTCAACTCTCAACTCTCAAAACTTTATGAAATTTCTTTTTCTTTTTTTATTATCAATGAACTGTCAACATGAATGACATTTCAATTTTAAATATGACATTTACTTTAAAAATTAATGTAAGTGAAATAAATTCATATAGTTTAAGATTCTGGAATCTGAATGTTTTTCTAAATAGTTTTTTTTTTAAATTTTTGTTAAGAAAGTAAATTCAACCTTAAACTATAATATAAATATTTTTTAAATGTTTTAAAATATTTTTATTTCGAAAATTTGCTCAACATGCTTTTGTCAAATCTAGTACATTTTGGAGAAATCCCATACTTCAAAATATGTGGGAATGTCTATAGATTGTTGAAGAACAATGCAGGAATATTACAATTAAATCCAGAATTAAACGATTTCTCAAATAACAACAAACTTAGTTTTTTTGTTATGGAATAATAAATATAATTTAAAAAAAATGTCAATAAAAATATTGTTTCAATGCATTCGTAGACAGTTTCATAATAGCCATAAACATTTCGAAAGAATTCAACTTAACCTCAATGTCACCCAATTGGCGGAGTCTCACAATGAAATCCAGGAAAACATAAATCGACGCAAAGGAGTTGGTAACATTAAACTAATTCAAAGTCTTCTTGAGAAAATCAATAAAGGCGAATTAAGTGACAGCGAAGAGAAACAACTACAAATCGACTTACAAAATGAGTATAAAAGACTACCCAACGCTACTCACCCCGATGTTGTGGCTTACGGGGATGAACCCAAAGTTGTGCAAATGTATGGCGAGAAACCGGCATTTAATTTTAAGCCGAAACCCTTTGCTGACATCGCCAAATTCTTTAACGTATTACGAATGGAACACTTGGGCAATTTTACTGGCACAAAAAGTTACTACTTGATGAGTGATTTAGCTGATTTGGTAATTGCCTTTTTAAAATGTGTGTTAAATTGAATACCATTTAAGATTTGTCCATTGTAGGAACAAGCTTTAATTCAATACACAACGAAATTTCTCAAAAGATATGACTTCAAATTAATGTCAGTTCCTGACATTTTACCAGAGGTAACAATTGAGGGTTGTGGCATGACGACACATGGTGAGCGTACACAGGTTGGCTCTTTTACAGTAAAAACAATTTACACGAACTACCTTATGCTTTTCATTCAGGTCTATCGCATAAATCCGGGCAACTTGTGCTTATCGGGAACATCAGAAATGGCATTAGCTGCTTATTTTGCAGATAAACAGTTTCCTATTGAGTCATTGCCACTACGTGTTATGGCTGTGAGTCGATGTTTTCGAGCTGAGACATCCGGCCTTCAGGAAGAAAAAGGCATTTTTAGGGTGCATCAATTTACGAAAGTTGAAATGTTTGGTGTTTGTGAACCTCAAAAGTCGGAGGAGATGCTACAACAATTTAGGAACATTGAAATAGATCTTTTTAAAACGTTGGGACTGCACTTTATGCTGCTGGATATGCCACCATGTGAATTAGGTGCTCCAGCCTATCGTAAGTACGACATTGAAGCGTGGCTGCCTGGTAAAGGCATGTTTGGCGAGATTTCTAGTTGCAGTAATTGCACAGATTATCAAGCCAAAAGGCTTAACATTCAGTTGGCAAATGAAAGTGGTTTTGTCCATACACTCAACGGAACGGCGTGCGCTGTGCCCAGAATGATGATTGCTTTGTTCGAAAATTTCCAGGTACGTAAATGATATTTAATGTGTGGTTTGTTTTTAAATTGAATTTATTTCAATTTAGAATGCGGATGGAAGTGTAACAATACCTGAAGCACTTAGAAAATACATGAAGAAGGACAGAATAGAAAAACGAAAACAAATACCAGAGCTTAAGTTGGTAAAACATATACATGAGAGTTTTTAAAATTGTGGTATAAAATATAAAATTACCTTTAAAATGTATTGAAAACAAAATAAATTGTATAAAGTTAAATTTCGCGCGCTGCTGTTTTGTACTAGACTTAATGACAATTTTATATACATCATTTTAATTGTCAGTGTCAAAACTAAAAATGCACACAAATTAATTTTATTGTCCAAAAAATGTCTACGAAAACAACTTCGAGCTTAGATCCGCGCGCAGAATTAGCGGATTTAATTAAACGCAAATCAGAAATAACGGTAATTATGTGTTATATTTAAAGAACATTTTTATTGCTGTTCATTGAACATAACAATTTAGTGAAAAAATACTCAATTTTGTGCATAAAATGTAATTATGTGAAATGTTTGACATTTTTTGTGTGTGAAGAAACACAGTGGTGCCAACTGTTGTATATTAAAATGTTTTCTCACACTCGAAATTGCAGGAAACCCTCGCCAATTTAGAGCGCCAAATTTATGCATTCGAGGGATCTTATTTGGAGGACACACAGCTCTATGGAAACATTATCCGTGGATGGGATCGCTATTTGACACCAAATAAGAGCACGAATTCTAAGGCAGATAAAAGAAATCGAAAATTCAAAGAGGCTGAGCGTCTTTTCTCCAAATCTTCCATTACAGCTATGGTAATTTTAAAAATCGTTTTGAGTTGGATAGGATTTATACTTATTTTGTTGTTTGCTTCTATATTTACAGGCCGTCAGCGAATTGTCCGAATTGAGTGAACAAAAACGTTTGTAATTTAATAAATGTTTAAATTAGTTTTACTCATTTGATTATTTTGGTCCATAGCTGACAGAAACAGTGAAAGTGACTCTATAACCAATGACGACTCAAGTGATAATCAAATCGGTTCAATTGGTGGCAACCACAACACAACAACAGCTCATGATGGTATAAATATGAAAAGTCCTGGAAAAAATACTGCTCATGGTGAGGAATTTAACTAATTTTGTATTAAAATTTTTGTTATTTCACAAGAGTGAAAACAAATCTGAGATGTTTATGTGATGGAAGTGGACTTATTTGAGATATTATTTTATAGATCGTCCCATTACTCCAATGACAAAAGATAACAACAAAGAAGCTGGAACACCAAATAGTGCAAAACATAAGGGCAGCGGAAAAAAGGGCAATGCCAACAAGAAAGTTCGTCATCGTTAATTTAATTTGTTTTAAAATATAAAATATATTTAATATACCTACCCATTTAATTGAAAAATACATTGTCTATTCAACCTATTGGATTTTTTTGAAATGCATTAAATTATTGTCTTAAATAATATAATTCCATAATTAAGTGTAAAATCTATGTGTTTTAAAATTTAGGACACATTAGAAATAATTTTCTTTAAAATAATAAATAGGTTTATCAAAAATTTCACTCAATTGGAATTAAAACTAAAAAGTCGTCTTTGCAGTACCTGTAACACTCTGGAATATAAATAACATAAAGAATGTAAATAAAACGCGATTTTTTTGTGAAAATGAGACTTAAAAAATGTATAGTAATTAAATTGTTTTATTAGTAATTCTCAGTAATATTTTTATAAAATTAAATGTACGATTTATATTTTCCGTTTTTAATTCTGAATTTGTGTAGGTATGAATTGATTTAAATTCAGTTCAATTGACCACCAAACAGAACGATTGTGAAAGAGTTTCTTTTTTAAATGGTGGAAAACAAATCTTACAAAATAGTTACATCCATGCTAACCACATTCTGTCTCAGTAAAAACCCGTTCCTTCACAACAATATGAAATAATTAATTAAAATACAAAATAAAATTCAACTATAGTTGCCTTCACACGCGTCTCATTTTCCGTCTTGTCTAATAGTTGTCTTAAATGCGAAGACTTTAGCTATAAATTAAATGTGTCGTAGGATAAGGAATCAAAATGACAGTGATGCTTTTACGATTTTAAGCCTATAATTGTTTTATATTTTATCCCTTTTTAAGCTATAGAAAAATTAGATATAAATGACATTAATTTACACTATTTGTTGTTTTTGCGTTTTACTAAAAACATTTAAAATAAAAATTATTCCAATTAAACCTCATTAATAATTGATAGATTGTAATGCAACACAACCAAACATATCCACATCGAGAACATCATGCATTGAGTTTAGGGAGACATTTTGAGTTTACTTTGTGTGCGGTTATTTGGAAGGAAACGGACGAAGGTCTGTTTGATAATAATTTTATCAATAAATAATAAAACAAAACAATACAGGGGGAGAAAATGTTACTCTTTTTTACTCATTTTCATCGGATGAATCAGTCGTGAATTCACTTTCGTTCGCCTGTTGGTCATCTTTCTCAGACTCAGACTCACTGAGCTCCCATTGTGGATGTTCCGTAGGAATAGCAGCTGCCTCCTTCACATCGAGCTTAAGTTCTTGTTGTTGATCCATTCCCATGTAGGAATCTGTTAAAATAAAATATTAATAAATACCAAAATTTGTTTAAAAAAACTGAAGTTAATAAACTAACCAGATCTTAAGCATACAGTAAATGTATAAACCCCCGGCCACCGAGGAGCTGTAAATCTAAGCTGAATTTCTTCCTTGTCCACCAAATTGGTGACATGATACGGCGCCGTCAGCAGTGTTCGTGATTTACGATCACAAATGTACGTCCACCAATATTCTTGCTTGTCCTCGGGATAAAACGGACAATGCACACTGTGTGATTGTAGAGATTTGCCCTCAAGCGCCTTTTCACGTTTATTCAATTTTTGCTGGAATTTCTCCCACTCCTGATCATCATCCTCCACTACGGACTTCTTTTCTGTCTCATCCTCATCTGAAGATGCTGCAGCAGCAGCAGCATTATCAGCCTCAGCACGTGGTGGATCCTCGCTCCTTAATTGCTCCTCAGTGTCAGACTCATCACCGCTATCGGAATCAGAATCCACATCTTTGGACTCTTTGGATGATTTGCTCTTAGTAGTCGCATGAACGGCTGACTTTGCTTCAGCTGTTTTTGCTGCCGCTGCAGCGGCTGCTGCTTTCGTTTTGTTGGCAGCTACTGCTTTAGCCTTATTCTTGGCTGCCGTTGCAGCAGCGTTGCCTTTGTTGTGACTGCGTTTATTACTTTTTGCCCATACTGGACGTTTAACAGCGTTTTCTTTCTCCTTTGTGGCAGTTGCATTAGCGTCTTCAGTTTGTTCCTCACCATTTTCTTCACGAGCCTCCTCACCACCGGCACCAGCATCTTCTATCTCTTTTTTCGCTGTCGCCTTTGAATCCCCAAACAATTCACGCATATTCTTACGGATAAGTGCTACGGTAACGGTGACAATGGCACCCGCTGTAACAACATTTGAGTTCTCATCGTCCATTACCTCACAACGAATGCTAAAATCGATAAGGGGCATCCTGCCGAGAACTTTTATAACATTTTCGTACTCGAAATCTGAAAGACTTTTCAGAATGTGACGACTTTCCTCAGGCTTCAATTGGGCAAACTGGTGTAAATTCTTAATGTAGCGCTTCTTTGTCATGAAATAGCGTAGATGGTCATCAGAAATGTACGGCAACTGCAGAAGAGGACTTTTAAACTCCCAACATCCTTGAATAACCATTGGTGACAACTTCATGCAGTTCTCAATTGTTTCAATACTAGGTAGCTTAGAAACTATGAACCAATTTTAATATTTAATAATTAATTAATTTATTTAATATTTTAATTTCAATTATTGCGTTAAACTTACTTCGTCTTGTGTACGCCAACATAATCAGATGATTTACGCAAGCAACCATTTCCTGGATTAAATATGGGCATTTTTTAATTACAAACTGACGATCCTTTTCCAGTGTCTCTTCGTTAAGCGCCATTCTTGTTAAATGTGCATGCAAAATGGAACGCGCCTTTACGGAATACATGCGACACAGAGGAACTTCTTTGCATTTCTCATTCAAGTTCGGCAACTGACGGATGAGCTATAAATTAAAACGCACAACAAAACCATTATTTTCCGAAACAAAACATAACAAAAGCAAATTGAATTACAGATGGAACTTCTTCATTGTCTGATGGCCGCTCAACCACCTGTGAATTGTGACGCTTGTCAAACTCTAAACTTGCTGCAAGTATCATGATTACACGCTTCAGTGCCATTTGTGGTGTTTTGTGGAAAAAGTAGAAATACATTTGCGTGGTGTCTAGCAGCACTTTGTCACCGCTAAAGCGTATCGATCGATACCACCAAGTGCCCACAGCCACTGGCAGTGCAACCATGAAAACAAGCGCATACAATCCCAGCACCCACACAGAGTTCTCCTTTTCAACAATCCACGACGGTAGCGCAATACCAAAGGACATAGCACCCGGCCCATCTGGATTGCCATACTTTTCCCAATTTTTGCGTGCCTCATCGTCGGTCAACGCCTGATACGCTTTTGTAAGCTTCATAAATGCCTTTTCGTCACCAGTCTCTTTATCCGGATGCAAGATCACAGATAACTTGCGGTATGCTTTTTTGATATCGCCCTGTGATGTACCGGCCGGTACACCTAAAATCTCATACGGATCAAAGTTTGACATTTCGTAGTCAAACTGGGAAACACGATATGCTAGATAGGCCAACAGCATCCAGCCAAGAATAAGGCCAGCTTTTATGCAAACCGATTTGACTGTTTTGTATGGCTCTGCCGTCGCAATGATGACTCTTTTCTTGCAGCATCCCACACATTGGCATTCATCTTTAAAGCGGTCTGGATCTGAAAAATTTATAAATGACGTGGTATTATTGAAAATTGTGCAATGTACAAGTTGCAAGTTAAATTCAAAGTTCATGCCTTGATGTGGCACCAATTCTTCAATTTTGAATTAACTTCACGCTTTTGGAGTGAGGTTCCACCAATTAAAACAATACACGTATTTATATTTTATTACCTTCGCGCTTCTTGCGTGGCCAAAAGTACAAAGTGGTCGGTATTAGAACCAATGCCAGAAACGACAGCAGGAAGTAAAAGAACGTGCCGCCACTCTCGTCGTATTGGAATTTTTGACCACCCATTCTGGTTGTTTAAACAACGTTCACTTTTTGCACTAGCACTTTTGTATTAAAACATGCAACAATATGCAATTTGTGGATTCTGGAGCTTTGAGGTGAAATATGTGAGTTTAAGTTGGAAACGATTTAATTCAACGCTAACTTATCTTTTAATTAATTGAAAGCGAATTTAACATTATTTTACAAAAGTAACAAAGATTACGGTACTTTCCGTCTTGTTCCCGTAGTGTCTTGTGCACAATTTTCTTTAGTTTTTTTTCTGCCGCGTTATCGTTTGAAATGTCAGAGTACGTGTCAATAAATTTGACAGTTCTTTGGTTTTGTTCATAAAATATATAATTCCGGTTTATAGCGAATCTTGTAAACAAATATTTTTAGTGTCTTTTTTAGGGATATTTTAAGTCAGTACAGGATGTTTTGAAATATTTGTGTGCTATAATTCTGTTACGCGCAAATTTTAAAAACAGTAAAAATTCATTTTTGAATTAAGTATATTCTTTAAATTATTATTTCATTATCAAAGTACACTAACTTAAAAATATATCATTTAAATCAAATTATTGACGATTACATTCAACTAAAGTTAAAACCCATTTTATTTGTTGAAGTCTTATTAAATGTATAATTTTTTTTAAATTATAAATGGCATCAAAATATTACGCAAGATGGACCGCTTAATCCTAACATTATTACAATGCAATCTTTATCAATGAATTCAAAGTTATAATCGTATCAAAGTTGATAATTCCACAAAACGATAAGGATTGACTGTTTAAAAAAATAATAGTCTGACCAAAATGTTAAGATAATAGAAAGTATTGGTGAAACATAACTGATCCATGAAATGGGATATCAAATTGTGACGCATTAAAATTTCAAATTCATTTGCGGAGGGGATGACAATACGAGTACATATACATATAATAAAATATTATATACAAGAATAAAGGAATTAACTACGTAATACGGCGACTATTTTGCAAATGTATGGTGATTGGTGAATCATGCAAAAATCGTTTAGCTTACGTTGGAAGGGGCCACTTCGTAACAGATGTGTAACTTATGACCGGTTTCACCCTTAAATTCCTTAAATATGGGCACGGAATTTGAGACAGAACATAAATATATGAGCATTTGAATGTTTACCATGATTTAAATTAATGTACCTTAAAAAAAAAAACTTTATAATAAATATGAATAAATAATTTACCTTGTTGTGAATTTTTCTTATCGAACTAAAACAAAAATTTGATAAGCTGCGATAACAAACAATCTATCTCCCTAAAATGTATGCTCAAAGGCAACTAACAGGTGTTTCATTGTTCTATTTTTATTTAAATTGTTAAAAAAAATACATATAACTTTTCTAATTAAACTACTCCACATCAAAATAACTAAAAGCTTAAATCTTGTTAAAGTAAAAATTATTTTAAATAAGCCACCACATAAGTTTTACTTTTTTAAATTCTAAAATGCGAGGAATAAGCTCATTCTTATGCATATTTATTATTTAAAAAAATATTTACACATGTTTGCTAAGCTGTGAGTAATAATTACTGCATTACTGAAAAAAAACTGCCGTCTTGTATATAGCTTTTGTAAGTATTTTAAATATACATAGACTCAAGACTGTATAAATTCAAAGAGGATGAGCGCGGGGACTCATCGTATCGCGGCTGTGATTCCTCATGGACTCAACAGCGAAAACCATCGCGAACGTAAATGCCTTTTGTGCTGTCTGAACGAAAATTCTGTTGCCTTTGCCAAGTCTGTGTGTATATGTGGGGGAAACGTACGTAGCACGTACATATTATATCAACATTCGGTGCTCGTGGAGTCGTGGATGGATCATATGCGGAATATATTCGTTAATCGAAGGCGGAATATAACCGCCGTACCCGCAGTCAGTCTTTACCAACTCGCGTGCATGTTAACACCAAACCCATACTAGAGGAGAGAGCGAGCTTCAGAAACGAATTCATATTCTTCTTCTGTCGGTTAGTTCCAACTTCCCATATACATTAAGTTTCAACAAATAATAAGTTATAGTTCAGTGTTTTGCCGAATTACTGTGGTCGCGATTATAATACAGCTGAAGCTTATTGCGTCGCTTGAGTGTGGGCGAATGAATGGTGGGTGTGTGGACTTGTGGTGTGGAAGTTTAAACCTTTTGCAGCAATCTTAAGAATTCATTAAACATAATTTGTAATATACAAAAATTGTAAAGGCGCGCACGCATAAAATTCGGTTGTTGCTCTTAAGCGTGCATATAAAAATATGAGTGCGGTGTGAGGCTTTCCATGAGCGCAGTTTAAATCTCTCACAAGACGACGAAGAAGCAGTTACAGACAGCTTCACGTTCTTATGCTTTTAATATTTATACAATATTATTTACTTGAACTGTGGAAGCGGCTCTTTGCGCGCCTGATAAAAAGCTGTCAAGCCGGTTCAATATTGTGTGACCCAAAACACAAAGAGTCCACACACAATTGTTTCATATTATAAATTTAGTTTTGTGTTTTGTTGTTCTTGTTTCTGTTGCACCGTTTTTAATTTACATATTGCGTACTTAATCGTTTTCATAAAATAAATTCAACATAATGCAAGGATTATTGTTAATATCATGGTTGTAATAAAAACGGTTGAAATGTTTTAGTGTAAAATAACTTACTGGCAAAACACACAGTTGCAGCAGATGGATGCGATACAACACTTAAGTACTTAAGCCGCGCAGAATTATCAACCCAAACGGAAGCCAATTACTTTAGCGAGAAACGCCAACGTTTTTGTTTGTCAAATGTAAGTGTTTTTTTTTAACTAAATTTAAATAAAATTAATTTAAAGTTAATAGTATTTTTTGAATTTCATTCAAAAATTATTAAGTATATAATATTGATGATGACAATATTGACAATACTTTTGCAAATCAATTAACAATTTTTAAACATAATTTATTACATTAATGTTTTTTCAATGTTAGTTGTTGGGAATTCTCTACAATTAATTTAAAAATATCAATACCATTATTGAATTAATTTATATTCACACGAGTATTGAATACGTGTGAGTCATAAATCAGCAAACGACATCATGTGAATCCACTTGAGTAATTTTCACCTTTAAAATATGTAGTCCTCAACCTATTTTTATTGATCTACCGAATTGGTTGTCTCCTGATAAAACACACACACACCTAATCTTCCCTAAATTCTGCAGATAAGCTGTCGATTTAATATCGGTGAAGTCATCACAAATCGTGATAAAAGCTATTACGCTGCTGAGTGATGACTAAAACAAAAATTTTTTTTAGGCAACTTAACGAAATATATTGAATAAAATTATTAAAGTGTTATTAATTTTTATTTTTCGCGGTTATCATGTAATTAAAAACGATTTTAAATTAAACAAACATTAAAAGGCTATCTTCAAACAAAGTCTTTATCTAATTTAAATACAGTATAAATCAGTGTTAGGTCGATCATGCATATTGATTCAATAACCGTCAAATTTTGAATAATAATTTCCATTGTGGCGACGACATTGTTAATTCTTTATTGTAAAAAAAAAATTGTCACCCGCATTTTGGCGATGACTCACGCGCGAATTGCCTTCAAGTCTTAACATATTGAACCAATATAATGCCCACCCCAATGTATTTACATTATACAATATGCTTTTAAAGACACATGTATCCACATCATGTTTGAACTACCGGCAATAATGCGAAAACAACATGCGTTTCAGCATATTTTACATACGGTCGTGAATGAAAACAATCGGCATATCAACACAAACACATTTAAAGACTTAATGTAGATGGTGGAAAGACGCGAAATCGGAGAAAGAGTACACGCAAAGCTTGCGCACATCTTTTAATAGTGAACAAATGTGGTAGATTTCATTGCGATTTCAATAAATGCGCTACAGCTGCATATTAAATTCGTATTATTGACAGAATGTGTGTTTATATTTAGTGACGTAATTTAAAGCCTATACGCGTCATATTTTTTTTTTGAATTTATTTAGGTTAGCACATTAACTGGAATTAAAATGGGAACGTCAACAAATTACCATCGTTGTATTGAATCATAATATGCTTTTAATAAAACTACAGGTGCTTCTTTATATTATGTTCTGTGAAGTTTGCCGAATTTTAAATGTAAAAAAATTATTTTAAATTTAATATTTTAAATTTGTGTACTTTAAGTAAAGAAGTTTTCATAAAATGTTTGATCTTTGCTCCTATTCCCATTTAAACCCACCAATTAAATTAACAAAACAATAAGTTAGTTTACAACAAATATCTAAGAACAGAAATTTAATCCCAAAAGCGCATTTTATTAAATTTTTTACCTCATTTGTTATTCCCCATTATAGATAAAAAAAAAAAATTGCAACACACTGTGAATTTAACAAACAATTTATCTATTTACAAATCACACGCATTGTGCAAATAAATTCGCAAGCCGTATTAATTCTCGCGCAACTTCCTTATCTTTCTTTCAAATGGCCATGATTATTTTTCATATTTATTTTCCAGCTAATTTACAAATAAAATATATGTTCATATCTTCGCACCTTACATTCTGATATACAGGAAACGTTGGTGGAAATTATTGCCTTGAAAAATTATAACAATTTATAATAATTTGTTGCTTTAAATTCATAAAAAGCTTCTTCTGCAAGTTGCAACTGCGAAATTTAAAAATACATATTCTCGGGCCATAAATCAAAATGCAGTTTTTAAAATTATAAAATTAACTTAAATCATGCAAGCCATAAAAAAAGCCTAAAATAATATTTACGGTTTAATTTCCTTCAAACTTTTCTCCGCATTTGAAATTTGAATTTAGTGCTTTGTCCCCATTAACTGTGCGTCCCACAAATTGGATCAATTTCGCCTGTGACAAGGCATGGCGCGATGCCTACTCGTGGGTATGCTTTTCGGCCTCACACATTGATTTATATTGCAAAGCTTCACCCCATAAAACGCACCAATATATGTCGCAAACATGCAAGGAATTTTATTTTAACGATTCGCTGTCAATCGATATATTGTACTTTAATACAAATCGAATACGTGTGTTTGTTTGCAAGGAAGCCGCATCGGCATCGCATTTAGGAAGGAATTTTGTTTATTTTCAATACCATCATGTCATTATGGTGCGCGCGGTGTAATATTATGGTGTGCAAGTGCTGTGCTCCAGAAATAGACGTTTCCAATCCGTCATTCCGGGAAAATACGCACAAAATTTTGACTTGCATGCGTTTCATTTTGGGTATCCGTTCAGCATTTTAAGCGACATGGCGACAAGTAACTAACTGTACAGCAATTCTAAGATTAATTGCGTTAAACATAATTACTATAAATATGCTTTTAAGTGCAATACAACTTAATCTGGTGATTTATTGTATCAATACCGGTAAATCACAATATGTTTGGCATGATTGTATATGAAATATGATTATTTGGGCAGTTTGGAACTTGTACTTGTATTATTATCAACGCATAATGTTGTTTGAAATATGAATGCATCCCAGTCGCGTGTCATTGCAGTTAAGCAATCTATTTTTGAATTTATAGATACGGAACTTTGTGTTTTTAATTCCTTTTTTATGGGGTTTAGTTTTATTTGTGCTACATAATCTTTGCATCTTTGTGGGCATCGTGTTTTTGTGTCAACGTTTTAAGCGGTTCTGTAAACAAGATAAAATTTTTTGGACCCTTCAATTAAATAAAACATTTTATAAAATTTAGAATGACATAGTTCCTATTTATTTCTTATAATCAATAAATTGTTTATGCAAAATCAATTTTTTAAACAAGAACAATCTATTTTCAAAATCATAATGATGCATACCAACACATTGAATATTTTCTCAGTAAAATTATTGTTTGGCAGAGCAGTGAGAAATGAGCATAAAAACATAAACACATCCTAAAGTACGTGAAGTCTGCACACAATAACTTAAAAGTCGGCCAAGGTTTGTGCGCCCGCAACTTGCCAATGTAAGCGCTTTTTTTTGTGCACAAAATAAAATAAAAAGAAAGCGCTTTGGTGACTTGCGAAATCACAACAAAATGTCTATAGTAATTGCAAATTGCATAATACAACAATGATGACGTCTAATTCATTTTCATGACTATTAATTCCGAATAAATTATACAGCTCTTAATATAGAAATGAGTGTAAGGTTGCATTTAAAACAAATCATAATATTGTCATTTAAAATGGAGTGATTAACATTTAAAAAATAACTAACTCTTTTCTTTAATAAATTAAATTAAATTAAAACTGTTGGTAAGGTTGTGAACTTGACAAATAAATTAAAAATATCCAAACAATGCGGATTTAATGAATGTCTTGCTGTATAAATAGTTTTGAGTTAATATTTAATTACAAATATTATGGGTTACCGGTTAATACACTTTAGAAATCATAGGGATTTATCTGGCTTAATGGCACTCCATAAAAGTTAGTCACGACTTTATGATCTCTCACAAAAGTTGCCCTTTTCAATGTCTGTTCTTCTTTATATATTAAAATACAATGCAATTTTTCTCTCCATAACAAGCCTGTATTTATTTTGTTAAAACAGATTTCCAAAGATTGGCATTAAAAATAAAAATAAGAGCTTTTCAAATTATTTCAAAAATCCTGGTAAACACCTAAACAAAAATTTAAAATCCGTAAAGAATATAAAGCTCTCCAGAAGATTTATGTAACAAAAAAAATTATGTAATGACAGGAGTTTAATATTTGAGCTGTTTCCAAACACCATAAAAATGTGGTTACACTTGCAAAATGTTACACATTTTTACTACACCGCACCTTGTTTACAGTATGCTGAAAGAAACCGCGTATGGGGGGATGTAACCTGAAACCTGCCAGTCTATATATAAAAAACTTGCATAGTTAGTTGTATAGTAACGCGACTCAACACATATTCCTGCAATGCATTGTTTTATTCATACCGACATCTACATTCTACACGTCTGCTGTTTTTGCATTTTCACAACCAATTTGTTTTACCATGCAATAGCACTCCTTTATAACTTTAAAGATCTTCTCGTCATCCATGCGGTACTCAGACACTAAAAGTCACACCGCTGCGTTGTTTTGCATTTAAAAAGTAAAAATACTTTTTGCTACAACATTTTTATAAACAAAAATGAAACAAGACACCAGTCTAGTGGATAACGTTTTTTATTAATAAAAAAAAAAACTGAAAAACTGAATAGAAACTTTGCATTATTTATTATAATTAATGTCACCCGCACAATATAATGATGCACGAGGAAAAATGTAAATTAACAGATTTGAATGCGTCAAAAGTTTTATTTCTTATTAATGCCGGTACATAAACAATACGCGAAAGTGCGACTGGACAATGATTCATATCGTACATGTATAGCCATATAGGACTTAAATTAATGCCGCAAAATGAAGGCCATCGATGACTAACTTATTACTTCGTCTTGTTAGCCGTATGGAATGCAAATTTATTTCATGTGGATAAATACAAAATAAGACGCTTTGAAGTTAAAACTGTCATCTTTATTCAATAAAGTGGTTTTTAAGTCTACGTATTCAATTTATTAAATGTAGATCAGACAACAAATTCCTTACTTTACTCACAAATTCGTAAATATCAACTATTATAGAGTTGTAAGCATTTTAAAATAAACTACATAACAGGAAAAGCGACCTAATACTTTTTATTAAGGTTATACAAATTTGCCACGTTTCTAAAACCAAAAGAAAAAATTAATCAGCATTAAAATGTTTAATTAATTTGTTTATCTCATTGAGGTCGACAATACTGCAGTTTTTTAATTTTAAATATATAAGTATTTGCAAAAAATAAAATAAATTGTTTTTGAAATGTTTGAAAAACTAAAAAGCTTTCAAAAAAATGAAGTGATCATATTATATAGGTTATAATTATATTTTTTTTATAATAAAAATATGTATAAAAATAAAATAATTGTTTTCTCAAAATGCTATGTAAAGTATAATGAAAATATAAAAATAAGCTTAATCCAGTTTTGCTTTGAATATTGGAGAATCTTGATTTTTTTTAAATTTTTTTTTGTCATGAGTCTAGACTAAACCTAAGGGCCTTGACGCTAAATTAAAAAAAAAAGTGTTTTTTGTTTGAACTTATTATAGCTAAATATTTTGAAATTTGATCCAGCTATACTCTTGAGATATAAAAAAGACAAATAACATCACTTTTTCATCAAAAACATATTTTTTTATTAATTTCTTTGGCAATTGTGCCAAAGCGGGTCAAATTATTTTTCAACATTTTTAACACGATTACTACATACCTTATTTTCTCCAAAACGATTTGACATTAAAAAAAATTCCCAAAATTAATTGTTTTTATGTTTATTAAAATAAAATAAACACATTTAAAAAAAACTGAAGAGTGAAGACGCTTTAATTACATTTTATTAAATTTTCCTATAAGGCAAGTTAAGTGGTAATTGATAATGTGATTTCCTATATAGAACAACTAATCAATAATCAATTGTAAATAACAATGAAATTACAATAAAAAACATTATTTATTGACAGTAATTTGAGCATTTATTTATGTAGTGCTCTTTCGTATAGCTCTCTTATTACAACACATTAAAACATGTGCGAAAGACATTTTATTAATCGACGTGGTGGCGTGTGTTGCGGTTGTGCAATGCCGCAATAGACACCACATTGTGCTAATTTGTAATTTGCACATATGGAAGCAAATCGCAATAATTGAATTGGTGGCGCCATTATAGAACAATTTAATTATGCGCGGAAAACTCACAAGTCACAATTGAATTGAAATGGTACGTGAAGATTTAAAACAGGCAGACGCACTTAAAATATAAAATGCTCAAGACGTCAAGAGTTGAGACGATTCAAATACTGCAAGTAACTATTATATGTGCTGCGCTATGATATGAATACGTACGGAAGTGAGAGTGAGAAAATAATAGTTATTTTAAACATCTTAAAATGCACATTGTTCAAGATAACGGTGCGTGAAAGAAACACATAAAATGATCATGGTAAATGTGGAAAAGATTTAATATCGGGGATGTGTACAATGATTTCGGTGCAGCTTCCGTTAACGATCGCGTAATCAATTGGTTTGATTGTCAAGGCGGATAAAATGGGTGTTGTAATATGTTTATTTTTATTATACATTTCTTACAATTAAAAGTTTTTAAATTAATACTGAAACATAATTAAATCGAGTTCAATTTTTGCTAAAAAAGCTTATAATTGGTAAATAAGGAAATGGAAAACTTTTTTACTTGTCTAGATGCGACATTCTCGATGGCACTCAATTAAGTAGGGAAATAAGCTGTTAACGAATAAACACAAATACAATACATTTTTAAGGTTATGTCACTAGTTTGTTTTTAATTGGTCAAGCTAATTACTTGGTTAGTAAATTGAGAAATTGATATCGAGAATGCCATTCCAAATTATGAAAAGTTAATTCGGAATAGGAATTTTTTGAATTATCCTAAAATTAAAAAATGATCTCACCAAAACCTGTAAAATGTAATCTTATCAATTGCAAAAGAATTTTAACGACAATCGCATTATAAAACGATATCACTGAATACCAACCTGTGTTATAATTATTGCAGTTTTATGTTTCATGTAATGTATAAAAATTCAGACGAAAAAAAACCGTGGAAACCGCGAAAAAAGTCGCCGTTTTTTAATGCGAAAATAAATCGTGAAAAAAATCACATGTTGTTCCCGAGCAACGCACGGATTTCCCCGCTACTTCATAAACAATATACGTATACAATAGTTGTGCTGCAAACATTGTTCCCTGTAATTGCGTCCAAAAACTGCATCCAAAATGTATTTTAAGTACAAATTTCCAAACAACAAATAAAATACGTCTGAAAAACGCACAACGAACCAACAAACGAGCCATCTCATTAGGTTTATATTTAAATTAAGACAACGAATGCACTTCTTAGATCATGCACGCATCAAAAATCACGCGTCGTTTGTTTTAAAAAGCATCCACAGCTGGTTGACTATTTTTGGTGTCCGCGCGCTTAGGATGAACTTTGCTTGTTATCTACCGGGAGATCACCCCAAAACTTTTAAGTGTTGGTTTGACTTGATTTTTAACGTTTATTCGTTTTTAATGTTGATACAATTTTAATAAAGGGCCAAGGATTTTTGAACAATTTTAGATCAATAACACATTATCACATTATCAGCTCATGTCAAAAGAAACAATCAACTTATATGAGCATTGTTATCAATAATATGAGCATTCATATTATTGCTATAATCAACAAGTGGTTTGGGGGCTAACCTTCGACTGTAGGAACGTGTAACAGATATGTTCCAAATTTATCTATATAACACCGATCAATTATACTTAATTTGCTAATAACTATAAAATGGATGAGTTACTTATCGACAATACTTTGATCATACAATTGTAACGGCGGCCATACATCACAAAGACTCAGATGAATGACATTTTATATCGAGTCTTAAAACTATAAGCCAACAACAACATTTGTAACGCAATCGAGTGTGTCACATTTTAAATTGCTTGCAGTAACAATTTAAAGGTAATTATATATTAATAAGTAAAGTAAATGTTTTTTAATCAACCAGCGTCACACCGTGGTACGTGATGTATAATTTTCATGGTCACTTACCTTTTAATGTGAATTATGAAATATAGGAAATTGCATACAGTTTTCACACTACAATGAATACTTTTACAATTGTATGGCGCTAAAATAACACGTATTCGTAATTCGTATATCACTTAAGATAATATTGGAAGCAATTAGTAAGGTATTTGCTTCAACCTATATTTCTTTTATTGTATACACTTTGATTCTTATCAGTTGCAACTTGCATGGAAGTCATTAAAGCAAAACTATACGTAGAATTATAAGCTTACTAAATTAATAAACTGTGTTATAAATAAAACAAATATATGGCGATCGCTGTGATGGAAGAGTATACACTTTGGGAGCACCACACATTTCTTCCAGACCAATGGCATTCCGATAACACAATTCATACGCGATAAAAGCTCTAGCGTTGCTACTTGCTGGTGCTTTGCATTGGGAGTTGTGTGTCGGTGCGCGCGCGAACACCAAAAAAATACTGAGAAAGAGATGGATAAACAGTTTGCTTGCTAATAATTTTTTAACAAAAAAAAAAAAAGGAGAGAAGAAAAACACAAAAAAGAGTTGAATTAATTTTCGCATTTCTCGCACTTTTCGTCACTTTTAATAAGCCAACGGTTTGCAGTCTTGAGTCTTGTGTCTTACAGTCTTGGCGGTCAGCATTGTGTTTTGTGCTGCGTCCGCGAATCGTTTTAAGGAAGTCGTTACGCGATATTGTCGAAAAGACGTTGCTAGTTTTTGATAGTTTGTAAATTTATTGCAAGATTTGATAATTAAAAAAGACAAATATAATTATTGCAGTGTTTGAAAGTTACAATTATTTATTGTAATTTGTAAACTTTCAAAGGAATGTGAAGAAAATAAAAGTTTTAAAAATAAATTACGAAAGGATACGTCATCAAAAGCTGCGTGCAAAATGAGGTGGATTATTATTATATTATTTCAATTAAATGTTCGACAAATTTAGAAACAATTTTTAAATTCACAAATGAGTAAACATTTTGGCATAAAATTGACTCATTTTTCAACGCGATCCACATGCAATATTTATAGTTCATGTGTACAGTTGCTATTTTTATTTAGACAATAGAAAAACGAAAATGTTTATGTTAAAACATTTGTTAAAAGCAAATTATCACATGAATTGAATGAACACTTAATTAGATTATGTATTTTATGTAAAATCAACAGAACCTCAATTTAAAAATACACAACGCAATTAGTATTTGTTTTTGGTTCATATCATTTATTGATTTAAATTAATATTTAATAGCATCGTTTTTGTTAAAAAAAAATTATATGGCAAGGAAAGGCACATTATACTTTGTATGCTATAATATTAGTAAAAAATTAATCTACTAATTATGCAACACAAAATATGTAAAATAAGAAATTATTTTTCGGTGATTTAAAAACTATAAGCCAAAAATAAAAACTAATTATTTATTTTAAATTTATCAATTTTACATTTTGGCTCAGAATGGACTGTTTCAAAATTTTTATGCAACACAAGACTGGATTGAAACGATCGTTTGGATTTGCAGTTTAAAAAAATACATATATATTGATTTATTAAATTATTAAGTGTTATTTTTAAAATACCATTTTGACATTTCATTATTTATTCTTTTTAGTTACATTTAAAAATGTTAAGTATTTTTTTGGTTTAAACTGTATTTGTAAATGACAAAATTTACAACCCAATTTAATGATAAGACAGTTGGACTAATTACAAGGAATTGCAAAACTTTGCTGGCATTCAAAAACATAAATAAATGTGAGACAACATAATTACATTACTTTTACATTAATTGTCTTAACAATGCTCGTACTTGCAACTAAAGACTTTTTTGGCGAGGTCAATTGTCAGCTTAAAACTGATCATTGCCATTTACTGTGCACCAAACATTGCAAAATAATTTTTATTTAATTGGCAAGTAATCAAAAAGTAATAATATCGTTATGTCGCCTTAGAGTGAACAAACAATACAAATGTGCTTGCCTTAAACAACTGAAAAACATTTAATTCAATTTATTGACACACCACAATTAAATTACATTTTAATTCATTTTTATCAACAAATATAAAGATAAATTAAAGTCGAGTGGACACTTTGATTAATAATAGTTACATGTTGTATTTGCAATGTGGTCATAAAACCTGTTGATGTTTAATCAGGATTTTTTTTCCCAACACAAATGTAGGTGTAAAAATAAAACAATTAAACTCGTTTAACTTTAAGTACCTTTGATTGAGATTGTCTCTGGTAACGCACGTAATTGGAGTTCATCGATTCTAGGCATTTGTTATTTTGATATCGCACTGATAAGGACAATTTTATCAGTCTCCTACATCTAATGCAATTTTAAAATTATCGTAAATTCATATGAGTCACGTACGCAAAATATTTTGCGTTCTTTTATTTAAAGAACGCAAAATAATGCTCTAAACATTGATGATGCAGCTTGATTTCAAGCCATTTAAAAAAAAGGGCTTTTTAAAGTCAAGTTTAAATTTTTAAAAATTAATTTGTAATAAATTCACTTTTTTATTCTCCCTGCAATGAAGTTTATTATGTTAATTGTCTTCTAATCAGTCCATGCATGAAAAGCCAAAAGTATAGTATGACGTCATGTTAAAGAAATTTCATTAATTACTGTCATAATTTCGCGATCTTTGTCATTACCAATTGCCATTCAAACCATTCAAAAAGTAATAATAACAACCGAACTTGCAATGTAATTTAATACACTAATTCAAAAAAGGGGGTTTAATCAAGGTTTCATAAATTTTCCTTAAATTTAACAATTGGTATGTTGGATAGGCAACTGTTCACAATTCACATGCTTCAGATATGGACTGTTATCATAAATATGAAGGTAACAACATTCATTCAAATGCTGATAAAAAACGTATTTTATATACAATGCCGGGAATATAAAAAAAAATAGCAGCGTGTTTTTTTTTAAATTAGTAATGGGGATCCTTTACATTAATTAAATCGATTAACTTGGTTACTTCTAATATATTCTATTTCTTAAATTATTATTTAAGTGTGTGGAAGAGTAATTACGAGGAACAAGTTATCGTATTATGGGGTTTCTTGTTTAAATATGCTAAAAAATGATTTATCTAAACAATGTGTTGTGGATGTTTTAAATTAAAACACAAAATAAAAAAAAATTAAATCCCCTATTTCGCTAAATCCCTTATTAATACTAAACGTTACCGGATAATCCACGGATTTGTGAATTTAAAAATGGAATTTTTGTAATCAAAGTAAAGACAATGACGAAATTGTTTCTAACATTTTTGCATAAACAATCACGACCAAACGATTAAAATGAGCTTAGCCAAAATGAGTATTTCCTACACAAAAGAAATCCTTTTTTAGAGATTCGTTAAGTATTGCATAAACATTTTAAAGCAAAATGTTTATTTAAAACATTTAATATGACTTTTAGATATCAATAATAAGACGATAAGTAATAAATTCATTGCCCATAAAGCGGAAAACCCATAATGATCATAACTCATAAGTCATAGGTTTATGTCACATGTGGTCAACATAACGTACAATCGTGCATTGTAATTGATAAAACAGTATAATTGATTGCTGATAACTATGGCAAGCGATAACGCATATGACAACGTAACCGTATAATACATTCGAATTCATATTTAGGAAAATTCAATTTTCAGTTCAGATGCACTTCAATCACAAAAAATCGCTAGTAAATAAATCCAAGAATTATAAAATCATTACGAATACATTTCAAGTTTAATGCAGCATTGACATTAAAAGTCTGAAATTTATGAGTTCTTATATAAAAACTGAATCATAAGAGAGAGAAAATAAATTTCTCTTATAATTTAAGTTAAAAGATTTTGTGTTACAAAATAAAACAACTTTAACAATCTTCATATAATAATATTTAAGTGTATTCACCTGATGACTCAATTCTGTGAAACGACTATGTGCTGGAGAGTGTACTAGTTGCATTTGCATGCACAATTATAAGTGATTACGCTTACTTTTGAACCAGTTTCACACATGCTGTGATAGTTCTGTCGGATTTAATTAATTCCACAAGTAACTAAAACGAGCAACTGTTTGCTTAATCATCGTGAACTTCCTGCATCATTTATCATTTCATATTTGTGGTCGACATAATTTGCCCAGCCAGTTTAATACAAAAAGTTATAATTTTTTTGTGATTTAATTTCAATTTTGACAATTGTGTTTAAACAATATTCATACACTCACTTTGTATTGAACAAAAATGTTACAATAATCAATTGTTTTATAAGTTTTTATTAAAATCCATAAATATCAACACAATAATGACAATTTTTTCAATATCCTCAAATTGATAAATGATACCAAATTACCAACGTGTTTTAAATTCTTTGCAGAAAACCAACAAATAACGTTGCCCCAACAATGGAGAAGGGACTCCACGAACGTGATCTTGTGGGTCTGCAAGATTTCATTTTGCTGGAGGACTACGAAAGTGATTCTGTTTTTATCGATAATCTAAAAAAACGCTTCCAAGCAAATCTTATTTATGTAAGTTACTATCTTTTACTTCATAAACTGTGTATTACAAAAATTTACAAAACAATTTCAGACCTACATTGGGCAAGTTCTAATTTCCGTCAATCCATACAGGGAGTTGCCAATTTATTCCGAAACTGAAATTAAGGAATACCGAAAGCGACATTTCTTTGAAGCACCACCACACATGTAAATTCAAAACCTCATTGCTTGTTGCAACTAATTAATACGATTTATTTTCCACAGATTTGCAATCAGCGATAACGCATACCGGTCGTTAATAGAAGAAAGCCGGAGCCAATGCATTTTAATTTCCGGTAAATTAATAGTACCTAATTTCATTTTACGAGGATGGGTTCGTTGATTCTACCACCTATAACCTTTATGAAAATTCAAAAGATAACGCGAGCTGCTAATTAATTTTCCTTACATGATAAAGACAGAAAATTTGCAATAATTTAGGATGGGCAAAAAATAATGTCATAATTTGGCAGTCCGAAATGCCTAACCGGTCTATACGGATGCGTGAATTTTATGTTATTTCCCTAACCACTGTCGACAAACATCCACAATAAAGTTTGGCTAAAAGCTAGTTAATTGACCTAAATAAAATGCACACACCCTTTAAGGCGGGAGCTATTTTAGCTAATAACAATTTCGTTCAATAAGATTTCCCTATTGGAATTTTGTGTTCTAACGAAAACAAATGTTTTGTTTGACCCACAGGTGAAAGTGGTTCCGGAAAGACAGAAGCGTCAAAGAAAGTGTTGCAATACATTGCAGCCGCATCCGGTCATATTTCAACTGTCGAGGGTGTCAAGGATAAACTTTTACAAAGTAACCCCGTACTTGAGGCGTTTGGAAATGCCAAAACTAATCGCAATGACAACTCATCCAGATTCGGCAAATACATGGATGTCATGTTTAATTTTACCGGCGCTCCCCAAGGTGGCAACATTTTGAACTACCTTCTGGAGAAATCACGTGTCGTTCATCAAACGTCTGGTGAACGCAATTTCCATATTTTCTATCAGCTTCTTGCCGGCGCCGATGACACGCTACTTAGCAGTTTGAATTTGAAGCGTAACTTGGACAACTACTATTACCTTTCCGATGGCAATCGAGGAAATGTGGCACGAATTGCAGATTCTGATAATTTCTTTGCAATTCGCAAAGCCCTCGACATCATGGAGGTGAAGGGCGATGAACAAAAGGAGATTTTCGAAATCATTGCCAGTGTTTTGCATATGGGTAACATTGGATTCACCGAAGATGATGGAAAGGCTGTCGTGTTGAAGCCAGAGTCTGTTGCCTCAATAACAAAGCTGTTGGGATGTGATAAAGACCAGTTGACGCATGCATTGACACACAGGACAATCGAGGCACGTCTTGATGTTGTTACGTCCCCGTTGTCGCGTGAGATGGCCATTTATGCGAGAGACGCTTTAGCCAAAGCGGTCTATGATCGTCTGTTCTCGTGGTTGGTATCACGCATTAATGCATCACTGCACTTTGAAAATGCCGGTCGCAAGAATAACGTTATGGGAATCTTGGACATTTATGGTTTTGAGATATTTAAAAAGAATAGCTTTGAACAATTTTGTATTAATTTCTGCAACGAGAAGCTGCAACAACTGTTCATTGAGTTGACGTTGAAGTCCGAACAGGAGGAGTATTTGCGTGAGGGCATCGAATGGGAACCAGTGCAATATTTTGACAACACCGTCATTTGTAATTTGATTGAGGAGAAACACAAGGGAATCATTGCCGTTCTCGATGAAGAATGTTTGCGGCCTGGTGATCCCACTGATAGCAGCCTTCTCAATAAACTAAACACTATGTTGGGTACTCATCCACATTATTTAAGTCACAAGTTGGCCTCAGCTAAAGTTCAAAAGACAATGGGACGGGATGAATTCAAATTGGTTCACTATGCCGGCGATGTGACGTACAATATAAATGGTTTCCTAGACAAAAACAATGATCTATTGTTCCGTGACTTAAAGGAAGCGATGTCAATGTCCAAGAATAACATCACAAAGAAATGCTTCCCAGAGTCAGAGTATTTGAGCAAGAAGCGTCCTAACACAGCAGTTACCCAATTCCGTATTTCGCTCAACAACTTGATGGACATTCTGATGTGCAAAGAGCCCTCATACATTCGCTGCATCAAACCGAATGATCTGCAGAAATCTGGAATCTTTGATGATGATTTGGTGCTGCATCAGGTCAAGTATTTGGGTTTGATGGAGAATTTGCGTGTACGTCGTGCCGGTTTTGCCTATCGGCGTACTTACGAAATGTTCCTGCAACGGTACAAATGTCTCGCCAAAGAGACGTGGCCCCACTATAATGGTTCCGCGCGAGATGGCGTTGAAATTATCGCACGCACAATGAACTACTCGAGAGATGAGTATCGCATGGGTAAAACGAAAATTTTTATTCGTTCACCAAAAACACTATTTGACACTGAAGATGCGTTCCAGATGAAAAAACACTACTTGGCATCAATTATCCAGGCCCGCTACAAGGGACGTCTACAACGACGTTATTATCTGCATATGCGTGAAAACGCAATTATCATTCAAAAATACATGCGACGTCACTTAGCAATTGCGGCGGCAAAAAGACGACGTGAGGCTGCGGATAAAATTCGTGCATTCATCAAGGGCTTCATCACGCGAAACGATCCACCCAATGGGTTGAATGAACGTTTCATTGCATGCTCGCAAAGGTCATGGCTGTTGCGTTTGGCACAAAACTTACCAAAAAATCTATTATCACATCACTGGATTTCCTGTCCGCAGCATTGCTCTGAGACCTCGTTGATTCTGAAGCAATTGCATCGTCGGAATATAGGTCGCAAGTATAGATTGGCATTGAGCCAAGAGAAAAAACGTCAATTTGAATTGAAAGTAATTGCTGAACAGATATTCAAGGGAAAAAAGAAAAATTATCCAGAAAGTATCGGACCATGGTTCCAGGATGAACGAATTGATAAGCAACATATGACACAAATTAATAACTTTGTGGTAACTTCCTTTGGCTCCGAGAAATTGAAGGTTTGTGTTTAAAAAGTTTTTTTTTCCCCCATACGAATCAAGTGCAAATTTTAATTTCGTTTCTAGTACTCGACGCCGGTTATTAAATATGATCGTCACGGATATAAGCCAAGAGAACGATTCCTGCTGCTTAGTGACAAGGCCGTATATGTGTTGGATGCCAAAACACAAAAACAAAAACACCGACTGCCATACGACAAGATTGATTTTTGTATAACCAGTGCCCGAGATCACCTAATGTTGGTGCGTATACCGGCCGAACTGAAAAAGGATAAAGGTGATTTGATTCTGGAAGTGCCTGAAATCATTGAGTGCTGCATTTGGCTTATTGACATTACCATGTCAAGAAATATTGTTAACATTGTTGACACAGCATCGTAAGATTTATTTTTTCGGTTTTGTATGGGCAACATTTATTGACAAATTTTAATTTGCAGTCTTAGTCATAACTTGGTAAGGGGAAAATCTGGAGTTATTGAGATTCAAACAGGAAATGAGCCGAGCATACACCGAGCTAAGAGCGGCAATCTTTTAGTGGTAATTACTCGTGTTAATATCAAAAATTAAGCATTTAAAATTGATTAATTTTTTTAATATTTGCAGATCGCTGGGCAATAAAGGACGTCTAAAAAAGGAACGCTTTAAGGAAAGCTGCATAAATGTTGGTGCCTTGTTGGTCTCAAAAAAAACTGCAGTCGGACATTTAAATTTACCATTTTGTTTTCTATTATACATGATTAAGTAAAAACCAAATAAGGCTAACACCGAACGTGCCATCGGCCCATCGCCTCTCCAGTTCTTCAACTATTGATTTTGTTTGACTATACGTGATTTTGATATGTATAATTTCATTTAAGACACATTTGTACTTAGAAGTTTTCACTTTCTGGTTATTCGTAATCCTTAATCCAATACAATTAAATCTGGAAAATGAATGTCTTTTGTTCTCTGAAAAGTGCCTCAAAAAATTGTATGTGAATAGTGAAATAAATGATTGATATATTATATAAAACAAAAACGCAGAACAATTTATTTCACAGTAATACATAACAAGAAGGTACTAACTTTAGGAGCTGGTTCCAGCAGTTGAAGCACTGCTTGAGGCAACATTTGCAAGTCGTTTATTTTCCTTTATAACCGCTTCTTGGGCTTTGCTCAATTTAAGACTTTTCTCGACAGCTACCTGGCGGATGTCATCTTCCATGGATCGGTTAATTGACTTGGAGATAATCTGCTTTATTTTTTGCGACTCCATTATCTTGTTTTTCTTTGGCTGAATTGGGGCATCTGAAAATACACACCGAAGTTACGATAAGTTAACAATATAACCTCAAATTTTGTGGTGTTCTCACTTGATCTTCTTGTGAATGATTTGCCCTTTTTTTTGTTGGTGTTTCTTGTATCTGGTGCCTTTCCTGATGGCTTAAACTTTCCTTGTGCCATTTTAGCAACAAATCAGTTGTTTTGTAATTAAATGTGGTATTTCTATGAGGACGTTAAATGAGCGTGCTAATATGTCTAAATAGTTATTGAAATAAAAATATTTTGCCTTATCTGCATATATATATATTTTTTTTTTTGTAAATTTTATATATATATATAAACTATATATAATATTTATAATTATATTGTACATATCTGTGTGGTATGTTCGCTCTTTGCACCAAACAATTATCCGCAAATTTGTTAATTTTCAAAGATCACAACGCAACAGAAAAAATTATATTTAAATTTCTGTTATGTTAAAAAATTTTTGAATTCCATTAAATAAAATGTAAATAAGAATACAGTTAAAATAATCATTTTCGTCATCAAAAGAACGTGAGGGTGGACCTCAATTTATTAAAATAAATAAATTCCTAAATAATTTTAAAACTAATTATTTTGAATAAAAATTTCATGACGTGTCCTACAAGGGTTGGTCATATAATTATTAAGTCTAAACACAAAAAATTTTATTTAAGCCACCGAACAGACCCATAAATCTATGAAATACTGCAAATTCCCAAAGTAAATATAATATATGTCTACTAATTTTAAATATCTGCAATTTGAATTTATCCAAAAAATAATTAAATTACATTAAAACGGGAAACATCAAATAAATATAAATAAACCAAGAGGCATTATTATTATTACAATTTACAATTAATAAACGTGCACCATCCCATACAGAAACGTCCAAAACAGCACGTATGTGCAAAGACCAGCCAAAAATCCACTAGTCAGCAAACTTTTTCGACTGATAAAATATTTTTTCCAATTATTTCCAGACTTCATTAACAATAAGCCCCATAAACCTAGAACGGCCAGCACATAGAAAAAGAATCCAATTAATCCAGTCAACCCCAAAATGCCTGATTAAATAAAATAAACATTATTTCATGAAATAAAACGCATCTCGTGAGTCGTGTGCTAAATCACCTGCAGTACTGCCAGAAAGGGCTGCCATCGATGTTCGACAATACTCCACAGCTGAGGCATTATTTCTAATTGCACTTTCACTGTAGGCGATTATTTCTCCCGATTTTAATTCACGAGTTTTTACACGATTTGCTGCCATTTTAATTATACTTTAATTTAATTCTAAATTGAAAGTCGAAAGAGTAAAAAATTGTAGATATAGAAAATTTGACAGTTCGATTTAAATATATATACATAATTACATATAAAATGTTAATTAATACAAGAAAAAAAAAACGTAATATATATTATATATTTTTTCGAATTTCGATTCGTTAATACATACTTAAGAAATTGTTTTAAAGTATTTATTCAAATCATCAAAGTTGTGTAACATCGTAATTAAAAAAAGGATGTTGATTGAGTTCAATTCAAATTTATCAATTTATCAATTTAATTTAAATAAGCTGAAATGTGTAAAGAAATCAGTAAAAACGGTTCACAAAAACTCACGAATATTTGTTTATTTTACCTTAAGTCTTATTACTTTATTTCATGTTTAAATACAACAGTATGCTTTTTTTCCTCTATAATAATTTATATGATAGGTAGGTATGTGTAATTATATTTAGCTCGTTATTATTCAATACTTAATGTAATTTTATTCATCATAAAAAAATTTGCAAAAGAATTTAAGCATACAAAGTTTTACGCAAATATTTATTCAAATATAAAACAAAAGCGACTAGTTGGAAGAGGGATATTTTGGCCACATTGTTTTAAAGTTAATCATTCATTTTTCCATCAATTTAAACTTTATTTTTAAATTATAATAGCTTAAAGCAACACAATTACGATGGCACATAAGTGAGTTGATTCACTCTAACATTACAATCCAAGATCAGTTAACGCCATACTGAATAAAATAAAGGACTTACATCCTACAAAATCCATTTTCATAATTTAAATGTATGTATGTATTTAGCTTACGTGTTTCTTACAAAAATAAAAACGTTTTTATCCTTCTGCATGTACGAAGTAATTTCACTCTTAGAGCAACTACTTTGAAGTTCATTCACAATTTATAGCAATTTTTGGATTCATAAAAGCAATTGATTATTAAAATTATTTTTTAGTAAATAGGTATGTATAATGTATGTATATAGAAGAATAAAATAGTGGAAATTATAAAAAAAATAGTTTGTTAAGCATAATGTAGTGCAGCTTATCCAGTGCACACTTCCGAGTGTTCATCCCAAGCAGATACCTACACAACAAATAATAAGTTAATTTCAAATTTTAATAAAATCGATTACAAATAAAAAACTCACTTGACAATCTCGACTGCAATACCACTGATTGCCACATCCAGCGCAGACAAACTGTGCTTCTCTTTTCTTGCAGCCTTGACACTCCGGTACCTCGTTTTCGTGAAATTCTTGTCCAGTCACCTTAGTAGAGTTTTCATTAGCACCGGAATCACTTTCATCAATAACCAACCGATCGGCACTGTCATCCGCCTCATCATCCTTAAGCATTAAAATTGAAAATTAAATAAAAATAACATTTTCATAAAAATATAGATAAAGATCAATCTTACAATTGACATGAACATCTCCGACTTAACGTTGCCGTTGTCACCACCTCGCGATAAATTTATACAATCCTGTTGACGCTGTTGCATGAGCGTCTGTTGAAGGTTCTGTTGTTGATGCGAATGCACCACTGGTGTAATCGTTATTTCACTGTGTGATTTTGAAAGATTGATTCCAGTCGTTTGACTGGGATAATTATTTGCCGGCGTCGTTATTCTCTCAGGTGCAGTCAGTAAACGGGCCAGCGTTGGCGAGAACGACGAAACGAAGGCTGGTGATGGTCTACTTTGGCTCTTCGTTAAAATACCATGAAGTAAGGAACTGGAATGCGCCTGATTGTTGACGCCTTGCGGCATTTGAATACCACCATGTGACACCACAGTGGACGACGCTGATGTTGGCAACTCGCTGCTGATATTTTGCTGTTGCGAACTCACTGGATGCAGGGTCACTTCTGGGTAAAGTGCTTGTTGTGATTGTTGTTGGTGGGTGTTGCCACCAATTGCTGTTGATGGGGACGCACTCGATTTTGATGCAGCCGACTGTTGTACATTCAGCGAACATAACAAATTGGATGCGGCATTGTTGCTGTTACGGTGATCGTTCAATTTAGCAAATTGTAAAAGTGCATCCTGAAATGATTGATTGGCCGATTGATTTGGTGTTGAAGTTGTTTGGATGCCGCCAGACAAATTGGGAAGCAATTGATTTGAATTGCTGTGCGATGAGTCGGCACTAGAGGGTCTTGAGTTGCCATCATTCTTGGTGAGCAAATAACTCAACTCACTCAACAAACTCGACTTGTCCACGTTGCGCTCCCAGTTATTCTTCAAACGACGACCACGACGTGGTACTGTCTCCGGATGCTGTTGTCGATGTTCGGCGATGATGCTTTTTACATCTTTAATGGCACCTTGTCGGCCCATTTGCTGCATTTGTTGGTGGTGGCCGTTCAGCTCGGCCATGCTTCCTCCTGATTGCATGTACGTGTTGAGAATTGAGGCAGTTGACTGATTGTTGAGGTTGTTTGCGTTAGAGATGGGTTGCGCCATTATTTGGTTATAAGTTTGGCTCACTGAAACAAGTGGTGTAGCAGAAACCGATGGGGCGACCGCAGTTGAGGTTGGAGTACTCGTTGAGGGCGAACCACTCATAGGCTTTGGTAATATATTTCTGGAGATCAAAAGCCTATGTTTTAATGCAAATGTGGGAAAATGGTTTGATGTAAGAATTATTGCCAAATAATAACGTATGAAATTTGTTAAAAAAAAACAAAAAACATGAAAAGGTGGCTCAAAAATAAAAACAAATAAAATAAAATGTTTTGTTAAAGTGCCATAACATAAATACGAATTGTGAACAAAAACCAAGAAGTACAAACCTGCGAACTTTCTCCAAACTCCCCTTTGCCTTTGTGAGTTCCGAACTGTTCATGTTTGCGCGGCGTTGCACAATATTCTTTAAGGTATTCTGTATTCCTGTAGAAGAGTTCGCTGTTGACGTTGACATGATCGGCATCATTGTGACAGCTCCGCAGTTAGCCTGATTACTCACAATAGAACTCTGAAGCTCTTTGGTGGCTTTTTTGCCAAGTGACAATGGAACCTGGACATCAGTTATTGAGTAGTCCGTCACCTCACCAATTCGTGAGGACATTATTTCCATAACTTGCTTCTTACGTGTAAGCCTGACAACAAGCTCTTCTTTAACTTTCTTAAGATACAACATATTATTCCATTCCAGTTCTTTTTCGCGAATCATATCATTGAGGGCCTGAATCTCTCGAATGAGACTATTTACGTTGAATTGAATATCATCCATTGTGTTGTTTGGTGTAGTTTCAATATATTCAGTCAAAAGCCTTTCATGAAAGTTTGCAAAGTTTGATTGAAGTTCAGCACAAAGTTTTTTGGTAGGAGGAACTTCTTCTGTGTCTTCAATATTTGAAATTTGAGGTGACTCGATGCCGTTGCTTGAGGGCGAGCGAGGACGCTTTTTAGAGGATAGCGATGTAGGTGCAGGTGCTTGTACATCATCGTGCAAATTTGACTTTAAATCTTTTACTTCCTCCGCTTTATTAGTAGTAGGAACAATATTTACTTCAGTAGTAACGATTTTTTCGTTTTCTTTCTTTTCCCCCTTTGTTTCTTCTTGTTTTTCCTCAATTTTCTTTGCCTCATTTTCTTCAACGGCAGCTTCCTTTTCTAAAATATCTTGAGGTTGTCTCTCAACTTCATTTTTTGCATTCTCCTCATTGAAAGTCATTTCTACATTATTTACAATTTTGACTTCTGCAATTTTCACCTTTTTTTCAGACTTTTCCTCGAGTGTGGGACTCAACGTTTGTGCTTTACGCTTTGAAGAAACCGTCTTTTCCGGATCTTTAGGTTCTGGTGTTGCTTCAATGATTTCGGCAATATCTGCCTCCGCTATAGGTACCACATTGCTTACTTCTGGTGGTGCAACACTACCTTCGGTAAATTCTATTTGTTCATTATTATTTGTAACCGTGTCATCTGAAACATCCATGGAAATCTCCATGACATCATCGCTATTATCCTTGTTATCATCAACTTGATTTCCATTTGTTGTGGGTGCATTTGAAATAATTGCGGCAACTGCATTTTGTGTGGACTGTAAAACTGCAGCGAGTCCAATGACATTCTCCGATACGACCCCATCTGGGAATAAAGCAGCAGCTGCAGCACCAATAGCAATTGAGTCTGATGTTGATGGTATATTACCCACTGGAGACGATTGTTCCAGCACATCGATTGGTTTTGCATTTTCTTGGATTTCGTTGGTTGTCGACGGTTTGAAGGTAGATTGTATTGGTAAGATGGTAGTGTATGTGTCAGCTGCAGTTGTGGGATGTGCAACATCCATGGCGTGCATTCTGTCCGCCTTTTTTGCTTGTGATTTATTTAGCCTAAAATGAAGAACAAGATAATTTGTGTTAATGAATTTATTTGCAAATGAAAGAATTATTAACTATTTATTATGAAGTGTTAACTCAAGGTTGGACGAATTGTGATTATATAACCTTGACGATTCAAGGAGACGTGTATTAAAGAGTCTGAACAGCTTGAACATTGAGCTGTCACTTGTGCAGTGAAAAGTTAGTCTATTACGCCAGCTGTAACCACGCCATTGAAGGTTGAATTCAGTACCATGGAAACTGATCGAACTACACGTCGAGCCGTACGATTCGGAGGATGCAATTTAAAACATCATTTTGTGTGCATATTTTAAGTGTCCTTGAACACATTTGCCTGAATTGGTGTACACTGTACACAATTGCATTTACGCGATTGCACGTCTTGCTTTTTGCACTTTACTTTTGCAATAGTTGCAATGTGTTGCTACTTTGGTAGAACGATAGAACATACCAAAATAGAACCACGTAAGTTACCCGTATTAATGAGAGACCGCTGCGATGACGTTGTCAGACATGTGGAATTAAATTCAGCATATAGTAAATATTTTCAATTGAGTGGAAATTGCATTCGAATTGGCACGTAATAACTGAAAACAATTTAACGACGTTTAGAAGTTACTGTGTTTGTGAAGCAGATGCAGTTAATATAAGCATTATCATAATTGCATGAACACACACAAAACATTGCATATAATGAGGTTTTAGTATTTTACTGCAATTATTTAAATATATTCATTGGAATTACATTTTGTAGAATTTGGTTTTAATTATTTTTTATTTACTTACTTTATGTAAATTATTAATCAATTCGCCAATAAATGTATTAAAAAAACAAGAAAACATTAACGAAAAATGTTTTCAATCTGCCATTTTATTTAAACCGTTATGGTTCATTAAAATGTAAATATGTACGCATTATTGTCATTGGAGTGTAATTATACTCCAAGGCTAAACATAATAAAAAGTAAAGCTTAAATTTGCATCGTTTAATAAACACACTCTACGGTTTTTGAGATAAAAACTAAACAATAATAAAATATTTTATTCAAAAATTAATAATAAGAACGACGTTCTTGTTCGTGTAATTCAAAACAATTATATTTATTTTATAACTATTACATATTATTATCGAAGTAAGTATGTGATCTAATGTTACAAGGTCTTGCATTAAAACAATATACCGAAATGTTAAATTTTAAATTAACAAAATTGTGTTTTTTAGAATATGAAATAATTACATTTTTAATTAAACAACTTTTAAAGAATTTAAGTTTCGTGTAATAATAAAGACGCTTCCGAATAATTATTTTTCAAGTTTCATACTAATTACATAAAAAATATCTACAAAATGACTTCAGAAGTTTGTATAACTTGCCCGACACACACATGTTTCCCAAATTAAGTAGGATAGGATTTTCAGAAAACAGTTTTCTGCTCGCATAAACAATTGTATTATCAAGAATGAATTGAACTGTACATTAACAATATTATGGATATTACATTTAATAAAATGATAAACATTATACAAAAATTAAATGTGTGTCCCGTGTACGCTGTTACAAGTATTATTGCATGCCAATTTAATGGAAAACCAACGATAAACACACAAAGTATAAGCACACAATAAATGCGGCACCGGCCAATCGCAAGCCCGCCACCATCAAGGTTATCTCGCATAAGAGAAACAAATAGAAAATCCTTGACCACATTTTGATGTGCGCGCGATTAGGCCCGGCATTTAATAACTTTTGTCGTACTTGAGATCTACAATAGTTAAATGCACACACTGTACTCAGCCAGCGTCAACAAACAATAAAAATCCACATCGACATCAATGTAATTTAAATGCAACTGCGAGGAAGGTCGTTGAAATCGAAAAAAATAATGCAACGCTGGCAACTCATTTGTTAGAATTTCCAATTTTAAAGACACGAAAAATTGCCACATTTTCCACACACATGACATCCCAGTACTCACACAATAAACAAATTCTATCACTTCCGGTTCAATTAAAGTTTAACATTTAAAACTACTGCATATTTTGTGTTATATTAAAGTTTCCGAGTTTAGGTTCCACACATTTAACGCTGCACATATTCGTTAGTCACTCACAGCACAGTGCAAAATTATACACAACACCACTTCCCAGTGACCAAAGCACGACTACACGAGCTTTATGCCTTCTACTCTAAATTCCTTCCAATGGCTGACTGGCTTTTAGAGTGGCTGCGGTTAATAAATAAATTTGCGATTGTTCGTGACGGAAAAGCATAACTTTTGAAACTCTTGCTACTCATGAAAATTGTTATTAAATTAGAGTTTGTACTAGTTACATGCAGCCACATTCAATTGTGTGTATGTTGTTTATGTTGAGTGGGCGTATAACAAAATATACTTATTATTATTTTTAGAATTATTCATATTCAAATATTGATAGGTTAAAGCGCATTGCATCAGTGGATTTTCTGCGAATTATGACAAAACTAATTGTGACTATAAAACGATTAATCCAAATTTGCATGTATTGAGCAGTCGTGTGCATAAATATAATGTGGTCGGTTCTCAAAATAACACTGCCCCGGCCCCCGAAGATGATCGGTTGCAGTTTTGAAAATATTGTGTCGCCTTTTTACATATTATTTCAATTGAAACGGGAAAAATGTTGATTGAAAAACAGCAATAATTCTACAAAAAGTTCACGCAATTCGGTGAAAAGTTTGTTGACCCATGCGAGTTGTTTTTCTATGAATAACTTATATTTTGTTTGTACAAACATTCCTCCACACACACACACACACAAACGACATATTATTTTTATTTTCGCCAATGGTAAAGTTTTCACTTTCTGACTTATTTTATTGCATTACAAACAAAATAGAAATAATAATTTCAAATATGCAGTAAACATATTTTAAAGAGGGCAGCACCTTTTTCTTAATACACAGTCACATTCACTTTGATTCAATTAATTGTTGACTATAAAGTTAATATGCACTGTATAAAATATCAAGAGCTTTTTAAATGTATGCAATCTCAAAACACTGAAACGCGGCACTGAAACTCCACACGATACGAATGACTTGCCGCTTAAAATGCAACTGAGTGCAAATCAGTGTGATAGCTCCGCTCTAGCCCTATATTGCACTGTGCACATATCGCACAGAGAGGCGCATCGCAATCATGTTATGCACAGTGCACTCGCACTCAGACTACAGTGTGTCTAAAGTCTAAATCTGATGGAAAATGTAACGTTAATTCATAAAAGTAAAATAATAAAATAGTTGGGCAGGATAAAAAAAACAGCTTAAAGCTCGTCTATGTATAAGCTGCTGAATATAATAGAACTTTTTAGGTAGGTGGTAGTTAACTTTTTACATTATCCCTTTTTTTAAACACATAAAATTGATCCACGAAATAGGCATTAGTAAGCAAATAGTAGTATGAAAATGTTACTAGAATGATCAGGATTCAGGACACGATGTTCGACAACGGCCGAGTCAGTGCGATGCGCTTACTCTCTTCAATCTATTATTCTTCACGCTCAATCGCAAAACTTTTAAAAAAAAGTCATGAAAAACCCTGAAACATTTAATTGTTAAACGTTAACGTAAATACATTTAGAAAAAAAATTATTATAAATTACAATTAATAATGACGTGGGTACTACCTCTTAGTAATTGCATTGTTTTGCATTTTTTTTGCATACATGCGCTGAGTGCACTTTAAATACACAACAGTTCAAAATATGTGCAACAAATGTCTATATGAAAAAACTGCAGCCTCACCAAAAACTAACACAGATAGCCGTTAATTTAAATGTGTGCAATTATGCAAGCGCCCACACTCCCACAGACAAAGTGCATCTGATTGTTTGCGTTGCATATATTGTTCGCTCAAAAGCACAGCAGCAAAGAGTCGATCTTCTTGCACAAATACTCGTACATAAAAATGCACGTTATAGAAAAATTAAAAAGTCAACCATATTATGTGTAACAAGTATGTGTAGTCTTTAACATATTATGCACTGTACATCACATATTATTATGGTAATGCGTGAGTTGAAAAGTTAAAGTTCGTTGCCCTTTTTGCTGTTATTTCTGAGCCAACAAGCAGCCATCGGCTCGCGCTCTCGTCGCGACGCGCAACGTTTCATTCACTATATTATTCCAACGTACTCATATACGCAACACTACGAACTATAGCCTATTGGATGTGACTTGTGACTGTTGCTGAATCGTTCGCACCCATTCCTTATGCCGCCTATTATGCTACATTGCGTCAATTCTATTTTTATATTTAACATTCAATAACTATGTACAAAGTAAAAGTAATTTTATTGTATCGTAAGTTAAGTTTCATAAATATAGGCTATACAAGTTTGGTGTTCACGATGATTTTTCCGGTACATTATTTGTGTAATCGTTAGTGGCGCGGCGCGGCGCGGCGCGGCGCGTCGACAGCGAATATTGTGTAAAATGAAAAAAGGTCACTGAACTGATTTTTCATAATCTGACGCCTTTTTGTGAACGCACAACGAAATGGACTTTGTAATTAGATTGAACTTATTTTACAGAGTTCATGTTCCCATAATTTTGCACAACATTTTTTGCTCAGTCCTCTATGTGCGTTCAACTTGCAATGAGCTTTATTTATGCAAAATGTTTACGAATTTATTATTTGGAAAAGTAAATTATTTTATCAAAAACATTTAACATTAAACTGAATTTGGCGTTTTCCATTGGCAGACAAAAGGGTAAAAGATTTATATTGATAATTATATTTATTATATTTTATAGATTTAAACTATTCCTTTCAGTAACTAAATATATTTTTTTAAGTTTTGTGTACGAATTATTGATGACAAAATTTCAATCAATTTGTCAAAGTGCCAATGGTGGCCTACAGTTTTTCAAAAACTTACCAATAAAAATTATATATATATAATTGCAATGAACGATCGCGCAAGTTTAAACTTTTGGTTTTTAAACTTTTACATATTTTAATAAGTACATCGTACAATCGTATACTTGTACGCTTTAGAAAATAGAGGGCATTGACATGGGCAACATTGCAAAACCACAGACTTAATAACAATGTGCCGCCTTTGCCTTTGCCAGCAATAAACGTATACACATTTAATTTACTTGTATCATTTAATTTTAATTGTATGTATAGATAGGTCGTATTTGTACACTACGCCATGGTAAAATATGTTGAACGAAAATTTTGCAAAGCTCATCAGTCATACCCATCATGACTTTTGCAATGACGCAGAAAGTTCGGTAAACTCTAAAAAGCGACCGGGCGAGCGGGCGGGCGGGCGCCGGGCGGTACGGGACAACAATACCCGTAAATCAGGCTGCATGTGTGTGATTCTGCACATTGTACGTACACTGTTTACTGTTTAGTAGGTGGCGCTGAACCATAGTGGAGATAGCACAATAATATAATATAAAAGCGTACCAGATACAAACACACAAAGGGTATTGACATGGCATGCCAAGTCAATCGTGCTTCAACCCACTTCAATACACTATGAAATGAAATAATTTTGATTAAAATGCCATCCACCCCAATGCATCTCATCCCACCCAATCAATTTTCTCGCACCCATTGCACTCAGCGTACGCCAGGGCACAGGATGAACAACCTTCAGCCAACCAAATTACATGATAAAGCAAAAAGTCACCACAATATCGCAAACACACACAAATGTCAAGATAATGGGGTGGGTGCCTGAATTGCCATACCCTTTTTTGCAGTTAGTTATAGTGTTCACAATTTGCAGTTACAATGCACAATGACGTCCCATAAATTGTTTTTAATGGGATGATTACAATCCGTTATACGAGTACCATGCGTTGTACCAACATCCTCGATAGACGGCAACAAAATGAATTATTTGTATAAAAACCAAACTAATATATAAAATATTCAGAGGGTTTCCCCAATTATGTTGTGATAATACATAGGTACTTCATGCATACTACATAGGTAAGTACTCGCATAAGGAAATTAATTTAAATTTTAAGAAATATATATAGGATATATACAGTCTATCATATACCCATTATGTTGATTATGCTACCAAAAATAAACTCCCTTTTAATATGTATGTATACCTAGGACATAATATATAGTTAACTACTCGTACTTTCAATGGCAACACATTGTACTCTAAAATGGGAACGTACAGTTCTAGGTGGTCTTGCGCTTTATTATAAACATTGCCAATTGCCACCCTCGTAACTTTGAGCATATAATTCCAATTCTGGTATAAAACGTACTTCGTTAATTATTAACGTTCGTTGATTGCAAAAATTCTTCGTTTATAATAAAAAATTAAATAATTAATATTTATTTTTTAGTGTAAACTTCGGTTTCTTTTTAAATTAGATTTTTGAATATTCGTATTGGAAGCAAATGTCGAACGATTTTCAATAATCAATTAGATTAAACACTTTCACAAGAAAATCATAATAATACAAGCCGCTTATGGGAAAATAAACCCTTAGAGGAAGAGCCTCGCAAGAATTCTACAAGAAAAGCTCAACTTAGGTATCAAATATCATAAAAATTATTTTAATCCATAATTATAAAAAAAAGTTATTTTGTCACACAATTTGTTGTTTCGATTGTATCTAAATACAATACAGTGTTGTTTTTTTTTTTTGATTATGTACTGTTAATGCATGAAAATTGAATTTTGAATTTTAAAATTTTAAATTTTTATTACATTCAACGGTTGAATAGAAACAATAAATATCTATTAAAGTAGAACAATATGTTACTATAATTTTTCCGATTGGAATACATAAATTTAATATCCAAAATGGCCGGGGTTTTTATTTAACCTTAATCAACTTGAAGAAATCTATGTTCTTTATCTAAAAGTGAAGATTCCTTTATGTAATTACATTTTTGTTGCTGATGCAAATATTATTCTAGATATGTATGTACATATAATATGTAAAAAATTAAAATTCAATTGTGTACAATGTATATCATAAAATTCACTATATTCCATTTTACAAAATATTATCGGTTTTAATAAGTGTTACTCATAAACTTTTATTAGAATTATAATAGAACAAATAGTTTCTTCTATTTTTAAAAATTTTATTTAAAAAACAAATGAGCAAATAATTCAAAAAGCTAATAAATCCTCGCTTAATGTAAACAAAGCAAAGACTAACAACACCAAGGCCAACATTTAACAATTATTGCAATCAAAACGAAACAACCGCAACCATTCAAGGTTTTTCAAGAAAGCGTCTGCAGTCTGTCCTTCAAATGTCATTGATGTACAACAACGAATACGACAGCATATACAAACATGCATGCTTCATGCCGACCAATACATGGATAGTCTCAATTCTCAAGGATAAAGATGTAATAAATAATCACAATATTTATTTCTAATTAGACATCGAGGTAAATATTTTGCAATCGCCTTGAATTCAGGGCGTGAACTGTTGTACAATTTGCAAACGACAATCTAACTAACTAATACAGAGAATGTAACAATATACGTATAACTAGACTCTAATATTTGATGCTTCTAAATTTCGTTAAGTGTTCGATTGGCATGCAAACACTTTGACATTTTATGAGCAATAATTTCTAAGCCACGTTTCAATTAATTATCACAGTTGTAAATTGTTTGAGGGTTTTGTCAGTTACAAAATGAATAAGCCCACAGCTTAACATAATTGTTTCTATGTAAGTAACACCGGGAATAGAGATTAAAATGCGCTGATAACAACGATATAATAAACGCATGTGCACATTCGTACTGTAACCGCAGTTGTGCATCAATTTGCATGCAATATATGTGACCACTGACGAGTCGACTTGCACACACGCTTTATGGTTATAGCACACGAAGAACAAAAAAAAAATGACCGAGTGCACGCATTGAATCAGGTCAAGGATTTTCTCTGCTTTTCTTTGCATTTTTTTTAAATTTCATATTTGCAATCAGCTCCCCTGTTTTCATTTCTTCGACGCATTCAATGAAACGTGCAAAGACAAATACTAAAGGCGAAACACAAAAGCATCATCACCTTTCAAGGTTTCGTTTTTCTGATACGGTAACTTTTTTTTTAACAAATATAGGTACACTGATAATAATATGCAATTTAATGGGTAATGTTTATGCATGTGGTGCCAATATTGAATTAGAAATGCATACAAAGGAACCGAAATTTTCCTACATTCCTAATAAAGTTATATTGTATAGAATCCTCATTAGATTGTTTATCATTCATGACTAAAAAGAAAGATGTTGGTAACTAAAACGTAGTGCAGAATATTCCTATATAAACTAAATCTAATTTCTTTTGTGACTTGAATCTTATTTGAATTATTACGTTTAACTAATGAATTTTCGTTTAACAATACCTATTGTCAATCTTAAAAAATAAACATGAAAAATAATAATAAATTAGACATATTTAGATATAAAAATGCTTACCACACAATACTTCTATTCCGCAGTTTAATCAACAGACTTCGTGGAGCCCTATACATCTTTTTGGCACCGCTGGACACAAAATCCTCCTTAACATCCATATCATCGTAATCTTCCTCATCATCTTCATCGTTATCATCTTCACTCATGTCATGTGTTTCTGATACATTTTCACTATCATAATCATCCTCAGGTTCGGATTCATCTTCAATAATATCGGCATCTTCTTTGCTTTCGTTTACTTCAGACTCATCTTCGGTTGGATCCACTTCCATTCCATCGGAAACATCATCCTCTGAAGTCGCTGATATAATAGTAATATCGCTTCCTTTAATTGGTGAACTATCAGCAATAATACTCGCATTTTCTTCATCATCATCTTTTCCAATATTTCCTGCTATTGTTTTTTGATTTACAGTTTCCGAAAGTGCATTACTATTAACGACATCTTCAACAGATTCACAAACTACGTCGGTATTAGCGGTCTCTTTTTCGGTTTCACAAACTTCATCAACATTCAAGACTTTTTTTATAGCTTCTCCATCAAGAGTAACGGTATTTGTTGGGGTACTGGGAACCGAATCTACATCTTCCCCAATTTGTGAAGTATTCGCGGGTTTTGTTTCCTCAGACTTTAATGTTTTGCTTTCAAGTGGTGTATCTTCAGGGTGTTTTGGCGCGCTTTCAACAAATATGCCTTCAGATTTCATAGAATCGCTGTTTTGCAAAGCAGTAGGCGTCTCATCATCTTTCAATGGCACATTAGTTGCATCAACTTTAGGTAATTCAATAGATTTTATTTTTTCGTCGATTACCGTTGTGGGTATGTCTGGTTTATCTAGCTTGACGTCATCTTTATCAATGTCGGCCGATATTTTCTCCAAAACAATTGCATCTTTCATTGCGCCTGGAGTACCATTCATTTTATCAAATGTTTCATCAATTCGCTCTTCCATCTCCATATTGATTGAGTTTATTTTGTGGCCAGACAACTTTGTACTCAATCGATGCGTTTATATGATCGTCTTTACCCTCTAGGGTCAAGCAACACAGCTTTTTTCGATTAAAAACGCCTAGAAATAATAAAATGATGAGTTTATTAGTTATTACAATGCTTTTAATGGTTTGCGCAATCTCAAAATGCATTTTCGAATAATTATTCCACACGTACTCACTTTGAGGATATGAAAAAGTGCGTAAACAATGGCTTCTTTCTGGCAATTTTTGGACACAACTTTGCACGTGAGCAATATGAAGTTACTAATTGTCGTGACACAATGTGGTTTTAATTAATTTACCAACAAAATGCTAAATAGGTTAACGAAATGTGCGCTTTTATTAAGTGCGGCGGTGCTTCAGCGAAGACCCCTTCAGAGAATTGTGCAGTTTCGAAATTCCATACAAATAAAAATGAAAGCGTTTGCCAGTGTGTTGTGAGTTATCCATTTACTATCTCTATCACTATCTATAAACACAAGGGGTTCAATAAATATCTTCGTATATAGTATAGTCATCCATCATGTTACCAAAGAGTCCCGTAAGCCATTTAATTCACTATCACTTTATCTTATTTATTAATTGATTGCAATAAGCAGGAATTGTAGCAAACCAAACCAATTTCACTTTTTTCTCGTTTTGCAATTTACACAAATTTAATACTTTTGGGACAGATCACAGAGTCATGAATATGCGACGTTGCCAATATTTTTAAACGTCAGTCTGATTATCGAAAAATTCCCGAATAAAAAGATATATGTCTTAAATAACTTATATAAATTAGATTAGTGTGCTTTTTACACAGATGGCGCTTTTTTGCAGCCTAATTTTGAAACTGTGTTGTTTTTTTAAATTTGCTTTTAAAAAATGGTACTCAAAGAATATACCTAAATTATATTGCGAGTAAACTCGAGGCAATGCAACACTTCTATTATATTGCGGGTGCACATCATACGAGTATATAAAGGAAAATGTTCACGTGCGAGACATCATGGATTTAAGATTATAAATGTCGAGCAGTGAAAAATGTAATGAAAATCTTAACCCTATCGTAAATTTAATAAAATTTATTCTTCCTCGAATATCTAAAAATGTATTAAACAACAAAGAAACTCTCATTTTTAAATATCAGTCATCAATTCCTGAATTTTCTTCTCATTTTGTAAAATGTTTGCACGACTGCCATCAATAAAGTCCTTGTACTCCTTGATGTTAGCTGCAACAAGCGCCAGCTGATGTGTAAGAGGTTCAATTGCAGTCTGAGTTAAACTGTAAAAAATTCAATTTCAAGTAACAAATGAATTCACAACATAATTCGAATGAAACCTTTTTTCTCTATTCAGTTCAATTTTCGCCTGATTGAATCCGTCCTGCCACATGTTCATCTCAATGTGCATAGAATCAATGTCTTCTTGCAGAAAGTCCATTAGTTTTCCCAACGGATTTATCGATCTGGTCAGTTGTTGTATTGAATCACGCAGTGAGTTCATTTGTTTTGCAGAGGATTGACGTTGTCGTGCCATTGATGAGTCCCATTCCTTTAAACAGAAAAAATACAATTTGAAAATACAAAATGAAACTCATTAAAACCATCAATTTCCCACCATTTCAGTTTTCTTTTCGTTGTCACTGAAATCGGATTTAGATTTAAGTTCCTTTTGAGTATCTAATATTTGCTGCACCAAATGCCCATGCTGTTGCCCATCATCCTCGTTGCCATTAAGTTGGGATAAATTTGTGTCATTTGTTTGATTTTGATTAGTTGGATCTTCAATAATAATCAAGTTTTCACCATCATCCTCAAGTTCGGCGGCAAACGGTTCAACTTTAACATTTATGCCCGCCATTTTCACCGTCTCTTCTGGCTGCAGCACAATCTCAACGTTGCGGTCGCGACGACGTGGTGCACCAGGTCGTGCAGACGCCGGACGCACACTGGGCGGCCGTAACGATGTTCGTGGTCGTCCGTTGGAACGCCCTTCATCACTCTCACTTATGACGAATGATTTGTTTTTCACCAAGGTGGGCCTAGACGTTTCCTTGGAGACATCCTTTGAATCGTCTTTCAACTTGTTGGATTCAATTGATTTCCGCCGTCCTGTATTCACGGGACGCTTAGTTTCCTCGTTGCTCGGTTTCTTGTTGTCGTCCGATTTTTCATCATTTCTGGCTGAATCTTTGGAAGAACGGGAAGAGCGTCGTTCTTTGTGTTGCCGCCGTTTTTCTGCTTCTTCGTCAATAATTTTTACCATTTCATCTTTGGCTTCCTCACTTTTGTCGTCGTTTTCCACATGAGATGGTATCGTGGATTTGTTACTTTCAGTGGGTCGAAACTCAACTTCATCTGCGTTTTGATTTGCATTCGATCCTCCTTCACGGTGTGGCTTTTTGCCACTATTTGAGTTGCGTCTGCTTTCGGAACGAGATGATTTGCGTTCTGAATCTCCATTGTGTTCAATTTCAATAGACTTTTCAACTGCAGCAACTTGACCAATATTTTCTTTTGATTGTTTATCTGATTCCGCTTTTATAAACTCTTCTTCGGTTGACTTATTTGGTTTTAAGGGTGGCTTATCATGCGTTGCAATCAAATTATTTTCCTTTAATTTACTGGATTGTTTTGCAGTATCCTTGGTGACATTTTTGTCTTTGATTTTGATTGCATTGTTGCTATCTCGATTAGACTTTATTGACTTTTCTACCGCAGGCTTTTTTGTAATGGGAACCTTGGATTTAGTCTTTGTGTCCTTTACCACTCCAATTTTTGATTTGCTTGCAACTTTTGATGTCGCCTCTTGTGTTGCCTTTTTGGAATCTGCAGCTTTTTTCGGTACACCATTTTCAGACGATTTGCCTACAGTTTCTGGTTTCTTTGATGACTTATCCTTTGTCGTTACTTTACCCGATTTAACAGCATCAACTGCCGTTGTGCTATCTAATTTTGTATCAATAGCTTTGCCAATTGATTGAAGGAGCTCATTTGTTTTTTCTGGTTCATGGCCGGCAACAATTTTTGAAGGCCGGACTGTTAAATTGTCCCCAGTTGCTAACTCTTTAAAAGGTGGCACAAAATTAATCAATTTGGTATAAATAATAAATTAGGAAAGAGTTCACTCACTAACTGCGTCAATAAGTTTCTGTAGATACAGGACCTTAGCCTCACGATCCTTTACGTTTTCTGAATTTAATTCATCGGTCGTATACAAACCACTTAGGAATCCTGTGTCTTTAATTACCTGAAAGATAATGTTTAATAATTTTATATTACATTTTGTGCGACAGTTAAAGGATAAATTCCACAATTGCGAAATCATACCACATTAATAATATCGTGAATAAATCTAAACGGTGGCTTTTTTAACAGTTTTTCACTGAGAACTGGTTTTTTAATGTGTTTCCCCAAGGTGTCTTGCGTTTTCTTGATCACTAGCGGATTCAGACTCTCATCTGCCATGCCGCGTTTTTAATTTAAATCTCAGTATGTTGATGAAAAAGGATTTCCTAACCGTCAGAGTAACAATAATTGACTGACCGTGGTGGACAACTGATTGTTTTGTGACACACTAACACAAATTTCTGCGTCCATTTTAACGATTTTGTCTGGAAACTAAGCAGTGTCATAATTGTTTATAAGCAATGCGTATCTAAGGCAACGAGGAAGGCTTATAATTTTGAGTATTAGCATTTACGTGTTGTAGTTATTTAGAAGAATTAATGTGACTCAAAAGTCGGGGAACTGAAATTGTATATACGGCGAACGTTTAAATATTATAAATTATAAATATTAGTGGTATGTTATTACCTATTATATATTAGTCATATATTCCACAACAGCTGACGTTCTTACACGATTTTTGGGTGCCGAACTCATTGCGTGTGAAGTCTAATAGGTTTTTATTTATTAACATAATAAGAAATATGGTACACATGAATTTTAAGAAGTCAATACGAATATGAAGCAAGACATTTTAGTGTTAATGCAGTAGATTTCTGAATTTTGTGATCCTTTAAAAAAAACATTTTTTGTATAATTTACGATGAATTTTTTACTAAAGTATGGTGATTTGTGAAACATTAGAAATACGCATAGAAGCCCACGTCCACCGACAACTAAAAAAGAAAATATAGAACAAACATCATTAATTTAGAGTCCACAAAAATGGCAAAATTGTTTATTGATCGTTAAATAAAATTCAAGCGATAACATCCTTGAATAACTCAAATGGTATATTTTAACACAATTAAATTGAAACAATATCAATGGATTGCAAATGAAATGACGTGGGTAGTAAGAATAAGATTTTTTTTTTCTTACAATTATAGGTACATCATTGTTATACTCTATATTTTTAATAGCTAATTAGTTATTACTATGATGACTGCAATATTATTAAATACTACTAACTAAATAGTAAAGCTGAGGTTCAGTCCCCAGTGTCTTGCAAATTTATCACACAACGCGGAATCCAATTATTAAACACGTACTGTAGCGAAATTTAAGTAAATATTTTTACAAGATACTCGCTAATGCAAGACATTCGCAGTCTGCCTCCTAATTCAGTCCATTTTTTTTTGGGATCATCGTGAAGTGCATCATTTAACGAACGCACACCTTCAAACTTAAAAATGTGATTTGTTTTCACATTGTAACCAAAATTCACAATTTTTTTTTTGTATACAATAGAACACCTTCTTTTTTGTGTTTTTAAAATTATAACAATTATTTTTTGTTATTTAGCTGTCTTTTTGGCGTATCGCAACACAAATCCTATGATTCGCCGGCTTTCAACCATCCTGCTTTTATTAAATAATTTTTAATGGCGGTTTCCTGATTATTCATCTCAGTGGAAGCGATTGGGACGTCATTTAAGAGAACAGTCTTTAGCGATATATACCGAGTTGGTGGTAAATTTAATGTGTTGCACAACTGTAATCAAGAGGATTGCAAATTTAATCAATAATTCTTGAACATTTTTATTTATTTTTTGATTAAAACGAATTGTGATGTAATACCTGAATTTCATTCTTTGACAAAAGATCGCCGCCGAGTTGCTGTGCTGGGTCGCTGGGCAGTTGCTGTTGATTCAGCGGCTGTTGTTGCTGTTGCGGCTGCAGAGGACCCGTGACACGACAGCTATCCGAGGAGTTTTTGTTGTGCGAGGAGACGTCGTAGGAGGCCGGGTCGCCGATGGGGTGCATGGACTTTTGGTCGATGGAACTTGAGCTTGCGGGTCTTTCGTTTTCTCTGTTTTTATTCAAAATCATATCCCTTAGTTCTTTGGCCTACACAACAGCACGAGACACGAGAAGAGAAATGCAACAATTAGTAAAATTCAGACTTACCCTATTTTGATTAGCTTTGCTCAAAGCGTAAACAACTGGGGCTGTACGCCATTGGCTTGGCTGTCCTGTCAAACATTGCCGCATACAACCGGGAACGCGATGACCATTCGGCCCAATTATACAAGAGAGCTGAATATTCATATTATTGATTTGATTGCGATTTTCAGATATTTTTTTGTCGACGATGCACGCACACATGCAACAGTACGATTTATGATGTTCAGTTGTAGGATTGTGCAGAAAACAAGAAAATAAACAAAAAGACATACAATTCTAATTAATGTAAAGAGTTACAAAAGAAATTTCTTATTCTCGCAATCAACTTTTCGTGAATATTTAAACAATAAAACATTAATATTACATTTACTAAAACAAAAACCACAAATATTGAACTTAATACAACGGAAGTACAATATGTTTACGATTACAAAATAGCTATTTATTTTCTGTTAAGTATTAGTTAATTTAACCACAAACACCTTCAAAATTTAAAACAGTCTGGTTTCAGGATTATTTGAGAAACAACTGCAATCTTAGAATTTAAAAGATTTTCCAAGAAATACTGCATTGTGCGTGTCGATCGACAATTGATACAAAATGGGTAAAACGGTTACATTTGACAGGACATTTCAAAGTCTATCTTTTTTAAATATAAAAATTCGTTATGATACAAAATTAAATACACGAAAAGTTGAATGAAATGTTTAAATTACACCAAATTCAAATGCTTGATTAATGAAAATCAAATATAAAAGGACTTACCGTCCGGCCATTTCCAAAGGGTCCCGTGTTCCTGTGCTGCGCTGCAGCGGCATGCTGTTCGAAATGCACACACTCCTCGAATCGGGTGAGACCATTCCATCTGTAGCGATACAGCTCTGAGAGGCGTGTCCGCAAATAGCGTTCACGCTCAATGGATGCGACTAGTCGCTCAAACTCATGCGCCGTGTAAAATTGTGCCACAACCCGAAAACGATCCCGAAACTCGCGCTGATCACGTGTCTGTCGACTGCGTCGCTGTGACCCACGAAAAAAATTTGCCACCAACTGATAGTCGCGCAAAAGTCGTTTCCTTCGGGCCCGCTCACGCAATCGACGCGTGTAAATGTCAACGTGCGCTAACTTGAGCACCAAATCCACTTCTTCATCTTCCGGACTCAATGACAGTCCAGACACAAGACTCTCCGCAGTCGGATCGTATTCATGCTCAAAATCATTGCGATGTGGCATGAAATTCAATGATTCTGCCTCCTCGCTGGACACCTCAAGTGGTGGCAGGCGTTGTGAGAGCGAACTACTTAGTGGACCACTGTCATCCAGTGTGTGATCATTAAGTTTAGGTCGTTGATCCAGCGATGTGCGCCATGTGTAGCGACCAATAGTTCCATTGAGAAACTTATTAATGTATTCCTCCTTCGCATCTTCGGGACTGCGCGTCTCAATGTGTTTGCTAATATCCTCCCAGTTGCCGAAACCGTACAACTCAATTGCGTTAAGCAAGTGCAATATTTCACGCTCTGACCAACCGCTTTTTTCCGGAAATATGGACAAGACTCCACTGTCTAGGAACTGATATTTGTGATCAGTTTTATGCTCACCAATTTCGGCTCCAGCAGCAAAGCACTAAAACAAAATCCAAGTATTGACATTTTTTTTTTTTTAAACGGACACATTTTAAATAATAATTTCTGTGAAGATTTACTGTTAGATTTTGATTAAATTTGGAGCCAATTTTAAAACCAATATAATAACAATATTATTTGAAATTATATTTTATTTAAAAAAAAAAAAAAATAGAAGCCAAACTTTAATTATTTATTACAATGAAAAAATATTTCCAAACTAAATAGTTATTCCAATTTGTTTTGCCGGTATAATAAACAAAAATCTTTTGTTCAAATGTACTTGTAGAGAAAAAAAAAACACTTTGACATTTACCTGGAGGCACAAGTAGAAATCTGGTTCCGTACACTCAGCACAGTGTACACGGATTCCACGGATGTCTTCCTGGCAATTCGTGCAGAAATACTTGGGAAGCTCTGCAGTCGATGTCATTTTGTTTCAAACGACACCTTTTCAGTTCCAGTTTATTAAATTAAATGAACTAAAATAAAATTTATTTTTCAAAGTGCCCAGCTTCTTGACGCTACTCACTCGCCATTTTGAATGAAACTTAGTATTTTTCAGTTTTCACTTATGTTTTTGACAGCACATAATGAACCCGCTGCCATTCTGACATTTGGTCACATATATATATATATATGTGTATTACTTTAAAGTACCTAATTATGTGACAGTGGAATTCGGAATATTTCGAAGTAAACTTTTGGCGGTAAATTAAAAAAATGTAACATAGAATTTGTATACACCACATAAAAAGCACTTTGAAATAACAAAACAAAATAATTATTTAAGTAAGAAGATAGATATTTATTCATTTTTAATGGATTAAGTATAAGTATGTATTATTTATAAGGCCCTCCACGTGAATAATTGCAAATGAAAAGGAAGCACATGCACTTCAAAAGTTATTGTGTAAAGAAAATATTCAGTTATTTTCATATTAAAATAATTTTTCCATCTAATGTTTCTTAAAAAAATGTATCTTTTTACAAAGATTTTGATTGTGCCAATTTCAAAACTTGAACAATGACTTCATCTACAGTATGATTGTTGAGAAGCGTTTTTATAAAATTGTTATCAATAACGACGGTGAACAAAAGTTTAGCATTTTCCCGAATTTTCGTTGTGTAATCGGATGAGGTGTTATAATCAGCTGGAGTTTGTCCGCATTGTTCAATAACAGAACTGAGCACTTCTTCGACAGGTGCTGAAGGCCACCCAAAACTATTCAAAGTCTCCTCATCCACCAGCATACTAAGTAACTCTGACACATGTTTCTTCAGTGTGTTGTCATCTAAAAATATTGGCGTATCCTCTTCATCCGTATTTTCACGTTTCATTGCAGCATTTTGAGATTTTTGCTTTTGTTTTGTAGTTGGCGTTTCCTTTTGGGCCAGGTTTCGTGCCTCTTCCTCCTCAATTAACCGTTGCTTAGCATCAGCAATGTCTTTTTGTTTCCGTTTTAACGCAGCGGCAGCGGCTTTTTCTTTGAGAACTTGTTCTTCATTAGCTTTCTCCAGTTTCTTAGCCGCCAACTCCCGTTTCATTTCTTCCTTATCTTGCTTCAATTTATCCTTCTTCATCTTTTCCTGCCATTCTTTGGCTTTTTTTACTACATATTTTTGCGCGGCCTCTACATTTGCGTTAAATTTTTGCTTAACACCATCCTTCTTATCCGATGTCACAGTCGTTGACTTCTCTTCCTTAATTTTCACAGCATTATTGCTTTCACGTACAATATACTTTACTTCAACAGCATTCTCAAATGGAGTCTCCTCGTTTATTTCTCCCTCAGATGTTACAAACACAAGTGGAGCGTCATAATTCTCTTCAAATTCTTCTTGCTCATTTGTAATGTATTCAATTTGTTGCACATCTTGCAACACCACCTCTTCCTCCCCTTCTGCGCACACTTCCTCATCATACATGGCTTGCTCCGCCTCAATATCCTCGTTCACAGTGGAAATATTTAGGACGGTGCCAGACAATTCCAATTCAGCTGAATCACCTACAAAGTCCTGCAATATGTCACGATGATCCGAGCGCATGTGACGAATAAGTTGGTCCATCTTTTCAAATTCAACGGCGCATATTTTGCATTTTGACGGCTTTTTGGGGTGATTTGATGTTTTATGTGACTCTAACCTGTAAGCCGAAGCAAAACCTTGGTCACATTCGTCGCACTTGAATTCTGTATGGGGGAAGAAAAATATAGTATCAAAAAAAGTGTTTGGATAAAATTGCAGACTTTCTTACTTTTCACGCCCATATGCGAATCAATGTGTCGCGCCAACTCTTCTTTCCGGCTGAACGCCTTGTCACACAAAGTGCAACCGAATTTCTCAGCATTCTCGTGTTCATATTTGATGTGCGCCTCAAGACGTTGTTTTCTCGAGAACGACTTATCACACTGATCACACTCAAACTCAAGATTGCCGGTATGATGCGACAAATGGGCACGCAATTGTGTCCGTTGAATGAAACTCTTATTGCAAATCGTACAGATATGAGGTCTATCACCTGTGTGAATTTTCATATGTCTGTTGAGTGTCTCCTTGGCGGAAAAGCATCGATTACATATTTCGCAGCGATATGGACGCTCTCCGGTGTGCATGCGACGATGCTTGCGCAAAGCACCATTAGAGGGGAACGACTTGTCGCACAGATCACACGGAAACGGCTTCTCTCCAGTGTGTGTCCGAATATGAATATTCAACAAGGATGAACCGTAAAACGATTTCTCACAATGTGGACATTGGTAGTCACGGCGACGTGTCGCCTGACCAATGTGGCCACGTAAATGCTCACGCAAATTGTCTGTGCGTGAGAACACCTTGCCACACACCTGACATGGCAGTTCGGATTTGGGTTTCGATGTGTCACAGCTGGTGTAATTGAGATGACGATCCAAGTGGTATTTACGAGTAAAATCTTTGCCGCAATTCATACAGCTAAATGGCTTACCACTACGATGGCTGTCCAGGTGGAGATCAAGAATCTCCTGATCGGGACATGTTGCATTGCAAAAGGTACACGGGAAGTCAGTGCAATCAGCATGCAACAGTTCCACGTGCTTGTTAATACTTGGAAAGCTTTTGAACGATTTGGGACATGCCTCGCATTTTATGTGACCACTCTGAGAATATTATAAAAAAATGTTAATAATAACAACAAATTAGTTAGCACAGTAATTCCTTACATGAGCAGATTCCATTTCTTCATCACAGCAAAAGCAGAATTTTTGGTCATCAGTAAAATTCAAAACAACTGTTTCCATTCCAATATCGTTCTCCTCATCTGTTTCAACTTTATCTTCCTTAAATTGTTGTCGAAGTTTTTTCAATGGCGGTTGAAACTTAACTTCTTCCATCTCTTCTTCTTCTTCATCCTCTTCATTTTTTTCCTGCTTTTGCTTTTTAATTGTTATTTTTTTATTAATCTTTGACGTCGGAGTCTTTGTTCGGCATATTGTTAAATGCCGCTTTAATGCCTAAAATTGGATATAAATTTTGAAATATTAGAAACCTAAATTTTTTTAAATCAAAACACTATACCGCTAATGACTTGTATATTTTGTCACATCCTCCGCAAACGTGCTCAATAACCGTACGACTTTCCACTTTTATTTCAGTCACCTGATCGTCTTGAGCATTGTCTTCGCCATCCTTTTGAGCCTTGGCATTAGAAGTCCCCTCCTCTGGATCACTGTCATCAACTTCCAGCGACTCGATTTCATTGTTGGCATTAATTTTGACGTTTATAACTGTGTCGGAAGCCGCTGATGTGGCATTTTGATTTTTACGACCACGCACCATATTTCATTAATTTTTTAAATGTACTCTAAAAATAAAATTAAATTAAATTAAATATTTTGAAAAAGTATTTTTTTTCAATTGTAAATAAAGCACACATGCGTTATTTAGTATTTCTCGGGCACAGGGCGACCCATTGCCTACATCACAGTTTTATTCAAAAATAAAGAAACCCAACAACAATAATAATTAATGGTTGACGAGTGGCGACTTGCGTTACTGTAAAATTTTCCCCTACTCTTCAAAAAACTATTAAGGGGCATACACTTTTTTTATTACAGCAATTCAGGATAATGATAAAAATGTACATTTACATCCTACAATTAGATAATATCGTTTCAATATCCTTGATTGTACAGTTTCGAAATGAATGGGGCGTTTTAATTCGCTTAGATAATGAAATTTGCCAGCAACAATGGCGTTTCTCTCTACTCGCTAATGATGTCACTGCACACACAAAATTTTTAATCGGGCGGTCATTTTACTTGTTGCGCCTGAGCCTCGAACTATTTTGTGTACCTGAATTCTGATTTATGTGCTTTGTAGGTATCGTTTTTGTTAGTCAATTGCGCCCATTAGTTTATACAATATAAATTGTCAAATTGGTGAATAAACTTTCTAATTTGATAAGGTTGGACAATTAAAATAGACTAATTTGTAAAATATAATTTTAACTTACACGATCAAAATTGTTCAGACCACAATCACACTAAGACGCGTGTACCCCTGTAAGATGCGCGATTTTTGTGCTTGCGTGTAAGGCGCGATCGGCTAATATTATACACACGTATGAAATTGTCGTAGCTCAAGTATTATCTTTTACTCAGTATAATTGCATCTTTTGAAAATATATATATCACCATGAATCAGTTGTGAGAAGCTCTGCGCTAATTTTACGCGTTTTCGTATGCAATTTATATTTTAAATAATGATAAAAATAATTATGAAGCGTCTTTTTTTTATAACCAATAGAAAGAAGAATTCTGTTAAAGTTTAATGAAATGAAAAATTATTACGTTTTGATAGATATATATATATCAACTGACATTTGAGTATTATATATAAAATTCAGAACATTTGTAAGTATTTTACGTGTACACTTACAATTGTTAGTTCATAAATTGTCGCTGGGAGTGTGATGTATCATATGTAACATGTTAGTTCTATTCCAATTACTAAAAGCCAAAAGCTGTGAAAAGTGATTGTACACCTTGATACAGGCTTGAGGCTAGTGGCTCAGTTCCTTTATATCAGCAGCCTGAACGCGTTGAAGGACTGAGTTTCTTGATTCTTCATAGAATACCATACGCTTTTGCGGCTTTTTTGCTCCAGGTCGGAAGCTGATTTCGTTTTATCTTGCAACAAGAACCTTAAATTCAGTAAACAGTAAACATCGTTTCAATTAAACGAGTTAAAAATTCTGTGAAAACGGATTATAAAATCACCACAACGTGGGACCACGTGTTTTGAAAAGGCATTCAAAGATAATTTTTTTACAAGTGCATATTGTGAATGAAATATTGAAAAATTTGTTGCAAGTAATAAGTGATCTGATTGAAATGGCAGCTGATCCCTCTTTACAAGATGGTTTGTCCCTGAAGGATCTGTTCTCTGGAAGTGATGGATTAACCTTCAAGTATGTTCTTTTTTGTAACTAAAATCGTTGTTTTAAAAATATACTTACTGCACTGTAATTCATCTGCAGCAACTAATTAGCAAGTGCATAGTAATTTAATTAAGACATTAACTTACTACGATAAAAATGTATACGCGTACATTTATGGCTTCAATGTATTATTATTAGTAATGTGCTCGTTACTCGTATGTCATCCCAATATGGCACTGATACGCAATATGCAAAACATATTTTTTATTGGTTTTATTTTAATCTTACAGTGACTTCATCATTTTGCCGGGATATATTAATTTCACAGCAGAAGAAGTGGACCTCAGTTCACCCTTGACCAAAAACATTAGTCTTCGAGCTCCACTTGTCTCATCTCCTATGGACACGGTTACGGAAGCTGATATGGCTATCGCTATGGCGGTATGTTTTCCTAATTATACTCAATGAGTAGTTAACTGATTCATAGTATAACAATCAACATTATGTTTTTCAATTTACGTATATTTAATTATAGTTATGTGGTGGTATTGGTATCATTCATCATAACTGCACTCCAGAGTACCAAGCTAACGAGGTACACAAGGTGAAAAAATACAAACACGGCTTCATTCGTGATCCGGTGGTGATGGGGCCCACAAACACCGTAAGTGCTAAACAAATTTGTTTGCGTCCATTTAATTACGTCAATGACAACAACAAAACTTTTAATTGCATATTAATTACAAAAATGTTCAAAAAAAGGTACAAGACGTCTTAAATGCAAAACGCGAAAACGGTTTCACTGGCTATCCGATAACAGCGGACGGCAAATTGGGTGGTGTACTCGTGGGCATTGTGACATCGCGTGACATCGACTTTCGTGAGTTGGAGCTGAACCTGACACTGGACAAAGTAATGACACCAATTAATTTAATGATAACCGCATCTAATGCGGTTACTCTGCTGGAAGCCAATCAAATATTGGAAAAAAGTAAGAAGGGAAAATTACCGATTGTAAACAATAAGGGTGAGTTGGTGGCATTAATTGCACGCACTGACTTAAAGAAGTCACGTAGCTATCCTAATGCGTCGAAGGACAGTAATAAACAATTGCTGGTGGGAGCAGCAATTGGCACTCGACCCGAAGATCGTGAGCGTCTTAAATTGCTGCACGCGAACGGTGTGGATGTCATCATTTTGGATTCTTCGCAAGGAAATTCCAAATATCAAATCGAGATGATAAAATACATTAAGGTCACCTATCCACAGCTGGATGTAATTGGTGGTAACGTTGTGACACGTGCCCAGGCTCACAATCTTATTGAGGCGGGGGTTGATGGTTTGCGTGTTGGCATGGGAAGTGGGTCCATATGTATTACACAGGAGGTCATGGCGTGTGGTTGTCCACAAGCGACGGCAATTCATCAGGTCACAGAGTATGCACGCAAATTTGACGTGCCAGTTATTGCGGATGGTGGCATTCAATCGATTGGTCATATTGTCAAGGCATTGTCGTTGGGCGCTTCCGCCGTTATGATGGGCTCCCTGTTGGCGGGCACATCTGAAGCACCTGGTGAGTACTTCTTTTCGGATGGTGTACGCTTGAAGAAGTATCGCGGCATGGGAAGTTTAGAGGCGATGGAACGCAAAGACGCTAAAGGTGCAGCCCTCAGCCGATATTTTCATAATGAAATGGACACGGTGAGGGTGGCACAAGGTGTAAGTGGCAGCATTGTTGATAAAGGGTCGGTACTGCGTTTCCTACCTTATTTGGAGTGTGGAATCCAGCACAGTTGCCAAGATATTGGTGCACGATCTGTGTCAAATTTGAGGTAATTAAATTATTTTGATTTCAAAAAATTATAAGTCTTTAATATTTACAAATTACAGAGAGATGATCTACAATGGGCAGTTGCGTTTCATGAAGCGTACAGCATCAGCCCAATTGGAAGGCAACGTGCACGGTCTTTTTTCATATGAGAAAAGGCTATTCTAACATACGTCGAGTGATCATGATGCCAACATTATGATCACAAATACAGCAGTGTCGGAGACAAAATCCAGAACTAAGTGGGCACATCATTAGGTAAGGTAAATATAAACGCTTAGCTGATGAAGGAGATGGTTTAGATGTTTGGATATCATTCAAAATTTTCATGAAGGACAGCAATCCATGCTAAGAAGGGTATTTTGCTATTTTTTGTTACAGCACTTTTCTATCCTTTTTTTATTACTATCTTACTTTTTTGTAACAATTTTTTCAATTGTTCAATAATTGAATAATTATTATTGAAAGATTGATCTGTAGATAAGCTTAAAGCATTTAGTGTGAGGGTGATCGAATGCAATTTTAGGATCTTCAAATTATTTGGTTTTAAGACTGCTATTAAGTTACAAACAAATTCGTGTATCAAATGTACTGTTTGTTATTCAAAAAATGTATTGATGATTGAATTCTTTTTTTGGTCACATCAATTTAGCAAATTTTCTGAAAGTATTATGTGTGATTTAATTAGGATGTTGTTAAAAATATTCGTTCTTTATAAGATATTTAAAACACATTTATAAGTTGTGTTTTTAATTTAAGAATATAGACCTAAGATATCACAGATTATACCACAGATATCACAGGCATAAGTACATTAATTGACACAATTACATTACTCCTCGGTCACCCTTCTTAATTCTTTAATGCGATAGGCCTTGGGGATTTTAGTTTTATTATTTTAGGTGATTGCGAACTGCGTTTTAGGTTTAAAAATAATTGTTATGATTCAAAATCAAGCTTGAAAGCATTTTTAAATTGTGAAAATAATAGTGCTGAATCCAGTTTAATAAACTTTGTAAGTCGATTCATATTTAATTTGCGGTTTACAATAGACTTTTTCGATGGAACATATTATGATCTAGGGTAACCCAACCAAAATTTCAGGACAAAAAATCATTACATCTGTTCAAACGATTTTCACACATTATTGTAGATTTTTTGATAGATGAAAATCTCAACTTGTTGACTTTTGATGAAAGAGTAAATTTGATTGGGTTTTTTGCTTTATTAAATGTTTGTTGAAGGCTTTTTAAATGTTTCACTTTACGACATAATGTATGTCTTGTTTAACCACACCGTAAAGTAATTTTCGTAAAATATTTTTGTTCTGAAAATTTGTAAAAATATTCCCAAAAAGAAAATTTGCATTTAAAGTTCAAACATTACCAAACTCACCCTATTAAGTGTTAGCATTTTAAAGCAAATAAAATAGAAATTTATGTGCTGGAATATTTTTTTATAAAACCGAAAATAGAAAAAAATAATTATACCGTAAACTGCAAAATGCAGATTATTCTTATCTTTTAAAATCGTAAAAATTTGTAATCTCATACAAAAATATAAATTTCAAACGCCAAGTCTACAACTATTAAATATTATCAAATAAATTGTTTTTATCAATAAATGTGTACAAAAACTATAAAAAACAAAAGAAAAAATGTACTATTTATTTGTATTTTAGGACTTTATCCCACAAACAAGAGAATTTTCTGAAACACTAAAATCGTCATAAAAAGTTATAAAACATAAAACCGTTTTTTTATGTAAAAGTTTATTTAAAAAAATTCAAAAACCTATTTATCGCTTCCCTCAAAATAGACTCATTCCAATAAACATAATAAAAAATAAAATTCGCAACCATAAATGATATTCACAGTTTTCATGAATCTCTGTGGAACGGACCACTAGAATACCACCAGCATAGTTCAATAAATATAAATATTGGCATATAATTCAATTAATCGAAATGCATAAAAAGTAAGGGCCGCTGCATATGGCAAGTGGCACTGAAACACGTCAAATTTAATAAAAACTCAAAATTAATTGACGGTGAATTAGGTGGTATCACATGTACTACTTGTTCGTTAGAAAGTATCGGTGCAGTGTGTTTTTTGTAGCAGCTCCTGCTACAGCGGCAGACGAAGTGGATGTAGATGAAGAAGCCACATTGTTAGTGCTCGATCGGCTAGTTTTTGGTGTAGCTGGAGGAGCTAAAGTGGACGCTGATTTCCAAGATAACAGCAGCTCATTTTGAACTTCAATTGGAAGCTCCTTAAAAACACTTGGATCAACGCCAGCCGGCATTTCATTAACCATGCTTCCAACGAAAAATGTTCCCGCCGACTCTGGCATCGACATAGTAAAATCTGATTCATCAACCATCATTGATGTTGGCATCCCAACTGATACAACCATTTTTCTATCATTCTGTGTGTCAACACACGTCGAAGACATTAATCTATCTTCAGCTAGAAGAATTGGAATTTTATCTGGCAGTGCAGAGCTTTGGGTAACTTGCATTGACGATGTTGGGCACCTTGATTTTGCTAACAACATCGACGGAATTATAGTTGGGATGCCGCCAAAAGATGCAGCGAGATTAAGTGCAGTTGTTGGCGTCGTTGGTGTCGCCAATACATTGGGCGTTGTAGGTGAAGTCATTGGTGACAATGGTGACATTGGATTCGATGGTGACGTAGCTAGTGGACTGCTAGGAGCACTTGGTGAATTTTCTCGTTCGGAATCCTTTGAGTTGAGACGCAAATCAGCGACGCGCAATTTGCTTGGTGACGCTGCATCATACGGATCGGTGCGAGCAAAGCAGCGACGTTTGGCAATGAGGTGACCCATCCGAGATTTTTTGGGAGATGGCTCAATTTCAGTTTCGGACAAATCGGGATCATCAGATGCATACGAATCATCAGTTTCAATGTCCATTGCGGAGCATGGTGATCGTGGAAGGATGCGCTGGAATGCACGTGTTGCACGCGCTGGAATGATAGGTGATGACGAGTCTTGCTCCTCTTGACAATCATGGCTCAAACTTGTTACTGACTGAACTTCAACATTGGATTTCTTTATAAGAAAATTGGCAATGGAACCAGATCCCATTTTCCGTTCTTGGAATTTACAAAAAGCAAGTCCCAACAGTGTTATATTGAACGATTGTTTCATGTCGATACAACGATCAAACATTCGCATAATAATGGCCAGCAATTTTTCTTGAGTACCAGCTGATGGTATAATTTTGCCGTCGCCCAATTGCTTGAAAAATGAAGGCATAATGTTAGCGTGCTTCGTTTCGCGATGATTCGTCTTTTTCATGGCATCAAATTTACGAATTATGCATTTGATTGCAATAGGGATGCGTCCATCTTCGGTCACTTGATTGATGAGACGCATCAGTAGCAGAGAAAATTTAGCCTCAACATCGGAACGGATTGAAATTGGCTTACACGAGTCTTCCAGACCAATAGTTTTTGGTTTCATTGATGGTCGCACTTGTGATGCGTCGCGGCCATAGCTCATCTCCTTTAGTTTGCACGCCATTTCAAAGCCCATTTTTGACTGTAAACGTTCCACATCACACTCCTGCAATTGTCGCACATTTGCTACATTGAGCTCTCGCAGTATTTGTTCTGTCTTTTCACCAATACCAGCAATTCGTCGCAGAGAATCTAAATTTTCCATAAACGTTGCAGCTGCAGCTGGTGCCAATGCGGTCTGTTTATTTGGTTTATTTTGGGAACCAGCCAATTTGGCCAGCAGCTTATTGTGTGCAATACCCGCGCAACACGTTAATCCCAATTCTGTGTACAACTTTTCCCGTATTTCCTTAGCCAAACGTGCACCCATCCAAAGTCGCCGTTGACAACCACAGGCGCACAACCAAAAGGTTGACTCGTCGGGTGCGACGTATCCTTCGAATCGCAAGGGCTCATTTTCCATTTGCTGATGAAGCTCATCCAGACGTTGACTGACCAGGCTGGTAACATCCAGAAAATTTTCATCAAAACCCAATTTCTCAACGGTAGGTGTAAACGTCTGAAGGACGCTAAAAATTTGAGATGACATCTGTCGGTAGTTGGTCAAATCTTCTCCATTCACTAGCACCAGTTTTGGACATAATTTCATGGCGTCCGTTATCAACATAAGCTTGCCAACACCAAATGCTCTGGCTACATAGTTACATGTGACGACAATGTTCTTTTGCTGAATGCCAACGGGCTGGGAACGGAGTGATGGATTGCGAATTTCCTCAACTTGAGCGTAATAGCAGTCCATGTCAATGTGGATGATTGTTCGTGGATGTTGTTCATCGCAAAGTAGCCCAGAGTTCATTTTGAATGTTAAAATGTGGCGAAGTCAGAAGGTGGTGACGGTGACGATCAGTATCGGTTGTCTAAAAATTGTGGATTAAAAACAATTAGTAATTAAAATTATTTTTTTTTTTTACCTGAAAAACGGAAAATTAAATTAGATGGGGAAATTCAGTTAAAAATTTATAATAAATAAAAAAGGTTTTTTAGGTAAACAAAAGAAAACTTTTATTTTATTAATTGATTGAATTATAAATTTAAAATTATGTTTTACTTGATAAAATATGAAGACTTAGAAGTTGATTTGCAATATTTTTTTATTTGTTTAAACATAGGTTGGCATTAGTATAAATAGGTAAATATAAATATGTTAAAGTAGATATAGGTATGTATCTCAATAGACACGTTAATAATAAATTTACATAATTTGTATGTACATAGTTTAATTTATGATTTCATCAAGATTTCCTAATTTAAGATTCAACGTGATTTTATTCATCAAGCATTTTATCGGGAAACAATTATATAGGTCTTTACATTATGGAATTTTAAAAATTGAATACCATGGTAAGTAATTATATTCAATCTGTATTTTGTCACGTTTTAAATTGAGTGTGTATTGAAACGTGTTTTTTTACTCTTAGGAAATAACCTAAAATATGTTAACCATCTTAAATTGATTCTGCGCAAGGAAACACTTTACCCCTTACCTCCATAAAATTTCTTTAAATTTTAATTCGAGACTTCATCTAACCGGCAATTCAAAACGCACGACATGTATTTCATGTATTTCACAAATTTTAATAAATACAACATAATTGAAATTCTAATGGAATAAATTAAGACCCGGCGTATTCAGCCGTAACAAATTTATCGGAAATACCAAAGAGCGCTCACACCGCCATCCACGTTAGAGTGAGCAAAAAACTGATTCATGGTTTGGTACCCAATAACAGCAACCACGTCACAATGAATCACGGAAGTGTACTCCGTGTTGTACGTTTGGCGTACTTGTCAATTTCTGAGGCAGTCACAATTCACAAAACCTTGATTCCTTTGCGCACAATTTAGATATCAGACACCACATTAATGCAACGAATTGGTTAGGTGACGTAGACAAATAAAATTATTACTATTGCCATTACGGTAAGGTTTCTAGACATAAAATGCATTCTTCCTAAAACTGACTTTCTGATACATAACATTTTTTTAAGCTTTGACTCAAGCCTCGGCTAAAATAAAAGGGCCAAACAAAAAACTAAAACAAGAGATAATTACAAACTGTAATTGTGACTTGCGGACACAGCAAGGGGACAGCTGATGGTAGCCGTGCGTATTGCATCAAAACGGAACAACTTCAATATTAAGATATGTAACTATCGACGATTTTTGATCAAGTTGTACAAATGAACAGTTATATACGCATACATATGTTGCCCATATGTGTGACGAAACACACGTAGAAAGCATACAATAAGATAAGACGCAGAAGCCAAATGCAACTTTACACTGCAGTACACCTACTGGAGGCGTAATTCAAAAAATTTAAATGACTTACATTTTTGTTAAATAAAAAAGACAATTGTTAGGGCTTATATATTACCTCAATCAAACAGCACTCACAAAATATTTGAGAATTTGCGAATAATTCATGGATTTTCTGGAAAACGTTTGCATCAGCACCTTTTTATATTTCTAGTCGCACATATGTATGTATATACTTTTTTGCTATTCTTTTTTTCACACGCTTAACTCGACACACACATGAAATTCTTGGGATTCACACAGTTTCAAAGGAACACAAGTTTCGAGACGTATGGCGTACACTCAATTTTTATAATTAGGACAACAAACGTTTATAAAATAGATGAATTAATTACAAAAAACAATCACCACGCGCCCTACGACTTTCACGCCACTACTTTCAACAACTACACAAATTAAAGAAAGACTCATCAAAGTGAAATAAACAAGAAAAACCGTGACCAAACATGAAAGAAACGAGCGCTTTTTGTAGTGGTGTGGTGATTCTGTTTGTTGCGCACACGACCATGCAAGAACATGATTCATATGGGCTATGGGCTATGGCAATTGGCGAATACATAATGGGGTCGAGCACATGACATCTCGAACTATGAATATCGATATATTGCAAGTAAATGGCAGTGCTACCAAATTGAGTTTGTTTATAAATATTTCAATTTTTTGCTACGTATTATAAGACTATCAGTTTCTTATTCAAATAACAAGAAGTGTAAAATGATGAAGAACGCCGCTTCCTTCATAATCCAAGTCGCCTCAACATAGCTGGAAAAATCTCCTCTCACTCCAATTTTATAATTTAGAATATTCTTTCCTCTCACACGGATACTCCGATTTGGGATTTCATTTTCCTATCCCCCAATTTTCACTAATGAAGAATGTTAATCTTTTTAATATTTGTTGTTAGTAAGCCAATACAAATTAATACAGAATGTGCATCGCACTAATGATTATTTTCAAAGCAAATCAAATTATTTAATTTGGTTCAAATATTTTCGAATAAACGAAAACCCTTTTTTAAAGCAATTGAGGCAACATTTTTGGAATTTCAAACTATCGATAGATAAATTCGAAATGAATTTTACACAATTTGAAAAAAAAACTTTGTATATGTATAAAATCCTCGCCGCTTTTAGTACAAAATGTCATCGTGACAAAATACACAAGATGGCGGATTAAATCAAAGCTGTATAGAGAAACATATAGCGGTAAGAGAATATTGCAATTTAAATGGAGCCAAAAAAAAGTGTTTAAAAGTAAAATTGAAAGTTATAATTAAACGGTATACGCAAACAAAAAAAGCGAAACAGTGAAAATTGTGAGTAATTGAAGCGATGAAGGGAATCTTCGGATTTCGTAATAATAATTAAGTGCGTATTGTAAGCGGAAAAATGAGAGAAATTGGCGAGTTAAATTTATTGTAATGTATATTAATTATTCATATGTGTTTGCACTTGTATATATGTACAGATGAATACGCATATATGCATACCGGTACACACATATGTACTTAGTTTGTTATATATTCATATGGATTTGGGATTAATATAACGGCGACTGGTGGTGCGTTGCGCTGTTGCGGCTGATTTCATCTCCGATTAATACAATTTTTTATAAGCGCTGTGTCAATAGTGTAATATCAGTTCATATAGTATTCATGTAAATTTTGCATGCGTGTGTGGCAAGTGTGTATGCGTGGAAAATGTGTACATTTAACCGCGCGGTGTTAATTGTTATTTCAATTTTGTGCCGCATATTTTGTGCGGGTTTGACTTATGAAAAAAAGAGACAACAATACGTGTGGCACATTAAGATTCATATACATTCTCGAATAGCTCGAAATAATTGCACCTTTTTTGCGGTTGGTTTTTTTTTTCAATTTGTATTTTAGCCACGTCATGTTGGCAATAGTAGATCGACACAATTTATCTGCAGACGCCTTTTTTATATTTAATTAATTGTTAGCCAAAATAAAAGGACAATCTTAAATGGTGCAGTTTTATTTTTATATTTAATGTAATACGGTTAATGTTAACCTCAAGTTGGTTTGTTGTGAAGAAATTCGCTGTGATCATATTGAATGGTGATTAAAATTTAATTATAAGAAAAGAAAAATGGAGAAAAACAGACGATGAAGCTCCGACCCATTAATATATATAATACAATATACGCGTATACATAAAATGCGTTTTTAAAACAAAAGAACATTATTGCCGAATTTAAGTTGTAATTAAAACATAGAACGTTGTGTTTTTGTGCCACCAGTAATGAAAACATTTTATCCGATTAATTTTGCATTTCAAAATAGTGGCAATTTTTAAGTTTGTACGGTATTTAAGAAAGTTTTAAGTTTTATAGAATTTTTGCTGATTTTATTTGTGGCCATCATAAACATTATTTGGTGATTTTTTCAATATTTTTATACATTTTTGTTTTTTTTTATTCCAACACACAAAACACTTACTAAGTTTAAATGAGCGGCACATTTTAAATATATGCACAGCTTCCACTCATTTCAATTTTAACACAATAAAACCGGTTTTGTTTACATTATTAATTAATTATTTATAAAAATTAAAAATAGTGCACTAAGAAAGTGAAAAAATGTGTAATTTGTACATTTTATATGTTTCTGTAGGGCATGTATAAAATTTTCCATTTTCTTCAATCCCTGAAAGTACGCCGGTTCAGTGTGTGGGGTGTGAAAATTGAAAGTAGTGCAATTTTTCAGTGTATCTTCCTCCTGCACACACATTAAATATGCTTTGATTTATATTTTCCATCGTATTCGTATTTTAATCTTATCAACAAACAAATGAATTGAACATTCAATAGGCGGGTAAATTACAGTTTTATGGCCAGCCTAGATTCCCGTTAACTCAAGTGACCAATATGTGAGTGCCCTCGTAATGGTGTTAAGGCGCCTCTCGCGATTTAGTTTCTGCACATTCGACGTGCAATGTGTGTGTAGGCATATAAATGGGATTATACAACGCAATGCGGATGAAGGGACTTAGCAACACGTTTTTTAATTTAAATTTTTTTTTTCAATACGGTTTCATGTGCGAATTTTTACTCCGCGCGTAGAACAATTATTGATGATGTCCTTTTTTCTTAGCGCTGATTACAAGTTTTGAAGCATACATAATCTGAGTTTTATTGAACGTTGTTATTGTTTTTTATTTTTAAACTTTATGGTTTATAAGTCAAAACACTTTTTTTAATGATTTTCAATTTCTTAAATATAATTTAATTTTTTATACATTTAAATTTTTTTTAAGAAACAATAAACAGACCCCTTGCCGAGGTCATTGACTCGTGTATTTTTTTTGCTTGTTTATTGAATTGGGCCGTTGAACTCGCTGCGCCAAACTATGGTCTTTTATTCGTTAATATAACAGTGGTTTAAGATTTCATAATTGATATTTTTTCCTTTTTGAAGCGTTTCGTACATTTTTTTTTGTTTTTCTTTTAAACTCATTAGTGTAGTGTATATTTAAATATTACACATTTGACATTTTATTGGAAGCTGATCATTTACCCATCGTAAATAGTCAGTCGTCAATTCACATTGTCCACAGAAAAAGTAGATTTTTTTTTTTTTGTAAATATTTTTTATTCGCATATTTAAATTTTTAAGACCATTTTTAACATTTAGGCTTTACAAACACCGGCACAAATTAACTATTACCTAATATCCAATATTTTGAATATTTCACTTATGATTTTTCATTTAATTATTGATGTTTCTCATACAACAAGTTAAAGTTTTAAATCATGCAACTAAAATTTAATTTTTTTCATTTCTTCTCTTTTCAGTAGTTTTCCAAACCTAAATAGACTTTGTTAGCCTTTTCCGGCTATTTTCTGAACCAATCACACACATTGTTACACTTAACTGTACATTCAGACGATAAACTCACACACATCCACATTTACACCACCCCCAACAAAACCTAGACGCCATGGACGACTCACAGCCCAAAACCTTGTACGTGGGCAATTTAGATCATTCCGTAACCGAAGAGCTACTATGCACCCTCTTCTGTCAAATGGGTCCCGTTAAGGGATGCAAAATAATTCGAGAGCCCGGCAACGATCCGTACGCATTCATCGAATTCACCAGCCACCAAGCGGCCTCCACAGCGCTGACCGCAATGAATAAGAGAGTATTCTTTGATAAAGAAATGAAAGTCAATTGGGCCACCAGTCCCGGCAATCAGCCGAAAACTGATACAAGTTCCCACCATCACATATTCGTTGGCGATCTAAGTCCAGAGATCGAGACTGAACAGTTGCGTGAGGCGTTTGCACCATTCGGTGAAATTTCCAATTGTCGGATAGTTCGTGATCCACAAACGCTCAAATCCAAGGGGTACGCATTTGTGTCGTTTGTGAAGAAGGCCGAAGCCGAGAATGCCATTCAATCGATGAATGGCCAGTGGCTGGGCTCACGCTCAATTCGCACCAATTGGTCCACCCGCAAACCGCCAGCACCTCGCGAAATGACAAAAGGTGGTGGCCCCAAAACGGGTCGACCCTCATACGACGAGGTGTACAATCAGACAAGTCCCACAAACACCACAGTCTATTGTGGCGGCTTTCCTGCCAATCTGATCTCCAACGAGATTATGGAAAAACATTTCGGTCAATTCGGCGCCATCCACGATGTGCGCGTATTCAAAGACAAGGGGTATGCGTTCATAAAGTTCACAACGAAAGATGCGGCTACGCACGCCATCGAGAATACACATAATACAGATATGTGTGGTCACATAGTGAAGTGCTTCTGGGGCAAAGAGAATGGGGGCGAAATGATGGGTGGTATGATGAATTCCGGTTCCGCAGTGGTGCAACAAAGTGGTGGTGTTGGCGGATTAGGCGGTGGTGGCGGAATGGGTGGTGGTAACGGTGCGTCCGCTGGACAACAGGTGCCCTCACAAGGCACAGCACAGTATCCGTATGCTCCATACCAGCAAATGGGATATTGGTATCCTCCTGTAAGTGTAAGCAAAATGTCGTTAATTTTGTTTTGCAATTTTGTCCACTTGGATGTACATACGGTTTTGTTTTTATTGAAATCTTATGGTTATTTTATGTTTGTAATTTACAGCAAGGATATCCTGGACAAATGCAGGCACAATACATGCAGGCACAAGGCGCATATTATCAGTATGCTTATGCAAATCCACAGCAAAATGCCGGTAAGTTAAAAAAATTTTTTTTTTTAATATGGTAAACATTTTTTGTACATCAAGTGCAGCGATGCATTTCTATAACTTCTTTTTATTCAGCCTTTTGTGTGCGGATATTTGACCAAATACTTTCTACAGTTGTATGTAATTAAACCTCCGACTGTATTCCAATTCGTTAGGGAAACAGTGTTGAATTGTATCGATTGGCCTGGATAGTTTGTTTGATGTAGGTCGTGAATCTTAGTAACGTCTCTGTATATTTCTTCTCTTGTGTTGTTCCTTAATCATCATCGTCTTCGTTAAGACATTTTAAAAATATTACACCGCATTCATTTGGATTGTGGTTTTTAGTGATGTGCACTTCACTAAAACATTTCTTTTCAGTCCTATTTCCTTGATCAACAAAATTGTGTCAAATTGAGTCACAAATTAAGGTTCTGAAAAGCGTGATGCGATTCGATTTATCAGGGACATTAAAATTATTTATGGTTGCTATCAAATAATTTCCATTAAATTAATTATGTGCATACTCAAAATCAATTATATACCCAATCAACGAAAACACTCCATGTCACTGATGAACAATAAAGTATTAAATCAAGTTTGTAAATATTTTCTGTAACATAAACATTGCACATGTCTGACATAATTTGTTCAGGCGGCTTCATCCAAAAAATCATTGTTATCCCAAAACTTCCTCATCACCAATGTTGGAAGTCGGGACATAAAAATCGGATGCTTCCACCACCCGTCAACATATTTTCTAAGTTAATTCGCGTTGTTTGTTTTGGCATGTATCTTTTTCCACCTGCTTGTTGTTCTTCACTGCGGTATGGAGCAGTTTTATTGCCTTAATAAACCTGCTATGCAGTTGAAAGTTTAATATCTTTAAATCTACAAACAGTAAACATAACTTGAAACTTAACAACTATGCACCTAGTTGGTAATAAGTTGTTTGCCATAGCAATTTGTTATGCAGAAAATAATTAAATTTGTAAAAAATTCATGCGCAATTCAAAATGGTCAAGATGCTCAATTGTGTTTTTGAGTTCAATAAAAGCATAATTCGCGATCCATTTAATATTAACCGGCTGTGGTGAATCAGATGCATTCATATGTATGTATTACTCGAAGATATTAGTTTTGTTTCTTTCCTTAGTTGGTTTGCGTGACGTGTGTGTGTTTAACTGCAACAGCAGCAAGCGTGCGTTGTACGGCTTAATTTTATGTTTGGCTTCGCGTAATATGTATGAGCCACATCTCAATTCAGAAACAACCGTTCAAATGTATAACCGGTATTTTATTTCGGTAAAGCGTTAATCTAACTGGGTCTTGGAATGTTGGAAATATCAAAGACCGTATTGCTATTTTTAAATTGTTCACAATTAAAGAACAATACGCAATTTAATTTTTGTAAAATTAAACCTTTTATTTGTTTTCCGTCCGTATTTAGATAACAAATAATTGTTAATTCTAAGCTGGCCCAGTCAAAACACACATTGAAACTTTTGTATAATATTCAAGGTCAAAATTTAAACAGTTTTTGTAGTTGGTTTGTCTTTAAATAAATAGTGTTAAAATTTTTAATTGTTTTTAATTTTTAGCTGCAGCTGGATACAGAGTCGTACAGCAACCAAATGTTGCTTGGGGCGTACCAACGGCGGCCGTGCCGGGCATGGCCAACGGCAGCAACACGACCACTCCTCAAATGATGTACACGGCAGCAGCTGCTGCGGCCGCTGCAATGCCACAATATCAAACGCAATGAAACGAACTGAACATGATCACCATTCAACAACAACAAACACAACAACAACAACAACAGCAACAACATTTGATACTACTACAGCCACCATTTCAGCAACAGCAAATCCAGCAGCACCACCCCAAACATCTTTTAGATCATCTTCAATATGAAACAGAAGCGCTCATCGATTACGGGGTTAACAATTATCAATTCAGTAAGATGATGAAGCGTGCAAAAAGATAGAATTTAGCTGTTTAACATAACAAAATTAATTTATTTGGGGCGGCGTTGATGGTTCAAAACAAAAAGATTTTTCAAGGACACACACCTGGTGGGAGGCAACTACTTGAAAACAAACAGAAAAAAAGCAATTATTTTTTTAAAAATAATTTTTATTAAATAATTATTATTGGAACAATAATAGTTTTGTTACAAAAATAAAATAAAAACAACTACACAAATGAGCATTGGGAGGAGGTATGATCAAATTCATAAATTATAAACAACAAACAAGCAATTTTAGTACCACAAAATGTGAGGGTCAAGTTTCGATTTTTGACATATTATTACAACAAACACCTTCCCAATGATTTAACAGAAAATGATGATCATGATTCGTATGTTTGAATATTAATCCCGGTTTGTGGTGAATTTGTGTGTTTGTGCTATGCGACATTTTTTTCTTTTTGCAAAATAATAAAACAAAAAATTAAGGGAAAAAAAATTTAAATTGATTTGGTGATGATTTGGGACAGACTCGATGCGAGTGAGGAAAGAAAAGTGTAATTTACATTTGAAGTGATGTGTGATATATTACATTATATTAAAAACAGAAAAACAAAGAAAAGCCAGACGTAGAATAATAATATAATAAATTAAAAATGGAAAGAAAAGAAAAAGTCTAAAAAAAAACAAATTAAGAAAATGAATTAAAATTAAATTGATCGCAATTATAAGATGATGAAAATGTTACAACTGTGAGTATAACGTGTAATGTTAGAATTTGTGGGAAATTGTTGGAAAGCAAATGACCCGAATGAATGAACCCAAATCATACGGATGGAATTGTTATCTTCTGATTTCGACCGTTTTAATTGTTTTGTATTATGACGCACAAACGAATATGTATTTCCGATTCACATATATTTTAAAAATAGTTCCGCATTACGCGTATAGATATTGTATTAAAACACATTATACATTTTGCATGTCTCACACTATGCGGCTTCGTATTTAATTTCTTCTTTTTCCCCTTTTGGAGCACCGTCTGACCGGTAGGTTGAACTTTTGCGATTAAGGGAGCCAGCTTTTAGTGTTTCTCCTACAATTGTCTCCCAACCAGGATTCAGGAGATAATTGATCATGTGTAAGAATTTTTGATATGTTTTTGCATATTTTAATCTTTAGATGTTAAACAGAAATTCGTTTTTCTGGATGTGAACTCTGAAATAAACAGAAGTTCTTGTTTTGATTGGAAATTTCTCCTCATTCAAATTAGGCAATCGTTGAATAACTATTGTTGCGTGTTGCGTTTCAAATACTCATTGGGGATTTTGTATCTTCATTCCAATTGTATCCATTTTGAATCATATTTTGCTATTTCTAGGTTTTCCGTAAACCTTTAATACGCGAAACTACTTCGAGTTCTTCAAAAATTTGGGCAAATGCACATTGTATGGGTGTTTTATTTGTCATGTGTAAATGAGTGAAACAGAACTCTGTGCGGCTTATTTTGTTAAAATGGATACAATTTCTATGGAAAATTGCAAGTTGCGCCATTTACTCCGTGGAGACCGTCTACGATACCACTTTTATCCACTGGATACCATGCAGCTTCCTAGAACTTACACAAAACTATTAAATAATTGTATCTTTTAATTCTCAGACGGTTATTAGACGCTCAGTATTTTGGCCATTAATACCATCAAACATGATCGTGAATGAATCAGACAAATTTTTAATTTTTTTATAAAATAAACGCAGTTACATTTATTCCATAGCTTAATCACGACGTAATCTTCTGGAACCTCATACGGTTTTGGGAGGTTATTGTCATTAATTTAGTTGAAAATGTGTTTTCTTACAACTTACGTTATAAATGGACATAATTTTTGTTTGCATAAACGGCAATAAGTCGATACAGACGGATTACGAAAGATAACATTTTCAATTCAGCACATTCTTTCTGATTCCGAAATTAATATTATTAAACTATAGACATCAGACAAACAATTTAGTTTTTGTTATTCTTTAACACGGACTTGCCTCCCATTTTAACAACTGAGTATTAAAATACAATAGATTCTTAAAGACAATTTATACAAGTAGGATAATAAAAAAAAAACGATTGACTCAAAGTGGGTACTTTTTCGGTAGTAAACACGCGGTCATAGTACAAAATGATTATTTACAAACTAAAATTTATTAGGTTTTTTAAATGATAAAAACTTAAAAATAACATGTTATTGTGTCGTTGAGGAATAATTATGATTATCAATGAAAAAGAAATCAGACAGGCAGAAAACAACAACAGCCACTTGGAGAAAAAAGTGTATAGGAAAACTTGTACATTTAAATGACATAAATATTTAAATAATGAAACAAGAAACAATAAAAACGAATAAATTTCAATAAAAATTGATTTAATACGTTTTATTTTTTAAATAATTATTTTTTAGTGTTTAAAAGTAAACACTTTATCATCGACGATCATTTTGCTTAATTGCCAAAAAAAGTGGTCTAGAAAATATGTGTACTCCTTGCGGTGGTTAAAAAATAGCGTTTTTCAAGGTTACGTTCTTTTAAAAACATAATGTTTGATTGACGATTAATTTACAGGTTGGTAGAATCGTCTCACGTCCGGATTTTAGAGCCTTGATTTGCAAAACGCAAACCGTTTATGATTAAAGGTCAAGCAACAGTTTTTATCTTTTATTTTCAATTTTTTAAGAAAATACCACTTCAAAGTTTAGTAGTATTATAGTCCTGTATACATTTTTGCGAGACTCGCGCTCTCTCTGCCAGTTGAATTACTAAACATACCAAAGTTCTATTTAGGAAAACCTAAGAGGCTGGATCATCTCCAAAAATTGTGCAAAGCTTTGACAACTCCAATAAATTATGCTTTGAATCCTCTTTTTTTTTCAAATATATTAAACGTTGCGGATATAGGTTTTAGGTGACGCGATTTGTTTATTACAATTTGTAGCGTTCTTTTCCCTAAAAATTATTCAGCTGCTCTAGAAAGTGGTCGCCGACAGGTACTCCATTTATATTTCTATTTTTGTGAAAAGGATGTTGTCCTACTAGTGATAATGATGGAAAGCAAATCAGGATGTTTTCACGGCAAATGGTAAAAAATAACTTGACAATATTTACATATTTTTATTTAATTTATTGTTTGTTTCAAATTACAATTATTGGGTACATAATAAAAGTTATAACTAAAAAAATAATACGTTATGATAATAAATGATAAAAAATAATTGAGTTGATAAGATTAGATTTCACAGATAACTATCATGCAATGGCCGTGTTGTATCAATAAAATTGAATTGTGCAGATTTTACGACATAAAACAATGAAATGTCTCACCTACGAACCACTTTATGAATGTTTACAGCATAGACTTAAGTTTACAGTAATAAGTTTTATTTTTCTATCTAATTTTGGCAAAAGTCCCATTAGAATATTTCTGACAATGAGGCACGACCAATCTGGTAATAAAAAGCCGTTAGACGCGCATAAATTAGCAACATATTTAAGACGAAAATAATTACCTCAATTTTACAATTCACTTGAGAAATAAATGCGTTTACTTTGTCAAAAGTTGCCAACAGTAGTGTTCATAATCTCGAAAGTCTTCTCCATGCTCTCCACCTCGGTGTCATCAATAAAATGAGACTCAACGTGGTCTTGGAAGTCATCAAAGCTGACAGCTCCGCTATACACACTGCCACACATTGGACACATTTTATCAATGGAATCAAAACACTTTTTCTGCTCCACCAAATCTGTCTGATCCATAGGTACTGATAATTTTGCGGCTTCGCCATCATTCATTTCCTCCACAGTACTTTTGTCCTCAATGGTTGATCTTGTCGACTCCAAAAGTGGATGCTCCTCCTCGGTAGATAAATTCTTATCAGCCATTTTTGGTGTGGTGCCAGCCTTACGATTTTTACACGATGGACACACTTCCATTACTTTGCGCTGCTTCAGACTGCCTATAACACGATTAAGATCTGTCTGCTGTGTGATCAACGCCTGTCGCAAGTCATTTCCCTCTTCAATACATTTTTTGATCTCCACCTGCAAATCGTTGCCACCATTCTCAATCACAGCGTTGCTATCATTTAAATATGCAAATCCAATGGCATTGTGCTCACCAATAATTTCGGTACATTTCTTCTCCACCTCTGCCTTACCTTCTAAAAACTCATTGAGCACTTTTAGTGAGATCTCCTCAAGGCTTACATTTTCTGGGGGCTCTTCATGCATTTTATGGCGCAACATTGGGTTGGGTGCATTTTGTGTAAACGTCTTGGATCGGATAAGGTGTGTGCTTGAAGCAGAACTGGCATCAATTGTGTCGCGAATTTTGGTCAATGATGTGCCCATTGTTTGATTATCTTTGGTCAATTTGGAGAGGCGTGACCACAATTGGCGATTCTCTTTGGCCACCATGTTAATGTGATCAGTGAGCTGTGATTTTTGTTGGGTCAATTCAGCGATACGATCGCGATGTGTGTCCACGTCATTGCACGGTTGTGTTGATAATTTGTCAGATGCGTCCAGTTCAAGACGAATTCGTAAGCCCACATTCTCCTCCTCCACAGTGGTAAGGCGTTGTTGTAATGTTTGACAGCGCTCTTTCATTGTTTGTAGGGCGACATGCAGTGCGTAGTGGGACGCCAAACTGGGGGCAGCAGAACCATTTTCTTCGGGTTGACTCATTTTGTTTTAGGTCGTATGCAATTTGTGACAAAGGTATACTGAAATAATATGGTTAAAGGTTTATTTCTGATGATGAAACTTGATGAAATGGTCTTGCCACTTATTAAAGAGCCCGTTAGAAATTTGCCATTGTTTTTGCAGAAATTACTGTGATTTAACAAAAGATAAATGTGTCAAATAAAATTGGTCACAATATTGGTGTGTATATGTTAAATGTTTTGAATTTAGAATGCACGATTAAATGCACTGCGATTCGCGAAGGGGCGATCTTATTAGAAATTCGTTTAGTTGTGGTCCTAAGAAAATGTATCGATGAGTTAATTAAATATATATATTTCAGTACGTTTATTAAAAATTCCACATATATAAAATGTTGACTTTTCTAACCTAAAACATGTTCTTACAATTATTTTCCAAATATTTAAAAAAATAAAATAAAATAAAATATATTATTTATAATTAAAGTAATATGTCAGTTATTGCAAATTCAATAAAACAGTTATTTAAATACAAAAGAAAAGTGAACACAAATTATATAAACTACTGCACTTCAGCAAACGCGTACCGGGTTTTATTTTTCGGAACCGACCATTTTTCCCTTCCGAGTTTGCAGCTTCTGAATCAAAATTTGTAAATAAAACACTTGTTGAAGGACATTTTATTGAAACTACTAATTAAATAATTTTTTTATTAAACAGCTCATCATGTCCACAACACATCAACAAATTGGGTGTAGTGACATCATTCAAGAGTCAATCCAATCCGGTGAAGAAGTTTGCAAAAGACCATCAATTAAATCTTTTTAACTGGCCCATTGATTCTTCCTCTATAATTGGAGAATACGATCTGGGCGTTGTTGTATCATTTGGGCACCTAATTCCGGAGCATATAATCGAAGCATTCCCACTGTAAGTCATTGGTGAAGTCATCGTTTAAAAAATGTCAGTACCGAAACGTTTTGATTCTCTTCTAGGGGTATGATTAATGTGCATGCAAGTCTGCTTCCGAAATGGAGAGGTGCAGCACCGATTATTTACGCAATTCTCAATGGTGATAATACAACTGGTGTGACAATTATGAGAATACGTCCCAAACACTTTGATGTAGGAGAGGTATAGCTTAAGAAAAATTTTGTTTTAAGAAACTTTTTGAGTAACCATTACATTTATTCAAGATTTTGTCACAATGTGAAATAAAAATTCAACCAAACGTACTAATGCCGGATTTGCATAACAAATTAGCTGTAACAGGTGCAGAACTGCTTGTAGACTGCATAAAAGACCTGCCCAATAAGCTACACAATTCGATTACTCAGGATAGCACCCAAACTAGTTACGGTATATTTCTACTAACATTTTATTGGTATTTCAAAATGATTAACAGTTGATATTAATTTGTATTCAGCACCCCGAGTAAATACATCTTTAACTCAAATTCATTGGAATCGAATGACGGCAATTGATGTATACAATTTATTTCGAGCACTATATTCCTTCAAGCCAATCCTGACGACGTGGCAGGATGTTTCTGTGAAACTGCTTGATGTAAAATTGGATGAAAATGTAGTAGATAAGTTAGAAGTGAATTCAAAACCGGGCAGTGTTAATTACTTAAAAAAAGAGAAATGCTTACGCATTTGTTGTGCCAATGGAAGTGCAATTTTGGTGCATAAACTTGGTATTGAGGGAAGAAAGAGCATGACTGCCATAGACTTTAATAATGGCTTCTTGAGGAAAGTCAAAAGTGAAGCTAGATTGTTTGTGTAGTTGTAAGATTGTGATTCAGAATAAATCTTATAGTTATTACATGGAACATTTTTTTTAAAAACACAAATTGGGTTTACTATGGCTTTATTGATGAATCCTTAAAATTACTTCATATACATTACTCACAACAAAAATTAGTGAGAAATAAAATAAAGAGATTCAAAATGCACTTGGGGTGTGTTGGGTTATTTAAGGATCTATCTCTGAGCACCAGCCACAAATGGGAAGCCTCCACTGGAAGTGGATCGAATTTTTAACTTTCGCTGGTTAGCCGCTTTTAATCTCTGCAGTGCCTGCTGTCGTTTTAGTGCTATCTCCTTTTGTGTACAAATTCGTTTGGGTGAGTGTGAGGGACCTAAAATGATTTAAACATGAATATAACAAGAATTGGACGAAAAAAAAGTTCACTTACCAATGGAATCACTGCAGCTGGACGCACCACTGCTTGAACCGGCCGATGCATGACACAAACTATTTTGATGTGGCATACTCGAGTGCCTACTAAATGTGGAACGACCATTTACAGATTGGGCACTATTACCCGCAGCCTTACTACTACTACGTCCAGGCGTCTCAGGCATAGAGTTGTGGCGGCTAAACGATGTGGATGGGCCTACCTTGAGTAGATCATCAATGGGGAGGGAGGATAAGCAATCATCGTCCATAGAGTCCTCGAAATTTGCCAAAATTTTCGACAATCTGTTTGGAGTTTCGTTTGTTTTATTGGAACAACTTCTTTGTGGTGTCGATTGTGGCTTCGTTTTAGTGTTATTATTACTAAATAATTTTTGTTCCACTTCTTGGCTGCACTTTAACATTTCACAATCAAATGAGGAGTCGTCCAAGAACAAATTCTCAACGTCAATGTCAAAATTTGTGCTTTTCAAACAGTCGTCGTTTGTGGTATTATTTTTTGCTTCATTTTTAATTGTATTCTGCTCTGCTAAGTTAAACAGTAATTCATTATCCGTGGAACTGCAATCCATTGAGTTATCTAAATCATAGCACACTGGCAAAAGAATTGGTTTCAGTTTGACCGTTTCTTTAGGCGGATCTCCAGATGAAGACGACATTTCGGGAACTGATTTACTCGCATATTTTGGTCGAAAACACTTATTGCGTGATAAACTGAGAGCATTTGTTTTCGATGGAGGTGGAATTACTGGTAAGTGACGTTCTCTAGTGGGACTGCTCCATACCACTTCGAATTCATTGCAGTTTTGTGTGATTTTGTTCAGTATTGATGTTGTTTGTGAGCTTGTGAGTGGGACATCTTCCTCCTCTTCTAGAATACCACAACGCGCTGGACGCCATCGACTATTTTTGTTGATTGGCGTGCTGCATAAGGAACTTAAAACAGGATTTCTGTTGCTGTTTATCACTTGTGGTGAGGACATTGCCAAGGGTGGTGTCTCTTGGGAGTATGGAAGTGGTTCTGAAATTAAATCAAGTTTTAAAACAAATGTTTAATTTGAAATTGTTTTAATAATTTTTTTAACCTGGCAAAGTTTCATCCATTGAGATTTTTAGAATGCTAATCTGGTGATGAGGAAAATTTGTAGCGTATAACTTTACTGAAATTTAGGCATTTATTTTATGTTTTAGTTAAAAGGTGCAGTTGCTGATCTGAAATTAAATTGTAAAATGTAAATAAGGATTAATTGGGAACTTAACTTAACTTAAAAACATATGGATTATGGAATTGTAAAATACTGACATATTTTGACGTTTCAATACCGCCAAATTTTGACATATATGCTATAAAAAATTATATATATATGATATGTATAATCTTTCAAAATAAATTATATATGTATATCCTTTCATTATATTTTTTAATTAGTTAATATAATTATTATTAAAAGAATTATTTCCGTGCAAATTTAAAATGTAAATTTTTTTCCAATACCTTACTTTTTAATCGCAAACAAATTTTTATTTTAACTAGAAACATATAAAATAACGTTCAAATAAATATACACGTCAGTTTATAGGCATTTGCAACAGTTTGACAGTTTCCCATAAAAAATCATCCCCAACGCAGCGCCACCTTTTTCAAACTGGTGATGTGTAATTCAAGAAAATATTTTGGAATTTAAATTTTGTTCAAATTGTTGTCGGCAAAAACACCTTAATTGAACAAAACAACAGTCATATTTAACAATGAATTATAACGCTGGATCCGCTGCCCGTCAACGTAAGTTGGAATATCCACAAAATCGTAAGCAATCATTTCATTTCTCTAAAGGAGTGCAACCCCTAATCCCGAGTGTGTTTTTGTGACGCCAAATACCTTTAAATAACGTTTTGTCCCACAAAACATTACACCACCCAACTATTACATATCTTATAACAAAGCCTCTTAACTGTTAACGCTGCACCCTTGTAGAACTGCTATGAATGGAATGTTTATGACAAAATGTTCAACAGTACAAACTTACTAAAAATTTCACAAATTTTAGCACCCGGTGGCAGTGGTTTGGGAGGACGCAAAGTGAAACGTGTCAGCGATGTCAACGCCGTCCCCACTCAGGCCAGCAACCAACAACAACAATTCATGACACCCACAACATCTGCATTTGACGCACCACCAGCGTACGGCAATGTCATGGGTAGCAACGAATTTAATGCAGGCCATGCAATTCCACCACCCGGTGCGCCAATGGGCGGACCTGCTATGTATGCGAATAACTTTCCCGGTGCCAACCAACAGCCAATGTATGGCCAACCGCAATTTGGCGGAATGCCACAAAATATGCAATCGCAACAACCGCAACAGCCACAGCAGCCAAGGCCAGGACAGCAACCTTATAATCCGCAACAACCAGGCGGTCCAATGCCACAACAATTTGCAATGTTCCAGCAGCCCATTGTCCAGGACATGGCAATGCAGTACACTCAAAAGTTGGCCGATCAGGGCAAACAAATGATGGAGAACACTTTTGAGAAATATGTGCCAGTGACAAAGCTGAAGTACTACTTTGCCGTGGACAACAAGTACGTTATCAATAAGTTGCGGTTGTTGTTCTTTCCATTTACACACACTGACTGGTTGCTGAAGTACGATCAAGACAATCCAGTGCAGCCGCGATACGATTTAAATGCACCCGATCTGTACATTCCAACAATGGCGTACATAACATACGTGGTGTTGGCGGGATTGGTGTTGGGCATGCAGGATCGTTTCACACCGGAGCAATTGGGTATCCAGGCATCCAGCGCGCTCGCTTACAGCATTTTTGAGTTGCTAATTTATTCAGTGACACTGTACACGGCGAGTATTTCCACCGCCTTGAAGACGTTGGATCTTATGGCCTATGCTGGATATAAATTTGCCAATATTGTGCTGTGCATTGTGGTTAGCATACTGTTCCGACGTACGGGATACTACATAGCACTCATCTATGGAAGTGCATCGTTGGCGTTCTTCCTTGTAATATGACTTTTTAATTAGTGTTTCTGGAACACAAACTTAAATTACAATTTCCTTAAAATTATTTTCAGTTACGAACTCTTAAAGCAAAAGTAATGACGGACCCAAATACGGCAGCAGATCCTATTCAACAAAACCCCTACGGTGCACCACAACAACAGAACTACGATTACACGGTGGGACGCAAACGTAAGCTGTATTTTCTCTTCCTTGTAGCTGGACTACAACCCGTGCTCTCCTTCTGGCTGTCGATGCATTTGATTCCACCCAGTGAAGTCGCAGCGGCATGATGAAAGTTAGTTTTTAAAGTTAATACTGAAAGGAGGAGGGTCCGTACGTTGCATTCGATTGTGTCGTTTTGTTTTGCATATTAATTTTATTGATGTTTCTAATAAGTGCAGCGCTTATGGTTCTTCTTGTCTCATCCAGCTGAACGCTGGAGCAATTGTTTCTTAAATTAAATTAATTATTAAAATATTGTCGTTTGTACAGCTTGCAGAGAAAATTTCAATAAACACAAATTACAGAAAATTATATTTAATCGAAGTGAAACTTTCGCAAATTAATTATTTATAACAAAACAAACAATAAAGAGATTTTTTTTATAAAAACAAAAGAATGTAATGCGACCATTTTATTGTAATTTTTAATTAATTTATTCATCTGAATTGTTTGTTGTCCTAATTCTTTCGTTTTATTTACGCCCTCTCGACATAAAATAAAGTTATCCATTTTATTTACATTTTAAACATGCAATTCGTATTTACATAATTAATGTTCAATTAATTATTATTTTATTTTATATAATTTAAGAGTTTTTCTTACGCCTAATTTGATTTAGTATTTTAATAATAATTTAATGGCAATAATTTGTTATTTTCCTGTCTGGGTCTTATAAATAAAATAATAGCATTTGCCCCACTTTTTTTTTTTTTTTTTTGAAAAGATATGTTTAATTTTAACGGCTTGCACGGTTGTTATTATAAAATTAAAAACGTAGCGCATTTTTATTATTCATATTATTATATTATTTTCTTTATTTTTAAATGTTTTAACATTTTGTGGTTAATTCTTTTACTTGGTGTGTTTTATTTCTTTATCACTTGAAGAGTGTTTAAAGCAAAAGCAAGCAACTATTTTATTTTAACTCATATACTTTTATAAAAAACATTTAAATTAAAAGAAATTTGCACATGAACATGGTTGAAATAATAACAATAATTTTTCTAATTTATAAAATTCGTCGACTATTGTCTTTGAACGAATCAAGGCAACAAATTGAATTGTATTTTGCTAATTTCACGGAATGACGCCAAAGAAATTATTAAATAGGATCCAAAGAGTTATAACGTAACTAAAAATGGTTTTACATTTTCTTGTAGTCATTGTTTTATCAATAATTAATAGTTGCTTGCTGTTACTAAAGTCTACAAAATCCAGTCGTTTGAATATTACACATTACTATAGGTAGGTATATAATTATACTTTTTTAAAGTTCCAACAGATAATTGTGTTTGTTCTAAATAATTAGTTATTGTTGAATTCGTTTTAAATGTTGCATTTTAATAATTATAAATCTACAATCCTGGCATACAAAAACTTACTCAACTTAATGATCATTAACCAACATAATAAGTACTAACATTTTAAATTAGGTTATTCATCATTAAGTGCAGTACGATCGAATAACCAGGGCCTTGTAATTATCATCAGATTCTAATTAAAAAGCTAAAATATTGTTTAATTTTGTTCTATCTATTATAATATATAACTTTTATATATTTATTTATATAATATTATTATAATTAAAATTGTTTGCATTTAATTGTTTAACTCTTACCATTAAATAGTTGTTTGTCCCATCCCGCACAATAAAACGATTAATCACCATATTTTGGTTACGATTTATTGTTTTTTTAATTAAATAATGAATTAATGCCTTTTAATGTACCCAATAAATAATATTTACAAAAAAAATATTAAACACGTTAGGCTTGACGATTTCCCAAATAATTGGTAACAATTTATGATGCTTAAGGCGGCAATTGATTACAAATTACATCTTTCAGGAAACAAAAGTTGGTTCAATTATAGATTAAAGGAATGACCCAAAAGTCGTATACAAATTAATAAATTTAAAATTGGAAGCCCAAAAGTATTTACATTAATAAATTAGAAAAAGTTATGGGCGTTCATTCAAAAACTGAAATTTTTAAATAACCAATTGCCAAAAATTGATGCATTTAACGTTAGAATGGCAAAAACTTCATATTTACCCACTCAATGCAATGTTAAACCTAACAACAAATAACAAACATTTTTAAAAGAAAAGATAAACGCAATATTTTCAGTTCTTAGACATCAGAATTGCGAATCGCTTCTAACTCACAAACTCATTACTTTCTCTTCTTTGGTGTACAATTACAAATCGGGCAAAATTTCGGCAATTAAAGTAACAAGGCTAATTGATTAAACACAAATCGCTGCAACAATTAATTAACCTTACGATTTAAAATCAATTAGTACTCATCACTCTGGTATTTTTCGAAATGTTTACACTTTCATTCATTTTCCTTTCAATCCCGGCACATGCACACGCTTTAACTGCCTCTGTTAGTATAGAACGTTAACAACCAAGATAATTAACATTTTTAATAGGCCTTTGATAGGTTCTGTTTAGATTAATTATTATTTGCTTTTAGTTTTTCTTGTTTGTGTTTATTTTTGGAATTCAAATAAATAATACCACGTCGTTGCTGCATACAAAAAGCGTCCACATTTTAATGCGGACAAGTTGAAAAACAGTCTGACTTTTCAGTTGTTAGATACACTGAAGGATCCAGCTTTTCTCATAGTTGGAAAAGCGCATTTAATATTGCAATTATAATAAATAACAAACGTATATAACTCTAGAAATTAAACAACAGTACCACCTGGCGGTGGTGGCAGTGTTGTCGGACTTGACGACATAACATTATTTTGCTGCCCTTGAAGCTGCTGCTGTTGAGGAACATTCTGCAATAGCGAAAAAAATGATCAAAATGTCTATTCCCATCCAAATAAAGGAAAAATTTAAGGACTATTGCTTACCGAATATCCCGGTCTGGCCCAAGTATATATGAAACCATCCTGACACGCTGTGAGAAAACAATCCTCGCGAAAGATTAACGCTGTCAAACGTTCGTGGGCAATCTTCTTGCACACCAATGGCTCCAAAATGGGGCACTCATCAAATCGTGGACACACCGGCGTGCCAATCAATCGCATCGGATCGTACGATGCCACTACCTCTTGCTGTTGCAGTTGCTGCTTCTTGTTGGATCTACTGCTAGTAGATGGACCGGCACTACTACTGGTACTTTCAGTCATTACTGACGTAGTGTTCGTTGAACTCGTGTGATTATAATTATTATAGTGATTGTTGGACTTTAGGTTAAGGGTGAAACTTTTTTTGTTGTGCGAATGATTATTGCTGCTAATATTGCCATGATGGTTGTTGTGTTGATGGTCTGACGAGGAGGAATTTGATTTGAATCCAAAGCTGTTCGACAGTCGTTGTGTGAGCGTGTTGAACGCATTGAAACCAGAGGATGACGTTGTGTTGGATGACGAAGTTGACGATGTCGAACTGGTGCTGTTCTTGGCATTGCCGGTTGTGGAAGACGCTACCGCTGTTGTTGGTGAGGTTACCTCCTCCACATCAACCTCATCGGTTTCTTTGCCATTAAAACTGTTGCTGCTCGATACACCAATGCAATTTGTAATCACACTGGCTGTTTTATTGGCGGACGACGTTGACGATCGCCCACTATGTTTGGAACTTTTTGTATGGGACGTCGGTAGCGTGTTCGATGTGTCGCCAACACCATCACAATTAATCGATTGTGTCCCCAATTTCTTATTGTTACTCACATTATTATTAAATTTACTATTACAGTTCAATTCATTATTTTTGTTATCCAGCAAAGAATAACTATTGCCCACAGAGTCCCCTTTATCGTTTGCACTCCCACCATTATTCATTGCCGTCGCCTCGTTAGCTGCGCCATTTTGCATCATACCCGGATCATTGGAACTTAACCTTTGTCGACAATACGATGTTGCCGCCTGCCGCAAAACATCCTCCGTAATATCCCACAGACATAATTGTGTGTCCTGACTCACCGATCCTAATCTATAACTGGTACCCAAGCAATGACTGTCTCTAATTGACATTGATCGTCGTCCTCCCATATTATTATCACAATCATTATTGTTTTCAAAACAATTACTATTCGAATTACTAGTAGATTTTCTATTAAAGTGTGACGCCGCAGCATACGATGTGGGTGGATTTTCGTCGTCCGAAAAATCACCACCACCCTCCCAATTAGAGTAGGACGTTGTGTACGGATCGAATGCCACCACCGACACCCATGAGCGATGTCCCTGACCGCGTGCCACCACACGACGCTCGTGCACTGACCACACTGTCACCAGATCATCCTCGCCGCCCACAACAATGTACTTGCCGTCCGGACTCCAGCACACGCACAAAAATCCACCAAAGTATGAACGCGCGATGCCACACAATTCCATTGTGTCATATTGAAAGACACGCAAAAAACCGTCCTGCGAGACGACGGCCAGCATCGTTCCGCACGGTGAGAAACAAAACTCATTGATGGCGGCCGATTCAGTGCCAACAAATTGCCATTTGTACAAGGGGTTGCGAGTTGACTTGGATTTGCATGTGTGGATGGAGTAGCCGTCACCATGTTTGAATGGTTGGTATGTAGGTGGGGCCGCCGTGCAGAGCAGCTCCTCGTTGTACAAGTAGAGGTGTCCGGATGAATGACCAGCGAGGAATAGATGTGGTGAATTCGGCACCCATTTCAGACATGTTACCTTCGTTTTGTCGATAAGGCGCTGTTTTTAATAAAACAAACAAAATTTAAGTTATTACTTTTTATCAATACTTTTGTGTGCTTTGGAAAATTAAAATGACCAAGAATAATAATTCTTTGTTTACTCAAACTAAACAAACTTTAAGCTACTTATAATTAACTTAAAAAAGTTTATGTTTACTACAAGTAAGATAAGCTGTGTAGGTATGCCGTATCCGATATAATATCGTAATTGTATCATAATGTTTGATTTGTAAAATACAAATTTTCTTCTTGTGCGTCGCGTCGCAGAAACAAAAATGAATCGATAAGTAAGTGCCAAAAGAGCACACCAGCATACGGTGCTTGACCGACTGCAAATGCTTAATCATAACAATATTGTGGCTCTTGAGAAATTACAATTGTGCATTTTGCGTTATAACTTGTAATATTGCTGGTATGGTGCTGAGTCAATGCGGTAACGTTGGGAATCTCCAAACCTTAAAGACAAAATAGTCTGAAGTCTTAAACAGCAATAAAATAAGATATTGTAATCCCTTATATGAAGTATACATATATTATGCATAATTAGTCGTTACGTAACTTAAAAATTATAAGAACTACAATCTACATGGCAGGGAAAGCCACCACAAAATTGTAATTCGTAATTGAGTTGAAAATAATTTTTTAATATATTTCACAAATTTTATATTAAAAAAATTTTTGGTCTCCTTTTTTTTCTTCGCAAAATGCATTAACGGAAATGTTATTTCACACAACTGTAATTTCTTAAGTGTGTTATGTAATATCTTAAGCTGAATGCCTAAATTTATAAAAAAACAAATCCATAAATTTTTGATAAAAAACCTTTTTGGATTACAGCTATAGTTTTCTTTTCTTATTGATACAATATTTTAGACCAGTAAAGCTTTGATACGACGATTTTTAAAATATTTTTTTAACTACTAAAATCATCATTCACATTTTGGGCGTCGGAATTTCAGATTGTCGAGATTTTAAATTGTCGAAATTTAAGATTGTATCAAAAACAGACACGTTATATTGATTTAAATTTTAAACTAATTTAATTTTTAACTAATATGCATATATTATTCGATTTTATATTATAATATTTTGCTTGAACTGACCTGTGAGTTGAACAACAAAATTAATTTTTAAATGCCGTAAATTTTCAGTTATGCCTTATTATTTATTTTAATAATTAACTCGTGAAAATTTATTAGAATATTTATGGAAAAATTTGACATTGATAGTTGAGACCGTAAAAATAAAAAGGCATTTATTCCAAATTTGATGAAAATTCGTCAAGCTGTTTTTGTTTTCTGAAAAGTATACGAAGTACGGACGTCGTGTCATCTATTTTTCATATTTTTGGTACTATGTGTTGTTCTTGAAAGATAGAGCCCTAATCTCCATCACAAATCGTAATCTTCAATTATCACAACCACTTGCAGTCTACAAGCGATTATAATTGGAGATGTTATTTCTTACACAAAAACCAATCAAGTTTTAATAATCAATTATTTGAATTGAAGCATGTAGTTCAACGATAAAATGCAAAATTAGACTTTGGAATCGTCCACTCGAAAATCATTACCCCAACAAAATGAGTTCTTCACCGCATTCATGTTAAACCACATAATGAAATCGGTTACTTTTTTATTACACACCACATGCATGTACTTGTAAATGAATTTGAAAAGCGTCAGCAAAAAGCCTACTCAACCCTCTTCTTCTAAATTTACCCTAAAATACTAAAAATAAACCGACAATTGCTGCTGCATTTACGACAAATGTGCCCACAAAATGACGACAATCCGCAATGTAAATATGTTTTTGCTTCGCAACTTGTATCAAATTGAAAAACCTGCGGCTAAGCAAAACTGCCGCTCCGCATTTACGAATGTCAGTGCATTGTGTGCGACAAGTACCACCAAGAACGGAGCAACAAATACCAGAAAATGTGGGTGGAAAAGGATGTGAAACATTTAAAAATATGTGCAAAAACTACTTACAAATAGTCGGTTTAATTTCTTCTTAGACCAACAACTAACCTCCTCATTGTAAAGTTTGCCAGGCTCTCTTCGCCCAGGTTGCACCAATTGAATTTGTCCGGTTGTGAAACCCACCAACAATGGTGCGCCCTCCGATGTGGCGACTGAGTTGTTGAAGTCGTGACAACTGGGATTGGTGCCTTTGTACAGTTTTTTGTCAATTGGTTTGCTGAGGTCGGCGGACTGAAATTCAAAATAGATTTTTGTTTAAATAATTTTGCGATTTTTGTGTAAAATTAATTGATTTAAAAAAATATGCTATATCTAATGTTTCTTTAAATAATGATTTTTTTATAAATAATATTAAAAGCCAAAAGAGATAATGGCCTAAATAAACGAAATCAAAACCTAATCAGCAGCAAAGAAACACAACAAAACTAAACAAACATAGCTAATAATTAAATTACGCCAATTATGAGCATTATCAGCGGGTGGCCTTCCTTGCGATGTGTTTTTGCGTAATTTAATTTCTCAGAACACACGTGAAGCTGACTGAATTAATACAACCAACACAAGGGACCCTTATGACCAATGACATTTGAGATATTATCAAAGATGTAGTTTTCCTATATTATGTTAATCACGAATGAAACTCCCCGCTAGTCACTTCCCGTCACTACAATCAATTCAATTAAGTTTGCAACTCATTGCGTAATCGCCATAACATAATAAATGTAGGAAGATATAAAGAAACGCGTTTCAAGATAAGCCCCATTGGGAGCAATTAAAGTGTGTTCAAGATTAAAACATAAATGAATGCAAGAGCATGCAAACTTGTAACTCGACAACACAGGTGCCTGTTTAAAAATTCAATTAATAAAGTGGCTAAAGCTTATCTGACATTATTAAAGATTAAAAAAAACCTACCTTCTTAACACCCCTGTATGCATACACATAAAGTTCTTTGCCAAAATTGAAGCAAATCCTGTCACCACCTCCAAACGTCGGTCCGTTTGCCAACAAACAATCATGCTGTCCATTCGCCATCATTTGCAAGGGTCCGCTTGTCAGTGTGATTGAATTTGACTGCGGCATACCACCACCACCTCCACCAGACGATGTCACCGATTGCGGTGACTGTGTATCATTGCTGGAGGATGTGTTGTTGACGGTTGTTGTTGTTGCTGTTGCTGCGGTGTTGCCAACAGCAGCAGGTGTACTTGCGGGAAACCCACTTGCACTGCCTGCACTTCCTCCTGTAACGGGAAGTGGTGGTGGCGGCGATGTTGGTAGCGTCACCAATGAGACACGCACTTGTGGATTATTTTGATTGGTTTGATAACCAACACGATTCGGCCGTGAGTACTCATTCAGTGTCATGAGGCGGTATGTGCCTTCGCGAGTAATGAATTGTGTCTTGAGGTCGTCCTTGGCACTACTCGCATCCAATTGGACGGCCATTATGTTGGCCGGTGCTGTTGTTCAGCCACACTGTATAATTTGGTTAATATAATGTCGTGTGGCGTGGGCGTTTGTGTTGTGTGCTTATGTAAAACGCCAAATTTGTTTGTACAGGAGGGATTTATTTGTTGTTATTTGTGGGGTTTCGGTTGGACGGCACAAGGGAGGCAGAATCACATTGAACACTCGGTGATGTTAGTCATCAAAGCGTTAACATATTTTTGATTGATGGCCGCATGGAATATGTGAGGGGTCGCCCCAATCTTTATGCATGCAATATAGTTTCAGTTTTTGAATGATAGATGTGGTTTAGAAAAACGCTGCACCCCCTGTGCGAACTTCACAGTCGCACACTTCCTTGATCAGTGTGCCTCTGTAATTCGTATGGGCTTCCGTTTGTCAAATAACAACAAACATTATTTGTATGTTTGTGCATTCATGGGGGACACATTCAATGTGACAACTTAATTGAATTGTTTTTTTTTCTCTGCACTGTGTTTTGTCTGCTTTTCGCTAATTTCATGAATGCAATTCGTAATTTATAAAATTTATTTGACAATTGGCTGTCACTTTTTAAGCTATCTCCACTATCTCACAGTTCTTTTTATGTATTGTTTTTCTTTTGCTAATAATCGGTTTTATGCAATTTTTCACTTCGTCCCGTGTCATTGATTCTGACTGTATGACGAAACCGCTTAATTATTACAATAACACTTGTTTTATTTTGCAATTGGTATTTTTTATGCCGAAGGGTTGTCGATAAAAGTTTTTATAAATTCTAACACTGCGATTTTCAGTTTTCTTCTGTCGCTCAGTCGCTCTTTTTTTTCCTTGCACTTCCATGCGATGTTATTTTGACTTATGATAAATATATACATTATCGATACAATTACGATTTTCTTTGCGATATTAATTGCGCATATATAAAATTGCTGACACCAAATGTGCTGAAAAAGTATGCAGCCAAAACAGTTAAATTCTTGTCGGTTTCAAATCTCTTACCACCATCGATTGAAAATCGACTCCTGCTTGATCATTTGAGTAAATTAAAAATCTTTTTTATAACAATTTTTAAAATTAGATATTATTGGATTTTCTTTTAAACCACTATTTCTTCCTTAAAGTTTATGGCCACAATTGAGACAATAACTTCATTAAATTTTTCGCAAATAAAATATTATATGAAGCAGTTTAAGAAGAAAAATTTATTTGGAAAATGAGTGTAAGTGCAAAAGCCGTATAAATATTTGTTTCTTTAAAATGACGTTAACGATAAAATATAATGATTTTTATAATCAATCGTATAAAAATGTTTAATTTTACTAAATATTTTGTTTCAATCAAAATCGAACCCTTGGGAGAATTTATAAAAATTTCTAAAGAAATATATACATTGTAGAGGATACAAAATTTTAAATCATATTATTTCATCTAGTACAATATTAAAAGACTTCTCTTTATGGGATCAGCGGCGACGCATTGGCAACGTCATCCATAGTTTATATAACTCTTAATATTGTTACTTCAGCTGTCATAGATTAAAAACAAAAAGTCATCATTTAGGACGGATTCATCTTTGTTGTGCAAAACAGTTTTGTGGAAAAATTACATTAAATTCCAATTAAAACAAACATAAAATTACATATTACTCCATTTAAGATGGCAACAACATTGGAAGATAAATCCATGTGGGAGGATGGCGAGGAGACGCTTGGTGAAGAGGTGCTGCGTATGCCCACAGACGAAATAGTTAGCCGAACCCGTTTGATGGACAATGAAATAAAGATCATGAAAAGTGAGGTTATGCGAATTACCCATGAACTGCAAACACAAAACGAGAAGATTAAGGACAATGCTGAGAAGATTAAAGTCAACAAAACGCTTCCGTACTTGGTGTCAAACGTTATCGAGCTGCTGGATTTGGATCCGCAGGAGGAGGAAGATGACGGTGCAGTTCTGGTGTTGGACAACCAACGCAAAGGTAAATGCGCTGTCATCAAGACGTCAACACGTCAAACATATTTTCTGCCCGTCATCGGTCTGGTAGATCCCGAGCAATTGAAGCCCGGTGACTTGGTGGGCGTCAACAAGGATTCGTACTTGATTTTGGAGACATTGCCAGCTGAGTATGATGCGCGTGTAAAAGCGATGGAAGTTGATGAGCGCCCCACAGAGCAGTACTCCGACATTGGTGGTTTGGACAAACAGATTCAGGAGTTAATTGAGGCGGTTGTTTTGCCAATGACACACAAGGAGAAATTCAAGAATTTGGGAATTCATCCACCCAAGGGTGTTCTGTTGTACGGCCCACCCGGTACTGGTAAAACATTGTTGGCGCGCGCTTGTGCCGCTCAGACTAAATCGACATTCTTGAAGTTGGCCGGTCCCCAGTTGGTGCAAATGTTTATCGGTGATGGTGCCAAATTGGTGCGTGACGCATTTGCCTTGGCTAAAGAGAAGGCGCCAGCAATCATTTTCATTGATGAATTGGATGCCATTGGCACAAAACGTTTTGACTCGGAGAAGGCTGGTGACCGTGAGGTGCAACGTACCATGTTGGAGTTATTGAATCAGTTGGATGGCTTCAGCTCTACTGCCGATATCAAGGTTATTGCGGCGACAAATCGTGTCGATATTTTGGATCCAGCTTTGTTGCGTTCAGGACGTTTGGACAGGAAAATTGAGTTCCCTCATCCAAACGAGGAGGCGCGTGCCCGTATTATGCAGATTCACTCCAGAAAGATGAATGTCAGTCCGGAGGTGAACTTCGAAGAATTAGCCAGATCCACGGATGATTTTAATGGCGCACAGTGCAAGGCTGTGTGTGTTGAAGCGGGCATGATTGCGTTGCGCAGATCCGCTACAAATGTTACCCATGAGGACTTTATGGACGCCATTATGGAGGTTCAGGCCAAAAAGAAGGCGAATCTTAATTATTACGCATAGATTTCATTTAAATTTTTATACACATTATTCAAAATGTCATTTAATCCAATGAAAATTCAATAAAATATTTAAAATTAAAACAAAAAACAGTTGATTAATAAAAATTTTAGCTTTAGGCTGTGTTGAGACCTTTAAATTTTAGAAGCGGTATCTAAATTAAATAGGAAAACAATAAAAGGGGATTTCGCTAAATTAAAATTATTGAAAATTCTTAATCATTAATTAATTCATAATGGAACATCGACAATTATTTATCTTCTATTACAAAAACATTATTTACAATTGATACCTTCAGAAAGAAGAAAAACAAAATTAGTTTCCAGTTGAAGGAGGAGATATTGATGGTGCTCTAGTATCAGAAAATTTAGAAGCTGTCGCTGTCGAAGAAGTTGACGGAGGCTGAGACGCTGTTGCTGCTGACGGTGTAGAAGGTTTCACAGACGTAGACGCTGTTTCAGGTGCTGAAGATGGCTGTACAACTGTTGGTGTGGCAGCAGTCGCAGCAGGTTGTGGTGGTTCTGCAATTGGGGTTTGCGGTACAATCTCTGGGACTGCAGCAACATTTGCAGGTGGTGGTGGTGCAGCCCCTTGTTCGTGTGGACCAGGTGGTCGTCGAAGGTACACAATTAATCCAAGCAAAACAGTTAAAACGGTGATCAAGTAAAGATCCCAGTTTGAAGAAATATTTTCATCTAATTGCCACAGAAGCTGCAGAGGACTCTGCGAAAAAGTTAAAAAAAACGTTAAACCTGTATAACATTTTTAAAAAGAATAGCAACAAACTCACATCCTTAAGGGCTTCCAATTTAAACATCACCTGCAACTTAAGCAATGCTAAGGCGACCGGAATCTTAGCATCAGCACTCGTCTCTGCCGCTGAATCATACAAACGTTTGGCTAAATGCCAATCGCGCTTCATGCCTAATCCTTGTTCATGCATGTAGCCTAAATTAAACATTGCCTGGGCATTGTGTTGTTGTTCGGATGCCATGCGATAGTGTGAGGCAGCTGCCTCAAAGTCCACATGCGTTCCCAATCCATAGTAATGATAATCACCCAGCTTAACCTGCGCCGCAGAATAACCTTGTGCTGCTGCACGACCCCAATACTGCAGCGCACGCACTAAATCCTCTGCCCGGTCGTTGAACAGCTTAACATCATCTGTGGGAACTCAAACACATCAACAATTAGTGTTAAGTTAAATTTAAAGGAATTTGCAGGGATTCACTTCTATCCAGCAGGAAGGCGGCATTGCTTTGCGCCACTTCATAACCCATTTCGGCAAGCAAAGCGTACTGCAAGAATGACTCATCGTAGCGATAGAGGCGATAGTTTTTGTGTGCCTCCATTAAACGTGCGCTCCAGCGGCCTCTTTCAGCAACATTCTTAAATAGCTCCACGGCAGATGGGCAGGATCGCATCATTCCCAAGCCGACGGCATGCATTTGTCCCAAATTGTAGTAGGCAAGAACGTGGCCAGATTGTGAGGCGAGGTTAAAGTATTTGTTGGCCATCTTGAAGTCTCGCTTCACACCATTACCACCTGAGTGCATAAAATGTAATCAACATTCGGAAACAACAAATTTTAAAATAAACTTACTGAAATACATATTTCCCAGCTGCAATTGTCCATCAACCCATCCTTGATCAGCTGCCTGCGTAAAATAGCTTAAAGCCTTTGCCGTGTCCTTGGGAACACCTTTGCCTTGCAAGTACATCATACCTAATCCACTCTGTCCCACTGGATTACCCAATTCCGCTGATTTCTTGAAAAACTTCAACGCCGTCTCATTGTCCGCTTTAATGGTGTCACTTCCTTCCAAATAAATTTTACCCAAAAACGCCATAGCCACGGCATTACCAGCATTTGCAGCCTGTGTAAAATAATCCAATGCCCTCTCATGATCCAGTGGTATGCCACGACCACCTTGATAATGCAACTGTCCCAAACCCACCTGCGCTTGAACGTCCCCTTTGTCCGCCAACAGTTGGTAATATTCTATTAAATCATTGTCCAGAATGCCCGAAACAATACCCGAATTTTCCACCTCATCCAACAGACGGATCCTATGAATGACTGCACCACCCGAAAATGTTATTTGGGACGCCACTTTGGTAGCTACTTTGCGATAATAGTCCAGTGCCTTCTCACAACTATTCGGCACACCAACACCCGACCAATAACGATAACCCAACGCCATTTGAGCATATGGATCGTCGCCTAGTGCGCCCATTGTGTAGTGCACCAAAGCCTTTGCTTGACTCACATTGAATCCGATGCCGGTCGCATACATGAAACCCAATCCCATGTGTGCCTCGGGCCGACCATCTTCCGCCAGCTCCAAAAATGTCTTTTTCGCCGATTCAATGTCAACCTCAAACGGATGGCCCAACACCTTGGCCCATGCCACATCAGCCATAGCTTTTGGGTGACCCAATTTGGCGGCATTGCTCAGAATTGCGTAACTTGCCGAGACGTCCGCTTTTGTTTTATTTAACATTTTTTGCGCAGTATCGTACAAGTTTTGTGCCTCCAATTCTTGTGGTGTCAATTCACGTGGAGGTTCTTCTGGCTCATCCGAAATGGACGCTTCGTGTTGCTGTATTGTTCCGTGCACCCATGGACTATGCTCTTGTAGCAAACCGGAAAGTAAATCGCTCAGCTGTTGGATGTCTTCGATATCTTTTTCCTGTGACAAATCGGGGGCTTGTATGATTCTAATTGCGTTACCACGCTTCACTTCTTCCGAGGTTGATGAGTCTTCCTCTGCGGAGTTGTCAGTGTCTGACTCACTGGCCGACACTGCCATTTTGCGTTCATTGTTGATTTCCTGTTGTGTGGGTTGCCGCTGATTCTCATCATCTGTGCTTTTTGTGGCTGTTGTTGATGTTGGTGGTCCCTTCAGTGCGTCAGCTTCACTGGATTCTGTTGTTGCTGCAGATGATGATGTGGCAATGGTGCTTACCGTAACGTTAATTATCAACAAAATTATAAGAAAAATTGATTTAGAATTCATTTTGAAAAGATCTTTTGATATTCTAAGGATCATTTAAACTCCCACGGTTCGATTATTTGGCTTTGTTATGCGTTTTATTATTTGTTTTTCCAACACGTAGCGGTTTGTCCTGTCATTGTACAGTTCGTGTGCTGCTTTGTTGAAGCTGTTCACAAAAATGCGATAATATATTGAATGATAATAAATAAAACGTTTTATGATTTTTTAAGTGGTTGTTTTTAATCAAGACTTTTTTCTTTACTGAATGTAGTGCATTTTGAATTGTGATTTCGCCCAATTTACAGCCACATACGTGTACCGCAGTAATTACACACACGTACAACACGTCAGCGTCAGAATTCTTCTTTAATTTTTATCACTTGCTGTTTTTTTTATTCAAACATGACCTTATTTTATTATCACGATATGTATCTCTCAAATCATTATTAACACATAAATGCTAATCATTTAAATTCTTTAAAATTATTGAAAAATATGCACTATGGTTCATAAAACTTATAAGAATTGCGTATATGTCAGTTGATTGTCAATCACAAGAAAATAATCGACAATTTCTATTTTCCAACTTTATTTTGTGAATTTTCTAATAAATAATTTTTTTTACCATTAAATTCTTATCCTAATTCCAACACTTTCACACACAATAAATTAAAACTTTCATTATTATTACGACAAAATTTTATTAATTTTTTTTATTACTTTTATTATTATAAAAAAATGTATTTACCTTAATATACATATACAATTATAATTATTAAAAAATAAGTATATATATCTATGACATTTAGAACGCAGCCAATCAGACCCAAAGACAATCTGTCCCATGTGCAAAAAATGTGTGTTGCGAATTATCATTAAATGTTCGTACTTAGTAAAAGTTTTATAGTCAAGTATGAACCCACATAATTCAACTTAATTTGAATTGTAGAAGTACTCAAATAGTAGCTTGCAGACTTCAGAAATAATAAATATCTATAATCATTTAACACCTATAGAATAAGTTTAATGAATACGAAATAATCCAAATAATCATATTATTGACGTCAATTCCAATCACATCAGATATAAACTTACAAAATGAGGAGTGATGATATTGATTTATCTATTTGTCTATGAATTAGTTACAAAAATCTTATACATCGCAATGAAAGAAAATTTTTATTTAAGAGTAATGAAATGAAGGAACAGTTTCAAATAAACCTGGATAGCAGAAAGTCGTTAAAATTTTTCAGTTGTAAAAAAATGTCTCAACCTGGCAATATTATTTATCTGCTTGTGCTTATTGAAATTTTAACGATTCAAACCATGTGGTATATTATTAAATTTGGAATGCTTTTTATTAATTATGGTTTTAATGAGTTTTCAATACAATGATTTGAAATAATCGTGGTAAATTTTTATTCATTCATTAATTTGTGTTCAATACAATATGTCTTTTTGGAGTTACCTCAAAGTGTTTGTGTTTCTTTTTGTTCAAACTTTTTAAAGTAAAATGAAGTTAATTAATAATTTGTTGAGGGGTATGAAAAAGTACATATTTAAATGTATTATTATATCAATAAATTTTATTAAAAATGTGTGTAACAAAATTAAACATATAGCGCTTAAAAAAAGTTACACAAGTTTGGCACATAAATAATATCTAACTTATAATTGATTTTATTGGGAGATTATAATGTTTGACGCAACAAGCAGCACGTAATCTGATAAGAGCTGTTATCACTTATCTAGCACAATGCAGTGGCCAGTGACGTATATTAGAAACAATTATCGTTACTGTTTATAATATTATACATGAGATTATTTATCATTTGTTTTCGAATGTGAAAAAATTTGCCAGTGTTTCTAAATAAATATTATTTCAATAAGTTGAAAGTGGGTACATATATACAGAAATTATTTAAAAAAAAGGAAGTTATTATCAGTGTTGATAAATTTTTTTATTTTGGTAACCTTTATTAGAATTTTCAAATAAAATTTAAATTAGGAAATATTTAAACACTTTTTACATTAATAAAAAATCTGATTGAATGTTATTACGTTAATATTTAATAAAAAATGTATTGTCAATAATTGGCTTAAAAGTACGCAGCCAATTTATTGACATATGTCAATAATCTAGATAGCTAGACAGTAGAAATCACACATATGCATTTTATTCTTATTAAAACCAAATTAAAGGTATAAATGCATTTTCTAGAATGCACGTGTGCTCACATATGGCATAAATTATAGTGGGAAGCTGTTCTTATCAGGAAATAAATCAGCTGATGCCGACAAAAAATTGTGTAATAACTAAAATTAATGTTTTAAATTGAAAAAAATACAACATAGAATACATGAACTGTGAATGTAATAATTGGAGTTATTTTAGAAACATCTTTAGTTTTTAAATATGGCTTCACACCACTTAATTCATGCCAAAATATGTTCCCTTAAGTTACACAAGCTTTAATTTGTCAATAAAAAAAGTTGCTAAATTAAAGAAAGTTTGTTACTTTCACGGAACCGTATAGTCAAGCAGTAAGCACTTTGTGGCAAGTGGCAACTTAATGTTATGAATAGTGCCGATTCTTGAAGCAATTATGCTGTGTGTGTTCATTTTAAATCAGAAATTCATCAAATAAATTGTCAATGATTTAGTTGCTGACGTAACAACTGTAAATTTGCGTATTGGTACGTTCACGTATACATATGTTATGTTCTGGCGATATGAGTAATTAATCAATTGAGGAACACAGTTTTGGTATTATGTTGTGAATTATTAGGCGCGTTGCAAAATTTATTAAAACGTGTCAAATATTGTTCAGCTGCTTTGATGGCATGAGGTACATGTTTTTTAATGATTTGTTAACATCATTTAATTGACCAATTTGATTTTTTTATCAATTTCAGGTGTTGTGTTCTAAAATAACCAACAAATTATCACCTTTAAACCACAAGCTGTTGCAGTATTATGACACAATAGCACAAGTTACGAAACAGCTGTGAGTTTTATCATGTACATTTTTAATTATATTGTTGCCACATTTGAACGAATTCTTAAATTTTAATTAGCTTTTTCTTACAGAAAACTCAACTTTACCCACACCGAATACTGAATTTAATGAAGGAGATGCATAAACTATAAAATTAACAATTATAAAACAATCTTAAGCAAAGAGATCCAAGACTTTCTACACGATTATTGAGACTAAAACATCATTCTCATTGGATTTCCCCAAAAAAATAATTACCACCTTTATCTGAAGTCTGACGAATTATTAAAAGATAACTTAACTGAATGGCTAAATTCAAATAAAAACTTCAGTCATCTCATAATTGTTATCTTATCGTGATACAGCTCAACTAGTGCTTGTGAATGGAATTGCAGCCAATTAATTGTTTATTACATACACATGACAACAACAATGCTGAAAAAAATTAATAATGTTGAGAGTGGGGATCTACGAGAGTCGGGTCGGAGCAATGACAGACACTCAGACGAGCATGACGGTCTGGAGACGTCTACATTTTTGAGAGATCCTGCTGATGCAACCACGTCACACCAGACAATCGAGTCGAATTTGATGTCGACCTCTAATTCACAAAGGTATTTATTATTTCCTCAGCAAAAATAATTTTTTTTAGTTTTTATTGTGTAAAACGTACAAGTGGTTTAAATAAAACAAAAAGACTGGTGGTGGTATTTGTAAAAAATGTCTGTCGTTAAAGTTTTATAAGTTTAAAAGAATGTCAATGAAATCGATTATGGATTTTTAGTGATTATTTTGTTGATACGTTTTTTGTTGTTTTAATTGAAATACTAGTAATCATAGTGTATGATTGGTTTTTGAGTACTTTCAGAATATAATTAAGTTTTTCTTCTTTAAAAATATTCTTTTTTGAATGAAAATCAACTTCTTTCGCTTTATCTGAAATTTCTCAGGCATACTCGTACGGATTTTAGATATTATTAGATAGATGTAACCCAGTTACTACGATTATCTTATCTTATAAAAAGCATATAATTACCACATTGTATCGTATTTTTACAATTTTCATTTGAACTTAAAATAACATTGCCAATGCATTGAATTGTGAAAGATTTGGTTTTCAGATTATTGTTGAAAGATTGGATAATCTTTGTTTTAAATTTTAATTACGGTCATTTGATCTTGAATTTTTTTTTGTGCTTTTATTTGTTTTTATATATTTTTATTTTTATATTGTGGCAAGATTTTTATATATATAATTAAAGGAATCGCTTTAAAAATCGAAAAACACCGATACGTTATCTTTGCTTAGGAGCAGTTGTTATATTATTCGAATACATTATTTTTATTTTAGGAATTTTAAATTTATGCTTAGCAAGAAACCGAAAGAATTTAAAATTTAAACGCATCCAAACTTGTTCTTTTAATGGAAAATAAAATTCACAGAAGACTGATACCAATTTATTTCCTTGTTTTATAGTGCCTCCCAACAAACAACCCCATCGTCTCCACCCACAGAAAGCTGCAGTCTACTGCGTTGTGGCACCACATCCTCAAGAATGCGTTTACATTGGAAAAAGTTTGGTCACGCTTTAAAAGAGCGCAATCTCCTTGTTGATGTCCTTGCGATTTTATTTGGCATCGGTTCCTGGATTGGCATAAATTCCATTTACCTGCAATTGCCACTACTTGTTGCAGACGCACCCGAGGGCTGGAGTCTACCCTCCTATTTGGTGGTTATAATACAGGTGGGAAATATCGGACCAATCTTATACACGGTGGTGCAAAAATGTCTCAAAATAAAAGACGCCCACATAATATATGGACTGTTTGCAATTGGTGCTGTGGCCGCAATATTCACAGCCTTTTACTTTAATGAGATCTCGTGGATTGGGGGACAGGAAATGAGTCTGACACTGTTTGTGTTGGTATTCTTTTTGGCATTGGTCGGCTGTACATCGTCAGTGCTGTTTATGCCGTATATGGGACGGTTCCGTGAAATTTATCTGATAACGTATCTCATTGGAGAGGGACTTAGTGGATTTCTGCCCAGTATTGTTGCACTTATACAAGGAGTGGGTGGTAATACTCAGTGCATTCCTAGCATTGATAATCCCGGAGAGATTGATCGGTACACACCAGCACCGCGTTTCGGTACAAAAGAGTTCTTTATTTTTGTGTTCAGTGTTTTGGTGTGCAGTGGATTGGCGTTTGTGTTGCTATCCAAATGGAAGCGGTGCAAAAAGGAGTATGCCGCTGTGACGATCAAACATGGCAATGAGTATGTGTACGAGAAACAGGACATAGCAAATACCCCCGCACCCCAATTGAGTGATGAAACTTTGGATGCAGAAAAAAGTTATGAAAAAGAAAAGAAGCTCTCCATTGGTAATTATCGTCTTCTTATGGTTTTAATGGCTATTGTATGCATGTTTGGCAATGGCATATTTCCCAGCATTCAGTCGTATTCCTGTCTGCCGTATGGAAATATTGCTTACCATTTGACAGTGACACTCAGTTCCATTGCGAATCCGATTGCTTGCTTCTTGGCTGTGTTTTTGCCACATTATTCCATACGATCGATCTGTATATTGGCGTTGACCACGGCAGTGTTTGCTGCATATGCTCTTGCTACAGCGTTGATGAGTCCCACACCACCAATGGTCGGCACTGATTGGGGTGTTGCCATTATTGTTATCTGCTGGACTATTTTAGTGGGTCTTATCAGTTACATAAAGCTTTCAATTACAACCGTTTTTCGGCTTCAAGGTGGAAAATCGTTGGTGTGGATTGGTGCGGTTTCACAGGCTGGATCCGCTGTCGGTGCAACAGTTACGTTCGTTCTTGTACTTACAACGAAGCTCTTTGTTTCGTATGAGCCTTGTTAAATTAATTTTTGATGTTTACAGTTTAGTTTAAAGTTACAGTCATGTGGGAATTAATGATATTTTCAAATGAGATAAATGAGTACTTAGTGTTTGAATATAACAAATAAGCACCTTAACTACTTACTTTTTTACAAACTTTTTGTATTAATAAAATAGAATTGTAGGACCTTAGGTTTTTGTTTTTTGTTAAATGTGTATTAAGTAATAATTAAGATAAAAAATTGTGCAAAATAAAAAAATTGGTAAATACTGCCGAGGGAATATTTGGAATTTATTTTACAAATCATACAAAAATATGGGTTTAAAATTAATACATATCATAAGCTGTGTACAGTCAAATTGCGGACTCCTAAAGATGATCAATCCTATCATTTACTGTGTTTGCTTCGCTTGCCTTCATGCAGTTTGGCTGCTTTTTTCTTCATATTTTGCAGTCGCTTATCGGCACTTATAATTTTAATGTTAGGCGTCACACATGGTGACGTGACCTGTGACGTTGAATGAGATGACGATTTCTTCGAGGAAGATTCCTTGTCACGCGATGAATGAGTACTGGACTTTGACCTGGATGAGGAGGATGAAGACGAAGATTTTTTTGAAGAATTTGGTACAGCCAACTTAGATGTTGTTGTAGTTGAGCTAGATGAATGAGTTTTGCGCACGGACGATGAAGAACAACTGGACGAAGAGGACGAAGAGCTTGATGATGAACAAGATGATTTAGTAGGTGACGCAGTCGCACCAGAACTCAGAAGGAATTTAATTTCTTTAGATTTTTTGCAAGTGGAGCAAGTCCAAGAATATTCTTGTTCGGTTGCTTCCGTGTCAGTGATTGCCGGTGTGTGGCACTCCTGGTGATATAATGAATGGCAATCAGTGCATTCAATAAGACGATTCCTGGCACTAACATCCATTTGTTGACACACAACACACATTAAGTCTTCAAGTTCCTTGAGTTGATCAGCATCATCATCGTCGTCATCGTCTATTATAGTTGTGTAGTCATCTGCCTCTGGATCCGGGTCAACGTCGGCCATTATCAATGCACCTTCACTTTCATCATCCAAATCAATGGTCTGGGTAATTTCCATTTGTGCCACTGGCTCTGGGTGGATGTCCTTTCGTTCGATTTCCCGTTTTGGTTTCTTTGTTACTGGGCAACCACTTCCTTTTGAGGTCACTTCCTCAGCGAGAAATTTTTTACTCAATGTGTTGACTAGCATCTTGCTGGAGCCATGTCGTTGCTTGATGATGTCATCGATAATGTTGCGCATTTTCTCAGCTGAATCGCTCTGTTGTGAGTGCAACAATGAAAGGGCGCTCTTAATGGTTGGGTCCAAGTCATTGGGGGCAATCGACATTTTGTGTGAATCAAATTATTGCAACTTCAAATATTTGTTAGACGCTATTGAAGTTTAAAAAAAGATACTCTCTGCCTTGAAACGCGATTAAACAAGGTGTGAAAAAAATCACTTTGCAAATGAATGCAATTGTTCTTAATTAGGACAGTAGGCACACCGCACAACAGATGTACATTGTACATATAGGATTCCTCTTAATTTTTTTTATTTTCTGATGAGTGAACTCGGAAGTAAAAGTCAGTGATGATTGTTTTGACACTTTGAATTTTGAAAGTGACGAACAATCATTGACAATAAATAAAGTAAGGTTATGTATTAAATTTGAGTTTTAAATATTGGCTGCCTTGGAGTTTGCCGGTCTTTTTGTGACACCCCTCAAAATTTAAAAACAGTTTAATAAATTATAATTACAACCAGAATTAAATGTTAATAGCCATTTTAAAATGATGCATCTTAAGTTTTTATTTTTTTATTTTTTAATTATGCTGTTGTAAGTTGATGAGTGACTTAAACAATCAGTTCGTATTCAGATGAACTAAATCTTAATAGTAATAAATAGTAACCAAAGATGTTGCATCATTATAATTAAAGCTGTCTTTTATACTTTAATTATGGCTAAATATTCTTGTCATAATTTCAAAATAATCTATTCGGCATCAGACGTTCTCTAGTTATTACGACGTTCTCTAGTTATTAAGTTAAATGTCTAAAAAGAAATTCTTTCTTGCTTTATATCAAAGAGTTTTTTGCTTTATATATTTTATTTAAAAATAATAAACATTTAATTTCTTTATGACACATTCACTGATTTAAGAAAGTATTTATACATTGTTTCATAATTTAAAAAAGAGTTTTATTTATTGTGGGTGGTTTTGATGTCTAATCATTGATGTACAATAAGGTTTTTAAAGAGAACCTCAAATGCTTAAAATTGCAAATAACCGCTAATCAACGATAAAAATCCTTAAGTGTACTTTAATAAATGAAACAATAATTTAAAAATAATTGTACTTTGGCTTTTAAGTAGAACCCTGCCGTTTTTGGTTCAAAGGATTTCTTTTGACTTAACTTACCAAAGATTAGCAGAACATCAACCTAGCTAAATGATGCGTAGGAATATAAATAGATTTATGTTTAATAAAATGCATTACACTTATCATATTGCTTTAGAACATGTAATGTTTTCTGAGAGTCAAAAGCAATATATATTTTTACTGTGATTAAATTAAATGCAATGTTGCTGAATTTAAAAAAACATATTGGATGATTTTTTTTAACGCCCTGGTTCCAAAAAGTTTCTTGTCATCAATATCAAAAAGATATTTGTGAAATCATTTACCATTTACCAATTAACGAACCCAAACTCTTCAGTAATTAATTCATAAATACGTTGATTTTGCACAGTCTTAACGTAAATGAAAGGAAAACAAATTTTTGAAATTTTATTTGTTACTGAATTTCATTAAACGAGTGAAGTTGCTGTAGAAAAAAATAAAAATGTAAATAGCTGACACAGAATTTAAGTGTCCTGAATATATTTCAGCTATTACCCTGGAAACAATAAATTTATAAACCCTATGCTTTAATAACCCTATGCACTTTGAATTATTTTACAGAGTTAACATATTGAGGCGGATGGAGGGGGTGGGAAATAATAATTTATATTTAATGATGAGCAATAACACGCAACATTTGTGAAAGTACATAATAACGCAAACCAAATTACATATTTATTGAATACGATCCATACCACTGTTTTTTTTTTGTTGTTGAAATGATTCTTATTTACGTAAACACAAACGTCTTATTACAAAACCGTTTAAAATTATTTTATTAAACCACTAAACTACTATTGCAACTTCTATTTATGTAAGTAATTCAATTATAAGTAAGTGTCATTTGAAATGAATGAGGAAAAAAAATTATTAATACTTAAATTTCAATAAAACCGCACAACCACAACTCAATTAAAAAGACGTTGAAGTGATGTTTTAATAAAGTACAGGCTATAATTACTAGATATGACACACAATTTAAGCAATTAATCAAAATTTACTTTAAGAATTCTAATTGCGTAATTTTGATGCAAATTTCCAAAGTACATTTAAATGCAATAAAAGTATACACAATTTACAATATTTTCAAAAGCCAAGCAGCCCTATTAACTTAAAAGTTAATAAAAATGAACGTACATTATCTAAAGTTATTGGCGAGTTGTCCTACAATCAAATTAATTTAAATTAAAATGCTAATACAAGTACATGACTCTGAATGAAGCTGTACTGTTATCAATTAACTAGGTCTCATAATATTAAGCTAAATTTGTTCAATTTTATCTATAACTTGCTGACTGCGTTATGATGGAGTTGCTGTTGTTCTTGTATGTACTGTTCTTCCACCTCGTCCGTCACAAGATTACCGACGGCGAACACATTATTGGGATCCAGCTCCTTCTTCAGCGAGATAAACAAATTTTTGCCCACACCCGACACACTTTGTTCGTACCAGCGTTTCCTCAATTTGCCAATACCATGATGATGAGACAACGAGCCACCACTGGCCAACACCTCGTCACGCGCTGCACTCTCCACATGCTCGTACAGGTGGGTGGCGCGACTAAAATCGTCGTTGTAGAAACCAAAGTAGAAGTACACGCAGGCACCAGCGTCATAAGTTTGGGTCACACGGCAGGACATGTAAAAATGGTTAATTGACAGTTTGGAGCATTCGTCAGCGATGCGTTTTTTGACGTTGACGCACAGCGTTTCACAGCGATCCCAGGGCATTGATGTTTCGAAAGATTCGGCGACGATGTTGAATGACAGTCCGAAATCCTGTAAAAAAAAAAAAAAAAAATGGTTTTAAAAAGTTATTTACAACTTTAATTTATAGTTTTTTTTTTGTAATTCATGACAGCAGAAGGATTTTTTTATAGCGAAAAACTATTCGTAGGTTTCTTAAATTAAAAAAAGACGATATTGCAAATAAATCATCATTTCGCTAAATGAACTTTAACACATATACTATAACAGCATTTAAGAAAATGTTAACAGCGAACAATCTACCAAAATGAAGCTCGCATAATAATTCAAAAACGAAATTTTAAAACACACATGAAACACCTTGACCAGTTAAAATTAAGTACACAAAAGGTATTATGGTATTGGCAAATAATAGTCAAACACACATATTGCAAGTACTTTCCGGTGAAGCACGATCTTCAAAAAGAATGTAAATTTATTATCTTTAAGAAACACAAAATAGTGCAAACAGTTTTTGCTTCACACGAAACCTTCAAAAATTGTATTTCGGTTAATAAGTCAACGTGCAGATATTTAAGAGAGACACTTAAAAAGTGAAGACATTTATTTCCACAGCAACTTGTTACGTAAAAAGTAAATCCGTTAACAATTACACTTATATGATAAATGACTAGGTGGTAAGAAATATTAAGCATTCAATGTAATGTGGAGACAATTCATAATAAAGCCAAAGTTCGCATTGTATAATTATTGACAATGCATTGAATAAATATTTGAACTGCAATTATTAATAATTATTAAATGCATTCAATGGCAATTGATCGTGTAATCGTGATTATCGCACAAAAACAGATAAACAATTCTAAGACCTCGTGGATGCGTCAACTTTGTTGAACCCTTTAGAAAAACGAGACATTATTATATTTGTGGATAAATATGATTAATTGTTATAAACAAAATTCATATTTTAAAAGCAAACAGTATTAGCATTTATGGTTGAATCCTTTTTACTGTCAACGTTGCATGATAGTTACTAATGGCGACAAAAAAAATTCTTATTTGAGTCGTTAAAAACAATGTTTTAATGACATTTTCAATTATTTTAGTGGTTTCATATTATTAACGAATTTGAATTTGATGAATATCTGAGAACAATTGTCTGGCAGTGAGATTTATTTGATATTTATTTGACTAATTTATGCACACGTGAAAATAAAAAACAATTCATTAACTATATGTAACCTTGATGTTTTTGGATTCTCATTTTCGTATAATATTCTAATAATTTTTTGAAGACAATTTTATTTATTTATTGTTCATTCTCAAAGCTGAGAATCTAAGATAATCAGAATCCGCATTTGAGGAAATCCAAACACGATGAGCATTGAACAACATTCTTTTCACGCACCAGCCTTATGAGTCTGGAATTAAACCACGATGGATACCGTTTACTTGCATTCCTTTGTAAAGGAACACAAAGTTTGAATCCAGACTCTAAAGTACTACATAGCTTAGGAACAATATCAGTAGATGAACTACTAGACTAAAAATCAAAATAACGCGAATCAAAAAACAGTAGTCGCATCTTGATTACAAAACGATATTTTAAATAAAGCATTTATCAAAGAATACATGGCTAAAATATGCAAAAAACCATCATATTTACTTAAAATGCATAATTAAACGTCTACTCAATAGTCAATATTATCAAACATCATCGTCTGAATAAGAACATTACTATTCTCTTAACACTTTTTGTGTTATTTTCAATAACAATTAACATGACTTTGAAAATGAAATGACAACCACGGCTTTAAATTCTGTGTGTGAAATCCTAGTTGCATCGTTCTTATCGATGGCATCAGTCTTTGTTGGAACTTCCAATTATTATTGATCGTTGCTATAATACAGCTAGGTAACATCGCGCTGACCGATCAACTCCAAACATTATTTACACACACTGAAACGCGCATCTTTTATTTGCATGTGAATTGTGAAGTTCAAACATTATGACGCAATTGTCTGACAAATATCTGGGCGTATGCGCATGAACAACGTAATATAATAGGGTAGGAAGTATATTCATAATCTTCCGATTATGGCATAAATATTTTATATTGCTCACCCAATGTTTCTATAACGGAATTTCTCTAAAACAATTGAGTGTGACATTTAATACGGTAAAGATGCGCCGAAGACTTAAATGGAAGTACTGTGTCAACAAATGATTGCAAAGATGTTGCAACTGAATTTACCTACGGAGCTTTGTACTTAAGTGACATAAATGTGCATGGTTAAGGCAGACATCATAAACAGTAGAGTAACTATAATTTAACTTTCTCTATCGTTACCGCATTTATATAATTTTACACTAAAACAACATGGCTTATTAAAAGGTATTTATACAACGACCCTGTTAATTTGTTAATGTTTGCACTAAAGTTACACCATACAATAAAGCTTTGTTAATGTGTCAATGTAATACTAATTTCAATGCGTGCTAAATTAATAATTGAATGCAAGGATCTAATGTCACATAAATTACAATTCGCAAACAAATGGTAATTAATTTAAAAGGAAAATTAAAACACTTTGGGTGGAATGTGACCTAATAATTAATTTAGTGTTAAATACTTATGACACAGAAGGACGAGTGTTTTTGCAAAATTCACAATTGGTTAATAAATACTTAACATATTATGCAAAATGTCAGGGCAGGTGATAAACAATAATAACTATATGCAAGTGTGCAATAAATAAAAAGTGTGAATTTGTTGAATAATTTGTTAAATTAGCGCCATGGAAAAAATTTCTCTTCCATGGCATCCGTTATTTTGTTCACATGCCACTGTAAAAATGAATGACCATGTTTATTACAATTTGTACAATTGATAAATCAATGATTAATCATTTTTGTTCAATTAAAATTAAATTATTTGGTTCTGCTACAAAAGGATCCAAAAAATTCTTAAAGTGCACATTCAAAATTTTCTTTTTAAATTTAGCGAAATTATTTTAAACAACACACATCCTAAAACATATTATTTCAAATTATGTAATCAATATATTGATAAAGGGTCTCATGTAATCACTATAAATTTGAATCTATAATTAATATGAACTTATATTGAATTGATAAGTTCAAAGTTCAAGGGTTGGATAAAGGAAGTATGAATTTTGGAAGCTTAACACTAAATTAATTATAGAATTTCGTTGAATAATAATATGTTATATAACTTGTTACATGTTTAACTTTTAATGAACCATTAAAAAACTCATCGTAAAATGCACAGCATGTATTTTTAATTCAAGGTTCACTTGACATTTAACTAAATCCAAAAAATATCATGAAAGCTTATACAATTTTTGTAAATAAAAAAATATGTTCCCCCTGCTTGAAGTATATTTTCCCATTCGTATGTATTTCAAATTAATTCGTTAAATACTCCTATGTAAATCGCATTGACGTAAAAAATTATGATGATTTTTTGATTTGTTGAATTCCAACAGAAGATATACAACCATTTTATAGTTTGAAAAGGGAAGCAAAAAATGTTTGTAATTGACACACGTGCTGCCAGAAGAGCTATTGGTTCTAATGAGATCGGCAGTTTTACCGGTTTTCTCGCAAAGTAAACTCTCATTTACGTATACAAAAAATATTACATAGCATGAGAGCGAAGTGTGAATTTATTACGACCATAATGGATCGTAATAAATTAAAAAAATCGGTAATATCATCGTGTAATATTTGAATGTCTTTTAGTTTCGTTGTATTTGGTCCTTATTTAGAGATAACGCAATTTTGATTCTATATAAACGAACCCCAAGTTTTCAGACTGTACTTGTCTGTTATAGTTAATCTGACCGGTGCAGTTGTCTAAGCGATATATTATAATGTTATATGTTATATTTATAGCCCTACCTTGAAGCTCACGATTTAAAAGCTGGTCAGTTTCCATCACCAATATTTTAGTAACAAAAAAGTTACAGGTAAACCCAAAGTGAACTTGTACGTGAAAACTTTTTCCAATTTAAAAGTAATTGAAAAAAAAATTCAAGATTACTGCGTAGGACTTTGCGGCTAGGTCAACAATTTTAATATTATTATATGTATTTTTATAATGGTAAAGGTTTCTCAATAATAAGCCCGTTTAACCTTAAAATTGTGACCAACAAAAAATTAAAAAAACAGGTTTTTATTTAGGAAGCAAGTCAAGAACCTTAATTTGAAAGTAATACCTTGAAATTCCAATATAATTACCTATAGTCAATAGTGCAAAGCACCAATCGAAAATCGATTAAACTTAGTCTTCGTTTTATAAACAACAACAACAAAAAAGGTTGTAAACAAAATTTTTTACTGCCAATCTTCACCACAAATGGCTTAAGTATTTTATTGTAACAAAAAACGAGTAGACAGATTATCAGTTTTTGCAGAACAAAATATTAGCGCAATTGTAATTTCATTTTTCCGGTGCCAGTATAAATTATTATTTATTAGAAGTTATTATATTAATTAATGAATAACGTGCAGCAATTTTTTTCTTTGCTCTTTAATTTTTTGTTCATACTACAAGGACATATCTTGCATTATTTATTGACATTGATATTTTTTATGTTGCTAGCAAGTTCTCTGTGGTTTGTTGTATTATTGTGGTTTTTGTTAATTAGTTTTATATATTATACAAGTACCATTAAACGAAGAACAAATTCGTATTATTTTTAACATATATTTTATCAAATTAATGTTTATTAAGTAGTATGTAATAATATTTGCATATTATAAACATTAACCAGTATATTATTATGATTAATGAGTGTTTTGTCATTTTAATGTAATTGACATCTAGTTATTTATACATAGGCCAAAAGGTCAAGCCATATCGGCTTTAGGAAAATGTTAAATTACAAATAACTATTATTGCCAAAATTGTATTTATGAATAAAATCGGAAAATCACTTTTGGAAAATGTCACGACCTTAAATAAGTACGTTATTTTGAAAAAGAATTGAGTCAACAAATAATATAAAAGTTTCTGCAAATTGGTAAAAACAATTGATGGACTTTAAATACAGCAGAAAAAGAAATTCAAAAGGAGCATTTTTACTGTACTGGTAAAATGCTTAGATTTAAAAAAAAATCGTGTAAAAGGATTATTGTTTTGGACCTTTTTTTTGTTTATGAATTCGTTAAAATAATCATAATTTTTTATTTGAAAGAGCTTAATTCCTTACTTAATTGAATGACATCGAGAATGTCAAACTTAATAATACACTAAAATGTTGTCTTTTGATAATACTATATTTCAAATTTTTCATTAAATAGCTAACATAAAATGTCATCAAGCCCCTAGGACATTTGGTCAAAAATTAAAACTTATCCAACCATATAAAAAAATTTCTTCAAATTTTTTTAATCAAATAGAAATACAAAATCAAGATAAAAATATCTAAATGCAACAATTAACTAAACAATTAAACAACAATCAAATATTTCCCACAAAGATTAAATGTACATACATAACAATTTTATGCCAAAACATAGGTATTACTTTACAAAATGCCCAAAAAAAAGGCATCAAAAATTATAGGCGGGTAGCTATAAAAGTTTTACTTTCTTCTTAGATAATAATAAAATTGCTTAAATCACGCAATACGCAGTAGATGCGGCGATACTCGCAAGTCGCATATAAAGTTAACCTTAGGGCATTACTCGTCATAATTTCGGTGAATTTCATTAATTAAAATTAAAAGCGCGGCATATATGATGTGAATGCAATGACGACTTTCACTTAAATATACTTGTCGTGCTTTTCACAGTCTCATCTAATCGTTAGACAGGCGAGGCCCATTCATCCGAATGCCGCTGAAAAGGAGTCAACTTACATATTATATTATACATAATTGTAAATAAAAAAGCTCATGTATTGGTACTAATCATCGCAACGTCAATAGTGAGCCGCAAACGATGTTATCGGTCAATTTAATTTGCAGACGTGTGTAGAGTGAGTGTGCGTGAGAATTTTGGAATTTGCCCCAATGGGACGACATTTTCTCCTACAAATGAATATTGTTTACATATTATTATGAATGGACCCAGAAGGCACAACTACGTCAAACGGGTATCCATTAAGATTTGGACACACTTTAAGTTGTTTTAAGAAGTATTCATAATCCAAATACGTATTGACGTAACCGGTGCGGGCGCACGATTGAAACAAACGTAAGATCATCATGCTGGATGATAGCACTGATGACGCATGTTAGTTCGAAAAGCTCGCACGCAGACTTTTATTGTGCGATAACGTGCTTTCGTCTCTTATGCCAAGCATTCGCGGTCTTCAAAAAGAAGAAAACAAAAATGTTTTTAAAATGCGAATCAACACAAACTTGAATTTCCGTAAAGAAATCATTTTGTTGCGGGACTGGAAGTAATTAATGTTTTGTTGTAAGTATCATATAAGGAATAAATTGTTTTGACATATGAACTTTTAGAAGCGAATGTGGCCAGTGCAGCGTTGGTCTTTCTTTCAAATTTGAATTTATGTAGGGTCCAAAAAAAATACAGCTTTACCAAACGAAAGCGTATGATATACAATTAATTGCTTATTTCCCCTTTTTCCATTTTTATCTATGTTTAAATTTCTGTGTAATTCGGAATTCCTCATTTTGTTGTGGACCACTTTCTCAAAGAGGTGGCGGCATACACTTAACACGGTCCAAAATTCAATGTAAACTGCATACAAATACTCGCACGACAGCTACGAAGTGTGCTTGCGTTATTTGTGTCCAACTTTTCAGGTGCGCGCGCATTTCGAAACCGAAAGTGTTTCGATTTCTATGCTTTTATCATTCAGTTAATGATTGGCTAATAATTTCATAACACTTCATCGAAGTACTCGTATGTGCTTCATTGACCATTCAAGATGAGATGCGTGGCTGCAATCTGTGTCATTGAATACTTAACAGACTTAAACTTGGGATAATTTTTTTCTTGAATTGTTTGTTTTGAAAGTCAACACGTAAATTCAATTAGGTAACACGCAATGTCTGCGGGGTTCACTATGAATTACTGTACCCCATGCTGAGGACAATAAAAAATTGTAGCTGTAATTGTCAGTTTAGAGGCCACTCATTTGTTGTGCATTTTTCTAATCTCTTACATAATTTTGGGAGTACACTTTTTGTTTTTTTAAGTCTCATCAAGGACGAAAATTTGAATAAAAATTAACTTACCCGAATATAAGCGATGACGAACGTTAAAACATATCCACGCTCTCCATTTGTAGCACCGCCAGAAAAGCCACGATTGGCTGTGGCAATTTCTGTAATAAGTTTTTCCTGTCGCTTCACTTCCTCTTCAGTACCCTCCATCAGTAACGTACAAACACACAACTTGTTAAAATCAAATCCTTTAACTTGTTCTACATAAAAATGTTTTAATATTTCCACAAATTGTTGAAATTTATTTGTTTTTGGTTTTAACGCCATTCCAAATTTGAATTGTTCATTATCCAACAATCGAATACTGGACGGCTGACATCTTCGTCGGGCCACCTCCCGCATAAACTTAACACCATGATGAAAATCCGGAAACACCAACGATCCGTATCGTTTTGCCTCCGGCAATGGACGAACTTTAAGCACCACTTCCGTGACGACACCAAGCATCCCCTCAGACCCGAGAATCACCTGATTAAAATCCGGCCCAATTGAGACACGCGGCGCCGAACAATTTCGCTCCAGTGTACCCTTACACGTCACCATTTTCACACGCACCACCAAATCCTCAATGTTGCCGTACACATTTTTCTTCATGCCCGAGGCCCGTGTCGCCACCCATCCGCCCAGCGATGAAAACTCATAGCTGTCGGGCTCATGACCAACCGTCAAATTCATTTCCTGCAGCACACGCTCCAAATCTTGTCCCAAAACTCCCGACTCAAAGCTTACGACCAAATTCTCCTTGTCCACCCACAGCAGACGATTCATTTGTGATGTGTCGAGCGCCACAATGCAGCGTTTCTCATAAGGCGGACATGTAATCGATCCAGAAACTGATGTGCCACCGCCAAATGGTATTATAACGATGTTGTTGCGATTGGCTGCCTCCACAATTTTCACCACATCGTCGTGACATGTGGGCCACACCACAATGTCTGGTAATCGACCGTATTTGCCCTCGCGTAATGTGTTGATGTCGTACATTGTTTGACCGTGTGATCGGATAAGTCGGTCGAGTCCTTTGTAGGACATTGAGATATTGTGGGATTTAATTTCGTCTGTGAATTCTGGGCATGGCAACGATTCGGGGAAGTCTGTAGGCATTGGCTCGGCTGATGCAGGATCGTAGAGTTCCATGTTAAACGTTTTCTCCACAAACGGACGGAATTCGGGAAGATTCATGCCACCGATGGGATACCGATCACCGGTGAATGAGACCATTCCGTTGACTTTTTTGAAGCCGGAGTCTTTGTAGCCCCAGCCGTTCCATTTCAGGGTGTCTTGTCTGTAACAAATTTTTTTTTTTTTGTTAGTTATTTTAATAATAAAATTTAGTTCGTTTGGATCATGAGAGCTGATAAATGCATTTTGCATTATAGAAAGGTCACTGCGAAATAATTGTGATCATTAAATACTTGCATAAATCATAAAAGGTTGAAATATTGAACTGCACAATTAAAGTTGAGGTGATAAATTATGATATGTTTCTGAAATGGACAAAAGAAACCGCAGCAAAATATTTTATTATTGTCTTGTAAAAATGAAAGTAAATTTCATCCATCAGCTGAATGAATGAAAATTTGCGTGCTTTGTTCTTCACAACATTCATGTTGTATAGTTCTTATTGTATTCGTGTTTACTTACATCATCTACAACCGTTTTTTTGTTTACAAAACTGATATTTGTGGATTGTGATATGACTACACGTATAATATGACTTAAGGCCTTTTACTTACATAACAGTCAATTGCGTTTCTCAATGGAATGTGTCAACAACGTGTATGTGGCTTAACAATAATTTCATGCATATGCAGCTAAATTACCTACAAAGTTAAAGTGTTGAGTGGTACATCTATTGAAACAAAAAACGTTGTTACATAAATGAAGATGGATGACTTGCTGTCCAGTTTCAAACTTTTTCTACACCTTTTAATATCTGAAGAAGATTGTTTTTTTTTTCAAATAAATATAATTCAAATGATTATTCAAGGTCAACTATTTGTATTATTTAATGAAGCATTTCATTCAAAGCCTTAAAATTCATTGTAAGTAGTACTAAGGCTTTATAAAAACATCTCAAATGGTTACTAATAAGTAATAACTTTAAGAAAAAAAAACATCGAACGTTTTCTAAGAATTTTAAACCAAACTTAAATGATAAATTACTGTTGGTAATAATTAGCTAGTCGTTGTAAATCAAAGCACTTTTTTGTTTTTAAGTCAAGTGTAATTGTATAAAACTTCCAGGAAAAAAAATTAAAATACATGACAAGGAGAAGACCGCAAAATAATTTTAACGTAAAAAAAGCTATAGTTGAAGAAATAATAAAAAATTAATCGATGACTCTTTTTTTGCAGACCAAATTTTAAAACGATTTTTTTCTTCCAAAATATGTTACATACTTCAATTTAACATTACCTGTATCATTAAGTACAATACATATTTGTATTTATACTATAAAGAAAACTACATTGCAGGGAGAGCGAGGTGTGAATTTATTACGCCTTGGTACAAAAAAAAAAGGCAGACCGAAGTGTGAAAAATTTTCAGATTTTGCCCTTAAATTAATAATTAATTAATAATAAATTTCTGCAAAATTTTTTCTCTTTTTGGGGAGCGTACAATAATGTGTAAGAAAAATTTTGAAATCATTAATAGTTTCTGGGATATATATGGTGTGACCTTGAATTTTTATATTTTGTCCTTTAAATGTTAAGCAAATTTTTTTGTATTATAAAAGACTGATTCACGTGAATGAATTTTATAATTTATTTATATGCGATAGAAGATGTCGTCATATCGATTTTACATTCTCTGAGGATTAAAATCGTGTCAAAAAATCTGCATTATTACCTTTTTGTCGAAACAATTTGCGAATGTAAGAATCTATTACAACCATACTGGGTCGTAATAAATTAAAACAGTGCAGAAGTTGAGAGTCTTAATAAATTGTTATTAGTTACCACTTTACGGTGTTACGAAATAAACACAAGCAAGGATACTTGAACAAGCACCAAGCCAGCGAGCAAACAATTTACAAACATTACAAACAAAAATGAAGGTTAATTTGGACTTTAAAAGCGTCTGCACTTGAAGTTCATAATTGAAAACAGTTTGAGTTCAATATCAAAAGGTATAATACGCTGCCGTTGTAGTTTCTGGTATAATAAACATGTTGTCCATTACATTGTTGATCGCAAAGTGACGGGCACTTTATTATAAGGTGTACATTATACAAGTACGTATAATATAATATTTATAATGTTGCTTATGTTAGCAAAAAAAAGTTCCAAAGAAATGTAAATGCGCATTTAAGAGGATAATATTTGCATTCGTTGTAACCAAAGACCCACAGCCATTGAATTTTTAAGCGGAATTTCCTCTCAGAATAAAGGAATACAAACAAAAACAAAATATTTAACCAATTACCTACGTCGGCAAAAATGTTTTTGAATGAAATCTGCGGATAAACCAGTATCACACAATCGTTATTTGCGTAAACTCTGAAGCAACTATGGAAACTTAATTTTGGAATTTACAACAAGTGTACTTCAGTGTACCAACATACAGAACTTTATTGAATTAAAAAATTATTTATCATGACTGACTCATAATGAGTTTCTTCAAATCAAATATGTAATTGATTACACACAAAACACTTTTCCACAAAGATAATCAAAAACCTATTATTTTGCTATCGAAATGACTTACTCATATCTCACATTAAGTAATAAACTCATTTACGTCACTCATTTAAAATAGGCCGATTTATGATTTATCAAGGTATATCGAACTAACTGTTGTGACGTCCGGATTCACAAATGAATGCAGCTAAAATTAAGTTGTGTTACAAGTGATCCAAAGATCAATAAAATAAAATGACGCAGATAACACGATTTACATATCAAATCAATTCAAAATTTTCGTGCATATTTTATGGTTTGGAAGTGTTCCATTGGATTTGACTAAGGTTAAGGTTGCTATTTTGTCTATATTTATTTTCGTTAAAAATACACATGTACAACTATATTGTTTATTACGTATTTAGGCATTTAAGTTGAATAATATTTAACAAAATCGTTATACACGACATAACTTAATAATGAACTTGCGATAAATATATTGAATTAAGCAAAAAAGAGCTATAAACGAAATGAATCACGTGATTGGCACAAACTGGATCTTTGATAATAAAGATATTAAAATATTCAAATAAGGAAACACGAGTATTGAGTAGCAAGGGGACATTGCCCAAATTAAATTTTAGGCGATTGTTAGAATAAACAAAAACAAAAAGATGAACACGTTTCTCGATTGTTCCAGACCACTGTTTTTTTTAGCTGCTTTAAGTCAATAAGAAGAAAAAACAAGAAAACAATCATCATCTCCATGAAGACGTTATGACGTATTATTTAATATTTCAATGCAAGAATTTAAAATCGCACAGAGTTACCACAAACATTTAGTCCTTGACTCTTTAAGAATTCTTATTTCCAAATTTACACAAATCGACATAAATATTTATTCTGTTTATATTCTGTCTTCTTGAAATTTTTATTTTCTCCCCAATTTACTTGAAATAATATGTTTGAAAAGCTTACCAGGAATAATCAATTCACAAAAGCAGGAACTTCAAAAAATTGCAAAATTTTTAATTTATTTGTAATTACCAAAACGCATTAATATAGATATTAAATAAATTATAATGTATAATTAATATAACATTACATATTAAAAATTTGTTAGGAATATGAAAAATTGCGAAAAAATGTAATTGTTAATTAGATGAAACAACGTATAAGGATTCTATAAGAACATTCTGAGGAACTTGATCTTTTTATAAGAACTGACTAGATTTATCTAGAGGGAAAATGTGTTTTTATTTTCAATGGAATTTTATATTAAAATTAAGGCTGACAAATTGTTGACCCAAATTTCTAGTATGAAGATAAGAAATACTTTAAATCTTGAAAGCTTAAATTGCAAAAAAATAAAATAATATTTTAGACAATCCCTGTTTTTCGTTTCTCTTCTACTTTTTTACTGAATCTCTTAAGTTGAGGAAGTCATAAACGTGCCTTAGTTATATAGTGTTAAGTATTCGAATTCACTATATATTTGTCCAAATGGAGAAGAATCGCACACACATTTTGTCTGAAATGTTTCGCGGAAATCTCCAACGTCCACAAATATTTTTTTAATTGCCGCAAATACGAGTGTGGACAATAAAAAAAATAGTTGTGTGAGTTTTTTATTTCGTCGACTGTTTGACCTTTAATGTGGTTAAGTCGTTAATTGTTTGAGCAACAATTAAAAGTGGATATAAAAGCCTAAATAGTAATGGCTAAGTGGATGTATTTTAATAGGCAAATATTTTAAAAAAGCTTTGACATACGTGGCGGCAAACGAAATTGTTGTTGTTCTGGACCACAATGCGAATTTGTTAAACAAAATTAACCGCAATTAATTTGAAGCGTACTTATATAAAAGAGGTAATACTCGCTGTATTAATGTAGTACGATATAATTGCTAATTACCATAAATAATGAAGAAGAATTACCTAATGACTTAATTGTTTGAAATATCCTACATCTCATCATTTTAACACAATTTAAAGTTTTTATTGAACGTAAAAATAAACCCAAAAATATGAGTTTTATTTCAATGTTAACAAAATTTGAACATTCCGCCATTTAAAAAATCAATTTTATTATGCAATACAGAATGAATAATATTATTCTTAAAAAAATCTTTACCGGTGAGACTGTTATCAACATTTTTCGATTTAATTATGGTAAACTTATTAAATCCTGTACATTATTGTTGAATAATATAACGATAGCCTTATAAAATATTGCCCTCGTAATCACTAGAGTGGAAGAAATTCGTGATTAGTGCCTTCTGTATTTGAAATTATTTTTTATCATGCTTTAAATCATGAAAATAAATTAATTATAATAAAGCTTTTTTAAAAAGTTGTTCTATAACTGTCGTCTTAAGGACGATTTTAAAAAGCCTTGAAATTAATAAAAGGTTTTAACTTAAAATATATGGGCAACCCATCAAAATGAAACTAATTTAAAGTGACTATCGATTTGTGTGCGAAAAAGCAGGTGTATTCCAGTTCAGTAAAAACAATTTTCAAGCGGCATAACTCACGACATGTCATGCGAGTAACTCAACTACTATAAATATGTGATGAATTTTTAAACCATAATTATACAATCGATTTTTTTTCAACAATTCTTCCAATAACTATTTTGTGCAATAGCAATACCAATAATGCATGTCATTATTGTACCTTTAAATCTAAAACTGTCATAAGACTTTTATTCTAATGTAACCCGGATTATTTCAATAAAACAAATAACAATTAAATTAATATAAAAGGAGCACTAAAAAATGTAATGGGAATTTATAAAAAGAGTCCTTAATGTATTACCTGTTTTTTGGAATGACACTGTTAACTGGAGTAGGCCCAAATAAGCCGCCGCCCGGCTTTTTGCATTTTTCATTTTCCTTTTTAGATGAGCTGCTTGTTTGGTTGGCAATCACAGTCGATGGATGAATATCCTTGGACACAATTAAGCCACACTGACCACTAGCACCATCACTACGAGCACTACTCATTGTTTTTTATTATTTAATACAATATTGGCAAAATAAGCATAAATTGCTGGATGTTTCTTTTAAAACAATAATTACACGTGACACAATAAATATTTATGATTCACAAAAAAGTTCTTCCATTTGTGGAGAAGGCGTGTGATGAATTTTCTGAAATAAAAGAAGGCATGTTTTTAAAAATTGGTAAACAAGAACATAACATGAAAAAAGAAGGAAACTACATTTATTTATACGAAATTAACAGACGTCAATATTCTTAAACAACAAATTCATTGGTAAACATTTTAAAATACGCATAAAAATATGTTGGTTTGTAATATTTTAATTCCCGCATTTTATTAATTAGAGGTGATAATGTCGTCTTCTTTCTTATTTACGATAGGAGCAAGGGTTTTTTAATATTGACGTCAACGAAGAGTGCATATTATGTACGGACACGACAACAGTTGTTTTGACAATATTGAAACGTGTTTTTTAACGTAGTTATTTTGTCGTCAGAAAAATCAACCGTCTATTTGAGGCACTAACTATAGACTGTTCCCATGATATAGGTCAGGATGGTAAACATTTTAAATTAAAACAAACATTTAAAGAGTTGGAAAATGAAGGATCCTTTTTTACAAAAATACAAAATTCCTAAACAAAAAAAAAAATTACCTTGAAGATTTGAAAGTACATAAATGTGCACACAACTTATTTTTAAATGTTTAATTAATAAATTTTGGCTAAATTAGGGGTTAGTTACCTTAGGTCAAAACGTGAGAAAACACAGAGAAAATGCATATTTTTTCATAAAAAATTCTTGTTTACTTTCCGGACAAATGCAAAATGATGTATAAAAAAATTATGAAAAAAGAACTGATTGACATTTTTGTCAACCACTTGCAATTGACGAATTAAATGCGTAGTAATCAAACGAATTACAAAAAGAGTGCGCTCAAGGTTAATCAACCCGAAGGCATTTGCACAAAAAAGTGTTTACTAAGATGAAATTCGGGATTAAAACATTCAATTCTAGTGACTTAGGTGCACATATTTATATTTTGTTTATGAATAAATAGTGCGTATATATTTAAAAACTACTACTTCGGTTTCGGGGTCAAACCTTTGATTAACGATTTTTTCAATGGCATAAAGTCTGTGGGTATAAGGAAGCTTTGACGTAGATGACACATAATTAAACGTGAATGAAGGCAACAACATTTTTATTTTATTACCAAATAATTAATTATTCAAAAATATGCGTTAAATATTACATACACACCAAAAAGGTTTGATAAGGCTCATTAATAGAATTTATAATTTGAAAGATGAAGGTAGATTACAAATTGTGGTTAGGTCATCCAGCTTTATTAAGTTATTTTACGTCATTTCAAATATAAAACCGGAAATTTGTAAATTTAAAAAACTTAGGTTCCAGCATCTATTTCCATGTAACAATAAATTAAAATCAAAAAATTGGGTGTGTGATTATTTGCGATGCTAATTATCATCTTTAAAGAGGGAACCTTGTTAGAATTAAATAAAACAAATACAAAACATGTCTTGGCAATTGATTCAATAAATAATAGTCACATGTGTTCTTTAAAGCCTCAACCGACAAGACCGACACTGTTAAGACTAATATGATTTTATCAAACGGAATTGACTGTATGTTATCTCCTCCTTCATGTCTCACCTCGCATTTCATTCACACGCATGTGCATTAATTGTGTACAAGAAATGTGCTGGTACGTACACGATGAATGTCTTACATGTGGTTTAAGACCCAACGGTGATAATCTATAAAATACACATTGGTAGGGTACATAGATAATTTTGAAATTTCAGTGAATCATATCACAAATGTGACATAACAACCATGCCATACACTATACCATAATATTTGATCTATTTATAATAGTTACATAAACCGATATTCAGGAAATTCATTGGGACCAACGGATTAGTTCACAAAATGTTAAACTTACTTGATAAGAATGTCTTCTTGAAAGTGGGAAGTGGCAAAAAAGAAGAAGAATGAAATAATTTAACAAATTTAAAAGGTGCGACGCGACGGCTCAGACTAATTATGATTTTAAATTCGATTTAACTGGTTTATTGAAGGCCGGCATATTTTAATGCAACTAAATTAATAAATGCGTATTTTCATTAACATTTATTATAAAAACAGTCATCATAACTTTAAATACAAACTTAAAATTGAAAATCACACTTGGATATGAATCAAGATAATAAACACAAAAAATTGCACCGTATCTTATCTAATTCACTATTAATATTAACACATGTCGCGCATATTATGGAAGGGGGTAGGTATGTGTGCACGATTTTTCATAATTTTACAGCTACACTTCTCTATTCTTTGTGTAACATCTTTCTTCTGTCTTCTATGATAAATAAAAAGTGGTAATAAATCCAATTAAGACAATGTGTCGGTCTGTCGGTGCTCGTCCAAAGATCGCCAGTGAGACATCGGATGCAAAGCATATGTTTTTTTAAAGCATGCTGGTGTGTATTTAATACTGAACATGCGTTCGGCATACTTTTATATTATACAATTGTGTATGCACACGTGAAATTATAAGAGCGAGAAACAATGAAATGAGGGACAATTATGCGAGGGAGGATTCACTGACATTCACACATTTGCGTGTAACGCATGCGCGCAAAAACTGAAGCGATTTTATTTTGAATTAACTATAAGATTAAGTAAATCATCAATATTTTGCATAGGTCATTGTTTTTTTTCAGCTCTTGACATATTAAAAATTGCTAATTATTCAAAACTGCTTTTTTTTCACGATGACTTGAAACTATTCTAAATTTGAGTTTTTTTTTAATTATTTTACTTTAAAACCGGTTTGTATAAAACGGGAAGATTAAAAGAAATGAAAAAAAAAAAATGCAAATTATGTCTGCAAAATATAGCAAAAAAAAACTGTTTAAAATTTATTTTTTAAAATTTGTTCTCGTAATAAAATCATAACATTTTAAACGCTTTTCTGTATTTTAATTAATACTGATATTAATTTCCATTATACCACTTTTCAATTTAATTAAAAAAAATTTGTTTAAAACATTATTTAAAAAACTTAAAATAACTCATTGTACTAAAAAATACAAAAAAAAATTTTAATATATGTACCTCAATTTGGTTGTTAAAATAAAAGATGTTTTATAAAAAATCACAAAACAATATTAAATTATTTAATAATAGTAAATAATAATAATATTAATTCACAATAATGAATTTTTAAAAGCACCAAAATATTGAATTTAAAATAAGTGCGATCGCGACGAAACTCAAATGCAGACTGATAACTTATACTGAATTTAAAACCAAAGTCCTCCAACAGACCCAAACATTCTCAAAATGCATATGCGAATTTCACGTTTGACCGCAGAGACTTTTTTTTTAAACCCGGGGTGCCAAGAGGCTGAAAGCACAAAATTGACTGACAAATATTTTCACTCGCGACCGGCCATTAAGGTACAAGCTCGTATGTGTATTTGCCTAAATATCTTGCGACTGCTCGCGGTTAGCTTAAAAAGCGCTGTATGCATCTATCTGGTTATCTCGCGTGCCCTTCTCACTTTAATTATTTGATTTGTATAATATGTGACTGTATGTACTTACTACATGCGATAGACATACGTATACATATTGAAGATTTAAGATGTTAATTGTTGACACTCTTTTAAATGTTAAATTTTGTTTGGAAATATTGCAGATAATTAATTTGAGACATTTTGAGGATCTAATTTCTGTGATTGCAATATATAATAAAAGGAAAATTCGAACAGATAAATTTCACTCATCACTTATGCAACTTACACATATTTTTTAAAGATTGGTGCGAATTGTCTCTATTATATTTTACAATTTAAATAGTATTTAAGTTCATGACATGTTGATCTTATGAAATGCATTGTGATGGGCTTTGAATGTATGCACTTTCAATTATATTCAGCGATTTCAGAGAGATTTGTGCAAAATTTGAGTGTATCCGTTAAGAATAGCGTTGCACATTGTAGGCAAGTGTAATAAAAATATATTAATTAACGAATAAAGGGCAGTGAACTTTAAGTCATATAGTAATAGAGTATGAAATTCAGAAATTTAATTGTTGTTACATAATTGTCGTTAACCAAATTTCAGGAGTAGTATTTCTTTAGAAATAATGTAAATCAATTACTAATTGCAAAATGTGTTTCATAGGTCATTCCATCTATAATTTGGAATGGATGAAAATGATTGCTTGCAATAAACTGGGAATATTAAGTACGCATTTAAATATGTAGAGGAAATAGGGTTTGCATTTGCATTCTTACTGTAACTTTAGACTCCGAAGTTAATTCTGTACACAAAAAAAAAATGCTTACGGTTTTATATCAACTTTAAATTTAAGAATATTTTTTAAAAATTAAGTCACGATGGTTAATTACGGTACATAAAACTGATTGACTGAAAGCCCCACTCTCCCCTACAACATTTTTATTGTTATACGATTACAGCACAACATTTGAAAAAGTAAGTACTCAGCGAGTTTATTTAAGTTAATTGTTTTCAAAATAAGCCATGGCCAAGTTTAGGAATACAAAGAAGCATTGACGAAAGCAAATTTGAAAAATGCAACTAATGAGGAAAAGGTGTAACCTTTGAAAAAGCTCTTTTTAGAGATTTGAGTAATATCCTAAAAAAAAAATAATATGAAACCAATTACCCAACTACGAGTACATTAAAACCTAAATGCTGCAAGAAAGCAGATTACATATTAAATAAAATCCAGAATTGTGTCAAATATAAATAATTTAAATTGATTATTTCGTGCATCTTACTTAAATTAATTAGATTATGAAAACCGGCAATGTAGTTACTAATTTAGTTTTCCTGTGGATATGGCGAGTGTCCACAAATCTCCGGAACCAAAACTACTTCATAAAAGGCAAATTTTATCAGTCAAATTACTTTCTTTGATCTTGAATGTCAAGAATATCAGTAAGTTCATTTATTTTAATTGCTGGAATAAATGATTCCATTTCCGATTAATATTAGCTTTTTATGGATTATCTTCATGAATAAATTTATAAGCAATTAAATAAATGCCGCCATTTATAAGTAAGTACAGACTACAGAGTACTTCAGAATTATTCACCGTTTAAAAATGTACACAGCTCTACATACTAAGTCAAAACCTTGTAGTTCTAGAACATTATTAAAGAGAGTACATATTTTTAAATTTTATTGTTTGTATGACAATTGAACACGTTGTCATGACAACGTAATGTATGGACTATATGCATTTAGCCGTTTATTGAGCTGATATTTAAATAATTCATTATGAACCGATTTGAAATTTGTATTACATTTCGTACATATAATTACATGGTTGTGTTCACAAAACAAAAACATTAAACATACATATAAATACATATGAACATGAATATTTACAGTACAAGCAAGAACTAGGTACATACACACATAGTTAAAAATAAAACAGATAGATCAATGCAACTAAGCAATTTTTAAGCTCACCTGAAGGTAAAATATAATCCAATAAAAATCACGTGCTTTTCATATTCAGTCAAAAATGTAGGTTAGAAACGTTTCACAACCCTGATCGACACACCCCCTAATGTGTCATCACTCACAAGTCACTCAATATAATTCAAATAAGAATATTATTGTCCATGTTACACCAACATTATCAAAGTGGGCCGAATAACACTTGAATAAACTCACTGATCGCTAATCACAGATTCAATTATTTTGCAGAAAACGTATAAATAAACCACAAAAATAATTGATAAAAACGTGCAAATGTGCAGACGCTCTTGACACGAGAAATGTCAAATATTTTCGGCAATTTGTAAAGGAGACACAGCGTCGCGACGCATGCACACTACAATTTATACTGAATGGGCACGAAGTATTCATACAATAGCCGTCCGACGTCGACGTACACAGTTCATATATACAATACAAAATAAGTAAAAAAAGTATATTAGGAAAACCGAAAAAGCAAAAAGAAACAGAGCTACGCGAGGGTGAATCCGGGCTGCGTTTTCCTATTCAAATGTGTTTACTGTTAAACTACTATATGTAGCGAGCGCGTGTTTACAATACCGTTTTATACAGAAAAGGGGGAAGATATTATGTTTTTTCTCAGCAGGTGTGTTTCAATAAGTATATAGTAAGAGATTCCTGTTGTGAGGATTTTGTGAAAGGAGCAATTAATATTAAATAAAATTTTGTAAATTTGAGGTTTTAAGGATTTATTATAAATCAATACTTATTAACATATTCATACAATACTGCATTCGATTCATATTATGACCAGTATTTCATCTTGTGTTATTTAGTATAAATTTTAGTATTTTCAATTGTAAACTTTGTTTGAAATAGCAATAAATTATTATTTATTATTGTCAATAAGCTGTAAGCAAATTTCAAATTTCAAATATTAATTTCAAAAGCAATATTTATGTAATTAAATTTAAAACAACCCCAAATAAAGAAAAAAAATTTGCAGAAATGTTTCATTTTCAACGATTGTTACAACTGCCAATTATGACAATTTCCATAAATCTGACTATACATATAACATCAGACAGCTGTCACAAATGTAAAACGTCAACGTAACGACGAAATAAATATTCAGAGTTAAGATTTTGCAAAATATTTGGATCAACACAAAGCATTATTATTTATTATAATTATTTAAAGTTCATATATCCAATAAAGATATGCCAAAAGTGCGTCGCAGTAAAAAGCCTCCACCTGATGGTTGGGAATTAATCGAGCCGACATTGGAAGAATTGGAACAAAAGATGAGAGAAGGTATTTAGTCAAGTTTCATAATGTTAGGTTATGTTTCAGTATAATTTAATCTTTTGTGGCACGGTGCCCCTTTATACTGACCCAAAACAACAGGTCGATCTAATTCGAGTGCCTTCATTGGGGTTTACTGGTTTAGCTTATTTTTGTCATTTCTTAAATACTCACAGCCCATCCAATAAACATCGTCCAGGGATTTATAGTATGTAAACATTCTTCATGTATCGAGTTGTAATATGCAATTACACGATAATTATTGCATAAACGATCGTTGTTTTTTAATAATTGCACTTCTTCAATATCATTTTATTTATGAACCAAAATGAGATTTTTTTTTTACTCACTGGCTTTAAAAACTACTGCAAATTTATTTACATACCCTAATAATATGTTAATTTAAATAAATTACCAACAAACTAATATTTTTTCAAATTTTTAGCTGAAACGGAGCCCCATGAAGGAAAACGCATAAATGAATCACTCTGGCCAATATTCAAAATTCACCACCAGAAGAGTCGTTACATTTATGACTTGTTCTACAGACGCAAAGCCATCAACAGGGAGCTGTATGAATATTGCCTGAAAGAAAAGATCGCTGATGCTAATTTAATAGCGAAATGGAAAAAATCCGGATATGAGAATTTGTGCTGTCTTCGATGCATTCAGACCAGGGACACAAATTTCGGCACCAACTGTATTTGTCGAGTACCCAAATCAAAGTTGGAAGAGGGACGAGTGGTTGAGTGCGTCCACTGTGGTTGCAGAGGGTGTTCGGGATAATTTAAGTAAATACAGACTAATTAATTACATACTAAGTTTAAATACTGTAATTTTATTTAAGCAATTATTTTGATTAAACGGCATTTTATTATAATACCTACTAAAGAGAGTTTAGTTTTTCCTATTGATTTATGTTCATAAGATTTTAATTATTTTCGTATAATTGTAATGATTTATGTTTGTGGGCAACAATTTCTTGTTTTCTATAAATTATAAAAAAAATTGTCACGTCTCATTTTGGAATAAAACTTTGTCAGAAGGTTTTAATTTAAAATAGTACACTAAAAAGCAGAGAATCGCATAAAGTGAGCCCACCATAATGACATTGAACATAAAGTCAAACCACCATGAATCAAATTCGCTTCCCCAATACCATATAAGAGTAATTACAATATTTTGAATGGTAACTAAAACAATATATCCCACGTACCACTTGCGCACATGAACAAATTTGATTTTAAACTCTAAAATTGAAAAGATATAAACATAGGAAAGGAACAAATAAAAATAGGTACGCTCTAGTTTTTCGTGCAATTTCGTTTCAATGCATAGGCACACAAGCATAAGAACGTAATGGGCGCAAATCAAATAGAAACACTCCTCCGGAAAGAATAAAATAAACATAGACAGTGCTATTATTCGTACCAGCAGAAATAATACCCATCCCGTAAATGATACAGATTTTGCCACAAAATCTTCTTGTTCCAGTCCAACAACCATATTTCGTCTAGTGGGCAACACTAAATCAACATCATCTTTTGCAACATTTTTGGTCTCGTCTTCATCGTGATGAAACAAAGAGGAGGGCAATCGTGGCACATGGTCCTTTAAATAATGCTCAGCATTAGACATCATTCTATTCTTAAATGACGAAAATCGTTTCATTGGACCTGAGGGCGTTGGTGGCGCTGGAGCATCAGGAACCACATCAAAATTAACAGCAGTTATAGGTGATACGGATTCAACTCTTGTTCCATCTACATTCATGACGTAGTCACGAATCTCTTCAATATGCTCCATTGTGTCTTCGTCTGGTACTTCAGATATTTTGGATATTTTTCTCATGTATTGGGGTGATGAAATTGAGTCAGTTTCACTAATTTTCAAAGTCTCATCTAATTTTTCGTCATCAGTGATGTTGAATGAGACTAATTTCGTTCCACTGATTGGACTTAGGGAATCAGTGCGTTTCACAGCTGAACTACCACTTGCACCGGAAGAATGCCGCAGAATGGACGATTTTGTTGAATAACGATTTTCATCTTCTGGGAAGAATTTTCGCTTAAAATTTCGCATCACGTGTTCATTTTCGGGAAATTCCGTTGGTGTCATCATGGTGGAGCTGGATTGACTTTTTATATCCTCTGGAGAGCTGAGTTCACGCTTCAGGTGATTGCGGCGTGTGCAAATTTGTTGCGTTGTTGCCCATGGGTAGTTCCGTCCGACTACTTTTTGGCTTTCAAATCTCTGGAATGACATCGTTATTGTTGCCAGTTGGATCAGTGAGAAAACCACACTGATTGTTTGAACGGTGGCTGAATGAATTGAAAATAATTTTTAGGATTCCAAATTTTTAAGAATAAAAAAAAAACAACCACTCACCTGTTTCATAATTACGAAACACATTCTCCCGCATCATAATAAACAACTGCATTATAATCTGTGGGGCAGACTGCAGATATGCTTGAAGAAAGTGATACAACTCAAACGGTGACGTTTCGGCTGCCTTCTCAGTGGCATGATGCCGTTCATAGCTCTCACGGTCATAAAATAATGCCTCAATGGACCAGAAAATTCGCCGAGAAAATCTGAAATTCAATTCATTATAACTTTCGTAATTAGTTTAAAACAGGCCTTCCACTTTGGCCTTATTGCCATATTATACACTCCGGCTCATTCAGCATAATCTGAAAGAATGGCAGGCAAACAACACTGAATACACACAAGCACACTCCCAAATGCAACCCGAACGTATTTAATGTACTCGTACCTATAGACAGCACCCACTGGGAAGAAAATCAAATTAAAAGTTTGCCGACCAAAGAATCGACTGTTTGCCGCATCACAGACGGCTTGGTCGGACGGCCACTGCCACGGCGAAACGACAATAGAACAAAAGCAACCGATGGCCGGCAGGCATATTAGCGCCAGCGTAAGGGACGCATAAATGTTGTTAGCGTCTCTGAAGTGGGCGACCACCACACCAAAATCGGCGGCAATCACTGTCATGTAGGTGAGCAGCTCCAAGGTGGCCGGCACTAAGCATGTTAGTATGATTTGAGTGCGTGTTTTTATTTGATGGCCAAGCACCGTTCGGGGAACGCCATCCAATTCCTCCATAATCGTTGTGTTTTTTTTTTAATGTTTACGTTCTCGTTTATGTTGCGTTTGGGGTTTATGCAAAATATCAGGTGTATATTTTGTGTGATCAACATGTAATGTGATTGGGCGGGGTGTGTATGGCCCGCAGGTGGTATACTAATATGAATGTTGAGTCACACCACGGAGAGATAAGCGTTAATTAGTCATAGATTTGTGGGAACGGCTTTATTGATTGAAAATGTGGTCACATTGAAATGTTTTGATTGAGTCTGTTTCACAAGAATTAATGTTAAACATTGATTCAACCGTACATTCATGATGTATTTAAACGTTAATTCTTTTTCTTTTTCAATTTTTTTTTGGTACAGGATTACTTTGTAACTCATTTGTGAACGATCATTGCAATCTGTAGCACACCACACAGTCACAATAATATGTTGAATACGTTTATCGCAAGCACAATAATTATTTTTACGTATCCAACAGGAACAACGACGTTTCATTGACTATTTGGCGGTGTTTATTATTTTGTGGAAAATGCACCATTTCGCAATCACAATAGAAACTCATTGGGTTTTATCGGAAACACGAAGTTAAATTTTACTTGAGAAGTATAGTAGTCATAGCTAAAACTCATAATCAATTGATGTTTGTTCTAGTTATTGTTTAATATTGTTTCCAATGGGGGTTGACAAAGGTTTCTAAACAAAGCTTTCTAACACCACATCCTGAACATACTTTTAAAAAAGCCTAAAGTCCTTAACTTTATATTTTCGAAACATGAAACTATTTTAAAAATTGTTTTTCGAATTCAAAATGCCTAAGGTAATTCTCCAGTTCGGTGCCATCAGTATCATATCAGCACCTTCACAGATAAACACATTTGTTATCAGTTCCCATGCTTAAGTATTTACCAACAAAAAAAAATAGACAGATAAGGTTCTTAGGTATTGACCAAGTTAAAATCATTACGCGACAATGCCAAAAACATGACACACTAACACATAATGTAAACGCGACGGAAAACCCACCCAAAATTCCCCTCCTCATTGCATCACACCAAAGCAACCTAACATTGTAATGACGGAACGTGCGGAAACATGACCATAAAATGATACAGCCATTGGCCTTTCGAACCGTTGCTTTTTCACAAGGTCCATTTTTTAACGTCTTCCACACTTCCACCCATTTTACACGCTGCCACAGCCTCCAGCACCTCATAACACAGAGCATGTAAAATTGCACAGCTTTGCCAGTAATTTCAATTCAACATCAACCCTTTTATTAACTTTAATTTGCAACCATAAACATAGCTTAATTGTTATCGCTATATGGGCGGGTAAAACACAGTAACACGGATCTATACACATTTTGTATACGTGGTGTTATAACTACACAGTGACAATGTGGACGACATAGGCAGAGGAAAAATACTTCCGCGCGGGAGTGGATTAAATACATAAGATTAGACGAGAACAAGCCAAACGACTGCGTCTTGTAAATGGATACAACATTTAACGCCTCCTCTACAGTCTTCGGCACATCACAAGTTGGCATGCAATCGCTCGGCATGTGGCAGCCGGCAGGGCAATGAGAGATCACTGTGTGAGGAAGATTTGTTAAGGGTGTAAATTGTATATATTACATTGTACACCAACACCCACCCACACACAAACATACACACGCTGAAAATGCTTCGAGTCATTAAAAAAATAGGAAGACAAAACCAACCACCCCGCACAGCATAATGCCCGCATCAAAAAGTTTCACGCCACAGCGTTAACGCAAGCGGACAAAGTGGGCGGCGGTGTGGAGGATGTTATAATCCGGACTCCACTCATTTAACTCGTCTTAATTGATATGAGTAAGCATTTTAATTCATTTGCAGGAATTAATATTTATCTAACGTATATTTGCATAATTATAAAATGAGTATAAATTGTGTAGCATGGCGCATTTGTTCGTGCGTGAATAATTTCCGCGTTTTCAAATTAGCGCACAGCCTTTTTCAGTATGGGAGCTGTTTATAGCTGTTGAGCTGTTTCCTCTTGATTCGCATTACACGCTTTTACCTTTTCGGCCGGTGCTCTTCAGTTCATTCCAAAATATCCGCGCATATTTTTGTGCGTAGTGGATTGTGGAGCATTTTGGGAGGTGATTGACTGACGTGAATTTATAATAAATCTACATATTAGTTTCTATGCGCCTTTGTGCCAAAGTGATATAGCTTCCAGTCAAAGAAATCTCAAAGGGGAAACATTTAAGGAAAAATATATTATATTGATGAACAATTTTGGAAGTGAAGGCTTACGGAAAATCGAATCATTCGTACAGCATTAGCAAAGCGACCGAGAAAATTCAATATAAAATTGAACGAAGTATAAAAGCACTAGAAAGGATGTGCCTGGGTAAGTTTAAATCCAATTTGTATTGCCGAAAAAGAAAGGATTAAATTTTAAAGTTATCTTTATTTTATTTTGAATGAATAAATAAAGAATTTGCAAATAAAATTGATGTTAAAGGACTTTTTCATATCCAATACGGTTTGTATTATTTATTTAAATCTTCTTATCGGCTCAAATTATTGGTGCATACATGTAAAATAAGTAAGGAAGGGAACCACAATGGATGGTAACCAGGCCAGTGTATACTTAAAGCATTAATGCACCGACGCGTTAGTGTGGCAATTCCAGTTTTAATCGGAAAGAGAATCTTAATGGAATTAGTAATGAGTTTTTGAGGCAAAAAGGCATCGTGTTGTCGACCATCCTAAAATAAACTTCATTAAAGCAATGACTTGCAAACCCTTTAAACAGTTACACTGCGTATACTGAGAAGTTATGAGATAAAAGCCTTTGATGCGCGTGTGGGAGGGAGCGGCAGGGAGGTGCATTGTATTCAACAGCCGCTGTGGGAGTTTTTAATACAAATTAAATGGAAGGAAGCAGCTAAATATGTATATAGGCTTAACGGGTAATTTGATTTAGTAAATAATTCAGATGGATTTGAATGGGCATTAAGGGCTAAATTTATATGTGGATTTTGGGAAATTCCAAATATTTGCGACACAATGTTTTAAAATTTAATTACTGTGTAATAAATATATTGTGTATAGCTTTTTTAATTGCTAATTGGTTTAGGAAAAACAAATTTTAAATTAGATGTTTCATTCAGCATTTTTAAATACAATGAAGACTTGCTTTGTTTCCAATTTCCGCATCTCATTACTCAAAGTGTTGGAGGTAATAATCGACAAAATAAAACAGAACATTCCAGAATTTGATTCACATAAAATATGCACTGTCGTTAAATTTAATGGTAAACTCAACACCAGGTTGCACTATCATAGAAAAACTGTAAAAGAGAAATGGATCTCAAAATAGCTGCTGCACTTAGCTCATTCAAAACATCATGTCTATTCCAGCATTGTCGGAATATAATGCAAAAATAATGTAAAATAACAAGTCGAGTAAAGGAGGAAAATAAAAGGAACGGAAAACAGGATGCTGAAGATTGGCACATATAATTTTTGCCATTTTATACAAATATTGAATATATATGAGAACAAACATGTACAACAGCGTCATCGTCTTGTCTCCTCCATCGTAAGTATAAGGTGGATGTGTAATGGTGGAGGAAAATGGAATTCAAGCAAACCTCATGGAAATTCGATTGTCAATTTCCTTAAACAACAATCGCTTCAAGTGTTATTGCACTTCTGTAACTCCACATCCTGACAGGGTTTAGATTTTCCCTAACATGTATTTATTCGCCTCGTTGTTTTTTCGATCTTGTGTAAGTTTATTTTAATCATATTTCCTTTCAACCACATTAAGTTTTATGCTCCTGTGGCAAGAAACTGCTTAAATTTTCATGACTTCTACATGGAATGATTTTAGATTATGCCTGAAAGTGAAAGCTTGACTGCGTTCAACAATATGGTAACCTAAGTAAACGTACGAGCATTACTCCGTGTAACCATCATGCGGGTGTTGAGGATCATAATTCAAACAATGCACCTCCATGTCGCTTTTAGAGCGGAATATAATGTGCACTATATGTATAAAAAGGACATCCGTTAGCATTATTTGACGCACTGTCATGTCTAGATAAAACCCACGAAATGGTGTGCAATGCGGTGATGGTGGTAAAAGAGCGACTTCTCGCATGCATTGTTTTCCAGCAACCTCATTCTCACATACATGCACGAGGGCGATTTTTTTTTGTGGTTGCTTCCACGAATCTCCCATTTGGGGGTATTACAGCAAACAATATCAAGCATCGTGAAAGAGTTTATGTAGGACAATGTTTAGTGAAATGTAATCACCACCAAAATGGGGTGACTTTGAATTTTTGATTTCTTTTTTTTCTGACTACATTTTGCCCACCTATCTAATGTAGTAGCATTGTACACCCCCGTGTTATCCCTCGTATACGTCGTAACACTTTATTATCAGAACAATGGCTTTGTTGGGGGGGTGGGGGTGTGGAATGACAACGCACCCGCACCACATGAATAAAGCGATGGTATGGACTTGTATTATAATATGTAAACTTTCTATGGGGTGTCCTTGCATATCAAAGCGTCACACTATTCCGTTTAGTGGGTTCCCCTTTGCTTAACATTTTCCAACTTATACCTATTCATTTTATCTTTTTATTCAAATTTAATTCAATGTAAATGGTAAAATCTCTTTTTGTTTGTCGTTCCTTGCTAAGAGAAAAACTTGCTTGTGTATGTCCACAGTCCACTACCATGTAACGTTATGGCAAACTCAAAGTGAAAACGGCACAGGAGGACAAATGAGAAAACGCTAATAAAATGTAATGATTGTTATCTGCACGTGATTTTGCATAAAATTTCAACTCCTTGCTAAGCCAAATTCTTGTCTTTCGTGGCTACTGGCTTTTAAGCACGTGCATTGTCCTGTTTTGCCGATTTTTTGAACATAGTTTTTTTTCAGCCAACTTAACCATATTTACAAGTAAACTTATTTGTTCATTTAACATTTTTGCATATTGCAAGCTTTTACAAAAACGTAATTTATTTTTAATTACACAATTTTCATAGAAAAAATAATAATAATTAATAATAAAATAATTGGATTTTTTAAAACCATTTGCAAACATTAAAGAATTTTCTGATTGTAAACACTTCCAAAAGCTGCTTTCGTTAATGATTTTAAAAAATATAAATAATAAGAGTTATTTTTTTTACCGCTAATCCCTACAACTATTACAATATTATCAAAACCAACGGAAACATACTTTTTTGAAAATAGCTTGTGGTGATACTGCGCGCGCAACTCATGAGCTCATTTTATTGGCGGGAAAAATCTCTTAAGTACGTAAAACTGACATATGTACGTCAAAATTCAATTTTCAAAGCCCACAAAAATCAAAACACGGGTCACGAATTTGTTTACAGGATCTTTGATTTGTTTTCCGAACCTAAATTCATGTTTTATTGTTATTGTAACAATTGAAAATTTTAATTAAAACGCTTTTTATCCCATCCACTTAAGTTAGTTTTAAAATAGTTAAGAAAAACAAATAAATTAATTAAAATGGAAAATGAAAACATTGATGAGCAGCTGCAAGAGGAGAGCTACAGTGATTCCGGTGAAGAAGAAATAACACCAATTATGGTAATTGTGGCATTTTGCATTCATTCAATTCCACAAACCACCACAAAATGGTCATATCCTTTCTTCAATTTCAATTCAATCAATTAGACAATTGGCATTATTCATTGCAGTTGCTTGAGACGTTGGAAAATGCTTGGCGGAATGAGTTGTCGGCACCTGAGATACTCCCCCACAAACAAGAGATGTTTGATTTAATGCGGGAGCAGGTTAAATTCTTAGAGGATACGCTGAGTCAAAACGCAGAGCAGGACTTCCGTACTGTAACCCATCGCATGGAATTGACACGTATTCGTTATTTAATGGCAAATTATTTACGGACTCGTATACGTAAAATTGAGGAGTTTACTGAGCACATTTTGGATGAAGAGCAATTGCGGGGAGAAGATGAAAAACGTCTTACTCTCGAGGAGACCGTCTTCGCAAAGGAATATCTGGCTAATGTGGAGGCTCACCTAAGTAAGATGGCTCTTCAGCATATGCCTACCACTGTGCGCCACAGAGAGCGCCCGAGACGTATTGTTACGCCGAATTTAATGGCATTTACTGTTTTGAAGGCGAATGTCGAATTGCCGGGTGTAGTCGTTGATCTTGATGAAGAAGAGGTTAATATGCGAGTGGGCTCGCAACATGTGATGCCATATAAATTGGCTGCTGATTTAGTTATTAAAGGGGACGTTCAATTGGTCTAAGACGATCTTGTTTTGTTCGCAGTATGTAATTTTATTTAATTTAATTTTTGGAATTTATTATAAAATATTTATTATTTGTGGTGGTGTGAATAAGGGGGTTGGAAGTCAGAATCTTGTTTTTATTAAAACCACATCATCACATGTTTTGCGTTCAAATCATTTTGTAGACATATATATGTAAATAATAGCTTTATTATTAGTGTTTAAGCTAATATACTCGTAGTACCTTAAAGGCTGAAGCCCACGCCCCACAACCTTTGTGAGTTTTCTGTAGATTAGCTATTGAATAACTGTCAAGGATTTAATTTTCTATGTAAATTCTTTTAAATTAAATAAATAACATTTGAGAACAGTTTTGAGTATAGTTTTAAAAAAATAATCGATATTCCCATGAATTGCTAATTCAAGTTTAAATGTTGCATTGCACGGCCTTTTAGGCATAAGTCACACCCACTTACCTACCCAACACTAAGTTTCCATTACCTTAATATAAAATTAAGCTGTTCCAACGCTACAACAACAATATCCTAATTCCTATAATGTTAAATGCCCATTATATGATCATGGAAATGGTCCGTAGATATGCTTGTAGGTGAATTGGTACAGGTGGGGGTGAGGAAGAGGTTTAAGACAGCTCCAGTGATTTGTATTACTAGGAACTATAGCATGTGCGTGTGTGTGATTAAATGCCTCAATCTCATAATTATAATTGAAGATAAATGATTATGATTATACGCCAGCATCCAGTGGGAGGAGAATCCACCAACTAACTGTGTGCAGCGCTGTCTTTGCTTATGTGGTAGGCCTGTTATCAACACAATTTTCTTTGGTATGGTGGCATGGGGTTGGGATGCGGGTGGTTGTTGTGTTGTATTCGGTTGAAATTTATTGTCATTATTGTTGTCAACTAAATGTGCCAACACAATTGTAAGGGCTGTATGGGGGATGCTCTCCAGAGATGCATTGTGCTAATTGGATCTACTTTTTTTTAGTCTGTTAACACGTAAGTCGTAACGATTAACCGAATGTTCTCGGCACATGTGTACTTTAAAAGGTTTGTAAGTACATGCTATTTTAAATAAAATCGATCTAGCGTGTAACTAATCTATCTTAATCCAGCTTACGGTTCCACAAAAAAAAAACGACATTGCGGTTTGAATAAACGATTGTATTGAGTCATTGCCAAGCGGCAAGCAACATCCAACTAAATTGGTGCATATTTTTTTAGGTGATGCTGCCTGGATGTTGAAATGGTATTACATGCATTCAAATCCTTTATTTTTTGTCAAAACTCTATACGCATTTTCTGTAGAGAGATGTCGATCTTTTTCCTGCGGTAATATGGGAATTACAGTGAAAAGTGGAGCAAATTGTGGCGACCATTTTGAGAAATGAATATACTTTCCATTTGGTTCCTTAACATTCCCACATTCACTTGCTGATGCTTTTGCAAAGAAAATCGGATTTTCCAGCTCTTTGAAATCTGTGTTAATGGATTGCCATTGCTCTTGTTCTCGTTTCATCTTCCTACATGCCATAGCATCTGTATAGTTTTCGTTCAACTTGATATATGCATATCAATGCGACTATGGTTCTTTAACCACAACTCATCAGCAGACAAATGTCGTTTTCTCTTTATACGTTCCCTCACAATTTACAAAATGCATAGCAAAAATGCGACATAGCAGCTTGTTCGATGCAATGGCAAATTGAACAGTGTCACGACAAATGGCACGTACATATAACTATATTGTACATAAATTGGTAGTGTGTGTGTAAAAGCATAAAAGGTGACAGGAAGTGAAATCCATTTATGTAAAAACCAAAACCGACAAATAGAGCGCATGAAATATCGAGCGGAAATCGCGTTCTTGCTTAATTGCAGGCCTTTGTTTTCACTAAATCAGTCGAAGAATGAGATGAATACTTCGAATTGTGTCAAGATTACACTGGTGAAATAAAACAAAAAAAAACTCAAGACATTATGATGGAGTCGCAAAGCATTTTAATTATTTTCTTCGTCGTCGTAACTTGTAATTTACGTTATAGGTAAATGGTGGTGCAGATGGCGTTTTATATCCAACTATATAGCTTCATCCTTACTACAGTGACGCAAGTACTGGCATTTTTTTGTGCCAAATGTCGAATTTAATGATCTGAAAGCAAATTGCATGGCTTGATGGCTGCATGTACCCTGCCAAAAGGATGTTATTAAAAATATAGCTGCTGATGGACTGTGCAAGTAAATGTTTCACTTTTTCTATAATGAATGACTTTCAATTAGACAAAGAGTTGGTAGTTTCAATGGCAAAAACTCATTATGGTTTGCATTAATTATGTGCATTAAAAGAGAATGCAGCCCAATTTAAGGATTCTGCACGCACACAAAATGGTGAAACGTTTTAAATTTAATTATTGGCAAATGGTAAAAATGTAGCTATTATGGCAATTTAAAAAATGTGCTTGAAATTTCTTTTTTAAATTTATATTTAAAAAAATTCGGGTTTGCTTGAACATCTTTTATTATCCAAACAAGTCGCAAGTTTATAGCATTCTTTAAGGTGAAAATTCAGAAGTTTTAAAATCATTTCTTGTCTTAGAAATCTTTGAATATGAAAAAAAAAATTCAAAAAGTGTTTTTTCTTAAAAATGTATCTTTAATCTCCAACCTTCAAATTTTTACAGTCGTAGAGCCTTTATTAAAGAATGCTTAATATTATGTTTTGAATTATATTTTCATGAAGATTCTGTTAAAGGTTTTATGTTGTTTAAATTTTAAGTGTAATTAAATGTAAATGTGTATATTTCAAATTACATAATATGTTGAGAGCAATGTTGCGAGTTTATTTGTGTAATGTATCAATGTTTAATTAGACAATGGTTAACCTTAGCTATTTACTTGATCTGCACCGTAGATTCTAATGTGAAACATAAATAAATGCACTTATATTACATTACATATAGAACATTAAATTGTTCTATATTTAAATCTGTGTGCTAACTCTGCACGTCTTAACTTCTATGATTCTGGTACATCTAGAAAAATTGTTCTTGAAATGAAATAAATATCGTCAAATCAATTAAGAATATTAGTTCCTTATTATCTAACATTTACGAACTCGAAATTGTGGTCCCCAATATTATAAAAATCTGCATAAAAAATAAAGATTAATTGTTTATATTAAAACGGATGTTTATTTAAAATATTTAAAAAAAAAATATATAAAGAAGAAGAGAAATTAAGTAGCAATCTCTATAAGAAAATACTTTTTAATTAAATTGTATTTAACATCAAATATTAAACCACTGTTACATCGATTTATCAATGTCATAATATAACTCATAACTCGTAAACTTGTAAACACTTTAAATTCACGACGGTTCAATCTGAACATTTAATTTCCTTTAAACTTCACCGTATTTGTTCTTAATGTATTGCCACTTGGAATATCACAAAACTTTCTTTGTATATTATGTGTGCTTGTGCAGTTGTGAAACTTGTCATATTGTTGTTAACTATTTACAATTTGAATGCAATGCTGCGAAAGAGCATCATGTACCTACTCGTGCCCGTAAAAAAAGCATGTGCTAAAAATATGGCAGCGGAACAAAAACTCTTGTTGCAAAGTTTGCCCATCTTTTGGAAGCGTTATGTGTGCGAAAAACTTGAACACACCATTACCAACTTTTTTTGCTTCCAACTGTGCGCAGTACGCTGTATTTTTATTGCATGAAATGCTGAATATCTTAATTAAATCATAAAATATTTGAAGTTTGCAATTTGCAAATTTGAAATACTTACTGCGATGTTGTACCACTTTTTTTATTTTCGTGCTTTCTTGCAGATTTGAGAAATTTTGAGAACACAAAGTCAACAAAACAAAATGAAAATTCATCTATTAAAGCTCTAAATTATTATATTTAAATTGGCATTCGCAGAATCAAATAAGTTGGATAATGCTCATGAATTAAGGAAACGTCTAACTTTAACTATGTGACGTCTGATGGCTAAATTCACCAAAATTCAAAGAGTTGACTAAAAACAATTTCAATTAGATGTTTACATAAAATCATCAATTCATTTGAGTACTCGTACTTTACTCAAAAGATTTCTCAAGAAATTCTGATCCTTTTTCAGCTCTACAATTGGTAAATGTTGTATTAATTCCAAATGTAACCAATAACAATCAAGAAGTTTATTTTCAGTATAGTAGACCCTCGGTAATCTGACAAACTATTTGCAAAACCGATGCGGATTATCGAATTGGTCGGACTAAGGAGTGCTGCAATCAACCTTTATAATCGAAACTTTTAAAGAGGTGTACCTCGTAATTCGGCAAAGTTATTTTGTATTATATGCAGGTGCTTAAATTAAACAACGTCTAAAAATACCAAAATTTATAAAATTAAAATTAACATACATCTTTATTAAACTTAAAAAAATCAAAACAATGTTATTAAGGCGGTCCTGAATATCATTATTTTCTTTAAGTGTTAAAATTTTGTATTTTCCTTTTTATCTTTGCTAAAACATTGCGTATAGATTTCTTAACGTTGAACACTTGGAGAGAAATACGTACAATAAAATGCATTAATTATTAATTCATGTTACATGCTATGTAATCTGCGACGAAATAAATGCGTAATTTGTTACAAAATGTTCGATCATAATTTTTGGGTCATGAATCGCCAGACTAGCGAGGGTAGTTTGTTTGTAGTTTAAACTTTAATCATTGAGCTTCTGAGGATTACAATCGTTCAAAGTGTGCATTTAAAATTCATTAAACAAACAGTCAAAGTAATTCCGATAATTCGAAGGAGTTGTGATCATTGAATTGCAGATTAATAATTTATCTTTATTCAGTTTTTCCACTACTAACTGTGACGCAAGGCTGTCTCTGCAAGAAATTTTTGTGAGAAATTTATTTTTCTATTTAATTTTATAACATAAAAAAACTATAACATCATTATAATTGTACAATGAAATAAAACTGTGCGAATTTACTTAAAATAAATGTGCCAATGAATGCTACACGAAAATGCAAAAGGAGACGCTTTTCCTGCGCGACTATATGTGACAGCATTTGAGAGTTTCGCGCGTAAAGCGGCAACGTGCATTTGATTACTGAAATTATGCTGTAATTATGTGTGCTTGCAATTAAAGACACAACAACGAGGAAAATGAACAATTTAAGCTTATGCGAGTACGTCTTGTTTTATGTGTGTACGTATGTCGTACATACTGTGTGAAAAATGTTTATGCTGGTTAAAACAAAAGAAGCCACACCACATACGGATAAATGTTGGATGAAAACAAGTGCGGGGACCATGGTGCAAAACAAAGGGAGCTCTGGCTAAGGGGATGAGAAGAATTGGTGTGCTCATTGTGTACGTAAACCGCACCATCCATATGCTGGGATGGATGTTGTGTGATTTTATACATTGAGTCAAAATCAAAAGAATAACAAAGGCAATGGATGACGTGTGTATGTATAGGACTGGGAGAAAGCAAACAGAGTCCTTGTACAAATCCGCCGTATAGATATATCTCTTTGTGCAATATAACAAGCAAGTATATGCGGGAAGTGAAAAATAATTGGCCTCCTGTGTCATAAATTGTTGTTCTCAAAAGCGTCATAAATTTCATTCGCGTTGAATGCTTTATTGCTGTTGTCACCATCATCATTGCCATCATGATCACCGCCACAGCAGCCGCGTAATCATCTGCATCAAGGAGCGTCTATATCTCAAGATGATGTGTCACAGACATATACGACGACTACGGGTATACCGAATGGTATTTTGAATACTATGGGCTGAAGGATCCATGCATGAGTCGCGTAAGTGTACCTACACCCCCATATGCTTTATGTGTACATAAATATTATGTAAAGCATTGGGAGAATGGGGAGGCATAGTGATATTTATGCAAAGCTTTCGTTTGCATAAGACTCCGTACATATTATTTGAGGTCTTGCGCGTTTACATTCGTGCACCACGCATTTCTAGAAGTTTGCTCGGCTTAAAACAGGAGGCTGTTTTGCAATTTATATGATTTTTCAAGTGTCTTAAGATTTAACAAAAATATGCGAACATCCAGAACGTAATTATGCATGCATGGCTTTTACAAAAATTTGTGTATAAACGCTGAAATGCGACAACTCTTGCAAAATCTACCCCTTTTATGAATTGAGCACAACGTGGACGTGTGTATAAATAGCAAAAACGTCTTGCATAGTCTTATAATAATCAACGCGGAGTTTCTTGCGCGCAATCGAGGACATTTGGAGTGATTTAATGATTTGCCTCTGTGTGGAATGCTTAAAATATTTTTGCCAAAATATTTATGGCATCTCTAAGCGTATCAATCTTTTAAAAAGCTTATATAGAAGGCAAGAGCGTTTGCTTGAATGTACTTTTAAGTTTTCTTTTTAGGGTATTAGGAATCTATTTTAAAATAAAGAGAACATATATTAAGGCTATAATCAATTGAGAAACAAATATTTCTATATGCCCTTGGGGTCGTATATAAATTAAAAAACTATATTGAAGGGAGAATATAAATACAATTTAATAAAGTTTTTCTGAGAAAATATGATCTTGAATTTTTAAAATTTTTGTCCAAAATTGATTTTTCATTGATATTACATATTTTAGAAATATTTTTTTTTTCAACAAAAAGAGTTTTCAGTTCTTTTGAAGGTTAAAAATTTTAAATTCAATGTCATTCTTTCTCAGCAACTTTTCAAGAATATCTTTAAAAGGTCAAATTTAAAAAAAATGAGTGAAATTTTTTATTTAACTACTACCTACTAAAAACAAATCTTGTAATATCTGCACGTCCATTGAAGTAAGTGTTTATCCCCAAAATTACAAAAAATGTTGTTAACCATAGACTGTTTATGTTAATGACAATATACAACATATACTTATTTAATATTATGTAATTTAGACATTATAAATATAAACATTAAGTACAATAGCAACATGTAAACAAGGAACTTAGGACATTGCGGTATCAAATTTCTCACCATTTTACAAGGGAGGCAGCAGTATACTTAATAAGTATTAAGTATAACAATACTTCACATTTATCATGATTACTAAGCAGCGAGCTACATAATATTTACATGCCAGTTGAAGAGAGCCTTATGTGTGGGCCTGATGAGGGTGGCTGCCGGATATTATACCTACATATGGCCGCGTCTCAAGTTACAGGAGAAAATGTGCAGGAAAAACGAATAGTCCATAAATGTAAGTCAGAGTGTATACGTGTTTTTAAAGCGGTCGCGAATCGCGATATGTGAGGCATACACAACGATCGTGTGAGCTTGTGAAAAAAGGAGATATTTTCTCGTTTAAGTTTAATGGTCCTTTGGAGAGTGGGGGAATGGGAAGAAATTTAGCCTGCATCCTTTTTACACATTGGGCTGTGTGCTTATTTCTGTGTTTGGTTTTTTCATGCTTTTTATTTTTCCCACCCCATTTGCAGCGTTTATTTGTTTTGCACTCCCTTGGTTTGAGCTTGGTGCTGTACACAAATATAATATGTATAGTCTAGATGTGTTGTGAATATGCATACAGCGAATCCCATTTTAAAGAAGCTGGCAATTCAAGACACATTGAAAAGTTTGATTATTCTCTCACATAGTTTGGTACAATCTTTGCATTGTAAAACGTAAATTGCTTTCAATTTGTCTTCATTTTACGATTTAATTCAATTTTATTGCTCAATCAAATCCTTGTATCTATGCGATTAGCAGGAAAGGAGTTTTTTGAACGGTTGCGTGTGTGTTTTTGTATGCATTTTCTTTGGATCGATATGCTTTAATCGCCAACGAATTTCTTATCACAGCCGTTCCATGGCGTGTGTACACATTTTAAAATATGCAGGGTGTGTCGTGTGTCATATTCAAAATCAATGCATGCAAAGTCAACTCATATCAGACTTTTCGCCGCAGTGAATCTCCTTCAATATTCAAAATTTCCATATTGACACCCGATTTAATGATTGATGATCGTAAATATTCATTTGAATGCACTCTACTTGGAATTGAGATTGCTTTTCGTCAACACCGACACCTCTGAATATTCTTTCATCCACCACAGTCACATGTAACACCGAATACACGGAATGCGTTACATTTGTGAGAGTATAGGCAATTTTTTGTTATTCCGAAGGGTGAATTCATATAAAGCTTTCATCCAAAACGAATGAAAAGAAAAGGATCTAGGAATACTAAAACACATGCAAAGGTGGGTGTAATAAAAAAGTGAATGCCATCATGGTGAATAATGCGGCGAAGAAAAGCAACTCAAACGTATAGCTTCATCCAGATCTCATTCTGCTGAATGTTGTTTTTATTACTTTTGTAGAATAATAATTTTTATGTCAAAGACTGCGTGTACTCGAGTTTGAATTTTCGTTTGAGTTCATTTTTCTTAGATTATTTCTGTGGGGAAATCTGCTGACAAGGATAAAAAGATGGGCTAATAACTGATTTTAATTATTCAATATTTATAAAAAATTATTATTCAGCTGGTGCAAAGTGCAAACCCTTCTTGGACTAAGGGAGAGAACGGAAAGGTTATAAATCATTTTTCAAGTTTGGGCTTTAATTTTTTTAAATTTTTTTCGATTCGAAGTATATAAAATCGATAAATGCGTTGTGTTTTCAAAAACGTTTTCTTTTTTGGGAATTTCTAGATCAACCAAAAAACATATTTATTTTTATGATTTATCTCATTCCAGCTCTGGAGAATTTGCATTTTACACCAACATTAATTGTTTTATATTTGGATTTCCCAGTCGGGATTTTGGGGATCCTAGGGCTAAACAATTTTTTAAAGTGTTAAAGTGCATTATTCTACTTAAATGGCAAAGACTCTTGATTTTTAAATAATTAATAATAATCAATGTTTATTTTGGGACTAAATATGAATATGAAAAATTAAAAATCTGTATTTGCTTTAAAAGTATCCTATGTCGAAACATTTTATAAACGCATAATTATGAATTGAATATATTAAAGTGTATGCAAACGATTAGCAAAAGCACTTACGTTTATACTCCGCATGTTCTTAAATAATGCATTAATTTTTATCTATAAAGGTATATGACGATAGCAGCCACATATTTACATATTAAATACTATGCATGTCCATAAAGCTTTAATTTATACATATCAGCGTGCATAATTAAAGAAAGCTTTAAAATAATTGCAAAAAAGTGCAGCACCGCATTTTTTAAAGAGAATTTTTTTCTGCAAGCATCGTCACACACCGATGTGAGCCAGTCGAGTATTATAAATAATATTTAAATTTTAAAAGCTTGTTATACTCGTATTAAAGGAGGTATGTACATTGTTTGTTAAGGCTGTTAATCCATAAACGGTTTTCATCTTGACGTAGACTGTTGAAAAGTTTTCAAATCACCATGCGATCTCTATATTATACTGCTGTGGAGAGTATTTACATAAATATAATGGTTCTCAATGAGTGGGGCCACTTAGGAAAGCCATCATGGGACTTGGCTAATGGCTTTGTCCTTTGTACAGATTTTTCTTCGGACATATAGGACACATCGAGGGTGAGTGTGTGCAGTGCATAAGCATACATGTTTGGGTATTTTGGGCGGACTCGGTCAATATAGTGGTCACTTCATGGTAAGCTGTGGTATTTCAATTTGATGTGGGTGTTGGAGTTTGTTTGTTACTCATAAAGCGTGTAGAACTGCTACAGGTGTTTACTGTAGGAGTATAATAATATCAATGCTTTCATTGCATGCAGCGTTACTTGATGATTTGTGATGGGAGAATTTGAATGCCGACAATAATCAATTTGCATTGATGGGATTTATTCAAGTGCATGTTTTGGAAATTGGCTGATGTTGAGTGTATATTTTTGCTCGTATTTAAATTATAATTTAATATTAAATGTTGGTGTTATCTAATTAAAATATTTTAAATTATTTATGTTGATCAATTAATTGTTGAGCAAATAAAATGTTTTATTTAATTCAATTCAAATAAAACACACTCGTTTAATTTAAACAAAACGCAAATACTACGCTGCAATGATCAATGATTTGTAAATTAAATTATGTAAATGCATAAAATGAAGCATAAAACTTCTGTAAATCCGTTTCCCACACCGACTTTAGTGAATCGGGTCATTCAAACAAAAAAAATTTCCATCACTCCTAACAAATTTCTCACATGCTACGACATTCATCTTCCGCATCAACTTTTACCATGCTCAAATCGCAAACACACACACCCGCCCACATACACAATACCAGATATATCAATCATTCGACTGAGATCACATATAATTCAATTTAACCATCCATACATATTTACACCATCGATTGTGAATTGGCCGTAAGGCAGAGTCATAACTGGGTCACCGATTCACATTTAAACGCTTACACACGCGTCGACTCTGTGCATAGGGAGACACGGTCAAAAGTGGGCTGCTTGGTGCAAGGTTATCTCAAACAAACCCCACACGTACAAACGTACACACGCAACACACGTGTATGTATAAATAATCAAACCCCTTCTAAAATATATCCCCTTAACATACAAAAAGCTGAAAGGTGCTGAAGTTTGTGATTTTAATGGAGTACGCATGCGTGGCGGCTTGTCGGTATTAGTTTATCCATAATTTGGACGCTTGCGTGTTGCACCAATTTGTGTTATTTGTGCAATTTTGCCAAGTTTATCCAAGTTTAGATTTGTTCTATTGTGGAGCAACGGGTTTGAGAGCATCAAAATGTGAGGCGTCATTGGGGTAAGAAACATACTACCCCTTCGAGCGTGGGCAATTACCCCAGCTTAGTGTATAGGATATGCGTTGGTACAATTGCAGGTGTCATTGTGTACTGTGCTCCAACCCAATGTTCCGCTCTATCGCATGTTTTGTACGATGTACTCGGAAAATGCGCTCGTGCAAATTGCGTTGTGCTTCAAACGCACATAATACACATATTACACGTACATTGAGTGTGTGTCCCTCTTGATAGTGATACGTTGAGTATCGTGGCAGAATTATGTGCCTGTTTATTCACAAATTGGGTCAACACGCTATCATACAGATTCCATATTATACCTTTTCGACTTTCGGTTGAGCTTTGAGTGCGGTTTCACAAATTTGATTTTCATTTGAGTCTGTGGAAATAATTACATTTGATTGAAACGGGATGTATTGGAAAATTCTGAATCGGTGTATTTATTTCGGAGCTTGAACCAGAGTTGTTAAATCTGTAAATTTAAATACATTTTTTAGTTGTAATTAAGTAAATTGTTTCACTACCAAAAACTAAACTAATAATATAAATCTAAATAGTTGTAACTTATAGGACTCGGCATCAAAGCCCAAAGGGTTGAAATAAAAGTATGACCCTGCATTTTCAGATTTTGACCTTGAAATGATCTACAAAGGTTTTTCTCTTCTTTTTTTTTGCATTATAATTGACTTTATTCATGTGAAAGCATTTTTTCATGTTGCTTATGGTTTCTGAGATAGAATATGGTGTCATATCGCGCTTGCAAACCCATCAAATGATTCCAAAGGATAATTTCTAGGGATATAAAGTAAATGCAGTTTTAAGGATTTGAAAACTGTTAGCGCCGTTTTTGAGCACCCATTTAATTTTTTTTAAGGGAGAGAATGATTTTTGATCTTTGCTTGACCTTGAGTGATGAGACTTTGAAATAAAAAGTAATTAGGCTTAATGGCGTCAACATTTCATGCAAATACTGGGCCGTAATTAATTAAAATTATATCATTTTTAGTATTATGTTATTATTTAAATATCCAGTACTCTCGTCACTCGTCCGTCCTTATTTTAGAGAATTTTTTTTTTATAAATCACTAAAAAACTTATAAATTTAGATTAATGTTTGTAAACGAGGTCGCCATCTCAAACATATCATAAGGGTACAAATCTAAACATTTCACATAAGGCTTCCATGAGTGCACAGTGCACACATCTCCACCTTTGGTCATGAGCTCATTTTGTTATAAGTGCGAATATACGTGAAGTGTATATATACTGTTAGAGATTACAGCTCTTTCCACAATGCACGTCGTATAATCTCGTATGGCAAAGAAGGTGGCAGTTTCACAACTAAACGGATGAAAGTGTTGTCTTCCTTAAGCGCTGAGCTGCTGCACGATGTTGCCCTTTTTCATTATATTATGATATCTTGTTCGCTCGTTGCCTCGATTACAGCACCTTCTTCAATCTTCATCGCAATATATTATCTCGGCACGCTTCCATATTTTCGTACCACAAGTATACCATACACAAAAGACGTTTTCGCGCATTTTCCTGACACGTGAAGAACAAAGGCCGTAGGTATAATACACAAAAAAAAAAATGAAATGCAATTATTTAAAAAATAAACAAATAGAATTCTCATGCGGCGAGATAACCTCATGACACACAAAATAGGTAAAGAGCGTAGGTACCAGTAGTAGAATTAATGATAATTGGGGTGGACTCAACACAAATTAACGAGCAGCGCGGATAATGGAATCGGATAACAAAATGTTCCCTCCAAATTAATTCGGGCGAATTCATTGCAATTAATTTTGGCGGTTTCGTGTGAGTGGCATGCAAGAATGCAAAAAATTCTCATGAAACAGCTTTAAAGGGAAGCGCGCTGATATAATCAAACTTTTACATGTTCACAATGTCGTCACACAAATTCCATTTCATGCTGTGGTTCTAATTATTATTTTTTGTCAAGAAAATTGTTTATAAGAATAATTAATTTATTACGCATCTAATAACTTTTTTAATGCTAGGTGTGTTACTGTTTTTTGTCTGAATAACCTCGAGATACACATTAAACTAACTTAAGCGGCTTACAGCTGAAGTAAAAAAGTTAGAGAATTATTGTGTAATATATTCAGTTAGCAAATCCTCATGGAGTAAGTGCAGAAATCTCTTATATTTGCATGTCATTACGCAGCAAATCATCCATTACATATTCTTAAATATAGGCATCACACAATGCGCTGCTTTGTCAGATATTCGCCTCTCTCCGTAAGCAGATGATGGAAAGTTGTTTGCTCAGGCCTCAGATGCAATGGATCGAGAAATGATGAATCCATGCAGGAAACATGATGAATGTGCGGTCTTTGTAAATTAATGAACAAGCAAATGAATGAGACAGAGTGGCATATAGCGCTAACACGCAAAACGTTGCTGGATTGATGAAGTTCAGTCGTAAATCAAGACCCTGCGATGACCTTGACTCTTTCGTTCATTTAGCTTTTTGTTTATTTTTCTATTTAATTCCGATATTTTTGTTTTAATGACTTTTTAAGTAGGAATTGCTAATGTTAATCTGCATCATTTCGATTGTGCAATATAATCAATCCTTTCTCGAAACAAATAAAAGGGTTTTAGTTGCAATCATTGAGTTGTTTCTATTTTAGATTGCTTATAAAAGCAAATATATTGGTTGGGCTTAAGGGTAAATTCAAGATTAATTAAAAAATCGAAAATATTTGGGAAGAATAGCAACTCAAGGCTTATTAAAACTAACTATTAATTAACTTAATAACTATTAATTAACTAATTTAAACTCATTTTATCTAATATTTTAGTTTTCCCAATCCATATGATTTGTTTTAGTCCAGACTTTCGCTATTTTTATCTATAAAATAATTTACACAATCGCCTTTAATTTAAGAAAACACATTTTACTCTTTTCTCAAAAACCTTTAAATGTTTGGAGATCATTCAAGGTTTTAACATTGTGGCCAATACATCCCTTTTAAATTGAATAATGTATTGTTCCCGCATCTTCGTATTAATATTATGCTAAAGATTATTTGAAAAGAACCACTGAGACTCCACCAGCGAATCATCATGTGTCGAATTTAATTTACAGTTGAATATGCAGCAGTGAACGTTAACCCCCAAGCAAAACATATTAACAGAATACGACAGTAGCCGCTATATCTGGAAGAGCCAATTGAATACGCAATTTTCAACATTTGAAAATAACAACTCGTATGTAGTACATGCACGTTTCATTTATCAGTTAAATACTATCCGAATTACAAACAACCTTTATGAGTTAACGTTACATATAAACACAGCGCCGTGCATGAAACGCCACAACATTAATCAAAAGTCTGGAGTGTAGTTGAGCCTACACACAGGATGCAAAGTACTCCTATATGGCGCGGTAAATCATTTATCAAACTTTCAAAACCATGTACAGTTATACTCGCATGCACTCAAATGTAGCCTCCCATCCCCTCCCCACCCACAACGCTGGAATGACAGCATAATGTTGCAATAATCAAAATGCGATATAGAATTGTGAATGTGATAATCGAAAATTGCGTGCTACTTCCACTCGTTTTCATCAAATGATTTAAATCAATTTGAAACAAATTTATTCATTTTATGTATTTTATTCTTGTTTATTGGCTGCATCGTTTGGCCCGGGCGGCTTCCACACACAATACACCATATGGCGCGCCTTCAACTGCACCATTATAGTGTGTTCCGAGTTCTCTCTGGTCTGGTGTATAAATATTATATGAATTTATATCGGCCAACCGTGGCAGGCATTCACATAAATGACCATCACCCCTCTCGATCAATCTGTCAACAAAACACATAGATACACATGTACGCACGCAAATGATCTTTTGATTATTCCAATTGAATATCGATGGGAGAAGGGGGGGGGGGAGTGGATTGTATCAATTGTACGTGCACAATGTCCGCAGCTATATGACGAGTAAATAATAAAAACAGCCATCACAATTCGGGGTAGCAGCAGCCGTGGCAATGGCGGCCATTTCATTTTTGTGATACACTATATAATAAAATGTAACCTAAATGACTTGGAACATTTGCACACAATTGTTGTGAATTCATTTCATGTGTGTTTCTATAAAAATCAATTTTTGTTTTTTTGTTTTTTTGCACAATTTTTTTCATTTCAATGCTATCTCATTGGGACAAACAAAAAATTGCTGATGAAGAGCAATGAAATATGTGGTACAAATATACATGGGGTTAACTGTATGCACGCGAAGAGAAAAACAAACCAAATTGCGTTTGCCATTTTAGCGAAAAAGTCAAGCATGTTTTTGTGTGAAGCTTTTGACGCCACAACTCATATTGAACTGGATAGCTTGTGACTTGTGAGTTGTATAAAATAAATAAATGGAGAGGTTAGGGGTGGCGGGATGTACAGAAAAACAATTAATGACTAAAAATGAAAATTTGAAAATATGACTATGTGAGTGCTGGGACGAGGTCAACTGGTGTGGGTGGCTGTGAAAAAAAAAACGAGGGTACGAATAGACAAAGCAAACCGTGAATCGTTTGTAGGGGGTGCAGCCTTTTTTCGCATGAAACTGTGTGCAGTGGCGGTGGTGGTGGTAGTGGCGGTGGCACCATTGTGAAATAAATTTACAAAATGAAATTTTAATGAAAGTATGCCAAGTCATTCTTGCGCATTTGGCGCTTTTAACCGTTGCAAAGTAATTACTGTGTCGACATCTTACAACAATTTTCACACCCTTTACAATATCTTCCTTTTGTGACGCATATAAAAGTTTACGTTCGTAACGTGTTTGAATGTGTCTTAATATATTATTATGTGGAAGAGTTTTTTTTTTTTGATGGAGGTTTTCTTTACATCTTCTGCAACGGGTAGTGAGTCAATAAATTTATTTACTTACATTTTATGGAGATAAATAATTGCATTAAGGGCTAAGGCATTAATTACGTAATGCTTAAATTATATGCAAAATATTGTAGAATTTATTTATTTTTTTAAAATTTTTATTTTGATTTGTTTAAAAAATTTCATTCAAATTATTGTAGCTTTTAAAGAGAAAAAGCTTTGCTGAACATTTAAATCCCAAAAACTGAAAATTCAAGATCATTGTTTACTATTTAATTATATCTCCGAAACAATCCTTTCACTTAACCCTTTGCTACCGAGTTCTACAATTATTATGCTCTACATTATTATTTTCTTACAAATTCACACCTCGGTCTCCATGTAATGCAGTTCTGTTTTTTAAATTTAAACAAAAACCCATTTTACAGTTTTTAATTTCGCAATAAATAATAACGTAGCTTTCCAGTCATATTATTTTTGTAACCTCTTCAATACAATTAAGGAATCGTTTGTTATTTTATAGAAATAACAAAATACATATTTTTGTAATTTTTTTTTGATACGCAGAACAGTACACCACAAAATAATGATTATTGGTATCAAACTTTCAAGTTTCATTTATTATATTTTTTTCATATTCATCAGCACAAGCATTTCAGTTCTCGCCAAGTAAAATTTTTTTTGTTCAGTGCTTCATCATAGCATTTAATTAAAGCAAACAAATTATTATTACGCAGAAATAAGTAAATTACACATAATGAATATTCTTCGAATTTTATGATAAAAGCTATTTCTTTGCAAGTGGTCTTGCAGGGTTTGATTTAAAGCAGCTCAAATGTACATGATTCTTTGACTAACTATGTAAGCGATCTGCAACGTTCTCATTTATGCATATTTTAAATAGGAAGCATTAAAAGCAAAACTTTTTCTTAATGGAATATAGAAGGATTTTTCTTTCAACATTTTACATTAAATTACTTAATAATTTTTAGTTGTACGTAAAGTTTTTGAATAACCAAATTTTTTTTTATTAAGTACTCGTAATTTAAGAAAGGAGCCAACTTATGTTGTTTCTTTGTGTTACGTATCGTTGTCGTCAAACCTCTAACATGAATAAAAAGCAGAATACATATTTTTTAAATTAAATTACATCTGAAAATTATTCTATTTTCTTATAGTTGAGTTTAACTAAAATCCCCATCCACGTCTGCCAATCAAAAGACAAAACATTTAAAAAGAGTTAGGTACATTCAAAATATCTCTGAGGTTAACGTCAAAAATGTCGTCGTCCATTTAACGTCGTACAGGTACACCTCAAACCACACAACACGTACACAAATAAAATCTTCTTTTAGATGTGCGTTTTCGGGTAATCACGTCACGTCATCATTATTCCGTAATCAACACAATTGCCCCACTTCCGAAAGGTTTAGGGCTATATGGTCACAAAAACAGTGTCAGGGACAAAAGGACGTCCCCTCGCAATAAACAAAATACGAAGGGGCTGTATGCTGCTGTACACGCTTCAAAATTATGCTCGACCATTGTTATTATGTGTGCTTTGATATCTATGCGCCTGGTGCAAAAAGGTCAAAGTTTGTGGTTTTTTAGAGTATAACATAAAAAGGGGGGAGGTTTTGTGAGTGTTTCGGACAGGCACAAATCTTAATGTGTGAGGGATGGAAAGGAGGGTGTGAGAACGACCGGAGCTTTTGCTATTACTTACATCCGGTTAAAATTTCTTGTGCAAGAGCACACACACGCGTCACGGTAGTTATAATATTATGTATACAGGCATCAGTTGCAAATCGTTTTTGAGATGCCGGAAACTAATTAATCATTAATTTTGTCACTTATATGATTTGCAATTTCCATCTATGATGATGATGTGTGTGAAGGGGTGAAGGGGGGACACTTGGAATATTTAGAGGGGAGTCAGTTGGTAAATCGTCAGGATATTTCATATTTTGAATACTGAATTAAGGTTGTAAAGGGATTTTATTCGGCTGCAAAGTATTATTTCAACCTACAAAATCGTTTGGGGAAGGAAATATGGTAATAGACGACGTGGCATACTTAGCCTATGTTGGTAGGATGGCGTAGTCCAGGACGCAAAGAATAATAAGTTTCCAAATTGGATGTTGTCGACGCAAGACTGGGAACAGACCTTTATAAAGCAATGATGATAAAAGTTGTATTTCCTATCGGAATCTTTGTTGTTTTTAAATCTTTTAAACTTACAAATTATGATCCAAAAGATAAAGGTTTGCTTGACAGCTGTGCAGTTTGACGTCATCTGGGTATGAATAGTGTGCATTTCGAGATTTTGACGTAAATTTTTTATATGAAAAAATAAAAATAAAATTTTTTTTCGATCATATTGAACAGTATCGAATACAGGGCTTCAATTTTATGTGTTTTCATTTGAACAGGGAATTGAAAGATAGTTCAGAAAGCTTCTAAAATAATAGCGTAACTACATGCAGCAAGTGACACGCGTCTATATTTAAGTAGTGATAAAAAGATTTAGAATCGGTTATCTGTAAGTCTACAGTTTACAATTTATGAAAATTTGAAAGGGTTTTTTGAAACGAACGTGTAGAAAATAAAGAAGTTATGTTGTGACTTGTGATGTAGCCTTGTTTTTAGAATATTCAATTTAAGCCTATTGCTAGAATTACTTAACCACAGAAAGCTATTAACTAACGCGTCCTTTAATTGGGTGTTAATCCGCTGAGACATTTCTGAGCTATAAAACGCGACATGTGTTGTAAAATTCAAATCTACAATTGAACACTACAACCTGATATGATTTTGAATAAGAAGATTTGAAAAGAAAGCATTTGTTTGCCGTTAAACAACCACCAATCTAAGCTCAACAGCTCAAAAGCGTCTTATGTCAAATTAAAGTTTTACATTGTTTGAATTGTTGTACAAGAAGCACACTAGTCTTTTAATGTCAATACGACAAATTGGATCCCATACATTCGGGTCAAAATGGACAGAATGGCTTAAATTATACAACCAACATCCGTCTATTCTCACAACGAATGGTTTACAATAGTTTATCTTTTTTGGAAAGATGTTTCTGTTTACCTTCTTCACCCCACACCCTTGTCTATGTCAAATAATGTCAGAAGAGCTTTTAAAGTGCCGCTCGAGATGCGATTCATTTTAATCATGCGACACACACACACACACACACACACACACACAACATCCATTGTATACATTGAATAGGTAAATATATTATATAGGGAAGTCGGCTCAAAACGAAACTGTCTTTTGACAAAGGTATAATCCGTTACCCTTTTTTAGTCCTTCACACTAAACACAATCTATACACTAATGTATAAACAAATGGATGGATGGATGGATGTGAGATGGCACCGATAAGAGGCATAGTCATTTCGGAAACAACATTGTTTTAGACGCATATATGAGGAAAATACAAAAAAAAAAAGAAAAAGTAGTGTGAAATATGTGATTCTGTTCAACACAAACAAAATTGTGAGCGGTACACAAAAGGGAAATGTCACTGGAAATAGAAATGGAAATGAAATGATTCACCTGTTCCATCTTTGGTAGGGTGTGTTCTTGAGTTTGGCGTATCTGTGTGTGTTGTTTGAAGAGGCATTGTGTAACTAAACTAGAGTGAAATCAAAGCTGGTGCGGTGCGTGGTGTGGAGTGGAGTTTGGGCTGTATGCAGTGCCTATGCAATCGCACATAACAAACCAATTGGAAATGCTACTAAAATTGACAACAAAACACCACAAAATACATACCAATGTAAATAGAAAGTTTTGTGGGGGACCCGGAGTGTGTGTGTGTGCTCGCGTTCTGTAATAATTTATAAGAGGATTCTAAAAAGTGGTCAGAGAATGTTGGACTATAATCTGATTTCGAGAAACTTATAGCTTTTTAGTTGTTTGTTTTTATATAACTAACGCAGATTTCTATAAATGTATAAGCGTATACAATACACATACAGTAAATAAGGCAAACAAAAGGGTGGTGGTAAAAATAACGAGAAATAACATATTTTTGCAAGAGTTTTCTTTCAAAGCGGATGTAGTTCGTATATCCACCATACGTATAATATGTATTATACGGACATAATGCGAACCAACATTCGGATATAACTATGTATGGAATGGCAGCATGAGCATACCCATTAAGCAGAATTAGGTCAACCAAAGTTTAAAGCATTTTGCAACTGTGGTGTGCGGAGCTTTTTCCCACAGTGTTTTTTCCTCCCTTATTTTGTCGTCTTCGCAGGTTTAAAATACAAAAACAACAACAAAATGTCGCCCTTTTAGTTACATTATCGTGGAGCGCTTTTAATATGTATATTATACTTTGTGTATATACAATTTGTATCGAGGGTGAAAACTAAAACTTTGCGGAAGAGGATAATTAATTCTAAAGATTTTAACTTCAAACAGCATCAATTAGTGTGATGTTATAATTAAATACCGGTTTACTATTCATTATATCAATTTAGGTTTAACATGCATGAAAAGAAGGTCCACAATAAGGATATTACACATTTTTAATATGGAATGAAGAATGATCTCATAATTTTTTAAAGCAGTTTTAGTAATAGAAATTTAAATTTTAACTCTATTATATATTATATTAACTATAGCGTATTAATTTCGAAAATTCGAAATTCGTAATGTGAAAAATGCATTTCGCTTAAACGTAACTATCACAATTTATATAGTTAATGCGCTTATCCGATGAAATTGTACACGGAAAATAGCTGAATCAGAATGGAACGTGTTGGCGTATGACAAATAACGCATAATGCAAAATGCATTTCAATATTTTACTAATGAGACAGCATTTGAATCAACACAAAATTTAATTGGAATCATTATTTTTATTATGGAATACTATGAGTGCATTTTGTCGTTTCCGCGTATATTGAATAGCATGAAAAATAAACACTGATTTATTAAACTTTAGAAATAAACAGAAATAAATGTTGTTACATTTTTAACTATTTATTAATTAAATCGCTGAACAAAAAGGTGGAATTAAAATCTAAATACATATAATTTTTATTTTATATTTACGGTGCGTTCTATTGAGATCTCATTTAGTTTAATTTCAAATTTATTGGCCGCAAGCTGAATCATAATTCATGATTTTGTCACTGAATTAAACATAATTTGAGTCTCTAGGAGTGGTATGGTTGGATCGGGAATTTGACTTCGCCTTTTAATTGCATTTAACTCATTTACGATTTTTACTATATGAAATATACTTTGTTTATGTTTCCAACAAGTGTTGCAGCCTTTTGAATTCATTCCTTAAAAAGAGCTCCATCTCTCGTTGATTATAGAAAGTATCTCTATTTTAAAAATAAACCAAATGTCGTCCTATTCAAATGAACTAAATGATATGTTATCTCAATAGAACGCAAATATTATGTACTTAATTATTTAACAGTAGCTGAGATATATTTATATATGTTACTACATTGAAAATTTTAGTTTCTTCGTTAAACTCTTGGACTTTTTTTTAGTTTTGTAAATAATATCTGTAAAATCATAATTAATAAAATCTCCCAAGACGGACTTTGTTTGTGTAAAGCTTGTCCTTCAGAGATTTACTTTAAAATAAAGCATTTTTTTTTTTTTCTTACTTACCACTAAATTTTTCCACGAAAATAAATTAATATTAATGAAGCATTACGATAATTTATTGCATAGGGTTGAGACTTTTAAATATTTTGTAAATTAATTTTCATTTGAAAATTACGAAAAATCACGTTAAGTTTTAAAGGACAATTGAAAAAAAATTGCCATTGCATTGCAACGAAAATTCATTTTTAACTTCTAAAAATACTTCACATAGTGTAAGTTATTGAAATTTGTGCAACAAACAGAAACTACATCGCAGAGAGAGCCAGGTGAGAATTTATTAGAAATTATATAATAATGAAGAGTATGCAATGACCTTGAAATGTTTTTCAAAGCTTTTCACTTTTTGAGAGCTACAAGAATGTAAAGAAATATTTCAAAGATATTTAGGGTCTTACCTTGACCCTAAAATAAAAAATAATGAACCATTACATCTTTTTTGAAAAAGTATTGTACTAATTACAACCATACTGGCTCGGAATAAATTAAAAAAGTCATAGTCACCATATCACCCATTTATTTGTGTAATAAAAAGGCCCTAACTCCTGTAGAATTGCATAATGCATTATTGCGCACATATACGTAAACTTGTTCATGAATAAAATACAATATTTGCAAAAAGGAAGTCAAATAATTGAAATTAGGCAAAGTTTCAATGCTCATTTTATATTCCACCACCAATACATACTTACTCAGTGCATGTTTCGTATTTCAAATGCAGATCATGTTTCCACAGATGCAACACATTCGTGAATGCAATTTTCATATCATATTTAACCGCCTGGTGAATTGTGAAATCTGGGTTTCGACGCCCAAAGTTTGCCCCAAGGCAATCTTTTCGTTGCATTCTAATATAAAGGATATGATTTGTGGCCGCAAATGTGTGTGCGCATTTCTTTTCACATAACACATAATATAATATCACATATAGCACATGGACCATGCAGTGTGTGTGTTTGCAAGAGTGTTCCAAATATACGAGTTATAGGTACATACTCGTGAGTCGTGTATGCCGTGGAATGTAAAACAGAAATACAATTTTCCATTTTCTAGAGAAATGAGGAAATAAATTTATGATTGAAACTGTAAAATTCATTAAAATAAATATTTTGCCCGGATTTGGTTTACAGTTTCGGATATACATTTTTGGAATAACTTATAAGCTATTTTCAGATTGCAACAATATTCAGTCGGACATTTTGAAAACTAAGGGAAAGCTTGTACACAAAAATTTAAATTCATTTTATTTAATTTCAATATTCTTTATTTAATAATTGATGCTATAAAATTTAATAATAAAAAAATTCAATAACTTCTACTCAATGACTATTTTACACAAAAATAAAGATGATGAAAAATTATCGACCTGATGACGTTTTTACCATTTCCTACTACATTGAATACTACCCTTACGGGATACTGAAGGCAGGAGGGAGAAATGATGTTGAACCAACACACAGTGCAAAAGGGAATTGCAGCTAAATTAACTTGTTCAGCCTAAATACTCGTGCTGCAGTGGAGGAGTATAAAGGGAGTACCAAAGAATGTAGAGCTCCAACATTTTGACACCTTTCCCCACCCCCTACAACCCAATTCCGCATTGAATTATATTTTTGTATTTTTTTCTCTCATATACCGAAAACATTTGATTAACTTCCTCTTGCATTGGAAAATATGTGTATAGCCAAATTCCAATCATTCGATTTAAGTTTGTTCCTTTCCGTTTCTTTTTTTTCAGTTTATTTTTTATATTTGGTAACAGTTTTATATATATGCGAGACATATAAGCTTTTTCTGTTACATTTTGGCACAAATATAACCGAATTCCAATTTAACAACATCTGCAGTAGGGCGATGAAGCGAACGAATTGCATTCGCAATTTGTTCCGCCTGTTTCCGTAACACGAACGAACACATTTTAAAGTGGTGATATTAAATTGCTTTAAGCTAATAGCTACATTTAAGGGAGCCATTCGAAATTATTTGGTAGATTTGGTCAAAGGAGGTGCATTTGCATGAATCATATGAATAGCAAATATTGGCAGTTAAGGACTAAGCTTTATATTTAAATGTTAAAATGAATAACAAACGAATAATATATTAAAAATTAAAACCCCCAATACTGTATTTTTATTTTTATACGTCTCTCTTTTCTATTGCATTAATTACCTTTTTGATAATAGTTTAAGAATGAAACTGTTCCATCATCGCTTGTTATGTTGATATTCCATTAAACTGGGCTCCAGATTATGTTTGTTCAAGTACAGTTACAGATTTAATGTGCAGTAATATCCCCAAACATTTGTTTAAGCTCATCGCATGGCAAATGTCGCTAATTAATGACACCCCTCCACACTTAAATCTATTAAATAGTCTCATGAAAAAGTCCATAAACCTTTTACATTTACGTGTGCGGGCTGTTATCTTTGTTGGGACATTTACTGCATCGTAGTCGACATAAAGTAGACCTTCGGCAATGAAAGAGCACATTCGATTCAATAAAATTTACACTGAAAAATATCTGCGAGTAAACGTACTACAAGCGTGTCATTTCAAAAGCATTGCGTATTATTTTATATTCGGTTGTTATTTGTTAACAATCTGGGCAGAAGCTGGAAAGCAATCAATTTTATTTCTTGCAATTTGCAATTTGCGTGAAACATAAATCCTGGCTCTTGTTGGTTAAGTTTTAGGGATCCAAATTGTTTTCCATGTTTTTTTTAGCAATCAAAATACGCATTTGTAGATAATCTCGTGCTTAATTTGATTTTGTAAATTCTAACAATAACTAAATTTTTCAAATATTTGTTTTAATTTTTTACTAGCGAAGAAACCCGTGCGCTGCTCGGACACAACATGTTGTTTTCAAACGCGGATTTACATCTCCTTAGTCCTTGATACATACAATTCTTAATGTGTGAGTGTGTTCGTAGTTCTTCTTTCCTTCCTAAACGGCAAAACCAATTTTTATAATTTTTTTCTTCGAAAACGGACATTTTACGATTTTGTCAATTTGTTCATGAACCGCGATTTTTTCGCAGTTTTCGCGGCTTATTTTTGGTCTTAAAATATGTCTATGTTACTTCGTGAATGCTGACAAATATGTCTGCAAAATTTTGTAGTGATCAAATTAACAGTTTTAGCGTGTTTGATTCCCACACATACATTGGTATTCCCTTTAAACATTTCTACTTTTACCTACTAAAATATGATAGCTCAATGTTTAGGCCAATTTCAATTAGATTCACCTATATTTTTTGTGTTACGAATTTGTAAGGCGAATCAACAAGGATACACTTATTAAATTTAATCGAAATCAAGGGGTCAATCGCATAAAAAGGCCCCACCACAGTAAACAATACTTAAACTCAATTATCTCGGTGTGGTTGCCGTTATTGATTTAAAAATGACTGCGCAAAGTCAACAAACAACATCTGAATGGATACACACAATACCCCCGGTACCGAGAAAAAAATACAAATCAAATAAAGAAATTGCAAATAGGAAAAGCACGCACGAGGCGCCTTAGTCTTTAAGGCAGTAATCTATAAATGCTTCTATATATAGGACAGCGAAATGATTGTATTATATATGTACAGGGATGGGAGAAGTTAGAGGGTGGGGAATATCCCGAAATCACTATGTTGGAAAATTAAGGAAAACATAAATAAATAAATCACCAAAGCGAAAAATTCGTATTAAAAGAAGAAAACGAAACATGTTCTTGTTGTGTACACAATGTGCCCTTTTCTGCCAAAACGTGAGCGGCACGCGGGCGCGCGCCCCCCAACTTCATGTTATATACATAACATACATACAGGTCTTAAAATTATTTGGAAGCCTATATACCGTCGGTGGTTATAGGCACAGGATTCGCTTTGTTTTCGCGTGTAGAATTTTTCAACAACACAACCACAAAATATGACGTCGATGATGACGTCGCATAAAACAAATTTACTTTTACAATCCATGGCAAAATGGAATTCGCCTCACAAAAGAGTTGATGGCAAATCACACGCGTTCCAGCGTTATTCCCATACCTCAACCACCCACCCACAAACTAAACGAGAACGAGTATATTTGTTGAATTATATAATATGCGAGCACCATGCAGCATTTGATTATGTGAACAAACCACAAAACTCAAAAGCTCAAACTGAGTCAGCGTTAACTTGCTGGGCGTTTGTTTTATGCTGTTTTGATTATTACACCCAACGCCACATTACACCCAATCATCCCCTAGAACCCAGTTTCCCACACACTGTTTGATGTTTCCCTTTAAATTTAGATGTGCCCAATGCGCATACATATTTCAAAGCATATACGCTACCTAGACTACTATTAGGTATACAAATAAATTATGTGCGAATATATTTCACAGACGAACGTTATACGGCAACTATACGTACAGTTGTAAATATTTGGTCCTTTGTTTGCCTTCAAATAATAGGCAGCAATTAATTCTCGTTCTGTGTGTTGCAGACAAAAGTATGCCCTAAATATTAAAATCTCTCGCTAATTAGAAAAATGTTCGCCCAGGACTTTCAATAATGTACTGCTTTCGGTGTATGAACAGATTTGCCGCGCATGCAAAACCGCTAAAGCAAAATAAGAGCCTAATACCTACGCACGTCATGCCAAAAAAAGAAAAAAAAGCAATAAGACATAACCACAATTGAAACATAGAACATTGTGCGGTGCACAAAGAAAAACAATAAACATGACAAATGGCGGCCATAGAATTTTTCTTCCCTCCCACGCAGTGCCTATCTATAAGATGTTTAGCATCACATTAGATGCCCCATTCCAGATAACGCCGATATTTCTTTTTGCCATTCTCTTGTTTGCACACTTGATAAATTAAAAATTTCTGGAGATATTCAAACGTCATAATCAGTTGTGCGGGAATTGTTTTCGCTCCTTGTTTTTTTTTCACCAGTTCTTTCTGCAGCTACCATCATCGTTTTTTACATTTCTTAATTCGTTTCGCAAGTGCGATAACACTCGAAGATGAAATTACGGAATCTCATTATATTATGTGAATTATGTAAAGAACAATCTGAAAGAAAGATCTCGCTGGTGAGTTTACAGAGTTTATTTAATTAATTACGGGGCATCATGTTAAAGTTGAAAACGATTAGACGTGTAAATTGAGTGTGGTTGTTGTCTTGGTATAATAAGTATAAATTCTACTAGTACATTTAAAAAATACAAATATTTTGCTCATAGTCTATTTCTGTCGTTAATTAAAATTAATCAAAATTCTACATCACAGGGAGATCGAGGTGTGAATTTGTTACTACCTGATACATCGTAGGCAGATCGAATAACGTATTTTTGATGTTGAGAACTTCATATTTTGACCTTGAAATGTTCAGCATAATTTTTTAACTCTTCAAAAGTACAATAACTTAATTATAGACCTTTTTCCATAAATAAATTTAGCTTCTGAGATTGAAATAGTGTGGACTTGGATTTATTTTTTTGGCCTTTATTACAGAAGTTTCTTTTTGGCTTTAATTTAACTTTTTTACACACTCAAAAAGTGTTAAAACTAGTTTCTTCACCATTAACATTTTTTCGAAAAAGTTTACGAATGTAATAATCCAATACAACCATGCTGTTGCTTAATAAATTTTAAAGGACACGAACATTTTATAAATAGGTAAACCGATTGTGCTCAAAAGTTTACTAATAATTATTTTTAAAATTTTTAAAATTAATTGTTTTGGATATTTTCTAAAATTAATTCAACGCAAAATTTACAGCTCAAAAAAAAAAGGATATTGTTTTCCAGTAATGTTAAGATTTTATTATTTTAATTATTATTTTAGTTCATCATAAGTTTCATCTTACAATGCATCCCACATCATATTATATGCACCTTTATCGACGAATACCTACATGGCATACTCAAATCTTATTTAATGTTAAGGATTTTTATAAGCCTTTTCATTCTCCACATATAATTTATCTAGTGCACTCTTCAAAAACCAGAATAAAAACAAGAGCAAACTGGAAGCAGTACATTTTTGTGTATGCGAACGCCTACATCTCGTGAATAACGATGCACTGGTAATAATACGTACTCATCATTCACAGAGAAAGGCCGCACACAACACACCATAGTCCTCCATGGCACGGTAAAAGGATGAGTGAATGACAAAGCATATTGTTTGCCTTTAAACCTATAGTAAGAGGCCAAGGGAGGATAATAATAAAAATGTCAACACGTCCTTTGGCATCCCACCCCCAATTGTGCAGTGTGTACGTACCCTCATCGCGCGGGCAAAATTCTTTTTGCATGTGCTGTGAGATTTTATATTTTGCAGTGCTCATGCCCTCTCTCGTATTTGTTTATTATCTTCCTTTTTGGTTATTTCGTTTCAGCTACACTTTTATTACATCGTAAAGTCATTTAACTAAAGTGAATTTTTTTTCCAGTCCTTTTGGTTGTTGTTTTCTCACATCCTAATTTTTTTGTATGCTGCGTCAAAAAAGGAACTTTTTATTTAATTTTTTTTAATTGGATCAACTAACTGTACCTATATGTCCTTGCAAATTTAAACACCGCATTTCTATTGTTTTGATGCATCATTTTACTGTAGGAGTGAGAAATCATTGTCGGCCATGGAGCCCATTTATGCAAGAATGAGATCATGTACATAATTAAGAAAATTACATAATGTGGATTTAATTTTAAACGGAAGCTCCAACTTGCACATTTTTCAAAGTCTACACTTTTGTTGCACAAAAAAAAAGCAACACACATGTATCATATTTGCGTTTCATTCGCACTGCATAATTCTCGCGTATAAACGATCGTATAAGCGTTTGTGTATGTGTGCGAGATTTTAAGCGCCTCACTGTTACAGTACTGAGTACTGCCACCCTCGCCGTTTACTATCTGTGAGTAATGTGTTTTTAATTACTTAAAATTGCTGCACCGTGATTGTAAATTAATGTTGAATTTAAGGAAATGCAGAAATTATAATTTGCGAAATGAACTTTGGAACTGATTTCTGCACTCCAACTCTTTAAACAGTGTACCCAGTGTATGCAAACATAAGAATCTCGAGTTCCCCTTTATGCCATTGCCTGTGGGCTATGAGCGTTCACGTGCAGTAGGAAAAAAGACAAATGAAAAATAAACAAAGTAGAATCTACAAAGCGTGTCCATAAAAACGTCGTTAATCGAAAACGAATTTTCGCCATCGTCTACACCCACTCCCGGTCCCAACCTATTGACCCAATGTCCTTGTAATGCTAATAAGCTTTCAACAGTTGCCGCTAATTATTCGGTTTGTCTGCATTTGAGTGGAAGATTAGTCGGAATTATAAGGGATGCCACCATTCTCCGTGATACAGAATAAACAAAAATTCCAGGCAATTAAATTTGAATACAATTTGGAAGCTGAGGGAGACCGGTGGAATGAATAGAACTGAAACTTTGTGATGGGGAAGAGCCAAGGAAGGATGATTTGCAATAGGAATGTATTTGCTTTATAGATTTAGAAAAGTTGCTGATCGATTCAATGTCATTGGCAAATACTTCAAACTATGGGGTTTAACTTTATTAATGCAGTGATGTTCAAATTATGATATGAGTGTTATAGGCCGTTAGTGCGAGTTTCGTCTGAAATAAAATTGACACTGAATTCTTTTGACAATACATACTCACTATATATATTAGAACTTAAACGCAGGTATTTCTGTAAAACACAATAAACAAAGTAAACGAAAGCGCACCCAATTTCAACATAAGCGAGAATACGAGGAAATGTCAAACTGAAATTAGTTATCCCACTGCTATTATCTTGCAAATTCCCTCGTCGAACAAATAATAATTAAAATCGAACAGAATGAAAGTCAATGGGAATTAGTAATCAGTAATTTTGTGTGTACTTTCCAATTAGCGGCGTACCAGTAAATTTGCCACTTTGTAAATTAGGAATTTTCATTCATAGTAAATTAATTGTTGCTGGAATTTGTAATTTATATTTTGGTTTTGCGTAAAAGATACATTAACGGAAAATGGCAAACTTTCAGCTATTTATTTAATATAAACTATTTATTTTATAAGTGGATTCAGTTAGACAATAATTCGATTGAGATAAATTTATTAGACTTAACAATAGGACTGTGACAAGATTGTTTTAGTGATCCTTTTGTTGTGAATACTGAAATCCATTACAGGTTAAATATTAAGAAATGGACATTGAATTACTGTAACCAATTTAAAATACTAAATTATATTTTTTAAATATGAGAAATTACATTGTGAATAATTATTAGTGTTTTACAACAAATTGTTTCTTTAAAAAATTGTAAATTTTTAGCCCGATCTTGAAAACAGCTGGACGGATTTGCATGAAATTGTAAAATATAAAAACAGAGAGAATTGAAATCTGTTACAATTATGTCTATAAAAAAGGACAAAAAGATAAAATAAATTTTCAATTGAACAAACATTTATTTTAATAACGCATGTTGTCCCCAAAAATGTATGCGAGCAATACAAAAGGAATTGAAATTTTCAAAACAGACGATTGGGGTGCACGTATTACAACAATACGGGTCTTCTACAATCAAACACACATGTGCATTGTTATTTATTTGGTCTGAGGCTATAATATCTTGAATGCAGGGTTTGTACATATTTACATCCCGCTCACAATCTCCTCTAATCTATATGTATGCAACTACACCTGAAATGGTGAGCTTTTTCTGTAAACTATGAGCTATCTAGGCATACTCGCAATGTACGCAGGTGGTGCACGACTCAATAGATTGATTATGTTGTAGTCGGTCAGTTGGATGTTAAAGCCAGCAAGCATGCATTTAATACATTATGTATGCTGGTGGGTATTTGGTATTTTATGCGATAACCTGTATATGTGCACCTTGGAATGATCAGCATATAGGTGCAAGTACAAACGGGGTGAATGCGGTGTGTTGCGAGTTGCCTGGCCGGCCCAATTCAGATACATATATTGCCAAAATTTCGACGAATTGTGGGGGTTGAAATTCGGTAATTTACGATCCATGTTTGTTTGCAGCAGATACAGAGTCAGGCTGCACTTAATACACTGCACATTGCACATAATTTACTGTATAGAACATAATGTATGCGTTGTGCATTTCAGCTTACTGTATGTATTTATATGGATTTAGTTTTTTTTACACCTACACCCCGCTACACGGCGCGACTGTCAGTATTATTTGGATTTGTTTTTGCTCAAATAAATTCTCGAAATAATTGTTTAAAGCTTTTCAAGGCCACGGGTGCAACGCCTCACCCCACTTACTGCAGTACTTTGGCTGAAATTCATATGATATCAATCTTGAGCTCTTTGCCATTTTGAATTTTTGATTCATGCGTGTTTTTCTCAACAAAATTTTTTTATGAAATTTAAAAAAGAATCACTTTAATTTCTCTATCCAAAAACGTGCAAATTATTGTAATTGCTAAAATTTTATATGATGTGGAATTACATATTTAAAAGAAAAATCCGAAGAATTAAAAAACAAATACGCAGGGGGAGCTAGATGTAAGTTTATTTCTTCTGGTACAAAACGGCAGGAACGTATTTTTGATATTAGAAACTTAATGTTTTGATCATGAAAAGTTCAGCAAACTTTTTTACCTCTTCAATAGCTATTGAAGATTTTTCTTCAAAAACATGTATGGTTGCTGAGATATAAATACTCGTATTATGGCCTTAGAAACAACCATAATATGAAAAAAATATTTAATTATTTTAATATTGTAACCTTGAATTTTTATATTTTAACCTTATAATTTTCGGCAAATTGATTTGTATTATAAAAGACTATATTTATATGAAAGAATTTTTTTTAAGTTGCGTAAGGAACTTGTCACTCTTACATCCCTTTAAATCACCACAAAGAATCATCACACGATGCAGTTTTGTTTAGAATACTTTTACAATGATTTTGAAAATGATCACAATCTTTAACGCTGTTTTTGAGCACTTATATAATTTTAAAATTTTTTAGCGAAAAAATGGTTTTCTCCTGGACATGATCTTGAGAGTTGCGACCTTGATATAAAAAAAATCAGAATAAATAAAACATTCGGGGTCGTTGTAAATGAATAATTTATGAAAATAACTCGCTATGCGGCATTTGGTTTTTAATTTTCTTACATAAAACGTGGTATGACTGTACTTATATGCCATATGAATAAAATACACTGTGTATATGCACAAGACTGCAGTCGCATTAAAATAAATAACGTTGGATAATTTGGGTCAGTGGGTCAATAATAATTTTGGTTCATTTTCCTAATTTAATATTTTAAACAGCGTTAGGTGTTGGTGAGCTTTTTGTTATAATGTCATATTATAGGATTGTTTTATCGACTCATCATGGCGTGGCGTTGTTAACAAGGATTACGATTAACTCTTGTACAAACATTTGTGGGACTAAACTTAAACACCTGCTTATTAATACTGTAGTATAAACAAGAACGAGTATAATTTGACATAACTATTTGTGATGTGGACCAAATTCACGAAAAGTTTGTCAGACCATGTAATTTGTTATGAAAATGACAAAAACTGAATGCGGAAAATATTTATTTGGGAGAAAAACGAACATCGACTGTTATTAATTGTGAAAACAAATCTGTTGGAGAAACTCGAGACAATTACAAAAATTAACGATGCTGATACATTTTGCAATCGTATAACATATAGCGACATGATTGGGGATTGTGTAAAGAGAAACAGATAAAATAATTAAATCATTTGTATTACATAACTTTTGTTCGGTTTAGTTTTTCCATTTTTTTTTTTGTTTTTTTTTGTAATGTCCATACACTTGTGTGCGTTCAACGTACGTATTTTCTCATAAAAAGGCACTCATGTGTGTAGCGTATGTAATATCGGTATGGTGAAAGCATGAAATTTACGAATCATCCCCCCATCGTGTTCAACCAAGATTTCTGCACCAGATCATTTCATTTTATTGCGCTGGTCGCAAATTATTTTCGTGGTATAATTAAAAAAGTTATATTTTTACGAAGAACGAACGTTTCGGAACTTACCATTCTGTAGAAAACCTATATTTATACATCACACACACAAAGTATTAGATAGGAGGCATGTGCTCCAGCAAAATATCCAGCCAAAGACACCCGCAAAGATAAGAAAGCGCATTTATGTTCTACACTTCTACTGAAATATAATAGATTTGTCTTTGCCACAGATGCCAGCCAGTCGAGGGAAGAGGTTTAATAACAGTAATATTTTTAATTAGGCCATCGTCATGATGTATTAAGTGCGGCGAGGGTGGTTTTTTCTCCACTCACCACATTGGTTGAAGCCTTATTCATTTTAGTTTACGACTTTATCCCCGTTATGTAATGGATTTTTATGGGCACTGTGCAGTGAATATAGTACACGTCCTGACAACCACGCGAATTGAGTTTCAATTCAGCTGAACGAAGAGTCTTCTATACAGCGATTGTAGATCATGCAGTTGAATTTAACTGTTGGCATTGCGTACATGTTGCTGGCAATGCAAATGGCTGTGATTGAATAATTCAAGGAGCTTTTGTTCGCAATAAACGTTTGCTTATAGAGCTAAACACTCGAGAAAACTGTGAATACCAATAGAGCGGATACACCGAGAGCATATTATGTGAATAGTTGAGTACCTAACATTCATGAAGTTGTTGGCCAATTTAATATAACATTTTTTTCTGTATCTGAATAATATGTGTGGAGTTTAAATATTTCTTTTTTCCGTTTTATTTTAATAAAAGGTCTATGCATTATTTTAGTAATTATATAAGTTATTGAAAAACAAACTTAAAATGGAAAAATTAAAATTTAAAAATACTGATTAAAAAAGGTTTTCATCATCCTTTACAATAATTTCATGTTTTTTTTAATACGATTTTATACATTTGAGATAATTGCTCTGTTGTAAATAGGACTTAAGACTCTTTTTCCCGTTTTTATTTAAATTTTGTTAAAGACTGCTTGTTTAATATATAAAATCATGCAATTACCTGTTTTCTCTAATAATTCTAAATTAAAGATGAGTCATTTGTTTTCACAGTTGTTTGTAAAAAAGTTCTGGTTGCCTTTGTCTTCCAGCTTTAGTTTTAATCTTTTTAGTATAATTATTTGATCTACGATTTTAGCAAACAGTGAAATATTATTCCTTCCCTTCCTCCGAGATGTTAAACACAATGTGGAAAAACCCCTGACATAGAATTTTTATCAGATTAAATCTTTTAAAACGGCAAGATTCCTCTTAAGCCTTAAGGCACTAGCATATAAATTAAAATATAAAAGCCAGCGCAATTACCAACAAGTTGATAAACAATGCTTTTAAGTTTTAAGTGCATTTAACAAAAACGGATAATAATGACAATTCCGCATTCAACAGCCATTGTCCATCTTCAAATGCATTGCATCTCTCGTCAATCTGTCTGAAAACGGGCAATCAAACGAATGGACATAATGTACACATAACAAAAGTAATAACTCAACGTCGCCATCCAAACTAATTGTGCTAATTCAGAAACCCGTCGAGCACTCAATTGCCACTATTTTACGTTGATACAAATGTGCAAACTATGTATGCTCCCAAATTGTTTCCGTAATCTACAATTTTCCAGCAATTTAACGCTTTCCACCATATGGCGTTGTACTATGCTGTACATCCTGGCCATAAAATGTTTAGTTCTTTGTTTCTTTAATTTATTTCATTTATACTTTCTTTGGTTGGATTTTCTCGATGTTTAAAAATGGTGTTGCCTGCGTATATACGAGTATGTTTTCAGTATTTCACTATATTTTGTGTATGTACTTTGCAATAATTTGTTGTTGAATGCGCATATTGTTGTGCAGCGTTGGAAATTGGAATACAATGTGGCGAGGAACATCAACAAGGCAGGGTATTAAATATAAACCCAATTATGAAATATCGATATATATGGAGGATTTAATTTCGGATTGCACAAAAGGATATTGATTAAATAATTTTTTTTTTCAAATTGCAATTAAAAATACATGTTTGGAATGCATTTTCATGCATCCTTTGAGCAATCTACAATAATCATATTACTAATGAAGCTCATCAATTCAATTTAATTACAAAGGACTCTAATTGTTGCAATTAAATCATAAATTTCTAAAACAGAATTATTAGTTATATTCATAACATAAATTTACACTAAATGCAAAGTAATTTTGACGCATTCGCAAATAAGACGTGTTCCCTCTGTCTTACATCAACTTTGTACCTGTATGAGTTTGCAATTTAATCAATACGCGTGTATCAGTAAAAAATGGTAAAAAATTCATGTCAAATGTGATGCCATAAATCATGAATGGAATTTTTGTGATTTTCCTCGAAAATATTTCATTGTTTCCTTATGGGTGTAAACTGTAAGGGTGCCGCAACACATAGAACTCTTCTCCGAATATTCAACACAAATTTTAGTCTTGCTCAGATCATTTGTTAACGTTTATTCACTCAACTCGATTTGTGCCCCACATACTGTCGGAAACATTCTTAAAATATTAAAAGATTTACAAATGACTGGTCATTTATTAAATTACATCATCTTGTTGCTGTTGTTAAGTTATTGCTTCCGCAAAAAGGCTTCATCCTTTTTCATCCTCAGGAGGCATACACTGTTTGTGTGAACCCCCACCCTTCCTATTTTTGTAGGTGATGGTTTGTGATGTCGCAGCCGTGACAAAGGGGTGATTGGAGATGTTTCATTTTAGGTTTCACTTAAATTCAATTGATTTACTATTGTCTCCCTTTCATTGAAGTACTTTTTCATCTAAATGGCGTCGATGACTTTGGACAGATGGGAACTTCATGATGTGAAGACACTAATATAAATAATTGTCTCATCAAGAGACATAACAATGTCGACTGTGAAATTGATTAATAAATAAACACTTTTAGTGAATATTTACAGTTGAATACACGTCAATTTATTTGATTAACATACATTTTTGTACTTGTGGCGTGTGCTGTATCATATGATCGGGGATACCAAGTCAAATTATAAGTAATTGGAATAATACTTAATACTTCTTAATTTGTATTGTCTCTAGAAAAACTTTGAAAGAGGCGCTTTTACTTTTATTTTATAATTCAAATCAAACCCATCCCTGGAAGCAGGGTACATTTTTCATACATTTACTGTAATTAGAAAACACATTCTACCTACATTACGTCACACACATTTTATTTAAACTTTATGTGCCATGGAAACAAGCTGAGTATTTTGATTAAAATCGTACCTACATCGTTATTGCCAATGATAATCAATAGTTTGTGTAGTTCCTTCAGCATCCTCAAACAAAGCTGATCCAATCAGAGTGCACATTCTGTATTCCGTTTGAAAATACCATCGCTTTCTCTGCATGATGCTTTGTGAGTTGCTTTGTGCAGTGAACATATACTGGATATTAATTCCAAATAGAGCACGTATCATGCAATAACAATAAAAATTGTTTAGCAATTTTCATGCAACATGCAGCGGGCGGGCGAGGCAGGGGTGATAAAGCCTCTTGGTGCAAATATTTCTGACTTTGTGCATGGTGCAGCGCTGCTGACTAACGGCGACGACGATGCATGCAACAACGAAATTTTGAAACACGTCTCCACAATTTTTCAATTGCAATTGTAATTTTCCTCGATTGTAATTTTCATGAAAATATGCGAAATGAACGCGATAACGCTCTGCATTTTTGGATACACATTGGAAAGGGTGGATTGTAAGCTTGTTCATTGACGAATTGTACATGTTTTGAATGAAGAGACAATTATTATTTCGCGTGAATGCAGCAGTGTACAAATTAGACCGAATGAAATATTTCCCATGATGGAATACATGTTCGCTGGTATCTCCGGCTTTGAGTACATATTAAAAAATTGTTCAATGCTATTTGCAATTAGTTACATGCTTGTAGGCATACAAACAATTTGGTCGATCAGTTTGTAAAATTCCTAAATGCAGTTCAATGAAAATTTACATTATTTTGATGAAATACTATCAAACTACAGCGCAGGGAGAGCGAGGTGTAAATTGAGTACTTTGTAATTTACATAAATTCGCGCCATCTTACACATTTTTATTTTTATTCATGTATTCGGTAGGCACTTCCTCAACGACCCTAATATTGTCAATAAAACGTCCAACTATCCTTACACAGTTCTGAAAAAATTAGATCAGTCTAATGAACACGGGAATAAGTGTTATGAAAATGACGTTACGGCGTTATTGGGGGAACCTTCACTGGGGTACGGACCTCGCTACTCCTACGAAAAAATGGTTGGTTGAGATAAATTATTAATTCTAAAAGCTCTATCTATTACTAAATAAAAAATATAATTTTACAAAAAAACAATATTGTATTTTATTAAATTAGGGGATGATTGGGGTTCAAAATTCCTCGTGCAAGTAATTATTTTTCCCCATCTCAAGATGTTATGCCAGAAATCTGACCACAGAATAACTTGCATACAAGCTGCAAATTAGTCAATACAAATTATGGAGCATCCCCCACCCCCTCCCACCGTGAATTGGGTCAGTATTAAATGTACAATGTACATATGCATGTTTGTATGGTCTAACTATACTTGCTATGCGGCAAATTGGTTCTGGGATATACCCCTGTTTGTCATCAATGTAATGGGGGTGTGGTGAGTTTTGATGGGATGTCAGCAATCGAGTTTGAGGCGATGTAAATTCTGTGAATCCAAGAGATTACAAGCGAGAATGTCGTGCATAATTTTATGTATACAATCATAGACGTTATAGGCTGTGTACAGATTGTAGTGTAGAGTTAGTCGTTGCGTAGACGAAATTAATTGTAATTACAAGCCTCTTGCAGGCTTGTCCTCCCCCTTTCCAGTCGCACAGCATATCACCACCACCACCACCAACCACTACCGCATCTAATTGTTATTTTGGAATTACATTATTTTGCTGGAATTTTGATTTGTGTAAATGACAGTTGGAATATTTGTGTTTCATGGTAAATTTCGTCGGAATCTAACAGATTATTGTAGCAAATAATTGTTTCAATATGAATTTCACCATTCTCGCCAATAATTTCATTTTGAAATTACGAAATTATTGTAAATGTGGTAATTGGTAGTGGAGGGTGGGTTCGACATAATATTAAATTGTTTAAATGCAGTAAATGTGTACACACCACATATTTCATTGTGTTTTTGATTCTGCCTAACATTATTAATTTGATAAGGGATTGTGGTTGTTATTTAGGAAATTTTGCAATTTGCATGTAATGAAATTTATGGCCAATAAAATAAAATTGGGGATTGTTTTTAAATCTCTGTAGTTGAATACAAAAAACTCACACGCAAAAATGGAAAAGAGATCAATCAAATTTGTTTATTTTTTGATACAATCCGTCTTCCTTCCTATCAGAAACACACATCATATAATGACTGAAAGGCTTCAAGAGACGACGAACAATAATAATTGATGAGTGTTTTATCACTCCCATCAGTTTTCACATAAACTACATATTGTTGGGTTTGTACAGAAGCGGGCAGAAGCATTATAAATTGAGGATACATATAATAGGGGTTCCTTGGCGTTTAATAAAATTGCGTCATGAAAATCACGAAAGTCATGAAAATTTGATGGTGAAATATGTTTCCTTAATATTCTATTTATTGCACATTAACTGCCAATCTAAAATAGCACTGCTTCTTTATGACTTCTTATGCAACTTAGCTTGTTTAGTTAAGTAAAAAGAATTAAAGTTTAAAACTCATATTAAGCACCCACATTTATACATTTATCAAGTTTTTCGCATTCAGAGTTGGAACCGCATTGCATGGCACAAAGCTTTTGTTTTACTGAGAATTCTGTCCACGTTACACGTATAATATTCTCGCATAGATAACATACACACGTTAACCATTATTATAACCAGAACTGGCATCATAATATAATGAATACTTGGCAATTAGGCACATTATCTAAGAAACCATTATGAAAATGCAGCCAACAGGGAACACATGTGCTAACCATTTGGGATGCATCCAAAATGACATCAATTTGAATCAAAACTTAAATTGGGTTTGTGGATTTGTATGTTGTATAAGGACAACAACTCATTATGTAATTAATTGTGCCAACTTCAAGATGGAAAACATTTTAGAGTCTTTGGATATTTGCCAAAAAAAAAATGCACTGCATTGTAATTCCCAAACGGACGTGAATAATTTTTTTTGTGGTTAAGATAATGTTCCCTTTACTCAAAAATTGTATTTCAAAAATGGCGGCATGGAGAGCCACGCAACAATTTGTATGAACAATTTGAGAGAACGGATCCACCTTAAATTCACTTTTAGATAAATAATTTAATATGTCTGTGTAGCGATTTCCGGTCAAAGTGGAAATATATTAACACAAAATGGATCCACCACGGTAATTAAATTGTGAATGTGTGCGTAAACTACTTAAATGTATATATTTTATATCAAGAGATTATTCTGATTTTAATTTAAAATTAAAGTGATTCGTAAACATATTAATAAATGTGGTCTCATTTTCTCTCAGTGTAAGAATGCGACAGAGCTCCTACTGATTATTTTGTTGGTGTATTTTTTTGTACATTTCCGAAATATGAGTTCTTAGGACAAAATTTTATTATTGCTCAATATTATTAAACATTTTTAAATTAGTTATGAGTTTCTATTAAAACTTAGCTGGAAAACAAAATGAAAATAATGAAAACAAAAAACTTGGAAATCCACACACCACGTGAAACTGAGAATAAACAATACTTTTCGGACTTTTAAAATATTAAGGTTTTGTCATGAATTTGAATTTTTGCTAAGACTTTGAACTAAGATACCTGTTTTCTTGGCAATTTTAAAATGTCATACATTTAAATTTAAAAAAATGGCAATTAATTTATTTTCTAAGATATTTTTAGTTTAGTTTAGTTGCTTTTTTGAATTTAAGATAAATTGAATAAATTTACTACTCCAGGGTGGGTATTAATATATTAGTTCAATGGTATTTCCAAAATCATTAAGAAATTTATCAAAATTTCATATATCAGGTGCTCTTGAAACGGTATAAATCAAGCATGGCGTTCCATTATGTCTATTTATGAAATATAATTACAAAAAATCGTAAAATTGCCTTATTACCTAATTATTTTGAAGTACCAAGAAATTTATGTGCACAGTATTTTATTTAATAAGGATTTATCGAAATAAAATTGGTCTCAATGAACCATTTAGCTAATATATTGTTGCAATTAATTCTCATTAAATTGGCTGAACGTACGCATCGTTGAAAGCATTCATGATTTCCCAACGGCATTATTAAAATGCTGTTTTCCATTATAAATGTATATCGAAAGACATTATAACTTGATTTTGTGCAAACTACACGACAGAGATTTGCACGAACACTCCCATCCGATTACAGCAATGCATCGTCACCAATCACCATGCATGTTCCCTAAGCAAATTTGTTCACTTTCATAATTCCGCAAGGAACATAGATTTTCTCACTTAACTATATGTATATGCAAAAAATCCCTTTCGATCATGCGAGCATGCTGCATATATAGGATTTTTTGTTGTTTTTACAATAAACACGAGCACACACATACCCACTCAAGCAGACTTCATCAACAAATGAGTTTTGTACTCCAGTTTTTGCGTCATCATATATATATGCGAGATGCATTTTTTTGCCTGCTGACCCGATTTCTATGTGGATACTACGAAATGCATATCATTGCAAAAAGCACAAAAATAAGTCGAACAAAGCAATATCCATAAAAGAAGCTGAGTTGTTCCCATTTCAAGAACGACGTGTGCTACAATTCCGTATAGTATAGAAGACTTATCCATCGCTCTAATGGCCACACCAGCACCCACCACATCCGCCCGCACCACATACTCGTCTCAGTGCTGACTCCTTCACCAACATCCACCAACCATTTCGCATTCAATATCCGGGTATATACGTGTGTAAAGCTGAACATAAGGCGATCAGGCGTCAGCAGCAACAACTCAAGAGAGTAGTTCATTGTTTTGTGATTTCCTTGATGCTTTTTTTTTGTTTTGTTTTGTTTTGTTTCGTTGCTTTCGATGAACGAATTTTCATTTTGTATATTTTTCCTGAATCTGAATTTTTGCCAAATAAAGAGTAAACGAAAATTAAACCAAATCTCAATGATGAGCGCACACTCCAAAATTTTTACATGATGAAATGACTCCTTTGACGGCGTTTTTATTTTATTTATTTATTTATTTATTTATGCGCGAGTACGGCATAACCTGGAGGAGCTTACATTAAATTTATTGCATACAAGTAAAAGCTTTAACAAATGCGATTTTGGAAACAATTGTTATGTGAAACGATGTCGGCGCTCATAACATGTGGAGTACCGGGTACTGGGTAGGTACGTCTAGGATGTGTGCTTTCATTCTCATAAAATGAAGGATAATGAAATCACGAATGTTGTGAAATGGCCAGTTGTCAATTAAATGGAACAAATTAATTCACGTTATATGTTTTCGGCCATACAACATACATTTGTTGGTGGATTATGTTTGGCTCGTTTTATGCTCGGGGCATTTCCGGCTATACGTTTATATGGAATTTTAACGATGGTTTCAATCGTTAAGGTTGTTAAATTACGACCAGTGTGACTATTGAAAGCTTTTATCGGTATGCTTAAACGCAAACAGTTTTGTGAGATTTAAAGGTTTGTGTTATTTTATGCCAACTCTTGCTTGCCGTGTTTTTGTTTCTGACGATTTAACCGCTTTAGGCCTGTAATGAAATATTTATGTAGTTGAAGTTTGAACATTGCAATAAAGTGTTTGCTGAATTCTATAGTTAGGTAAAATTTAATTTTTAAATTAAAATCTACTTACCTGTTTTGTTTTGAAACATCTTTAAATTGAATAATTTTTAAGTATTAATACTTATCAAAGCTTCATTTTTAATTTATATACGACCCCAAGGGCATATAGAAATATTTGTAATCCGACTTTTTTCGGAAAAAAATGTGCAAAAGTGCGTCCGTACTATTGAAAAATGGTCGAAAAAAAAAACTTCTAAACTACTGGACCGATTTGTATGAAAATTTTTTGTAAACTATTAAACAAAAATATAAGAATTTTCGAATTTTATAACGATTTTTCGATTTCAGATCCTTCAAGGTCAAGTTATTGACAAAAGAATTTTTTTTTCGTATAGGGGCTCAAAAATGGGTCCTACGATTTTTTTCATTTCCACAACAAATAATCTTCAAGGTATCTTAAACAAAACTGCATATATCCTATATCCCGCTAGATGCTCCTTCTGGCGAAAAAGGGGGTGGACAAGGACAAACCCCACTTTTCTATCACAGCCACCTTGCACAATATCAAAAATATTCTTTCAGATTATTGTAGGATAAAATAAGATAAGAAAATTTGCGGAACATTTCAAGGTCAAAATCGAAAAATTCAAGGTCAAATTTTTTATATCTCAGAAACCTTTAATATTTTTTTAAAAAAATTTTCACATTGTTGTAGGCTTAAATAAGACAAAAAAGTTGCTGAACATTTCAAGGCCGAAATCGGAAATTTCAAGGTTCGACGTACGGCGTACGGCGCACGTATCTCAGAAACCCTAACTATTTTTGAAATATTTTTTTCACATTATTGTAGGAATAAATAAAATAAGAAAACTTGCTGAACTTTTCAAGGTCAAATTTTGAAAACTCAAGGTCATATTTTTATAATGAAAATGTTTAATTCAAATACTATGTGTTTTAGGGTACTATGATGTTCTACATTATTGATAATCTCAATAAAAGTACCAATTTTGGACAATCAAAATTAAGAAATTTCAAGGTCAAATTTTTCATATCTCCGAAAAGCTTTATTAAAATGTAGTAAAACAACAGTCGTATATAAATTCACACCTCGCTCTCCCTGCGATGTAGTTTTCAATGTTTTAAGTAGAAGTTCATGTACTAGTATATAATCCTGCTAGTTCTCACACACGCCTCCGAGACGTGAACACTGAATGGAACGTAACTTTCCTTTATTGCCGCGTTTGAATGTGAAGAAGGACAGTATTGGAGTATTTACATCAACGAGCTTTATGACAAATACAATAGCATCGATGTTGTTAAAACCACACAGCTTAATAGTTAGAATATTTTTCAAAAAGAAAAAAAACTTGAAGAGAACTGAAGAATAATTTTGAAAATAATCCTGAAATGAAAATGTCATGTTTTTTTTTGAGGTGTACGTTAGTGTCAGAAAAAAGTCTATGCATTTATAAATAATATACATAATAGTAAAATATTTCCGGGAAATACTCGTACTTGCGATCCTTGGCCAGAATATATAGGAAAATTTATTTTTATACAATACCAAACCATCTAAGTCATCTATCATAAGATTAGCCGGCATTATTAAAATTGAATATACTGTCTTGTGTCATCGCCACATCAGTATTGCAATAAAAATTGCATTCGCTGCATATAAAATGGCAACATGCTGAAGTATACTTTGCAATGAACAGTAAAGAATATAAAATATGTATTATGCACAATAAAGTATAAAGAATGGCAGGGAAAGCAACTTAAGTACACGTTTAAAATATTTTTTTTAAATAAATTCTTTAGTTTTAATGTGTAAATCATGAAGTAACAATTTCTGGATAAATGTTTAAATTGTTTAAAATAACATTTAGACTGAAATATTCGTTATGCAGTTATGGAGTTTGAGCAAAAATTTTGTGAAATTCCAAACTTTGCGTATTTTTTTGGAAACGCGAAAACTTTTCGTGGTATTTAAAATGTTACTAAATATTTAGTCAATAAATTTATAGTAAGTAAAAAAATAATAATCGATAAACCGTCGTTTATCCTTTGATCTAGTATCATATGGGAATTGTATTTTTATTTGTTCTTATAGTTTTTAAAAACTGAATTGCATTCCTTTTAGTTTAGAGAATTTTGTTTTAGTCTCTAGTGCATGCTGCACTTGCACATACGACTTACAAGTACCAACTACCAGTACACTTGCACAGTGCACTTATATTATATTTGGGTTTCCGCATTTCAGCGTATAAAGTACAATATTGTGAAATACCGCCGCTGTAAAACATAAGAGGACTTTTTTGCCTTCTGCTTTTGTTGGTTTCGCGCTTGATGTTCCTTTTTTTTTTTGCATCCTTGGCCAGTTTCCTGGTTTTGTGGCACTTTCCCACTTTTTACGTTCTTTGTCCCGCATTCAGCCATTTTTATTGCTTTGTGTGTCGAGGGAAAAATCGATTTCCTAAATGCAAGGAAATATCTTTATTCTATAAACGAGTAAATATATACAGATAAAAACACAATATAGAGTGGGTATGGTGAAAGAGATCCTCGCTACATACGTCGGTGGTGCTTGGCTGCAGCATGAGGGGTGTACGTGTAGACTGTAGTGGTTATATGTGTTTAACTTTATACAAAATGAAATATTTTGATGATACGGGAATGATGACGGTGTGCACGGTAAAAGTGAGATTGGTGGGCGTGAAGTGGGGTAAAAGCAACACACGGATAGCAAAGCTGGTATACCATTCACTTGCGAAAACGGACCGAGAAACGCGCACAGAGTCACACAATATTGCAAGCCATAAATACAAGTTTGCAACAGCGGGGCGAGAAAAAAAAATCATACGCCGAAACGAAACTATTAATAGTTTGATAACAAATGGAACAACATTTTGTTGAACATAAATTACCATTGTTGTTGATGGTTTGGTCCTTTTCCCATTTCCTTGAATTTCATATGTTCTCATTTTTATCAATTTTCGTGTTTTGTGAGAGTCGTGTGTTTTGGTTACACCCTACTGTAGTGGGGGGAATTTCAAGCGGGCTTAAATGTGAAAGGGACGAAGGCAGCCAGCCAGCATTGCACACGACTCATGTGATGGAAAATTATAAATGTTTGTTTAAAATACACTCGTAATCTCGTTTTCACATTAATTTACTTGCCTATTGACCTGCTTTTCCGGCATTGCATTACCACTCTTTTTTACTACCGTTGTAATTTATGTTCTGCTGATAAAGCTGGTGTATGAAATGACATGTTTTATTGTTGCAAAAAGCATCGACACCGCGAATAATGGTGGGCATTTATTTGTTGGTTTGTGTACATGAATTTTAGTCTAAAATTTGATTGCACAAATTCAAATTGTTTATAAGAAACTATCGGGAAAACCCGAGCGTTGCTCGGACACAATTTTCTGTTTTAAAATGCGGAATTGTATTGTTAAGCAGATAGTTTATTATAAACATTACTGTGAAAAATAAAATTTTTTTTTACTAAACAAATGAAATTGATTCCTGCAATAATTTTTGTAATTAGACAATTTTTTTTAAGAACCGCGTTTTTCGTGTTTTTTGCCGTTGACTCATTTAAAATATGTTTGTTACTTCCAAAATGTTAATAAATACCACTACGACATTTTGTAGCGATCCCATTTACAGTTTTAGCGTGATTGATTCCCACACACACATACAGGGTTCTTTAAATTTTTATATATTAGATCAGTTACAGCTGTCAAATTATAAAAATATAAACTGCTGTGGTCAAAATATCGCTTGATTCACAATATGTTATAAATTTTTAGTGTACGTGCTAAAACACATCATGTTTAAAAGGATTATGATTTTACTCCAGACTGTGAAGGGTGTGGGACACAACCACATAATGCAAAATAAATGAAACACTTTCATTACATCACATACTAGTTTAGTATAGACGATTAAACTGTAGTGCAGTGTGTACTTTTACGTCATCGCTGCGATTAAGATTGGCCAAAGTTACTCATATTCAGAAAGCAAACATTACAATCCATATACCATGAAGCATGCAGAGAATGTTTATATTAAATGGTAGACGCTATGCTCCATTGTTGTTGGAAGGAATATTGCCATCAGGAATTTAACAACACCATTGTACCAAATTTGCTCAGCACATACTTGCCGATGTGTATTATGTGTATGTGTGTGTGTGTTAAGTTTGTGCAGCATTGTGCATTAATGAAATTGCAAGTGCGGTTGTTTCGGAAATTGCACTTCAGCGTTTATATTTAAATGCGCATCCGGAATTGATTGATGGAATATAAAATTGGCGTCATTTCAAAAGTTGATGCTGCATATTTGTATCATAAAATGCCACTGCATGTTATGGAGTGTTAAGGATTACTTTACATAAGGGTGTTATATTTGTAGAAACACTTTCAGTTACATAGATTTGGAACATGCAAGTTACTTAAAGTTTATTGAAATAAATTTAGTTTAAACTTTGTGGTCATTTTGGTGCAAGACGTGCTAAATTGGAAGCTGAGTAATAGATAAACTAACATATTAAGAAAATACTGAACTGGGTAAAGCTGGCTAAAGTTTATGGTTTTATGTTTAGGGTGTGACTTTATTAGAATATCTTTGAGTGAGTACAAGTTCTTGCAGTTTATCTGTAACTATTTGAAGATGTTTGGGAATTCGATTGAATAAGAATATTTTGCAATATAATGCAGGATGAGATATTTTGTAAGTGAACCTGAACTTCAAGTAGCAGAATTTCCGTTTTATTCTCTAAAAACATAATAAAAATGATGGAAAAGGAATGAATTTCATTAAAGTCCTTTCTAAAGTTCAAAATTGCAACAATACTTGGGTGTCAAAACAACAATACTTGTGTCAAAAATATACACAATGTTATTGATAAAAATCACTTGGAATTTATTTATTTTTTGTGTCAATTAAAATTTTTGCATTTTAGGTTTTTTCGAAACAAATTCCAACAACAACAAAAGACTCCATAAATTAGCACGAAGCAAAATTCCATTCAATGCATCCAGAAATATCAATACCGATGTTTTTAGTTAATACCTCGTATTTACGTACGATACTCAATATTTTTAATTAAGCTTAACGGTTACGCTGCGTTGCCAAGCAAATGTAAATAAGAATTGGGAGCACAATAATGTAAATTAAAACGACTCAAGTTTCCGCTTTTCTTTCGCTACACAGTGTATTTTTTTAAATGTACGTACCTTGAAAGGACATTTTGCAAGCTTCGTCGTTTTTACATAAAATGCAATTCGCTGAGAAACAGGGTGTATCATTTTTCCACGCTGCCAATTTTTAACTGTTTGGAACGCAACATAAAACACACAATATAGATAAGATATAAATCTACAAAAATTTTAAGCATGCATAGAATTACAAATAAAACCGAATAATGAAGCTGAATAATTGATAACCAACATTCTATTTTGCACAATAGAATGTTGTCAATCTTCAACCGACCTCATTTCATGGATGCTTCTATCTCAAAGTCCATGCATGAAAGACTTTAAAAGTTTTATGGAATCACATTAAACGTAGTCATCAATTCGTATTTTAACAAACAATATATTGTATAATGCTTGCAAGAATTTCCATGAATTTCAATATACTGCACAAATGTTATAAAACCAAACCGACAACTCCCATTTTAATGTTTATGATTCGTTTAATGCCTCGCGCATAAAAAGAGTAAACAGCATCGTGCAATGGATGGCACGTACCCATGGACGCTTCCATAATACATTTTAGAAAAGTTTTTCCCATACGTCGCGTCGCGTCGCGCTTGGCAATTGTGTGATATTAGCCAACTCTTCGTGTCTCAATGTTCCAATTTGTAATTCAATCTCCAATCTAAAGCCTCAACAGCCGTGTTTCACAAGTGTGACATGATAACAAATGATACTGCCGCGTCTGTGGGACACCCTGTCTTGTAGCTTTGATGGTGAACATTTTCAGTGGTGCTTCTCTGAATAGCGAATGCATGGTGTCGTTTCTTTTCAAATGAATTTTACATAGAATTCAAACGCCTTGTGCCATTCCATCAACAACAACATAAACACTGTACACCATTATGCCACCTTCAATTCTATATAAAGATTTTAGATTTGAGCGCAACGTATGTAGCTTATTGTACTTATATGCACATTCAGAATGGGAATCACTCATCATTTGTAGTTTTCACATACAATGTGCTATTTGAAAATCGTCCTTTTGTCTTTCTGCAAGTGTACACATTTTCAATCAATTTGCCTACTTGCAAGAACGCGCGTCTGCAAACAATATTGTTGCAACAGTCACATTATATTTTACTGAACACATCTACTTCGTGTTCCAAAGAGCTGGTAAACACATTGAACATTCGTCTATGGCTTCTAAATTTCTTCGAGTGTAAATAACGTTTTTTTTGCTAAACTCTTTACGTTTCTTATATCGACTTCAAAGCATGAAAACACTTCTTTTAAGGGTTTAAATATACTTTGAATTCTCCATTTTCCACAATCAATTTAAATTCACAAATTATGAACGCATGCAACAAAAAGTGAATAAAAGCCATTTCTAACTGATTATACCATTTTATATTTAATTGTGAATTTAAATTAATAATTCTAATCAAGAATGTTTGTCAAATAAATTGTTTGCATTTATATTCTCTAACTAAATCCTTTTAAGTTATATAACCATTGAATTTGGATTCCTTTTCCCAAATACAAAAATAAAACAAAAACTACTGAGTAAAGTTACTTGGTCGTCAAAGAAAGCAAATTCCTCAAAGTCAACCAACAATTTAAAACAAACTTTTGGTGAGCAGTTAGTTTTGGAAGTGCAACTTTTATTTAAAAAATTCTTGAGATTTTTTATCAAACTTTGGAATAGTTTAACTAGTAATGATCTTTTTTAACATTAAAATAGTAATATCACTAACTTGAGAAAATCGATAATTATTCCAGTATAGTGGTTCATATGTAATTTCAAAAGTTTTTTATGTTTTTATGTACATTTTAAGAAATGTTAGAGAAATTGTTATTTACATGAGAGATATGAAACATTAAAATGGCTATAAAGATTTTGACCATTTCAAAATAAGTGTAATTATGAATAAATTGTAAATAACAACAGTAAAAACGTTCGGCAATATTTACAAACCATATAAAGTATGCAAGAAGTCACTCATGGCTCGATGTGCGTGTATCCTTTGTGCACTCTTATAATAATACGTGCCCTATCTCAGTATTAATGGTAAAACGTTCCCCTCTATATACGACACTGCAGTTTATCACGATTGCATAGAATCAAATTATATTCACAGTTCAGTTAACATAGCGACAATTTCACAAAAAAGGAAATCCCATCCACTTAAATTATTCTCACTTAAATTGCAGTTACTCGAGTTTATCTGCGATATTGAAGCACTGCTGCACGGTTTGAACTTTTATGCGAAAACTTTTCTTGTCCGGTTATTGTTAGTAAAAACTAAAAAGATCGCATTTTCCTATACACTTAATCGCATATTTCTGCACATTTGAATATTTCAACAATGATGCATTATTGTATTACGATACTCCAGTAAAATAAATTATTAAGTGCATAATCAAGCAATAACGAATTCTTTTACTTTATTAATTTCAAATGTTGCAGTGATGAATAACAGAAAAAATACAATTAATCAAAATGATTGCCAAAAAATGCGCCCAACAAGTATATCAATGAAGTGCAGTCAACTAATCCGCATACGCAATTATTCCCCCATCATAAAACATAAACAACTAAAAGTGTATAACCGGTTGCGCCAACCGAATGCATAAATTAATCGGAGTAATAAATCACGACAAATGTTGTTGCCACCAACTGCAATTAAAATATTTGATTAACCGAGTGGCACAAAACCTAAATGCAGTTGTGTTGCACATTCGCCCCCCCCCCCCCCAAATTAAACAAAAACTTCCAATGAAAACTTTAGTGTGTCAACCGTGCCAAATGCGGCGCGACATCAGTATCCAATATAAATATGAGAATGGGTGTGCAATTTAACTCACTCACAAACACACTAAAGAAGCTATATCCAATATGGCCTTAAACTTCCAATATACTCGTACCCACCCGTCATCCAAATTCACCCTTACTTATATTGAGACGTTTTTCTTCGACCCGACGTACACCCAAAATGGCTTGTACTTTTCTGTATAAAAATGGTAAACCTCTTCGTGCAAACGAGTTAATAAATTTTTTGCACTTGGACCCGATTTTCGTAAAATGAAGTTTTTATGTTACCCCCCGCCCCATTGCCGCAGCATAAACGTGCTGGTGAGTGGCGCTATGCGCGATCGTTATTTTCTAACATGCTGTGGTTGGTGTGTTGGCTTGGTGTCGGCTTGGAGTTGGCTGCTGCGACTGGGAACTTGTCGTATATATGTTACACTCATTTCGTATGCGTTGACAAATCCTTTTCAATTTCAATTTTATTCCGTGCAATTTATTGTGTTCAATTTCTGGTGTGATGCTTTTTTGGGGTGGTACATATAACAAATTTTAATTTATTTGCGCGATAAATTGTGCTTTCACAATTTATGGACGGCAATCAAAATGCGAAGTGCTCAAAATATGAGCAAACCATCACGATCCATTGCGTGTATAATTCGACTGCAACATAAACCTACACAATACACATGCGAGTGTGTCGTTTTCCCGAAATGCTGCGGCCAGACACGAGTACGAGGTATTTCAAAAGCTTGGGTGTATATTCTACGCTGACGCTTTTGTGTGCTTTTGTATAATGCTCATTTTGTAACCGACACATATCGCAAATGGGATGCGTGTAAGACAAATATAGGAAACTTTTTTTTAGCGTTTTTCCTGCAGCTTCGTTGTCCTTTTTCTCTGTATGCAAATATATCACACATTGGGGGGACGTATCATGCGTTTACATTTTCAGTCGCTTTTGTGTATTGATATACTGTGCGTGTCGAATACCCCAGCTGCTAAAGTAAACGTATCAGAATCAATTTCGTATCGTTTTAGAATTACTTATTTGAATTTTTATGTTCTCCTTGTCTTGATTCAATGCTTCGCGTTTATTGGGGCGGCTCTTTTTTGTTTCAATATATGACTCCAACATGATGGCTCAAAATTGTTGGAGTGACAATAACCAGGAACACAAACATATTTCAGTACAAGTTCAACAGAAACAGAATTATTACAACCAAAAGAAAATTTTGAATTTTGAAGAAGGACCAGAAACGACTTGAGACGAGTTGTTTTTGTTGATACATTTCTGCGCATTCTGTTTATGTTTTGTGTTGCTGCATGAGTAACAAAAACAGAAACTTCGTTTCACGTGGAGCAATACAGAACAGAAACAGAATTTACTGAATCTCTCACATTTTTCTTAGACCTTGCCATCCATGTTCTGCACGATGTCAAACTGTCAAACTTTTCCATATTTTTTTTTGTTGAAACTTTTCCGAATTGATTGACATTTCGCTGAGGAAATGCAAACAAATAATAGATTTCGTGTAGGAAAACACACAAGAGGGCATCCAGCATCGCAAGCATAGATCTAAAATGGAACGGTTGCAAAAAAACAAATCGTCGACGAATAAATTTCATTTAAAAAGAAAAGATAACTTTAAAGTGGTTATAAAGAAATGAACCTTGACGGAAATGGATTGGATGCAAGTTATGATTGCATTTTACATCTATGTGAGAATTTTAAATCGATTAAATAAATGTGTTTTTCTCATTTGTTGATTGTGGTGGTTGGAGAATATTCACAAAGTAAATAGTATTTCTTGAATATTTAAAATGGATCTAAATTAAAAGTCCTAAAATCCATTTTTAATTTTTTTTGAAGTATAGGTAACTTATATATTGTTTTATATTTACTTGTTGTCATGTAAAATTTCCTTTAAGAATGTTTCCATCATCTTTCTAAATGTCTTACTACATGACATTGATCCTTCTCAATTCGTTATGATGTATTTTATGTATAAAATTGTACACACATTCTTTGTGTAGCCGCTGACATTTATCTGACTGGCTTAGCGCGTGTAGTTCTGTAAAGCTTTCTACAAATATTGGTGCAGTTGCGCGATAGTGTAGACAAATATGCTGCTTGGATTAATTTATGTTTCGATTTTGGTTAAGATTTATGTTAAAGGTTGTTACAATAAAATATTCCCTTTACTTTTCCTTTTTTTACCATAGTTTTTGCTGATTTAAATTAGGAAACAATTTGAACTCTTAAAAAAATTATAACTCCAGTTTCATTTAAAATTTTCTTAATTGATTGTGCGAATATTTAAAAAAAACATTTGTTTTAAAGCAATCTTGACCAAATACTTTACAATAAACAAATTCAATGCATTCAGTGACTTGCTCCATAAAAGATGTGACAGATTAAGACACAATGAGATCATGTAATATTGAGTTCACAGCAAAAGGATTTGAAGCATTAAACTACACAGACAAAACGCGGGGTGTGATGGGTGTTTCAATAAAGTGTAAAAAAATTGGATTTCATGAGTTTGTTGTCCTTTATATAGTTTTTCTTCGTTTCTCAAATTCTCGTATTTAACAAAGCCATTTCAATTTTGAAGTTGCACAACGATCAAGCAACGTTCATTGACGGGGTCGCACAGTTTACACACATTGAACAAACATGGGTATACTTATAGCATTTGTAATCAGCTCAAATTGGTGAAATCAATGTGCATTGTGCATCCAGCATCAGATATCTGCATTTGCGGTTGTGGGAACCAATTTGAACGTTCTGATTTACTGACTATGTGTTTAAAAAAATGTGTACGCGTGTACTGGATTAGCTAGTTAGTTCTGCAAGCATTTTGTTCAGTGGATTTGTTTCCATTTCTATTTTATATACCTGCTACGCTTTAAGCTTTGTGAACCTATATTTTTAGATTATAAAATGTGTTGTTACTCCAATTTAAGGTTAATTTAAATTAAGAACAAAGATTATTCAATCGGCACGAGTTGAACTTCCAGCAAAGTGTTTTCAACGCTGACATAATTGCTCTCATGACAGTATTTCCAACGTAGAAATAATAGTTTGCCTATAAACATTTGACCCATATGCAAATTTGATCGCTTTCATACCTTTTTATTTAGGGCAAAAAATTTCACTGGCAAAATGTAGGAAATGGGACGGAAAGTTTTAATCCACAAGTCTTTAGATTTTCGTTGACGGTGCGTGTTTTGCTCCAAGCGAAGGTATATAATGGGGATACACAACATGCTGCCATGTTTGGATTATCTATGCGACAACAACATTATATACCCATACGTTCTACGTTCTGCTATATTATCATTGTGGCTTCGATGCACTTTCCGCCGAAGCTGTTTGTTAACGCCTTTGCCAGCATTCACCCACCACCACACCAATGCAATAAAGTTTAAACCCATTGCGATGGCGTGGAAGGAGGGGGTTGTTTATTTTAGAAGATTAAACATGGAGATACACTGGAAGTTTAAATCACATTCACTTCCTGTGGGACTCGTTGCCACAGTTTTACGGAGCGCGTTTAAGAAATGGTTTGGACTTAATTAGGTACTTTGGTTGGATGGTGTTTATGTGTGTAAATAAAAACATTGCTGTTTTATTATTTGCAGAAATTGTATGTAAATCAATGCAACAGATGAAAAATAAACTATTTTTAAATGTTTGGCCTTTTAAAAAAAATAACAAAACAAAAAACTTAAATAAAACACTTTGATAAAGAATAAATGTATTTAAAATTTGAAAACCTGGGCTTCAGATCTTCCCATATTAAGATATTGTTACACGAATTGCGATAAAAAAACCTAAAAAAAAAATGTTTAAGCAATTTAATGACAAATTTTTGTGCAACAATTATTTATTATCAACTCCTTGTACAGAATAACTAAAGATAATGTTACTTTTTTATAATTCATATTCGATAACAAATTTAAAAGATTTCATCAGCACACTTACGTGTATATTTCCATTTTGATAAAATTTGTGAAAAGTTGTAATATGCATCTATGACTCACAACATTTACTTTAGAATGAAAATTAGGGAAAAAAAGCTTTTATATACGCTTAAAACTTTTACCGTTCAAATCCCTAACATGGCTGCGCAAGAACGCTGCCACTCTGCTGTGAGGAACAACAATAAATTTAAATCCACATTGAGGCTATAGTACTTATTTGCGTCATAAATGTGAATTTTTTTGTTCGAATTGAATTGAATTTATTTAAATACAGATGTTCATGTTATAATCCTAATAAGAATTCATAGAAAAAGTTGCGTAATAAATCCGCTGTAAAGGCTTCCGCACCATCAATCAATCATTCACTTTCGCTGATACAAAAACGGTTACACAACAACTACAAAGGGCGAAAGGAGCTTTAGTTTATTGTGTATGGATACGCGCGAGAGCATTCTTGTCATTGATTCTATACACACATTTTTGTGATGATTCCTTTAGTGCTTTTGGCGGTTCAGACACAGCACAGCCCACGTTGGCAAACGTATCGAAACTCAAAATTCAATTTCCGTCGACAAGAGCACAAAATAGCATTTGCAAAAAAAAAAAAAAAAAATTTGTGTAAAAAAAACATAGACTTGACTCAATAAACGAAAGCGAAATGGTTATTTTGGTTCGCATTTCATTTCCGCATTGCTCAGCTACTGCCTGTGCTAGAAGTAAATTGATGCTGTGCTTTGAAGGATATGTCAAGACTCGAGAGAATTCAGCTCAAATTGGGTAAATGTTTGTTTGGCGTGTCAAAGTCCTAAATATTACTTGCATAGGTATTTTACTACACTTATGGGTTTTCACTTATATTGAGTTTTCTATTTTCATTTATAAAATGATTGATTTGGGTGCTTATGGAATGGAAATGTTATTATTTTTTCAATATAACGTGTTCTAGGAAATTGTTATTCTAGTTACTTTATAGGGATGCCTGTAGATATTATATTAAATATTTTTACTCAATTCGTGATTCAGAGAATTTGTGATAAGAACGTGCTGCTCAGATTTTCTAAAATTGATTTCATAAAAAAAAATTTATTCTATTTTAAATTTACCATTTATTATATAAAAATCTAAACGCAAAATGAACCCCGAAAACTGCGAAAAAAATCGTAGTTCGTAAAAAAAAAAACAAATCATTTAAGAAATTAAAAAATTCCTAACTCAATATTTTTATTTCTTTAATTTATTTTATTTTTTTTTAGTTCTGAAAACGAATCAAATCCTCTTTAATAGGATTATTGTCCCAACAGAAGAAAAAAGAGATTACTTTTTAGAATTAAAGTTTTCACATTGTCGTAACAACAATACATTTAACACTTCTAGTCACCCCTTATCAGTGATATTTCTACAACTCGCATGATTTAAACATGACCAATTTTAACACATAATAACACAAATTTCCGAATTTCCTTAAGAATTACAATACGTGAACTCTGCACAAATGTCAAAAGATTTGATGGCGCGCAGAATGTATTCCATTGCAAGTGAATTGAAAAATTAGGAGTTCGTCTTCTTGACGACCTTGACCCTGCACAGATGACGATAAAGACTGTGATGTGACGTCGGCGTCGAATCATTTCAAATGAAATTGTATTATTTTTTTCTGGTAGATCTTCTGGCGCCAGCATTGATATGACATCATAAACATCCTGACTGCTGAGACTCCATACATAATGTGTGTTGGGCAATGTAAATGCTAGACTGGCGGCAAGAAAATTAAACAAATAGCGAGAATGGTGAGGTTGCGATTCACGCTGAATTGCGATATTGCTTGTAAATTTAAGAAAATACACATGAGCGTTACAATAAAACTTAAATGAATTAAAAAAAGAAATGCCACAGGTTATAAACGGGGTTTATATCGAAAGAGAGAGGTGATTTGTATAAAATAATAAATAACATTGTAAAGCGTGGAAGAATAAATTGACTAATTGGAACACCATTTCTAGAGGCAATATCTTTTGAATATTATTTTTTTGCACGTCTTTATACTTTCAGTTGTATTGCACCTCCAACTCGTTTGTTGCTACGTAAAATGCAAAAATGTTAAAGCACATTTATATAATACACTCACCCTCCCAGTTATTATAACACCATACATGGAATTATTTCTGGCAATGGCGACACTCACGTAATGAGTTTTCAGATTTCCGTTTACACTCAAATCCGGCCAAACTTCTACACACGGGAATCGGGATGCTTAGAAATATGCTTATACGTGCAGCTTATTATATTTGCTTAATTACACACAAATGCCAAATGATACATAAAAATACATTATTGGATACACACCAACTGTAGAAACATGCTTATGAACTTTTGCATCACATTTTCTCTTCCTGGCGGCAAAATAGCATGTACTCGTATGTGCTGTGTAGTCGAGAATGTCCCCCCGCCCATCACCCATGCAGTCAGCAGTGGGTTACTTATATTATATGCATGTTGTGTAGATCCGTGTTAGGTGTGTGTGTGTGTGTGTGTGTGTGTTTGTGTGTGTCAGTGTGTTTGGCGCTTATTTATTGCAGTTGATTAAAATTGAAACGAGTTTCGAACTTTGTCGTAGTGGAACTAATGAAATGGGTTGTAATTAAATTTAGATTTTATGGGTAGTTATAGATATTATGTATCTGCATTTAAAATAAAGATCAGCACGTATTTAAAGTGCAGTGTGCGAATAGTTTTGTAATTGTTTTAAAAGGGTTAAGCATTTCTTGCAATGTTTTAAAAATGCGAATGTTCGTCGAGACGCGTTCTAGATTTTATGCATGAAGTCAGTTTTTTGTTTAAATTATAATTGCGTATATTCATTCGGAATTTAATTGTTACGATTATGTCAATTATCTATTTCATAATTATAATGCACTATGCGGTTTATTTTATCAGAACACGGAGAAGACATTGCTTTAAAATTCCAAATTTTATATCAAGCAATTATAACAGTTAAACTAACTTCTATCATGGAAATTTACAATAGGAATGGTATAAAAATAAAAATTTAAGGTTTGCGAGTTTTACACGAAATTTTCCTATTGCTATTTTAGCGCATTTCTAGGGAAACAAACTTCTTATTTGATCTCGAGAGTGTTCAAAAAATTGTTTTTCTAGTTTCTTCATCATTATGTTTCGTTTATAGAAAAATGCGATTGAATGAATTTATAACTTCAACCTAATAAACAAAAATGTTGAAACGGGACTTTAAAAAAAAATTTAACTGCAATTTAATTCAGATCATTTCCGTGCCATTTAGTTTATTTTTGTGAAAGCGACCCAATTACTAACCAATTTACATATGTAGGGGTTGGAATACGCGTAGTAAACAATTAATGTACATGTTACTAAATTACCAAATTAGTCCAATCCGCTCCAAGCCATAAACATTTTCATGCACGGGCATTTTCTCCCACGGCGAGTACATTTTTAAATTGCATTTTTATCCTAATTCGTTTAAATAAATCCTCCACTTACAGTTATGTCTAAATTTTATTACTGTTGCAGTAACAGTAATAATAAGCGGAAAATTAAATTAAATCAAACATAAAAAGTTATTTGAATTAGCGTGAAAAAAAAACCTCGAATATAATTAAAATGCTGTTTAATGATAAAACCAGAAAAAGGAGAACACACGCAAATATGGTGATGGTACATAGCTAATGTGTTACTCAAAGTAACAGTGGGACAATATAAAAACTCCGCAAACTTTCATAATTGGGCACTTTTTTTAAATTGTCCCCTTTTATTTCAATAACGCAGTGCAACTTCATGCTTTACTATTAAAACATTCCCGTGAAAGGATTAAGTGTTACAAATTGTTTAAAAGCCTCTGCACACGAATTAAAACAGAAAGAAGATGAATGCTGGAAAAAAAAAAAACGCTCCACAAACAAAGACCAGCAGGAAACACTTTATAATATAGAACAGACGACAAAGTAATGATAGCCCAATAAATATATTTCTCTCTCCGCATTTACGATTTGTTGCGCAAATGGTCTCTGCGGCGCGATTAAAGTAACCATTTGCAATTGTCCTTTTGGGGGCGCAGCAGATGGAACAGCCATTGCCACACAGATTATTACATGCGAGACATGCGGAGTCCGTATTATACGGTATGCCAACCCTCAATGCGTTGGATTAAAGTTGCAAACAAAAATAATGTTGGCACAAGCCTTTAAGGCTTATGGAAGTCAAACTGCGTGGTAATAACACAAGATAATGCACACAGCACAGGCTAGTCGTTTCTTAAGAGGTCACATAAAGATATTGTTACATTTATGCGATATGTCACTATGCTTGGGATCAGTTTGCGTTGACATCAAGCTTGAACTTTATACAGCTTTTGTATACGTACGAGCATAATAATATGAATGTTTGGTTTCCGCTCTATTCTCCGTCTGATATCTACGAAGTGGGTCTCCCTTATACTTCCAGTGTCATACATTTTATGGGGGTTGGTTTATTCTTTAAATTGGTTCTCCAAATATTTGACAACACTTCCAATTTGTATGGCAATGACTTTTGGGCTCATAGCCGCTGTGTTTTGTTGTGTTTAGATGAGAAGCTCCTGTTGAGGCCTGCATATGTGTGCGCTTCCGTCGTGTCGTGTCGCGTCGCACAGCATCTCGTACGTACCGCTACATTTGTTTGATCAGCATACACTACACATATTATGTAGAGGATTCAATTGTTGCCGTCTGCAAAAAGTACAATGTACGAGTACAAAAGTCATAAGTAAGTAAAAAATGTGTATGAAAACATGCACGAATATGGAGCATATAAGTGGGCAAATATTTGCAAAATGTTAATAATGTAAAAAATTGTATACATATTATGTTATATGTACTACATGTTTATACACATAAATATAATATTATGTTGGTTCCGGAAAAAAAAAATCGGGGATGCAAACACCATAGTACGAGTAGCATACTTAATATACGTATACCAGGAGGACTTTCTGCTTTTTATATTTAAACTCGCTTCCACCTACTTACATATGTGGTATATCTTCGAATGTGTATTTGTTTACACATGTATGCAAGTAATGTCCGGAAGGGAAGTACAAATCGCTCGCTTTTTCTCCCTCATTTGCTTTTGTTTTTTGCCTTTTATTTTATTCGTCGTTTTTGAACTTTGCCAATGCTTTTCCTCCACTTTTCTGCATTTTAGCATGAAGAATGGCAAAGGATACTTTCTGAATTTTTAATGAGACATCAAAGTTTGATATACTGGATACTGTTTACTGGGAGTAAAACTTCTGCGTAAAGAAAGCATCTCATATGTTTGGAAAAAAGATGTTATGAAACCCACATGTTTTAGCTTTTAACATAATTTGAAGACAATGTTTCTAACATACAATATGTTATGGTGCAATGCAATAGTGGGCATGTAATTAAATTGAGTTTAAAATATTTTACGGAGAATTCTTGAGATACTTGATCTGAATTATTTTGAGATCCAAGCTTAAAGCTGATTTATATTGGAATTTGGATTCCCGTCAATTCTCTCAATAAATGAAACGCCTAAAACGCTCTCTATAGTGCCATATTTTAGTTTGATTGTAAATTAAAGAGATAATACTAGAGACCTGCTATAAAATATATATATTATATGTGGTATTATGACCTTGAATATTATTTTTTTTATCTTGAAATGTCAGCGCTTGCATCGCTTTTAAATCCAAAAAAACATTTTTCAAAAACGTGCAAAAAAATATTAATACATTTACATATCATTTAAAAATGGTAATATCAAAGTGGAATATTATGTGGAAACATATAAAACAATATTCAACCACTGAATTTGATATGGATTTCCAACTACCAACATTTACACAAAAATACGATTTGAAATATCGATATCTAATATGGACTTAGAGCCCGCGTGGTGCTATGATTATGCCAACGATTCTAGACGTAACAGTAAAATGCAGAGAAGATGGAGGTATTAAGTGTCCCACTGTGGAAAATAAAAAAATTAAAATTTAATAATTTGTAATACTTGAGAATTATTAATAAATTTGATACAATTAAAAACTGCGATTTAAATCAAAAACATGTAAAAAAAAATAATTCAAGAAACCACCAATATGTCCATCTCCTTGAAATAATTTTTTTGGTTTGTTTTTTTTTTTGTATAAAAAATAAAAATACACATTTTTTTAAGTGGAAACTCCAATACATAAAAATATAAATTGAGGTTTTACAGTTGAATTATCGAGGTGGATTATTAAAACATTGACAGTAAATCGACTACGTAGACACATTGAATTATCAACTTAAATAGTTTACTTTGGGAGATTCGTTTTCCCAGTACAGTTTTGTACTGATACGTTTAAAAAATGATCTCAAAAAATCTGTTATATTCAATGACAGTCAAATCAACTTATTTTTAAGTATCAAGACAGTTTTAATAACAATGTAACTGTATGCAATAACGAAAAGGACTGTAATCCCCATGCTTCAAACTCCTCTATAACAATTCAACTATTTAGGATACACGGATGTGTAACCGTATTTTGTTTAGGGTGTTATTGCATAAGCGAAAACTACTAAACTTATAATTTTCGACATCTTATACAAAGCTTAGACACTTCGATAAGGGACGCTCCTTCATTTCCATTTATATGGTCATGACTCCAATCTATTTAAGCTGGTACGTTATACTTAAACAACTTTGGAAAACATATCACAAGAAAACCGCCATACAGACCGATGCGAAAAAAATAAGAAAAAGGTAAAACCTTTCACATGCTAAGAAGGATGACAATATCCAACCAAAGGATCAGCTTAAAGACATGCCGTAAACACACACGCAGTACAAACTATACAAGGCTCTACATCAGCTGTCGGATGCGGGGGTACGTACATATTATATCGAAAGGCGACACGTAGAATTGTTAAACTTTATTTTTGTTCGCATTTTAGTTGTTGATGCTGTACAGTGGTTTCATTCCGAAAACCTTAATGGGGGTGTGTATGTCTTTATGTCTTATGTAGGCATTGGGATGCTGGGTGAATGGAGCGTCACAAAAGCACAAACAAACATTCACAAAACACAACAACATGTGCAAATGTGTTTGTCTAATAGCTGTTCTGGTTCGTGATGATGGTTTGTTTTGTGTGAGATGCTCCCTTTCCGTGCATATGTGTTACATATAGTACAATTGTATGCCGGGGTGGTTGCCATCCAACACCAGCAAATAACAACAAGAGACGTCTTATTGAATAAGTGTGTTTGTGCGAAGGAAAGCCGCGTACGTTCAACGCACTCATCCAAACACCACTGCCCACATATATAGGGGAATGTGTAAAACTTAATTTAAGTGGCCTTTTATCATGATGTGTGCACGAGTACAACATATATTCACCCATGAGTTCGGGTGTAAGATGCATGGGACGACACGACGAAATCTTTAAGAATAATAGCCCAAGGGTGATAATATCCAAAACATGTTTTCCTCACCTCACACTGCAATATATGTACGTTTATGTTTTGACCTATATTCATTTATTTAAAGGGTGATCCAATAAGGGCGGCCAAATATTTTTTTTTTTTAAATAAAACACATAAATAATAAAATGATAAACATAATCAATAAATTTTTTTTTCTAATAAAAATTTAATTTCCTTAATATATCGATTGTTTTGTTAATTGTATGGCATGTTACCATGTAGCGCCACTCTGTCAGCAGCACCGATGTCTTGAATTTTTGATAACAAAAAACTATTCTCCACTCAGAAACCTATTATTAGTTATTTGCGAAATCATTTTTGGAATTAGTAAATTTTTTCACGAACAATGATTTTTTTCGCGGTTTTCGCGATTCATTTTCGCGTTTAGATATATATGCCTATGTCACTTCCGGAATACTGACAAATACGTGTGTAAAATTTTTTAGCATTTACAGTTTTATCGTGATTGATTCCCACGATCGTTAAGATTTTGATAGTTATACATATAAGATTGCCCTGTAGAGATCTCCATTGACGAGTTCTATAATAATTTCTAACTAGGCGCTTGTTCTGGAAATAGGTACCCACAATTATTAATAAACGTTGTTCAGGCAAGACAGTTGACACATAAGTACTGTCAAAATACCACTTTGCAACAAAATTGCCTCCTGAAATTGGATCACCCTTTTAAGCATCAGATGCTTTTGTATTATACATTTACTGTGTAAGTAACTTTTACACCGTTCAATGTTGATGCTTTATTTATCAGTGAAGCATGTTATCACACTTTTATCTCTCGCTGTATTGTGTACTATTTTCGGTTGTTCACGTGAATGAACGTCAATCATTGTGTCAATTACATTTGACCGGAAGTTACATTTTCTCATATACACACCAAAAGAATTTCTTTTTAGCTTTTTGCCTTGTTCAGTGCAAGACAATTTCGATCTTTTCTTTTCAATTTTCATGCGAGCATATAATTTTATGTCCTATAATATATCTTTGCTCACTTTGGATGTCTCCGCATTGTTTCTGTGTTTTCTTTTGATATATTTTCTTATATTCTGCCCATGATACGTATAAAGCATGAAAAAAAGGAAGGATATAAAGGCATTTTGTGCGACAAAATGTCGAAAATTTGTTGTGCTTTTCATCATGAATTTTTAAAGCTCTCACTTATTTAGCTCATTTGACACCCCCTCGACAAGGCACAAACATATTTACCAAGAGTCGATATTATACTCAGCACACATAAACCTTCGTACATAAGGAATGACTTTTAATTACAACCCAAACTCAAATGGGAATCCAATGCGGGGTGGATATAAGGGAAAGTTAAAAGCTTCAATGGTTTACATAAAGCATAAGTTGGGTGGTAACAAATACTCTTAATATGTACACGATATTATTATTACATATACTTACAGAATAGTGTGTTTACTTTGGTAATGGCAGCAGATCCTTTCGTGGATTATATTTCATCCCGCTGGCTCATGACATGGAAGACAGACGCATATATGTTTGAAACTCGATTTTATACAGAGAGAACGCTGCAGTGTATAGCAGTATACAAGATGAATGAATGTAAACAAAAATATTATCTCACCACCATCTGTTTTTCTTGATTTACTATGTGTCGTGTGGATTTCGTTTTTTGGCTGTGTGTGCACAATTTGCCTCCCTCAATGTCACCCAAAAAAAAAAAAGGAAAAAGGGAGAGGCATCTTATGTATGCCATGTTGTTTACTTTATTTCATTTCACAAATATGTGCCCGTCACTTTTATGATAGATATGAAGCATGCACGACTCGCAGGCTTCTTTTTCTACAGCACGTAGTGTTTCAATTCAATTGTGCGGACATTTTTTCGGATGACACGGGTGGGTGAACTTTCATAATTGATGAAGAGTTGGATTGTGAAATTGTGACTTTGGATTGACATAAAAAGTTAAAGGAGTTGTGTATAATCGTGTGATGTACAAACACACAAATTTTGTCTTATCCAGTTTATCTGTTTTCAATTTGTTGTGCAGGTGGTTAATTGCAATTCGAAAAACAAAACCCAATAGAAATAATAAACAACACTTGAAGTGTAATGATTGTTCTGCAGCCTTTGAGGTATAACGATAATTTTAATAAAGGCATCTTAAGCTTATGGTGAGTTCAAATTTGTCATCGTTAATAAGTGTCAATGTCTTTGATCCACAAAACTGTGTGAATTCAAATTTATTTCTTCACTTTTAAGCTGCGGAGGCGACGGATTACCAATAATTACCATTATACTCTTTCAACCAAATTAATTCGATGTGGAGGTTATAGATTATTGAATGATCTGAATTGGATTATGATGAACATTACTAAATCGCTATACGTATATCGTTACTCTTGGAAGTGTAAAATAAATTCATTTCACGTGGTATAATAAGTAAGTGAAAGGAGCGTTGACAATCGTTACCTAGCCTTTTTTAAACTTCTGATAATTTGATCTGATTTTTTTTTCCCAAATACAATTTTAGTAAGAACATTGATTTAATTCAAGGTCAACAATTTTTCATGTTTAGTGCAATAAACTCGAAAACGTTAAAAAAAAATTAAATTTTTAATAATTAACAACATATCCGACGAGATCTTTAATTTTGAGGAAAACAGAATGACAAGAAAATTAATATTTCGAGATCAAAATGATGTTTATATCAAATTTTCACATTACAATGTCATTAAGCGTATAATTAATTGTTTTTTGAAGCCTTAAAAGAATTCATTTTCTACTTATTATTACTTTTTTATTATAAATATATACGACTCCAAAGCATATACATTTTTCTTTCACATTATAGTCGCCTTTTATGTCTCAGAAATCTTAAATATTTTTGAAATATTAATTCCACACTCTTGGAACATTTAACAAGGTAAGAAAACTTTCTGACCATTTCGAGGTCAGAATTTTAAAACTCAAGTTCATATTTTCATAATAAAAATATGTAATTCGATAACGGTTTGTTCTAGGATATTATGGTGTTCCACTTTATTGCTGATCTCAATTAAAGGACCAATTTTGGACAAAAATCAAGGTCAAAACTCATAAATTTCAAGGTCACATTTTCCATATCTCAGAAAAGCTTTATTAAAATGTAGTTAAGCAACAGTCGTACATAAATTCACACCTCGCTCTCACTGCGAAGTAGTTTTTTTGACCGTAAATGCTTATTCAAGGTCAAACATTAGTTCTCTCCTATATATACTTATATCGAAATGCATTTACAAATTTAAAAATGAAAATTCACAAATCCAGATGTCATTTATCGGTTGCGTTGGCTCATGGCTGTACCATAAAATTTTATTGTTGTGTACAAACATGCTGCAACGCATAACTTTTGTATAAAATAGTACTTTTCGGTTGCTGTTTGAATTCTAAATTAACAAAATAACTCAACTCGTCGCATAAAATCATATGTTTCCCATTTTAATTAAAATTGTTGCTGCACCTGTGATAATTTACGAGCTAATGCAGTCACAACAATTATTGTGTAAGTTTACGAGGTATGTATATGGTTGCATATGAGTGCCGGAAGCATGTGCCCTGGGATGCCACAATTATTGTACAGAAGTCTAAAGACTACACACACATGCACACAAAAAATTTAACGGTATGCAGTACGTGTGAAAGCATTGCACTATGTGCTACAACCACACCTGCCTAACTATTTGAAGCTTGCATTTACATTTCTAACAAGGAGCATGGTTCGCTGAGTCTACTTGACCGCATAATTACAATTAAAACTAAATAATAGGTAGCAGAGAAGCGAGTGCAAGAGTTCTATACCTTTGTGGGAAACCAGCAAGGACTGTAAGGATGCGTGTTCCCATTACTTGAGACGTGCTTACTGACATGTACGTAAAGGGTGCTTGAGTTTACAAAGATATTGGGTTACATGATGTAACTTACCTACATGTCTTAGAAACAACGTTGTGTTGTCATAATAATTGTAATTATACAAAGTGGTGAGCAATATATGTAACGAATTACACGGTCTTGCATTTGCTACAAGCATCAAGAAACAAACTTAAGGAAAGTAGACCGCAGTACAAAATATGGAAACTGCAGTCAGCAGCAATGAGATGAATCAATTTACGAATCCCGACCACCTGCTCTGTGTTATGTCTGCAATGCTTTTATCATTTATGTGTTAAACTATGTCAGTGAATTCGTATACTATCATTAATTGTGGTTAAACAAACATCGTCTCTGAAAATCAAATCTCACATTCAAGATATAAACAGCTTTGATTTTCGAGAATGAATTTCAAACCCAGCTGTGTGACAGATTCTAATTAAGGAGGATCAAAAATAATTCAATTATTGTGGATTCAACATTGTAGAGGAACATTCTTCATTGAGTGACTTTATTTTGTAGTGATAACTAATCACTAATTATAGTGTTAATAATAATGTAATAATAAATATCTGTCGATTATCTTATGCAACATGGTGCATCGACGTATATATTTGCACGTATTTTGTAGACCACTTTCTTGCGAATTTATGTATCTGCCTTGGGACTTATGTAAATTTAATTAATTTTTTTTTTTTAATGCCGTCAAGCTGTTTTAATTCTAAAAATTTCAAAATTAAAATGGGGAAATGTAATTTTTTTAAGTTAAAGTAAATTGTAATTTCAGAGAGTCAAGTTTAAAAGAAATTAAGTTTTAAAATTAAGTGCCTGGAAGTAACAATATTGGTTTTAGATTAAAGCTAAAGTTAATTATAAAAGTTAAATTTTTGTTTGACAATAAATATAATCAATCAAATATTAAAATACAATTTTTATGCCTGAATTCCTAAAGACATTTTATTTTTTTATATTAATATTTACGATTTCTATAGAATTAATATGTTTCGTCATATAAGCAATAAATGCACAATAACATTAAAAAAAACTTCACATTTACAGAATGTGCAACGCATTAAAAACAGAGTATCACTACAAAATGATTCAACGGTCACTTCCAATTTCAAACAAATTCACCTGCATATTCTTGCACAAAGTTTGACAGCCGAAATGTACTAGAACGCAATCGTGACGTCAACGAGTATTTACGTTCCAATAAGAATGGCATGCGCAAGAGCGTACGTCAAATTTGGCAACCACGAGCCAGTGCTACTTTTTGACAATTTTTTAATGGCGCCCCAAATTTTTTGAAAAACTTAAGCGTAATTCTATTAATTTATAATTTAATCAAAGTTGTTTTTGATGTGTGTGAGTGCGTGTGAATCCATAAATATATCCTTAATCGTACGCAAAGTGAAAACTTCGTAAAAGTTGCAAACCGACGTCAAAAAAGTGGGTGCAAAACAGAGCCGTCACATAAATGAAGGCAACAACGACGACGACGACGACGACGACGACGACGACATTGACGACCAGGACGATAGCCATCCCCATTGCAGTGTTTTGGATGCAGACACTCTGAAAAAGTGACGTATGAAAACGCATAATATAAGGGCTATCCTTCCATATTTTGTGTGAGTTTCCTTCTTGGACATTTCGAAATCTTATCATAAAATTTAACGCCTGTATGCAGTTAGGAAAAATGCATGTGCCATTCTGTGATAATAAATTTGAAATTATTATACCATCAAACTGCAGTGGGGGGAAATTGCGGTAAAGCAACTCTGCATCTATCCCTCCTCCCCTTCAGATTTTACTCCCGGTATTTTTCGTGTGTGAAAATGAAAAGGAAAATTTAAAAGAAAAAAAGAAAAGAAAATTGTGTGAAGTATGTTTTTGTTATTTTCCTTTTGAAGAGGAATTCTTGCGCCGGATTACGATTTACGCCATTTCAGTCTGAACTGTGAGCAGTGAGCACTCTACTGTTTATTTCGTTGATATTTTCAACCAGGCACAATCCAATTTAAGCATTAACGTATACAAATTGGGTGCTACTTTGTCAAAATCCTTGATAGTCTGTCAGGTAAACAGAACGAGTGCAGATAATTCTGGTGAGAATTTGATGATTTTCTGATGCCCCAGAACAAATTGCGTCTGGTCGAGATATTTGTCTCACTTTTGTTGGATAACTGCGTCGCACTTAGGTTTGAGCGAATGCATTGAAAAGTTATGTTCAAGTACACGAGCGGTGCGGTATGCATATTTTTGTGTATGTGTGTGCACGCCACGCAAGCCGTCCCAATATCGTAGGGTGTTGAGGGGAGTGCGGCGGCCCATTTCGGGAGTACGGGAACAATCGCGAAATCATAAAACAGCAGCGTAAGTTTTGTTTTTATGTGTTCTGGGCCTCTGCTTTTCCATTTTCCGAACGAAAACTTTTCACAACAATTCAGAAGCGTTAAAGGAAATTGTGGTATTGATTAAATTCGTTTGCTCAAAAGTGTATAAAAGGTGTTTACAGGAATTGGGCCGTGTTGGGATTGGGACTTGGGTGGCAATCAAAAGTTTTTCTGCGCCTCATGATTTGTATCAATTGTTAACACTAACTATGAATTGAAATTGGGAGATGTTTGATACTGGTAGTAAATAGCCGGCTGTTGGTAATTTGGACATTTTTTTTTGATTTGCCTTATTGAAATGTTATCTACAATATGTGTGGTTTCTTGAAATGTATTCAAACTGTTTACGGATTTAAAATATAATATATGGCGCGGTAAAAAGGGCGTTATTTCTGTTTTGTTGTTGTTGTTTTCTAAAAGAAATCTGAAACATGTTGGTATTTTAAAGAATAAAAAACATCTCTAAAACTTGTTTAAGCCTTCTGGCTCGTTATTTCAAATTCCTCGAATTTTTCCTAATATTTTTACTTATTGCTTAATTATTTCCAAAATATCAAAGAAATGCTTTATATAAGTTCTTCTATAATAGTTTTTGATCCCAGTTGTCTCAATCTAACACTATGAGTAATTCCTTAAGACTTCATATTATTAAAGTTACATTCACAAGTATTTAACAGTGAAATAATTACTGGTGTATGCCGTTGAATTCCAATTTACTGTAAACAATAGAAATCTAGCAATTAATCTACTATTATTGCTTGAGGTGGTCTGACCAGAGGCCATCTTCGGACTGAATACGCCATTCCATTCTTGTGCACAGAACAATAAGGCTGCATATTCATACATCCTGCGGTTTGGGCAGCAATGCTTTGATAGTGCTTTCAATATAAGTTAGGTACACTGCAATAACAACATTACTCGTATATAAAAGAAGACTGAAGGGCAAGGCGAAGGGCCAACACGTATTCTATTCACTGGAAACAGGCCATTGTGATTGAATTGAAATAACAGTATACCAATGAGACTTGTACTGCATCAAATTGCATAAATCACCGAAAGCCATTACCCATACAGTACACAAAGAGTTTTCAATCTTTGATCTTTGCGTGCGTTGCACCGACCAACACGGCATGGATTCATTAGCTGCAGGGTGTGTTTTCATACAATCTATAATATAACATTTTTGTACTTTGTGTGCATGTGTGGCGTATGTCCTTTGCCAATTATAAAATTGAACTTACATATATGTACTGTATCTTATTTTGTTTAAAGAATTGGCTACCCTATTTTTCGTTTTGGTTCATTTTTGTGTATAGGATAGAGGTCATTTTCACGTAATGAATTTTCTTTAAAAAATAGTTATAAGAACTTTGCATTTCAAAGTCTTAATTCTTGTATTTCAAGGTTAAGATACAAATTTTCCAATTTAACGTCCAAAATTTGATTGTATTTTGGAAGGAGCCGCTTAACAATAAAACTTGGAAAACTTTGACTAAAAGGATTTGTTATCACCTAATCTCAAAGCATTTAAAAAAAGTTTATTATGATTTTTATTGCATTTAGTTATTGGATAAGTCATTCTGTTGGTACAAAGTGGTTGTCTCTGAAAGGTGTTTTAATAACAAGTAACATGTAGTTTTTAATTATTCTTAGTTCTTAGATTTAAGTAATCGCAAAACCTGATACATTGTTTAAGTTTTAAAGATGCGAGATTACCGCATTATTGTCACTCAAACTAATCATGAATGAACTTAACTTACTAAGCATTAAATAAACGCTTTATGACTGATGACTTGAGCGATGTTCTATATTAGACTTGCGTGCTACCTTAATACACGATGTTCCGTTAAAAATCTATTTCACTTCGCTGTAGTTTCCAAATAATCCATAATATGCTTCAACAACAGTTCATGCACAAGTACCGCACAACATGAATGGCCTTTAGCTATATTTAAGTCAATTAACAATGTATTTTGCTGCTGTAACTTGTAAGATGGAATTGAAATTCAAGCTCACTTCTATTCGATGGTGAGTGTAATTCCACTGATTTGAATTTATCGCAACATTAGAGCAAAAGCGTATAGAAACTGCATTTCAGCAGCTAACGCTTTCACAATGTCAGTCGAAATGTCATGCAATTTTCCTATTTGTATGAACGCCAACAGACAAACTAATGCCCAGACATTGAAATTTTGAAATAGACAAGTAGGTCTGGCGAGAGTGGCATGGCGGTATGGTAATATGTGCCGTATTAAACCCCGTGAAGACACCAAAAGTATTAGGGAAGAATGCATGTGCTGTGCCAGTATGTGTGTATGGCTTTAACCACACGGCCGTTGAAAACTATGCGCAAGGAAACGGGTGTACTCTGGCTTGAGCCGAACTAGTGAAAACAAGAAAATAGCCAGGAAAATTATTAGAAAAGCGCCATATGAAAGAGGATTTAGCGAAGAAAACGACAAAATAGTAAAAGAAAAGAATTGAGAAACCAAAAAGCGTACATAAACGTGAAACGAAGAAGCACAAAAAACGTAACACATTTCAAGACTGCAGCAAAATTACAAAAGAAAATCCCAAGGAAAATGAGAAGCTCAGTGGGAGCAGCGCAAGGGAAGACAGAGATGGGTATGTGTTTGTTGCTACTAGAAGCACATACACGCGGCACATATGCACACACATGATGTTTAAGTGTACGCGAGTGTATGCAAGGAAAAGCCAACTAAAAATAAACATACGAGGAAAATTATATTGAGTTTTTGTTTTGCCGCCGGTGTATATTTTTGTTTTGCTCGAATATGTAAATTTGTTTTTAAAAGTCAATTTCTGCTATATAGCGGAGGACTCACACAGCATTTTATTTAAAATTTAAAATTTAAATGTTTAATAAGCGTAATCAAATTGTTCTCAAGTTTAAATAATGAAAGGCATTTGAACGCGGAAAAGAGACTAACCGACATTTTAAACGCAGCACTGCAAAATTTAATTTGTTTAACGATGCAATGCGTCTGCATACGTAATTATAGAAAGGACTAATTATCGTGCTCAGGAAGCCGTTTTATTTTTGCTGCAGATATTCTCCATAATTTTAAAGCTGCGATTACACAAGAAGTGCTATGTTTGTGGGAAATGGAGAATTTTCATGCATCAGTTTACGGTAAGGCGATCATTGCTTATCGAGATGTATACCAAAAGTGTTAGGACAATTGTGTATAAGTCAATTTGTTACTGTCATGGCAACATGTCCTTAATTGGAGTAGCTTCCAAGTACTGAGAAGTGCACAAAAGTGTCTACATCTTAAGTTAAGTCGTGTTCTTAAGCTTATTGTGATTTGGGTGGGTGGAAATATTAATTCGTTTCAATAAACTTTAACCTTTGCTATTAGATATGTATATGTTATTAGTGTCACAATCAGATGATATGGAAAAGTTAGTGGTTTTTGATAAACAATATTCATACTAACCGCATTTTTGGCTTTAAAGAAAATGATTTTAGAATATTTTAATACATATCAATTTTTATTCAAGGTCAAAAATTGTTTTATTTTTTCTAAACTCACGTCCATGTTTTGTTTACAACAATTTGGATTATTTTTGGATGCCGTCATTTTCTAAGTATTAGGTTGCTTTCCCTGCCATGGCATTTAAAAAATTTATTTTCAAAACGTCTTTGTCATAATATTTTGTCAAAAACGAACAATTCTTCTACAAATTTAATTTAGAATGACCTAGATTTTCTGGAAAATAAAAATGTTTGAATAAAGTTTATCGTTTCTTAAAGCCTCAAAATGTTTGTGCTCAACTTAACGTTTATTTTTGCACAATGTGTCTATATTTTACTGTTTTATTTACTTTAGTAATTTCATGCACATGGTAGAAGTGTTTGTACGTATTTATTTTTACCCATCTAGCCAAAAAGGCATTCCTAATTTATATAAAACACGAAGGGCTTATGTTTTTTTTGCCAGGATGGGAGTTAATGTTGTGCTTTTGATTACACACGTGAAACACGATTTAAAAATTATGCAGGGGATGTTTTAACTATACATACTCGTATTATGTGATTGTAGTTATTAAGTTCTCATAAAAGTCATGCAGCAGTTCTCGTTTATTATTAATTTTATTTGCCTTTGAGTTTTGAAGCGGTAAAGTGATCATATTTGCTACTATAAATTGGCTAATTACATAAACGAATGTTACGCAACATGTAAAAGAAGATTTTAAAAGCCTTGCTACAGGAGGGAATTTAACTGTCCAGTAAATTAGGTAAACCTTTACTGCACACATTTTCAAAAAGCTTTAATTCATTTGTTTGTTGTCACGAGTATTTTATGTCATGGTTTTTGTGGTTTTGTTTAATAAAAACTTCTGCAAATTTTACAATTATACATTGTACGTAACTAGTGATGTAGTCAAAGCGTTGTAACCAGTCTGGCTCCACCATTTCATGGATACATTCCTCCCTTGCTTTTCATCATTCAGAATCAGAAGATAAAACACTTAATGATTTCAATGTTCAGACTTCAAGCACGTAAAGAAATGCATTAACATTAGTTGGTTGGTTTAATAGTCAAAAATTCGCAAAAACAACTGCTTATATGTTTTTCTAAATCCAATATTTGAATTATAAAACAAAATGCCAAGTCGAGAAAAGAAATAAATATAACCAGTCAGTTATGTGTGCAGAGAGTTTCTGCAATTCAATTAATCACATTTAGCCGAAAGTAAACAAAAAGTATATTTAATATTATTGACAGATTTAATTCTTTTAAAATACCCTAACTCTATAAAGCTCACAACGTGAATGTGCGCCCATCAGATAGCGTCGTATATTGTTAAAGCATAAACTACAATCCCACCAACCCCATCCCCAAACAAACTTCAATCCGCATGTTACACACAATAAAACAGATTATAAAACAAGAACGGACCGTCAAAAAGAATCGGGTGGGAACTGGGATGGCAAAAATATAACGCCAAGTATATACGAATAAAGCAACAGCAAATAGAATGGAAATAATCCCTTGCAACCCTGACTGATATTTTGAAACCGCACCGCGCCCCAAAAGCTATGCTGCTGCTGCTGCTTTGGCTATGCTCAATCAGGGGCAAACTGTTTCTATATACTGCGTGCACGTACTTATGTGTTTGATGGTGTCGAGTATATAAAGAAAATGACATTATATACTACAACAAAGCATACGGGATTTGATAAAACGTGATATTGGCCAATTTGTTGGGGAATTTTTGTATCAAAATTGTTGTGCACCAACACAATGAAACATTTGCTTTGGCCTACAAAATATAAAAAGGGGTCAAACATACGAGGAGCATGCGCTAAGTATGGTTGCCGTGCGTCGCCGAAATATGTGTGTTGAAAAAAAAAGGATATACGTGAGTTAAAGCAAAGTGCTGGGGAGGAGTGTTTTTCAATTTATTGCTGAAAGCTCTTTTGTTTTGGATAAATCACTTGAGAACTGTTACATTGATTAACATGTGTGACCATAATGACTTATTTGTGTATTTTCACCCCCTTTTTAATGATGGGTATTAAACAAATAAAAAGGATTGTGCAGAATTTTCATGCAATGAATCAAATAAAAGCCGGTGGTTTTCATTCCTCAATAATTATGATAGTTAAATTCGCCATTTTAATAATAATCATTAATTTTAAAGATATTACGTAATTATTTTAATACTTTAAATCCTCTTAGTCAATCCAATTTAATTGTTTATTTTTAAACATAATTTTCCTTGCCGTATATCCTTTCTATTATTGTCGTTGTTTTCATATTACAACTCAAACAACATGAATATTAACGCATGCGCATAAAATGCATGCAAATTGCAACCCCCTTTAAACACAAACACACTGGCACGTGGATAGTATTTTAAGGGGTTGCATATATCCAAACACAAAAGTATCCACAAACCGACCAACCCCACATGGATAAGATAATGCGTTGAGCAGAAAGTGGAAAATTGTAGCTCTTCTGTTTATCTGAAGACGTCGGTCGTCGCTGACGCCCATATAGACGTGTATGCGAGCGTGTCCCGAACACTTCTGTAGTGTTTTTGTTGGAATAATAGAAATATATTTGTCGCGAATTATAAGTGTTAACAATAATTGTTATTGCAGAGAATATACCAAAAATTGTTCCCATTAAAAAGTAAAAAAAAAGTATATTAAAAAAATTGATTAAAAATTATCATTTAATAAAACCAAAATTAAATAAAAATTGTTACGTGTTTGTTGTTGACAAAATGTGTGCTACAGTTTAATGTGCTTCATATTATATGTGTGTAATTAAACAGATTCATTGTTTGGATCATTGCAAAAATCTATCTACTGCGCTACAAACGTGGGCTGCGGATTTAATCCCCGGATTCATAAAATCAACCATAAAATGTAAATAATCCACATGAATTTAATACGAATTTGCAATTTATCCGCGGCATATTTTGAATATTCATTATCATATATGGGTAAAATGCGTTTATGTAACATGTATAACTTAAAGTGGCATAAATCAGCGGTTCTCGCACGTTGAAAAAGCACTTTAGTTTACCTGTCCCTTGTGCGCCCGTTTCGTCAGTACATTTATGTTTTGTACACGTACATATTATGCTCCTAGTTTCACACAATATAACGTGTGGTGCATTGTGCGTGGAAGAGGTGGGTGAGGTTCATATAAATTGATACTTACGCAAAGGGTGGATAATTTAATTCAAATCGCAATTTAATTTATTTGTGAAACACTGAAAATGCCGAGCTCACACACATACACGCACACACATCACGCAGCATAATATCCGACATCGATATATATGTATATGCTTAGATGGATGCGAGTGTATTATATGGATGTGGGTGGTAATATGCTTTTGAAAATGTAATTAACGGATAAATTGTAGGCCGCCGAGGTGTACGAGTACATCGATATGTTTATGGGGTTGTAAATTGAGGTTTTCATAATATAATTTATTGAATGTGTTGATTGAATTAAATTGTACGGTGTAAACTAAATTCATTGTGAAATTCTTTACTTGGTTGGGTTTATTTGTGGGGGTTGTTTGGGTTTAATTTAAATATTCTTTTAATTGGTTGGGTTAAACGAAACCACTTTCATTGTTACACATGAACAGTTAGTTAGTGGTGAATTCAATTTATTGCAATTGTGAAAGTGTTAAATAAATCTTTCTTTTTTTACTCTTCGTCATTCAACAATTTTCATTTTTTTTTTGAAAATTTAAGCCCCTGTGCTTCTAATGTTAGGATTTTTGGTATAAAATTTTGAACATTAAGACTACCACCACTTACTCCTCGTATAAGTAATAATCCCTTTCCAACGCAGAAGTTGTCATGTTAACGTAATTATTATGTTTATTCTGATTACTGTGCATTAAAGTTAATCCGATTATGCTCATTTAGATACGTTTGGTTGATTTTTTTCGAAAAAAAACGGCCTTGCGTGTTTAATTGTGGTTTCTTTTTTGTTATAACTATGAAGGGAGCTTTCTAATGAACAAAGATTTTGTAACATTCATCTTTATTTGTATTTTTATTAAATAAATTTAAAAAAATAATAGTTTTTGTGTTTTTTCATTTCAGATTCATAAATCAAATGTCCCGCAGCAACTGTTCAATGGATAGCTGAATCGAAGCTAAACGGAATAATTATCAAGGCGAATAGTGCAATAACCTAGTTATAACTAAAATAATACTTAAATAAAAATTACGAATTCATTAAAATTATATTATTACTTAGTGCAATTAGTTGAAATCGTTAAATGATTAGTGAATAAAAAATAGTTGAAATTACTTAAACTAAAAAAGTAAATTAGTTAAAATTTAGTGCAATATAATTATTATTTTGTTGTTTCCTTATAAATTATTTTGTGTCTTTCTATCTTCACAAGTGCCCCGCTATAATTAAATTTTTATTAAAACAACGTATGAAATCACACACACTCACAAAACAAATAAATAATACGCTATTACAAATATTTATTAATAAAGTGCTGCGTTTTGTATTGTAAATTTATAAAAGTAATTTTTGATATCAATTACATTTTGTACAAATTTAAACGTCTTAGAAAATTCATTGTTTTTTAATTTATATTCGTGTGTGTATCCTGGTACCTTTGTATTAATCCTTTAAGTGTTTAAGTTAAATATTTAATTGTGAATTAAATTAAACGTAAATTCGGCAAATCAACGAGTGGGCAATTAATTTCAATTTAGACATTCTCACTATAAATAGCAAATTATTTAAACAGAACTTTATAAAATTAAATCAATTTTAATCTAAATAAATAATAGGAGAAAATTCGATACGAAATGGTTGTTACGGTCAGTTATTCGGTTCAATTTCGTGCGCGTTTGAGCCCCAGGTTGTTTATCTAGAAAACAGCATAACTTTACAAGCCATACAAAAAAGGTCAGTCCCTCACATCCACTATAGCGAAAATTCGTTGAAAAAAAAAATAACGGTGCAATAATTCAGTCGATTAAATCGTGTGTGTGTGTTTTCGTGTGAAATTAAATCGCATAATATACTTGTTGGGGGTGCAATACAAACGATGCCAACAAACACAACCACAACGATACTACAAAATTGTGTTACGTCATCCGCCTCGTCGTCGTCACTCACCTCCATATCTGCAGTTGCCATCTCCGCTACCGCTAATTTAATAGCACCAAACCAAATGACAACCGCATCAACAACCGCCACAATGGCAGCTACATCCACCTCTGCCGTGATGACATCCAATCAAGAACAAGATGCCGCAACGGTGTCAATAAATGTGGCAACTGCGTCTTGTGCGTCAACCTCCGTCAATAACTCAGCAGCCGCCAACAGTGCAGGCATTATGACGACATCAACGGCTTCCACAATGCCATCACCACCACCACCGTCGAGTACTACCGTTGAGTCGGTTGCAAGTAGTTTGACACAACTGCAATCGACTGAAGATGACAGCCAATCGGTGCACATTCTAAATGGCGGCAACAATAATCACAATCACAACAATAACAATAACATCAACAAATTGGATAACAATCTTGTGGCATTGGGTGGGAGTGGATCAACACCATCGTCTTTATTGTTGGAGAAAATGCAGGAGAACAATGAGCATGGCGTCAAAAGCATCTCAAATGCAACAGCCACAATTACAACATGCGTCAGTTCGATTGATGGCGCACCAAAATCACCCAACGAAATGTGCAATATGACATCCAAGCCATCGGGCACACCGAATGGTGTTATTATGTCCAATAACCTAAATTATGGTGGACAACAACAGCAAGTATCACCACAACAGCAACAGCAACAGCAGCATCAGCAGCAGCCGCAACAACAACAACAACAACAACCCTCCGAACCAATGTGGTCAACAGGCGGTGATGATGGATCACATCTTTCAATGAACGGCTTTGGTTCTTTTCCAAACTACTCTGCTCCCTTGTTCAATGGTGCTGCCGCTGCCGCTGTAGCTATGGCTGCAGCTGCAGTTGCTCAACAACAACAGCAACAACAACAGCAACAGCAGCAACAACAGCAACAACAACATCAGCAGCAACAACAACATCAACAGCAGCAGCAACATCAGCAACGTCGCGCAATAACCGCCACACATGGCGGCTACGGTCATGGTTTGTCCCCCAACAATGTGATGGGTCGCACAACACCACTGCTACCCGGCCAGCAGCAGCAGCAACCGTCAAATTCTCAACAACAGAATCAGCAATCGTTGCAATCAAAGCAGGGTGTATTCAATAATCCCTACCCAACATGGTCAAATCCACCACCGTCAGTTGCATGGCCACAACAGCAGCAACAGCAGCAGCCCCCACAGCCACAGGCTTGGAATCGTGGGCGTTCTGTTCCAAATTTGAATCCAATGCCGGGTGGTCCTGGCGGAATGCAACGAAAACCAACCTCTCCGAATCCGCCAGGTGGTGGTGGGCATTCGCCGTCACCTTTTGGGCAGCAAAATCTCAACGCGATTTCACCGATCAAGTATCGTCGCAGTACTTCGTATCCGGGCAAAGTGCCTCCACAATCGCAACAACAGCACTCCGGACATTCGCCATTCGGTGGCGGTGGACAACTTGATGGTGTGCCTGGCATGGACGACGGACGTGTTGATCAGTACATGGCTTATCAGGTAAATTATGTTGATGTTGTGCTTGTGTCAATTATGTGGGTAGGGATTTTTTTTTTTAAATTTCTGTTAAATTTTATGAACTTCCAAACCAAAGTGTATGTTTGTTGTCTTCAAAATTTACCTCAATTTGATTAATTGTTTGAAATTTTGAATTTTTGTTTGTTGTTTACAAAATGCTTTCGTATTTTTTTTTTTGAATATATTCAATTTCGGCATTATGGTGATTGGTTTTTGGATCGTTTATTCATTTTAATTGTTTGTATTAACTGTTGTTTTATTCGTTATTCTTCGTTGTGTTTTCTTTATTCAGCACGTTGTTATTTTTAAATTATCATTATGCAATCGTTTTTGATTTTAAAACATTTTACCGTTAGAAAAGTTTTAAGGGGCACTTTTCCAGATTAGTGTTGCCATCTTTTACAATTCATGTTACTATTATTATTTCCAAAATAGGTTTAATTTTCAACATTTTCAAGCATTTTTTTTTGGGTTTTGGGGATGTAACTTAAATTGATCAATATAATTTGTACTTCCATTCATCTACCGCTTTACAAGGAAATCAACACGATGCTGCAGCTTGAATACTTTTCTCGTATCTGTTTGTGGTTTTCACAAAAGAACACGTTGTCCCGCGCAACAAAACAACGATTACCGTCGAAAACACGCACGCTCACACGCAATTGCCATATTGGATCATTAAATGAAACGACGAAAAATGTTACGTCTACGATAATCAACTTGTGCACGATAGAACGATGTCGGCATTTTTAGCAATTAAACTTACATCCGAATTATGGTTTGTTCATTTTAGCGCGTTATTTTAACTTGTCAGCCCTAAAGACTGATGGGCCTTTAATTAATTATCGCAAACAATGATATAACCATACTCGAATTCAATAAGTTAAAGTCTCCCAGTTACGAGTAGCATGACATCTCTAGAGACAATGCAAGGTCTGTTTGCGTTTCCCATAATAGAGCAATAATTGACGACACTCACGGACATATGTTTATTATTGTAATCAAAGCTTTAGTGCACATGAATTATAATCCATGATAATCTGAAGCAAACCAGAATGCACATTGTCACGATTCACAGGCGTTTGCAATAATTAAGGTCGTCACGCCCTTTTTTAATAGACATTTTTTCAATGAAAAGTATTCACATGTTTTCTACATATTCTTTTTATTATCATAATATTTGAATATTCAACTATAAATGTTTTACCACCATTTTAATTTCGATACTTTCCAACCATACATAATCGTATTTAATGTATTATGTATAGCATTTATATGCGTTATGTTGTTTGGATGGTTTTCCAGAACGCCTCCTTTGATTACCGATTTAATATATGCAATCACATGACCTCAATTAAATTTCACAGCACGGGGTGGCTTGTGATTGATTACGTTGATTTGTGTGGCAATAAATAATTAACTAATAATTAGTTCAATTTAGAGTATAGTATTATCAAAAGAGCTAATTCGATTGTTGCTTATGCAATGTTGCTAGTTCATTAGTCATTATAGTCATTACCTATTGGCTATTGCATATAATATGTGGGTGTGATTATGTTTTCAGCTCAGCTCGTTTTAATTGAATAGAATTGTCGGATAGTTTCGAAGTGATTTTTGAATTTAGCGTCCAAAATTTGAATGGAAAATATCTCAAAAACATTGTTGAGATATTTTTTTTTTTTTTTGCTTAATAAAAAAGAGTTAATATGTTTTTAAAGTCAAATTTTTCTTATAGACTGGCTCAAACGTACAAATACATTTATAAAATAAGTTTCACAAAAAACCGCAATATCAAAGGTCAGTTAAGGTCATTAAGAAGTGCCAATCTACTTCCTTTACAAATTTCATAACGAGTTTGGGTGAAAATGTATTTAAATTTAAAATTATTTTACCTTTAATTTCTAATTAACAACATAATAATTTTCATTTAAAAAATATTTGACCTACTTTTTGAAATTCGCAATATTTTGTAATTTTTCATTGAAAACTTATAAACTGCCAAAAAAGTTATCGGAAATAAATAAGTAATTTTGAGAGTTCTCTGTTTTGTAAAATTGTGTGATCAGATTTGGCAGTTTTAATTTGAGCATTTCCTAGGTTTTTTTTTTCATTTTCAGTGCGAAATATCACATAATTTTTTTTGGTATCAAAAATTTTTCCCTTGACATTGCAGAATTATGTCGATTATTAATTTTGCGTAATGCAAATATAAATTATTTAAAACTACAAAAAATGTTGCAATTATAAAACACTGAATACTAAATTTAATTTTTTCTTAAATAACTTTGCACAGTAATTACAATTTACTAATTAGTTGCTGGCAAAAAGAATGAAAAAATAGCGAAAAATTTGCATACAATTTTTGCTAACGCAAATTTTAACTGATTGCAATAAATTGGAATTTTATTGATTACTTTTAAATATAATTTTAAAAGTGTCATTTAATTAATGTAACAATTTGCAAATAATTTTATTAATGGAATTAAAAAACACGAATTTAAAAATTGCTCAAGAGTATCACATTGCTATACCGAAATTGATAGTCCTTGTCATATTAAATATTTCATTTTTATTTTCCATAATAAATTCATATATGTACTTTATTTATTCAATTATTGTTTCAGTGGTGCACATCCATTAATAAAATAATGTATTCATATTATGATTTCAAAGGAATGCACGAGTATTCAGAAAAATATGCAAATTGAAGTTCATGATACGTACATATTTATATCGACACACAGTGGAACGAGTGCTGAGTGTATGCGTGTTTGTGTGTGCGGTACCATTTTTGTATGTTCAATTATTTTGCTTTCAAGTGATCAATCATCCCTCCATTATTAAATACATCCACCGCTTGTGTAAGTGTATATCACCCAACCACCCCAATCTCCTACTTTCGTACTTAAATGTATGTGTCATGCTTTATTCGCATGACGGAGATTTTTGGGGTGGCGTGACACACACTGCATTGTCACACTCACATACAAACACACAATGGATACTAGCGTATGTATGTCACATATCAAAGACACACAATAATGGAAGATTTATGCCTCCAAGATATTGAATACAATTTTCATACAGCATGTGGAAAATTGCAGTAGGGCGCGTTGATTTAAAATTCGAATATATTAAAATATATAGGTCACAACATTTAATCAGTCGTTCGGTCAGTTTATCTTTCATTCAGCATAAATTATAATTCACGCTAAAATGTAATTACACACAACATGCATACTCCGTTTTGTTTGCAAATGAATGTGCAATAAATCTTCACGAATATTAACATCTTGTCGTTTGTTCTTATATGAAAGCTCTAACAAATATTTCGGTACATGTTACAAATTACATTTACACAATAATTCATCGTTTTGTATGTAAACGCCACGATTTATGCAACCCAAATGCGAAAACGGGAAAAATTCACCCAAAGTGATGGATACTACATGGTGTGCAGTTAGAGACCGTTCTATTTGTTTAAAACTTGAGCCACCAGCTCATTCACAACTGGCTGTGACTGGTTTGTCTGTTGTGTCGGTTGAGTTAGATGTGGGTAATTTATGGTGTACGAATTACACTTGCTGTTTATATAATGGTTCGAGTTATGTGTCCGCTTTGAAGTGTCGACAAATATTGACTGGTGTACCATTGTTCACATTGTGTTACAAATTACAATTATAGTTTAGTTTGTGTAGGTACACGAATTACGTCCATGACTAAAATTTGCTCGTCTATACACTTTAAGGTTGGCATTTTGGAAATAAGGGATGCTTTGATGATAATTAGGGAATATTTTGCGTGCTTTAATTTAAGTACAATTGCGGTTTTACCTTTGGTTGTAATTTAGTAAAGGTTATGCACGTGCTCATAATCAGTCACCCAGAATCGCAGCGAAAGTAGGGATGTGTGGGTGTGGCAAGTGGCATTTCCGTTTTTATTTTTCAGGTTTTTCATACCTGAAAAATTAAATATTATTTTAAAGCACCTCGTTTTCAAATATTTCCGGGATTTTGTCCTTGCGATTCTGTAGTCCTTTTACTTTTTAATTTATATACGTCTGCAAGGGCATATATAGTATTTGGTGTTCCTGCTTTTTTCGAAAAAAAAGTAGACGGTGCAGAAACTCATTTTGACACCCCCTGAGCCCAAAAAAGTGGTCTAGAAAAAATGTGAAAATGTACGTCCGTACGCCGTACAAAATACAATAGCGGAAAAAAAATTCTAAACTACTTGTCCGATTTGTGTGAAATTTTTCCATTTTCTATTTTTGCCAATTTCAATGTTTTTAATAGAAAAAAGGAATATAAAAATAATGCTGCAATTATTAAGACTGTAATATTAAATGTTTATTTTCACATAAATTAAATGAAAATGCATCATGTCTAAAATATTATTTACTTTGTCTTTTTTTTGGAATTTCATATTAATAAATGCATTGTGTTCGTACACTCGAGTTGTTTGTGTCTTCATTCACATATTGTATCTGTGTAAATATTTTTGAAAGAAAATTAGAAATAAATTGAAAATCAATGTCATCCCTATAAAACAAAGCATGTACAGGATTGCACAGCATTGTCAGTTTAAACGATGTAGACGTTTTATATACGTGAATCGTTATTAAAAGCTCAATAGATTGGAAACAAAACCAAGACTCCTGACTCACATATTCAAGTTATGAAAACTCAATTTACATTTGTTTGTGTGTGTGTGTGTGTTTGTTTGTTTTAATTAAAATCCCGTCTTCAAAATACCCTCCAGTTGTTGCAGTTATAAAAACAACAACAACAACAACAGTCAACAGTTATCAAGTTTAGAAAGCGATCATTAGATTGAATCGCTTTATACAGTGCAATGCGACGTAACTTCGATTATCACGTTATCCTGCTATATGTGACGTGTTTAAATGTATACATTTCCATAGCCAGTGGAGTAGATAATGCCCCGTAATATTCGTTTCTTCATTCAAATGCCATCAGACGAAAAAAGATCGCATGAAAATTATGTTTTAAATTGTTTGCCAAGGGGACACCTTCATCGACATGTTCCATTCTATATAGACGAAAGAAATGATAGGGAGCTTCTATTATATAAAGGTCACTGAACAACAAGCACGTGACTTGAAGTACAAAACAATATTCGAGTATTTTGAGTTTTTCCGATAAAAATATGTTTCAACAGAATTCTTTATGAATATATATAGAAGTAGTTATAAGTACGTATTTACGTTTATGAGTTTGTAAAAATATCTGGCATTTACATAATGTTATGTGCTCAGTAAATATACAAGGTGTCCTGGTTAACGTAGTTTATTATTATGCGGTTGACTGTATTGAACTTACATGGATTGAATGTAAAATAGTATTTGAGATGAACTGTTTTTATGCAATTTTATATTATACTTTGTTTTATTCAATTTGGATCAATGTTTTGTATTCAAAAAGGATTTAGTGTAGAAAAAATTTAAAAAATAATTTCAGGACACGTTTTATTCAACGCAATATTGATCCTCAAAGACCTTGACAATTTTAAATTTAAAACTATCTGCGTCTATCCTAAATTAAAAATGCGTTAAATGACAAAAAAAGGAAAATACCCTTTATACAAAAACGAAAAGACATTCCGCATCATCTATTTAAAAAAAAAACCTACTCTGTCCTACATATTATACTGAATCGGTGCCAAGGAGGTATTACATAGGCAATCGGGTATGGAATCAAATCGAAGTGAAATAAGTAAAAACTAAATTATTGAGTGGCTCAATGAGCTGTTTTTCATGTTTGTCGATCAGCGTGACTTATTTATTGATCAGCCTGGCACTTTTTGAGGTGACTTCGAATTTTCTTTAATGACATGAATAAATTATGTGCAAAGGTACCAACACACATAGAATCGGAGAAGTTCAATGGTAAACTTGTGCACATGGTGTGCTGTATTCTGGTAATACTTTTACATTATGTACCTCGTAAGTCGTGCTTTTGGGACATTTTACGGGGAGTACACATATTGTAGGAAAAATCGCACGTACTTTTTGATTTGTGGTGTAAACGACAAACTTCGATTTCCTGCGGTTTGTTTGTGTCGGTGTTTGTGCTTAGCGGTTGAATTTATTTGTGTGTCAACTTTTCACAAGTGTGATTATTTGTGATGTGATTTATTGATGTTTTCGGTTATTTACATACATGTGTTTGCATGGAGAAGGCATTAATTCGGTTTTAATTGTTCTTTTTAAGGTTTATTTAGTTTGTTGTTAAATGACATATTATTGTACTAAAAAAGAACTTTTCATTAATTCACAGCATTTACTTTTTTATAGGTTTTTTTCATGCATTATGATATGTCTGAATTATTGTGAAGTATTATTTTATTAAGTGTTGAGCTAACGATTATATTTTAGATGCAAAACGCAATTCGAAGAGATTTTTTTTTGTTGCATCAGGATTTTCAAACTATGCAATGAAGACATCATTTATACTTTTTAATTGTTTTCCTTTAGCAATGTATAATTTGTTCGTAACAATCGTAAAATATTCACAATGCTTTTAATGCCGTATACATAAATGCACTTTGGTTCTCATCAATTTATGCTTGCTCTTTTTTTTGTAAATGCATTGTTTTGATGCAATTGTTGAGAACAGTTTAGATAAATATGAAATTTTAGGGGCTACTATGTACGAAAGCAACTAAAAATCAAAATTAAAACCCATACAATCTAAAATATAAAAATCGAAACGACCGTGTGTGTAAGTTTGGGAATCAATCACGCTAAAACTAGTAGCGGGATCGCTTTAATTAAGTTAAACACGTATTTGTCAGCATTCGGGAACTAACATAAGCGAAAATGAACCAAGAAAACCTGTAAAAAAAATCGTTGTTCGTTAAATTTTTACAAATTTTCAAAATCGGTCGCGCCGGAGGAGTAGAACGACGTACACATGATTGTGTCCAAATCAAGCAACGAGTTTCTCCGTTAGTTTAATAATAGGAATTTATATTTTGGTAAATTCAAAATATGGAACCCTTTGCAACACCAATTATTTTTATTTTAATAAACTTTTTCACATGAATACTTAATACAAATAAATCATAAACCATATTCGACATTACATTTCTCCTTTAGGCAGTATGTGTACTCGTTGTGTATACCTTTAATCCACCAATATTTCAATTAATTTTTAATTTCAGTCATGACACCTCATACAATATTTTACGCTTTGTTTTTTCCCCCTTTTTTAAATGTTTGTTGTTTTTTTATACTTTACTGCAGTTTATGTTTGCATCATTTGTGCTTTAGATGCGCCAATACACATAATCCAATAATATCAGCGATGTTTGTTTATTATATGTTTTCTGCACAAGTCTCACCATTATTGCCAGTGTTGGTAAGTTTTTTCGTTTTATTTTTATTTATATTATTTCATTACATTTATTTTTATTTTTTTCATTAACTTTATATGTATTGTTTTTGCAATTACACTTGCTTGCACTCTTTGACAGGTGCATTCGGCTTTACTAACAAAATCAGTGTAATTTGCATGAGTAAAAAATTTGATTGTTTATTAAAATATTATATAATTAAGCAATTTTTTGCACTCTGTCGGCATTTTTGCTATTGTAATATATTTAAGTATTTAAAAAATAATTGTTTTTTATTTTCCATTTGCGAGCATTTATTTTGTATCTTTATGGTGCAATTATTATTTTTTGCATGAATGTGTGCGATGTGCAGTGTGCATTCACTTGCTGCAATTGCATTTTATATTTTACATCAGCAATCAAATTTTAATAAACCCGGCGCATTCAATTTCTGAAATTATGCCTAATAATAAAATGCTTGTTTCGTGCGTTAAAAATCTTTTTACGTTTCAATAAATCCTTTTAAAATATGCATGAGCACAAAAATTGAATATGTAGGTGAAAAATTAATTAAACGTTGTTACATTCTGGAAGTACAGTTTTTTTTTCCGAGTCTGTAAATTAAGTGTGGTGTACCTATTCACTTTCTGCATTGATAAGCATATTAATGTTTTTATGGCTTTTATTGGATTTTTGTTATTTTTATTACATTTTACTTTAATGTTTTTAATTTTTAATATTTTATTTCATTTAATAATATTTTGCATAATGATTTTATAAAATATATTCCTTAATTGTACTCCACTTTTTAACAACATCAATAATTAAAATTTGCGTGTGTGTAAAATTAATTTCTGTTACCTTTTCATTCATTTTGCGGATATTACATTAAACTCATACCAATTAGGGTTATAATTAAAATAATTATCCAATTTTTTATTATGAACAATGCGTTATAGTATTTTTTAATTATTCAGCGCACTTAATTTATGGTCAAAATTGAATAACACATTTAATTTTATCAACATATACTTAATATTGTTTCTGTAATTGATATTGAACATAAAATATGTTTTCATCAAGCACACACTTCACTTTTGTGCTCCAAAACAATTTTTATCACACAATAATCACGCTTACACTTGACAATTATTATTAAACGCTCCACATTTATTAGAATTAATTATTGTGTGGAATTGATTGTGTTGCTGCTTGAATGTTGCGGTCAATCAATTGCTCTCCACAAACCACCACGAACATGAGAAAAGCACTCCCCCGCACATAAAATGCGCAATACTAATTATTCTATCGCGTCCCACTCGATGCGCGCCCGCTATATTTATATTCATCCCTTTCCTGTACAACGGCACCCTGCACACCCACGCAACGTTCGCGTCCTCCCCTTGCACCAATGTTTGACTCTCCGCACAATTATTCGAAAAGCAATTAATTTGTGATTAATTTTTTTTCATTCTTCCTGCACTGTATTTTTTGTGTTGTTGTTCTTTCGTCATTGTTTCAGTTTTTGGTTGTCGCTAATGGTTGTTTTGTGCCTTTTTATGTATTGTATTTTACCGCTCATTCAAATTATGTTATGTGTTGTGCTGCCCTACATTTTCATTCATTGGTATACCATTTATTTAATTTAGTGACCTTAATGTTATATTGTGTTATTATTTAATCAATTATAATTATCGAATATGTTCAAATAACAATTTTTTTTTTGTGTATTGTTTTCATAATGGAATACATACTACAATATATTTGTATGGTTTTGGAATAAATGATTAAAGGGTTGTTGGGGTTAGCTTGGGGTGTTAATTGCATTCCTACTATAATTATTAATAATTTTATAAATTTAATTACTCATTCTATTTATTAACTTTTCATTTGTGATGTTTTTTTTTTCAAATAAAAACAGGATCGATCTGGAATGGGAAATGGTTTGGATATGCGTTCATTGGAACATTGCTTGAGTGACATCATGCGGGGAGTTGGAGATGCCGGACCACCAGATCATTTAAAAAGTGAGTTTATTTGTTTATATTAATATGAATTGAAGATGTATTTTATTTTTCAACAATTTCAAGAAACTAAAAGCAATTAATATATTGCTGATGATGTCGAATTATGTTAAATTTATCAAAATGTACAAATTTATTACGATCGCGACATAATGCAAAATTACAAAAATGTATGCTTTTAAAATTTTTAAGGCAAGTTTTCATGAAAAACTTGCTGTGATAACGGTGAAATTGTTGGAGCAATTTTTAAGCAACCATATAATTTTTAAACAAAACTTTTGAGAAAATGTCGCCTTTATATTATAAATTACACAACCTACCAAAATGTACGTAGCTGTAAACGCTCGAACGAGAAACTATAAGACGAAAAATTATCACAATTAAAATTGTTAGTGGTCGTATGACGACTGGAATGTTACATCCAAGAAGAATGACAGCTGTTTGTGGTTTGTTACGTTCTATAAAAAGATGCAATTATCACGAATGCACTCTCGTGGTAATGTTTTTCTGCATTGGAATACACGGAAATGTGCTTTACACGAGCCATGCACTATTTCTAACTATAGTCTGTGTGTGCACATATGTTGTTGTTGAGAATAACTAGTCAGTCTCGTGAGGCGGTTGTTACCTCAAAACGGTATGCAAAATGTTCATTGTCTGCGGTTCAAAACTTTTGAGTGAATTCATGTATTGCAAATATTTGCTTGTTTTGTATTTTTATTTTTTTAGTTTTGTAAAACAACATTTATGTTGCATTCATTACATAACTATTGTTAGTTGTATTGACTATGATTGATGCTAAATAACACGTTTTAATGTATGTGTTAAATAACTTTCTTTTTATATCTCACCCTGTAATAAACATCGTAATCACATCGCTCTAAAAGTAGTATCAATACATATGTCTTTTTATAAGCCCGTTAGTTTGCCTAATTAAATTATAATGTTTTATCAATCTTTCTTCTTGCACGATTATTTGGATCGACCAGTTGTAAAGTAACAATAATTTATTAAGAAATTACGGAAAATAATGAATATAATTAAAGATATAAAAATTCCACTGTCTTTCAAACTAATAATATGTAATACAAATATTATTTTTAATAAAATTACTGACATGTTTGGGCAATTTTAATAACTACCAATTATTGATTAATACAATTGACATATTTATTTCCTCGGTTATTATAATAAATGTATTGGGCATTAATCTGTACAATTTTGTGACAAATAATAAATTAATGCTAATTTATGCATTTTGACATTATGGTCATTCAATTTCAATTGATTCATATCCATTTTTTACACCATAGTTATTAAATGTCTTTTATTATAGTGCGTATATTTTAATGCGTGAAAAATTGGCACGTATTTTTGAGTTCTCATTTACTATTATAATGAAAATAATTAATTACGCTCACTGTTATTATAAAATGTTGTATTTCGCTGCACTTAAAACAAAATTTCCCACTTCCTTTTTTTTCATTTTATCTACCTAACGAATAATGATATTTGATTGCTATCAATTGAATTAATACTACCGCTATATTTGGCAATGCCAAAAAAATTACTGCCTCGACAATATGAAAACTGCATTGCATCAAAAGTCAAATGCATCAGAAACTTTTTACCAAATGTATTTGTTCATTTATTGGTAAAGTTGCATTCAGTACTCATAAAGTTGCCTCTTATAAAAGATGGGCTGTTTGTGATTTCGTTTTTGTTGCGCAAAAACCGTTGCCAAAGGTTTCTCATTTTCTCCTCCACACCGAAAATGTATATAATACATACTTCTTAAAGATAAGTATTGCACTCCTAAACACCCTTTTTGGCATGCAAAAAGAACTTGAAGTAAAACAGCTTATATACATTGTAATAAATACATGTACAGCAAAGTGAGAGACTGAAAATTCAGTGTGGGATTATCTTATGGAAAATTATCTTTTTGAATATCCCGAATGGCTGCCCCTACAGTATCTCCGTTTCTTCACATTATGTACAAACTCATATAACAGTATAAGTAATCTCCTGCAATTTTTTTTTTGCTCGCGCTTCCTTAAATATAATATATACTTTATTCGTTTTAATACCATTTGAGAAGTGAATTGCATCACCCTTAAAATAAAAATGTATTCACTTCCTCCCGTTTATACCTTTGAATGCCATTCCACCAGAAAGCGTCAATTTCATTTAACTTCTAATTTATCTCATTTTCTTTTGGTTTGTATTACTCTCACACCCATGGAGAGGGTGTGTTGTTTTTTCTTAATTCAAATTAAATTAAAATCTCAAAGTACTTGGTGTTTCCCCTTGCACGCGGGTCGCGGATCATCCACCCAAGATCAACTCTGTAAGTATATTTACGCATTTGTCTTCTGATTATTTATATTATACTATTTGTTTTTTCTTGCGGCAAATCATCTTTGTCGCATTTTTCTTAATTCCCTGGCGCTTCAGTTGAATCAAAGTGTTTTGTTTCCCCATTGATTTTGTGTTTCTTTATTTTATTGCAGAGAAGACGTTTCTTGTGTTACACTTTTGTAAGGGGATATAATGAAAACGTGTGACAGATCTCTGTATTAATTTAATTGAAAATATAAAGTATTTAAGTTGAGAAAGTTGTTACGAAGTTGAAATAAGGGCTTGCAATTGTGTAGATTATTTTTATTGATTATAGAATAAACTGTATATACTTTTTTTAATGAGTCTTCACAGATCATTGAAAGGTTTATGAAAATAGCATTTTTGAAAATTTACTTATAGTATCATTCTTTAATCAATCATTATTTCATTAAACTGTAATCTAATATATAAAGTAACATACGCTTATTTTAAACTCGAAAACAAACTGTGAAATCCGCGAAAAAATCGCGGTTCATGTCGAAATTAGCTAATTCCAAAAATGATTGCGGAAATCGATTTGTCAGTGTTCGTTTAGTAAAAAAACACCTTGCGAATAATTCCTCGATATTCCTCGATATTGTTCTACAATATAATAAATGTTTGATTTCTATTATTACTTTGAAAGCAAAAATTTGATATCCACGAATACGCGAAAAGCTCAAATACGCACGGGCCTAAGTGAAAACAACGTGTGTGTGTGTGTGTGCAGGAACTGTATAATAAAAGCAAAAGCATACAATAAAAAATGGCAACCACTAAATTGGGAGGGGCTGCAAAATTATCTACAGCATCTTTCACTTCACAGAACACTTCGTTTTCATATTAAATGCCAACGATGCGTCTATAAGATGAGTACTGTCATCTTTTACGTGTACATACTTTTTGAAACATAGCACGATTATCATCCCTTGTGTTATTCGCGACATACTTTATGTGCTATTTACGTAGGGGCTTTTTTCCCTTCTTTTCTTTGTATATTAGTGGAACTTCCGCTCCATACTAAATAGGAAGTATGTATATTTTTAACCATTTCATTTATGCTGCTTGCATGCGTACATTGAAGGTCCTTTCGCTATTTTATTTATATCAAGGTATACACCTTGGAATGACAATAAATGAAAGGAAAGCAAACAATTCAATTAAGAAAAATAGGACAGTTGGTGATGCTCAGCACACAGGCAGGCTGGCATGCAGGGGTGGAAGTGCGCATATATTATACCGACTTAATGCAAGGTTAAGTATTTTTAATTTAATTTAACGAAAATAAGTATATGTTTATGGGTGAAATGGCGTTTTATAACAATCGCTGTGGGGGCGGTAATTGTATAAAAGAGGGGCGTATTTTAATTCAACTCGATGTTCGTGTCTTAATGAATACGGTTTGCGAATACTGACGCATCATCTAACATCTTAACCTACTTTAATTATAATTAAATTTATTATAAACTAAAATGAGTGCCTTATTAAAGATAAAGGTTTTTGAAACAACACATTTTAATGCTAAATAATTAAAGACTTTTTCCAAAATTACTTTCAAATTTATTATATTTTGGAATTGATTTTGACGATATGCAAATTAAACACACAGCCACGACTATCAATCATTTTCATTGTCATTAACAGAACCCGCTCGTTTTTGCAGTCCCCAAATGTACACTTTCATTAGCCCCATAATTCATGTTATCCAGTTTAGGCATCTTTGCTAAATTAATTTATATTGTCAAAAGGGATGACATTTCAGAGTAATGTATTTGTAAACACGTTTTAAACTCATTGCGGATTAATTTGGGTGGGAAATTGTCTTATTTTAACAATTAATATTACAGAAAGAGTTCATATTTTAATGCCATTTTTTATTCAAAATTAAATTTCCGAAAAAAGCGGATATTAAAATTTTGTTACAATATTACCAACGTTTTCCCATTTAAGGAATGACATTTTGTAAACTCGATTACTACTTCATTTGTGTGCGAATATTATTGCACATAAGCCCATCCAAAGAAGGAATATAGTTTTAAAAGAAAATCGTGACTTTATTAAAATATCCTGTGCATTAAAGTAAACGGTCTCGATAGACGTTGCCAACGGAAAAGGAAAGCATTGGCAAATGGGATGGTTGAAAATTGATTGATGACGGATGATTTAGCAAAAAATAAAAATAAAAAATAAAACCGTTCAAAACGCCCGGCCCGGCATATAAGCTTCACATTACAATATTTTCAGATTAAGAAATTTCATGATTGGGGGGTGGTGGTCCTCGAGTGTAGAAATTCGCTGTAATAATAATACAGAAAGAATAACAACATCCAAAAGTATAGAATTGTGATACATGCACGACGCACGCATACAAGAAAGGCCATCATTATATATTTTTCGCTATTGGGTACATATATTTAATGTTAATAGGCCTTCTCCACCCACCCCATCCCACATCGTTCTTACATGAATTTGACCTGAAGCGAAATAGATGTAGTAGGTATCCTGCAGCGGAGTGTGCGATTTTTGGCCGTCTTGGTTTTATTCTTGTTGACGTCATTAAGTGGGTAATTTTTGTAAGGGGAGAAGTTTGGGGGTTAAAATAAATTGAATAGAGAGAATAAAATTGGGGATGCTTTCCCATGTAACTAGATGCATGCAGGCACATTTACTTGAGCGAAGTAAGCTTAATGGATACACGAAGTTTGTTTGTTGTATACCTCCTTTTACGATCCCATCAAGGCATACGGGGGTGGTTAAATGTAACGCGTATTCTTTCATGTTTGCCGCAAAGCAATCTGAGCATAAGTTGATCTTTAAGCCATTAAATAGAGAATTGAATTTGGCGAAAATCGCTGACTCCGTGTGGTGGTGGCCTGTGTAACGATGTGGCGCTGTGACTGGCGTTTTATCTATTCGGGCGCGCATGATTTGATGATTTTGGGAAAAATGGTTGCATGTCCGAGGCAATGTGCGATGGATTGTTATCTTTTGTATAATTTATTGTATGCATGAACTTTTTTGTTGCTACTTGAATTTTTGTTTGATTTATTATTTTCGAAGGTCTTTAGCTGACACTAAACTGATTATAATGGGGGCGCATACTCGATGGCATGGTAAATACCACTGTAGCAATTAGGCTTTTTTGGAATTCTTCACTCGCTTGCTTGTTTGAGGTGTCATCGTGTATGTGGCCTTGAAGCTGTGAGTTACAAGAATCAGAAACAGAAACAGAAGCAGATTTTGATACAGAGTTATTTTCTGTTCTACTTCCGTTTCTGGTTCTCGTTCTTGTCATTGCAAGGCTTTATCTGCATTAATTTACTTAATATGCAATCTAAAAATGTAATCACTTAATTGTTTCGTAATGTTGTAACCAAAACAATGTGTAAAACTAAAAATTAACCTAATAAAATTAATATTTTTGCAATTATGTTGCATTAAGCACCGCTAAACATACCAACCCCATGGCCACATTACATTTTATCCCCATTTTGTTGTCTCGAAATTGTATAATTGCCACTTCGGGTTGGTTGTTATTAAAGAACACACAATAAAACAGGTTGTGTGCCCATTAAAAATTATTAATCAATTTGCTAAAATTACAAGGGCTGCGGTAATGTACATGTACAAGCATTTCTATAATGGTACGAGCACATTATGAACATTGAACAAGTATAACGCATTCCTTTGGTATTCACTGTAATCGTATATATGAATTGTTTTTCAAAACATTTTAATAGTTAAGTTTATTAGTTGGTCGTAATGTGCGGAGCTTGTGCTCCGTTCCAGCTTTAACGAGCTTGCAATTTCTTGCAATATTATGGGTGGTCGTAATTGGAGTATGTTCTCAAACGAATAGCTATTTTTATAATTAGTCTTTGTTCCGAAATGTAATTAGTTTCAGCATTTTATTGTCACAAATAAATTAACTTTAGAATTACTTAGTTATTTTGAAAAAATTATAAAAACAATTTAATAATTAAATATTTAGTTGTATTTATAATTACATATTACTTTTATCGTATCCTATAAATTTATTAAATAAATCACAGAATTGTGCTGTACTTAAAGCTTTGCGTTTTAAAGCATAAAATGCCTTCGGAAATATAACGAGACAAACTATGTAACATCGTTTAAAAAATGTATGACCAATTTAGGCAATCCCTTGTGATTGTTTCGAGTATACGAGCCACGGGGTAAAACATTTTGATTATATTCACCATACTTCAGTAGCCCATGATTACATGGAAGCGTTACCCAGCATTCGTATAAGTGGCAAAAACATTAAATAAAATATATACACCGAACGAAATTTACAGCAAATAGGAAAATGAGGCCAGAACACACCCACAGTCAATTTTCACACGCGTTTAGACATCAATCAAGCTCATCAAACCATCCATTTGGGTGCTGCTCAGTGCTTGCCAATTTTTTTTTTGTCTTAGTTCTTCGAATGCCTTAAACCATTAACCCATCCCCCTTCCTCACGCATATAGTTACTACATAAATATACAGACAACCCGAAAACGACGTTAGGCTTTTTACAATATTCCAATCTCATATCCTTTTGTGCATTGTCAATTTCTAACCCTTATACAAGCGTGCTCCTTTGTTTCTCATCTTGTATATTATGTACGCAATACTTTCTGTTTTTTTTTTTTGTTGTTGTTTTTGTTTGCTCCTCGTTATACGTGTGTAGTGTGGGTCCTCGCATCACTCCACACATGTGAGGTTTGGAAAAACGCCAGCTGAAAAGGCAGCGATAGTCACAAGTGTAGCCTAACAAGCGCCTGTTGGGGGCATTAAATGGCATGTGGCGTCGGGTTTTGTGCGATGCCTTCATTTTGGAGTGTCTTCTGATTACATGTCTTGTGTCTGGTATAGATCGCCGTCTGCTTCTTATGTACATAAAGCACAATAATACACACACTTTTGTACTCGCACATGTATTATTTACGCAATCCAATTCACGTCATATGAAAGGAGTCAGCCAGAGAGATTGGATCATTTATTATTTAATTTTTTTTTTTGCTCCTGCTCCTGCTGCCACTTTCATCCACCATGTACTTATATGGACGGTCTTTTAAGATAATTTTACTTGCACAACTTGTAACAAAAATGATCTCTTTTATTGCTTCAATTTTGCGAATATGCTTCCATCTAATTAAATGATTTTGGCGCATATATTTGAAGTTGAATTATTGGCGTTATATCCTTGGTAAGCAAAAAAATTTGTGAATTTGAATATTGAATTATGCGTTGACATAAACTGCAAAAAAATATTGCGTCGTTAAGGGGAATGGCATTAATTTATTGGTTGGTCGTAAATCTGTCACATCTCACACCGAGGCCAATTGATAATTTTGATTGATTTGGTGACTTCTGTTTTTCAACAAAGACAATTTCCAATTGAATAATTAATTTGTCGTAAATTATCGTAGATTAAATATCAGGGCGTTTAATTAAAAATTGTTGAACTAAACATATTTTCAAAAGGCACTAAAGTTGATTGCTTCAATTGCTACCAAGGAAAAAACATTTTTTAATCGTTTAATGTTCACCTTACATAATGCGCAACCTGCAAAACTGTCACTCAATTTCACCAACTCGTTAAATAAGATGAAGGCACACAAACTGTTAAACTCCCCAGCTTTTCAACAATTCAACACATTTTAAGCATAATTAAAACAACAGCAACTATGATACACAGTTACTTGTTTGTATATGCAAAATAATATAATCTGTGCCTCAATTTTGCCCGGTGCATCCTTTTCGCACACATTCACACAAGTAATACGGTAATATCGTGAGCTTTATTATTAAAATTGCATGTGACGTGTGCAGACAATCGCATGTACATTCCATAAATATGGGCTAAACAGAACTTAATATAACGAAAGGATATGCGCGAGGTTTTGTTGCTGGTCCACGATCCAAACACAGCGAAAAGCTTTTTGCTACACAACAGCTATACATATATGTAAATTTTGCCATGAGCTGTGTGTGTTTGTTTTCGAGTGTCATTCTTGCTTATTTTCGCCAATTGTTCCCTCTCCCATAAATGTATATTCTGAATCTCATACCTGTACAGCAGTGTACAGTGTACAAGTGGGGTGGGTGCAAGAGAGGTGAGCACTGCCTCACTATTTCTGCATTCGTATATTTGCGGATTCGACAGCGCCTGCATGGAAAATTGCCTTTTGTTTATTTATTCATATAGAATATGCGTATGCTCTTCAATGGGCGCGACGGGCTGCCCTTCTTTTCTTTTTTTTGATGTGCAAACGCTTTTTGCAAACATACCCACTCATACACAATCAGGGTACCTACATAATACACAAAACGTAAAGACATCCACTCGCTTTCATATGAATTCAATTGAAAATGAAGCGAATTGTTATGTAAATAATGCAGAGACGTACCCTGGAATTTATATATGGGGAATGGAATTCGTGGAAATTAAGAGGCATATTTTTTAGGAATGAAAGCGCACTTTGTTCCAAAGGACATTACACGAATGAGTGCTGAATTACTGCGAATACGATTATTTGTTACTTATACTCTACTTTTTGTTTATTTTAACGTTCTTATATTTATTCGTAAAAAATAAAAAATAAATATTTTAAAAAATTATTGCAGGGAAAGTTACATAATAATTTGTACTAGAGATTATACTTATTGGAAGAGTTTTCAAAACACATTTGAAGTAACATTTGTTTAATTTTTTTTTAAATTTTGATATTTGAAAAAAAATTGTGACCTTGAAGTGTGTCCATTTTTTTTAATTCCAAGGTATTGTAGCTTATAAAAAGGAAAAAAGTTTTCTGAACATTTAAAAGTCAAAAATTTAAAATTTCAAGTTCATATTTTCCATATCTCAGAAAACTTATTAAAATTGTATAATTTAGCTGCAGTATATAAATTCACACCTCGCCCTCCCTACAATGTAGTCTTTTTTTGTTAACATAAATCCATTATTAGAATTTTTTTTAAATTTGTGACATCATTATAAAACTTATGTTCTCTCCACACTGCTCGAATACAAAAAAGCAAAAAAAAATTCCTGTATGTATTTTCAAAGTTTGGCTTCTCCGAGTCACTTTGAAAAGCTCTTGCATTTGTTCCACATTTCTTTTTTCACATAATTGTTATTCATTGAGTCGCGTATTGAATAATATGCGAAGTGAAAAAGGAGGAAATGCTTTGGCATAAAGGCGTGTTTTTTTTTTTTTTTGAAGGAAAAATTCCAGATCGTAGGACGCAATGAATCAATTTGTTCTTGCGCTTCAATCTCTTAATCTGTGTGGGGCATTCTTAGTCGGGCTTCCATCTCGAACGTCTATTTCGTTTCCAGTTTGTTGAATTTATTTGCCTTCGCTGTGTACTTTAACAAAGCACTTTGTGACAGGTGATTCAATCAAACTTTAACAAAGAGATTACAGTGAAGTGAAACGTTTATGTGTGTAAAGTATTGTAGTACCGTATATATACAGAATTAAAAGCTTATTCCATGAAACTCAAGCTTATTTTAAACTTCCTTCAAAAGTTTTACAGTTTTAACATTTTTTTTTATTTAAAACAATTTGTTGTAGAATATAGTTTGATGGGAAATAATAAAATCCTTGTGTTTGTTTAAATTTTTGTTTTATACAATATAAAATATAAAAAAGTCATTATTAAGCTTTATGTTAGAAGTAATCTAATTTCAAATTTCAAAATAGATGAAAAACCTTGCGACTTGTTAAGGAAATTGCATATCAATTACTTTGCTTCTTGAAATTGAGTTCAGTATTCAGTATTGATTTTTGCTTAACAATCCCACATTGACATTTAAACTGAATCTCAAAGATATATACCCGTTTGTCTTATACGACCATACACCTAATGAGCCCCTGGTTAATATCAATTCTCAGAATAAAGCACCTTGCGTTAGTTTGACTGTTCCCGGGGGCCAATACTATCAAGTATATGAAAGGCAATTACCCGTAGGGATTAGAACTGCATTTTTACAACAGAAAACAATTGTAGGATATGGAAAATTGATTCCTTGAGGCATTTGCAATATATTTAAACACTTCAATAAATATATATTTAATTGCACTTATACGAATAAATATAAATATGAATGCTTTTGATGCTTATCATTAACTTGTAGCACTTCTATTGGGTTATCCCTATTAATAAGAGGCCTGAAAAATATCAAACGTTACACATTATTTTACGAAATATTCAATTTGTGGTTAACGTTAACGTTAAGTTTTGTCATTTGACAGCTGTCAATTTTATGTGACATTAAAATTAATCTTTATCCGGTATATTTTGAAAAATTAAAAAATGTATCGTTTTAAAAAATTTGTACTTACCCTAACATTAATTACTGCCAACTTAATGAACAAATTTTTTATAGCAAAAAATTTTTTTGTCAAATTTTAATAATTGAAAAAAAAGTGTCATTGTGTGCAACATGCGATGTTATTAAATAATAAATTGTAGAGCATTGTGAAAAATGCTTAGTAAAGTAACTGTTTCACAGCATAAAGGTGCAACTGAAGCATATCGAATCTATATCAGCATGTAGCATAAAATTAGCATCATTAAGTCTATCTGCAAGCGTAAATAGTATTTTTTTCTATACTTAGATCCATAATTGCGTACGTTACCTACTCGCGGAATTGAACAGCACATCACAGACATTTGGCATTATGTCTCCGGTTTGATTGTCTGCGGTTAAGTAATGAACACGCGGCTCTATACACGCGAACATATTGTCACAACTCACAACTCATCATTCAGCAAACATTTAAATGGATTTGAATCGCATTCAGCGGTTATGTCACTATAATGTCTATTGTGTTTGTGTGCAGTATGTTTGTAGCAAGTAATAGCCCCCTGGTAATAGGTGCCCCATTTTGGGAGCGCATCACTAATCGTCGTATATGCATTGTGCATACAATTTTTGATCAAAAATAATTGATTTTTCAGTGTATTTGTAAAGTTAAATGCACATGACGGAAAGTACTCACAAACACACAATTACTTGGAACACTTGCTGTACAATAAGTGTTACCAATAATAAATATACACACGTATTATGTATAGAAATTATTTGGTGAAATAGGATAAATACTTGTAGGAAATATAAAAACGTATACTGACTACTGAGTAGTGAGTAGTACTGTAATCGTTGCTATATGAATTATGCTTTTCCACAACCGCAATAAATCTCTATTAGGTATGCAGTTAATTTTGTATTATATGGATACAGTTCTATTGTCTAGGTTAGATGTGTGCTTTTATGCGTCTATGTATTAAAAGCTGTTTTGGTATTCGTGTTTTATTTTCTTATCAATTTTGTTAAATGAATTTTGTTTGCCTGACAACGTTTATATCAGGGTTGCAGACAAAACTGATTAGTAACCTTGACTTATTTTTTACAATAATAAAATTGACAACATGTCTAAAAAACATAAATTAATAAAAACTCCCAAATGCATTTAAATTGCGCATTATACGTGATGCAGTTGATAACAACGTATAATTGCATGAGTCTGACAAAAAAATTATCCCATCAAATTTAATGTTATGCGTTTTCCAAATTATTAATTAACAATAAGTATCGTTTAATGTGCGCAATAGCCCTGAAATTGAGACTCACACACAGTTAAAATGTTCCTAAACAATTTGTAAGCGCACGTTCTGTCATCTGTGTTGTTTTTTTTTCCAGTATTTTTTCTCTCTTTTCGGCGTTTGTGTTTCCTTTTTGAACAAAGCTTCAGTGCTTATCAAGTGCTCGGTGACGCCGCATGCGCTTAGTTTTTCCACTTAAAACGTGACAATTTGAATCAAGTTGAAACATATTATGAACGCGAGAGTCTTTACAACTTTACTTATACGTTCCTAGTTTTTTTTTGTAATTTATTTTTTATAAAATATTGTTCTAAAGTTTTAACCACTCTTTCAAGTTGTATTATTGCTTGGCAACATAAGCAGTTATTACACAAAGGGTGAAAAAGTACTTTCCAACTGTGAACGTGATTTTAAACATAGTGAAAAAAGAAAAGAAGTATGCAAGAGTGTTGAAAAGTGTAATAATTAAGTCACACAGTTATGCGTATGGAAAAATAGGGTCGTTGCAATTGACACGTGTATTTTTCAATTTAATTATATTAACACTTGAGTGCATTTTCCAATGTGAAATGTTGTGAGTGATTGATGGAAGTCATCGCATGTTGGTGGTGAATTGTGTTGATTATCATATGCATGTGATATTATATTTGTGTGACGACATAATATGCTTTGCCCTAATATACGTTTATTTTAATGGCATATGTAGTTATCTTGTTGTAAAAATGCTGTGCTTTACAATCTGTGTCAAGTATATTGTCAAATAATAAATTTGAATTTTTTGCTGTACAATGTAAAATGATAATTTTTTTGACTATTCAAATATCTACGCCCTTTGTCACGAAATACAGATATTCAAGCAGTCCCGCTATATTTATTAAAACCAGCAATTCAAATCCTAATTAACAATCATTTGTCGCACTCGCGCACATGCAAGAGTACAGTTTTGTTTTGCTGTGTCAATCTATTTGTGTTGCCTAGAATTTAAATTAATATAAAAGTTTCCGTTGACATTAGTCAGGGCTCATTAATTTGTGGACATCGATAGCCATTTGTTTTGAGTACAGTTTCCAATTAATTGGCATTTGCATAATAAAATCATATTGGACGATTTAATTGCTTACTGTGTGTGCGTAAATGGAACTGTTTTTGCACAATCTTTTTTGAGCATTTGGCATAATATATAAATTACATGAATGTAATTACGGCAGACTTGCACATAAACACGTAATATTAAATCAATTGAACTACAAACAACAACGCTCAATTTGAACTGAAAACCTCATTAAATTGTTTTGTTGACACGTTTGATGCGTTATTGCATTAAGCGATTATTTTAAGATTTCTTTATGTTAAACTTTTGTTGCACGCTCAACTTATAACCTTTTCACCGTCAGTGCAATCATTTATAATTCTGATTCACGTGACCACCCACGATTTACGCAAGCTTCTGCCGTGATATGTTGTGTTCGAAAACTTGGTGACATTTTAAAATGTTAGGGATAACTGCAGCATATAATAACATGACGTATTTGCAACATTATATAAGTTGACAACACTTAAAATCTAGCCTAGCATCTTTAAGCGTATCTATGCAGTACTGTACAAAAAGAAGGAATAAATATTTAATAACAGTCGGCATTTTTTATTTTGCATTGCATAATATGCATTCATATAAACGAACATAATATGCATCCCAAGTTCGAATGGAATTTAAACGCATATACCTACGAACGGAAAACACAAACATTTTGTCGTTTCTGCTCTAAATCTACAACTGCCGGATTATGAGATGAGCACATACTTGACTTTGAACAATTTTCGCATTTATATAGTAAAGGTATAGGCTTCCGTTTTAATTATGGAGAGCACCTCCGTCGTCTGTGAAAACTGCAAACTCTACATAGACGTTATGGCGCATTATCCATGAAAAGTCACAAGGTAGTTAAGCGCTCAGACGTCGTAAGACCTTAATGTTTAAAAGATGAGTTTTTTTAAAAGGCGCGACAGTAGTGCTTTTGGCAAACTTTACCGTTTCAATGTCTCACGTTTTTGAGCGATTTCCATTAAATTTAGAGGTCAATATAATTTATTGGTTTTCGAAGTATTTTGTTACCATTTTGAAAAGGTTAATAAATAATACCAGTAGATAATATTCATATGCTTTTCATCATTTAAACCACAATTTTCTCTGAATAGAAAATGTGAAATATGCAAATTAAATTACGTTCAATAATTAAAATGATTTATTCATCATTAAACATTAAAAAATGTATCTAAACTATGCAAACGCTTCCTTTTAAACCATTACGTACCTTTACAAAAGAAATCTGCCACCTTTACATTAAAATATGCACAGCTTAGTGAAAAAACAAACAACGACACCTCCCATAGGGTCCAAATATTCTTCAAACAAATGGTTTTACACTGCACAGCAAAAATAAAAGTGTCCCCGCGCTTATTATGAAAACGTCTTCCAAGTCAATAAAAGTGTTACTCAGTATACATTTCCAATTTAAATTAATTCCACTGAAGCCATAAAAAAATCCAAAGTCAACCTCTAATTTGCATATTTTTCTATTTGCATTTTCTCTTTGTTTTGCACGCAGCTTCGTCTTGCAAGTTGTGTGATGTACAAGTAGTTATGTATAAAATTATATTGCGATGCATATTAAACCGTCCACCACGCTTAGATGCTATGACACTCTCCGCCACGCGACCAAGTCTTTAGGAACACACGCCACTTGATATCCATTTTCAAGGGGAAATTCAATTTAAAATTCGCTTTTAACTAACTGTTTTAATAAGTAATATGAGCGAAATATTATGACTACAATATACTTTCTATTAACTTTTATTTTTTGCAAAATTTTAAACATTGCGTAATATTTGACTTTACAGTTTTGTGTGTGGCTTTTACGCACTTTTAATGGAAGCATCGTGTCTAGACTAAACTGCCGTAATATACAAAACAATTTAAGTATATGTTTTCCCAATTGTTATACACGTGAATTTAAACGGTATTATGTTCACAAATGCACGAAAGTGTCAGTCATGCAATTATTAAAAGTTTTTACATGAGATATTAATAAGCCAATGTTAACTCTGTTTTCAGACTACAACGTTAATTAAATTGTAATTATCCGTTTACTCAAATTGTACGTACAATTTTCATTAATTAATTAGCTACCCATTACAACTTTTTTTGAAAATTGTTTCTTCATTACAATTTCAAATTAAACGTTTGCACATTAATCATCAGAAGTCATTGTTACCACGAAACCAAAACCTATACGAAAATATTACATTTAACTGCATTTCCTTAACTGTACTCACTTGAACAAATGGAAAATTTATTTTAATCACTTTTAGAGTACTTCGTGATAGCTTAAAGGGACGGTTTCAAATATAAAACACACAGAAACATAAACCGATTGTTAAAAACATGTGAAGGCAACTTTGTGACCTTGACTGCGTTAGACAAACTCAACAAACGGTGGCCTATTAAATTACTATTTGTGTGCAAAGCAGCGTAGCAGATGATATTTATATTTATGTTTTTTTTTTCGTCATCAAATATTGTACATTTTTAAATGTGTTGTTTTACTTTAACAATATATGTTCATTCTAAATAGAAGAAAAACGAATAAAATATTTAGTTGAACAAGTGTGGAAGAAATTATACATGAGTTTCTTTGCACTTTTCTATTAAGAGAAATATTTTAATAAAATGTATGCTATTCTTTTTAAAATTGTTTTTAGAAAGTGATTTAAAAGTTTTTATAATAAAAGATTCTATTCGAACTCAGCACAAAATAACACAGCATAAATTCAAAAATTGACAAAAACAAATTTAACAAACTTTTGCGAAAATATTTTTTTCATAAAATTTTGTTTGTAAAAACTGTGCAAAAAAAAACAAAAAAAATTTAAATCAATAACCATATCCAATTAATAAGTGACAAGTGAGTTTTCCACAAAATCCACAAAATTGAAAATGTTTCGTGCCTACGGCTCAACGCCCCAAACAACAGCATTTACCGATATTGCAAATGATGCAGTCCTTTCAATTAGTTGCCCCTCATCAAATTTACAAGCCGATGCGATTGACCATCTACGCTCCTGGCCATACATCCATTCATACAACACGGATGTATTCAACGCCAGCGTACCACCACCACCGCCACCATCACCACCAACCAGCCATATGCACATCAGCAAAAACAATACCAAAAACCACACAAACCATGATAATATTATTAATAATAATATTTACCGGAAGAATACGGGATTTATGATTTATGGTGTTACCAGTGTAAACAATGGCGCCACTAACCACACCAACATCAAAAGTAATTTAACCCAGAGGACAATGCAGACGAATAATAATAATAATAATAATAATAATAATCATAACAACAACATATTAAGCAACAATAACAATAGCATCAAGAGTACTGTTGTGGCTAATGACAAGGCAGATGACATATTTTCTAAAGGTAAATTAAAAGCTGAACCTAAAAATTAAAATTTATTTTTTGACTGTCAAAATTTGTGTTAGTAGTTTTTGTGAGAATTTTGAAGTATTTCTGTGTTAAGATGGGTGAGTCCTCTCAGTGACCCAATTTATCTGTAAGGAACACATCTAGATCTCCAAATGCCACATTTTATTAAAATTGGTATTGCTAATTTAAAGTGCAAAATTTTTTTTCGTGTTTTCTTCTCCATTATAGCTTTGATAATTCGTGCCACAATTTAAGCAAAAAAGTTTATGCTTAATTACCGTATTATTTTAGTTTTTCGTCCTATTAATGAATCCTTTGATATTTACAAAGTTTTGATAACACACTTCAATAAATATCACATATTATTATCGTAAGGCAAATAAGAATGAAAATGATGTTAACTTAATGAGTTAAACTCACCATATATTACCACACATATGTGTGGATTTCACACGTGTACCTAAAATGATATATTATGTGTAACATACGTTTCGTTTTATAAATTATAGTATCTTCTCAATTATTACACACATCCGTGAGCATCCAATTAACAGGTCAACATGCGCTTGAACTAAATGCGCGCATAAAATGTGTGCTTATTAAATTAACACTCGGATGGAAGTTGGGGTTTAGTCGGTGGGGTGATGTGAATCACCTTGCAAAGACTATGTAGCGTATTTTAAATTCATTTTAACATATAAGAAACAATTAATTTGTTGCGGGTTCATCTTGAGAAAGTTTCACTGTTCATAATTAAAGTGAATTTGCGGTGTGGCACATATTTTAAAAGCGTGCCTTTTAATTTAATGTCAACGTTTTTATAGTTGACGCCACAATTAAGTTAGAAGTCACTTTACATTTTTCTAAAACAAAGTTCTTATAAGTTACAGTGTACATTTCAACAATTTTAAATGATTTATTTAACAATTCTTGATCATAAATAGTAAAATATTATGAAAACGAATTACGTTCCTAACGAATTCTGCTTTCCATATTTACTTTCTATTGTATTATAAATAAAGTAAATTACATGGCAATTTACAACTAGACGTTAATTTGAATTACAATACAGTAATATAGTATCAATTTGCATCCGTCAAAGTCTACACCATATTGATTGGCGTGACAGCCTGACAACCATATTGCCATCGCCGATTCTTTAACAAGTAATAAAAAATCACCACCATTGACATCGTATGCCAATCAAAAATGAATCAGTGCGCCATAAAGTGTACTGCTGACGATAGCTTTTTTTCCTTCCTCCCCCCCCCCCTTTTCATGCATGCAACATATTCCCTTGGTGCTAAGTGTGTGTGTGTGTGTGTGAATGTGTGGACAAAAAATGCTCGCGACAAACAAACGCCCTTAAATTCCCTGCGGAGTATTCATACGTCAATGCAACACCAGCCGAGACCTAAAAGGCATAATCATTAAGATCAGCCGGAAAAGATAAGCGAGTGTGGAGTTCTCAACAAGGCATCGCAACGCATCTTCACAGTCACACACAGCTCAAATGTCGAACGGATATTTCCATTCGCAACGTGCAGGCACAAATGTACACACAACTGTATGCATATGGTGTCGGGGCGAATTGGCGGGTGTGACTTTATGGGGTGGCGTCCAACCACATGCCACACACACAATTTCCACTTACATTGACTCCCAGTGCTGCTCGCAAATGTTTCCAGCGTGTGGGTGGCACAAATATATTTATATACTCTTTCGGTAATATTATTTGAAACTGGAGAGCTCTGGTGGTTTGTGTTGGAGCGAAATAAGCTTCCTATAGCAAAATAAAAGCGCAGCCATCTTTTATTATAACTGTTATTGTTGTCTAGGGACAGGAAGTTAACAACAAAACACACATATACAACGTTGTTGCCTTGAAATGGACGACCTCAAAGGGATTGAATGAAGATTTTGCTATGGTTATTTTCGGATTTGAACACGCTACTAGCTACTATATAGAAACTTTTGGTCTTTCCCATAAAAAAAAGAAGAAGAAACACATCATGTTTTTGTTTGTTATGCGGGGCGGAGGGCGCGCTGGCGTTTGTTGGTTGATGGTTCTTTATGCACTGTATATCGTAAATGTGTTTGCCGCACGAATTTCTTCATCCCGCAATGTATTGGCTGCCATTCATTGCTACCCTCCAGGCAGGGTGTGTGTGTGTGTTACTTCCTGTTCGGTCTTTTTAAGCGGGGATGCGTCTGTTGGGAATTTGCAATCCCAATTGTGCTTAAAGCGCTCTCACAATAATAATAATAATAATAATTGCCAATTGCTTCAATATACATAATTTTAATGTTACTTTAACACGCATTTACATAAGTAAAGAAAACTATTTGTTAAGTGGCTTTGGCTGATGGTTATTCTTAGACTATTAATGCCGTATAAACCTAATGAGTAGTGCAAGCAACAACAGATAATGAAAGTGTTTGGTAATTAACATAATTTACAAATGACACACCAGAAAATTACACAGACGTATTGTGTGTTTACTTATTTTGACGGAAACATACGTCATACTGTCAACTCAATTTTGGATGTGATGACATATGTTGAATATTGTTGCGTCATAATTATTATTCTAATTTTTAATTTTCAATTTCCTGTTATTGTCAAAATTAACCATGATTTTCGAGAACTTTCTCTTTTTATTTTGCAAAATTTACGAACATTGTGATGGGCATCCAAACCAGGAAATTGTGTTTCGCCCAATCATCCCGAAGGATGTACGATAAATTTTGTTTAGAATACCTTTTTTATTTAGAGGCTTTAAAAATGATCAACTATAACAACCGTACAGTTAAACAATTCTATGGAACTACAAAATTCATTGTTAAAAGCTTGCAGCTATATTTTAGTATAATGTCTGATTATACAATGCATTTTTACTATTATTCCAAATAATGCTTTCATTCACAACATGTGACGTTACAAACATTTGCAACACGTTTCATTATACGCACTTATTAATTATAAATTCGTATAATTTTATTCATTCAGTATTGCATCATTTCACATAATTGGCACACTCGGCACACACAAAACACGTCGGCTGCATACACAATTAGCCGTATTTATTGTACTCCAATCAGTGCCCGCAAAGTGTCACATTTAATAATTACATCATCAGCTTATTTATGACCCACATGGTTAGTTTCAGTAACTAACAAGTAAAACACACACACTTTTTGTTAACATAACATACATCTTTTATGCTTCAACCGCCATCAATCTCTTGTACAAAAATACAATTTATAACAAAGTTATATTCGCATGAAAAGTGTGGTTAGTCGGTTGCTGGAAGTGCTGCACCCCGATAAAAGTAGGTCAATTCTCAATGCATTATCTGTGTTTGTTTCCTTTTTTTTTGTACTCCTCACTCATCAATTTTTGATTTTTGTTGTTTCAAATGCAGTTGCAAGTTTTAAATTTGAATGCATTTGCCAATGTACCAATTCACCCGGTCTTTGTGTGTGGAGGAGCTTTTGTACAAAAGCACTGCACGAGCGTTTTCGTCCATTTATGGTGCACGAAGACAGGCAAAGTGATTTGCATAAATCAGGAAATTGCGATTGAAATCTCTTTTGCATGCACATAATCGGTATGGTTTGTTACAAACAAATATAGATATCTCTGTGTAGACTGTGCAGAATTATGCATTATGCTACTCGTATTTATGAGTTTTGTTTTTACCCCAATGATAAAGTCAATTTTCAGTGAATTATTATTTGTCGAAAAGGGAAATGGGATATATAGTAAATAATGAACATTGCAACATAAATTTAATACACAGCATAAAAATTGTGGATGTATACGAGGAAAATTGTTATTTTGAACTGTAAACTGAATGAGCTTTCTTACTGGGGAAAAAAGGATTAACTTATATTTCATTACAATTTTAGTAAAAGAAATGATGAAACGTGTTAGTTATTTAAAAATTGTTTTGAATGCAATTCTCGAAATGTGTCTATTTAGCATGGTAATCATTAAAATATGTAAAATTATGCTTGCCTTTCAAATTGATAAACTTCACTGTGGATTAATAATATGATAATATATTTCCTTTTTTCGTGTTTCGTCCTTTATGAATCACTGAAAATGTTGACAATCAACAACATTAAGAGCTCTGGCTGGCACATTCATACATTATTTACATAAACGTACACACTGCACGTTACACGTATAAAAAATGAGTGTATTAAAGTAAGTAGTAAAATTTGATTATGTTGAATGATTCATAAAAAGCATAGCGGAAACGTTGAGTTTATGTTAATGCATACACAACGTAACATGGTGCGATAAGAATTTCATTGCACCAGCATATATGGGTACTTTAATACGATGCAACTTCTTATCAAGATTGTTGTACATTGTCACTTGAGATTGATATTATGCTGCAGCATATATGAAGAAAATTCGTTGCAAATGCTCATGTACGTTTATGTTGCTTTACAATGTACATTATAGATATAAAAAGTTCATCACTCAGTGCAATGCATCGTACATATTAGATGTGAAGTGAAAAAGGACTTCTTGCATTTAAATGCATTGCAACTTTATTGAGTTTTAAATTTTGAATATTTTCACTTTCAACAAACTTATAAACATAACTCATTGGTTATTAAATGCTCAAACATTGCTGAAATTAATTTATTTAATTTCTTTTAAATATTTTTTAATTTAAGGCATTTCCGGTTTTTTCAATTTATTTATATAAAATTGAATAAAAACCTAGAAGAGACAATTTAATAAAAATGCGAATATTAAAAAAATTCAAAACTTTTTGAGAATTATAGGCTTTTGTTATTTATGACAACACAACCTGATATGACCTTTTTATGTCCGTGTTCCCGAACATACCAATTTCCCACACCATTATTTATTAAATGCGATTTTTGTTGGCCCACTGTTGATCTGATTGTAATTCGAAACGTGCATGCAATTGTACAATAGGTTGGCGTCATCCGTGATCAAGAGAAGCGTGCACACGACAACAGCCAATAAACCAAAACAATAAAAAGTGAACTAAAATAGTACAAATTACACTCGAATTCAATTAGTTATTACATCACCTATCCACATTTTCGCCATTTCGGTTAGTTATTTCCCATTTTAATTTTTGAGGCACACTGGCCCACTGGCGATTTAGTTCGAGTTGTTGCGGTTTTTGTGAAACTTCAGTTAAGAGTAGTGGAACAATAACAATAACAATAACAAAAAAAAATCGTTTTCAGTGCTTTTAACGAGGAATACATATTTTATGTCCAAAACATTGTTAGTGAGTCGTGAATGTTTCCATAGTTCCATGATTTATGTGGTCATCATCGTTACACTTTTTTGTTCAAAATTTGTTGGAATTTAATTCAATTATATTGTTTTGGATGAATGGAAAATCAGTTCAAAGTTTGAATTATAAATTGGACTGTTCCCATAAAGTAGTTGGAATATTGTGACATGGTTTGTTTTAACACTTTTTCGAGGAAATTCATTTTATATTTTGTACTAGCGGAGAAACGAGGTGTCTATTAACTTAAAAGCTACAAAAATAACTTACAACATATTTTAGAAAATGTGCAGCAAAAGTAATGAAACGGCAATTACTTGTCACTATAAAACAACAAACAAGTCTTCTAAGACGTACAAAATTTGCAATTAAATTGCGTTCCCTCAATATGTCGTTCAGGATGCTAATTAACAAAGTGTTGCAAAGTTACTTGACATTCATCCACGCATGTTTCGGTTGTGATCTCAGTACTTACATTGTACGGGAATATACATAACTATGAGAAGTTTGCCTTATGTGATACAAATTCCTCGTTATTCGCATAATCAGCTAAATTAAATTGTACTAACACTTACTGCGTAACAACTAATTAAACACGTACTCCAAACAACAATTATAGCTCTCACACATTCAATTCACAACTATACACACAACATTTCTTAAAGCCATGTAATTGGATCCTTAACGTTCCACTACACTTTTTGGGCTGACCACTGGAAATGGATATCTTTAAATATTTGCAGGTTGACACCTAATCTATAGGATTTTTATTGTGAAAAATGTCTATCAATTCCCTGAGGGTGAAGTGTCAATGTGTGGAAGATGTTGGGGAGGGAAGGAGGAGGAGGGGGAGACAAAACGCCCCTGCGTTAAACACCTCAATTTAAGTGATTCCCAAAGCACAATGGTCGGACCTTAATGGATATAAACCCCGCATTGGTAATGAATGGATATTGGTTTTTCACCAGCATAAAGAAGGGTGGACACATTTATTCATTTAAATAGCCGCAAAGTGTGAACCTCTCTCTCTTTCCCATATCATGATATTACATAACCTGATGGTTGACGCTTTGCAGGTGTATCAGTAAGCACCATCGTTTATCATTCAATCTATTAAATATGGGTGTTATATATTTAAAAGGGTTTGATTCAATTTTTTATAATTATTTCAATTACCGTTATTGAATTTTATCATCATCCCTCCTTTTTGAGTATGTGTCATTTAATGTTCATTTTGAGAAGTTAATAGTATTTTATTTGTGTTGGTGTTTAAATGAAAATGTTACCCTAATTGGGTAGTTGTAACTTGTGGCGAAATATGGAAAATAAAATTTTATGGGCAAACCATTTAAATTAGTTTTTTTTTTTGGTTACACTCTCTAATAAGGGTAGCATTCTTTCCCTTAAAATCTCGCATAACATGAAAAAAAAGTGGGTCCATCCCCACAAAAATGACAAATATATTTTAATTATCACAAATTAAATAAAAAGCGTGCACACAAATCATGAAATATGGGGTGAAAATCAAAGAAATTAATATTAAATGGCCATTGATTAAACTTAAATTGAGACACATTATTCGAAAAGGAATGCGAAAAAGCGAATTTACAATACTGTGCAGTTGAAACGAATGGTGGGTGGTGGGGGTGGTTTGGCAAAATTGTTCTCAGCACAACAACAAGACGGAAATTAGAACATAATTCATATGACAGTAAGGAAACTTTTCTCATTTGAATTTTTTTTCGGTCTCCTTTTCACTTTATTTATCTTTTGGCCTCGTTTGCTTTATGTAATATCCAACAATATATTATATATTGTTCATATTACATGCTTGGCTCCGGCATTACACAGTCATTCCTTCCCCTCATCCACTTCTCCCCTAAAACTATGTGTACATACGTCACATGGCAGCTGGTGATGTAAAATAAATAGCACGACGGTAAATAAAAACAGTGTAAGAATGAGAGAAGAAAGTTTAAAGGTAAAAGTTGATCGAAAACTTTTAGCCAAAGTATTTTGCGTTTTGTTGATGTTTCTCGGCAAAATTCTTGAATTACTTAACATTCAAATTATTTCTATGAATTTTGGAGTTGTGTCTCTCTCTCCTTTATAACACAAGAGACGGTAAAATAAAGCATTCAAACCAATTCAGACCGACTGGCCTTAAAAGTTTGTTGCTTTTTTCTAAAATGAAGTCACTTGTTAGTGGTTACTGAAGCAGGTGATTTAAACTTTTGGTGATTACTTGATGTGGGTAAATATATTTTTGGGTAATATGCAAAGGATGTATTTAGGAAGATGCTTCAAGATGTGTGTTACAGCTAAAGTATGTTGGAAAAGGTGGGATGTTGAAGAGGATGAGGATGAAACGTGAGGAATGGACAAGTTGGGATGAATCAATTGAATTGTATAGGGGTTGTTGCGTTCATTTGAGCTGAAAAATATCGAACCACTGAACCGTTTGAAGAGCTTCAGGTCAAGTTGCATTCAAGTGAATTAAAATCACTGATATTGGACAATTTGTTACCGCATGTTCAAGCTTTATGCATCCACAAATAAACAAACTGAGCTCACATATGAAATACTCGTGTGAAAATCTTGAATTGGAAAATCAATCATTTGTGCAGTTACGTTTTCTCTTGAACCGAAATTCCTGTTTTAGAAATTATTTAAACGCATGCTGAATGAAGTTTTGCATGTATGTATTCAAACCCCTATTTTAATACAAATTCATGGCTTCGCCATTTTGTGACTTCAGTAATTTGTTTACTAATACAATCAAATGAATGATTTGCTCCTCTAGGGACATCTGTTGTGTATACCTTTACTCTTGAAATAGAATCTCGCATTAAATTCACATCCTTATTTCAATTTATTGACAGATCTGTCACAATCATGACTGATAAATCCAGTAATTAAAAATGGATGACACATTGAAAGGGCCATAAAATACAATCCCGCAACATTTTTCATTGTGATGTTCACATTATTGCGTCCTTATCTTAAGATGCTCCGATACATGAAATGACGGCATTGCTCTTCCTCGCACCAGACGCGCCACAATTCATTTCCAATCAACATCGAGTGCCTATATTCACATATGCAGGCTGTTTTATAAGATGTGAGGATAAAATGAAAAGCCTAACAAATTGTAGACATTGCAATTGCAGAGCGTCATTGTCATTAACTCGGATTTTTCTTATCGATTCCCCAACATACTGTTTTGTTTTTATTTTCTATCCGTCTATTATTCTTGTTGTATGTGTGTGTGTGCGGGTGTAAGGAAGCCACAAGATTATAAGATATTGTATAGTTCGAGGATCATTGTTAAAGCCACGCGACACGATGTGATTGATTATTATTAACTTGCTTTTTTCCTCCTCTGTTCATTCTCCATTTTCATCTTCAGCCACATTCGCTGAATCCATAAAGTCATGCAAACAATTTTTTTTTTTTTTGGGCGTTTTTCGTCTCATATATGACGTCGCATATTGGATGCTATAGATTTTTCCGAATGAAGACGAAGTACAGCATCGACAAACAGTATAAGCACATAACGATGGAATGTGCTTCCATTTTCCTTTTTTCGTCATAATACAGCTTTGTATGTGGGCGCATGTTTAAATACGCAAAGCACTTTATATATTCCACAAGCGCTCAGAAAAATCATGGAAATATGATACACGTATGCAAGTGCGGAGAAAAATTGAGCTTTGAGTGACAATGTATGGTGGTCCCCAGTCCCAACCCAACTCCCAGTACACTCACATGACGTGTGCTCAGGTTTTTTCCTTCTTTTATTTTTCTTTATTGCAACCAATTCATCATCATCATTTATTATTGACAGGTCATTCGAAGAGCATACTGTCACATTGGTATATCGCGTGTGTTTTGTTTGGCCGCATCAAATCCTTGCAACTACTCAGAATTTCAGTAGGGAATAACACTATTTGCTGAGAATTCGTAATTTATCTTTGATTTTTAAATCACAGTATTCATTCATCAGTGGAAGCCGAATTAAATGTAGAAATCTACTAAAGATCGCTTCTTCAGTAAATTAAGGCGCTTTTATTTTTCACATGAAAAATATTTAAATTGCCTTAATTTAGTCGTGAGAGCTGCAAATTTGGAATGTTTAGTATAGATTGAAGTCGAAACGGTGCAACCTACTTCACTCTGTATGCACAATACAATTTCAAGCAAACTTATTGTAATAAAATATTGTTATGTGTATTAAGATTTGGGAATGAAAACCGTGTTTTCAAACTATTGTATATCAATCCTTCACGCAATGTAATTTCAAACTTCTGCTCCTATTTGTCTATCCTCTGCACTCTAAAGTTGCATCCTATAGTTTTTCTTCAACACTTTTCACAAAATAATAATGTATACATATTTACACTAAAGAGAAGGAGTTGGTTAGCGTATGTTAGAGAAGTTTCTACATTCCTTTGGTATTCGGTATATTATACTTGTGCAGTGGAAAGTACAAAAAAATAAAGTCTTAAAGTTTTTAAAGTACACAAACAGCAATATTAATTGCACTAAAAATAATATTCTACGAGCACAATAAATGTAACACAAAATGTAGGTCACTGAAATATTATCCCCATATAACCATGTGTATAATACACATTTTGCCATTTCAGTGTACTGCACATTTTACTGCAACTGTTCCATTTCAGTCGTCTTCACCCACACCTCCTCGTCCCATCTATTACACAGTTTAGATAGTTGTTTTATTTTGCAAATACAATAATATATGGCATTCATTTTATATACATATAATACAATTCCGTATTCTAAATGTTTAAACATGTGTGTGTGTGTGAATGCACGGTCGATTTAGGACAGACTTCTGCAATACCCACCCAGCTCTATTTTACGCTTCATTTTGTCCAATTCATTCCTAACTTTATCTATTGATACATAAATATAAATAGAGTTGAGCCCACAGCCACCACCCATCCCAATTTCCAGCTTCCTAGATAATATGTGTACACTATGGTACAGCATAAACGTATTTACGTCTACATATTCATACGGGCATTGCATATATGCACGTAGTATCGCGTTGTACATTTATTTGTGTACATAGATAACTGCGAGTTGCCGCATTTGGAACCAAAGCGTGAACGGTCCACGTGAACGCACACAGCACTGGGACACACGGACGGAAGTTCGTGTCGCACAGAATCGACGGTGTGCACTTTTTATTATTTTTATTTTTTTCCATCATTTGTATTCCCCTTTTTTTATTGTGTTATTTCATTTCTCTGCTCTCCACAAAATACAAGTAAATGCAGAGCAATAAATAAACGGTAAAATGGGGAAAAAATTAATTGCAATAATTGTTTTATTCCGGCAAGCATCTAGCGTCGTGTAGGTATCTCTGTTTAGTCGCATTAATTCGTTGATAGTGTTGCTGCATAGTCGAGTGGGAAACAATGAAGCGGTGTTGTTGCTTGTTTTTTTTTTGTTTGTTTGTTTGGTTTTTGTTACTATACCACGCCATACGCACAAACCGCAAGTAAATGTATGGAAATTGAAATTGAGACTAAGGTTATACTGTTTATTTTAATGAGAATTTTCTTTTATGAATATTGGGATATCCTGTGCAGTTGGTGTGTGCGTTATTCTCTTAAAATGAAGTATATTAATACATATAATTAATTTTTGTTTATGAAGAGATTTGTAGATAGGTTGTGAAGATTTTTATATAATACTCAGGCTGGTATTATAATATATGCTAATATTGAGACCTTTCTGTAAAATTGTTGGAAAGGAAAGCAATTCATTACATTCAGTCGTTTTAGTTTGAATTTTTTTTTTTATTATCCTGAATGTTGTCAATGTGAGCATTTGTGAAAGTTTTTATTTAAATATTATATGCATTAAAATGGTTACAGTTAAAATTCGACTGAAAATTCAATTTTGTCTTCATTAGCATGGTAATCAGTTGCACTTAATTTCATAAAATCGTTTATCTCAACTGTATGCAGTTTCATGGTTACAAATTATATGTACGTTGTAATGGCCTAAAAAAGCTATTTCATTTTAATAGTGGTTGGAAATTGCTAACTGCTAAAATGATAGGATAAACTATATGAAACACCATAAGATGTGTATAAGATTTAGCGTACATAATTATTTTTGCACGACATATTTTGGTTCAACGCAGTATTAATTTATTTTTGCACAGTTTTCTACATCGTCACAGTGTAATATGCCTTCAGGTTAAGCATCTTGTGAATTTCACACACCAATTCCGCATAATTTCCAATTACACTAACTATGCTTGAGCAGGTTTTCCGTTAAACTGGAATATTTTATCTCTAAAAAAATTGTGTGCAATGTTTTTACTTTAAACATCATGCATTTAATTTCGACACGGTGTGTACACAAAAGTGACAAAAAAAATTGTTCAAGGTCAATCATTTTCATTGTCAGATAAATATTAAAAAAATATTAAATTTATTTGCAATTATTAAACGTGTGTGTTGGATGTGTGATGACAAAAATCATCAACAAACACGTAAAATAATTACAATTTACAACTATGTATGTTGAATCAAATTTCAACGTAATGAAATTCAAATATTTAAACTTTAAACAAATTGAATTGCCATGCTGCAAAATTAATTTGGAAAGGGTCATTTCGTTTTTGAAAGTATAATGAATCCGTAATACTTCATCATATAACCAGCAGATGCTCATCAACATTGCAACGTAAAATGTAAAAGCCCATCAGTCTGGAGGGGTGGCATAATATTGAGTTACGTTGATTAAACAACTCCCCCTCTCCCCCACTCCCCCCACTTCCCATCGTTTTGTGGGGAATGAGTTGATGGTTGTAACTTGCATAGTATGTTGCAATTTCTGTGCAAGTCAGGTAACTGTGCAGGGAGAACGAACTAATTTGTGGCGTGGAGCACCCACTGCATTGAGTTAAAACTTGATCTAAACACAATTTATATTTAATGTTGTGACTTTTTTTTGTGTACAAACTTCATTCAAATAAGTACGTATATGCATTAAAAAATGTATGAAAATTCAAAGAACACAAACATAATACAAATAATAATATGAAAAATATATGAAATATGTTACCTTTGCTCGAATGTCGATCAAACGCCTCAAACTTTTTAAGAGGAATTTTTTCCTTTTTTCCTTTTTTTCCCGCATTGTTTATTTACCTTCTCATGGGAAATACTTGTTGGGTAAATTGTTTTCAAATTGAAAATGGTTTCCCGTTTTATGGAAATTGAATAACAAAGTTGCTCAAATTGAAAACGTTGCAAGAAAATACGTATTCGAGTGTATCCTCATCACCAGATATCAGATGCCGCCGAACGAACAGTCGACGTGGCGTGTACACGGTGCCACCTCTCTGCACAACTTGAATTTTATTTGCATGTTATAGCTGTTGGAAGGTAAAACAGCGTGCGTGTGCAAAAAATGTTGAGGACATCTAAGAACTGCAACGTTGTGCATAATTAATATTGTGTTTGCATCTCTGCAGTGTGACGCATGCTTATTGTTGCAATATTTAAAACGAGAATAATTTGTTGTGTCTAATTAATGCGCATAAATTAATTTACTTTCCAATAATTGTTAAACAATATATGGCTTTTGTCATACCGTTGTAATTGCATTTTACCGCTTCGTTTGAAGATAAAAATGCTTAGTGTTATTAACTTGGAAATTTTTTATTTGTTTTGCAGAAGAAAATGGCGGATAATAAATATATCGTTCTTCAGTTATTACTATTTTTATTTTGTAAAATTCTAATTATGAAAAATTGTGTTGTAATATTGAAATACAATTTACGTCAGCGATTTGTTGTCATGACATCAAAATTTTACTCATATTTAAATGTTTAATTCCTCATTATTTTTTAAGTATTTCTGATACGCTGTCGTTTTGCACGTTTTCATATTTGTGGCTTATTTAATTATTAACGTTTACAAATACGAAACGAATCATCTTGCGTATGATTTCTGCGTCACAACTCATATGTCAATCAAATGCAATTATGTTTATTTTTATAACTTATCACGTATCTATCGTGTTACATTTACATCTTAATTTTATGACAACGTTTTCTATGATTGTCTATCATTTTATATTTAGTTACAGTTTGGTTTCTCCCAACTATTTACAAACGTTTCATGATATGGCGTCTCAAGTGACTTCCGGAGATGATTCCTTGCTAAACGAAACAAGCTTTATGAATATATCAGGTTGTGAACTCACACAGGAATACATGTGTGGAAACAAGCGTTGTACAAGATTACACATATTCGTAAATCATAATTCAAACATACCCGTATGCTTCTCGTACATAAATACAGTGGAATCTCAATTTACAAGCATTAAGAATGAAGCGAAAATTTTGTTTCAATTTTTTTTTAATACATTTTTGGTATGTTGAAAAACACCTAATTTTGTTTTAGCATTCACAATCAATTTCACAATTTTTTTTTAATATTGAACATGTTATCGAGATTCTTCTGCTTGTATTTCGTTATATTGTTTAAAAAATTGTGTTTTTGTTTTTATTTAAGTTAAAAACTGACATAAATGACTGAATAAAAAATTAACGAAAATATTAAAAACTCATTATTCCTTTTATAAAAAAAAACGCTAATATTTAACAGTGTCTGAAATTAAAAAAGTGAAAATCCTACACTTTGATGAACAATAATTGGAAAGTATTTCTCTGTTGTTGAACTTTACCCTCTGCTCATAATGACGTTAATTGTCAGTTCGTTCGGGTATTAATCATATATGAAAGTAGATATACGAAAGTAGATTTACATTTGAACTCACACATCCTATCCAAGCGCCTCAATAGCATTTGTATCAATTATTTAAGGTGATTTGCCAAATTCCTGTTCAATTCAAACTAGTTGTCCTCAATCAAAAATAATCTTTGACTTAAAATCAATGGTATATCGTTAAATAGAACCGCAAGCTCTATTGATTTAACAACTTTTGCCATGCCATTTCAACACACACCAGCATTTTCAAAATACCTACGCCTAGCAAACACGCATCACTCGATTACTATCAGTGCTATCAGTTATAGTAGTTCGATCTTAGTTTACTATTCATTAACAATTTGCAACGATTTTGTGGTATGATGTTGCACATATATTGGCACATCTGTGTTTGCGTTCACAGTTGCAAGTTGCATATCAATGACTTCTCTCTCGCTGCAATATAATGATTATTTTGGCTGTAAGCCTTCAAATCAGTTCACATATGGAAATCATTTTTCTGTTGCACATATATGGAGTGCAGTGTGCTTCTGTCTGCCTGCACATTTATGCAAATGAAGGAGTTGAGCGGTTTCAAAGTTCGTTAACGTGTGCAATGTGCATACACAATTTTGGCGACACCATTATATGGAACAATTTTTGGATGCACATTGCATTGCACACAAACGCTTAAATGCAACAAAACAAACGTGCACATCAATTAATCAACTGATAAGCTTTAATTTATAAACAAAATGTATAACAGCAATTAATTGTTTTGCCAAACAAAACCTTAATAACTGCATTCATATGTTAGACTGCATAATTGAAATGTTTTTTTGTTTCTTCTCTTTTCAGGTTATCTAAATTGCAACACAAATGCATTACAGTCACTGGGCCAGTTGCATGGTAAGTTTTACTTTTATTGTCTGTTTTTGTTCGCGCCAACAAAATATTTTTTACACAAAAAAAGAAAAAAAACCTTTACATGTTCCTTTCATTTGGAAACAATGTTGCGGTTTTATACGAATGCGATTCAATAGGATAAAAACGTTTTGCCACAACGTACAACAACAACAACAAAGCCTACAAATGCAAACGTGTGCGCAAATAATCAATATGCTGCTTACAAATTTATGGTTAAAACATTGGCGAAATTATTGGCGTGTAATCCATTTACAATGGCAATGATTTTACCTTTCTCATTTTTGTTTGCCTGCATGCTGCAAATGATTATAGTTGAAGCTCCCCGAAAAAAGGAGTATTGTTATTAATTATTAAAATTCGGATGGTAGTGGTGCATCCGCGAAACCGCACTCTCATGTTGTGTGCCGTGAATCAATCGGATTACATTGCCTTCTGCCGCAATTTACTGTAAGTGTGTGTGTGTGTGTTTTGATTGTGAATGCATCGCTGCATATAGTGCATATGCGCCTTTTAACGTTTTCATATATTTTATGCAGCATAATGACTTTAAATCGCGTCCGCGAGGAATAAACTCGCACACACAGACGTGCACGATAAAAGCTTTCCGCGGATTTAAATCCTGCAATGCCCCACCATGAAGCATGCAAAGCATGGATTTTTTGGCGTGTTTAGTGTGTATTAAGTCTTTAAAAGTCAATTTCAATGTTTTATATTTTTCAACGGTGCTCATTTATTTTTTTTGTGGAGAAAATTACTGCACATAATATTTATGTACATAAAGCGCTTGCTTTATTACATCCTGGATGCATATATGGCATATAGGGATGCGCCCCTAAAAGATACATAAAGATCAAGTCTGAAAAGCGTTATAACTTTTATTTTTATGGCTTGTTGAGTTTGAATGAGCAATTTATGAAAGGAGGAATCAGTATTTTAAAGTACACACATTTTAACAGTTTTCAACTTCTAATTTAAGTATAATGTGAAAACAAACTATCTAGTGTTTGCACTCTTTTAGCTAATAACGGTGGCTATTAAAAAACAGTTTTGGAATCAACGAAAAACTGCAAACTTTCATTTCATGATGCTTAAACAGATTTTCTAGAAAATGTGTTTTAAAAATGTTTGTAAGCCTCCAAATTGACTAGTTCCTTAAGGAATATGCCTTATTCACACTGTGACGAAAGCAGATTACGTAAAAGAGACAGGAAACACATACGAAATTAATTTTGCTAAAGCCAAAAGAGAACGGAATTATTTTTAATTTATATACGAACTCAAGGGCATATAGAAATGTTTGCATTCCGACTTTTTCACAAAAAAAATTGACGATGCAGAAACTCGTTTCGACACCTCCTGAGTCCAAAAAATGTGCAAAAGTACATACAAGTCCGTACGCCGTACTAGAGAAAAATGGTGTACTATGGTGGAAAAAAAGACTCCTAAACTTCTGGACCGATTTGTATGAAATTTTTTTGTAAAAAAGTAGAGAAAAATATAAGAATAGGATCTTCGATTTTTCGAGGTCAGATCCTTCAAGGTCAAGGTTTTTTTTGTAAGGGAGTTCATATATCCGGATGCATATATCCTATATCCCGCTAGATGCTCCTTCTGGCGAAAAAGAGGGTGGACGAAGACAAACCCCACTTTTCTATCTCAGACATCTTATACAATATTTCAGACTATTGTAGGATTAAATAAGATAAGAAAACCTGCTGGACATTTCAAGGTCAGAATCGGAAAATTCAAGGTCAAATTTTTTATATCTCAGAAAAGCTTTATTAAAATGTAGTTAAGCAACAGTGGTACGTAAATTCACACCTCGCTCTCCTTGCGATGTAGTTTTTTTTCATCTGCATTGAAATTGAAAAAAATTTCGGAGAGTTAAACAATAAATTTTAATAATAATTATTTATGCCGTATTAATTTTTTTTTTGAGGCTGTGTTTCTTTTATAATATAGAAATCCAACTACAATTTTTGTTACATCACTTCATATGAAACGATACACATTTCGTCTATTTTATGTAATTTGTGTTCGTTCGTGTGAAGCCTTCAAAACAATTTTAATTTTCACGATCAAAAAATCCTTTCAAGTAATTACAATAATTAGAAAAACCTCTAACGATTTAAAATATTTTCGTGTTTATTCAAAATTAAAGTTCTCCCAATAAATCGCATTCAAATCAAAAAAAAATTATCCTTAAATTATTACAGAATTGCACATTCCAACGGACTTATATAATTTTATTATGTACCCAGTGAAAGGTAAACAAAGTCGTCCTGCTTGATTCCAAAATACACTCATCTAAGATTTTAAAAGCAAACGAATAATGCCATGGATAAAAATATATGAACCCATAACCATGAATATTGATTTTCAAGGGACGTCGTCCTTCTTTTCGGTCGCCTGTGGCTATGTTTTCCGAAATGCTCTTTCTCATTTTCAATTTATATCATATTACATATACAACAATAACTTTATATAAAGCTGTAAGTTGTGCTTATATATTAAATAGTTGTGCATGTATTGTGCATTATCTATACATAAAAATACGAGACTATAATATATATAATATTTGTGCCAGATCATCACAAGACAAACAGTTCCGCAAAATCGATGGTTAAAGCTTTTAAGTTAGTGGAAGGACTTTATGATTTTGTGTGCGGCAAGGATGGCATTATGCCGGCCGTACACACGTACCCCCAACCCCGTCGACCTTTGTCTCAAATATATGCGTATTTTCTTGTCTTTATGTGCCTTCTCTCTTTGCACGCCCATTCATCTTTAATTTTTAGCTGTCGTTTCTTCAATTTTCTTCTTCCCGTTTTATTTTTTGCTTTTTTATTTTTGTACTTATGTGTGTGCGTTTGTATTTTGGTTTTTCGCCTCACCTCCAGCACTGCGAGATGAGTGCAGATAAATCGTTAATCTTCAACATTTTTATCTTCCGTTCCGGAAGGTAAGACGGCATGTCATGTCTTGTATCTGTCTGAAATGGGACAGCTTGCTCGTTATTCGCTTTAAAGACGATATAAGACGAATAGAATTATCAGTTAAATGGCGTGTAACCAATTTTGACATATTCAATTTGCAACTTATATTGTGCCCTGCTGGGAGGGGAGGGGGTCGGGGGGGGGGGCGGATAGCTTGCTGCTGGGTCACCTAATTGCCAAACAGTGCGTGTTTTCAGTATTTATGGCTAAATTCCCTCAAGTTACTATTAATAATTGAAATTGTAATGCGGCATTATTCGATTGATTTACTCTGTCAGTGAAACATTAACGTCTGATAACATGTTGACATTTTCATTGAAATCTAACAGAAACTGTACATGCGTGTGTGTTATTTTTTGTGTTGGAAATTGGAATTCTCCACATGTGTACTGTGTAACCATGAATGCGACAGATTATGTCAATGCATTATCATGTCTCATGCAACGATCAGAGAGTCCCATAATTTGCAATGGGTGCCCATTTACAAATGGCTTTCCCTTAAGATATTGTGACAATTGCAGTTCCGAGTAATTCTATTGTGGAGACAATTGTCTGTTTGAATTGTAATCAATGGAGATTTATTTAGTCTAATTGGTTAATGTAGATCACGTGCAATGTGCAATGTTCAATAAGGATTCAAAATTGAATACATGTAATCGTTGATCGATGTCGTCTTGTTTATTTATTAAATAATTTTTTTTAAATTTACTTAAATACTTTTATAAAATAATTGCTTTTACCGTTAAATAATTTTTCAAGCTCCTTTGTTGATCTTTGAAATGAATTAAATTTATTTTTAATGGCATTTAAACGGGACGTGACATTTTTTACTTTTAAATTTGTGTGCTTTTTTCACAAAAATCTAGTATGGAACCCATTTTGTTGATATTTATACAATATTAAATAACAGGATTTGAAAGGCTACTATAAAGTCTCATGTGGCATCCCTATCATTCAGTTTTGTTGTACCACACAAATGAATGATGCATACTTTCATTTCATTGATTAAGTCTTCTGCTTGATATGACTTCGATAAGTGCACGTCGATAAGTAATTCTTGTACAATTGAGATAATCACAACAGTACAGCTTCCCGTTTCCGCATTTTATTTTATTTTCTTTATTCTTGAATGCGCAATTCAAAGCCCTACATTATTTGCTCCATTATTTTCATAAACTTTTTTTATTGGTTGATTTGTGATTTAATTAAATAAAGAAATTTTAATTAACCTTAAATGGAATCTTAACTAAAAAGTATAATAAGAAACCTTTCATGATTTACTTAATTTAATAAAATTTATACTTATATGTATGTGCACTGGAATTCCATTGAGTATTACTTGTACAAAGGATATCTTGCAAACCACTTAATAATTAATTCCTACGCGAAAGAAATCAAACATCTATAAAAATGTGAAATCAATAATTCCATCAACTTTTCACATTAAAAAATGAATTCAATTAATCTTTTGATCTTTTTTTTCAACTCAATAATCATATGAAGGGGCAAAAAATATTAAAGAAAATTGGGCCGTTTAAAGTTATTGCAATTTTATCACAATTTTTACATTTTAATAGGATTTCTAAATAAAATTTCACCCCAAGTTAAAAAATTTCTGCTCACGTGCTCAACAGAAACGTGTGACAAGCAACCCTTTCAATACACATATTTAGTATGAAAAGGGTGACCCAATAAGAGCTTGTGTGTTTTTTTTAAATAATCTAAAATCTTTATTTAAATTAATAGTTTAGTATATGCCATCCATTTAACGTTTAAAGATCATTTCCTTCAAATGTTGCCCATATGACTAACTCTTAAATGATTCATTCCGTGAATTCAATGTTCGACCGTTCTTTTGAGCATATCGGGATTCCGCGACAAAAATTCATTGATCATGAGCCCTGCAGCGAGCTTTGACAATGAAAAAAACTCTATAACAATTTCTAACAGAGCACTGGTTTTGGAAAAAGGTTTCCGCAATAATTAGTAAAAGTTCTTCAGGCGTAAGTCTATTCATAATGAAATCGTCATATAGGCAACACAGTTGTGAGTTGATTTATAAGAACTGTCAAAAAAACGCTTTTAGAAAACTGACCTCCTATTGGAACATCCTTTATATGAACTTCTATACGCATATAAACATGCATTATGTACAAAGGACATATATTAAGTTTAAAGAAAGGATTCCAAAGCCATTAAAATATTTCCAGGCGCACATTTATCATATTCTCCATTTTTGGGGGGAAACAAAAAAAAAATCACCAAACGAAAAAGGTAAACCTACACATTTTGCCGTTTTACTTACACTTCTTAAAAATTCGTTCTCAGATTTTCCTTTTATAATAAATCATCATGTACCTATATCCATCTTATACATTAGTAAACAAATTTCTAGCGTCGTATATTCCTTTCTTAGTGGCTTTGGTTTAACATTTTGAACACCTTTTAGTGCACACCATCCGTTTCCGTCTGGGGGATATGCCGGCCCGTGTGACACAAGTTTATATTTTATACGCTTTTTATTTTTCCCTCCTTTTTTTCCGCACTTTTGCTCAAAGCTTTTATTTCACATGAAATGCAATACACCAACAGTCGCGCCCACAATAATATGGGTATCCTTTTATGCTCCGCAGTATACTCGTATAGTTTCAACATTTTTATATGAACATGTGTTACTCACAACACATCACCAATTCCGGTCTGTTGCACACATCCTTATAAAAGGTGGTGTATAAAGGCAACGCATGTTGGGAAACAAATCCTTGAAGCACATTATTTTGCATATATTGTGCGGGTGTAGGTGTTGTGGGTTGAAATAACTCGGGAAGAAACAACTCACCTGAATGATTTACGACCACAGAAACCACGCTTGAGTGGAGCATTCAGTTGGTCATCATCATTTAACTGGGGATGAAACTATATAGTATTCTAGTGATAGCGCATTTATACTGAAAACATTTCAATTGTATGAATGGAGGGGAGTATTTGGGTGTATCAGTTCTGCGGTAAAAAAAAATGATAGTGTTTAAATAACAATGGAAATGATTGCATGTTCGAATGAATGGTGCAGCCTACATTTTCTATTGTCGAATTCAGCCGTTTCAGCGTTAATTGGGGGCGCTATTTAAAAAGCAATGATTGTGCGGCGAAATTTTGTTTAAATTATTTGTATTTACCTATATAGATGTTATGTTAATCCTTATAATCCCTTATGCCACATATGATAAAATCATGTTTTATTTTTGCATAAAATACCTGCACCGCACACAATATTTTGCAAATATTTACATAAATTTATTTTCCCCACAAAATAGGCGCTTTGCACGTTCACCATACTTGCCAAAACTGTTGAAATGGACAGCTTTAATATATGAAATATGAATATGAAGTGAAATTATTATTATATGCGGGCCAGGACAAACCGCTTACCCAAGACTCAATTTGCACAGGCCAAGGGCCCCATGACGTGCATGCTCTAAAGTCTAGAGTAAGTGTGTGTTTTGTGTGTGTGTGTGTGTGTGTAGTCGGTGTACTCATACACCCAGTCAGCCACTTTGGGGCACACACAAAAAAACATAATATGTGAAACATGGCGGTAGTACATGCCACGCGTGCGGTTTTAAGCACCATCATAATATTTAATAATTTCGACCCTCACCCTCAAATATGGGTGTAAGTAATATAGTTTGGGACAATTCATGCGGTCCCTTGTTCTACTCCTTTAATAAATGCGATTGCCCGTGCTAGTTATATGAATTTTTCTAATTTTTATTACACATTTTTTTGTTTTTTGCACCCCCAACCAAATTATTTTTGTTTCACTTTCCCACAATACACTGTGTGACCCTTTTCCTTCCTTTGGGCTGTGTTGTCATATTATACAAAATGTGTGTGTGCCACATAGTGGTACGTGCGATTGTGCCGGCACATCCTTTGTGTGTAGGGCAGTGTTTGTTAACATAACTGAATAGTAGTTGGATGGGCAGGACACACAAGAGCTTAGCGTTGGAATGTGCGGAAGTGTAGTCAAACAAGTCGAATGATGTAGATTGTATTTGTCCGTTGTCCTTTCTCTTAAATAAATTTATTAAGTGACACAATTACACCGAGATTGACCTTTCTCTTTTCCTCCCCCACCATTTTTTATTTGTGTGTGTGTGTGCGTTTTGTGTGCACTGGAAAGCAGTGGCCATTTTTAGTTACATCACAGTTGTCGAAGGAAGCTTTTTCCTCAACGTGTTTTCCCTTTTTTTTTGTATTTTAGTCTGCTGTATACCTTCATCTATATTCTGCTCCTCATCAAATTGTCACACTCAGGGAATGTATTGTTGACTTTGTGAAAGAGGATGTGTGTGGTGTGTGTGGATTCTTGCCTACAATGTTTTGTGCTTTAGTTTTATTTTTGTAAGCATCTCGTACGTATGCTCAGTGTAAAACATTGTGTGCTGTATATATTATCGAAAATAGGAGGTACACTTTCCTTTATATGTTAAGGGCCATTTCACTCTTGCACACTTATAGTCACACAATAAACACTTATGACTGCCATTCCCATTTTTTTTTTTTACTGCAGCAGCAACTCCTCATTTCGTGCGCCACTGTTTTTCTCGCTTCAGCCCACACACGTAAAACCATTCTTAGCGTCGTCTCTACGTATTATGTGAATATTTCGAGTCCTGCCATTCTGCCTTTCGTGCTTCGAGGACTTTTCCTCGTGCATATATTGCTGGAGAAACCAAAGGGAAACAAATCAAAGCTCCGCAGTATAAAATATAACTAACACAAGACACATCAGCATCGTTACAATATCTATTTTTGTACGTGAATTGTATAGAGAGGATGAACGAGCATATAGTCGGTGTGCTGAATGCATTCAGCAATGAATAGCAGACGTTTCATATAGAATGCGACATTTACCATCATTATTATTCAAAACTGTCAATTAAGTTAATTCTTTCTGCATGGAGTGACGTACGTTGCTGTGTCGCTGCAGATAAGGGGCTCATGGCAATATAATACTACGCCATTATCAATGATGGCAATTTTATTAAGATGTCGATTAATTGCAGGAAGTTTTGGTGTATGTGGTTAATGTGTTTGCTAATTCGTCTTATGGGTAGTTTTATGTTTGTTTTTTCTTGTCACCAATTACTTAACTTTCTGGTATATTCATTTGGCCTTTTAACAACTAATGCTTGTAATTTTTTGTTATCCAAACATAAAACTTTTCTTCTTCATTTTTTTTTTAAACCAAAACAGTAATTTTTCTCACATGGCCAACTCTACGTAGCATGCTCTCAAGTCGGAAAACCATATTCACTCATGATCCAAAATAAAAGTAAAGGTTTGCTCGAGAATTAAAGGCTGTCGCCATTTCCTTTATTTTTTAATATTAAACTTAGCTTCGTAACTTTCGTTCGGATCACCTCAAACTGTCAAAATACACACTATTCATACAATTTTCTTTTTGTCTGACAATTCGGGCGGGGGTTTAGCTAGTATGCAATAAATTTAGAAAATTCAATCAATAATGCTGCTCTAAATATCTAAAACAGATGTTTTATAATCCTAGTCCGCCCTAATATCCGAAACATCTTAACTTCAAATCATCGTTTATGATTTAAATAACCATATTTCTTATAATATTTAATCGATATGTAAAGTTATTGATTCAATACGTTATAGTCGAAAATGTACGTCTTATATTTCACATCTAAAAATAAATCGAGTATCCAGTAAATAATATTCCTTCCTTATGCTGCTCTCAACATTTTATTGAATATGACTTGAAATATGCCGAGTCGACTTATCTCGTTATTAGGCTTTGTAAATTGTACTTGAAACTCCCAGACATTGTCTTCATCATATTTCAAAAGACTCTTACTTCTTTTAATTTGTTTGACTTTATAACAAATTATTCAAGTGTTGATCGCTATGCTTTATCTGTTCTAACTAAGCATTTTTTCCTTTTTAAATTGTTATAAACTTTTAAAGAATTATGATAAACTAATCAAAATCTTTTTTTGTTGAATTTTTAATGTGCGGATATTTACCTTCATAAAAATACTTGAATAAATTAAAGTTCGGAGCCAAAATGAATTAAAGTTAATTTAATTTGATAAAACAATTGCGCCCATCTCTCTTTTTCTCAATGAATTAACATCCCGAAAGCGTCCAACGGTCAGTAAAATTAAATGACTTACACCATTAAACATTATACCGAATAATGGCAACAACAAAAAACGATTTAATTTCACACTCGGCTGCACAGGGACACTTCTCATACAATCGTGTACACATCGAGTGAAACCTTACGATTTATACGACTGAACAACATTAATCATTGTGTAAAGTGTTTTCTGGCAATATCCGTCCACAAACCGCAACCCATACATATTTAATATACTTCAGAGAAAGAGAATGGGTGAGTGTGAGATTACTACCAACTCCCACGCACATTCGCATCAGGACACGGAAGTGCTTTTCATAAGTACAAAACCAAACCGATTTTTATTATACTGGGAACGCAATGATAATGTTAAGTTTTCCTGCAAAAAGCTCGCACACAATTAATTCGGGCGCCCAGATGAATGTAAATGAAGCAAGGGAACAAATTTGGTATCCCTTATACACAATCCTTAACATCAACACACATTTGTTGTACGAGCATTGGTATGAATGAATGCGTTATTTTCGTCCTGCTGAGTGTGAAACGTGACACTTTCTAAATTGTACTTATACGACGGGTGTGTCATCATGTGCATTAACTGTGCAACTTTTATTCACTTTGCAACAACAAATTTTTGCATTATTATTCCCGCGCACTATAACTACAATCATTTCTGGAATTCTTTGTTTGGTTGAAGCGACATTGTCGAAGTTGCCAAACAGAAAATGAAGGACGCATTAAATAGAAAATACATAAAATGAAATGTATAAAATAGTTATATGCAACACAGGAGGCAAAAAACGTGTCTGACTTGTGTTCCGTATGCTTCAAGTCGTCATCCATGTCTCACGATTTCTTATATTGTTTGACAAGTTGTGCCACCTGCTTTCTCATCCCCTCCCCATTTTTTCCTTTTTGCATTTATTCCGAGCACACAAGGCCTCATCTTTTCAATTCTGAAAAACCTCCTTCTGGTTGTGTGTTTTTTTTGTTTTTTTTTTGAATGCTCCCCCTTTTGCGTTTTCTCATTCGCTCATCTTTTCTTTTCGTGCTAAGCCATTATTCATGTTAGCACGTTAAACCGTCATCCACACCCCCACCATCCCCCAACCTCATCCAGACGAATCTACTCCCGTTTCATTTGCACGGCATTCACACTGAAAATTCGCGCCTCTTTTCATCTGCAAATGTCGCATGTACTTGGTGTATCTTCCACACCTTTGCAGCTAATGATGAGCGTGTGCTGGTTGTCGTGCAGAAGAGATATTGTCAACCACCCCTATATACCCGCATGCCTTTCATGCCAGCATACAGATTCAGGCAATTCATTCATCTTGCTGCTGCGGGGAGTGCGCTGCGTTTGTGTTGTGTAGTCGCTTTCACGACTCTTCTGTGGCAATTCTTTTCGTCGCCTGCAGAACGACGCACATTATTATTATTTTGTTTGTTTTTTTTTTTGAATTCTTGCATACACGCACACACACACACACACACATTACACACACAATGGAGAAAACATATCCTCATACACAATAAAGAAAAGGTGTCTATTTGTGCAAGGATATCAAAATAATAAACATAGAAACCAAATATTCGTATATAACTATGCACATAAGGGATAAACACAAAATGATAATATGTGTTTGTTTAAAGGATATACCAAAGGGGTGGCTAATGTGGAGGAGTGGGGGGTTTGCGGAGCAGGATACGTATAATATTGTAAGAAGGTGCCGCCGGTTTTGCTTCCAATATGGGCCACCATGCGATATGAAGGATGTGATATCACGCTATACCGCATAAAATATATACGGAGCAAGCGCGTACATATATTTGCGTGGTACAAGGCAAGACTCAATTGAATTTTAAAAGCTATAAAGACGAAAACAACGAAACGACGCGACGCGTCGGAGTAAATAAAAGGAAGCTTTGGGAAGTTAAATTGAAATCCGGATATGAACACAAACAGTTTATATACACACTTTTATTACGAGAAAACAATGGGATAAAATATGATTAAGTGAATTTGATTGCTTTATTTGATTTCATTTTACACACCCGAGAACTTTATTTATATGCGGACAAAATGGCTTCGTATACTTAGCCTCTTATCTTTGCTTGTTGTTTTGTCTTTTATATATTTGTACACTGATTGGAATGCGGGGGACAATATTCTCGTAACTACAGTGAAAGATGAAACTGGTGGAGATGTTCGATTTGCCATGCTTAATGGATCTTTGTGGAAGACAATGGCATTAATGTGCTTTGTTTTTGCGTGAGTTAATGCGCTTCCTTTTATTATCCAAATTGTATTGGAAACTTATGCCAGTGATAGAAAACATTTTCAATTATTCATACTTAGATGTATTATTGAGTCCTTTATTCAATAAAATGGGAATGTTAAATATATTGTTGTCTTTTGTTTAATAATTAAAGCGAAAATAATACAATTGAAGCATTGTTTGTTTAAAGTTTAAACGCTTTATTTGTAAAGTACTTGCACCTATATATTAACGACAAAAATTCAATTCATATTATGTTAAAAATGCATACTTGAAAGTAGTCTGACCTTTCAGTAACAACTCCAATTGAAGAAAAGTAATTATTTTCGTCTGTATTTGACTTTTCAAAGAAATCGAAACAATCAAACCATTATTGAATTGTTATTGAAATTGTCCCCAAATTCCCAATAAAACGGTCTCACTCAAGATTCCTAAACTTTGCAGCACTTAAGAATTTTTCAATAAAAGTTGTGGCACACAAGCGCAAGTATCCAGTGCAATTAAGAGAACTAATTTCATTGAATACTTTCACATAATCAATTGAAAACTGTTTACCTGCATTATTTCAATGAAATAAATTGCATCAACTTCTTAAACTTATCCAATCGATGTTCATTAAAGCTAATTTCTCAATCGTGTTGCCATCATCCAATAATGCAGAAGAGTACAAGGCAGGACGAATTCTTCAAATTCAACATTTTTTAATTGATTTAGTTGCAAGTTTTAGAATTTGTTGTTTTTAATAAAAGTTGCACACTTTACATTGAAAAAAAAAATGTTTTTGTGATGTGATTAAAAATAATTCCGTTGACCCTTGGTGTAATATATTAACGTACATGTCTTTTGGTCTTAAGAGAGATTCCTTGTGCAGTACACTCAATAAATTAACAAACAAACTTCATCCATTATTTCAGCATTCGCGCTTTTTGTTTGACGTAAATTCCCCAAAGAGAGCGAACGTTTGTTTTTTAAAGTCATTGTTGTCCAATAAAGGGTGCAACCTAGTGCACTGTGCTGCGTTGAACTTTCTAAAGCAAAAGAACGTGTCACAAAAAGATCAGCTGCATTGTCGAAAAAGGTTAATGAATTTAAAAAGAAAAGCTTTCGCTGTCGTCCAAAAAGGTTAACGTATTTACGTATTAACTTAAAGGGCTTAAAGCGGTTGTCCGTCTGTTGTTACACACCAACACAACATTGTAATTAATACACATTTCAGTTAAATATAGAATGTATTATGTGTTGCTAACTGCAGTGCAACACAACTTATATAAAAGATACAAATATGTAAAATGTACATTCATCAAAACAGTTTACTTATAAAATTGTATAAAGTGGGGGTGTGCCTGCATCTGCTGATTAATATTGGAGCACGACAGCTTAACTGCCACAGACTATAATATCTTTATTATATAACAGAAGCACCGCAAATTGCGGGGGGTAACTTTGAATCAATTAAAAGTTTTGTAATCTATCATCTCGTTGATGCTTCACCATGCTGTACCATCACACATACAATGCGTATGTATAGTGAAATGAATACGCCAGCCCTACACGTATAGTATGGTGTGCATGCGATGTGCTTTAATATTAGATTATAATGTGGAGTATTAAAATATTTATGATCCACAAATGTGCGGTAAGTTTAAAGCTTTTTGTGGCATAAGCACTTCTTTTCGTTAAGGCATAAAGGATGTACATATTTTGCAAATGTGCGGTGCATTAATTACGATCGCGTTGTAGTGTATTTTGTAGGGATAATACTTTTCCATCGCATAAATAAACTATGTCTGTTGAAATTTCCAATGATGATGTTGCCATAATTACTTTTTGTTTTATTAAGATAGGAGTATGGTTAAAAATTTGCAAGTAAAAAAATTTTAAGCACGTTTTGATTAAAATCTGTTCTTCATTGAAAACGCCTTTGTGGCAGCAATAGAAGTCTTATAGAATGTACATTGTCAAAATATTTATAATTTATATTTTTAAATTTAAAACTAACTAATCTAAAATTTACTTTAAAAAATAATTTCTTTAAAATTCAAACCCACACACACACACATAACAATGCACGAGCTTTCAAATAATATAATTGTTTCTTCAAACATTGTATGATGCTCGTACATAGTAGTTTCTCAAATAATTACAAACTCAAATATTTATTTAAGTGCGGTAAACACACAAGTAATTATGCTCACTGTTCTCGTGAAATGTTTTTGCATAATTTAAAAGGCAAACAATATTCACGCGCATTGTGTCTTTGCAAAATTGCGAGGATAATTCGCCGCAATTAATTTCCATTAATTAAACATAAACAATATAAGCTTAATATTTGAACAATTAATTCCTAATTGATGCCTATTCATTTTCCACCCTTTTGGCAACAAGGCAACAACAACCGCCAACAAAAAATCACCAGCTCATGGGGTTTTGTAATGTAATATCTGTTGAGTGAAGACAAAAGGCTTAATAACGTAGATTCATTAAAATTAACACAATATTTATCAAAATTCACAATTTTGTGTTTGATGTGTGTGTGTTGTTGTTTGTACAAGGAGAACGATTTAATAATATTGGCCAGCAACAGCCCATCAACTATATTACTACACCAGGCACTCAATATAACTTTACATAAATCACATTCCACCATCCCCCTTCTCCTAACCTCCCAACGCCAATATAATTTGCATTTAATCCTTTATTTGCATTTACTGCTTTGAGTGTTTGATTAAAAACGATATAGCTGCTTCTGTCTATCGACACCACGTATTTGGGGCGGTAAATTAAATATCCACATTACCCCCACTCCCATCCCCCACACACAACACACAATAATTTGCATAATAATAATTATACGAGTATATACACATGTAACGTAATATCGAGTCGCATCATAATTTGCAGTCGCACGATTTCGAAAAAGCGAATATTAAATTAACGTCAAGTTAATTTCACCCCAATACGGCACACTACCTAACTAATACGATAATAATACACAGGCGTAATGTTTAGTGGATTTTATGCGCGCGCTTTAAACATTTTTAAAGGGATTCAAACGGGTGATTACGGTTGGATGCACAAGGGTAGATATTTTACAATGTTCGCATAGTTATATGTTGTTGTGTAAAAGTGACATTGACTCAGATGCATGATGGGCAGATTGCAATTATGATACATTCATTATGCTTTTGTAATGGCGCATGATGGATGTGAAGTTGCGGGGGTGGTATTTATTCCTTTGTGCGTTTTGTATTGTCAAATCGAAAACAATGATGTTAGAATAATCTTAATGTGATATCTTATACACGTCTCAGTTAATTTTGAATTATTTATTTCAAGCATTACGTATTTTAACTATTAAAGTTTTCATATATGATTCACGCTGTAATTTAAGGGATGCTTCAAACTACTTATGTGCGGCAAAATCAACATCACTCATAATTACTCAAAAATTTAAACAATTCAGTTGCATTCATTTGTACCTTTGCAGTTTTTTGTTGAAAGCATCCCTTAAAGTTTTAATTAATGCAAATATATCACCCAACCCCTTACACCCTTAAACAAAATATCAAATTCGTTGACCCAATCATTTCGAAGATGTCATTTCATTAAGCTAAAAGCAAACATGCCAGCAATTCCCAAATGTCCACACAGCCATACCATTCGGAATGGCCCTTCATGGCCATCAAAATTAACAAACCTCATTCCAGAATGTATGCAGCGAAGCTGGGAAAATTGAAATTCTTGCAACAGTTTGCGAAAACTTTGTGTACTCATGGAAGACTACTCGGTGTATGGTACGAGTATTGTCTATAGTTATTTTAGCACGATGGTGACGGTGACATTCTTTTTAATTTACATTCTTCATCAAGGGTATATATGGATTTTTGCATCCCGAACTTTTCCGGAAAACAATTGTTCAGTTTATCAATGTTTATCCTCCAAAGTGTTCTAAACAAAACTGCATTCACCTTATAGTATCCCTTAATATGATCCTCTTGGCAAAAAAAAGTTGAAAAACCCTATTTTTTCTATCTCAGCAACCCTACGCAAAAAAAAAATATAATAAAATAATAATATGTATTGCATAATAAAAAAAAAAGTTTGCCGAACATTTCAAGATCATAATCGGAAAATTCAAGGTCCAACTTATAGTATCTTCGAAACTCTTTTGATTAATTAAGGTCATATTCGGAAAATTCAAGGTCCAACTTATTGTATCTTCGAAACTTGATTAAATAAAAGAGCTTTCTGAACATTTCAAGGTCAAAATTTGAAAACTCAGGGTCATATGTTTATAATGAAAATAATTCAAAATAATTCTCTTTGTACTAGGGTATTGTGATTTTAAAGGCAAACACTCAAAAATTTCAAGGTCAAAATTTCCATGGTTCCGAAAAACTTAGTTAAACTGTCGTATATAAATTCACACCTCGCTCTCCCTGCACTCTACTTTTTTTATAAATTTTGCAGATTGTAGGTACAACATTTTTACGCTATATGGAGCAATTTTGCAAATTGTGATAATGAAGCGCCCGCCCTATTATACACCACAGCTATATGCAATTCGCAAATAATGATCTTTGTCAGTGTCTTGTGAAGTGTTACATTTTTAAGATGACAAAAACAATATGCTAAAAAAGTATGAAACATAGACAAATAAAATGTGAATTGTATGGAGTGGCTGAAAAGGAAGGGATGAGGCGCCGCGCCGGTAACAAATGTAACATACATGCGACATTTATTTGTATGCCACACATGCATGTCGTGCGGCAAGTGGCAACGTCCATCACTCGCTACATACGAGTATGTACTTCATGGCAATGAACGTGTGATGTGTTGTTGTTGCTTTAATTTGCACAATATTCTATTGTAGTTATTTTCTCTGCATATGTGGTGGCGTACAGATTTTCTGTGCAGGATATAACTGCAGTATTTGACAAAGGGTGGGGTGGCAGATGGAAGATGGGGCTTTGCGAAAAATTGAATATTGTTCAAGAACACACAACGTCATACACACACACACACAAAAAAAATGTAATTGCAGATCTTAAGTTTGAACGTGCTAAAGTACTTGTCTCATTTTCATTTCTTTGCACATTTTATTTCCACATCTACACAGGCGGGGGAGGTGGGGGGTGGGGGATAGGTGGATGAGATGTGTTCAAACTTTAATTCATTCCCTCACCTCGCCTTCTATAATTCCTGACACTTAACACAACGTGTTCTGCAGACACTTAGGATGCGGCCTGTCCTGTATTTCTATAACACTGTTGTCTGCATTATACACACGTACATCCTTTACATTGCTACTGTTTATGTGTTTTGTACATTGCACAACTTTTTTTCCGCAATGCAATCACTATACCCCCTGATTTGATGCACTGTTCTGTTTGCCAGCAACCGGAAATGATCGCTTCAATTCGAACAGATCATTCTCTGTGTGTGTTGTACACAATTCGTCTGCACTCTGATGGCAATTGAAATTTATATTCCCTCCACATATAATTTCCACATCTCATTGTATATAAGCTGTATGTGCAGAATATTATGTACGGGGGGGGGGGGGGGTTATGTGCACACATGCACTGAGCGCAGTTTAGTTTTATTGTTTTTCAACTCCCCGGTTCAACATTGCTGCAGTGTAAATTCGCTATTATATGTGTATTTTGTAGATTCACACAACTTATAGGTTGTATAGGAGGTTTGTGAATTGCTGCTTAGCTTTGAAGTCTTGATTCCTTTTTTTCTTTTGTTCTTCTTTCCTATTTTCTATATGTGCAAAATTTCCGCAATTGCTGCAACACTTATGCCTCTCCGGGGATGCTATGGTGCAACTTTCGGATTTGAGAGAATACTTGTTCTTTTATAATAAAATGTATACGGACTCGTGCATTTAGTTCCTCATATATGTGGGTATGCTCTGCTTCCTCTTTTTTGTGTATATTTTGTTTTGGGCACGCTCCCATACAACCATAACACAATATATAGCTACTCACGAAAATACATAACTACGTATAGTAAGAATCACACAGTAAAATTATCCTTTAAAGTGGCGTTGAAAATTCAATGTAATTTTTCTTTGAACCCAACACTGCGCTTGTATTTGGCGTTGTGCTCCTTCGTTTTCACGTGTTAAAGCGATTTATAGATGTGTACGTGCCTCATATGTGGTGAGTCCAAGGTAAACCGCGAGAGAAGTTCGTTCTTTTATTGTACACACGAATGTATGACTTGGCGTGAGTTTATGCAAATTTATTCGTTACACTAAGAAGGTGCAGAAGCCAAAAGAAATTGGTGTACGTGCAAAGTGAATAAATTCTGGGTAGATAGAAATTTAGCTTTTGAGGATGCTAATAATAATTTGATTTAGCAAATTTATGGTGTATTGTAGTCATTTGAATGTTTAAGTGGGCAAAATCGTTACATCACAGTCGGAATTAGTTCCCTTTTGATCTTGTTGACTTTGCGGGTTTGAACTGAAAGCCCTTATTTGTAACAGATTTGTTGATAGAGAAATTAATCTTTTTTTTAAACGTTTATTTTTTATATAAATTTGATTCCTTATCAATTATGCCCTTCAATTTTTTATTTTGAAAAATATAAAATTACTATACTTATCAAGAAAAACTTCAAAAATTCTACTTAACTATATACTTAAGCCACTAACAAACTTTTTTAAGGATTCCGATGGTTAATCACCATTGGTCTTTTTCACTATGATCCAAAAAGTAAATGTGTGCTTGACAGCTCTACAGTGTGACGTCATCCGGCCGAAAAAAAAATGGCGGATGCATTTTCTTCTCGAGCAGACCTTTACTTTTCGAATAATGCTCTTCCACAATAATTACGTCAAACCATTTTTTTTTTCAAATCGTTTATTAATTACAACCGTCGAAGCTTCATTATAATTGTTAATTTAAAGCTTTCTGAAAATATGACAACAATAAAAATGGTATTTCACATAAAGCTTTACAATGAATATTTAAAAATACAATATTTGCATCACAAAATATTCGCACTCATGCATCAGCGAAAATCTATTAAATTTTTTTTTATTTTACACAACAAAGTCTGCACAATATTCTACGCTGTTTTACAGCTAAAAGACATGACAACAGTTTAGTACATGTGTAGGAATACGACATCGCATGATCATAAAGTCTGCGAACATGAAACTGGCACCATATTGTAGTCTAATCTACCGTTTTCCTCTTGTTATTTATTTCCATGCACAATTGTTTGGAGACAGAAAATTATGCCCCAACATTATATTGATCATATATTTCTTTTCTTTTCTTCTCATTCCTTTTTTTTTCGCATATTACAGACAAACACACACATTTTGCTTCACATTGTCGTATTATTTTATGTGCATACAACAATTTTTTTTCGTTTTTATATGATCAATTTGAGCGTCTAAACGTATTTTATACTCTGGTTGTTAGTTGTTTTTTTTTGTTTGTTCCATGGCGTTGTTGTACTTGGATAAAAAATTGTGCGGCATGTATTTTATGCTTCATTCAAACATAATATGTGCATATTTAATATATTTTACAAGAAGACACAACAAACAAGTCCCCAAATATTATTATGAAATTATTGTTATCACAACATTATTATTCAATGAAAGCGATGTGTTTGTAAAAAAAAGTTTTACTTTGTTATCACTGCAGCAGTGTAACATCAAAGTGTGAAATGAAAGTAAGGTTATGTGCGCCTCAGCTTGTATAATATGTCAATTTTGTTTATCATATCGTAACATTCTAATGACTTGTTCAACATCTTAAACGTGCCCATTTTATTGATATGCATAAAAAAAATGTGTAAAAATGAGGGAGTTGAAGAAACAGGAAACACATTACTTTTATTTTTCATTAGGGTCACAGTCCATACACCATTTTGTATTATATTGTGTTGAGGTACTATGCTCGTATACGGAACAGAACAGCCCATAAAATGGCCTTTCACTTTGTGTTATGATATGAAGCAGCAAAAGAGGTTTGTTTGCGCCGGTTTCATTAACAACGATCTCTTTTGGCAATCGCCCTGAATGTCGTTTTGACACAGTAATCAACATTGATTGTCAATTAGCCTTATAACAGCATCAAGGGGGTGGAGTTTTGCCACGCCATCGTTGTTATGTTATATTTACAAGTTCTTGGGCGCCAGTTGGTCATTCTTAATGGGGGGTGATGTGGCAAAATCGGTTATTAATTATTGGACACGTTATCAGTTAATGCCGAACTAATTTGATTGTCAGGTTCAATATAGCTTAAACGGGGACTCATAATCTTTGATATATTAAATGTAGTTGTGTTGTTTGGAATTTGTTTGATGGTTGATTTGATATTTCATATTTTGAGCGTGTTCTTGTGCTCTCTGTTATTTTATTTACATTTTTTTGTTTAAATTTAATAAAATATTGTCTTTTTAAATTACTTTTTTTTGTAAAGCTTAAAAGTTAAAATCCAATTTTATGCTCAATAAAAATATATTCTCAAAATAGCATCAACTTTTTGTTCACCACGCAAAAATTTTTACAGACAACATCATTATGTTTATAAAAAAGATGAAATTATGAATTTCCTTCATACTGTATACAGTTAAATCGATATTGGATTAAAAGAAACTCATTTAAGTATGCTTTCACCCCCCATTGTCTGAGCCTATTTTCCACAAATCTCCAAATTTGTTGCAAAACTTTTTCATGTACAAAAAAGGAAAACAACAATGAAAAAAAAGGAACAGCAACCAAAATCAAATTCTTTTCGACACGTAAAATGTGCACAGGCCCCACAAATTAACTTTCTAACTTTTAATCATTGTCTGCGGACCGAGACGTTGCTCTCTTGTCTACCAAAACACTCTTGTAATTGAAGTTACATTCAATTTAAATGTTTTCTCGCTTCATCACCGTGTAAGCACACACTTCAATTTGCTGCACAACCTTCAAAAATGTTTGTGCATTATGTTACTACGTAGTACAAAAACTGTAAATGTGTGCAAAATAACCCTGTGACGTAATCGCATCCGAGCACCGTTGAAAAACTTCAATAGTGATGAAAAGCTCGCAGAAAGTTTTCCCCGTGCAATTCATAATTAAAAAGGCATCGCGCTATGAAAATATCTGCGTGAAGCCGCATGAAGGTTTATAGAAATTATTTTCCACCATCGTGCTGCGCCTTTTCTCCAGCCTGCGCTTGGTACACACTGCACTTCACGCCGAACTTCCAAAAATTCAATTTATTTATGTGCTGCCTGCAAAGACGGATTCATTACGAAACAAGCTCATTTTCTCGCTTCTTTTATCTACTGCAATTATACAAAAGCATACCGACAATTCCTTTTCGTTTGTATTGTATATGTTAGCGAATTGTTGTGCAAGTGCAATGCGCATTCATTTATATTAAATATACAGAAGTACGAATATATATGTATGTAAGAAGTTCACGCGAATAACAAAACAAAATTATTTAGGAGTGCAAACACTATGCGGGCGGTGTGATACCTCGCAACGAAAGTGGGAATAAAGAAGTATGAACCGTGACGAGAGGGTGTTGCAGTTATACAGAAATTAACTTGTCAGGCGTGCAGAAAAGCGCAGACTAAATTTCTGAAATTAATGTGAAAAGTTGATAAACTGAGAAACAATTGTCAATTTGTTTTATGTGCAGAAGCGGGCGGGGCGGCATTCAATGAAAAAGCGTCAACTTGTGCAAATAAAACGTAGAAGCTTTTATAGATGACACTGAGAGTCGAGTACACTATTCAGAGGCTTCCAAACTGATTAACTGCACATATAGCGAAATGAAATTTGTTTTGGAACCGCCAAAATGGGTAAAATGTTTAAAGAAGGTATAATATCTTTTCGTCTCTCGTATTTTAAGATGTTATTGTGTGTGCTCCTTCACAGTGATGCATTTATTTACGTTTGTTTGCAAACTGCAGTGCATTGTGCAACCTGAATGACGTTTGATAAGTTGATATGGAGTTTGTTAGCTATCTTGAAATGTAAGTATGTACTGTGTGCTTTACCTAAAATAATTTCTTGGTACACAAATGTACAGTTCGTTGCGCCTTATCAAATGTTGGGTTTTTTTCTTTTTATCTTTTTTAAAATTGTGAGCTTTTTCTGTATTAACTCATTTCTTGCCAATTTAGCATTTATGCAACATTAAAACATTTTTTGAATCATGTTTTGATTATGATAGGAATAAAGGTGGAATATGAAAAAAAATAATAATGCATCTGTGGAAATTAAGGACTTTCCCCGGTTAAGTTTAAATTTTGTTGGAAAAATTTTTCTTCAAAAAAATATCATTTATATTTTAATTGACTTATTGGTTTAAAATATTAGGATTAATAAATCAAAATAACAAACACAACATTAAAAATTTAGGCTGTTTAATTTAGGAAAAATGTGGTGCACGTTCTGGCCAAACAGATAAATAAACTTTAATTAAAAAACCTTACTCGATCTTCCTATAGTTCATCTTGAAAAGGATTTATTTTCTTTCTTTTTTTGAAGCATTTTTAGTAGCGGTTTGAAATGGGTTAATAAAAAAACAAATTATACAGTTTTAAACAAAAATTTATAAAACAGTAAATGTATTTAAATCCAATATTCTGAATATTCAGCAAAGTCAACCCCATTTACTTTTCAAAACCTTATTTAACAATTCATTAACTTTAATATTAAGTAAATATTGTGGTTGACTTTCTCTTCACTTAAATAAGCTGCTATATAAGTAATAAACTACGTCATTATAAATGTAAAACATTTTTAACGTACTTGTACTCGCACATGCAAAACATTTTGAGTGTATTTACTTATATAGAAAGAACATGTTACAATAATAATAATTGTAAAAGACAAACAAAATGAAGTCGGAACCGAATTTTAACCCTCGCAGTAAAGCAGTTTGTTTTGTGCTAATTCCGCATACTCGATAAAGACGGTATACTCCCCATTGCTTAACTCATTTGTACATACTCGTATTATAATGTCGTCACATACGAACGAAAGTCACGCGTATTTGTTAAATCCAGATATTGTACATTATACATCTAGTATTCAGAATACACACAGATTATGCTCGTGTTTACGTTAACCAACCCCCTTATTTTTGTAGACCTACTAACCTTGTAACCCAACTTTTGTGTTACCCCATATATTCATTAATATACTTATACATAAAGTACACATGCTAGAGCGTTTTTGGCTTTTATTAACAAATCGATTATTGTGCCACAGCATATGTCGCCCCACTGTTTATTATTGTGCTTGCTTATTCACAATTCACATGCTGAAGATGTTTTTGCATTACTTTCCGAACAATATTAACAAATAAATATTTAATTGCAACACAAAGTTTTCACCATTTTGCTACGTTGGTTGAAGTATTTCCATTCATATTTCAACTACGCATTTAAATTAGTGGAGTTGGTAATAAAGGGGTAAAATGCTTGTGATTTATAAGAGAGAACGCGTAATACTGACAAGCTCATTGTGCGTAAATCAGTAGGGCGTATTATTTAATCTTCATTGAAGAGGAACGTCTTTATTTCGACTATAAGTATATAGTTTTGTAAGGACTAAGGACACAAATTCATTACATTGATAGGTTGAGATGTTTTGTAACAAGACACACAGTGAAGGATATTCTACCCAATTAAACTATTTATACAGGGTGTAGTGTGTGATGAATTGTTTGTGTTTTTTAATGCAACTATGGACATGACTACATTGTATTGAGTTGAAGAGAAGTTAAAAGAAATAGCAAAATTAATATGATATAAAGTAAAACAGAATGGCAAAAAGCGTGTGTTTCCTTTACGCCCTTATTGAAAATGAATTTTGCTGATTTTTTATTTTAAATGCAGATAATTGCAGTACGAAAGTTTTGAATTTTTTTTAAATATTCAAAACCATTTTAAAAATAGCTATTCAATTAGTTTGAAAAAAAACTTTTTTTTTCTTGACGAAGCTGGTTTATTAAAAACTTAAAAATACCAATGTTGAACTTAGTTTTCAATCTCATAAATAACCAATTTTTAATAAGATTTCGAGACAACTTTACTATTTTTGTTTGTTTGCAAATTTTTAACAAATGTCCGCTTGTTAAAACCCACTCATTGCATAAAATCTGAAGAAAAGAAAATTTGCGTTTTGGACTTAACAATTACATTAATCTACTTACTTGTAAAGCCATCAATAATAAGCTCCATAGAAACTAATACATAAAATGAACAATCAATTAAAAGTCAAACAAAATTAATTTAATTTTCTTAACTTAAGCTTAAATCTTGGTTCTACTTCGCCTAAATACCACCCTATTTAAGCTTGGCTGTTTACGAGTATTTTGAAAGCATCACAATGCTTCAACACAATCGAATCGGAATTAACAATTTATTTATCGAAAATGTTTCAACCTTTTTAAGCTCATGAGCTACATATTATTGAAAGGACAATTCATGTTCATTGAACTGTATACACTTTCTTTTCTCACCACTTTGCCTCACCCACAGGCCGTTTTTGTATATATATAGTTTGTGCTGGCACACATCCTTCTGTCGTATACGTACATTAAATTGTTCGGTGTTTTTCTTTTTTCTGTGCGGCGCAGTATCTTAAATGCGATAAGACATGAAGACACGACACGAGAAAGCAGTATGTATAGTTAATAGTCAAAAAATACGCCGCATGGTATTGCCATAGGAAGATGTAAAGGCACATCATGGCTCATATTGATAAAAAAGGGTGATTCAATAAGAGCTTCATGATTTTAAAAAATAATAAAACAGACAATAATCAATGTATTGAAATAAATCTTTATTTAAACTGATAGTTCGGATCTTGACATTGAATTTTAACAAAATGTAATTGATCATGATGAAATGGCAATAAATATTGAACATAAAGGTTTTATTGGCAAGACAGTTGACACATAAGAACTGTCAAATTAAAAAAATTACCTCCAATCGGATCGCCCTTTATATATAAATATCAGGCCAATTTGGTGAGGTTATTTTTGCTCGAAAATAGGCATAGCATTCAACAACAGAGCTGGAAGTGAACAATGTCGATAAAACCTATTCGAATCGAGCTGTGTACAATTTATAGACAACTATAAGCTATAATACATGTTGTATTGAAAATTCACGACATTTTCCAGGCCATCGAGTTCACTCAAGCTGTACAATGTACACTGCAGCATGTATACAAGACTTCGTATGCAATGATTTGCGTTAACGCTATTATAGAATCGGTATATACGAGTTAAATCCCTGTCAAGGCGAACGAAGAAGCATCAACTGTAAACGAAAAGCACCTACACCGTTTACCATACACAGAAATTGTGCAAAATGGAATTACACCACGTTAACTTTCAAATACTCAAGTTTAATATTATGCATTCGAGTTAGATGAGTTTAAAAACTTTCAACCAATTTTCCAATGTGATTTTGACAATCGCCACCCCCCACAGTGTATGTTGGTGTAACGGCATGCATGCGATTGCCATCCCCACCATTACATTATGAAGTCGACATCATCCCTCGATTGTATGCGATGTTACTTTGCTTCATTTTAAATGGAGCTACTCAATTTTGCCTATTTGTATTTTGTTGGTGGCGTTGTTGTAGTGGTGACATTACATTGCAGACGGTGGGGTGCTGAACGCAGGCAGCAGACAAAACACGACACACATATACACGTTACGGCAATTGCAACCCCTTTGTGCACCCCTTGTATCATTCATACAATACTTATGAAGAACAGCAGCTTATCGATTTTTCATTCAACTCATTTTATTTAGCTTTGTGGGTTTCTTGCCACTTGGCTTCTTTCACTCAATGCACTTTTCGTTCAATGCTTTATAAAATACTTGTCGTTGTTGTTGTTGTTGTGTGTATTATTATATGGCTTGTGCATAGTATTTTGCAAACACAACTTCAACGGTATGGTATGTGTGCGCTGTATAACGCTTCAATGTTGAAGGTCACTCAAGTGCATCCCCTGGTGCTTAGCACTCCCAACTATTTTCTTTCGCCTCCATTTCGTTGATACTATTTGTAGTCACTAACCGCATTGGCCACTGTATAACTATGCCAACGAGAACACAAATGCGCAAAATGTGTGCCATTTGTTTGATAAGGCGATATACACCCATGCACTAACGCAGGAGTGCAACTTTGTCAACTTAATTGATTTATATTTGAAAACAATGTTAGATAACACCACATTTACTGACTATTTCAAAAATGTTACCGCATGCAATGTACATTTGTACAGTTGTGCGAAAATAGAAAAGAGTTTGGCTTATTTTCTGGAAATTTGATTCGTTTGGTTGCAATTTTTTCAAAACTTGTTTTTTAGTGGGTCGAGCTAAATAGTTTTGTTTTTAAATTCATTTAATTTCACCTTTTTTTTTTGAAAACAGTCCACATTAAGGTTCAGAAGGTGCCAAGCATAATTGAGTGCTTTTTTATCGTGATAAGCATTTGACAATCAGTTGGTCAAAGTTGGGTTTTTGTCAAAATAAGACAGTTTGTGGGCAATACTTGGATAATATTCAAATATGGAAATGCCATAAAATGTAATTAGGCATTCATCACTTCAACTTATAGTTGCTATAAGCTGTAAGGGTTGGCTGATATCAGAGTATACAAAATTGTTTTGCGTGCACCATGAAATGTAATTTATTTATTTTCTATGAAGTACGTTGCCTTACTAAATTTTAATTAATTGTTTGATTGATTGACAATACCACTGTAGTAACTGTCAAAATAAAATCCAGGTGTTATGAGAATTAAAAAAAAGTTGAATTTAGTTGAGTGATTTTTAAAATAACTGATTGATTTATACAATAATTGTTTCTGTCATAAATCGTCAAATAAATTAATCTCCAATATTACACAAAAACCATTCACTTTATTGGCCTGGATTTAATTTTGACCCCACATATTTTATAAACGATTTTGCCATAAAATAATGTTGAAAATTGTTAACTTTTTTCATCCTTTTTAAATTTTAATTGTATTGCATCACATGACTTACCTAATAATTGCGAAATTAAACTTTAAAATATTTGTCTAACCTTACAAACGCTATTACATGTTTGATTGTGAGTCGCATAACCCCAGCACGAACTCGTTGTGTGTCAAACATGCACAACTCAACGAAAATAGTACAATTAAATTGCGGGACCAAGAAAAAATTTCTACCCCCAAATGAAGTTGTAACACGCAAATGCACCACAACAAAAACACATGAATAGTCATTATCCACTTTCTAGCAGTCGACCCACACTTCCCATTTTATAAAGGGTGATCCAATTTGATTTTGATTTTTTAATAGGATTATTGTGACAGTTCTTATGTGTCAACTGTCTTTCCTTAATGACGTTTGTGTTCAGTATTCATGAATAGACTTACGCCTGAACAACGTTTACTAATTATTGTATTCTAATTTATTGTAAACCTATTTCCAAAACCGGTACTTAATTATAAATTTTCATAGAATTCTGTCAATGGAGCTCGCTACAGTACTATAATTAATGAATGTTTGTTGCTAAAAATTCAAGATATCGGTGTAGCTAACTTACTCCGATATCTTGTGATCTTACACCATTGGATTAATTTAAGAGAGGATAAATATGTGAAATCTCTATTTTATGTCGATAAACACGAAACGGTTGAAGCTTTCGAAGCAATCATAACCCGCTTTATTTGCGGAATACCATACGATTTGCTTGAAAGAGTGGTCATAAATTGGACTCACAGAATGAACCATTAATCGTGGGCAAAATTTGAAGGAAAATATCATTACACGTTAAATGATATAAACAAATTACCAAACCGTCAATTTAAAGATATGTAATGCTCAATACACGTACGTATTTTACTTAACAGAAAAAAACATCAGATAGCTCTTTTTGGATCACCCTTTATGTTACCCACCCTCTACATTTTTAAATTACATAAAGCACAATGTGGTGGAATTCCTTTAATGCTGTACACGCCCGATTCCGTATCCAATTGAGATCATCTTACAGCGATAGGTTTGTCTGCCTGCCAATTACTTTGATTGACCACTAACTATATATTATTTGACTTATGTAACGAGAACCATTTCGGTGTTCATTTCCCTACAATTGTAATAGTTACATGCGGAAAAGTTAACACAATTTAGTGCTGGATCAATTGCATATATTTCATGGCAGCAAGTGGTACAAAAATGGCTTCATAATATCCGCACCTGAAGTACACATGGTTACCCACAATACAGCCACATACAAGGAGGTAACTATTATAATTCCAAGTCGTTACAAACGACTTATTGCCTGTTATCTGGTGTAAACGACATTCTAGTTTGACTTTCCACAATATTTCCCAACTCATGGCAGTATGGATATGGAAATTTCTAAATTTAGTCATAGATCGTGCATACAATCACAATATCCTTTATAACTGTATTATACTCACATATTTTGTGTGGAAAAGGAAACGAACTAACCGTAAGGATGGGAGAAAAAAAATATATACAAAACATAAATGTCAAAAATAAATGGGAAAAATTGTAGCGGGAGTATAACCGAAGCAACTAAATGGGGGTGTTAAGGGATGGGGGTGGTAAAAAACGATTGTCGATGGCTTTATACATACACATACGTACTTTATTTTCATTTGTAACGTTCACTTTAGTTGCAATGCATTAATGTGGTGCTTTAAGCATGCGGATCGTCGTACATAAATACGTTTGCCTTTAAGTTATACACCAAAATGTGCTCCACACATATGCCACATTGTGTACTGTACTATTCTGTATTCCAGCGACACGGTACAAACATTTTCTCGAGTCGACTTAGTAATACACGTCTTTTGTTTTCGGTGACACTTTGTATTTTCGACGACGTCATCGAGTGCTGTTCGGCATTTTAAGGACTTTTTGTCAGTTCCCTTTCGTCCTTTATATACCACACAAATACTCAAACGTATGTGTACCTTTGCATATACAAATTACAATTTTTTATTTTTTTGCATTTCTCCTGAGTTTTTTTTTTTTTTGTTGTATGGCGAACGAAGAAAATAACAACACAACTCCACCACCCAACCCTTATTGTCCAACGCCCTGGCCCTTTTCACCGTCCATTCGTTCATGCAGTATGCACGCAACCTCGAGTAATGAATGAATGAATGTTACAAACATCCACAATATTTAACGGTGTTTGTGTGCAGTTTTATACACACACACGACGTAAAATAAATTGTACACATTGAAAACACGCACACGTGTCATATTACATATATTGCATGGACGTAGAAATAAAAAAGAAGTGGTGTGTAATGAAAGGCAGGAAAATGAGGACGTTTCATTGACGTCTTATGAAATATTCATTAATCGTTTTTGGGTTTCCCTTTTTATCAACGCAACTTAGGGCTTTTGTGGAAAGTGTTATACATTAAAGGGAAATGAGTGTGCCCGTTACTCTACATCACAATCATGAGTGTGTGTAATGTGTGTGCGAAATTTGTATGGCTCCCTTTTACTTTTTCACCTCTCCCTCCCCCCCCCCCTCGCCCCCACACAACGCGATGTGCTAACAAAAGTATAATATAAAGCGAGCCTTTATGGGGCTTTGGGAAAAAAAAGAATCAAAACGCTGGCGGAGGGTGGGGTAAGGGCAACAATGAAACAACAACAACAAAAAGAGGCCAAGTAGGTATAAACAAACCAACAGCTCATATATCGTCGAAATAAAAATGAATGCAGAACACAAAATTGAAGTGAAAGGAGTGAAAGCATTAGTTAAGAAGGTTGACTTTGATTTAAAAGCTACTCAGCAGCTGCACAGGATGATGTGGAGTGTTTTGTTGTGCGGGCTTCGACGGAATAAATTTTTAATCAGAGCTTTTGAAAGGGTTGGGCACGATGACTATTAATGATGTACACCTACACATTTCGCTGTTCCGGTTTAAATACAGTTATGTATACACGGTTTAGGCATTGTTTGCATTTACCGTTGCCAAATATATTATGTACAATGTACATTAGGCAGACTACTGTTATTTATATGGACAGAATGATTTGAAAATTAATTATATTTATTCAAAAGGATCACAGTTCATTATTGCTTTACGGGTGTATTATTATCTTATTGTAATGATACCCTTTTCTATGAAGAGGATTGGAGTGGTAAACCCGTGACACTGACATTATTTTCGTTGTGCACATTTTGCCATTAATTTTTTGACTGCGATTTGTAATTCTGTTTCACGTATTTTATTTACATTTGCGAGGTAGCTCTTGAAATGGCGTATTTTAGAATATATTGACGTTAATGGCCAACCATTTTGTAGCTTGTTTATTGTAGTTTTATATTTCTAAAAAGGATTTTGAGTCGTGAGCTTAATAAATAAATAAATATTGAGTTTAATAATAAAATTACGTGTAACGTTAAAGGATCGAAATTGATACGTATAATATATTAAATACAACTCAAACATAATATACATTTGAGGATCAAAATAGCAACTAGCAATTTTTGTTATTGTTATTGTATTTGAATATTTTAAGTCCTTTATACCAGGTACAAGTACCTATCTATCCACACATAAGTAGATTCCTTGTAAAATATAACAGTAATTTAACCAACGTTGGTTGGTGCAGACTTTTATTAAATTCCACGAACTGCACCCTCATTGGGCACTTCACTTCCAATACATTTTTTTTTACATTAAAGAATTTATGAATAATAACGAGTTTAATTAAAACTGGATACACAAATTAATTAAAAACACGTACATAATTTATTTTCACCAGTTGCATAGTTGCTCTTTATTGCTTTTTAAATTCCAAAATTTTGATCGGTTGAAATATTTTTATTTAAAAAAATGTTTTTGTTGCGCGTTAAAATAAAATGTAATTAATTATAAAATTACGTGGAATGCTTTGTTGCATACACTGCAATACACAAGTGACGGTAAAACGTTCCAACAAACTACTCTTATTGTACCCAAGAAATAATTCGTAGAAACATCACCACTCACAAACAATCCAATATGAGGTCACACAATTTACTGTTTACATACATTTACTTCATGCATACAGCATAACGTACACAATCACAGTTCTATTTGTCATAAGTCCACTACAAATCTAGACCTAAGGGATGAACTCCACCCTGTATTTTGTGTTTGCGTTTTTGTGGGGTGAAATGGTGGACATAAACGCCTCAAATCGGGAAATGATGCCGACGACAGCATTTTTATAAATTGTTATGAAGCGCAAAAAAGAACATCTACATGGTAGGGAATTTAACATGTTACTTTGTAAACTATGTTATGTGCAAGAATTTTAAATATTTTTTTTTTAAATTCAAATTTTACCTTGATGATAGTTTCTTCAAATGCAGAAGTATAAATCTTTGTGTATTATCAGAATTTATAGTGTCTTTTTCAAGTGTAACTTTTTATAGGAGTTCATTCATTTAACGTGTTAGATTTAACTCTTTTGGAAATTTAGAGTTCTAGAGAAATGTGGAAGTGGAACTACTTACAGGACTTAAGAATTCAGTCATTCAACGCATAAGAGTTAACGCTTTTCTAGAGCGAGCCAGTGTTTATAGAGCGAAAAAGAAGAATTCAAAGTTCACACATGGATACACGTGACACAATTTTTTTTTCGATTTTGAAACTAATTCGCATTTATATTGATATCTATTGCATAAGTAGAAACGGGAAAACCGGGTATAATCTTTATTGAAGCATTGTTGTTCATATAAAATGCACATAAACAAACCCTTGGAAATTTTAAGCACATTCCAATTTATTTACGATCGCATTGAGAATAATTTTCAACCGCACAATCCGCACAATAATGTCTGAGTACGGGTATGTGTGTTGAAATAGAAGTCTGGATTGCACGAGACATGAAAGCTATAATATTATAATGAGAGGCCGCTTAATCTAAAATCATACATAAGGGGGTGAATTATTGTGCATTCGTACATACGTGAATACACACACATGCATTGGATTATTATGTGTTTTTCATTTGCATGCTCGAGGGTGGTTTGTTATGGTTGGGCCATTTACCACAGCTGGAGCGTTGTTACTTCAAAATTTTAATGGCTAATCCAAACTCCAATATACTGCAATGCATACACTCTCGTGTGAATACCTTAAAACGGTATTGTACGTAGCATGTGGGACGTGGGTGTTTGTTGCACGTCTACCAAATTGATTGCAATGCCATTTTGCAAATAACCGACTGTTACAATTCTCAGGTTGCATTTTATACTTTTATGTTATACGTTATGTGCCAAGTGCACATCAATTTCGATTTTATTGAATAATTGGCAAACGAATTATGCACTTCCATTAAATTACGGTTGTATGGAGTTGGTACATGAATTTGCTATTTGTGAATTTAACTGTATATGGTGAAATGTCTATTATTTACGACTGCATACATAAATACAAACATTCATGTAAGTAGAACTGATGCCGAGTAATTGGCTAAGCCATCTCTGCCGCATTTCAATCTTCAGCCACATACGAGCTTTCACAGCTACATATAATGTAATATATAATTTATGTAGTGGTTGTGTTGCTTGGAGCATCATTTAAATGTTTTATTAATTCATTTTTGTGCACACAAATAAGATAACAAGCCGCACACAACATAGCTGTGAAAAGATATGGCAAGATGCTTTTGCACGCAGACACTTTGTACAACATATTGTGTCTTTATAATATGCGTATTATAATGTACAATATATGCTATCGCTCTATTGTTATGTACCGCACATGTAACCAATGTCTTTGAATGCACACGTCCTCCAAGAACATCACATCTTAATAAAATTGTTATTTGATTACCACGTATTCCTCTCATTTTATTATTTGCTTGAAGGAAATTAGATTTTCTTCCTTCCTATACCACCTGTTGAGTCTATTGGGAGCTTTTCATAGCCACACACACACACACATTCAGCGAAGCGGGTGGCGACACTCGCCCTGCACGTATACACGTCGCATCGCGTCGTACCCACAATGTTGAATGTGGGTGGTTCATGTTCTATATTGTATGAGTGAGCGAGTAAAGGAAATTAGCTGTGCTTTATACGTATGGGTACGGTACATATATAATATATTTATGTGTGTGGGTGTGTTTGGGGAGTGTGGCATGGAACAGTAAACAATCAATTCATCATGCTGACGAGAAATTCGTGCAGTGTTGCTGCTGCGGTGTATAAGTTTGGTTTTATATCAACATCCTTTTTAAAGTGACTTGTGGATTTATGCGCAATTTATGCAAGACCACATCTATAATGCTTTAAAGCTTCCATTCTATGTATGTGAGCCTTTTGTTTTGATGCGGCAATGAGTTGTTTGTTGTTGACTCGTTGAATTATGACTTTATTGAATGAGTAATTCGATTGTCCGTCAGGGTGATGAAACGAGTTCGCAGCCCTTTTTTCTGCTGTGTAAGTCAAGGGTAATTGTTTGGTTACCACTTTTTATTGTTCTTGAATAATGTATTGGTGAATTAAATTGACACAATTTTAGAATTTCCTTTTTAATTTTATTTCTTTTTTTCTGAATTTTTTAATAATCAAAATATTTACAGAGCTTCGAAGTTTCTTGAATCTTTTATCAATCTCTATTTAAGCTTGACTATGGCTTGACTTAATTTTTACTTTGTGTTTTTTTAAGTAATTATACTTAAAAGCTTACTTCTTGGAAACTCTCTCAATAGGTAGAAGTTTCATTAATATTTTTCACAAAATTATTTTAAACAAACTTAATTATCTGCAATATGTAATAGAAATGTCTATGAACATTGTAATCATTCATAAATGTATCTTTGCGAAACTGTACTTGTTGCATCAGTATTCCTTAAGATTCCACGTATTCCACTTATAAAATACATATTCATTAATTTACTATGCCATCATTTACAATACTGCAAAATCGTTTGTGACACCCGCAAATGGAATTAGCAATTATTAAACAAACGTAACATTAAATTTGGTTTTCCTTCCAGAAATGCGCACACAATATTTTAATTACTCCAATCATTAAGTTAAAGTATTTAAAGATTATATTTTTTTGACATGCTTTTCCTTTCCATTTTTTTCTCTTTTAATTAAAAACTCTGAGTCAATGTCTTAACGACTTAAATAACTTTTTATTCGAACGATATTTAAGTAACAAGGACTACAAAATATTTTGAAAACATTTTTCATTTGTAAAATAAAAGTTTCCACAAAAATATTAAACAAACATGAAAGAAAAGTTAGGGCTTTAATAAAGCACATACCTTGCCGCAGATTTTTCTAAAACATGCATTATTATAAAGGACTAACTTCCCCTTTGTCATAATTGTCTTTAAAATATTTGTACCGTACAAAACAAAAAAGTATTAACAAAATGTTGAAGATTTGATGTGCCCCAATTGTTCATTATTTTAATTTAAAAAATATTGTGCTTTGATCTTGTTCTCATTATTATTATTATTATTACTTGTTTTTTAAGCAGGGAATCATTTTTTTTGTTGATTCCTTTCATTATGTTATTTGATCACGGCTTGAACCTATAAAATAAAACAAGAACCTCACAAGAAGAAGAAACTTTCTCATTTAATTGCTATACGAGTATATGTATTGGAACTGAATTTTTGTACCTTTAATATAGCTAAGTATACTCCGTTGTTGAAATGCCGCCTAACTTTTATCCACGTTAATAATTATAACTTTTCAATACCTGAGACATCTTCACTTTTAATTGAAGAAAACTTTTTAAACCATAATATTCGTCTGCAAACATTTTCGGACAGCTTTTTATTGACAATCTTAATTATGAAATCGCACACACACACACACACATATTCTCGAATAAGGGCTCACGTTTTATTTCAATTTGTGATTTATTAAATTAATAACTCAATCTGCAACAGTGATCGAGATACTTTTTTTGTATTAAGCGAGCATTTTCTCCATGCTGCACACCCTCACTCTTAGCATGAGACGATTATGACGTTGGTATTGATTGCTTGTGGTTGCGCTCGCGCTGTATGTACATAAATAGGTATTGGATAGATGGTGGCAATTAGTGGAGTAGCGTTATTTCATTTTTCCAATCAAGATTGTTTTACGACTTAACAGTTGTGCGGTTGTGTTGGGGGTAGGATTGATGGGAGATACATGATTTACAATTTGTGCAATTTGTGTGCGGTGAAAACTCGTCTTAGAAAATTGCCAACATTTTCGATGGTTTTATACGCGCTAAGTGTTGCAGTTGCAATCACATGAAACGCTCTTAAGGTAATTTGCTGCACTTAAGATAAAGCATTTGGATGGATTGCCGCAATTTATATTGTCTTTTGAATTTTACGTTTCTCCTTTTGGTAAGAAGTGTGCATCTTTGTATTTTATTTTTCTCCTTGATTTTCATAAGCCTTTTTCTTGCAATATATTTCTTGTAAAGTACAGCTTCCTGAAGGTTCCAACAAATTACTTAAATATCATTCAACCATCTCCCTTAGAATTCCTTTATTTTAAGGAAAATAAATTGATAAAACGTATAATTTAACGTGTCTTGCATTCCTTCTTTTGGTTATATTCGGGATGTCTGTTACCCTCTTCCGTGTGCTTTTGGTTGCGAAAACCCAGAAGCCTGTATAATACATCTTTATATAGAACAAAACAATAGAGATTCGAAAACACAAAATATGTCATGTTACATTAATGCAGGTTGAGATGATAAAAGTACTCCTTTCCGGGATGACAAAAAAAAAATGGAAATAAAAACAATAAAGGGAAGGTGAAATTGACAATTTAAGTATTTCAATTGTGATTTCGTTTTATCTTTCATCCTTCTACCCTTCTATATTCATATCCAAAAATGTTCCAATATCAACATCTCTAGTTATATACAATTACTCGTACATAAAATGTACTCTATACCTCCGGCATTTCCACTTGCTTTTACGATTATTGAGTTGATCTGGCAGGTTGCATGGCATTCCCCACACCCCATCATGTCACAGCTTTCGCTCCCTTGAAGCAGCAATGTCTATACATATACGAGCACCTATGAATTGGGTATACAAGCATCCAGAATTAAGTGATGATCGGACCTTCCTAACTATATACACCTTTTGTAATTTTTGTGTTTCTGTTTAGATATTGCCTGCGCTGTTTGCTCCTTTATACATTGCTTCGTTGTATAATGTAATGTAACTGGTGTAGATTATATTCTTTTGTATACTTGTACACATTTCGCTCAGCTTGACACTGTATCTCAGTTGTTATACACACGAATTACGTCTTATGTTAAAAGACTCGAGCTCCCTCGTCATGGCACACAAAGCTGTATTGATGTCGCTTTTATTATGCGGGATGGACCAATGGATTAAGGTCAAATGCTTTTCTTTTATTTGGAAGCCATTATGTGTCGTGCATCGGGGTTGTCCTTAATTTGCAAAGCATAATTATAATAGTTGTGTGTACCTTTTATTAAAGTTTTTCATAGTGTTGTGAGTTCCTAGTCATTCATTTTTTAATTACTCCTTCTTACCTCTTTAAATGGTTGCATTTTTGTAACTAACAGGATGTGTATGAAGAGATGGGCGGTTCTTTCAATGAAATGAGACTCAAGGGTGCCGTCCTTTTCAGTCTGAAAATGTTTGCAGCCTTTGCGCCACATTCCGTTAGAATTTAAAACCAATTTACATTCAGTTATGCTTTGTAAAATATCCCTAAAGTTTAATACGCCAGAAAAGAAGACTCCAAATGCTTTATTCTATTATGATTTTGTTTTATTCTTCATTTGGTTTATTTGTTCATAAAAAGCATTGAATTTTTTCCCTGACAATTGAAATTTTTTCTGAGAATAAAAAAATCCCAATGAATTGACGTTCCACGTAAGCTACATTTTTCATTACTAAATTTAACTAGTTTGAGAGGGTGTTTTTTTTTGCTTTTCTATTTCATCATATATCGTATTCTTTCACAGAATAAAATATCCTTTCGAGCTTCATTGCAATCTGCTGCCACCCCGGCATACATTTTGCGAACGCTTGCACTATTCTTCAATTCTAATTCCATTCGTGTAGAGTTTTTCAATAAAACATGTCTCTCTTCGCTTTCTGTCGAAATGCTTTTTATCAAATTTGTATTTCCATCTTTGGATTTTTCCATTTAAATAAACTATACGACTGATTAAAAAATATTTCGTATAGGTATATTGAATAAGCCGTTATTTATGTATTTTCCAGTTGTGCGTGTAAAAAGTTTTTGGGTTCTTCAGCAATTTTTTATGGATGTTCAAAATAAATCTTTAAATTGCTGCAACTGAATTTTTTTTACATTTCTTTGCTTTTGACCTTTTTGTATTTTAAACCAAACGACCAATAAGCATTGGGTTTTTAGTTTTGTTCCCCATTTCCACTGTCAACAAAAAATGGTCCTTTTATAATATTCAGCGTTTTTCTGAATTATCCTTACAACTATAACAACAACAAGCATTTAACCATATTGTTAAGATAAAATAAATGTCACAACCCAAATATACAAATGGATTAGGTAAGGACGACATTTCTAAAGGATTTTCCCAAGTATGGGCACACAATCATAATAAACTTCCTTATATAGTTAAGTGCAAAAAAAAGGCTCTCACACCGTCCAAATATTTATTACAAAATAAATGCGATCTGGGGGGGGGGGATCAACTTTTTAATATTTTAATGTATGTACGGGTAGTGGCACATCCTTTTTAGCTATTCTGTGCTCTGCCATCTTTTGTCCACGGTGCTGTATTCCTTGCGTGTATGCGGCATTTATCTAAACCTATACGGGCCCGCCTTTATACACAAATGTGCTTATATTGGAGTGATGAAATGTGTTTTCAGTATAATATGTGCTGAAGGCATCCTTTTCTTAAAGACGTTGCAAAAAGGTTTCAAAATTAGAATGTGCCCTGCTCCTCCCCCCCCCCTTCCTGCCCAATAATATCACATATAAGAAAAGGTCACCAGATGCCTGCGTATCAGTTGTAAGTTGTATTCAGCTCGTTGGACGAACCCACAGCACCCCCGCACTCGCCGCCTCATGGTTTTATTCAACAATTCTTGGCTCACTTTCAATCAGCTTGCATACAGTTGGTTAATGTGTATAAACAGTCTCGACGATAGAGCACAGGGGGTGGCGGTGGTGCAGTTATATGGTTTCATGGGTACGGGTACATTAGCCGGATGTAAGTCATCATTGTACACTATATAATATGGAGATAGCTTTTTGGGTGTGTATGTGTGTGTGTGTGTGTGTGTGAGTTGGTGTGGGCGAGAAGAGTGGCTGTGATACGGTTCTTTTGCCAGCTTGAAGGATCGTGCACACACATACATAAAGTCAAAAGCTATCAATTTAAGCATGTATTATGTTGTATAATATGGTCGAAAGGGAATAGGAAAATTGATAACGGCAAACGATTTAACTCGTTTTCCCTTATGGGGCTCGCAGTGGGAAAAGATTTTATGACTTTAATTAAGTAAATTAATTTCAATGAGGTTTTTCTTCTCAATGCGTTGTTGTAAGGAGTTTTCATCTATTAATTAATTCCCTGTGGGTTCACAAGGTTCTAACTATGTTGAACATTAAGCATATTATGCTGTGCTACCCTTACACTGATGCACACACGAATATATATATTAGTTAGCAAAGCTTCTTCTTAGACATTAGGAGTTTGGCATTTTGGACATTGTGTTAGCATGTGGAGAAGTCTTCATATTATACAAAATGTATAATAATGGCTTTTAGTCTTAACATTTTGAAATTTACATTAGATTTGTGTTTTATGGAAGCAAAGTGCTACGGTGTTTGAATTTAGCATAACATTGCATGAAGACATGAAGTTACAAACGACTTTCATGTGTGTGTGTTTGCGTCACTATTTGAATATTCGATCTGCATTTTCGCTTGCAAAATGTATGTACATAATAAGGATTCCTTTAATGTACACCTTGTGTTTGGGACGTCCGGAGTGTGTGTGTGTTTGCTTTATGATGCAGTTTAATGTCAATCTAAAATATGGCATCAGCTTTTATTAAATTAACCTGCGGCATGCAATGCAGACACAAAATTGTTGTTTAAACCTGCAATACTATCCAATGAGGCATTCCAATTATGCTCCGAACTATGCAAAATTTGTGCTGTACACTTAATATGAATAAATTGTAAAGTCCGTGAGCTTTCTAAACCAATTACAGATTTACTAAATTGATTTGTGGACATTTGAAGTTATTTTGTAATTTAATTAGAGTAAACATTTGTTTTTATTGTTTATTGTTATTATTAAAAATATATAACAGGGATGTTATACAACAACTCCTCCTAGAAAACTGATTATTTTGCCTATCCTTGTTTGGGAGTAAAAAAATCAATGAACCCCACCAGAAAAGCACTTTGTAATATAATTTATGACAATACCATCGTTCACAACCCACTTCTTAATTGCATTTAATGACTATAACTGTGTACTTCCCGATTCCTAGCGTTACATTGTACCTCGCACCTAACTATTATAACATGCGTGCTTTCAAAACCCACGATAAGAAAAAGTAAATTTCATGTGTTTGTTTAACAGCAGAGTAGATGCGTGTTATACAAAAAAAATGTCATTATAACACAAAAAATATTCCGCTGACCTAATTCCACCATACTTTTAGTTTATATTTATACAGCAACATAATATCTTCAAATCGTTGTTTCAGATGTTGATATACACGAATGCATGTTTAATAATTGATCTCATATTCTTGTACTCTGTTTACACTTTTTATATTAAAAATAAATCGAGCTTTTCTTCTAACTATACGATTGTATCAATATACAATTATGATAAGTCCATATTTGATTTCTGAAAATGCTGTATTTAGTGTTAAAGCATTCCGCAATAGAGTTACCACAATCATACATTGTCTTATGGTTAGCCCACGTAACGTTTATTAATAAAAATTTCACAGAAATGAATATTTGATGAGAATAACGAAACGTCGAAAAATATATTTGCTACTACATAGTCAGTTAGCAGCGAAGAAATAAATTTGGTTTACCATGCAGTGCATTTTTACTCGCACAATCAATGTATGCAGCTTTTTACCCAACAAAAAGTTTTCATTTATTTTGGTACTTTTCATTATGCACAATTTCGCTTCAATTTATATTATTTATTCATGAAAATTGTGATTTTCTCGCAATGCAATGATAGAAATTATTTTCTTTTAACTAAACAAAAACACAATTTCATATGAGTTGCATTATAAATCAGCGTACTCGTATGTTATAATGTGAAAATAATATGTTTTTGTCTTAAGTTTGCTGCAGATTTATTAATAAATGTTTTTTGATTCAAATTGAAATTACACACCGTCTAAAACCCACACAATGCACTTTTCTAAGTAGAAATTAATTCACAATACTTCTATATTTAGTTAAACTTTTCTCAACGAAATTACAATTCAATAATTGTACAACTAAAGGGTGGTAAGCCACTATTGTGTCTTTATTGTGTATTATAGTTTTTCGTGTGTAATTTCATTTCAATTATTATATAATTAATCAAATTGGTAATCTTTAATTAAATATTGCCAAAATAATATAGTTCCTCATAGATTAAAGACATTTCATCCTTGTAGAACAACAATAACCATAACCGTAAATGCGTTAAGGATTTAATAATATCATAACTCAGTCACCGCGCTAAATAAAGTCCATTAATCATATAGAAAAGCTCCCAGCTCCATTCTCCTCTCAGCGCATAAGAGCACTTTGACCTCAATTCCTAAGATGTGTAACTTGGGGGTAATTCATTGATTAATGAGTAGCCGATAAACACATATTTTACATTTAACGACGTGCGCTTTATATGGAAGCTGTCATCGGCAGCCGTCATTAAAAACTTTCCATTCCAAAAGATGACTACATTCTGTACATTTAATTAATAATAGAATTTTGAAATGTAACGGCATTAACTGAAATCATTAATTAATTTTAATTAACTAAATATATGGCATGCTGTCTACCTATACAGTAATTATATCGGAGGAAGTTTGATTTGTGTTTGGTTTTTGATTTATTTCCAATGAGTATTACTGAAAACCGACTTCTTTTAGCATTAAAATTAATGTTACGTTTTGAAAATATCTCCCCCTATTCATAATATTAATTGGTAACATGAGACCAACTAAAAAGAAAAAAAAAAATTCCGAGATTTATGAACACAAAATTTAAATTTACCTGCGCAATATTACCTGATATAAGAAACTCACAAAATGTGTATTAAACAATAAATAATGAGGGCCCAAGACGTTTATGAGATGGAGAAAAACGCAAAACCACCCCACCACCTTGTTAAACTTTTCTGTGTCAAATAAAACCGTTGCAAGCAGTTGGAAAGTTTGAACAAAAATTAAAATAATAATACATAATTCATTAAAAGGCTAAAAAATTACAAACGGAAAGGTCCTTTTTACATATTATAAAGAATTTTTATGCTGCACTACAGCACTGTCTTTAACTTGCTTCGCAGTGAGGATGAAAACCTCAGCTTTTGGGGCAACAAAAAAATCTCATTACGCGTAAAGTTTGAGCTGTACAGTGGTGCTGGTTTTGTTTTTGTGTGTTTTCCTTTCTTTTTGTTACTTTGTCCCATTCATTGATGTACGTTTTGTGTCCCGCACATGCCGCACAGCAACATCGTACTACGTTATGTTGAAAATGGCATTTACTTAAAACGACCACATTAAATACGGCCCAGCAAACAATGCCTTAGAATGTTGCCCATTTGATGCTGTGGAAGTGCCCATTTAAAATTGCTTAACAATATGCGGTTTGAATTACAAAAATGTCCATCATAAATATTTGAAATGAGGGGCGACATTGATGGGGATGTCATTTGATGTTGTGTGCACTCCTTTGTTTCAACTTTCACCGTAAGCTTCTTAGAGAATTATGTGGGGAAGGTATTATGGGTCTGCGTGTACGTTTATTGTGCTGGAAACAATTTTTGTAAATTATTTTCTCTTAAAACGATATCATGGGGATGGAGCGGTAAATTTTTTATTTTCATGAAAATTAAACACAGAATTATTGTTAGACATCTTAAACTGTTTCAATTTCGCGACTTTAAATGAACTCTGCGGCTTTTATTTACTGTTGTAATTTTTACTAAGAGTTTATTATACATTTAATGACTTTAAATATAGAAGAATTTTATTTCAGAACCATTGATCGCTCAACAGAGTAATAATTAATTTAATTGTTCTAAAATTCATTCTTGTGGTCATAAATATTATGTTAAATGTTAATGAATGCAAAACCAGTAAATGCACTTTGCAAAATATTTATACCGTTATAATGAAACCTATAAGTAGGCGTTGATTATTTCAAAATTAGAATCAACCACTCCATGCAAAAAATATAACCAATTGTTTTGTTGCTACTGAACGTACAAATATTGTGATTCGTGTGCGGAACGAATTAATTAATTTATATAAAATATTTATTAAATATTTTTTCAAAAGCAATTAATATCAACAAATTATGGCTACAACATTGGATTACCATAATTATCGGAAATTGTTTGTGAAACGACGTCAACGTATTAGTGCGTTTTTTCCATTTTGTTGCAAAACCACAACAATAATTTTTTTTTGTTTTTTTTTTTAGGCAAGCCGTTGTTCCAGACCCTGGACGATCACATTGTCGAAGAAGCTGGCGGTTTTGTCGATGGTGGGGGACACTCATTGGGCCTAGGATCACCTGCACGTTCCTCGCCGCATTCTCAGGGCTCCGAAGGTGTTGAAAGATTTTCACGCAAAGTCTTTGTCGGGGGTTTGCCACCCGATATTGACGAAGGTAAGATATTCGGGCAACAAAAAATTTAATTCATCATTAAATAATAATCATATAAATTGTATTTACAGATGAAATTACAACATCTTTCCGACGCTTTGGACCTCTGGTGGTCGATTGGCCACACAAAGCTGAGTCAAAGTCCTATTTTCCACCAAAAGGATACGCTTTCTTACTGTTCCAGGTAAGTTTCTAACAGTAGGCTGTGATTGAAAAATACTGTTTAAACAAAATTGTTTGAATTTAATTAAAATGTTTCAAATGTGTCGTTGATTAGGATGAAAGTAGCGTTCAGCAATTAATCGAGGCTTGCATCACCGACGATGATAAACTGTACTTGTGCGTTTCGTCACCCACAATTAAAGACAAGCCAGTCCAAATACGCCCGTGGCGTCTGTCAGATGCTGATTTTGTGTTGGACGCATCAATGCCATTGGATCCGCGTAAGACTGTGTTTGTTGGTGGCGTTCCACGTCCCTTGAAAGCTGTAGAACTCGCTATGATCATGGATCGACTGTATGGTGGCGTCTGCTATGCAGGCATCGACACAGATCCCGAGTTAAAATATCCTAAGGTTTGATTCATTGACATTAAATTATAAAACCGGAAATTTCAATAATTGCGTCTTTTTGCTACAGGGGGCTGGTCGTGTGGCATTTTCCAACCAGCAATCGTACATTGCTGCAATATCAGCGCGTTTTGTGCAACTGCAACACGGTGATATCGATAAGAGGGTTGAAGTGAAACCGTACGTTTTGGATGATCAAATGTGTGACGAGTGCCAGGGTCAGAGGTGTGGCGGAAAGTTTGCGCCATTCTTTTGCGCCAATGTTACATGCTTGCAGGTAACTTTTCGGTTTGTTTGTTCTTGAGAAACTTTGTTTTTAATATTAAACTTGTGTTTAGTACTACTGTGAGAATTGCTGGACCTCGATTCACTCACGTCCCGGCCGCGAATACCACAAGCCGTTGGTTAAGGAGGGTGCCGACCGTCCACGTGCTGTTCCATTTCGTTGGTGTTAACGTCCATTTAACAACTGCATCACTAAAATACACAGCAGGAACTTCAAATACAAATTATAAATGACGACAGAGAGAGAGACAAGAAAACGGTCAACTTCAAATAACAAAAAACAAAAAATTATATTCTAATTATACATATTAACATATTCTATGCATATTATGCCGTGACCCATATTTATTAATACACAACAAAATATGGTCTCTTATTTTATTTAGTTTGTAACTCGATTTTTGAAGCATTTGAGCTTCATCGCAAATAGCGTTACAATCAATTACATCAGTAACAATAAGTTCGTTTGGATTTAGTTTCTTTTTAGCAATTATTTTTGTATCCTCATCCAATTTTATTAAACAAATTTTTGTTAACTATTTTTTAATAGCTAGTAGACGTAATTTTTCTAAAAAAAATTTGGTAAAAAATGATTTATATTTATCAGATTGATTACCACACAAAAAAAAATCAAACAAATTTAAAACAATTGGATTTTATAAAAATAGAATAATTTGAGACGATTCAAAATGATAACGCGTTTCAATTCGTTGAATTGAAGTAAAAATTATGTTGATTCAACAATGCGCTCGTAAGTAGTTGTTAGTTTAGTTTATTTGTTTGTGATAACTTAAGCGGCGACATTTTGAATGCCCCCCGGACTTATCTGTTTTTTTTTAATATTTCTGTTTTTTTTATTAAATGTAATTTTGTAGTTAATTGGTTTTGATTTGTTGAAATAAATTTTAAAAAATAAAAGAAAATCGTCTCAAGACTTGATTAATAATCTAATTAATAAAGAAAATGTGTAGTAATTTGTACACATTAACTCTTTTTTTATTTTTATATAAAATGAAAATACGCAATTATAACCTAAAATCAAGAAATTCTTTTCAAAAAAAGGGACATATTTAAATTGAATCGATTCAATCATTTTTCTAACGCGTATAACTTAGCAATATATCTTTGAAAACACGAATATAGTTGTTAGCAGCTTTGTTAGAATTTTTTAGAATTGAGTTTTTCTGTTTTGATTTGAACGTGTAATAACTAAAATATAAGTATAGTTCAAGTTTGCGTCGCGTTATATTAAACAATTAAATTCTTAAATAAGATATAATTCACAAAAATACTGAAGAAACAACGCTGCGTTAGAATTATTTTTCGTCGTCGGGAATAAAATCGATCTGATGTTATTTTCTTTAAGTTATTTAGTTCAATGAAGGATTGATGCCCGACGAAAAATAACACTGGCAGCAATATATAATAAAGACAACCAAAATAATCTAAAAATGGCATCAATAATTACCTTAAAGTCGCTTTTAAACAAAACAATTTAAAGTAATTTCATTTTGAGGTTTTAATAATCGTACTAAATGCAAAATAAAATAATAATAATAATATTCAGCGTGTTTAGAGTTTTATATCATGTAATTCAAGTAATACACACACAATATATTCATCACAACACGGTCATTTAAACACACATTCATGCATTTCATTAGAAACACACACACACACACAAAATCCTCGACATAATCCCTAAATTTTTATTCAAATGATATTTTTTTCGTTTTGTAATCGAGTAATAATAATAATAATAATAAATTAATGATTTGTACTTTTATACAACTTTTTTTTAAACATTTTCTTCCTAATTGGATACATTTTTATTACACTAAATTAAGGACATTTGTTCATTTTTTTTATAAAAACTAAAATTACAAATGATAAGCGTTTTATTACATAAAAAAAAAAACCTTTTCTAGTTATTATTAATTAATTAATTAATTGTAATTAAATATTCAAAATCAACTGATTAAGAACTTAATAAAATAATTGTGTTTGTGGACTGCTGTATATGGTAATCTTAGTTAAATGAGTGGACACTATTTGAATGTAAATTTTTTAAGTGATGAAAATCATTTTTTTCCGAGGACAATACGATTATATTTTCTATTCAAATATGTACGTTACATGAGACTCTGTTTAAATGTTTTCATTTTCATTGGATTGTTTGCAAAATGCGGCTGCAATTGTTGGATGTGTCCTTATTTTGCACGCATTATGGAAACTTTCCATCTTTTTACTTTCGAGTTCAAACTTATTAGGTTAACGACAAAACTAAAGAACACGAAACCGCATTCAATAATGAAAAGTACACACAGGCAGTCTTTGAGAAATTCTACTCAGTAATTTAAAATAAAATCATGTATTTTATATTATAAATAATGAACTAAATAATTACAAGTAATAATAATATATTACTCGGAGGAGAAATAACTGGACAAAAGATGAAAAAATGGTGAGACTTTTAAAAAAGGCTAATTCAAAACGCAAATAATAATTACAAAATATTTAGAAAATAATTCGCTAAAAAAATATATAAAAAATAATAATTAAACACGAATAACCCAAAAAATTTAAACAAAAAATTTGATAAGACATATTTTTGGCATAAACTTTTCTGTTTTTGGATTTGACAATTTTTGAGATAAACAACTTACACCCACATCATAAACACATACAAATTGACAAATAATTGTGTGCAAAAATTCAAGGACAGTATAATAATTCATAATTATTGCTGCGTTAATCGAAAATTCAAAAAAGTTATGTAAAATATTTAAATATCAATGAGGAAAGTGTTAAAGTCGTTCCATATTTTTTTATAATTTACTAAATGAAATGGAAAAGAAAGAGACACACAAATGAAATGTGTGCGTTAAAAAAATTTAAATAAAGTAAAGCAAAATTAATGCATACGTGAATAAGCGGTATTACATATTAATAATGATAGTAATAATAAAATTCTTCTTCCGCGCTAAACATAAATATCACTTAAGAGATACAAGTAACAAAGGCTTGACATAAACAGTCCCTATAAGTAATATTACAAAAGTTAAAGTTGCAATTTTGACCTACCAATATATATACCAATCGTACTTATTATTTAGTTAAAATGAAATTTGACATAACTGCAAATGAATACGAAATACGTGAAGCAGAAGTACGTAAAGTGTGATTGCTCAGTTACAAATTACCTAATTATAGATTAAAAAATTACAATATGCACCAGGTGTGGCATACAATAACACAAGCAAGCACACACACATCAAATACTTACTTATTATATAACTACCTTCAAAAAATAATCAGCTTAAAAAAATTTAAATAATTAATAAAAAAAAACAATTTTTCTCGAGATGAAGTATTTTTCAGAACCATAAAAGTAAAAACCGCCTTTCAATATATGTACATGTAATAAAAACCAAATAAATAAGTAATTAATTCTTGGACAAATAATAAATGTGAAACCATAGAACCCTTCAAATAAAAGAGGAAGAAATACAACATTTTTCTAAATAAATTTTAATTATTCTTATTAAACGATGAAAGTGGCATAATAATAGTAAAATTTTTGAGGCAGTTACGCAAATTTGAAAGTGTAAATATTATTAAACAAAAAAAAAACAAAGCAACATAGTCAAATTTTAATTAAAATTGAATTAATTTAAATTCTGTTCAATATTTTTATAAATAAAATGGTAAATGAAATCATTTATTTTTGCAATCATTTAATGTAAAATGAAACAAAATTAATAGACAAAAGACAATTTAATAGATGAAATAAATAGTATAAATAAAACGCTAATAATAATAAAATAATTCTATCTTAGCCAATTAACAAGATGAAAATACGGCGGCAAAATGAGTGCAATAACTGTGTGGTTCAATGTTTACCACATTACATTAATTAATACCAATTAATTATTATTAAAATGCATTAAATGAAATAGACGATACGGTACGCTTACATACGCGTACACACATCTTAATTTAGACACTTCAAATAAAGGACTGAATAACTTGATTGACGCTTCCTTCTTTATTGGTTTGCGGTGCAGCCCCAACCAACGCGAGCGTTTACAATTTCATTTATTTAATTTGTTTCGAATAACGAGAGCTAAATCACCTTTTAATAATCAAGTTCACTTCAACGAAGCTATTTGTTTCTCTTTCACTATATCACAAATAATAATCTTTGAATTGTATTTATTATTATTAAATAAAACAATGATATACTGGCGATGTTTCTTCAATGGGACACAAGCAAATTGACAACAATTATTCATTTATGCGGTGTGAGCAGTGCATAGAAAAATACACAAAGCAACATAATTAATGAAAATGCATAATAACATGTACTAAACTTAAATAAATAGTGTGTAACCGATTGTATAGCAAATTTCACGCAAAATACACATGATAATGGAAGAAATATACAAACACATATAAATTAAAAGAGACAAATGGCATATTTAATTTTTATAAAATATTTAAACCAAATTAATACAAACACAAAATTGTATAAAATTAATAAAATAATAAATAAATAGTAACGATAAATTAATTGAAAATATAAATTCAATTAAACAATTTAATAATTAAAGAATTCAACCAAAATATTGCAAATGATTAATTTGATAATAATTAATGTAGACAAATTATGTTTTCTTCTGTTCGCAAAATAATGTTAAACCAATCATATTTAATATTAATCAAGCCAATTCAATTTTAATTACAATTTTTATATTATAAACCGTTGTTACCTAATTAATTAATTAACTGATTTTTTTAAATCGAATATTGTTTAATATTTTTTAACACAGTTGTTTTCATATAATGTAAATTTATATTTTTTAATTATTAGCAAGCAGTTACCGTTTAACGTCCTTTTCTCCACGTTACATTGTTATTATAATATACCTACCGTATAGTCATATAAATTATGTAGCTTTTATAGAATGCTCAGCGTAATTGAATGCACATTTAAAGGACAAACACTTTTGTATCTTATTTATATCCTTTAACGATATCGAGCTTGGCTCAATTTTGCTATATCAGCCCAATCAATTTAAAATGGAGAATGGAGACAAACTATGCGCGTGTACTGCTTAAAATTATCCTATTATTCGTAAACATGAAAATATAGTCAATCGTAAGCAACTTTTTAAAACTTACGCACCTTTGTTTCGTTTTCTATTATTACTTACTTATTACTTATAATATCGCGTTTGTTTTTTTACAATTTTTTTTATTGCTTTATTTTTGTAACCAAACAATATTTTTACTAGTGATATTTGTAATAATTGTGTTTCCTAAATGCGTTACTGATTGTTTCAATTGTTTTTAATTTATTTATGTAGTAAATAAAATTCTTTTTGTTTGTAATTAATTGTAGTTATACATAAAATATATTTGCAGCGTTTTTATTGTATTTTGTTGAATGTTTTTCTTTTACTATTTGTATGTGCAATACCTATAAATAAAATAATTTTTGAAAAAAAAAAATCAAATAAAAGTAATAAATATTTAAACAATTAAGTAAATATCATTAGATAAAAAATTAAAAATCGTGCTGACATGCGCTCTAATTACTTTTTTGAGAAAAAAAAACAAACAAACAAAATATTATTAAAACAAATTTCTAATACGAGTATATCCCTATTAATCGATTATTTTTCTAATATATAATAATTAAAAAATATCGCGTTTTTAAACCAAATAAGTGAATCATTTTATTTGTATTTTAACAAATAGATTTTTTGTTATTTTTCTAAAAAATGAAATTACTGGAAATTCAAGATAAAATGTAGTTGAATTAATTGAACGATTTTTATTAAAAACAAATGTAGTTGATTTTCTTATAAAACTAAAAAAAAAAATCAGAAAAAATGAAAAAAAAAAACAAACAAACATTAATTCAAGAAAAGTATCTGCAAAATATAAATTGAATTGAATACAATTTTTCATAAAATATATACATTAAAAATATATATTTAAATTTATATAAATGAATAAACAAAAAATGACTAAAGTCTCTTCTTTCAATGCCAAACCGATTTTCATATGATTTTCATTTTGCAATCTCCACCCACTTTATAAATAAGCTAAGGGAGGATAAATCAGTTTGGAAGTCCTAATCTAAAATTGAATCAATTCAATATGGGGGAACCTCCCAATTAAAATCGGTTTGGATGCATTAGACTTATGTCAAAAATATTTTTAGTAATTCTTTTTTAAACGTAGCTTAAATATAAATTGAAGACAAAACAAATAAATTAACAAAACTATGAAAATTAGCAAAATAAACCTATGCGGGTAGCAGTATATATTGAATTAAATTTAACGTACGATTTTTCAATAAAAATTGACTAAATTTAAAACATTTATATAAAAAAAAAACATGAATAAAAAAAATCATTAAAATAGTTTTTAATTTCATATTAAGTATATATATACATTTTTTTAAACACGAATTTTTATCGTTTGTTTGTATTTTAACCATCCACAAAACAATCATGCTCCCCTATGCCCCTACCATGTCTGTTTTCGTTTACCAAAAATTGATTTGAAATTTTTTCATAGACCTTTATGGCAGGACAAATAATTGAAGTAATTTGTTAACCGTTTTTTAGACAACAATTTTATTGATATTTTGAAATGCTCCCAGAAGACCCCTCGTTTTAATTTTTCAGACATTAAATGTGACCATTTCAATTTATGAATTTATTTGCAGCTACTCTCTTATAAATATAAATTATGTTCTAGCATTGGGTGCACCTTGATGTTCAAAGCAATTTTTTGACGATTTTCTGAAGCTCTGTAGAATAGAGTTGTTGTACCACTATATTCATCAGACGCGCGCAAAATGTTCACTCATATCTGCATCTCATCAAACCCACACACAAACACCCACACACACACACACTTACTTCATCGTTTTTATTTCCTCAGAATGTCATCATCGCAATCTCGCAAATATTAATTCAGGATTATTCAAATGAATGCAGCGAGTTATTTTGACTTGCGTTACTTAAGAAATTGCGTTTAATGTCACACAATTTCGATAAGTATATTTTATGGATTTATTGTGATTAGACAGTTAAGATACATTAAAAATAAATGCATATATTACCTGTAAGGCGATAAATTATTAAACTAAAAAAATGTTTATTAACGGGGTAAGCAATTTCTGTGAAACAAATTTCAAGTTATTTAAGATTCAAATATTTAATAAAATATTATATAAAAAAAACTTCATAAAAACAAAACAAATTGTGAAAATTAATTGGGAAAACTTTTTAGATGGAACATGTTTTTATACTTGTAGCTGAAAAAATGAAATTTTTTTATACAAATTAAATAATTATTAATCTGTAAGGCAAATTTGAATAAGAAACGTTTTTGTTTTGTTTCGACTGTTTTTGTTTTCTGCAAACAATCAAAAAATTGGTTTTATTTTTCACCACACTACAGATTACATGATATTATAAATATATCAACCAGATACAAGTTGCTATTTCAATTATTAATTGCTCAACACTTGTTTTTAATTGTTAAAATTGAATTTTGCGGCAATCGTTTAATTAGCAGTAGTAAAAAAACAATCTAATGTTTTTAAGTACCTATACTAAGTAATTGACGAAAAAGCAGTGTTCCAAAGAAAAATACAGATACAATTTTCTCTTCCTCTTCCGCTGAAAATTTAAAAATGAAATAATGTATAAAAAGTATTAACGAAAAAATAATAAATTAAAAATCAATGAAAATATTTTATTAAAAGTATTTAAGCAAGTGGAAAGCGATAAAAGATGTACCATCCCTGTTAAATAAATAAAAAACATATAGAATTAACCCTTTTCTCACTTTCGATATCTCTCAATCCGTATGTCTTATTCCTCAAATTGAAATACAATATAAAAGTGTAAGGAAAAACGCTTGTTATTCACAGATAAATATTTTTTACTTATAAATTGAATAGTTAAAACTTATTTTTGTTAAAAAGAATCATGTAAAATCGACTTTTTATGTTTTTGTAATGATTAAAATGAAATAAATTTTCAAAAAAGTACAATAATTGAGTAATTCAACGTTTTCTTAGCCAATTCAAGGATCTGCAGTACTAGCCATAAAACATTGGTTAGAAAAGCGTACTATAATTTAATTAAAAAGAAACATTATGTGAGTATGTTTGCACGAAATCAAAAATACAAATTTATTTATTAACCATAATGAAATTGTTACATATTTCTTACAATCTAGCACATCTTTACTCTCGCCATAATATTATATAAGTATCAATTTTAATAAATCTAATTAAAAATCTCTAAATGAACATTGACATATAGAAAAACATAACCTGAATTTTCCACTTTAAAATAATTATCCCACATTCTCTTTATTTGTGATGATAGAACGGTGAGTGGCTAATGTACGAATGACTATAAATTGGTGCGTGGTGAACAATAGGAGCATGATGAACAATTGGGGCATGATAAATAGGTGCGTGATGACTTATAACTGGGGAATAGGAGTGACCAATTGAGTATGATGAGACTTTAGCAATTGGAGCATGGTACACAGGCGCATGATAGACGGGCGCTGCGTGATAGACGGGCGCTGCATGATAGACAGGAGCTGACACGTATGAGGGTCCAGTGTGATAACCGAAGGATCCAAAAAGGCCACGCTTTGTTTGCTTTTGACCCTCTGCGTTGGGTTGGGGTTCATTTTTAGGACTTTCATCAGCTAATGCCATCCCCAGAATGCAAGTGGCGAGTAGGAAAGCCTTAGAAATGTTCAAACAATTTTACTTTAAAGTTTTTAAAAATTGTAAAGTATTTAATAATAATGCTTTCATAAAAATTAAAACACAACAGTCAATATCACTCCAAAAAATACTAGAAAACAACTGAATAATTCAACACTTTGTGATAGATAATCGAAGCACTTGTGTATTAAATACAATATATGGTCAAGTCATCAACTTACGATTAATTTCATGATGCTGAAAATAGTATGTAATTATTAACCGAACAAGCACAAATCAATAAGACACCTGTGACCAATAATTGAAATCGACACTTTGGCTGAAAATTGAGCACAACTTGATAAGACACTGCACCAAAACTAAGAATCACGTAATATGCCATTAGTGGCCACATTTTCATCGCCTTATATACATTGTCCATCCACTCCAGACCCGAGTGACCAGTGACCACTTCTCGAGTGCACGCTGCAATTGGCATTTTTTTTATTGCCACGTCTCTTTAACCAACCAGACAACTCCCGTATAGACTTAATATTATGCGAGCAGCAAAATAGTTTGTTTTGTTGCATTTGTCTGTCTTATCCTCTGTCAATTCTTGTTTGGTATTGAGATTATCTGCATTTATGCTGGCGCGTTTGAAATTGCAAGTAACACATGCACTTTGAATGCAGCAGCAGTGCAAGCGGTTATTTAATCGATTGCTCTCGTTATGCGATTGTTTGAATCATGTCTCCATAGCAAGTACTTCATAGTGCGTGCATTGACAAATAATGCAATGCAAGTAAACGGAAAACAGCAATTTGTCGGTTATTTTGCAACGTTTCATTTAAAAGGGTGGAGATCATTTTAACATGAAATCGATTTCAAAATATTGGCGGGAATAGTGTAAAATTGAAAGAACTGTAATTCATTAACAAAACGGAAAATACTTAAATGTTTTGTTATTAAACGTGTTCCAAGGTATTACATAATTCATCGGTAAACAGTTCTTGAGCATTGCCCTACTACAATATGATTATAGTTAAAAATCCTTTCTAATTTCACATATGACTAAACTGTAAGGTTATTACTTTCTTTCAAAAATAATACGAAAAATCATTCGACAATGAGTTTGATCATAATTTCAGTAACTATTTGGAATTGTACTTATAGACAACTCACTCAGATGTCGAATAATTAGAAGGTAGCAGTCCTTATAATGAGTTTTCGATTTAGGCTAAAGGCGATGAGTCATGAAACTCATGAAAATCTGCTATTCATATTAAAATTCCCCACTACCTGTCCATATTTCCACGTAGCTCTCAAGCATCATAAATATATGTTACCACACACATTAAGTGTTTGCTTGTTATTTCAAATCGAAACTCTACAAACGAACCAGAAGTTTCGTAATATCGTAAAAAACGCACTGAAATTCTCCAAAAAAAAAGAGTAAAAAACGCGCCTAAATGCTAAAAATTGCAATAAATTTCACAATTAGCAGTCTAAAATCCGAATTCATTCATAGGAGTTTTTCTACTCACGCGTAGGAATCCGTGAAAAATAAATGTCGCCACAGCAGTCAGCAAACATGTTTCCGTAAAGTGACAAAACAAGTAGCTCATGTGGCACAGATTCGTTCAGTTATCTTCGTATAATTTTTACTTACTTTGGTAAAACTGCATTATACGTGACGTACGCAAGTGATAATTTATCATTAATCATTACAATGTTGTCACAATTTGTCTCACACTTATTAATATTATATAACAGTAAAAGAGTCTATAAAGTATATACTTTGTGGTAATGGAATGCCCAAAAAGTAATACCTATATTATCAAAAGAAATAATTTTAATAAAGTTGTGCACCACTTAAAATAAACAGTGATTTGTGTGCTTCTTATACTCCTCTTTTTACAATTCAAATTGCTAAGAAGATCATTATTCATTATTCACAAATAAGGAGAAAGACATTACAGGAACAACTGCTTCGGTATACTATTAAATGATGGTTCGGTCATACAGAACGGATGACAAGAGGTTTCCAAAATGCTAAGATCCAGCTTGGACCATAGCTATTGGCGCTTCATAGAGACAAAAACTAACACCAGTAAAGAAGAAGAAGAAGGAGAGAAGAATTATCTCAGTACAGGGCACAATAATATTGAAATGCCTTCACAGTTACTATTAGAGTTCACAAACGATTAAGCTATACAATATGCATGGCTGAGAGTCAAGAATGATTTTAAATCTACGACTCAATTCATAATTAGATAAAATATATCAAAAACTGATTCCTAATTCTGAAAAATTGTTATTTTGGGCATAACGTGTTAAGCAAAGTGCAGAGGTATAATGTAAAAATAAGTTCAAAGTTTCCAATATAATAACGTCACCTTGAAATTTTTAGATTTGACCTTGGAGTATTTTATAAAATTTCGCTTCTAATAAAAAAAAAATCTAAACATGCTTGGGTCGTAAATAAATTAAAAAACATTACAAATAAAGATTAAGAGAACTAATGTCGTTGTAAGTATTTTGCTTCCTTTTGTTTTAAATCCAAATTCCAGAATTTACTCCATTTTTGAAAGAAACCTTAAATGCTAAGAAATGTGAAAGCGCCTAAAACATTATTTCCAGGAAACTGTTTCACTTTGAAAGATTATTATTTACTATAAGTTTTGCTCATCCTGTTTGTTTAATATTTACTGGCCGCAAGCCTTGCCTTTTAATTGCATTTATCGACTATTTATGATTTTTACTATATGAAATGTAATTTTTTTATGTTTCTAACAAGCGAATTCTGAATTTATTTCTTAAAAAGAGCGACTCTTGTCGATTACATAAAGCGTTTAAAATTTAAACCAAATATCGTTCTATTCAAATAATCTAAATGAGATGTGAATAGAACGCACCTAATGTTAAATTTTGGTCCAGTGAAATGAAGCATTCGAGTTCTAATGCTTTTTACTCGAAATAACTCAAACATAAGATTGCATTGTGATATTTTATTGTAAACATAATAAATTAAGCAATTACAATTGACTTAAGTAAAATATAATAATAAAACACATGAAAAATAACTCTAATTATTGCACAACATTCACACTTAAAAATTAAACGTATGAATATGAATTTGAACAAAAACGTTCTTTGGAGTAAGTACGAGTAATATAAAGATTAACGAAATTTTGTATGAATTATATAAAAATAATGTTTCTTTTGTTCCGGGCTGATTTCTGCATGATGATGACTGTTAAATTGTATTTAATGGTGATGGGAGAGTCCATATTTAATAGAGGTAGCTGGATAGCTAGACACATATGAACCACCATAACCGCCACCACCACCTCCGTAATGACCGCCAAATCCACTGTCAAACGATTTAAAAGATGAATACGATGGCGATGATATCACTTTGACTGGTGCCGCAATTACTGGGGCAGCAGCAGCATATGAATGTCCTAAGCTGATTCCATGACCACCCAAACTGAGACCATGTCCACCTCCTAAACTGTATCCGCCGCCATATTTACCAAGACCACCATTACCGTAACTGATGCTGCTTCCTCCACCACTATATCCACCGCCACCGATGCCGTATCCACCGCCACCAATGCTGTATCCTCCACCGCCGATACTTAATCCACCGCCACCAAGACCAACACCACCTAATCCTAGGCTACCGCCACTCACGGCAATAGCTGGTGCAGCAACTGCCACAGCTGGAGCAGCAATGGCTACTGGTGCGGGAGCTGGAATGTGAACTGGTACTGGGTATGGTTGTGGAACTGGGTAGGGTTGTGGCACTGGTACTGGGACGGGTCTGCAAATAAATATGTTAGACGAGCTGTGTCATTTTATTTTATCAAAACGAATCTTACCTGTTAATTGTCACTGGTACTGGATGTGGAACCGGATATGGTACGGGGCGATCCACATGCACTGGATATGGTTGTGGAACAGGCACTGGCACTGGATGAGGTACCCTCACTGGATATGGTTGTGGAACAGGCACTGAAACTCTAACAGGGTATGGCACTGGTACCGGACGATTCACAGTAACTGGATAGGGTTGTGGCACAGGTACGGGAACGGGTTGTCGCACTGTATGGATAATATTTCTAATAGTGGGAACTGCAACAGGGGCCACAGCAATTGCTGGTGCCGCTGCGATTGCTGGTCCCGCAGAAATTGCAATGCCTGAAGACAAACCACCTCCACCAATAGCAATTCCTCCACCGCTGGCAAAACCGCTTCCACCGAAACCTCCACCAAATCCGCTGCCAATTGCACCACCACCAAGGCCATAAGAACCACCACCGAGGCTTAGACCGCCATGACCACCTCCAAGTGAATATCCACCATGACCACCTCCATATGAGTACCCGCCAGAGCTAAGTCCACTTCCTAAAGAATATCCACCGCTGCTTAGTCCACCATGACCACCTCCTATTGAGTATCCAACACTGCTTAGTCCTCCATGACCTCCTCCTAAAGAATATCCGCCGCTGCTCAGTCCACCATGACCACCGCCTAATTCATATCCACCACCCAAAATTCCACGTTTCTGTTTTGGTGCGGGATCCTCAGCGAAGATGCAGCTCGTCGCCACAAGGACAAATAGAAATGCCTAAAATAATTGAATTTTTTTTGTTGGTAAGGTCCTTGTTATATTAATTTAGAATGTTAACTCACTTGCAGCACCCCCATGGCTAATTATAATTTTTCTGCCGCGTTGATGTTTCAGTCCGTTCAGTTGACTGAACGAAACAAAGCACTTTTTGGATGTGATCACTTAAGTCCGAATCATTGACTTATATACTTCAGGAACACAAGACACGATATCATCGAATTTGTGCGACTTTGCGAGTGTGTCCAGCAAATTCATTAGATGGACCCCCCATCATCGTCATTATCGAATTAAATCAAACACTGCACTCAATGTGCGCATGTTTGAATGCGTCTTTTTTTTCCTGATCTGCCCGTATTCATTCACGACGCAACACAAAACAGAAAAATATGTGTAACAGGCAAGTCATTTTTTTTAAAATTACAGTCTTTAAATTTGTCACCACTCTGATGCCTGTAGATCTTGTCACGATGTCCAATTGTGCGACAACCTACATAGCTAATACTAACATGTCGCTTTAATCACTGCATATGGGCTAGTGTTCATATTATGACGAATTAGGAGCACAAAACGGAGAAATAACTTGCATTTTCAAACACTGCAACGTATAGCCGCGAAGGTAATAGGCAATAGCTATGCAGGAAATCCCTTTCTTTACATTATGCGGCGATCGTTTAGCATTCAAATGTGACAAAGCCTGCAATAATTGTATGCAATTTTATTTGTCTGGCGCGTGCACATCTGGTATTTAAATCAAATCACGTTTCTTATCAGACATTTTCCAATTTTATCTCTTCCGAGATGGTAAGCGTCTTGACGTTTGAGGAAGAGGAAGATCTTTGCTTAGTTATGGCATAATTATGAATTGATGTTGTAACTTATAATGACCAGGAATGCAAATAAACACTTACTTTGCTGTTATTTATGAGAGGCAATTTAGCCATTCACCAAAGTATATTTATCAAAGGAATTAATTCTGTAGCATCACAACAATATTATTTACTCAAACCATCATAAGAAACAAAATAAAAACATCAAAAGTCGCATTGTTACTACAAAAAATCAGATTTTAATTCTGGTAATTTAATGCTTTGCTTATAAGTTATCTGTAGTATTTTCTGGCCTTAAAGAAATAAAGATACTTATGAAATGTGGAAGTATTCTTAAAAATGGTTAATGACTGAAAATATTCACGGTCACGTCCACAAATTTTATAATTAATCCTGTCATTACAACTATGACAGTTTACTAGAAAACGCTGCTACTAACTGCCTGTATTGCCCTGCATTGTCTAAGTCGATTAAAATTATATTCATGATCGTGGGAAGAGTAGAAATCACAGAAACGTCAGATAACTTTTTAATTAACTCTTGAAAATATCATAAATGAATTAGGAAAATCAGTAGTAGAAAGGCGCAAGAACATGCAGCTCGTTTTATTAGATAACAAATCATAAATGAAATATTACTCACTCAGCAAAATTTGCTTTGAGTTTCAGTACTATATATGTAATATATATTATATTTAAGTTAACTATTTGGGCTGACCTAATCAAAACTAAAATACATCGTGAGATCACCTAAAAAAGCACAACTCAAAGCATCATTATTCTTTACCCCGTAGTTTCCTCGCACCATTATTGCACTTTTATCAGTTGCTTTATGCTTTAATTACTCCTAAATATTTCAATGATTGCGCTTTTAAAAAGTCAAACAATTCCAAAAAGAATTAAATCAAACAGCTGACTGAAATAAAATGACCGGTGTTAGTTAGTCCACATAATCCACATTTTATGTAAATGAGTTTAACAGGGTTGGATTCAATAGAATTAATAAAAATGTGATAAAAAAATTCACAAAAAAAATTGTTTCACTTACAATAAGTTGCTTCAAGAAGGTTCTTAAAAAAATATAAATATCCTAAATATTACTTTTAAGGACGCATTCTCGATGCCTCTCAATTAAATAAGTAAGTAAGTCGTTAACAAATTCAATTAATTTAGGTTAAATTTAAAAATTACAATTATTTGCTTAATAAATCTAATTAATATTTTTTTGAGAATGCCTCCTCCTTATTCTTAAAATGATAAGTTATGAAAAGCACAAATTACTTGAATGCGTTTATTACACATAAAGCAAATTCCAAAAGAATAAAGTGTGAAGCCGCCACTGGACCAACAACATCGAACAATTCCCTTTTATGATTGATATCATTAATGAAAGCCCATTCCATTCCCATTTTCAACAAATATGTCTGCTTCGAAATTCCTTTAGCTAACTCGTTTTCCCCATTGATTCCTAACTAAAGCGCAATGAATATTGGCTATAAAGTCATGCTGTGACAATGACTTGTATTCAGACGGAGTTCATTTCATCATCCATAATGTGGTAAGATACTCGAGACAGATTTTACTGTTTGGAAAATGATGCAAAGATTTGTTCATAAATTAAATTTTTATTTTCGAAATTTCCTTTTTAATCTTTTGGAAAAAAAATTATTTGGTCCAAAGATATTTAAGACAATTTTTATAATCACAATTTGGGGAAAAAAATGTATTTTTTGAAAACAAAATGTCGTTGGTGTCTATAAGCAAGACACTAACTGAAATTATGGTCCACAGATTCCAGACTTACAGTTTTGTATAATTCTTTTTACACTGTTAAATAAATCCATTTTCTTGCAAATCCAAATCTTGAGATTTCTGATGTGGAAGTTGTGATGAGTCGCTTTTCTACTAATTTATTTTACACGCTTAGTATATCTAAAATAGCCCTTTAAATATGTAACTGCTTCGATAGCCAATCGATGGACAATAAGCAACTTTATAAAAATATTAGGTTTATATACCAGCTCATCATCACATGAATTATTAAAACAATTTCTCCCGCATCCCCACAATACTTACAAAACTCGATTGTCTAAAGCAGCATAATTAAAAAATGCAAGCCGTCTCTAAACAGACTTAAACAAGACAGCTTTTTCACACATTAGTAGCTACAATCATGTTGTGTCAAACCTTTTGGTATTGAAAACATTCATCATTGATGGATAAATTGTTTTTTACGTCGTTCCATATGTCAACTTGCTATTCCCAATTAGATGCACGAGTGCGTATTCGAAAGTCACAAGGAAGACCCTCGTAAATTCTTCACACATTTGCCTTAATGATTGGATCAAGTGTTTATTGCATTAATGTTTTATCTGGTTGGTGTGATGTCTTGTTAAATTTGTGTGAAGTTATTACCAATTATGTATATTTTTAAAACATAGATGCAATAAAATTGTCTTTTTAGTAGTTTCACAGTTTTCATACAACTGCAATATTTTTCTTTCTAAAATTTAAAAATAATTGTAAAAGATCTAGCGAATCTTTAATTATACGAAAACAAGTTCTATGTATTAAAATACACAGACTAAATCAGCGGAACATTTTTATGGAATACAGTTTTTAAGTTAAAATCTTAAAACATCAAGGTCACGTACATCGCTTTTTTAATTTCCAGAAATATTTTTCAATTACTCTTCTCTCTATTGAATTGTCCTTAAAAAGTTTTCATCGATACGATTTCGTTAAATTTTTTTATAAAATTCACTCAATTTACATTTCTTTTTGGAATTATGTTTGTTGTTACTTTTCCCATCAACAAAGGTGAGATGTTTGCAAATAAATGAAATAAAGCGCAATTCAGTTACATAAAAATTAAAAAAATATTTATTTTGGTCAAGTTTATATTCTTCCATAATTAAAAATATAATAATTCATAAGACTCAAAAATGTATTAATTAATATGAAGTAAGAAAGAATAATGCCGTCTAATCACAAGTTACATAGTCGTATTACGATGTGTTTGCAAAATAATAATAACATCCACGGACAAGCACATATTTCGATAAAAGCATGTTATGAATTTTAATTTTAATTAAGTATACTCTTGTAAAAGCATTCTTCGCAACTTTCCTGCAACATTATCGGAAAAAATGAAAGAAAATAACTATTGTTATACTTCTTTAACAACGCATTAACAATTATTATATCAAGATAAAAGATATGCATTTAATCAACTATCTCTTATTGCATCCCCGCAACATTCCGCGATATACGAGTTATTCAGAAATTGGTAAAACCGTATCCAATGCAGAGAATTAAATGGCAAACCTTGGACATTGCGCTGTGAAACTTTTGCTTATAAAAAGCTCCGATTATGTTATACTGGAATCACCTTATCAAAATGCTTGTATGGACATCTGTTTTGTGACACCAAGCAGTATTGTAACAGTGTCGGACATCGCGTCCGTCAATGAAATGGATAACAGATGACATTGAAGGCTGACATGGTGATGGCAGTGACAGTTTAATAAGACCATGGCTGCGTTTACAACAATGTCATCTTTTTATTAATCTTATTTGGAATTTATAGTTGCAATTGCTTTTTCTTCTTCTTCTTCTTTTTTTTTGAACAAAAGATGCAGCAGATTTGCTGTAAAATAATAATGTCGTAAATGTTTTTTCAACCAATCAAAAGGTCCGACTTACAGCTACATAGCCATTTGTATTTTCCATAATTCAAATCAATATTAACAACAAGATAACTCTCCCTACAGTATCAACGCCATTGACGCACATTGTACAACTTACTTAACAGTTAACATTGATAAGATATACCGACATGAGCTTTCATCAATTCCATAAGAGTATATTCATTAATTAATGAGGAAACACAAACATACGGTATGTCTGCAATCCACAGCCCAGATCCAGTTTACACGCACTTACTATCAAATCATAAATAACTACGCATAACTAGAAGAAACAATGCACCGCAACTGCAGCCATGCAAGCGCGACACGAGCTATTTCAGGAAGAATACAGCAATCAGCACAAACATGGTGGAGCCAAGGCGCAAGGGAAAGTGTCATTAGACTGATGGCGCACAACAAAACAAAACAGGTAATTCTATTTTTTGTGTCATATAATTACAACTTGCAAGTCTAGGTTTGATGTCTATAATTACACAGCTGAAATTGTGTGACCAGCCAATGTATGCGAGCCTCGATAATCCAAGACCATCCCAACAAAAGCACACGCTGATTGAATCTGAGCAGGTACAACATTAAAAATAATATATCAAAGATGAATAAGCTTTTGATTTTTAAATGGAAAAGGCCCCCCTAGCTTCTGTTATCAAAGGAAGGCGTTGTGGCATTTTGATTGCCATCACGTTTTGTTGGGGGTTTGTAAAACTTTGTCTATGCAGTGTGGTCAATGCCACAACAATGAGGTGGGAATTTGCAGAGTTTAATCGATGGTGGATTGGTATAATAGCGCAGTGCTTATAAATTATCAATTCATAGTTGTCTTATTACTTGACTATAAATTTGTTGCATGAACAATTTCCAAAGCATTTACATTGAAGGATTTCATTAGATTCTAGTCATTTTAAGTGTTTTACAAGTGTTTTCCAAACAATATAAATTATTAAAGTGTTGTGTTGTTAAGTGGTCAATTGATTAGAAAATAGCCAGTGAATTGAAAGTAAAAAAACAATACAAAATGAATTTATTGGTACGAAATAGTCGAAAATTAATTATTTTGTAAAATGTAAAACATTGCGTTAAAATATTTCATTCTAAATAACCATTTAAATTGTAAAGTATGTTGTCTTATTATTTGAAATCGTACTCTATAATTTTTAGCTCATGCTCACCTTTACCATCGGAGTAATGACCTTGACAGCATCTGCCTCAACAAAGAGAAAACGCGGCATCTACGGTGGCAACTTGGGTTCTTTCCAATCATACCCAAGCTCATCCTTTGGAAGCATTTCACCCTCATTCGGACATCAGCAAGAACATCAGTTCGACACATCCAGTTTGGACTTTGGCAGTGAATATTCTCATGGAGGTCATGACACCTTGGGATTGGGTGGAATTTTGGGAGCTGCCTTAAGTGCATTGCTGGCGAAAAAGTCTCATCCGCAAGTGCAGCATATTCCGGTGCCTGTTGAAAAGCACATTCCAGTACCAGTTAAGGTGAAGTATTATGTCATCCGAAAGTTACCACCTGCCCAAACAAATAGAGTCATTATTAGGCAGCCACAAAATATGCCAAAACATATGATGCGTGTCCTATTTCTGTCGTCGATTTTCGAGTCAAATTGTTTTATGTGCTTTAATTAACGTTAATAATAACGTTGCAGCCGAACTTTACCAAACATTCACGAATTTTACCATTTCTCTGAAAATTATTTATTGCGAAAGCATAATAATTAATAGATGACTGAACAATTTAATTTAAAGCAGATAGGATTTAATTAAATAATTCCCTTTGAACTGAGCACACTGCACACTGCGGGCAACTGGTCAATTGGTTAAATCACAACAAATTTTCTCCAAATCGTATAATATATTCTAAAACAAACATCCTTATTTTTCTCTCAACCTATGCAGATTCCAGTTGTGGTGCATGTGGATCGCCCCTATCCAGTGACTGTACTTAAACCGTATCCAGTGGCTGTCGATAAACCATATCCAGTCCACATTGACCGACCCGTTCCTGTGCCAGTCCCTCAACCAGTGGCCGTGCCAGTTATTAAGCATGTTGGCATTCCCGTGTCATCGTCTTCTCACTCATCACATTCGTCTTACGGATCTCCCTCATACACACATTCGTCCTACGGATCTCCCTCATACAGTCAGTCATCCTACGGATCTCCCTCACTTACCTCTTACCTTAAACAATATTCCGCGCCTACCAAACAGATTGCAATTGATTCTTCCTGGCAAACGGGATGGCAAAATAATCAAAATGGAAAGCTTTGGTAACATAATAGTCAAATTATTTTTTTGAATTTTTATTTCACAACCTCACACCGCGACCGCTTTCTAGTTATTCGTATGTAGTTTTTCCGCTGTGGTAATCTGTATTTGTATTTATATTAATTATTATTATTCTCAAAATGTATGTATGCTTATCAATTTAAATGGTTTTGTTGGAATTGTTAACTAGATCTTGTTAAATTTTAATAAACAATATGTATAAAATCAAATCATTCAATTGGTCATTGTGGCATATTTAATTTTTTAATTAATAAAGCTTTAATTAATGACAGGTATGATAGAAAATATTACAAAGCTTTCAAAAAAGCAGAGAAAATAATCATTTTACAGTATGTATGAAGGATAAGAGGTGAGGTTCCATTTATAAAAATATTGTAAAATAAATTTTAAAACATTTTTTATAACCCGCATTTTAAAAATATTAAGTACGTATTAAAACAAATTCAATATACTTTTAAAATTTTTTATTTATTTTTTTTAAGCAATTCGTATTATAATTTTTATAATTCAAAATTTTTTGCCTGCTCTGTTCTATTCTATTTTTAAAAAACTCCTAAGCTTCTTTTCTTCATAAGAAATTCAAAATTTAAAAAAAAATAGTTACATTGGCTGTCTTACAGCATAAAATCTGTTAAATCTCAATTGTTCCCATCGTCAAAAATTATTTTAAAAAAATTACAAAATTTAATTTAATAATCAAATCCCTAAATCTTATAAACGGTTGAAATTTAGTTCTCAAAATATATTTTTCAACCAAATTAAAAATCATTTAACAATGTAGTAAAAATAGCTTAGATATCCCATTAGCGACATAATTGTCAATTGAGGATATGAACTATAAAGCTTTATAAATTTCATTCATATAACACTTCTTTCATGTAAAAAACAATTTTTAAAATATCCACAAAATTCATTAAATGTTGTCACGAGCTTTTGAATTAAATTTTACAATAATTTATGTCAACATTCAAAAAAACATTTAATTTTATAATTTTTTGTCTCAAAACAAAATTTATAAACAGATTTTTCAACAATTATGTAATCAAATTACAAAATGTAGAAAAACTGCTTAGAAATTCATCAAATTTTGTATTAGGAAGCAGTTAGAAACCTCAATGCGTTCTTCTGCAGAGAACGACAATGTGTGGAATACAATTGCCTCGTAAAATTAATTACAAACGTTTAACAAAAAAAATCTCTCGTATTTATAATATGTTAAGTATTTTCAAGTGAACCTATCTCAGTAGCCAGTAGGGTAAAAAGTAAATTCAATGTGTTTAACAAAATCTTTAAAATCTTTGCAAAAACATTTCGATATAACAACAAAATTCAAAAACTATCTTTATTGCTCTGTAATACTTTTAATATTTATAGAGGTACTTAATACTAGCTTAATGGTATTCGTGGCCAATCTTCTACTATTCTGGATAATCTTTTTCTTTTGCATTTTGTTGTTTCGCTGCTCTAAAGTCAAGTCAATATACACAAGGTCCTTATATTTTAATTGAAAAATTTATCGTTTTAACTGTATCTCTATGATAAGGAATGCAAAGCGTATATTTTTACAAAACTAACAAGTAACAACGATCCATGGTCAAAATAGTATACATTTATCAAAACACTTTTTTAATTATATTAAATAGTATTGAAACCGTTTGAATTCGATAACATAAACCAATTGACTCCAATTCAATTAATTATCAACATAGAAGTAACAATTTATTGTATCACATTTTTCAGAACCTCTGATCAAAAAGTTTCTTACTACACCTACAAAACTTTAACCGAACAAAAAAAAACATACTATTGACGGAAATACAATATAATAATAATTAACAAGTGTAATGGACAATTATGTATATAGTTGTCAGTAGAATGGTTAAGAAAAACTAAATTTCCTAAACTCTAAGGTACAGTATTACGTATGTAAACGGCGGATTAAATATTCTTTGGTCTCCATTCAATTAATTATTATATTTTCATCAAATTTATCGGTCTATTGTTTTGTTCAAGTCAATGGTGAATAAATACAAATTAAATTTGTTTTTTTTTTTGTATAAAATATTTTAGGATTTTTTTTATGAATTATCAAAAATAGGCAATGTTCTGAATCATCATTTCATTTTATCAAACTGAATTAGCCATAAACAACAATTCCAATAATCCGACAATTGCGATGATTGAACACAATACAAACAACTTCCCTCAATTTCACTGTACTAAATAACTAGTAATTTTGCAATTAGCTATTCCATAGTTAAAAATCTATAAATTATAGTAAGTTAAAATAGATATCAGAACGATGAGTGGCAAATCTTTGATATGCCCCAACTTGTCTTCTCCTACGAAGAATCTATTACTTTGCAGCAACTCGATACTTTGTGGTAATTAATATGTTCTAGATGATACTCTAGTGTACATTATGGCATTATGGCAATCTCTAATTTTGTATATTGTTAAATTAACTAACGCTGTTAATCATTTTCTTCAATTCAGTGTAAAGGACACAATTGCGACTGCGGGGCTTACAAATCTCCCTGTGGTCCAGATGTACTCCACATACCTCTCCGATGCCTGGATCTTTAAAAGTAAAAATGTTTTTGTCAATTCAACAACAAGGAAAAAATAAATTTAATTTAATTTACCTGCTGAATCGACACCGACAATTCTCAGAAACAAAACGGACATGAATGTCAAAGCCGTCTCCACGAAACTGAAGACTTTAATATTCAAGTGTCCAGTACGATACAGGGCCACAAATCGGCGATGCAATTCCAAAACAAGTGGACAATCTGCATAAGAAGTACATTCCAATATAAAAAAATATTTCCCCAAAAAAAAATTACAACAAAAAAACCTACACAATTGAATCTCCTTCAACTCCACTGACTGACGCAAAAGTGGCAAACTAAAATCCGCCAACGGTGATCCTCGATGTGGCACCGAATAGAAAAAAACTCCACGCGATGATCGCCACAAATTTGCAACAGCAACGCGACCACATTCAAACGCATCCACTAAAATTTGCTTAATAAAAAGACCACCCTTTGAATGGCCCACCCACACAATTGGATGTCCCACGCCCACACCATGCTCCAACAGCAGCTCCGTCATTTCCCGTGTGCGCTCCGTGATCGTGCTGCGAATGTGTTTCTTCACCCACACTGGCCGCCACAAATACGGATCCGTAGTGTAGTTAAGTGCAATGACACGCACCCCCGGACAATCCAATGGCAACCAGTCGCCGGGCCAACATTTAGAGTAATCCGGATCGGTGTTGGTTGGACGCTTCGTCTTTTTTGGCGACATTTTGTGTGTCTCCTCATCCTCCATGGAGCATCGATCATCATCACTGTCGTTCAAGCTCATTCGGCACAGTGTGGGAAAACTGTACTCCATGTCATCGAGGAATTCGGAACTTTCTGGCTCATCACAAAAAAACTCCTCGTATTGTAAGTCTTCGGCAGCGTTGTCTGTCGCATTATTAGCTGCGTAATCGCCGCACCATTCGAATGCGTTTTTGCACAGTTCCGGTGACGAGGGTTGCAAATCGGATGGCACAACACGTGCTCGCTTTGATTTATGCGGTGGGATGACGGGCGTCGTGCGAGAGTGACGCGGTCGCTTTGGTGGCCGTAGGGGTGGCTTTGGTGGACGTTCAAATTTAACGCGACGTCCATCGCTATTCCACAGTCCCTGTTTCCAGGTTTTTATCAATGACCCATGTAAACCATGAATAAGTACAACATCGGCGCGAATCGGTACACCGGGTGGTGGTGTAGCTAGGATGTCAATGGTAACGCATTTATCTGGAACATCATCTTCAGTTGGGGTAGCTACTGGGGTCGTCTCGGTTTTGTCTGCCGCACACACTGCCTTTGGGCGATTGTCTTTCTTTAATTTGATTTTTTTCAGAATTGGGTCAATTTTATGTGCAACTGAAATAATAACAGAAAATAATAGGATTGAAAAAAACGTTTTTATGTACTTTGTGGCTTACGCCAGTTAGACAAATAGAAGCCGTAAAACTTCGACTAGTTTAGTACTCAAGTATTTTACCATCTACGCAGTTTAAACTAAGTTTAAAGCTATTGTGATGTAAGACTTTCCGTCTGCGTACTAATTGTTATAGTCGACGACGTAATATATTGTATATAAGCTACTATATTGTTTTTTGTTTACCTTGCACTGATGATAACCCCATCGAAACACTATTGGCGGCATACGCTAATAAATTAGTTAGCACTTGTCGACTGGCGCGAATATTTCGCATTGCACGCAGACGTCGCGTAACACCATTGATGAGCGGCAAGACGAGACGCACAAGCACACCCAAGGCGACACGCATTCGGGTATTGCTAAAGCTGCAAAAAAGAAAAGCAAAAGACAAAACAATAAGAAAATCGATCATCATTAATTTAAATCTCTGCGGAATTATTGGGTTGAAATTGGAAACAAATAAAAATATCTTTCTTGCTAGATTCCAATTAACCTTTCCCACTCGACGCACAACGACATATCTGGCCACCACAGTGGTTGTATACAATCCTCGTAGCCATGTGCGACAGCGTCACCCTAACACGCCAACTTCAATTGACTGATTTCATGTATGCGTGCGCCATCAATTGAGGCGCAAACAACAATTGCTTTCATTAAAACTATTTATGAATTGATTAAAGCGACTTGATCGTCAGCGGCGGCGGCGTATTGCGAATCGTTGTACATATTTTCAGAACATTTTTGTGCCATTTATGGTGGGAATTGTTCAATGATTTCTGTATAGTATCAATTTAATGGACATCTATATTTTTATTCTTCCCCTTTTCTTTGGAAACTTTATCAATTGGCAACTTTATTATCCATTAGAGTTAAACTGCCAGGCCCCCATTTACATTTTCAATTATTATGAAGCGCTTTCACATGCTTGACAATTTGTAAGCACAAACTCGATAGCCAAGTCCTTTATTATATCTCATGGAAGAGCTGTGGCTAACAGATTTTTAAGTATAAAAAGGTTGCTTGAAAAGGGACTTTATGACTGGAGTTAAAAGCATATAACATTACTAATTGTGACAGTATTTTTAAAACATTTTTCTATCATTTTAACAGAAAAAAAAAGTTAAAATTATGGAATCTTTTGGAGATAATATGTAGAAAATCCTTAAAAAATGGCACCGCTTTTGGGGATCAAATACTACACGATGCGTTGAGACGCGTTCCGTTTAGATTAAAGAAGTCAAATGTATCGTCTCGAATATTTCTTTGTTTTAATTATTTTAATTGTATCAAACCACAAAAAATCGTGGAAATCTTGCATGATCAATTCTTCAAATTATTAAGTAATCTAATCTTTCAAATTCGTTAGAAAATTTGATAAGCAAAAGTATGACATACTAAATTCTTGACCTAACTTCACGCACAAACGATTTAATCAATGAGTCATCACCTTTTTTATACAGACTCGTTAGATTTACTAACGAGGTTCATGATTTTAATATTTTCCTAAGTCGTGTTCGTATAAACTAAAGCAATTTTAATTATAAACCTAACTACAAAAACTAAAATTATAATAAGAATTCGCGTAAAATGTGTTGTGTGATATTAAATATAATAACTCGCAATACCCGTCCTATTAAAATACACCTATAAAGCTCTCTATCACTTTTAAAATTTAAAAGAACGTGTTAAATATGATAAATCAAGATACCATTTTAAAAACATCTAAAGTAGTAAATTTAGGCATCCGCCACTAAACCAATAAATTTATTCAAGTTCAAGTCTTACTAATCTAATAAGACGGTCAAGTTATAAATATTACACAATTTAATTGGCTAATTATTCCGTTACGGAAGTGTGCATCCAAGAGCACCCTTGAACAAAGGCCAATGACAAATAAGTTGCATAAACCCACAACTGGGCAATACATGACGCAAAGACACAAATGTTTGCTCGTAAATAATACGAAAAAAATATATCATGAACAAGAACACGCTCTTCCATAATCCCCCGTGAAGCCTTGGAAGTGCTGGAAAACTTTGCAAACGACGTAAACTTTGCAACACGTTGGATTGTTTTATTTAAATATTTTTTGTTTTCTAGTAAATCGAAATCAAGGCATGCGGGAAATTCAATAATGCTATAAATAATCATCAATAATATAACAAATACCTGTTCCACAGTGCATTGTTCTTATTGGTCCGTTCCAAATCCTGACACAGCATTGACTCGGACCGATTGTGTCCAGCCAGTAAGTCGCTGCCATCGATCAATGAGGCATCCAGTTGCTGGTCAAACGCCTGTATCTCACTATCCAGCATATTTTCACTTAACTCATCGGTAAATAAAGCACAGTCACGTGCCATCTTGAAAACCACAACACACTTATGTATATAAATCCGCCACTGAAATCCTGCTCCAATCTTTATAGTTGTAACACAAAATGTTATGCGATTGGACGACAGCCGAGACTGTGGGAATCGCCGATGTTTACTCCTCGGCCCAGCTCAGTTGACTCGTAGTCAATGTGCTGGGCATTATCACTTGAAGCGGTCGATCAATTGAGTGCTGATATTGATTGTTAAATGGCCCACAATTGCTATCGCGTTCGTGCTTGACGAACAGAGACGACTCGGGTGCTCGTCTTGTGGCTATGCCTTATCAGTTATCAGTAGTGGACTATTTTCTATATGAGCAATCTGTAAAAAAATTTAAAATTAATAAAACTATTGTAGTAAAATTCCAAATGTTTTTTGTTTGTTAATTAAATTAATTTTAATTGTTAACTTGTAATAGTTTTGTCTATTAATTGTATTGAGATTTCTCAAGAGCTTTTGGTTTTTCCAATATATAAAGCGCACTCCCTCTCCCGTTATATTTTATAGAGTGCAGTGGATTGTGTTTAATTGGCAAAGGTCGAAGCTCATTTGCGTTCGCATATGCGTTCTTGATTGAATTTAACCAGTTGTAATTGATTGCAAGCTTCTATATTAATACATAAATGCTTAAACATTATATGCTATGTGACGATCGACGTAACACCAATTGATTGATCCTTTTACTGTGGTGGCCGCGGCCATTTTATGCTGAGACTGTAACGCATGCGAATTGATTGGGTTTTTATTGTATGCGAATAACCACGCTCGGAATAAGACAATTAAATCACGCAATGAAATAGCCGGCAGATATTTTCGAATAATGCGTAATAAAAATTATTGCAATGGTCACAGAGAAATGAATGTGATGAATGAAATGTGAAAATATTTCCTTAAATAGAATTGTTACTTAACTAAGAAGAGAAACAAGGGTTTTTAATATTTTTTTTTAAATTAAACACCGTTCAATTGATTCACGAGTCCAATCAACTCGTTAGTCGTTGTTATGTGATTCTTTGAATTTTTCTTACATCGCATCGTGAAAAGCAAGTTGTTATGAACTGGATTTCACTTAGAGACGTGCAAAAAAAATATTCCCATTAACATTAACACATTTTCACAATAAATTGTTCATATATTTCAAGCACGTAATGTGCGTATTGTTAAGTGTAATCAATCTCTATGATGTGGCTGATTTGTGATATTTTTATCAGCTACTCGTATTTACAACCATCTTTTTGTTTAGCTTAATCAGACACGAATCAGGATAATGTTGTTGAGAACATTGTGAAGTATGCGACTCCTAATAATAACTGATAACACAATAGTGTACGAGTGTTAAGCATATCCGCAATAACATAATTAGTGGCAGAACTCATTAATGATAAGTCACAGGTCAAACATTTATTTTTATATATGGTATATTAATGTAATGTGTTGAGACCTACTAAACTGCAAACTGCAACCATAAACTAAGAATTTTATGAGTAATTGGCAAAAATCCAAAATGAAATAAAATAAACATACATATAAGTATGTTATTGTGTTTTTTCAATGATTATTGCGCTTTCAAAAAACGTGCACAAAAATGAAAAATATTTGTTGTCACGAAAAGAGTTTAATTTTGTGACAAGGCAATGAATTTAACCGCCACACTGCTACTGAATTATGACTTTTTCGGCGCAGTTGATCTTAGGTCTAGACAAGTCGTTCTCTTTCACTGTTGCTTTATTTGAGGCTAATAATGATCCGATTAAATTAAGCAAAAGTTTTTAATTGTTGCCGGAGGTTGAACTAACGTGGCAATTGAATGAAACGTCTGGGGCTAATCAGGGTTAAACTGCTATACGCGCTGATGCTAAAGTGCATTAAACAAATAGTTGCACTTTAATTAATTGTTATTAGAAACTTACAAAACATATTAATTAAGCAAGACAACAAATTTATTTTCTATGATTTAAAGTTTTAAGCGTATTTAAGTACGTTGTGACTTGTGTTTGCATTGGTGATTGGAAAGATTCCAGCCTTACTGGAAGTAAATACTGTGAATCTCAGTTCCTGTTTTTTTTTTAAATATTAATTTTTTTATATTCTTATCAATATTATTATCAATGTTTCTTATGTTAAGATTCTTGCGTTTTTTTTTTTAATTTACTGGTGCAGGACCGATTTCCATAAATGATTCATGTAAAATATAAATTTAAAAAAGACGAAAACATTTTTAAATTTCTTCTTTCTCAAAAACGGCTCCAACAGTTTTGTTCGTTTTGACAGCATTTATCTATAAAAAATATTCTAAACAAAACTGCACTTATTTTATTATATATTATATATTATTTTATATATAAAATTCTTTCGCATTTATGTGTTTGTATCTAATTGAAATTGTTTTGCCAAAAGGTCATGGTTAAAATTGGAAAACTCAATGTCAAACTCCGAAGCGTTAAATATTTTAGAAACTTTCTTTCTCATTATTATAGCTTGGAATAAGATTAAAAAGTTTACTAAACATTTCAAGGCCCGAATTTGAAGTCCCAAAGCCATAATAAAAATGATTCATAAACTGAGTGTTCAATAAAAGGATCCTAATTATGGACAAAAATTTAAGGTCTATAAGTTTAGGGTCAGAATAAAATTACATTAAAATGAAGCATATTTTAATTTTACTAAAAGTCAAATGCCGAAGGTTCATTGAACAAAATTGAATTAAACTTTTTGATTTTTCAACATAAACCAACCACGATAATTTTATGTATTCAAATGTGTTGTAACAAAACATAATCTGCCACACACACTGTAGAAAGTTTGCTTTGTATTATAAGATACAGAGTAAAAATGGTATCTAGCGGAAAAGTTTGAATACTCAAAAAATAATAATAGGCACTAGTCAAAGATTACCGATATATAAAAATTTAAATGTGTTGATTGTGTGCCCGCAGTGGAAAAATTTATGCACGAGTGTATATAGGAAAATATTATTTAAATATAACAAGCCTATGTGTAAACAACTACATAACAAAATGAGACGAAAACATTTGCATATATATGGATAGTTGGGATACTTGAATACATCTATTGAATAATGATATGTGGATTTGAATTTTCTAAACAAAGCCAAACCGGCTGTAAACGCGCCCTCGCCGCTCGCGACTTCATCACAAGACCACATTTTGAGATGTGGTCTGTGGTCTGTGGATGGTATTGGATATTGGCGTAATGGTGTTTTGTAAAATTATAATACGAATGGCCTTGGAATCTAATTAATTGTACTGCTGTCTAACTATCGTTTCGCGTGAGGAAAATATTTTAAGCGCCCGACTTTGCCGTCTGAACGTACATAAATACTGTCGAGTATTATGAGTATGTGTACTCAGTGTTTAAATAGTTATTACTTTATGAACTTGTTTATTTACTTAAACACACAGGAATTTGTAAATAAATGTTATAGGAAAATGCACTTAATTGTTATCACTTCTCGAGAAGGACATTTTCACGTAAAACTACAATTAAATATTCAATAAGTTGTTAACTGTCAATAAATAATTTTATTTTATGTTATTGCGAAACGACTTAGTTTTGATAAGGTGGAAATCAATTTCTAATTCCATGTTGATTTTAAAAGTATTTTTAATTTATATACGACCCCAAGATCATATAGAAATATTTGTAATCCGACTTTTTTCGGAAAAAAAGTTGATGATGCAGAAACTCGTTTTGACACCCCCTGAGTCCAAAAAAGTGGTCTAGAAAAAATGTGCAAAAGTACGTCCGTACGCCGTACGCCGTGTGCCGTACGCCGTACTATGGAAAAATGGTCGAAAAAAAAATACTTCTAAACTACTGGACCGTTTGTATGAAAATTTTTTGTAAACTATTAAACAAAAATATAAGAATAGGATCTTCGATTTTTCGAGGTCAGATCCTTCAAGGTCAAGTTATTGACAAAAGAATTTTTTTTCGTATAGGGGCTCAAAAATGGGTTCTACGATTTTTTTCATTTCCACGACAATTAATCTTAAAGGTATCTTAAATAAAACTGCATATATCCTATATCCCGCTAGATGCTCCTTCTGGCGAAAAAGGGGGTGGACAAGGACAAACCCCACTTTTCTATCTCAGCCACCTTGCACAATATCAAAAAAATTCTTGCAGATTATTGTAGGATAAAATCAGATAAGAAAATTTGCGTAACATTTTAAGGTCAAAATCGAAAAATTCAAGGTCAAATTTTTTATATCTCAGAAACCTTTAATATTTAAAAAAAAAAATTTCACATTATTGTAGGCTTAAATGAGACAAAAAAACTTGCCGAACATTTCAAGGTCGAAATCGGAAATTTCAAGGTTCGACGTACGGCGTACGGCAAGGTCATATTTTTATAATGAAAATGTTTAATTCAAATACTATTTGTTATAGGGTACTATGATGTTCTACATTATTGATAATCTCAATAAAAGTACCAATTTTGGACAAAAATCAAGGTCAAAATTAAAAAATTTCAAGGTCAAATTTTTCATATATCCGAAAAGCTTTATTAAAATGTAGTTAAGCAACAGTCGTATATAAGTTCACACCTCGCACTCCCTGCGATGTATTGTAGTTTAATATTAATTAATACCTAAACTATTCACATATTCGTTCATTGTGGAATTTTTAGAGAATTAAAATATAATTGTCACATCAGAGCTGAACAACTTGTCGTCCCGTCAATAGATGAGGTCCTAAATGTTTTCAATAGTTTCAAAAAATTTCAGTTCATACAATTATACTAAATTGATGCTGAAAATACAAATAAATTCAGATCATTCTCTTCCGCCTAAAATTGTTTCAGACCTCTGCAATTTGCATTAATTGTTAACATTAACAAGTGCACAATAAAATGCTACGCACACGCACTGATCACGTGATCCCTGGCTGACAATTTTATTTAATCCGTGCTTCCTCACCTACACATATAATATGTTCTTCATTAATTGTTTCCCTGAAAATATGAAATAAAACTTAAAAGTAATAGCATTCCTGTAAAAACCGCCTATGTATTTTACAAAATATATAATTACATCTAAATAGTATGCGTGAGGATTTTTTAACAGTTGCCTAATAGATTCATATTCCAAGGCTAAATATTGGTGTGGTCCACAAAGCACACCCACACCCACACGCAAGAGGAAAAGACAATTATATGAAATCACAATGATTTGTTGATGTATTGTACCAGGTGGTATCATTTTTTTACTTTTTAACAGCATTTTTACTAAAAATCCTTAAAAAAAATTAATCACAGAAATACTAAAAATAGTTGTAGTTTAATTAGTAAAACATTTTGTACGTGTTCCTAAAAAAAAGTTTTTTTTCTGCCACAGAATTGTCCAAATTCTGAATAGAAATCACTAGTGAAATTTCCTCAGATTTTGGCAATTTGAGTGTAAAAAATTTCAATTTCTCAAAATATTTAAAATGCGTATATTTCTTAAACGGCTTTATCGAAATGCATCAAATTTATATATAATATGTAAGTCCTAGAATCCAAGAGTTACATGAAGTTTCAAGGACGAAATCACTCTTACGGTCAAGATATTGCCAAAAAACGGCGGTTTTGCAAAATTTTCCTTTAAGATGATATTTAAATTCGCCAAGTTTTTTAAATATGACCTATGAAATCATTCTCCACATAATTGTGGTACATTGCAATTACACATTCAATCGGGTTTTTGAATTATAAAATAAAAACTAAAAAGGATAAAACCGGAAATATCTAATATCTAGTGCGTTTTACACTTTATCAACATATAATGTACTACAGATTTGTAGATTTTAAAAGAATTTATATTTTTGCTGAACATTCCAAGGTCATACAACCTATATTATATTGATTATTGTTGTTTTCTTACAATTCCTTGTGAAATAATACTAATTTCTTGAAAAATCAGTTTAATTTTAAATCTATTAAGGCATTAATATCGTTACATTTTTCAAGGTCTATATGAAAATATTTTCTATCCAAATAAAATAAATTTTAAATTTAATTTGGAACAGAAAAGCTATTATAAGAATATTAAAATAATTTTCTCATCAAAATTGGTACATAAAAATGTTGTTGAGCGTCAAAAGAATTTTACATTCGGATTTTTTCCGGTCAAAAGTGAACAAAATATTTATTAAAATCATAAGATGTTGGTTTTGAACATTGCATGCAGGAATCCTTAACATTCATGAGGTTTTCAATTTTAAATGAAAACATTGTAATGCTAATTATTTCCTGTACAAAAACTTTTCATTTTCGAGTGCGGTGTTACACAATTAACGGTAATTTCTCATCCCGCTTTGTCATTTCATCTCTCCCATTTAATATCAGGTGCAATTACCATGCTGGATGGAAAGGGAGAAAAGAAATTAATTGTGGTGAGCTATTTTACTAACACTATTGCGTGTAACAAAAAAAATTTTTTTAGGAGTTTTTTTTTAGGTTTCTATAGGTATTTTACATTTCTGACCACCACTACATTGATGCGTACAGTGCAGGTGGCCGCAATTAATGTAAAATTATTACGCCTCGCTGACAATTTTATAAAATCTCTGTGCTAGGATTAATGCGAGTGCGTTAGAAAGAGATCACTTTTTTTGCAAATTATTAAAATATATGTTAATAGATGAAATAAGTCCCAAATTTCTTCTGCATTAAAATGTTTCCATCAGTTTCATTTGAACTTTTGTCCGGGCGGTAATAATTAAAATCGGGCGCGAACAGTAAGTCGGGTAGTTTAAAGGCACCTTTTCTAATTTTCTTTTGGATGTCGTTGTGTTATTTAATTTTATCGTCGTTGCTTATTTTTAATCGCTATTAATTTTCCTTTGGGTACTTTGTAAGTGTGACGAAGAAATGTGGTTATAATGGTACTTAGTGATTTTAAAAGTGAAAATTTGATGAAAATTCATCAATATATGGCCTTTTCTTTACGTATCAAGAAGATTGTGATGATTTTCTGAATACCACAAAGAGTTTTATAACAAGTGCTTTCAAGTGTTAGTTGTTAAGGTATTTTTAAGTTGAAAAAAGGTGCTTTCAAAGCATTAAGTGATTTGGAAAGTCAAAATTTGATGAAAAATCATCATGGCCTTTTATTATGAAAATAGTGATAATTTGTTAAAATATTATGAAAAAAAAATTAATTCATTAGGATAAAGTGTTAATTAAGTGTTCATCTATGTGTTCAATTGAATAAAGGATAGAAATTTTAATGTAAGTAAATTATTATTTTGTTTTAAAAAGTATATTTTTTGATATAGTGCCCTTAAAATATAAGATTTATTCATTTTCAATCGCTGTAACAATTTTCATCATTGGAAGAAAAATTTGTCTCATAGAATTATTCGATTTTTGAACGAACTGTACCAAAACGTGGCACTTGTTCGTGCGACGTAGCATTTTAATTGTAGCACAATTTTTTTATTGTGGATACAATTAATCAAATACACAATTTAATTAAGTTCGCTGAGGTGGAATCAATGTTGTATAACAGTTTTGTTTATCGCTGCTTTTGGGGATATTTGATTCGAAGTATACTCATTTATTGAAATAATTACCGGTCATTTCGGGATTTTTAATTTCGAATTGAATAGTCAATTATCCCGTGGGATTTTTTTTAAGGTCTTTAAATTCGAAATCAATTACATATATATAGTATGTATCTGATGTGTAATTAGATTTATTAAAGCCAGTATATAATATATGTAAATAACAAAACCTAATTTTGTGAAGCAGTTATTTTCAAGGACAATGGATTTTGAAATTAAATGTCCTTGATTAAAAAATTAAAAAATTAAAAGTTTTTCAGTTTTATTAAAATATGACAATAATTAAAAAATAATTTTTGGTTTATAGAATCATTCTTCCAAAAAAACAAAGCATACAAGAAAAATCTTAATTCCAAAATCAATTGAATTTGCTTTTTAATTTCCATAACACTTAATTAATTACTACAAGATAAAACGTGAAATTAAAAACTTACACAAAAAGCGTGCTGCAATTGAATGATGGCATAACAATAATAAATAAACCCCCTGATCCGATTGCGCATATTAATCATTGTTCATTCACTCCTGACATCACATGCAATACATTAAAAATGACGTTATAAATTGCATGACATCTTGTAAAACGATTGAAACAGGCTAACAAACGCAAACAACAACAACAACAACACACATTGGAGCTAGGGTTGAAAGTGACATATCTGCGCGCAGATGAGGTCCAGATAGCAAATACAGAAAAAAAACACACAAACACACGTACAATAGTCGCTCAAAAAAAAAAAAAAAAAAACAAAAAAAAAAACCTTAAGTCTTATCAATAATATACAAATCATGATATTTGAGGTGTTTTCTTTGTATGATGTTCTACATTTTTGCTAATCTCAATAAAATTACCAATTTTGGACAAAAATCAAGGTCAAACTCAGAAGTTTGAAGGTCAAATCGTCGTATATAAATTCACACCTCGCTCTCCCTGCGATGTAGTTTTTTTTTAAGAACTTGGTTTTTCTAGTTTGACTTAAATGAATCTAATCTTTAGCAGAATTACGTGATTCGAAAAAATTGCTTCACAACAAATTAGAAAAAGCATCTAAATTAAAGAACTATAAAAACGGCAATTTGGCCTCATAAATTCCGTTTTCAACGCCCATCACAACTTTAAAAACGCCCACGACAAAGATTTTTCTGAAGGATGATCGAAGTAAATTTAATGATCGAATTTTAATACGAATATAAACTACAGCGTTCAGTACTAAAACCTAATTGTGAAGTGAAATGCCATTTTAACTTATGTGCAATTAATTAAAATATTCTTTTACTGTAAACTGTGCTAGTTTTAGAAGTTAGTAAACATTTATGCGGAAGTATTTGATTGAAATAACATGATGTGAGTGTATTATGATGATCTTGATGACCTTTAAAGTCTGCCATGCTAAAATCAACAATCTTTAAGTTGTCATTTTTTAGAAATTATCAATTTAACATATTACCAGAATGTGTATTTTAAGATTGCCTGATAACATGATATACATCTTAGAGCGGATACAACGAAACCCATAACAAAAGATGAACTCTTTACATAGCCTTATCATTATTTATTATGAGTTTAAACATCTTAATGAGCATTTCCAATGATTAGCAACCAAAAAGTGCTATTGTTTATTTTGCGATATGAAACTAGCTACATTTCATTCGTGAATTTTAAACATGGCCAGCATCACGTTCCTATTTCAAACACACAAATTGCTTCGCACAACGAAAGTTGTGATGCGATGCAATAAAAAGAATGTTTTGTAAATAATAACAAAAAGTTCAATGTGCTCGCGCCAGGAACACTTTACACTTTTAATTTCAGTGACCGACATTCGGCGTGTGGGGTTTTCTTACTTGGTTGCTTTTGGGCTATTACTATGAGTATTATACACGACGTATCAGCAAAAATATTTATGTGTCATTAATTGTCGGAGTATACACGTATTGTTTATACAGCTAAATTATTATTGGATACACGAAGTAGAAAAACATTAATTAGCATTTTGCTGATAAAACTTTGTTTTCTCAATGCACTTCCATATGTTTTAGTTAAGCAAATGTACAAGAATGCAGTATCTATTAGATTTCATTTGTTGTCTGCGTTTCAAGCTCAATTGACTTCAATATTTAACCTTGAGTACTTTTATAATATTTTTACTTTCGAATATATTCAATTATTTTATTTATGATTTTGTATCATAACAGTATGAGCTTTATGCTAAACTTTTGTATAATAAAGACTGCACACTGTACAGATTGTATAAATTTAACGAATGTACATTTTCCTACAAAACTGTAAAATCGAACTCTATGGGCAAAAGCTTCTTTAAAAGCTTCAAATTTGCTGTTGAGCCATTAATAATTGTAACTATAACTATTTGCACTTTTGCGTTTGATTGTAGAGATTTTTGATAGAGTCGTTCACAACATCACCTTGACTTACAAGTTGTAAATAAAAATAAATAAATATATATGCTTATTTACCTGGTTAACTATAACAAGTTAAAAGCTACTATACCCACAAAGTGCTTCATACGTACAAGTACCTGTCTTGCACTTTCAAAAAAACAATCTACATCGCAGGCAGACTGAGATGTGAATTTACTAAAAACTTATAATGTAAATCATTATAAATTATTTGCAGAATTCAAGAGCAAAGGGTTTATTAAAAAAAAAAAAAATTTCTCTTTTTGAAAACTACAATAATTCGAAAGAAAACTTTAAGGTTTCCGAGTTTAAGTAGAATTGTTATATTTTGACAAAGTTTGCCTAAATTATGAAAAATATTTTATTAATTGAATAAAATTGTTGTGTCTCTTTTTTGAAACTTTTACGCGAGAAATTTGTAAAATAACTTATTGTATTATGACTTGTGTACAAAATATATGTTTTGATTGGCCTTCATATAGTAACACAAGTTTACCTCATGATGTAAATTGATCTTTGAAACAAAGTTTTCTGAAAAATATCAACACCAATCATTTATGTCGCAGTTTTCAATTGACATTCATAAGTTTTAAAACACCTTTTTTAATGACTGTACCCACAAATACACACATTATAAATTTTTTAAAAGAAAACAAAAAATACAGAAATACGAATATGTACGAAGTACTCGCCTGCATTAACTTGAACTATAACTTCGCATTGACAAATTGAAAATTAGTCAAAAATATACGTTTTCCGCGTATTTTTTTTGCATATTTTCGAGAAATGAACAATCACATATGTGGATTATAAAAGTCAAGCTGCACTATTGAATAGGGCTTGCGGTATGCGTGACTGCCTATCAGAACATCGCAATGACATTGGAATATAAAACAATTGCATTTAATTAAGCCTAATAGATTGACGACAACGGAAAGTCACTGATACCTATTTGTGGCTAGCATAATGACTTATATTGTAGTAAACCACAGAGTTAAATAGGTTCGCTCACATGCAATAATGAGTATTGGTAAGTTAGTGCCAAGTACATATAATGATGATTAATGAGTAAAATAAATTGTGTTTTATTTTGAATTTAACTATAATAATACGTTTTTAACAAAAAACAAGACTCACAACGTCATGTAAGACAAGCACTATTCAATATAAATATCCTCAATGAAAAGATGCAATATTTATGTGGCAAAATGATTAAGTACAAGACTATTATGTAATTAAATAACATACATATTTTATCATTAAATGAATTTTCGGTTATCTATGAATGACTTAGCATGTGCAAATTTACTTTGGATTAAGTAAAACTGGATTAGCTTGTATCAATTTTTGTCACATAAATTCAAATTAGGTGACTCACGAAAATGTTATCTAAATATATCGGAAACAAAAGACAATTTCATTTGTGTTTGGATTTAAGATTATCTATTTTCATATCTTAAGTTATACACCAACAAAAAATTTAATTCATCTTAATCATCAAATAAATTAAAATACATTTTCAATCTTTTTACAGTTAGCAACACATGCATTGTGATATATATTTTTTTGAACTAAATATAAATATTATAAGTTATAAAAAAAATTTGAGTAAAGAATAATTTATTTTTGGATTTATAATAAAAATAAAAACAATTTTTATGATGAATTAAAAAAATTTGAAAAATCACCCTAAAATTAAGTGGCATGACAATTGACAGACGTCGCATTTGATTGAGTCCGGAATGGAAAGAAATACAATAATAAATGCTGCACTTTAAATTACAGTAAACACGCAATTTCTAGAAATTTTTTGTTGCCATTTTAAATTAGAGGTTGAAATTGATTATAACTATATTAATTGATGTCAAAAGAAGAAGCGTAATAATGTTTGTAAAATAAACATTTTCTCAGTATGAAAAAAAATACATCGCAGGGAGAGCGAGGTCTGAATTTATATACAACTGCTGCTTAACTGCAATTTAATAAAGTTTTTCTGAGATATGGAAAATGTGATCTTAAAATTTGTGAGTCTTGACCTTGATTTTTATCCAAAATTTATCATTTTATTGTGATGAGCAAAAAGGTTATCGATCATATACAAGAACAAACAATTTTTGAATTATATATTCATTATAAAAATGTGACCTCGGATATTTCATTTTTGACCTTAAAATGTTCCATCAACTCTTATATTTGATTAAGAACGACTACCATATAATGGAAAATTCAAGGTTAAACTTTTTATATATCCTAAACGTTAAACATTTTAGAAAATTTTTCTAATTAAATAGCATTTTTTCAAGTACGTTCTAGCTCTATTAATGAAGCTATTTAATGAATGAAGTAAACAATTTTTCTAAAATATTTAACGTTTAAGAGATATAAAAAAGTTTGACCTTGAATTCTCAGATATCGACTTAAAATTGTTAAGTTATTAAACAATATGCATATGTTAAAGAATTGTTGTCATATTGTGAAAATAGAGAAAGTGGAATTAGTCTGCGTCCTTTCTTTTTCTTGCCCGAAGGATCCCTTTTAGGGATAAAGGTAAATGTAATTTTGATTAGAATACATTTATGGACAAACACCGTTAATATAACCAAAATCGGCGGAACTATTTTTCAACTCCCTTACAAGCAATACACATTTTAGGCAATTACTTGACCATTGACATTTTTGTACCTTGAAGAAATTCAAAAGTGGTTCTTATTTTTGAATTTCTGAACGAAAGAACTTTTTATTTTAAATTATAACAATTGGGATGCAATTATATATGCAACTAAGTCTTTACATTCGATATTTATTTAAATTTAAAAAAAGAACACATTCCCATGACATTGTCGGTACCATTTCAAAGCCATAAAGAAACATGTTTAACCAATGTCTGTACCAGATAATGACAACAATCTAAACATTACGTTCACCTTTCTAATTATTGTAAAACTTAAAAGTGTGCACTGTGTTCATGGTGGTTTTATGTTTGCATAGACTGTAGTCACTTTGGTGTATTAAGAATTACAATACATTATGACATAGCAACAGAAATTTACTTAAGAATCATGCAGTGATTGCGTGACATTCGCCAGCTGAGCACATAATAAATAGACGATACCATCTCTTTGTTATAAGTTAAAACTTACAAGCAGACAGCACGAGCTTATAACGCATAGCAGCTGAGCTAAAAATTGCATCGAAACAGCATTCAAAAACAATAAGTATAATATATAAGTATTTAAAAGCTCTGTATAGTGTATATCTAAGCCATTGCACAATTAACACATTAAACTGTTTGATGGTTTAGCTTTACATACAGATATATTCTTATTGGTTTGTCATTTTACTAAGCGACATGCGCAACTTTAATTGCGCAGGTGTTCGAGTGGCTCGTGTGCCGATGCAATTTTACATATTTGCATGCCAAAATGAACAATGCATCAAAAGCACATATTTTTGAACGAATTTTGCCCTAATTGAATAGCATATTTTCAAGTACGTGCTTGCTCGCTCGTATTTAATGAATGAAGTAAACAATGTTAAACATCATATAGACTAGTCGAGTACTATTTAAACTGACTCACTAGATAAGTAACTGCGCCAAACAGATGATTGCAGAAATACAAATAAGGCATTTTGTAGGGAACTTTGAAATATCTTTTGTAACTTAAAATTAATTGTTCATTGCGGAGCAAACTTGAATTGGTTTTAACCTAGACATGTTACAGGGATTTGTTTTATTGCCCCAGTTTGCCCTTGACATGTTTTCAAGGTTAAACTAATTCACGAATTTGTTTGGTTACCTAGATTTAAATAATCTAGAAAAATACACATCAATATATAGAATAAAAATTGTGTGTATGTTCGACAATCCGCCTCCTTTTCAGAAACTACGAGAATAACAACAGATTGCTATGAAAACTTAAAACAATTATTTCTAAAAAAAAAATATAACAATGACATTTTCAAACATATTTTTTCAAAGAGTGATTCATAAAGAGCAAAATATGTGCATTTTATCAATAATCTTAATGATTCGTAGTAAAAACAAATGCACTAAAATCAATTGTTATAATATTATTATTATCAAAAATGACTCAATTTTTTTTTTGTTGAATTGACATTTAGCAGATAGGACTAATTCATAGTTGCTATTAAATAGTATTATTCATAACAATTATGTTCTAGGTGTATTAATATAGATGTTTAAAAAAGCATTTTCTTGATGGCTTAATTTTCAAAAATAGGAACATGAAATTTTAAACCAGCCCATTTTCGATTGAAAGTAAATAATTGATTAGAAAAGTTTATAATTCATAAACAAAAATCACAAATTGTATTATTTTACAGCAAATCAATTAAGTAGAAGAATAAAAATGCCACATAAAATTGTGATTTTAAACTGATTAACTTGCAAAGCCCGGCTCTAATTAATTAAGTGAATTATTTTCGTAATTTAGGTAATTGTAAAGTTAATTCATTTTTATTTTCAATTCGCGGAATGAAATGACGACAAAGGTCGGTACATTAGTATTTTATAAATGGAAAAAATGTTTTATTTTACACATTTTTATGAACACACGAGCATGATTGTATACAAATATTGGGCCCCATTCAAGTGATAGCACTGAATAAATAATGTAGATTACATTTCTCAATGACATTAACACTCAATTATGCACTCTTATACGCAGATAACAGCTTCATAGAGATCATCACTTAATTTAAAACAACAACCACACATTTTATGGACTCTCGTCAGAAGCTTACAACTTATTTTAATGTTTTGTTTTAACGCAAAAGACAGCATAAAAAAATCGAAGCTCATTCACAGCACCACATTATACTCACACATAGTTGTGTGTCGATTTTCACTTTCCATTTTAAAACAAGACTTTGATTAGATTTGAGGAACCTATATTATTAGCTAGACTTAGCAATATGCTGTCGCTATGTAGTTTTTGTACAGATGTGAGCTTACATATAGAAACAAGTGTGTTAGCAAATATTGTGTCACTCGCAACTATTTTTAGTTTCCACTAAATTGTTTAAAACAAAGACTACACAGATAAAATAACATGAATTAGTCTTGTCAACGATCATTAACTCACTTCTTGGTCTATTTGTTTTTGTTTTTTTTTTTTTCAATAAAAAATTGTGCGTTTTCACTCACTTAACACGTGCAGTCGCAAGGCAGCAATTCAACAAAGTCCTCTATTTGTAATCAATATAAAAATAATAAAATCCGACACAATTCGATTTATTCTATTGGAATGAATTACAATTTTGAATGGAGGAACATAATGTACACTCGCGAACCATACACGATCTTGTTTAAAAGACGATCGACTCGCTTCTGATGAGTATTCTCCCATGCAACGCTTCCAACCATATAAACACTTCCAACAATTCAACAGCCAACCGACAAATCGCATTAAAATCCCTCGCGCTAGTTGAATTCAAAGAGAACGAGCACGACTCGTTTTGTGAATTGTTTGACTATCTTTTACACGAGGCGACTGTTGCTGTGTGGACTCCAATATAATAATAGTATTTAATACTGCTTAAAAGACTTACATGTACGAATGTAGATAATTCAGTAACTTCATATTATTATAATTATATTTTATTGTAGTGTTTGGGTGGGAGGAGAGCGCGGTTTGATCGCGACTCGCGACGCAATGTTAGAGCTTCGAGTTGGACTGTAAAGTCACAAATAATTTTTTTTTATAGGATTTTGTATGAAAATGAAAATAACTACACACTCAAACGATGACACTCAGCGGCCAGCGCACAATATACTTTATGTAATTATAACGCGTGTATCTAAATATCTACACATATTATGAACTGGGATTAGGTACACAAAGGCGGCGATATATCAGCTGTTATTATAACAAACAAATAAATTTGATATCATTTACAAAATTAAGAGTTTTTGTTTCAACAATCAAGAATGTAATAAACACAACTTCGCATAACTTCTTCTAAACGTGTCTAACGTTTTTGGATGCAATATAAATACTCATCAATTTGAAATGCGCAATACTTTACCCCTTATTTTCTTAATAAAAATTGCCCCTACAGGATGAATTGTAATCATATACAATTGTGCTATGCTGCTGTGTATGAGTCATCTTCAAGGAACAACAGGGATAAAATGTGTACATATATACTTTGTGTTTTCGAATTTAAACAAGTATACTGTAAACCCATACAATACGTTTTAAGAAAACATATGCGATACAATCTTTTAGGACACAAATATTTAAGGTATTTTTATTACAGTGGTGTCCAAATATTATATCCCTTAAATTAAATAAGTCATGCTTTATATGAAGTCTAAAAATTTATGTTCCAGGCTTAAATCAAACATAATTATGACCATTTTTTACGAAACAAAGGTAGTTTTTTATGGTGTATCAATTACTGTGTTATAGCACTTTTGAAATAAAATCTATACATCTACGAATTTTCTTTGTAAAAATTTATTGATTAAAGATTATCATCTTTAGTCTGCCTTGCTGAAAGAAAATTTTTTTTTTTTTTCAAATTGTTATCGCGAAAGATAACATTGAAGTCAACGGTAACGGCTTCTTATCAGTTTTAAAACATTATTAGACAAAAATGAAATCAATCGACAATTAACTATTACCTACATAACAATGGAAAATTATTATTGTATTAAGCTAACATTTCGTTAGCTGGGAATTGATCTGTCCGATAAGCATTTTTCGCCAAAATGTGTTATTTGTTCTGTTTTGTTAAACAGTTCAAGGGCTATCTTTTGATGTTTTCAGATTTTTTCTTATTACAACAATTCAATATTGTAGTGGAAATTCAAATTATTACAATGTTAATAGTAACTATGATTTCTTCCCTACAAATGATAAGTAATAATAATTTTGAATTGTAAGATTTTAGGAAATGATTACCACTTTTTTTATATTTCGTAGTTTTATTACCAACATATAAACAGTTATTATCATCCGACAAAAAGTAAGTGTGTTAAACTGATCAAAACGTGGTCAAATTAGAAATTAAAACTTGATTGTCGCACGACGATTTTTGTACTCGTACTCCGACGTGATTTGTAACATTTTTTTTTAATTGGGAGTTAAAAAAAGATTTTCTTTATAATTATTAAACAAAAGCAATTAAAACAAGAAAAAAATTAATTTGTAATTACTTATTAATTAAAAATCGTGCATTTTCTACAATAGAGAGACGATGAGCTCCCTCCACCACCACTGGGTATTTTAAACAATGCCTCCACTCACACACGATAACTGCACGTGCTTTTAAAATCTATAGGTCACTACACAGCCAGCAGTACTCGTATATATATGTTATATGCAGACAAAAGACACATTCACCATCATCAGTGATTAAACATTAATACAAATTGAAAATAAATATAGGTTCAATTAATTCGCTATACCTATTAATTGTGGAGCGTATACAATTTGGTATTACAATTTGTGTAACAATTCCTGGTTATATTTTCTATAGAGCTGCTTAATCTATAAAATATCATGAAACATAAATATGTAATATTAAAACCAAATTATACAAGCAAAATCCCAGTAAATATTATGTATTTTGAAATTAAAAACATTTCCAAACTTGCAGGCGTTTTTACAATGACTTCACATAACGAGACTTTTCAATTATCTTGGATTAAATGAATGATTTATTGCGTCGTTTTTTTGATAATTTTTATCGCAGTTCAATAATATTGGTAAAAACTGATAGCTAGGTAAGAACTCCATTGTGACGTCGCATCAACTTATGTCGTTATTTTATAGATATGTTGGAAGCCTAGACCTTTGTAGGGCATCCGCGACTTCATTGAACTTGAATTATTGTTGTGTTGTATTTGGACGTTGTTTTAAGGCAATTAAAGTAAACAGATTTGAGTTTGTTTGAATGCATTTTTACAAAAAAAAAGCCATTTACATTTAAAATATTTAAGTTTACAATAATAAAGTTGCTACTCTTGGCAATGTCGGCAAGTGTCCCACAAAATCGGCAAATTCATTCACATCACAAGCATATGAGTATCCTCCAGTGATGTTACGCTTGTCCCAAGGCAAGTAGTCCACGCGATCACTGACATCATTGCAGAAGATGTACTCATCCTCAATTTGTGCCAAACTAGCATGAGGATTGTTCACACCAATGAACACAATACCAGCAGCAGCAGACGACTGAATAACAACCTTGTAGTAAATCTTTGGCACTGGAATGAGTCCTCTGCCGTTTGCATCAAAATCGAGGAAAATCTGCTGATGGTTTCCATTAATATCAGGCAAAGTCATCACACCATAAGTACCGGTCCACACATCCACCTCAATGCTGCGATCCGAAACAAATCGCCTAACACCATCCTCAATGTGCTCCCAGTTGCCACCGTTGAACGATTGCCACTGTGGCGCGGAATTAATGAAATAGAACGACGCCTGTTGGTGGGTACCAAAAATGAAGTCAGCACGTGCCGCCAAATGACCACGGGCCATGAAAATATCACCACTGGTATGCACATACTGCAATCCCAGTTCAGTTGATCCGAGAATGTTGGAGATGGTCTGTCTCTGACGTACAATGGTGTATAATGTGTTCACCGGCAATCCTGGGAAGAAATCACCCTGAATGAATGAGATACGTGGGAAGCTGCGCTGGAATCCTTGATTGCCTGGTTGCAACAAAAAGTGCACCCACAAATTACTGAAAACCTCTTCATCGTGGCACACATCCAAAATATCAATGAATTGTCCGTCCACTGGGAATCCGACAGCTGCCTTTGTAGCACCACCGTGACACGTCTCACCAGTTCGGATGGCGTCATGCAGCGGCAACTCGTTGCATGCAATATTGCTGAAAAGATGCTCGGCACCGTTGATGGTGAAGCGGGTTTCGTTGATGCATGTGGCGTAGATGGTGTTACCACCGGATGGACTGGCAAAACCGGTGGTGCAATGAAGTTCAATTTGCTCGTCAAATGCAACACGCACAATGCCGGCGGCTGTGTTTGGTAGTGCAAAATCGAATGTGCCTGGCGTGATTAGGAGCGGTTGTGGATCTCCCAAATGGCTGTTTACAAAAATTGAACATCCTGTAAGATGAATTCAAAGAAACGCATTATAATCACTTTGTTTTCAAAATAAGGAACTTTTTTATTTTATACTTTGATCATTTCTGGCAGCGATATCATCCACTACACGGGCACTTGTGAATCCCAATAGGGCCACCACTGTCAACACTTTGAGAAGCATCCTAAGTACTGTGTTTGTTCTGACTACCTCAGTCGCAAAAATTGACCGCTATTTATACAAGCGTGGGATCAATTGATAAAGATTGGTGGGACCATTCGGAATTTGAGATTGTTTTGACTTGAATACTCAGCTGAGATTAGTGCCGCGAGTGATCGCAAATCACTTCATCAATTTGATAAAATTATTTGATAATGAAATGGAAAGGGGGCAAATTCAATTTGCAAAATGCGAATTCAAAATGCGAGGGAAAATTCTTTATCAGTGCGTTACACAGGAAATTTTGGGTTTTACTTATTTCGTGAAAAAGCATGATATTTTTGTCTTTTGGGACCCAATCATTCACAAGTCTCGACATTAAACCATTTAAGGAAGTGTTAAAAATTAAGTTTTAATGCGACATGTCTTTATCTAAAATGGTTATGGCTTAGTAAACTGTTTAAGCATTGTGGCCTAAATGAACAACAATGATTTAAGTAGTAGGAAGACTTATCTTTATTTCAATTTTATTTAAACTTTATAGCTTTTATTTTTTTGGAAATTCACGTAGAAATACACGTGTTCTCTTTTTAAAGCTTCTCTTAGAAATTCTTAATGTCCTTGAATTTTCAGACCTTTAGACCAATCCAAATTTCAGCGACTTGTGTTGTTACGTAAAAACACATGAAAGCTCAAAATCAGAAGATAAAGAGACATCAAGATGAGCGTCTATCACAATATTATGGTTTTTCCAATCAAAATATTTGTTTTTTTAATAATCTCATGAAAAGAGTTTCAAGTGGCGCTTTTAAGCCTTCCTATTTCCAAATCAATTCGTAAAAAAAAAATTCTCTTTCCACTTCAAACTACGGCACACACACGCAGGGATTGTGTACTGAGACCCCAAAAATCATCATGCTGTCATGCATATTCCAACACCTCCACTTGATGTAAGACATCTTAGGAACGTGATTACTACAAGTCATATTTTTTATAGAATTTTCCACCCACACTTCCACCAACAAAGCTGCCAATCCGGTAACTCACTCTTCATAAATTACAATTAACGAAGATTGCGCCTATCGATACGAACTATAATTAGCTTCTGCTCCCACACGTGAACAACAATACAACTGGAATGGTGATAAGCGAGTTTTGATAGGCTTATTAGGTGATTAATCATATTGCGGTTGCAATCTTTTTTTGTCTTCAATAATATTACTTTGCATGCCAAAAAACATTTTAATTTAAATTCATAAAAATTCAAAAACATATTGTTTGAAAGAAATTGCAAAATGTGACGCGTCTTATTCAAAAGACTGCATTGTAATGAAGATTCTAAGACATTTTTTTCTACGGTCATGTAGACTTTACAACGATTATTGAGAGTTTTTTCTATAGTCGAGAGTTAAGTTGTAATGAGAATGATTTAACAAACAAGAATATGAGAAGATACGTGTACGATAGAACTTAAAGTCTTTGTGGCTTGCAGTTAGAAGAAATCAGATTATAACATCAGTGACTATAACTGATCAGTCAACGTGGAACTGAGGCAGCGTAAAGTTTACTGTTTTTGTAAAGAAACAGCATCATGTTGACCTCATTAAAACTTATTTTACTGTGTTTTAGTTGTTTTGCAAAAGTCTGGAGTACGGAAGTGCTGGGATGTATTCAAAATTTGCATGAAAGGAAATCATTAACAGAAGAAAATTTCAATTATTCGAATAGCAATGAAGATGCAACAATTTTCGGTATTTCACCTGATCCAAATTATGATCTTCAGAAAGATGAGGAAGTGCCCACAAATCCACAAAACGGTAAGTACCAATTCTGCATATTATTGTTTATATTAAAAGTTTTTTTTTTCTTCAAACTTAATACTTCAGACTGCTTCATTGACATCAACAAAAATTTGGGCAATCCACAACCATTACTCATCAAATTGGGAACAAACAAATTCATTCTGCCACAAGACAGCAACGGCATCATTGTGCTCCCCCATCACTCCCAAATTGAGTTGGGATGTCCCACCAAAATACCCACGGATTCTCATGTAACAATTGCAACGTGTCAGAGTGAAGACAAATTCAGTGTCAACGGAAATCTTTATGCATTCAAAGACCTGAAGTGTGGCTCAAATCCATGGCATTCAGCACGCCGAACAGGTGTCACATGCTTCAATGAGTCAACGGTCATTGAAGTTGGTTTCGACTTTGGAAACCGGTTTTTACAGCTCATGGATATTTGTCACAACGAACAAACGGAAGCCACCTACTATAGCCACTATTACCTAACACCTCTGAACGTGTTTCATCAAAAATCAGTACAGCGACCAGGATTTACAGCTGGATCGTTTTTTAGTACACATCGAAAGCAGGCAGACCGCTTCTACTCAAAGTCTGGCCAAATTAGTAGTTTCACTCCATTGCTTGGAGCCGAATCAGTGCAAAAATACTTCACAAAGACAATGTTTTTAACCCGGGGGCATTTAGCTGCTAAATCTGATTTTATTTTTGGCGCCCATCAAAGGGCTTCATTCTATTTGGTGAATGTTGCACCACAATGGCAGACCTTTAATGGTGCCAATTGGCAAGTAGTTGAAAATGCAGTGAGGAAATTCGTGGCACATCGTAACATCAATGCAGAGATCTATACGGGAACGTTTGGAGTGACAACGCTGCCAGATGCGAATGGGGATGAGCAGGAACTGTTTCTTAATACGGATTCAAGAGGTGTCAAAAGTATTCCAGTTCCGAAGGTTTTTTATAAAATCATAATTGACACTATGACACGCGATGGGGTCGTTTTTGTTGGCGTCAATAATCCTTATCTGTCCATTGAGCGGATTGAAAAGGACTATATTTTTTGCACGGACATCTTATCTGAAATCGGCTGGATTAAATTGGATACCAATATCGCTAAAGGATACACGTACGCTTGTGATGTAACTGAGTTCAAAGAGCGAGTCCAACATCTTCCAGACAATTTAAACATTTCCGGGCTTCTACAATAGTTTAATGATGGGTTTTATTCTGTTGTTGCGATTAAAAATGTGAAATAAAGCGTCTTTTTTTGGCAACGGTATATTTTGTGTCTTATCGAATTGATCCAAATCTTTAGCTTTATTAGCAATTAATGTGCCAATCAATGGTGTGTTATCGAAGACATAATGGATGTTGTACTGTTATCAATACGTGTGGGAGGGTATAAAAAGGTTGGTTTAGAATTTGTGTCGAACCAGTCAATCCACAATGTTCAAATTAACATTCGTTATTCTCAGCATCCTGTGCGCCATCGTGGCAGTGCATGGCGTTGCCGTGCCTCGGGCTCAATGTTCATTCCAAGTGTCCACCCAACTGGGTCAACCCACTCCGCTTCTGTTGCAAGCACATGGCAGCAATATGTTCCGTGGTTCCACTACAACCAAGGGCGCCATTATATTGGAGGCAGGACAACAAATTTCATTTGCTTGCACTGGAACTAATAACTTTTTGCTACCAAGTGGAAGCGCTTATTCGACAGCCACATGTGTGAGCGGCACAACATTCTCAATGTCTGGTGCCAATTTTGATATTGTTGACTTCACATGCAGTGCTGTGAGTATTTTTAAGCGATGACTTGAGTAATGTGTAATTAGTGAAATGTGATGATGATATTTATTATAGTGGCCAGTTGCTGTGAATCGTGCAGCTGGTACATGCCTAGGAGGCTACACTCTGGTTGAGACTGGCTTTGTCACCAACAACGGGTTTGTGGATGCGTTCACTGCGTGTCACTCTACTGCTTTACATCATACATTCTGGTCCAAATTTGTTATGACACCAGATACAGCCGGATTCCAGACCGGTGTGTCACGTTCTGATTGGGAAGATGGCAATTTCTTTGTGTAAGTTGAATATTGTGCTGTTTCAATGATAGATGATTTACAAAATCGTATTTTTAGTGGTGTCGATCCAACAACACAATACAAACGCGCAACCCAGAGAATTACAATGACCTCTCTCCTTGGTTCATCAGCATTAGCAGAACAGTACATTCACCTGACCAATGACTACTTCCTGTCCAAAGGTCACTTGGTTGCAAAGGCTGACTTCTTTATGGGACCCCATCAGTTATCTACATTTTTCTACTCAAATGCAGCCCCACAGTGGCAGACATTTAACGGAAACAATTGGAATTCATTGGAGAATGATGTCAGGAATTTCGCAAACCGTATTGATTCTGATATTGATGTTTACACCGGAACTTATGTGAGTGCTTTATCCTCATTATTATTACAAAAGATAAATATATTATTTTTAAATTCATTGCATTTTAGGGACGTGCAAACCTTAACGATGTCAACGGTAACGCAGTTGACTTATACCTAACAACCAACAAAGTTATGCCCGTGCCACGTATGTTTTGGAAGATTCTCCACCACACCGCATCAAATACGGGAATTGCATTTGTGGGTCTCAACAATCCATACCAGGATGAAAGCACAATTGCGGCAGACATTCGATGCAATGATATTTGTGATCAAATCAGCTGGTTAACATGGACACAAAACTCGATCGCCAAAGGATACTCATACTGTTGCGAAGTAAACGAGTTCCTGAGTGCCTTCCCTGACACTCCGTCTCTTTCTGTGTCTGGAATTTTATCCTAATTTTGTGTTACTAGTGATTGAAGTCCTTCCCACTCACACAATAAAATAATGCAATTAAGAATACAAGCAAATTTTATTACGTAATATTATTTTCATCAAATTTAACATCATTTAAAAGTCGTAACTATTTAGAATCTCATAAAACAGCGGCATTAGCGACCACACTAGGGTTATTAACAATCTCACCCAAACTGTCCAGTAACTCACGTCTATAATCATCAAAGTCGCCATCAATTTCATTAATTGTCTGATCCTCAATCACGTACAGGGAACAATTTGTCTCGCGAATTAATCGCTCGTCGTGCGTCACAATGACCACACCTCCCTTATATTCGTTAATAGCCTCAGCCAAGGCATCAATTGATTCAATATCTAAGTTATTTGTCGGTTCATCGAGAATCAACACATCAGGAGCACTGAGACACAGCTCGGCCATAGCAACACGTGCCTTTTGTCCACCAGACAAGTCCTTCATCTTAATGGTGTGTGCGTGACTAACCAACCCAAAAGAACCAAGAGCTTTGCGTGCCTTTTCATGTTGCAGATCAAACAGACGCTGCAAGTACTCGGCTGCACTCTCTTCAGCTGTTAAATGCTCTCCGGAATGCTGATCGAAGCGACCGATATGAAGGCGATGATTGCGACGTGCCTCACCCACAATCGGTTCTAAGTCTCCAACGAGAAGTTTTAAGAAAGTCGATTTGCCGACACCATTAGGACCGACAATGGCTATTCTACTGTTTAGATCAATACCGAAGTCAGCACTAATGAAAAGAGGCTTTTGTCCAGGGAAGTTAAAATTGCAGTCTAGAAAAAAAATTTAATTAAAAAAATTTTTTTTTGAATCAAACAAAATTAAAGGAATTAAAACTTACTGTGTATTCCCAAAATTGGCGGCTGCAATGGGGGTGGATCTGGAAAGCGAAATTTAACAATGTAATCCTTGGGCTTTAACAACAATTCCGTTGGACCATTTTCATCGTCGTTCTTTTGTGTCTTTCCACGGCCCTTTTCTTGTTTCCTGGTTAGAACTTCCTTCTGCTTCTTTTCAGCTGCCTTCTTTGACTGTCCATGCGCCTTCAGCTCCTTTATTCTCTTCTCTTGCTTGTCGTACTCTTTGTTCATTTCCTTGCGCTTTTGCACAAACATCTTCTTAAACATTGAATAATTTCCTTTGTAATAATGCAGCTTCTTTGTATCCAAATGAATAATCTCATTGCAGACGTTATCCAAAAAGCTCTGGTCGTGAGAAACAATCAACAGAGTTTTCTTCCATCCCTGCAAATAATTGTCCAACCAAATGACGGCATTCAAGTCCAAGTGATTGGTCGGCTCATCAAGCAGTAAAAGTGTAGGTTCCATGTACAAAGCGCGAGCCAAAGAGACTCGCATACGCCAACCACCAGAAAAGTTTTTCGTTGCCCTATTTTGCATTTCCTTGGAGAATCCAAGACCGGCCAGAATACGCCTTGCTCTAGGCTCTGCTGAATCAGCGCCAATCGCTTTTAACTCAACATACACTTCGTTAAGTCGATCTTGTGCATCCAAATCACCATGTTCCGTTCTAGCTTCCAATTCAGCGCACTCATTCAACAACTTGGTTCTTTTTTCATCAGCCTTTAAGATGGTTTCAACGGCAGTGAAGTCATCGGCAACCACTTCTTGTTCGCACAACAACACATCGATGTTTGGCGGAATGGCAAAGGCACGCGTGGCAATATGACGCAACAAGGTGGTCTTGCCATGACCATTGGGCCCGACTAGACCGTAACGACGGCCGTTTGCAATCAGTAGGTTAGCATTCACAAACAAATCATTGCCTTTAGCTGATATCGTAAAGTTTTCGATCTTTATATCGATTGCATGTTCTAGTGCGACCTTTTGGGCGCCACTCTTTTGCACCTGCGACATTGTGAAATTGCTGTCCAAATCTGAGTGACCTTGACCACCTTTTTTCGTAAGATTTTCAACTTGTTTTTCATATTCTTGTTGCTTTTTCAGCTTTTTCTTCTCTTTGTGTGTAATCTTCTTTGCCTTGTCCTTGTTGGTATTCTCATCCTGGGTTTCTTGTTCGTTGTCTTCATCATCATCATCAATTGATTCTTCTTTTATAATTTGTTTTTCCGCAACAACCTCTTCTTTTTGTTCGGTTATTTTAATATCAGCTAGTTTTTCAGCAACTTTTTCCACATTTTTCGTTTGAGTAGGTTCTTCTTTTACAGGCTCAATTGGTTCCTCTAATAAATCGTCATCGCTTAAAATGTCTTCATCATCTAATTCATCTTCATCCGCTTTCTTTTTCTTTTGTTTCTTTTTTTGTGAGGATTTTGTTGCTATGGCCAGGATGGTTTCCTCTTCACTCAACTGCAAATCAGCATCTTCTTTATCCGACCACTCATCCTCATCTTTCTTATTCTTTTTATTCTTCTTCTTGGCAGCCGATTTCGGTGCAGCCATGCCAGCTACTTTTTTCACTTCATCGGCATCAATTTTCGATGCTCGTTTTGATTCATTCTCGCTTCCACCAGCATCTTCATCATCTGACCAATCACCTTTTTTGCCCTTTTTGCCTTTTTTTGATTTTTTTTCGGCTGGCTTCTTTTTGCCAGCTGATTTTTGATCGGCTTCGTTGTCTGAATCTACTGCTGCTGTTGCAGTCTTTTTGCCGCCCTTACCTTTTGCTGGTGGTGCCTCGACGTCACTGCCCTCGTCACTCCAGTCATCGGACTTGCCTTTTTTACCCTTTTTGCCTTTTTTTGTGGAGGAGGCAGTCGATTTTGAGGTTACTTCGGTGGACGTAGTCGACTTGATGTCATCATCATCTTCCCAGTCCTGGTTTTTCTTGTTTCCACGCTTTTTCGACATAATTCGTTTTAATTGGTCTAACTTAAATAAATTAAAATGTAAAAAACTTTCTTAGCTAACTACGTGGATTAATACAAAAATATTCGATTTCACAATCTTTTAAAAACTATTTTAATTTTTGCGCAACGTGACACAATTTCTTTTTTCTGTCACGTTGACAGCAGCTGATGCAGCGCAAGCGCAGAGCGTCGTTTGAAGTATGCAGCGACACGATTTTGGTACAAAAAAAAAATTGTAATGATGGTTCAGGTCTTGGGACAAATTTTCGAAATTGCTCAACGTAAACAGAACAATAACATTTTCAAAGCAGAAAAGTGTTATTGTTTAATTGTATAATATCATCAATATGTATCTATATTTCCTGGTAAGAATCTTCCAAAGCTTTTGATGATCTGAAGCAGTTCTGACTGCACAGAACGGTAATAATCGTAAGAATTTTGGCTATCTTCCGACTCCTGCAACAAACATTTGTGTAAGTTTGATTAAAAAAATAGAATCAATTTTTTTTAAAAATATTAGTATCGTAAAGTTATTTTTTAAACTAGAAAGCAGCGATAGTACGTTTATAAAATAAAACTCTCATTTCTCCTTGAAGCGATTACTCTAAGAATGTTTAAACTAAAGTAGTTTTAAGTTAAGGAACTAACTTTTTTTCCTATTAATCTTTAATCAGTTTTAAACTGTACACACAAAACGTACGTTCAACATTGTTAGTTTTCTACGATAAAATTTGCCTTTAAAATGTTATTACAAAAATCTAATTTGGTTTCGTATTTTCATCCGATTTTATTTAAATCAATATTACTAATAATAAAACATAAAGATAAATTCAAGTAAAAAATATTCACAAAACAATCATTTAAATACAAATAATAAAAAAACATACTTTAAGTCAATCTACATAATTGTAGGTCAATGTCATAAACATTTACATTGCGCAAAGTGTGAGATAATCATGTCTTACTGGTAGCAATTGTGATTTTCTGCTCGTTACAAACAAACAAACTGATAATGGAGGGATCAATTGGAGTCACAAAACGACTCACACATTTCTCATCAGCCGCTTATAAAGAAACTTAAATTACAGCGCTCACATTAAATATGTTGACAACAAATCTTTAAATGAGACTGTCGTCGCGAAATTGCCTCGACCATTCCGCTTTTGTTCACAATTCACATATTTTGTGAACTCATTCAGTTGATCAAGTGCCTTGTTCGGCGAAGCATCATGATGTCATACTGCAGCTACGGAACAGTGATTTTACTTGTGTTAGGCTTTATGCTAGCTAACACAAACGCTGCAACTATAGTGCCAAGTTCAAAGTGCTTAATTACACCACATGCAGATGCAATCGATCGTCCCATCATTACAACAATTCGCAACAATGTGCTTGCGATCGCAGATAGTGGCTTCATTGAGATCGACACCGATAAGCGGGTGAAATTTTCGTGCCCCGGACAACAATCTGGAGAGTTCTTGGACTACAAGTGTAATGCAAATGGCAATTTTACCTACCCGAAAATTGCCAGCTCCACCCAAATCAGTTTTGTGGATGTTAACGCGTTGAGTTGTACTGTGAGTAATTTATTTGTTTTTAATCATTTTAAATTTAGTAGTATCTAAAATAATCAGCAAAAATGTTTTTTTTAAATCTTTATCTTGATTGTAATTTCTCATGTGGTCATTTATTCAGAATTGTTAGTATCCGTGGCATTTTATGCAAATTAATAGCGAACGTAATGTTTGCATTGGAATAATAAAATAAACTGCCTTAACTGTGATTGAAGGAAAGTTGAAGAAATGTAAACATGATATATGTGTTACGAAAGGTAAACAGGTTTATTTAGTTTTCTTAATTCACAAAGAACGAAATTAATGAAACGGCCAAATGTTTACCACAAAACTTTTCATTTAAAATTAATGGATTTCTTATTAAAAATTGTAATTACATTATTATAATTGATTCTGTGAAATGTTTGCGCATTTATCATAGTTGCTGTTGTTCAAGGCGTAAATGGTAAAGCCTGCACCTTTAAAAAAAAAAGTCAACTTGTTTTAATAAATGTTCTCTTGTGACATTTTCTAATAAATAATTAATTAATCACAGATGCCAATAGCAAAAAGTGAAACAATTACAGTTATCAACAATAAATAAAATTACTATATTTGTATCACAATTTTAATGACAGGAAATGATAAAACTTATTTGTAAGCAAGGCTATTGGTTAAACAATAATGGTCATGCATGATCGGTGCTCAGACTATATTATGAAGATCCCTCCCCTACTCTCAACATATTTTATTTTTAAACAAAAGTTTAAAAACTTAAATTGTATACTTAAACTTTATCAAGCTTTAATTTTTAAGAACGAAATTTTCAATTACAATTTCATAAAAACCGTAATTATGTGTCATTTAAATAGTTAAAATAGGTAAATATAATTTTAATACATAGTTACATCTAGGAAACTATAAATTTAAAAAAAAAATTAACCTTTCACATTTTTGTTTATTATAATATGATCATCATCCGCTTTTATATGTCAATTTATTTTTAAAACTATGATTTTTTACCGTTTTTTATATACAAATTTTAAAATTTCAAAGTCAAAATTCAATATGAACGTAATGAAAGTCAACAAATACTCTTAATAAAAAAAATTAAATTAAATTCTCGGAATCTTAATTTTCTAGAAACTTCAATCATCCGTGGAGACAACAAGAGTCAACACAGACATTGTGCGTAAAGACGTCGGCTTCCGTTTCGCTAACCAATTTCTCACCGTTTATTCAGTTTTCCTTAACAGTGCTGGCAACACCCTGTATGTGAATTATACCCTTACCAAGGACAATTACAAGCATCGCTCAAAATCTGATTTCTCAGAACACTGGACAAAGGAAGCTGACAATCCGTATGCGAAATCTTAATTTTTTTCCATCTCATCTAGTTTAATTATAAATTTTTCTTACAATAATTTTGTTTCAGATTAAAGGATATCGATGAACTTTATAAAAAGACATCACAGGCTGCCAAATTCCCATGGCTGAACACCAACGAAGCAAAGTCTACCATTCAGCGTGGACATTTGGCAACAAAGTCACACTTTACTTTTGAGTACCAGCAAAAGGCAACTTACAAGTACCTGAATGCAGCACCACAATTTGGTAGCCTGAACATGGGCACTTGGAAGTGCATGGAAGGATTTTTGGCCAAATATGCTTCTGATCATGGTGATGTTAAAATTTATTCTGGAACTGCTGTAAGTCAATTTCTTTTTGTCATTAACATTTTATTAAAAAAAAATTGTTTTGAAAGGGAGTTGCAAAATACCGCGACGATGAGATTTATTTGGAGAAACCAAATTTGCGTGTGCCAAAGTATTTCTGGAAGATAATGATTGATCCAAGAGCCCGAAAATCGATCGCATTCATTGGAGCTAATTCCGTTCCTGGTCTTATCGAAAGTGATTTGAATTCAGTGCAGGACATTTGCAGTGGAGTAAGTAATCTACGTGCATTATAGGCTTTTCATTGCTCTTAATTCAATTATTTACTTCATAACACATAATCCAAGTACCTTTTCTTAATGGTTTGTTTTCTTTTTATTTTCACAGAGTGGTCATGCACATGATAATGGTGACACAAAATGTGTTAGTGTGAAAACTCTACGTGATTTAATCAAAACGGAAATGCCAACAAATTCATTCCCCGAAGATACACTTTCAATTACTGGCTTTGAGTGCTTGTTGAACACGTCCCCAAAGAAGCCAAAAATTAAATAAACTATTGAGCAATTAATGTGCCCTCTTTATTGGCATTCAATAATAAATGTAATCAATTGTTATTTAAACATTACACACAATAAACATTTATATGACAATTCATTTTTTATCTTTTAAAACCAACAAGTTTAATGTTGTGCTGTTTAGTTAAGAAAAAAACATCTGGAATCCAGAAGACTTCAATCTTCATTCACAGAAATTGTATGATGTTTAATTCATTTCATATAACATTTAACCTAGTTTAACTCATTCTGAGTCTTGAATCTTAACACTTACTAGTTAGAATTTCTCCATATAACACAAACAAATCTTGTAAACAAATAAATTAAAACCTAACATCAAAACGACTTCAAATTGTATGGAAAATTTCAAGCCACATTTAATTTAAATGCAAATTTGCATTCAGCTTTTTTGCACAAAGAAATGTTTAAAGAATTAAATTGTCATTTAAAATCATATCTGTCCCTGACGACATCCCACGCCATTTTTGTGGTACAGTTTAAGTTAATATAAATTTATGCAATGTTTTGAATTGCTTTCAAATTACTATGCAATTGTTAAATTTGTATTTTATTTAATTTTGGTGATAAAGCAAATTATGTTTTGAAACGGCACAAAAGAAAATTCAATTGTCAGAAGACTATCTAAAGAAAAGAATTTGGCCACATTGAATTTTTACGTAAAAAATCACAAGTTTGAAGGTGAAAAGCCTTTCTACGCAATTTTACACCCCAAAATGTTTTGAAATATAATAGCGCATTGAATTTTGTTATAAAACGTTTTTAATTTAAACTTTCAGTTTAATTCAAACATTCGAATTCGAATAAATATTTTGACATTTAAGAAAATTTAATATAATAACTTTCGGAAGAAACTTCATTGGACGTACCCTATTCCGAATACGGTCAAACCTATATACAATTTATATGGTTCTGTGAAAAGTAATAAAAAGATGGCTGCGTTTGTGGCGAAGGCAACATACTGAAGCAAAAGTTTAAGAAAAAAGTGCGAAATTTTATTGTATTTCGATGAAAATTGTTATTAAATTGCATTTATTGTCCAGAAATTAGTGCATTAAAGTCCAAGTGTGGAATTTTTCAATATTTGCTTCGTTTGTGGGTAATGCAAAAGATGACTGCGACGGACCAAATGCGAGCGATGCTGGACCAGCTAATGGGAACTTCCAGAAACGGTGAGCCACATAAATTCCACTAAATATTGTTTCGTTTAATAATTACTTTAATTCCTGACTTTTTTGCCCGATTGTACGTCGATTTAATCATTTCTAAAAATGCTTTCAAATGGTTCATTTGAGTTTTTTTTTTCCTTTCTTTCTCAATTTGACGCGAACGATAAAAGAGAAAAGTAACTAATTAATTAAGAAATTCGAAAATTGAAAAGAGAAAGCAAATTTATTGTTTTTTGTAAGTACATACGGGAAAATTGAATTGTGAAATCGGTCGCAGTAATTGAAAAAGTTTACTTTTATTGTCGTTGTCTAATTTAATGTTATTTGTTTTTTTGTTGATATTTTAAAAAATACAGCAAATTTATTTATGCTAAATAAAATATAAAATAATTAATTGGGATTTTGATATTTCGAAGGTTGATGTCTTTGGGTAAGTGGTTTGTGTCATGTATATATTTTCGGAGTGTATTCGGAGTGAGTCCCACAAATCTATATTATTTTTAATACAAACAAATATCAAATAATTATTTATTTTTTAGTCTTTTTATTTATTTACTTTTTATTTCGTTTTATTTGTGTAAACAAAATCATTGCCTTTTCACATCAAACAATTGAATATTGCATTGATTTTTTTTTCAACAATATATTATTTTAATACTCTTTTTAGTTGCAATTTATTTCAAGCATTTCAATTAATTGTCACCTTCGTGTGTTTTCTAGGCGAGAACAACAAGTATAATACCAAGTTCCACGACGCCAAGGTGTGCAAGAGCTTTTTGCTGGGATGCTGTCCCCATGAAATTCTCGCCTCCACGGTAAGACTCACAATATCCAACACTTTTCAATCTTTATTTAATTTTATATTACAATAATTATACTCCAATCTAATAAGACTGAGAATCTTGAACCAGGGATCAATTTGCTCGTTTATCGATATTTTTTTTACCTCTTTTTTATAAGTTTTTTTTCAGTTGTCAATTTATGTTTAAATTCAAGACCAAAAATAAGTTGAATTAAAAATTTATACCTGATTAAAAAAGCAAAATACAAAATGTACTATAATCTTTAAAAATCTATACCTATCAATTACCATCATATCATTTATGTAACACAAACACCCAACCCACCAACCAACCAACAAGAAGCTCGGCACATGAACGTTTTCTTAATTTATTTTACTGATATACTTTTCAGAAAATGCCCATCGCTTTTTCTGTTTAAACATGTGAATGAAATTGAATTTGGGTAGGCGTATTTTGTAAGTACAATTGACGTACGTATTAAAAACCAAACAAACAAAAATACAAAATTTAAACAAAACAAAAAAAAAAATAATGAAAAATTTTATAAATAACAAGTTTTTTATCAAATACTTGAATCAATAATTATTACATTTTTAAATTACCTATATAGTTATTGTTTTTGCGTTAGGATAAGAGTTTTATTTATGTAATATGGAAGGAATGCTCACAAAAGGTTAATTAATAATAATAATAATTTGTCTTAAAATGTTTACTGCAAAAATTAACAGATTTGCTGTGCAATGTGTCAACTCTTATATGAGGATGAATTAGGGAACCATTTTCAACCTCCATCTTCCAATGCAACAGATATTGATTTCATTGCCACATTTTTCCAATTTTATTTATCAACATTCTGGACAAGAACAACAACAATTATTGCTATTGAATTATGTCTTTGTTATCATTCGTTAGTAATGATCGAAGAGAGGGCCGGCCACACGCGATTTATTCATTATTCATGATCCACATATTGTTTTGCTTTTATTAATAACATGATAATTTCATTTTGTAGCTTATAGTTTAATTTTCAAGGATTTCTTTGAAATTACATATTTAATTTATTCTTTTGGTCATTGGTCTCCAACTTCCCATGTTAAGAATTGACACATTGTCTTCAAATGAATTACAAAATGCAGTATTGAATATATATTATGTATTGCTTTATGCAAGATGGTCCCGTCTTCAGCTCAAAATAGTACTCTCAACTGTATTAATTTGATAAATCTTCTGACTCGTGGGAATCGCCTACAATTTAATTCCTATTTGTGTAAATGGGCGTCTTCTTGTTCACTTCAAGTGTTATTTTGTCAATTACAATTATTTTGTGTACATATTTTATAATTTCACTTATTCGCTATTACAGTTAGTTGAATTTTCATTAATTAATTATTATTAAACAAAAAAATCCATTTTAAATTAGTTTAACAATTTTTTCCAAAAGAGTAAAACGTATTGTATTGAATGCTAATTATTTGTAAGAACTGTTGGATGCATTTTTTCCATTTTGAATGACTGAGAGTGACTGCCAGAATCTTTCAAATTTTACCTATTTTTTATTTTAAAGGTTTATCGCGCATTGATTTAGTTTTTCTTAAAAAAAATAAATAAAAATTATCGTGAGAAATATTTGCATTTATATTTAAATTAAAAGAACAATTAATTTAAAGTTTAACAGCTTTACAATTATTATAAAGTTAAAATTGAGGATGCAAATATTTTCCATGATCTTAACCAAGTAAAACAATGAATATTAAGCAGATCTCTCAACCTAAAACTGTTACTAAACAGTTGGAAAAAAAAACATCAAAGAGAAATCATTCGAATTGCATTTGAACTGTTTTTTGACATTAATTTAAATAATTTATTGTATTTTGAATGTTACTCCAATAACCCGTCCAAACATCCAAAACCTCTTCACTGCAAACACAATCGGCATATTCCTCATTTAGCGCATGGATCTCGGCGAGTGTCCTAAAGTGCACGATCTGGCCCTCCGGGCTGACTTTGAAAAGGCGTCCAAAACTAAAGACTACTACTACGACATTGAGGTAATATTCAGTTAAACTAAAACTTATCTATTTGGTTACTTATTTAATTCCAAATTTTTAAAGGCTATGGAGCACCTGCAAGCATTTATTGCTGATTGTGATCGCCGCACTGATGCCGCAAAGAAGCGACTGGCTGAAACACAGGAAGAGCTTACAGCCGAAATGGCAGTTAAGGCAAATGCCGTGCACTCATTGGCTGAAGAGATTGGTAAAAAGTTGGCAAAAGCTGAAGCCCTCGGTGAAGATGGTCAAGTGGAGGAAAGCGTCAAGCTGATGACTGAAGTATAAACATTTTTTTCTGTATATATTCGACTTCCCAAACTAATTTCCGTTTTTTTTAACCATGCCCCAGATTGATGAATTGAGATCGACAAAGGTAAAAGCCGAACAAGAATATCGTGCTTCGATGCCGGCCAGCACCTATCAACAACAGAAGCTGCGCGTGTGCGAGGTGTGCTCTGCCTACTTGGGCATTCACGACAACGACACTCGTCTCGCTGATCATTTTGGTGGCAAATTGCATTTGGGTTTTATGGCAATTCGCGATAAACTCTCCGATCTGGAGAAGACAGCTGGCCCACGTAAGGCAGATCTTCGCAAATCTGGCTACCGCGATCGCGACTCCGACGATAAATACAAGTCACGTTATTATGTTGGCGGTCGAGAGTTGGATCGCCGCTCGAGGGTCCATCGATCGCGCAGTCGTGAACGTCAACAAAAGTCATCCAGCAACAAAAAATCAAAATCACGTAGTCGCAGCCGCAGTCGTAGTCGTAGTAGACATTCGTCGCGAAGACGATCTCATTCAAGGGATCGTGATCGCAGATGAATGGAGCGTCATGTTGGGATGTATCATGGAGGTGGTGAAAGCGTTGGGTGGAAGTAGAACAGGCAATGACGCTCAACTTTTTTATAGCAGATTAATATTAACTTCATTTGAAAATTGTACATTTAATACAATTAATGTTCTCCCTCACACAATTGTAAATTGTTAAAATCAAAGAAAAATTATCAAAAGTCGCGTCCTTTGCTCTGGTACGTGTCATTATTTCGTCACGTATTTTAATATTAAAACAATAAACCCGCAAATTTATGTTGTTATAACAATGCTATGTGTATAATAAAGTAAAGTAAAATATCGCAATTGAATTAGTAAGCAATAAACTTAGGACATTCACTTTTGTGGGTGAGATTGTTTGTCCATTGCCCGCAAAACAATTTCGTAGCCTCTTTTGTAACGTTTTTGGAACCGATTCTGTACATCAAGATGAAATTAATTATATGTAATAATTCAATGCCAACAAGTATACGGTTCATTAATGGTCTGTTAGACGCCGGCAAACAACACATTGTTTTCTTTTATTTATAAATTTCACTATTAAAAGCAACTATAAATATTATTCAATACAAAAATTATTTGTGAATACTTGACTTTTATTAAGTTTTTATTTTTATTTTCAGTTTATTAAAAAATTCTCCTTTTTCGTATGATTAGCAATCATATCAGAGATTGACCTGTGCAATTTGTCATTATGGCACCAAAACAACTAAAAATTTGTTCTTATCTTCGCATGAAGATTTCGATTGGCCTATGACCTATGATCACCTGCGATCATCGTGATTTATATTCATTGTAAAATATGTAGTTTTCTTTACGCAAGCTCTGAGGACTGGATCTGTTCCCAAAACTGATGTTTTCAATATAGCCTTAATTTAATTATTAAAACTTATCGTTACCTCTTTGCATGAACCCTGCGTTTAAGGTTAGCTCGAAATTCGTAGCTTTACAAGACTTAATTTAAGCACATTGAGTATTTTAAAGAAAAACACCAATATTCATTATATATAAATAACTAAAGACAATTTTAAAAATTTCGCCTGCAAGTCTTCCACTTGAAAACAGTGCAAAAAACATTTAACCTTCAGACACACGGTTACATCAACATAATTCCTTAGATTGGTTGTTAGCTGTTACTTATTTTTCCATAAGTTACAACGTTGAACGTCATCGTGAGTCTCACCGACACACGTTCGACCACACAATTGACAATACACATATGGTCGACATATTGGAATGGTGTGACTTGATTCACATACACATTACACACCAAGCCGCGAGCCCGCCGATTTCACGCACATTTTGCATGTAATTCCGTACGGATCTTGCAAAACGCGCGATTGAAATTGCAAGTTTTGTGGCTACAGTATATCGTACGATATTCAGATTGAATCAACAGTTGGTCAACGACAGTCGTCGTTCTAGTTGCCTTTCAGCATTCAATACAAATTAATTACAAATTTGTGTGTGGCGTGGTAAAAAATATTAAAAAAGCCTTTTGTAAAAGTGCACTTGGAAATACAATTTTGACGTCAAAAGTTACGTGACTAAGCAAATACACAGCCATGGCACAGTAAGTACAATTTAACGGGATTTGCCCAACCAAATCATTATCCAAAATAGTTTGATTTTAATAGTTTTCAATCATGTCTGTCACTTTGGCGAAAAAAATTCTTAAACCTTTTACATCTTGTGGCAGGAAAGCGGATATCGCCCTTATTGGGTTAGCTGTGATGGGGCAGAATTTGGTGCTCAACATGGATTCTAAGGGTTTTGTCGTGTGTGCCTACAACCGAACTGTGGCAAAGGTTAGTTCTTTTCTTTACCGTGCATGCGCCTTTTTTAACTTTAATTTCTGTTAAACAGGTCAACGAATTCCTGAATAATGAAGCCAAAGGCACCAAAGTGATTGGAGCCACTTCCTTGCAGGACATGGTCAACAAGCTGAAGTCACCCCGCAAAGTGATGATGCTCGTTAAGGGTAATTACAAATTTGTATTTTTGTTGGGAGGTATCACGGGTTACCGCACCTCAGTGTTGATTAACTGCTATAAATTTCGTGGTCTTGCAAAAAGTGAAAGTATTGTGGCAATAATAATTGTCTGGTAAGCGTGATCGAGTAATTGGGCCAAAGCATTGAGTTGAAGCATGAATAAATCAGATAATTATGTGACGTGGTTTCGAGTCGTAGGCCGTACCTGTGTGTCTAATGTGTACAGTGTCGTTGCATCTTGGCGGCTGTCAAGGATGTTTGATAGCTGTAAAGTCATAGCGGTAATTCATGTAACTGGGTCAAATGTGATGGTTTTTGTCAATGCTATTAAAGTTGTGATTCTTGAAGTTTATGGAAAAGACCGACGCTTAGAATTAATGTGTAACCACACGTTTGGTTAAGATTATGCATGCAATTGATAGATTGTGCGAAAATTGTTTGAATTCAATAGGCCTTATCTGTTGATGCGCTGAGCCGCTACAAAACACGTACATGCTGATAAGCATCAGACACTGTGCAATTCCATTTATGATTGAGATCCGGGAAATGTCAAGGTTATTTAATATAATGGAAATTTGGGCTCCTTTCAGAACCACTTTATTACACATCCGGAGTAGTCTTTTTTTGTTATCAAAACACATAGTGGCCAATGATACTAAATTTTTTATCTCCTAATTTAAAAAATTTTAGCCGGATCCGCCGTCGACGATTTCATCAACCAACTTATTCCACTTCTCTCACCGGGAGACCTTATCATCGACGGTGGTAACTCGGAATACCAAGACACTGCACGTCGTTGTGATGAATTAAAAGCTACCGGCATTTTGTACGTCGGCTCCGGTGTCAGTGGTGGTGAGGAGGGCGCTCGTTATGGACCATCTTTGATGCCGGGTGGCCACCCCGAAGCATGGGACCTCATTAAAGACATTTTCCAATCAATTTGTGCTAAATCCGGCAATGAAGCTTGCTGCGAGTGGGTGGGCGAAGGCGGTGCTGGTCATTTTGTAAAAATGGTGCACAACGGCATTGAATACGGTGACATGCAGCTTATCTGTGAGGCTTATGATCTGATGAAGAGCATGGGATTGTCTCAAAAGGAGATGGCAGCAGAATTCAATGAATGGAACAAGGAGGAATTGGATTCGTTCCTGATTGAAATTACACGCGACATCCTCAACTATAGCGACAGCAAGGGACCACTGCTGGAACGTATTCGGGACACTGCCGGACAGAAGGGCACCGGCAAGTGGACTGCAATTTCGGCATTGCACTATGGTGTACCGGTGACGCTAATTGGTGAGGCCGTGTTCTCGCGATGCTTGTCGGCGCTGAAGAAAGAGCGCGTTCAGGCAAGCAAGCAATTGAAGGGGCCGGCTAAGAAGCCATTTACTGGTAACGTTAAAGCTTTCTTGCGCCACATTAAGTACGCTTTGTATTGTGCAAAGATTGTGTCCTATGCTCAAGGCTTCATGTTGATGCGTGAAGCAGCTAAGGAGAACAAATGGAACTTGAATTACGGTGGCATCGCTTTGATGTGGCGTGGCGGTTGCATTATTAGAAGTGTCTTCTTGGGAAATATCAAGGAGGCATTTACAAAGAATTCAACACTTTCGAATTTGTTGCTGGATGAGTTCTTTAAGAAGGCAATTGAAACTGGACAGGACTCTTGGCGTCAAGTTGTAAGTCAAGCAGTGCTTTGGGGTATTCCGGTGCCAGCAATGTCGGCAGCTCTTGCTTTCTACGATGGCTACCGCTCGGAGAGATTGCCCGCCAATTTGTTGCAAGCGCAACGAGATTACTTTGGGGCTCACACTTATGAGCTGCTGGGTGAAGAGGGCACATTTGTCCACACCAACTGGACTGGTACCGGTGGTAATGTTTCGGCGAGCACTTATCAAGCTTAAGAGGGATAAGGATTTCTTGGATTATTATTTTTTCTAATTTTATTGTTATTTATCTATTGGCATTTGTGATTGAATTTATTGCACATCTGCAAAGTTCTATTTTTATAAATTTTCTACTAAATCAAATAAATAAATTGGCAATTTGCAGGGAATTGAGTTTTATGTTTTTAATTATTTTTCACCAAAAAGAATTGACACAATTTTCTAAAAGGAACCTAAATTTATGGAAGCAAGAGACACTTACTCCATTTCAAATCGGCTGTATTAGTTATAATTTATAAACCCGAGTTATATTTATTTTAATGTAAACCATTTATTAGCCCCGGCTGTACTTTTTGGTGAGTATCTCGTGGTGAGTTTGTTGACAGCCGTTTAGTTGGCAGAACTGTTTTTTATTTTTGTATTGCTCAGAATTCTCTCATATTGCACAATTCACAAAACCAAAATAAGCGGAGTTAAAATTTGACATTTCATCAAGAAATTTGCGGCTACTCTACCTATTCCACTCTTCTGACAAAATATTGCACACAAAGAAATTTGAATTTAATTAAACAATTTCCAATTGCAACAGTTATATTTTGTGATTAATGTCTAATCAAGTGGCAAGAATGAAAGTGTTATCCTTGTACAAAACTCTACTGAGGGAGTCCCAAAAGTTTTCAGCATACAATTATCGGTATAATAATCGTCCAACTGCAACAACAAAATTGGATTTTCATTTGCAAGAATAGAATTATTTCATATTTTGTACTTTCAGCGAATATGCATTCCGGCGGATCAGAGACAGCTTCCGAGACAACAAAAGCCTCACAGATGCACAGAAAATTAACTCTCAAATAGTTTTTGCGGCCCAGAATTTGGAACTGATTAAAAGACAGGTTAGTTTCCTCGAGTTTTCTGTAACTCATAGTTTGTGGTTATGTTTAACAGTGGAATTTCCAATCTCATTGAATTTGTTTACTTGTTCCTTGCAGGCTATCATTTCACGTATGTACGAAACAGATAAGCTTGTTATTGAGACAAAGTAAATCTCAAGTGAGGCGTACTGTGGGCGATATCAAAATGTAAGGAGTTTGCTTGCAGTTGGATGGATTGTGTAGGTCCAGTTATTGTATTTATTAGGTATGCCTTCTTGTATGGTGATGCACTGAAGAGGCGTTGTAATCAGTTTAACATGCAATAGATAAGACTGTGTAATGTGTACATGAATTATGTGGTCTAGTGAACAAGATGAATGAGATCAAAACTTTGTTGTTTGTTTAGATATTTGGTGGAGTCTATTTACAGTTTGTAGTATCGAAATAAATTGCACATTGTTTTTAAAAGTTGTTTATTCTATTCTTTATAGCAAGTAAATTTAAATAAAAAAATATTGTTACATTGCACCCAAATTAAATTCAAATAGTTTCTGGAAGCACCTTGTATGGATTGAGTATGTTGTTTGGATCCATCATAGTTTTCAATTGCTTCATTAGTTGCAGTGCTTCTGGCTTTTTGGAGTACTTCAGATATTTCGGTTTCAAAAATCCAATTCCATGCTCAGCACTGATGCTGCCACGCAACTTAGACGTGTATTCATAGACGAATGGTTCCACTTTGCTGTATATTTCGGGCGAGAACTCTTCGCATGACACGTTCAAATGAAGATTTGAATCACCGATGTGTCCATAACCGCAGACACGTTTTGCCAGTGAACCAACCTGCTCTCGCATGGCTGGTACAATTTCGTAGAAGTGAGTCAGTGGCAAAGATATATCGTATTTGAAACAGTAGCCGTCCTGAATGATGCCTGACGGTACGGATTCACGCAATTGCCAAAGTTGCTGAAAGATAAATGTTTATAGCTTCTTTTTTTAGGATTTTAAGCATTTATCAACTAATGAAAAATATTTATAATTCAGAAATTAATAAAATATATTATATTAATAAAACGCACCTTTATTTTGGATACTTCATTTGTGACTGTACCGTCCAAGATGATACCATTTTCCATTCCTTTTTCTAAGAACTGATTCACTTTCTCCTCATCATGCTCAGCACGACTTCCCGAGGTTTCCAAAAGCATGTAAAACGGATAATCACCAATTGGATTTTGTAAATTGAATCCTTTAACCGAGCACTCTAACGATAATGCATCAATCATTTCGCACGACGAAAGGATTTCGCCTAATTCTCGTTTAGCTGATAAAAACGTACTCAACACAGCGTCATACGACTCCAATCCAATGAACGCCACATTAACTGACTGAGAAGCTGTCGGACAAAACATTGCAAGCTTCGTGATAACACCCAGCGTTCCCTCTGATCCAATAAACAAATGCTTCAAATGATATCCGGTGTTATCCTTTTTAAAATTTGACATTAAATCCATGACGGAGCCATCAGCTGTGACAGCCTCCACACCCAAAACTGAACCATGGAGATTGCCATAGCGCAACAAACGAAGACCGCCGGCATTTGTGGAAACGTTTCCTCCGATGTGGCAGGAGCCTTTGGCCCCCAAATCCAGTGGCATAACAAGACCCTTTTCAGCGACTTTTTCTTCCAGTTTTTCAAGGACACAGCCCGACTGGCATACCAAAACACCTTAAATATTAAAATTATTTTATGAATTTATTTGAATTTATTTAAAAATTACCCGAAACTTCATTGATGCTTTCTATAGTGTCCATTAACTGTGTGGACAAAACGATTTCATCAAAAACGGGAACAGACCCTCCCACAAGGCCAGTGTTTCCTGCTTGGGGACATACTGCCAACTTCCGGTTGTTGCAGTACTTTAAAATGGCTGAAACCTCTTCAGTAGTTTTCGGCTTCAGTACTAATCGACTGAATCCTAGAATTGACATTTTGTTGGGACATAAAATCCATCCATATTGTATAAAAATGAAATGCAAAATATGTATACCTACAAATTACTAATTTACAGTTACAATATGGCTACGTATTTTATATGAAGATGTTAATCTATATTTCACAAAATTAAAGATAGTCTATATCATTAATGTGATGGATGTTATAAAAGAAAATTATGATGAATGGTTGTATTAATTTCGATTTACCTAATTATTTTTTATTTAAAGCAGAAAAAAGTTACCACGAACACTTCCTAAGAAATCGACATTGTATCCCTGGGTTTCTGTAGCTTCTGAAATAACATGATTTTTACCAATGAGTTGCTCAAACTTTGAAATATCGGCATCGCTGAGGTCTGCAAATGCTCCACGTTTGACTGGATACCGATTCTTTAATAGAAATAATGTTTTGAAAAATTGGGAAACAAACTTTATCAATATTTAAAAACAAAAATATTTTAATTAGTTATTCCGTTTTGTTTGCATTTTTTACTTAAATAAAAAAGAAAGCAAAAGTGAGATGAAACTAAGAAGTTACCAATCATAACTTCATAAAAATTTCATTAAAACAAGGAGAGAACTTCCAGGCCCAAAACAAACAGAGTAATTTGAGTTTCTGCATTGTCATTTTTTTTTCCAAGAAAAGTCGGAATGAAAATATTTACATATGCCCTTGGAGCAACGAAAATGATTATTACTGACACAATTAGTATTATAAAATTTAAACAACAACTTATGCAAATACATATCGAAGCGCACAAGTGCCGCCAGTATGGCAAAACATTATTTTTTAAATTACCTTCGTAAGATCAGGAATTTTTTTGGCTGATGCTTTGTATGACCGAGTAACCATGTTGTTAAATCCATTAAACTCCACATTAGAGGACAACCGTGTCCACAAATGTCGCTGCATCTTGAGAATACGGGAATCGGAAAAGGGTTGAACGATTATCTTTAAGGTTGACCTGAAACTTATTATCACACACATATTGGTTACAAAAAGAAATTGGTTACAGGTACAAACAAAAAGGGTGGGTATTTTACACGAAGTTTGCTTTAATAACTTTATTGCTGGGTAATGTTATCTTACTTATAAGTTTACAGTATATGGCCGTGGCCATATTCAAAATTGGAATCCATTTAATTATTGGGCGTTACCTAACGTCTTTGAGATAAGCTGTGCTTTTGAATCCATTAATTATTTACATTTTCGAATTATCACTAATCATATACATAATATAGGTAATTTGTAATAATTAATATTGAAAACGTTTATTGGTATTGGTTGATTTCATTCAAATTCTTCAAAGTGAAAAAATCAATTTCAAATCAAGTCAATTCGAAAAAATTTTCATATCACATTTTTACTTTAAAGTCAAACAATGAATTGAATTTTCAGAAGTTCTGTAAGCGTATAGATGAAACTTTAATAAAGTCATTTATAACGATGCAGAAAGTTGTCCTGACACATTCTAAGTCCAAAACAACAATAAAAAAGTCTGTGTTTTGGTTTTAAATGTTATTTCTATGGGTAATACTGAATTCAGTAAAAATAAAAGTGATGTTTTTCCAATCGTCCACAAAATTTGATATGATACTCATCCAAAATTAATTTTTCAATAAGGACACTCAAGGTCGAGTTTTGGAATATTTTATTCACTAAAATAGTTCAAATTTTTCGAATATATATACAGTTGGAAACTGACGTTACCTTATTAAATCACCTTCGGGCATGATATGCGGAATAGCATTCAAAGAAATTTGTTCTTTTTAATAACCTAAAGTATACAAATCTATCAATACACTATATTTTAGAATCTTCTGATGTGGTTTTCAGATCTTGTAGAGAGCAATAATTTTTCGTAAAAGCAATTTTGCAATGTCAAATTTAGTTTTCTAATATATCTTATAGATCATATAAGTTTAAAAAAAAAAAAAAATTGATATTGATATTTTTTCAAGGTCAAAATATGATTTTTATAAATTGACGTAACATCTTAATTTTTAATTGTGTTTTGGAAACATATTTATATTGGATAACGTCGGATTTAAAGTCTTATGTCTTTACATTTCCGACAGAAAAAATTGCGAATTCCTATTATTTGCGTCTTTGCCAGTTCTACTATAAGATAAAACTTTCCTTTATCCGCTTTTGAAAGGAAAATCCTGGGTAGGATCCACAGTCCCAAATGTGAAGAAATATGAGTAAGTAAAAATTATACAGCTCCATATGGAGTGAAGACTCTGATGGGCTGAAGTTTTAGTGAGAATAAATGTCAAGCAGACACGGAAGACATCGTCTCAAATGGATGGAATGCATAGGTTAAGACTCAAGAGCACTTGGAATATCAAACAGATGGACCGCAGTCTGGAGCAAACTTTTTTGTTAGGCCAAGACGGAAGACCAACGTTTTGATACCCTCCCCCTGAGTCATCTTCTTTCTCAGAAACGTTTCACATCATTAAAATGCTGCTTTTTATAAATACCATATAGCCTTTAATAATAGAAAATATTTGCCGGACATTTCAATCTGAAAATTATTCTCTGTTAAATACATTATAGAGTATATAGACAATTACTGCATGTGTATAGTTAAATATTATGATATATACATTTATCGAAAAGGTTTAATATAGATAATACATATTGTCAAATGTCTGTGTTAGAATATAATTACACATAGGTTAACCGTTAAGGCATATCGCTTTCATCGCGCAGACGTTAAACTCGCTGGTATACAAACTACAAAGTCTATATGAGTATCTATTACAGGCTGTGTGTGCTAAATTGTATAAGATATACTGCTGCATCCTTCTGCGTACGTATTACAAATTTATAGTACAAGTATAAAATATTTGTGGCCATATCGCTATCCGTTTGTGTAAAGGCATGCCCACACATTTCAAAAATAAATCAATTGAGCTTAACTAATCATGCGCAATCGCAGCCCTTACCACCAATAGGAGCTTTCATTGCAATTTCCGTAGCGTAATATGTCGGTAGTTGGTTCTACACACACATAAATTAAGATTTTACAAAATTGTACGGTGTGACTGTGCAGTATTTCGTGTACATCTATATACGTATATATGTGTACTGTATACGGTTTAACAATTAAAAATATAATGGGGTAAAATGAGTACGGAAACTATTAATGATAAAAAAAAAATTCAAAATAAATATCCACAAATTTTAAATTGATGTCGTATTTCCAACTGTATTTGTACTTTTAAGTATTCGTGTCGTTATTTTCTTCATCGTAAATGATAATATAGGAATATATAATGAATATGAATATTGTTTCGACACCAAAAGTCGAATACACACACTTTTTTCACCAGGGGGTTATGTGAGAATACGCCCACGCTTATAAATATGCATCGTTATTGCATTACTTATCTTTTCGGAAACAAATATAAGGATACAAAACAATGCTTTGACACCCCTGGTCTATAAAAATATATAATGTGGTCTACAAAAGTCGCGTTGCGCAAGCTTCAGTATACGCCTCAGAACGTATTGGACTGCAAAGTTGCCAAAAATTGAATTAATTTTCGGATTCAGCTTATTTTTAGGTCAAGGTAAAGTTATTATCAAAGGAAAGTGTTCGGCTTCAAAAACCGCGATAACAATCTTCCTTATTTTTACGGATGTAAAAATGTATGAAGTCCTTTGAGATCTAAATTATTTCACAGTTTGCGACATAATACTTTGAAGCTGAGGCGACTTCATCCAACTTAGAGACGAAACACTCGTCATTGCAATGAAATTAATTTTTAGACCTTTAATAGAAAACAATTATGACCTTAAAATGTTCAAAAAAGTTGTTTACCTCGTTGAAAATTACTAATTGTATTTGCTCATTTTTTCTAAAAAAGATGGCGCATGAGAAAATAAAATAAAAATATTAGAGAAAAATTTACCTTTAAAAATTCTCTATAGCTCTCTACAAGATATACAGTTATGTCCCAGATATTAAGTTTCTAGGATGTAGTGTGTTGAAGCTATTTAGTTTTTTTTAGAATGGAATTTCATATCAAAAAAGCTTAGTCCACTGAGCGTAACTTCCTCAATCCAAAACCGTCGAGGGTTCCATAGAGTTTAAGACCTGAAGGGCCCGCATAATTTAAAATATTTTTAATCATTTTGCAGGCAGCATTTGAAATCTAATTTGATGAATTTAATGCTATATTCATTATCGAATAAAAAAGTTCTCAAAATGTCTTGACTCATGTGGATGGTTATGAAAATCTGTGAGAGCAAAATTAAATTGGGCACTTAAAAACATCTGGTTTTGATTATTTTTTAATTTTTAACACGATGCAAACAACAAGGCACTCAAGTGAATAACAAATTACTTCCTTTTCTCAATTCCTTTGTTATTATTTTCCTGTTAAAACAAAAGTTTGAAAATGGGCATTAAATATGAATCTGCGGTGAGCCAAAATTTTCAATTTATACCACTAAAGGCTAAAGCTTAGGCCAGTCTTGATCTGTTTATTTAAAAAAATAGAATTATGTTGGCGAAGAAAGGGGTTTTTCTTGAGGGTGCTTAGGGAAAAATTAAAGAAACTCATTTTGCGCCATTTTGGTTTTGTTTTTTTTTTATATCACGTCCATCTGTTACGAACAAACACCAAATATATTTTTTTCAAAAAAACAAACATATTAAAAATTTAGTAATTTGTTTAACTGCGGTTTTGGACACAGAATTGTCAGGACAACTTAATGCATCATTATAGAAAAAATGATTTTTTTTAATTTGCGCTACACGATTATAAAGCATCTCAGAAAAATAGGAGTTGGATTTTATAATTTTAAAATTTTAATATATTTATACAGTCCTTTGTCAATTTTAAATAGAAAAAAACTGTGCTAGATACTTCAAGGTCAGAAATGACTTATCCATTAAGGTTTGCTTATATTCCTAAAGGCTAAAACCCGCATCCTTTTTTGAAAATTTTTTTTTGTAAAAATCTCCATTTATAACGCGTTAAAAATTTCAGTAGATGCAACGGGATTGAGTCATTAGATATTCTTTTAAAAAATGTGATAAAACGGTAAGTTGTGATTTTAAAAATAAAAATTTTCAAAACAAATAAAATATGGCGTCCGTGTAATGTTTTATGTATACAATTTCTTATTTCATTTTTATTTTTATTTTTCGGGACACACTTTAGACCAAGAATGATAGAAATAATGATTATGCGCACGAAGGTTTTTTTTTTTTGGTTTGTTAAAGTGTATCTTTTGCTCTATAATCACACAGCACAATCTATTATTTTTGGTCTCGCGTGACGTCAGTAAAAAAAAGAAAAAGACAAACATGCGCACTGCGTAATCTGCATTCCATCTGGCGTCTCATAGGTGAAACTTTCTTTTCTTTGATGATATCATATATTATCTTACTATATGCTGCTTCTGCACAGTTGCGCAGAGATATGTCATTTCATTACTAAATAGGTCATAGACCATAGTCCATAGATGATTTTTTTTTTTGTGAAATCTTAAAGTGCCAAGAGGCCTAACAACGTGTTTATATTTTTCTTGAATTCCTTCTACAATAATAAAGTTAACATATTTTTTGTCATATGCCCATATAGGACGATGAGTTTTGAATATGCGAGTGAGTATTTTCCTGAAAACATAAATTTCGTTGAACTTCTTATGAAGATTTGAATCCTGTTAGAAAAATAGGAGAAAATAGTGCGAAGTAGCTATACATATTTTATAAATAAATTTGTTATAACCATGGAAGCTATTACTTTCAAACTTCAGGAACATGTTCTTTTGCTCTACAATAGTTTTTTTTAGATAAAGCAAAAAGAACACAAGTGTCAGGATGCTTTTCTGCATCAATAGAATTTAATTTAATTCAACTTGGAGATATGATTTTGAAACTTATAAAATCTCAGTACTGTTCGGCATCAAAATAAAATAAATGATAATTGAAGAAAAGATTATTTAAACTAATAATGTACATTGTAGAGCATAATTATTGTAGGACTCGAGAGCAAAGGATTAAATAAAAGGATAGTTTATGAAATATAAATAGTATGAACTCGTATTTTTAAATTCTGACCTTGAAATGTTCGGCAAATTGTTTTTTGTATTATGTAAGACTATATTTATGTGACAAAAATATTTAGACCTTGAATTAATTAATAATAAATTAGACATAAATTATTTTAAAAATGATGTCAAAATTTCGTGCAAATTCGCCCAGTATAGTTTCCGTAATATCTATTTTACAGGCATTCAAACGTCCGAACGGACGTACATTACCACATTTTTCTAGACCACTTTTTTGGACTCAAGTAGAACAAAAAATTTTTGGATTTGCAAAACCTTGAAATGTTTTAACACATTGTTTGTGTTATAAACGATTATCTTTAACTATTAAAGAATTTTTTTCATATTATGTGTGGTTTCTGAGATATAAAATGTATACATTTTGTACCATTAAAACCCTGAATAATTATTTTTATGGTAAATGCCGTTTCGTTAAGTATTTAACAAGACCTTAAGAACGAGGTACGAATAGCTAAAGAAATGTTTAACACTAAACAAAACTGTTTACAAATATGGGATCTTTGATACAAACATTTTAAAGTTAACATTCTAAATCTTTCAAAAATCAAAAAACATTTTATTCGTTGACTATAATGGATTTTTGAAAAAAAAGAGACACAAACTTTGAGGAACATTCCATGATATTTTATTCTAGAAACGCAATAATAAGTTGAGGATTTGTTGCATCATTAGCAGTCGTCTTTTAATATATATTAATTAAGGGATCAGGAGTCCCGGACCACACAATTTTTGGTTTTATTTAATATATTATCTTCTCCGTTCATCAACACTTCATTATGAAATTCGTTAATAATTACTAATTACACATTCATTTCTTTAAAATTTCTTACACTTTGTAGTCGAAAACATAAATATCATATTCGTAACAATTTTTTTTTATTGAGGAAATCAACAATATCGCACTTTCTTACAGAAATAAGTTCGAGTTACTCAACAATGATAGAAAGGCAAATGAAGAAGCACCTAAATATTTTGTTTTCAATATCAGTGCTGGTAACTACTCATGGCAAAAACTCCCACTAATTTTGTTATTGCAGTTTTTGAAAAATTGTAAATATTTATTTAAAATTTTGAAAATTTGCATATTTCATCGATTTTCCCTTTTTCCCCTATTGCCACATTTAAAAAAAATGCAAATCACACTGCACGCATTATGTGAAATAGCCTTTGATTTACCAGCACTGTTCGTATACTGGCACCCGTGGCGTAGATACGCATGCAAAACAAAATTTGAAACTTCGGAATGCGTAATCTGTCTTTCTATCATTCTTGCGAGGTACTCGTATTATCCGTCTGACTTAAATGATTTGATTCTGTATATAGATTCTGCAAAACAGATAATTATATACAAAATTTCATAATACATACTGCAGTATTACGCGTGTGCAAAAAAAATCGGGAGTATAATAAGTCAGGCATATTTTCCAACATGTTGGATTTACGCAGCCAAGCAAAATTACGCAAATCTTTTGCGCAGCTCTTGTAGCGCTCTTTACGTGCAAAATATTTTGTTGTGAAATATTTTAGCCCAATGAACGGGTTTTATGTACATGTGCACGTTCCGTAACAAAAAGTCAAAAATTCCAAAACACGCATTACTAAAGGAAAGTCCGATTTTAAGTTTACAAGTGATTATAGAAACTAAAAATATAGCATTATCCCAATAATGCAAGCCGATTTGCATTAAGGATATGCCAACTTCTTGACGGCTATATATCAAATCATCCATGAATGTGATTAAGATGTGAAGAAAATGTTTAGCTTGGTGATTCGACATTTATCTAAAAATTGATAACTTCAAAAAATGTTTAATCATAATAAGTGTACCAGACCATGCGAAAGCTCCATTGGTCCAAACAAGGTGCAAACTCATAAAAGAGAACTCGTCTGGAAAGAACGAAGAAGTGACTACAATTTGGTATGCACTAATGAAACAGGAGCCAGTTATGAGATTATTTTCCATTTTAATTTATAAAACCACTCCCTCATCAGTCATCATAAAAGGGTGCTTAAAACAGTAATGATACATACATAATATGCCAATGCAAAATGATTGAACATCCATATTAAACCACAGTCTACAATTACTGAAATTACAAGGAAAAATGTAGCCAACCTAGGGTTACACAATATGAACTCAAAATGTACATATATTCTTCCCATAGAAAAAACAACATTGTGCGCTGAACACAATGATGCCATCCCTCTTTCGCTTCAGCTGCAATTTATATTTACTTTATTTTATGTTTCCAAATATAGTTTCTGCTCTGCCACATTTTCCAACAAATTGTTAACGTTTCAACGCACAATAGCATTAAAAGCAAAAAAAGAAACTCAAAAATTATATACGGCAGCGCGCAGCTGCCTAAAGCGTCATTGAACGCGCCCATCCATCCATCCATACTATCCGAACACGAGTTCCCCTTAACAATCATTGCCCTCACACACTCGCGCACACACACAAACGCCACTGCACGTCCAGCACAACCCATTCAACCAAAAGCAGTGCATTCAAGTAACACAGCCTGTAGTGCTTTGATTCGTAGTGCCGTCGCAACCAATGAACGCAGCGAAAATATCCCCTCAATCCCACATGTGGGCCTGGCGTATACGAGCAATCGCGGGTATATGTGGTGTTGCCAACTGTGTCAGCAATCCGCTTATTCAGCTTCGTAGCCCCGCCATTATTCGTTTGTGAGTGCGCCAGTGTACGTGAGACTTATATTGCCCTGGCTGTAAATTTTTGTCCGCATAAGTTTTTAGTTTTTTTTTCCTCTTCCGCTGTGTGGCACCAGTGAAAATTGTCGCGTCAGGCAACTATTGTTTATTGTTTTCTTCTTTTAAGTTGTGCAAATGAATTTTTTTTAACAAGTCCCACTGTGTGATGTTTTTAATTAGTGCAAAGGATTTGCAGTGTGGAATTCAGTGAGTGCATAGAAAAAACTTACGCAGTTTTATTAATTGGATGTGAATGCAGGAAAATGTGAGTGTTTTCTCAATTTTATTTCAATGAGTTTTCATAAGATTGGCTTGAAAATTTGTTCAACAATGTATTTGTGTGCGCTGTGTGCACGCACACATTTGTGTAATGATGCTATAGTTGTTTGGATTTGCGATTGTGCGCTTTAAATTAATATTGAATTGTAGCAATATGTGTAATAATGTTTCATAACAAGCGTTGACCAATTTATTAATTAAAAATTGCATACTTTTTGTTGACTCAAGAAATGTATAAATTCAAAACTATGCTGAAAGAAAGAATTCATAATGTTAATTTTCCCTTGCGTAAGCAGTTTTTTTTTAGTGTGCGTTGTTGCTAGATCGCGTGCACAGAAACAGTATAAACCGTAGGTATGACTGAAAGGGAATGCGCACGTTACACAGTTCTTAATTTATTTCCCATGCTACGTACGTTGCTTTTGTTGTTGGAATGGAAGGGAACCATATTATATATCGTGTTTTTGCCTTCCACTTTGGTACCTACTACCTTACCTCCTATCTATAGCTACACTGTTAGCTCGCATATTACAAACAAAACACACATGCATTCAACCTACATGTATGTACGTGTTGTCACGTTGGGCATAAAATGCTACAGCTACAGCGCACACATAATTTATGTGATATCGCTTTTCTAGATGGAGCTGCGACGTTGCCACATTTTTAACCTTTTTTTTTAATTAAAATAAACTTAGTGCAGCCAGAAAGAGACAACGCATTTGACAATGGCCGTTGTTAAACCGAGATAGGACTATGTCTACACTTTTTGTTTGAATTTCCGAACTGGCTGTGTATGTTAAAACATTTTTGTTTATCTTGCGCTTCCAATGCATTCTGCTCCATACTAATTTATTATTGCCATACAATTTTTGTTTGGAACCCAGACGTTAATTATTCTTCCTTATATAGGTATAGGTACGTAAATAATAAAGACATACATTAATATGTAAAGCCGGAGCCCGGGAGTCATCGGGACATAGCATAAAATAAAAATGTTCCTCATTTTGTTTTCGTGCGTCCCATGGTTTCTTGTTACTCTACCTGCCATAGGTACATTATTATTGGACTTTCCTTTATTACTCTTGGCTTCCTTTGCGCTTTATGTTTGCTGGCCCATTATCAGCTGTTTTCCTGTAATTTTCTTTTGGATGTATCTTCTCACCATATTCGCATGCGTTTGCCGTTGTTTCACTGCAAGTTGTTGTTGGCTACAAATCAGGAATGGTGCGGCGCATTTAACATCGCGCTTTTTGCATGGTTTTGCTGTACGTGCTTGTATGCATTTTACTCGCATTTCACAATAGGTAGAATATACACGCGAATTCAATTGGAAAACATTAAAAACCGTTTAAAATTTGAAATTACTATTCAGTTGATGTAGCTGTACATAAACTTAATGTATACGACTATGGCAATTTGTGTATTTGATCCACGCTTTTATTATGTTGGAAGATGGAATTCAGCGTTTGAATGGAAACCATGGAAATGGGCCACATAATGCTTTGGTACATTATTTGTGTTGAATTCAAATTTCTTAAGCTGGCGTTGAAAGAATAAAATTCCAGTTGTTTCACACACAAAATATCGACGCTAAAATGACGAAATTTTAAGAACATGAAAATCGGCGTAATAAACACAAATATCTTTATTTGCTATGATTCTACTAATCAACTGAAATCCGCGAAAGAAAACCGCGGTTCTTGACAAATCGGGTGTACCATGAAATTACAAGCTTAAGACAGACAGGCTTCAAATAAACGCATCGCGCCTTTTCGACAAAATACCAAGTAAAATATGGAAACACCAGGTGTTAAACAAAGAAAGAAAAATCTATTAATGTGGATCACTGAAAACTGTAATACATATTCACATATAGTCGTTGACGTTTATGAGTAGACTGCATCGCGAACATTTCACAAATTATTTCGTAAATTCAGGTAAATTATTAATTGACCAAAGTTTGCATTCAAACATACCGTTAAAACCAAATTCTACATTAATATTACAGAAAAATTTAAATAAATCTGTAAATTTATTTTCAAAATCTAAGTTATTTAGGTAATGTGGCATAACTTATTGCAAATTTGAATTTAGTAATGTAAATGTGACTGTTTACAAACCTTCAAGAAGGCATTACTTCAACTATGCGTTGAGTGTAGGTACAATTATTCAAATGTGCATACATACTGTCCTTTCTTTATTTACATCTTAATTCTAAAAATAAAAAATGCAGTCACTGTACGCAGACAATGCAAGAGTTCAGGAATATCATTTTTGAAGGTGTGTTTACTGCGCAAGATCAAAACAATCCCGAAGAAGATTCCGGCCGGCACGCACAATATACACCCAGTGTGGATATTATGATAACATGTATATCTTGACGTACACAAAAATATATATCTGCCTATACTGTACACATTGATTAATGAAGCGTTGAATACATAAATCAAGAGACACGATTCACGAAACCGATAAACGACCGCTCGCAAGAGAACTTGTATACCTACGTACTGTGCAACCTTGCATTTTTGTTTGGAATAAATTACAAATGCCAGGTACGAATAAAATATAAACAATTTTATTTAACAGATTTGAAATTTAAAAAACTACTGGTAAAGAAACAATTCAAATTTCAAACGCCTTGACCAAATTCCATATTAAATAAATTTCTTCTCTGGAGTTTATGGCATTGTTGTGACATCTTGACCTTGAAATTTTTTGCAAACATTTCGTAACATTAGCTGTTTTTATTCGCCCACTTGTTTTATGGGTCCTTACTTCTTATCAAGAATTTTTGAAATAAAAATAGCTTACTACGAAGTTTCAAATAGGTTTCTGCTGCGCATGTACGTCACGCGATACTTTCTGCTTCGTTAATGTGTATCGTTTGTTTTGTAATCACAAATCCCAATCACTTCACTCACCAGCAAAATTCTGTTTGTTAACTTTACCTAGAAAAAATTCAAACATGCAGCAATGCTTATTCTATTCGTATTCTATTATTGGGTCCATATAGTCTTTGATTAAGGATGTCGTTACTAAAAAAGATTTTTTTTAGATTTTTTAAAATTCAAATATTTTCTCTTTAGTCATGAAAATTATTTTTATGAAATATTTGTTTTTTTTAATATCTCAAAAACATTATTATTATGGCAATACCTTTACACGAAAAAAATGAAAATTTTGAAAAAAAATTGCCTTTATGGAATATATAAATTTTATGCAAACTCGTCAAGCTGAGATAAGAGATGTGTAATTATTGCAGGGCTAACGTCATTACTTTATGGGCTCACGAGGTAGTTACTAAATATTAAATGCATTTTCAGACCAGCTTGTTATATTTAGATGAATAAATTAGGACATTGTGTCTATATGGAGAACATAAAAACCTCAAGGTCGTTACATAGTTCAAAAATTAGAAAGTGCAAATATCGATAGTAAAATCATTACAGCAAAATACTTTTAAAGAATATGTAGTTAATTTATTCAATGTCACAGAATTGTCTTTCTATTGTTTTCTTGTCTGCCGTTTTGTGTTTTTGAAACTTCGTCTTGTGTATTTGAACGAACACCCAAAACCCACATACACATTTACATTCCTAATCCTTAACAAATGTTGGCAATATGACACTTTGATGAAAATTGTGACCCTTTTATTTGAGTTTTTTTTTGCTTTTATGTGAAATTGGACCTCTTGTCTAATTTTGCAAAGTTCTATTTTAAAGAATAAAAAATTTCAAAAACTTTGAATGTTTTGTGTAGATATACGAATACATACTTGGTGAATACTTAAATTCACTTGAATTAAATATTGATCCGAAATAAAAGCCATTGATTTTAAATTGAAAAGAAAAAAATGTGTTTTAAAGAATAGAATTTATGACAAAAGTTAAAACGAAAAATTTGTAAGAATGTTATCAAGAAACTGCATCTTTTAAAAATAGGTACATACATATATAATTACAAAAACTGTCATCCATTATATAGATGTTTTAACATGTACTGACACTCGCATATTGGTGCAATGTAATTAAAAAGCAGACATTCTCATGCTCATATGTTTCGCTAATTTAAATAATAAACGAAAGAAGTTGACCTTCTAAATTGGCGACAATTTCAATATTCTGGAAAGGTTTAACCTTGAACTAGTTTACATAAAAATTTCAGATGTGGTCGCTTGTATATATTGCACATACATTATACTTTTATCAACAATTATGGAGATTGATTTAATTTTAATTTCACTTAACCAATTAAGTGGGTAACCCTAGAAGAATAATAACCTTAAATACGTACCTATACAAAAAAAAACATTTTCAATTTGTGATAATTCCAAATTCGATTATGACAGAATCTAATCTAAAATGTATCCGGTGGTAGCATCTAATCTTTTAATATAGGAAGCAACTAGCAAAAAGTGATAATTGATTTTTCAATCTTTTATTTCACGTATTATTATTGAGACATAAATTGAGTTTGATATATGAAGAGCAAGGACGCTACCATCGAATTTGTGAAAGTAAAAATAATACAGTTGTATTTTTTGTAAACCGATATAAAATTATCAAAATTACATTAAATCCATTTTCAAGTGCCATAAACATCTTTTCTACAAAACACTTACTTGGTGATTTTATTGTTATATATTATCGCATAATTATTATATTACGAAATTCGCATTTTGTGCACATTTTTATCTGCACAAGCCGACGGCATTTTAAAGTGTTTAGCTGCGTCGACAAATACAATAAATGTATGTGTAGTTGTTCGTTGAACTGCACACTACCAACATACAGACGTCTGGCGAGCACACGCAAAATGTAAATGCAAAAAGACATGATGTGCAATGTGCATCCACAAATGCAACCTAGATAAATTTCTAGCTATAGCATTTTGATCAAAAATCCTTTAATTTAAATGTTTACCACAAAATAACCAACACAATACCATGAAAAACGCTGTACGTACACCCAAAAACACTTTAATATGTGACGTAACAATCAAATTTCAAAACAACTCTCACATTTCTCCTTTCATTTTTTTATCCTTTTATACTCGTATATACCTTAATAATTTGGATGCAGCTCAAAAATATGAAAAACAAACACAGACTGCAATTTTAATTAGACTGAACCACATAAACGATGTACCTGTTGGCGATTGTCACAACAAAACGACGTTCCGCATTAAGACGATAGGAAAATTACAGCGCGATAACATTTAGGAAGACGCGCAACACTGAAATCACAAATACATTTTATAGACGCGTGAAATAACGCCACAAATTAATAAATTACATACTTAGGAGATAGGAATTGCTACGTATGTTTTGAAGGCGAAAAATAAAAGTGTGCTAACGAAATTGAATACAGGCAAATTTAAGGCATCGCTGCACACGCCACTGCCAGGAATGGCACCATACACTTGAATAGGTCATGTAAAATGTTGCTATGCGTGTGCGAACTGTGTTACTGTATGTATGCTCCCGCGTAACCATTTCTACTGTATGAACATGACCGTCTCGCTTTGGTATAAATGAAGGAGAAGAGATTGAGAGATAATTGCCAGGGTGTTCGGCGTTCGCTTAGATGTATAAGACAGTATAACGTATATGCATTCCGTTTAAATACACATTAAACCGATACTGATGGGTTGCGCAGGTCCTCCACTGTAGCCAGTTTTATTCAAAATCATAATACATGAAATAACATTTTTTTTATCCTTTCGATTTTATTGATAAAATTATTCAAACACACTCTAACAACATAAAAACTTTCACAAACGTTTTATTGCAAAAAATTGTTTATTAGGATTGAAATTTCCATGTAGACGTCCAGTGGGCAGTGTCCATTACTCACAATAGATTATATTCAACATTGATCAATTCAAGTTTGAGCATGGAATGAGTGCACTGCGTAGTCGAAGCCATGGCTGTATACAGTCTACACAAGCCTCAAGCGCCTTTAATTGTTCTCACTTCTCTGTTAAAAATCGCATATAAAAAACATATTAATGGAGGTGGTGATTAGGCATATAAACGATTTTCAAACAGCACAAAACGCCAACCTTTACTTTTTGCTACAACCAGCTGATTGAAATACACTCACAATGTTTAGTGCACCAATAAGTCGAATAACAATTCAAAACAATATTGGTATCGTAGGAAAGCATGCACACAAATATACATATTATGTATGTGTATATGCATATAAATTAAACATTCTGTTATGGCTTATGAAATTTAATTTCTTCTTACTTTTTCGGCACACTGACCTGAAACGGTCTCGCCGTTGTTCGTGTGTATGTGTGCTGTGTATCGCTTCAATATTTAGTATGATTACGATTACTCTGCCTGAGGCCAATGTGAACTTATTCAGCGTGCGCTCGCGCACTTCGCAGTTGCAGACGTCAAGCTGGGAATTCAAATTGTGCACAGGGTAGCACTCTATATTTCATGCAATTAAAATTTTTCTTTACAATAATTTTAAGAACATTAATTGATCACAAGAATAATACAGATTACGCATTGCTCTTTTTTGACTTTTTTTCTGACGTCACGCGATACTAATAAAACGAAACCGAATTTTGCTCGCGAGTGAAGGTGGTTGTGCTGTGTGTTATGAAATAAATGACACAATGCAAGAAAGAAAAAAGTATCGCGTAACGTACAAGCGCAATAATTCAAGACAGTTTGAAACTTCTATCATTCTTGGATTGATGACCTGATTCGACTTTGAATATTACTGGAAAATTAGCCAAAAATTTAAATTAATGAAATCTTGCACGTAAATTAAAATATGCACTTTACATGAATTTTTTAAAATTATTGCTGCAGTCAAGAAATTGAATACAATTTTAATTTTTGAACAAATATTTGTTTACAAAGAACGATTTCTTTAAAGATTTTACGTTATTAAAATTGGCTTATTACATAGCACTTCCTAAATAACACAGTAATTATTATTTATTATTATTATGTTTGCGTTCTTCTATTTCTTTTTTATTCGCACCCTGTGTTATGAAAGTAAAATTTCTCCCATGTTTAGTTGTATGCTTGTATGCGTTTATCTCTAACAATACATCCAAATAGATTTTGTATTGATGTGTGTCTGTAATCTGTATCCCATTTCATAATCATATCTGCTCACATTTGCGTGTGTGGGGCATGGAAATTTCCTTAATTCAAAAATTAATATACATTTTAATGATTTATTATTTTTTTAATTAGTTTTAGGGGAAACTCATATCCAACTGGAATCACAAATTTTCAAGCGGTCTCCGGGGTTATGTTTTAATTTGACATCCAACAACACAATATTATTATCGATTGAAACATGAGTCTGATCAAGTCGTTATAGGAACCTATAGAATAATTGCTGCACATGTAGATTGGTTGTTACCTGAATATTGGATTATATTAAATCATGGATTATTATATTATTACTGATCTCATACAGCATTTTAAAAAGTTAGCTACCTATGTACCTGTATGCACTTCTGTTATATTTCTACTGAAGTAACTACAATAAATGCATGCTTAATCTGCTACAAACATTTTTTCAACCCTAATTATTACCGTAAAGAAATTGTAAAAAGTTCGTCCATTCACCACGCCAGCATTGACCATTAATATTAATGTACCCTAAAATTAAAATTTATATTCTCCTTCCTAAACAATATTATCTATGCTTACCAAAGACCTAACTTAACGTCACAGCAAGGGGGAACATTAAGCTGCGACAATAGAGAAGGATAGAAAATAACCATATTTTGAAAAAAAAACCGCCAAAAACGCTCGTATGTAGGACAAAAAGAGAGCAGTGTATATGCGCCAAAATGAATCTGAAACTCCTCCTACTTAGAGGCGTTATCCAAATATTATCTTCGAAAAATAAAAATTTGGATGTATTGCGAGGATGCGATGTACTATTGTGTACAAAACCCGTATTTTATAAGTAAAAGGCGAGGGGTGATGAGCTGTATAAGGGGGTGGAAGATGTTGTCCGATGCGCCGCAAGGAACGCGTTGAATGTGTATAATGTAATTGCTTTTGGTTGCCAGAATCACTCTGCGATTTGTTAAATTTTTTTATGTTGGTGTTTGAATCTTTGTCTATTTTGTGTAATGAATAAAATCCAGTTTGATGATTTTTCGGTCTCCCTGTCAGATCTTTTGGAGGCGCATGCCTAAGCCATTATCTCCACAAAACATGTAGCAACTCCTTGATATATACTATATCAGGTTATCGTATGAGTGTGTGTGTGCATGAAGAACCAGTCGTAGTCCGTAGACATTAGACCCTTGGGGACGCCTTTAGTATGCGCATAACTTAACTTGTTATCTTTTGATCAGTAATCATATAATTGGCTGGTGCCCCAATGATGATTGATATGTGATGATTTTATTGTATGCACACATTGGTGGGATGTTGATTGTCGGTAGGTATAGCTATACCTATGTTGCGACTTGCAAACTTATTCCTTGTATGTTATATGACACCCAAAATAGATCCTTAATGCGGGAACTTGCGCTTAAATGTAATAAATTTACTAGGTTTTTGTTTTGTTTTACTTATTGGTTTAAACTAGTTTTTTTGTCTAATTCAGTGTCCTGCAAACTTCACTGAAAACAAATCGAATTATGAACAGTAAAACCAATTTAACAGGCGGCTTTAATCAAACAAACGATTTATTTACCTACACACGCATAATTCAACATTTTTAAATTACTGTAAAAGTTCAAAGAAAATGGCTGTCCCAACTACCAGTATGAGTTGTACATTTAAATTAAAATTTGCATTGAAAAGAGACCCCCTACACTCTACACTCTACAGATTAGAAAAAATGGCTTTTTAACACGTACATGTATGCATAAAATATTATAGGCCGCCTTGCATTAAAACCCGTATTGGTATGAGAAAGAGACGACGAAAAAAAATGTATTCCTGCATGCATGTGTGAATATTATAATATGCATGTGTATGTAAATAGGACCATTAATAAATAATAACTGCATTAAATATAACTTATTTCCGATGAAATAGTCACTAATGGTTTTTGAAATCAACCTACGATATTTCTTCGTCGCGCTCTATCACAGTTGTTGTGCTAAGAAGTTTATGAAATCCTATATTAAAATGAATAGATTCGTACATGTATTACAGTTGTGTATCATTAACTATATTCGTTAAGAAGCATTGGATAAAGAAATGGTCCCTAAATGTTAGAACTGATGCAACCCTAAAAGCAATTTATTCTACAATAATAATGAAAGAATGCCTTGAGAGGATGAAACATTGGGGGATTTAAAAAAAATGGCAGAATAGAAATGAAAGGAAATTCAAAAAAGCCGCAGATGGCGACTGAATGCTTTTCATTTCTTTCATGCAACAACCCAGCTCTATACATTTACTGCGTGTAGTTAAACAGTAATCCAAAATAAAATGAAGCAGGGGAAGTAGAAAGGAAATTGTTGTACAAAAACTCCCATATACACAATTTATGTTATTGGATTTCATTCGAAAAGCGAAAAGATAAAACACACTACAAAGTATACAATACATTAAATACAAAGTGGGAATGGCATGTCTGGCTGTCCGGTTGGTAATTTCATATGAACAAGACGAGAGAAGCAAAAAGTAGGGGGGAGTTTTATATAAAATTTTGCAGCTATAGACGATAGCGATTGCGCCACATTAAAACTGCGCATGTGTGCAGCCTAAATGTCAAATGGGCTAAACAGTAGCTAGAATGAAATGGAAATATAGCAAAATACACAAGTGGGAGTGAATAGCAATATCCCACCAATAGAAAGCGGAGCAATGAAGCACAAACAAAGTACAAGTGTAAAAGCAAATGAAAATTTTAAAGTAAAGATTAAGCGTTGGTTAGAGCAAGGGAACATACAAATTGCAGTAGTGTAAATGAAAAAGCCATTGTTTGCAATGATTGTATCCCCTCCATTAGTAAGTTGCTTCAAATAGGTTTAAAATTCATCATCATTGACAGTCATTAATGTGTATATTTCATACAAAATGGAGAATAAACGACGAGATTGTAAAGATACAGAATTGTGATGGTGTTAGTATGATGTTTGCGCTGGTGTTTAATACAAATGGACGCAATCATTACTCGGTTTTCGATTGCTCATTTCCATGAAGGAGTAAGCGAGAGAAAAATATGTTTGAAGTTGGTGAAGGACAGGACTTAAATTTTGAATCACTAAAAAAGCTAGAAAACATGTCCAACAAATAATTTTGTTTAATTAATGTGTGGTCTTTGAATTTCCCTCAATTATGGCAATGTAGATAACAATTATTATGATCCTGAATTATTTATTTTATAAGATGTTTTATCTGCAAAAGTTCATAAAAGCAATTGAAATTATATGTTTTGCAAAATTTTAAAAGGCGTTTAGGATTTTGATTTGAAGACTGAGAATTCAAAATTAATAGGACCCAGAGATTTACAAATTCTAACAATTTTATATTTCCTTTTTTCCGATCCTACCAAAATAATAATGGTAATATTTAAAGATATTATGAGGATGCAGATTTAAATAATTTAAAATTATTATCAAATATTATTTGAAAAACGTGAAACTCCCTCTCTTTTACTCATAATGGAAGTTCCTTTTTTGCATACACTGCACATTTTGCAATTGTGTGGGGTTTTCAAGTGGAGTTAGATGTGTTGGGAATTGTTACATGGAGTTGGAAGTTGGCAGACGTGTTACGTTATACGTATAGCTTTATGATTAATAATGTACCTAAATTCAGTATGCACACACCAGTATTGGGTTTCTATATGCATCTCTTTCTGGTGCATCGTTTTGATATCCAAAGAATCTGTTTAGTGACTGATGTTGTACTTGTGTATGCGGGCTCTGCCCCGTCTGTTTGAGCGCCCGACGCCAGTGTTTCTTTACAACACAAACTGCTTTTTGGTTTTAAAAGTGTGAGAGCCTTTAACCAGAGATGGTCCACGCAGTGGCATTTATAATTTAATTTAATATCAGTTAAAGAGTTAATTATATTAATTGGATGAAAATAACGGTTTAGTGATATGAAAATTAATTGAAACAAAGTGATATAGTGATTATGGATATTTTGAACTGGATTGCTGATTCTATTCACCGAACACATTGTATTGAAATGGGAAATAAAAAGTATACGGTGGATTGTGAGTGTATTGCGCTACAATAAACTGCTCCTCGATAGGTGATTAATACGTGCAAATTGTTCACGTTATTGCATACATTTACATTCAGTTGTTGTTGTTGTTTTTACTTTTCTATGTATTAATTTAGTTTTACATGTGGCTATTTTAAACGGTATAATATAACAAAAAAAAAATGGACCAAAAAAGTTTTAACACATTGGAGGACACTTCAAAATTATGATTTGTTTATTGTTTTGTGAATTTCATTTTATTTTTGCCTTAAAAACACTGACAATAAAAGTTGACGATTTATTTTGCCCAAGTCGCAATGGAACGACCAACATTTAAATTTTTTGCAAAGAGGTATTATTTATTTATGTATTTTTTGTTATTTTTATTTAATTTTTGGTAACCTTTATTATATTTTGATATTTTTTAAGTATCGTTTTTAATGACAACCGACAAGTTCCCTACTCCTTTCATCATTTCACTGTATTATAAATGCTATGTGGGGATATTGGGGGTATAAAGAGTATATGATGGTCGTTAAGAAACCATTGGACATGAACCGGTTTTAACCAAGTGTAGTGGAGGTTTCGTATATTTAACAAAAATTATGGATAGCTTGGTTATATTCGCCATATAGATGTAAAATATGAATATGCAGTAATAAAATGAGAAAGGAACTAAACAAACTGTGAGGTTGAAATGGAAAAAAAAACCTATGAAATCAGAGTTTAAATGTTAAATTGTATGCACTTTGTATGCAGACGTAATAAATTTATTGAAAATGTGTGTAGTTGTGTGGGTAAAGGAACTCGTTTTGCTTGATATTTATATGATGTTGCTTCTTATTAAACTTTAAATCCCACAAATCGATATACTCATGCATTGAAATGCTTATTAATGTGAGTTAATGCTCGTCTAGATAAACAAATTACATATGTGTTCGATATTTTGGTCGGTGCATTCACTAATACTTTCAACACTCAAGATTCATATGCATGGATATTATTTTGATTGAGTATATACATATATTCTTTTCATTTCTCAATACTACTTCGAATTGTCGTTACTATGGAGACATAAATCTTGTTGTTGCTTTTAATGGCGTAAGTGCAAGAGAGATCGAGAGACTCGAGCATGCACACGTTCACATTGAATAGCGCTTTTATACAGATTCCGGTTTTTCCTTGTGCTACACACTAAGGCATGAAACCGCATGCCACTCAAAAATTCTTATTTAAAATTCTCTGGAATTGGTTGAAAACCAGACGCGACGTGCTCATGCGCTTGGGAGTTGGCCACCGACACAATATACAATACATATACATTATGTGTGGGAGTGTGTTTGTGAAAAATCCAATCTGTAATTAATATAAAAGATATTATGAAGGTGTTGGATTTGTATTTGGGTTGTGTGCGTGCGATGCCTCACTAGAGCGCGTGTAAATTGCAGATGGATTTTGGTTTGTGTATCAACCCCATCAAAGTTTGTAAACACTTGCAGCCAAGTGTTGTTTTTATTGTCAAATGTTTTGTTGTGAGGTAATTTATTAATTTTGGGATTTTCATTCCTTCCTACTTTGCTCGCCTTTTTTAATTCCATCTGTTTTGAGTCCTTCTTTGATTTTTTTTATTCATGAATTAAGATCATTTTCATACAAATTTGATTCTTTGTTATTTTTAGTTGCATGCAGTTTATCAGCTTCACAATTACGCACCTTTCTATTTTCCACCTACTTGTTTACGTGCATATTTTTCCATAACTTTGCTTCGATATCATAAATTTCATTCACGATTGCATTTATACTATAATTGTATTAGCCAATTTTGTTGATGTATCTTAATAAATCTAATGCAAAAAATAAATCTTAAAATTTAATAAAAACCTCACACACCCACATAATAAATTATATGATGCATAAAAATTTAAAACTAACATTATTAATTACACCGTCATTATTGAGGTTATGATTTAATATTGTAAAAACAGCGGACGCCGAGTTAATGCAAACTCAAAATGAATTCGTACACTTACATTCTTTATTATTATTTGATTGTTAATAAGCATTATAAAGTAATAATAAAATAAAATAAGTAGAGTTACACGTTCATCGCCACACGATTGAAAATTCGATATAAACTCATGTTAAAGTCATTTCAGCTATGTATGTAGGTATAATCAACGACAACCATAAATTTTTTAAATATAACTTTACGATTGTTGCGATTCCCTTTAAGTTGGAGGCATGCCGCACTCTGTGGGGTTTTTGTGTTTGTGCTCCTCTACTAATGATGGTGTGTTGAATTTAATATCTTTGAAAGATCGCGTTTTATATTTTCTCTTTATGAATGTTAAGTTCTGAGCAATACAAAAAATGTAGTCACATGTTTTAAATTATGTTTAGTTAATTTTTTTCATTTAATTTGAGTGCAGTTGTTGTGTAAGTCTCAAATTTCTAATTAAAATATATTTCGGACCTCAAATGTAAGAACCTCACATATATGTAATATCTGAAACCAAAATACATATTTTCAAGAACATTTTATAAATAGCTCACCTATATCTGTAAGTTCGCAACTTCAATTATTATTTCTACTAATGTAACCCATTAAGGAGGGCTTCTGGCTATCTAATATAATATACCGTAATTTTTATTATAATTCATATCATTTTTTCACCCCTGTTTTCATGACACTGGCACTGGCGTCTGGCACCCATCAAGGGTTAGGGTGCGGAACTGTGTATTTTACACAATTCTATTCGTGTTTTTGCAAACCTCAGTCGTTATTCACGAATGAACTGTACTTTCAGAAATTCAAATAAAAAACTTTAAATATTATGCAGTTGACAAATATGTTATTGCCAACAAGGATTCTTATTTTAATGAGCTCTGCTCTTAATTCCATGCCTATAATTATTCAGGAATCATCGATTTTTTTTTGGGCAAAATGTATTTGGCTTATTATGATTATTTCTGACGTCACAAAGATTCATTAATTAATTATGCTCGCATTTTTTTTTTTTCAATCCTAAAATAATTTTTGTTGAATTTGTGTAAATATTTTGATACGATTATTTAACCGTTACATTTATCATCCAACATCATACGTGTCGCTGGTTTTGACATCCGAAGTTCATTCCGACCCAGTTCGGTTGCCCAGCACAATTCACCATATTTCATTTCCAAATTGCTTTTGCGTAATCAAAGCATTTCTCCATTTGAGATGAGGTCCACCTGCGATCTCCTATAGTTTCCACATGTCTTTACCAATACCTTTAGCAGCAGATAGAAATAAATATAGTTGGTCAATTAGGTACTGAATTTATGATTAAATTATCTCGGCAATCAGACTTTAAAATTACACAAATTATATCGTGGTACGACACTTTATTCTTCAACATTAGCTACAACCTTCATATTCCGTCCTCTTTGATTGCAAATGATTATAAACTTAAATTTACCAATTAAATTACTATAACAGTTAAAATAGTCATCTCATAATGTTACAATTTACTTATCATAATCTTTCGTGACTGCATATTCTTGTACAATAATAATTTATAATTGAAATTATACATGCAAATTTTGAACATAAATATAATGTTTAATGCCTTAATAATGAATCGGTTTAATATGTAGTCGTATATCATAAATGTTAGCATCTTACAAACTAATATTTCTTTAGCTGCATGCAGCGTGAGACATTTTTTTATGAGTGCAATATACACGTGAGTGATCGTTGTTAAAATGTATTTAGTATGTATGAGGCTACACCGCATGGAAAGCTAATTAATACTTTGTACTCTTTTTAAAAATTGTTATGTTTATAATTTTAGGATAATATTTTTTTGTTATTTAAAAAATAGTTCTTAAAATGTTCTACAAAATAATAAGCTAACCAATTAATGTATTTCTCAAATTTTGAGAATATGTTAATTAAAAAATTTGACCTTGAAAGTAATTTTTATGACCTTGATTTTTTTTTTAATTTAAAGCTCCTTAATTATGCTATGCATTTTGTGTTTCTAAAATGTAATGTGTTCGTAAATTTTTTTAAAAATTTTTTAGTCAATATATAAAAAATCATTAAATAAGATTAAATTATTTATGTCATTTTAATGATGTACATTTAAAAATGTTTAATTTTTACCACGGAAAATACACTTTCGCTATGAATGCTTCAATTCATCTCAATCAGCGTTTCTTAAAATCAAAAATTATTTTAAAAAATATAAGAATTCCTAGACCAGTCCAATTCGCCGCACCATAATTAGTTCCACAAAGTAACATGATGTCAAACGAAACCAAAAAATATTGAAAAAAATCGTAACTATATACACACAATAGGTGATTGGCCTTGCAGATGATCGTTTTCTGTATTCAGTTATTGAGCCATTAAAGCCTGATACAATAGACCAGTCCCATGTATTGTGCATGCAACTTGAATGATTGTGCTTTTAGTGCACATTGCAACGTTAAGATTAATTTGCAGTCTCAGCTGCAGCATCCATTTTCTTCTTAATACTTACTAGGTACTTATTTTAATTATTTTTCAAAAATTTTAAATCAAAATGAAATTGGTACAGCAAAAAGTAAAAACGTTTCATTGCGTGTTATAATGGTGTCACATTTCTTTTGAAAAGTTGCCAAGATTTGTGCAAGAAGTTTGGTCTGGATTGTACAACAACATGATGAACATATTCGCTGCTGTATTGCATAATGATGAGTTAGATTGACTATATCAAAAGAATGAAAGGAAATTGAAAAAATTCTCGATGTTTATTAAGTACCCATAGAAACATCATGTAAACATGAAGGGCTATGCAAAGAGCTACTTGGCGTATCAAGTTACATGTCTGACTTTGATTCATTCATAAATGTCTATATTAAAAGATCAAAATGCATGAAACATTTTTTCCACCCTTCTCTACAATAATGTTGAAAAATACATGCAGCAAATGTTTGCGCCAAAAAAATATTTTCCAAATTTTAGGGTAAGTAGTCACATGAATGAAGTTGCCAGTCGCGTCGCGGTCGTCCCGCATATGGATAAAACATTGAGAATTACAAATTACCCCTTTTTTGGCTCACCCAATCTGTGTACAATGCAAAAACTAACGAAATATAAGAAGCGTCCTTCTTCTGTGCATATAATATTGAGTGTAGTCGTGCACTCGACGTGTGTCTGCTTTTGCTCATATTGCTCTTGCCTGTTTTGTGAGACACATGCCGGTTGAATTTAACGCACAAGTCTCAAGCCGGGGTCGGTGAAACTTTATACTTTTCTTTCACGGCTCTTGCCTTCATTGGGGCGACACAACGCGACGTTTTGTGGTATGGTTTTAGGCTGCAGGAATACGTTGGAAGCAAATTGAGGGTGTTGTGTGAATGCTATGCGAATGTGCGCGGGTGTGAGAAATTTGCCAGTCTGCGCGATATATATTTTTGCAAGGATGTTATATCGAGACTGCGATATAGAATCGTGCACGCAGATAAGGGTGGGAGACCGGAGATGGAAGTCGTATATGATATGTACATTTGGGCGAGCAGCTATATAAATAGAGGGTCAACTGGCAACATTTTTATGTACATATCCATATTGTATATGTAGATGCTTATAACTAGAGGAAATGAGAAAAAAATATTTGAGTAAAGTTGAGGGTGGTCGTTAGAAATGGTGTTGTAGGGAATACTTTAGAGTTAAGTTTTATGTTTGTTAAAGCTTGAAAACAAAAAAGTTTGTACCGCCGTAAAATAAAAGTTTATTTGCTCATTTTTTGTTGTGACTTGGTTGTGACTTGTGAGTAACAAAATGGGTTGTACATGATTACCCTTGTCGTTTTTTAATGTTAGTTTCCTTTTATGATGAAACTTTTTTGCTAATTTTGATTTAACTTGTAATTTTTTAAACGTTTTTTTTTGCAATTAAACAACATACTTTGAAAAATAAATTAAATCGCAAGCGTGACGTCTGCAGATATACAATTGTACAAACAATTCACTTATAGCTTTATCTGTACACTAAGTATATGAAATCTAGAATCAATAATGTCCAATGTAAACAAATCTGCAAACACACAAGCCCCGAAAGATAGATCACATCACATCCCCGGACTTACCGTAACAAATTCGTCACATAAATGACAAATGTTGCAAATGTACTCTATAGACTAAAGCCTGCGTGTATTGACAAACAATTGAGGAAGATCTCTGTAGGAGATTGAAGAGAAAACCCAAAAAAAACACCCTCTTGCGCAGCATGGATGGTTTCTGATGCTTTGTAGAAAAGAAAGTCGGCTATGCAAAAATGGCCGAGGATTATAGAGGGACAAACAAACGTACTCGTATATGCATTGAATATGTTCGGAATTTCTACCCCAATAATTGTTTTGTATAAGCAATTCGACAAGCTCAAGCAACCCCTGTATGCATATTTTCCTATACAAGTATATTGCCATTTATATTTACAGTTTTGTACATTTTGTACGCAGGAAACACAATTGTATAAGGGTTGTTTCTGCTCAAGGGTGTATTGAATGGATACATCTTCTGACATGCGAATGTAAGGGATGTGTAGGGGTTGATATATCGTCCATAGCATTAAAATGGAGGGAATGCTAGACTTTGGAATAAAAAAAAAGAAGTTTATTGGTGTTGGTATCGGGACGAATTAATTCAAGAATAATTTGATTTGAAGAATTTTCATGCAATCTTTGTTTCGTCAATTTTGGGGCGTCTCTGATTGCCCAAACCAAACAGTTTGTAACTGTATAAAAAGTATGATGTTTTTGTGCTTTGGTTTTTATTTTGTTATTGGGTTTGTAAATTTTGTGTTAAATTTGGGTTTTAAAATACTGATTGAAATTTAATATCATGAGAGGATTTTAATTAAATTTAAGTCGACGAACTAAAATGCGGGTTTAGTTTTCAAACATGCTGCCAACGCCATCTCGTTTATAATAGATTTGTTTACAGTTGTTCATGTATGCGGTAAACAAGAACACACACATTCATACACATTTTTTTGTTTACATTTCCAACATTGGCTGAGGAAAACACGAATTAAGCTTCCGACTCTATAAAAAATACTGCATACTTCAAAATCAAGCTTTAATAAATATTTATGTCTTTAAAGTTTTAAACAGTACGTAATTTTCATTAAAACAAACCCTTTTTACCAGCCTAATACTTATTACTTACGCACATTCCCCTATAACAATTAAAAATTCTTCCCCATTACAATTGCGTATGGGGTGTCAAAATATAGGCGTTTTCTAACCCAAGGAAGGGTGTGGTTTCAGCATTTCTATAGTTTCAAATATAAACGGGATGACGCTATGTACCCTCGATCCTAAATCCAAAAACGTCATGGGTCCCCCTCATGCGAGCACAAAAGCATGTACGTTTCCATCTAAATTGTATAGGCAGGCTACACATTTCGCGGGAGAGGGTAGGTTATTATAATTTATAATATTTGTTCTATGCTTGCTTCTATTTCTTACAACATTCAGCTTTAATTCATACTATGGGCACCCCTGTGCCGAATGCCCTGTACTGTAGCATACATTCCGAAGGCAGTTCAAAATGTTTACATGTTCACCCTTCCAGAAAATGGTGTCCCGCACCATCAACAACATTGTATTATATAATATATCATGTACACATGTTCATATAAATGTAGTTATACCTAATGGATGTTTGACTAGATGAGAGGGTTCAATTTTTAGAAGTTCGCGCTTCTGCATTTTTGCAGTATATGCGGCTTCTTCATTCAATCTTCTTCCTTCTCGCTTAGTTTTCATTACACCAACGTATTGTGAGTCGTAAGTCTAAAGAGTAAGTCTGTGAGTGGTCTTTTTCAGGATAACTCTGATGGAAACCAGGGTGGTTGTGTCTATATGGCGCATTATAAGGGTTTGCTAGAATTCAGTTTTAATTAAAGTAGACGCCATATTTATAGTGCTCTTGTTACAGAATGGAAAGCATGTTGTAGTTATGAGTCCTTCCTATAAATTATAAATAATTGCATTAATGGAAGTAATTCATTGTATCTTTTATGCGAAGCATGTCCTTCGTCTTTTGCGTTAATTTTTACTTTGTTACATATTAACTTATAACTGATTTCTCATTATAAATACTCAACGTACTTAATAAAATTAGTCCGCATGTCTTGGGTCAGAATAAGATGCAACCAGACACCTCTATCAATAGTTTTGTGTTTTGCTATTACATTATGTATGTAGAATTGAAAAAATCACAGTTCTTTCTTGGCTTCATTAACTCCTTTACATTTAGAATATAATTTTAGTCCTTTCTCTGTCACATTTTGCATTAAGTCACCAAAAAGGGTTTATACAATAGCACATTGATTGTTTTCTAACAAAAATTCACCGAATATCCTTTTTTCGTAAAAAATGCAACTGCTGTTTTACCTTTTTTCTGTTTTGTTATTCTGCAAATTGCACACGAATACCAAGCGCATATATGTAGTTATACAAATTGGTTGCAGACTTGGGTATTTTCCATTACTTCTACTTGTGTGTAAGTGCAAATATATGAGGGGACGGCTTTTGCTTTTATTCTTATTTACTCGTATTTATTAAGCTAAATGAAATATAAGGGTGGAATAGTTTGCTGCATAAGGGGTTAGTCGACGCTACTGTTGTAGTTTGATATTTAACATCATATTATCGCAACCGTCTGAAACTTTGTGTTGGCAAAAGTCCTTGTGCCTTAAATTTAAACCTAAAATTCAAAGAGTTTATTATTGTTAACATTTAACATGAATCCTTTAAATAAAATGTATAATATATATAATTTAAAAAAATATTACAGTATCTAATAAATTTTGAAACAATTTAAATAATTGCAGATCGGAGCAGCCTGGAAGTCCCCAACAAAAGCAGGATGATGCAAAATTAGACAACAATAACACTATAAGTAACAATAACAACAACACATCTAGTCCATCTCAAAAAGAGAAAAGTGCTCCCAATGAACATATAAGTCATCAAACACTGCAAGCATTGCAGGCAAAATTTCACCAAAAGCAGCAACCACAGCAGCAGCAGCAGGTTCAAAATCAACCTCTTATTTTAGCTGTAATTGTAAGCGGCACGCCAACTCAGCCAACTGAATCTATCAGTTCAAGGCAAACAGCTCCAAAGCATTCATCCAGTTCTGGCACTCCAGTATCTTCCAGGAAACAAGACTTTCTCAAGGCGAAATCAAAGTCGTCATCCAATAATAATCATCAACACACCGAGAAAGAACGACCACTTAAGTGCCTTGAAACACTAGCCCAAAAAGCTGGCATCACATTCGACGAGAAGTACGAAGTCTCGAGCACTTCGTTAGCGCTGGAGAAACCGTTGCAAAGTATTCCGGCAGCCCAGCAGGCTGCCGCTGCAGTAGTCGTGGCTGCCACAGCGCAAGCAGCGGCCGTTAACAGCCACACGGCACACAATCAGCCAACAACCACAGCAACACTGCCGTTGTCAATGTCACAAGAACAGTTAATGCAACTGCAGGCATTTACCACCTCTGCCATTCAGGTACACACGAATTTAAAATTATAAAACCACTTTCGTTGCATAACTATGTTACATTATAAAAACATCTAATATTTCATCTCTGATTAGGTAAAACAAGAGTTTCCTCAGCAACAACAACAACCTGGCGGAATGTCGAGTGAATTAAAAGAACAAATGATGGTTCAACAGCAGCAGCAAACACAACCCGGCCAGATGCAGGTGATCGAAACGCAATCTGCCAGTCCTCACAATTCTGGTGGTCAAAATCAACAGACTACTACAATGACAACAATGTCACCGCTGCAAGGTCTTCCTGCTGGCCAAGTGCCCACCGACTGGGGCCATGGTCGCGTCCAAGTGCTTCAGCAGCCCATGCACAATCAAGGATACCTTCAACAAATGTATCCGCAAGTGATAATGCCGGGTAACTTACTGACTGGAAATCTTGGACATCAGCAGATACAAGTCATAACCGCCGGCAAGCCATTTAATGGCCAAATTACCCAACAAATGTTGTCGGCTGCAACGCAGGGTAAACAAGTCATTGGAAATGCAGCCGGTGGTTTCTCAGGTGCCTACACACTGCCCAATCAATCGCAAACTCTTCTTTACAGTCCGATGAATGTCATCAATCCTCAACAACAACAACAGCAACAGCAAAATATTTTACCTGCACTTCAACCTCAAACGCCGCAAAAAAGCACGCCACAGGATGTGCAAAAAGCCTTGGCGGGACAGAAAATACAATTGCAAAAAGTTGGTAACGCAGGAGCCGTAAATCAATCGCCGAACTTGTCGAATGCACAACAGCAATCGACACAACAATGTGTCCAAGTGTCACAGGGAATGCCTGGTGGGGCGCAAATAATACAACAGGCTGGGGCACAGCAAATGCAATTTTCACCGTGGTATCAGCAGAGTATGCCCTTTTCTTATCTTACCAATGGTCTCCAACCACAACTGTTGCCGAATCCTATATATATTCGCGGAACTCAACCTGATGGCTCACAGATAATGTTCCAGGCTCCGCAAACGTTGCAAACGCAACAACAGCAGCAGCAGCAGCAACAGCAGCAGCAACAACAACAACAGCAGCAACAACAACAGCAGCAGCAACAACAGCAGCAGCAACAACAGCAGCAACAGCAGCAGCAACAACAACAACAGCAGCAACAACAGCAGCATTCTCGTAAGTTTAATTAGATTTTTTTTAAATTATCATGTTTTTAACATTAAAATGTTTAAATTAAATTGTTTTTTTTTTATAGAAGCGTTAACGTCGCTCACTAGTCCCATTCAACAATCAGTTGCTGCAAAGCCCAGAACGATTCCAGAAACATTAGTGCCGAAACAACAACCTCGTGGTCCTCCACTTCTTCCACAAGGGGGTGCACCTATAAGGCCGGCTAGTTCTGTTTCAACTCAAACAGCTCAAAATCAAGCTCTTTTAGGCTCAAAGGCTAAAGTTCGTGGTAAACAAACAGTAAGACCAGCGCTTGCCGGAATAAAGACTGACAATCAGGGAAAGCCAGTGACACTGGCGCCACAAAATCATCAACAAACAGTGCAAGTTGTGACATCTGCAGGCAACAAGTAAATAATTAAGATTAGGAATTTGTTAAATTTCCGTAAGCATAATTGAATGTTCTAATAACTAATTGTTGTACTTTCAGAATGATGGTAATGAATTCAGGCACGCAGTTAAATATAGCGGGCTCTCCACTTACAACAATTACCCAAACCACCCAACAACAGCAAATCCAACAAGCCGCTGAAAAACAACAGAGTCAAATGATGTTCAAACAGCAACAAATCATTCAGCAACACAATCAACAGGCCCAACAACAGCAGCAGCATCAACAGCTCATGCAACAAGCCGCAACCCATCAGCTGCTACAGCAACAAATAGCCCAACAATTACAAATGCAACCACATCAGATTCAAATTCAGCATCAACAAATGCCGCCCACCTCACAGCAGCAACAAAACTTTTTACAGCAAACTCAGCAACAACAAACGCATCAAGTTCAAAACACTCTTATGCAGCAACAACAGCATCAACAACAAAATATGGTGCAACAAATTGTTGTCCAGCAACAGCAGCATGCTGCACAGCAACATACGCAACAACAGCATCAGCAGCAACAAAGTGTACAGAACTTGCCCACCATCACAATGACATCCACCGGATCGTCCGTTCCAAGTATCCAATCAATACAAGCGATGCAAAGCCTACAGCCCAAATTGCAACAATCGCAACAACAGCATCAACAACAACAACAACAGCAACAGCAGCAGCAGCAACATCAACAACAACCTACGATGATGATATCCACCCAGATGCCAACGCAAAGTGCAATCAATAGCTTACCCATTTCAATGTCTGCTGAGGTGGCAAGTGTTGTTACAATCTCATCGGCACCGGTGATGACTGCTCAAACACAGGGCCAACTAATGTCCACGCCCATCACACAGAGCCCTCTCACATCACCTCGCCAAATGCCATTGCAACCGCCGCAGAATCCTCTTATTGCCATGAGTACGATGTCTGCGGCCGCCGCTTTTGCATCTTCCAATGTTCCATCTGCATCTTCCAATGTGGTTGCTGTGCCCGGAATTGTGCATCAACCAGCGGTCACCCCAGTAGCCGCACATCCGATTTTGACAGCTTCACCACTCAAAGATGATCCTGTTAAGAAGCAATTGCTCACAGAATCCACACCTGTTGTCATAGAGCAGACATCAACTGCGATGGATGTTACATCTGCCGCTCCCACTGCTTCACCAGCTAGCAATATGTTGCCACCTCAAGTAATTGCTGTGCCTACATCGATAGGGGCTTTTAATAGTAATGATGCCAGGGTTGGAGATATTAAAGCAAAGATTGATGCAGAAACACCAATGGATACCACTAGTCCACTCGGTAAGTCTGATCCACTTTTTTTGTAAAATATATATTCTTTAAATATTCAATCAATAAATTCAATAGAATTATTCTTGAATAATTATTTACTCACCTTGCTGGCTAGTAATATTCATCCAATCAGTTTTATTTTCGAAAAAAAAAGAAATGCAGAAACAAAAAGATTTTAAAAATTAATAGACGACTTTTCGTGGAAATATAGAAATAATGTGTAAAATTTATTGTATGGAGAAAATGTTCTTTCAAGGTCAAATTATGGGAAAAAAATATTTAGCATAAAACGGCTATTCCCGCCACAATGGGCTTTACATTTTGTAAAATATTTTATTGCCTTGAACACATTTAAAAAAATTATTTTCCGTTATTGATAGTACTAGAAGAGTTAGTTAGGGAGTAGTTTCCTTATTAGAACAACATGTTTTTAAGGTCAAAAGTTAAAAGGCCGAAAACCATACAATTTAGAATGTCGCATAACAACGTCGTAATTAAATAAAATGTGTCTCTCCCTGCAATGTCTGATTTTACCGATAATAAAAACATGACGTCATTTAAAATTGTATGTGGGGTGTTAACCAACGTCACCCGTCACCCATACTGTAATAATGTACTGCAGATGATGAAACTATTGTGAGTCACAATTTTGCACAAAGCTAAAATTCGCAAAAACGAGGTTCACAATTCACACACATTTACCAGCTGGTTCATGTAACAGTGTGGAGTGTGGAGTCGGGTGTAATACCAATGAGGTTTGAAATTTGTTATGGTCGGATGATGCGATGATTCCCCTTACAAAAACTCTCAAATCTCAATTTGCAAAACACACATTTTCGAATTCACGCGAATTAATTCTCAGTTCTATAACGACATATGTCGCTCACGTGTCCGTACAAGATGAGAGAATATATACATAATATTCCGATGAATTCATCATTGTTTAGTATTCAGAATCGCCGCAGTGCTCTGGCGAAAGAAGTCCGAGAACCACATTATTCATTATTTCTACATATAATATAATATGTTTACACGGTTTTACGTTTTTGGACTTCATATGGTTATAGTTTTACATACTCGAGCATTATAAAAGCATATTATGCACATGCGATTCAACAAGCGTCGTTGTGCGCGGCTTTGCATGTGCCATGTATAATTCGCCATTGAAAAGGAGCATGTGTGTGTAACGTTCTCCACCCGTTACACTTCATGTCACCCACCCGCAAAATCACATTAATTTTGTAGTTCCAATCGTTTGTTGTTATGATTACGACGTGCTGGCCTAACTCGCGTTCGCCAGAATTCATACACAGTTTCGGTTTCTCAGAGGCCGCCAATTTCTAAGCGCATTGTTTTCATGTTTTCACACATATGTGAGTGTATCGTTAAATAATTCTCCGCAAACGCAAAGCGAATAGAGGAGTTGACTCGAGCGATTCGCACCGCGGCTCACCAGTTGTGATGAGTGTTTGATTTAATTAGTAAACGGGCTTGCAGCAGTCACACGTAAACTAAACGACGCAATTTCGCTACTAAAAAACCGTGTACATAAGTTATATTTATTCTAGAAAATTCAATAAAAATGCTAATTTTTTCCTTTACTTGATTTACAGAAAAAAGTTCCAGTGTTGGTGCCGTCCCAGCAAGCGTGCAATCTTCCACTAAGTTGTCGGACTCTGCGAAATCAAACGACACAACCGGAAGTGTGGCGGCAGCAGCCGCAACAGCAGCTAAAACCGAAGCATCGAATAATACAAACGCCGCAGCAACACCGCAGACCCCTAGCGAATCGGCGGGGAAAGAAGCAACACCTTCAGAGGGGGCTATGGCGATAATGGGGACAGCCCAAACTAATGGTAATTTAACAAGTGGAAACATTACAAAGGAACACGGCCTACCAAAAGCCATGATAAAACCGAACGTGCTAACTCATGTGATTGAGGGATTTGTTATCCAAGAAGCGAGCGAGCCATTTGCTGTCTCCAGACAATTGTACTCGGATAAGGACTCCTCAGATGAACCACCCAGTAAGTATTCAAATACGATAAAAGTGATGTGCAAATGTGATTTATATTTATTGTGTGTTGCCATTTCATCATGTCAAGTAATTGCACAGTTTTTAATGTAATTCATCTTTTTCTGCAGGAAAACGTATTGCATTGGAAGAACCAGCTAAAGCGACCAACGACATGCTAATGGTGTGTGATCAGTGCGGCAAGCAGGAACACAAATCAAAAACGAAAAAGAAACGCTTCTGCTCGTGCACTCGTTCACCAGCCAAAATCACATCCACCGAACCACCTGCGCAACCCATTACCATTGATCATTCTGCGGCTAATGAAAAGCCTATTGCTGTAGTTGAAAATGGTGTGCAACCGCTACCGCCACAGCAGTCATCAACGGCAGCTGAGGAGGCAACACAAAACGGCACCCCCGCCGAAGAGATACCTTCAATCGCTAACTGGACAGTAAATGAGGTGTGCGATTTCATCAAAAATCTACCTGGATGCAGTGATTATGCAGAAGACTTTGCCATACAAGAAATTGATGGACAAGCCTTGCTGCTTCTAAAGGAGCAACATCTTGTTAATGCGATGGGTATGAAGTTGGGGCCAGCGTTGAAGATTGTGGCTAAGGTTGAGTCTATTAAAGAAGTAACAGGCGGACAGGAGGCCCAGTAAGGAAATTCACGCTACAGTTAATACAATTGCAATCTACGTCAATCGAGTGACGCCGAATCACTTCCTCCATGATCATTGGATCAATTGGTTGCGCACATTATTGGCGATTGGGCAAATACATTGTGTATAAGCCACTAAACTCAAATGGATAATTCATTTGGGAAATCTCGGAATATAATTCACGTGTTTTTTTATTGTTCACACTTTGCAATTATGCAATTAATTGTAAGTGCAGGAAATTTATTAATATATTGTAAATAGAATTTAAGTTAGATTTGATCTGATTAGGTGCTGGGACTTTTTAATTCCAGTACCAACATTGTAAATACGTACCTAAGATGTAAGTTTAAATAAGTAAGATAATTATTATTTTATTTTATTTTATTATTGTATGTAAGAGTCATTGTATATGAATATATCGTTTAAACTTCTAAATATTAACTAGTTAATATTGAAAAAAATGTTTTTTTCTTTATTTCGTTAAAATTTATAATTTTTTTTTAATTAGGAAAAACAAATTAATTAAATTTGTTTTACTAATACTAAATTTATGTCAAAAATAATTTAAACATTGATGTCAATTGAGCAATCAATTATGTTCTTTGCATCCTATTAAACTAACACTGACCTAATCTCAAACTCTTTCCCTTTATCATTTACATTTGAATGCATCAACTAGCTCCTTTAGATTTATTGCGACTTAAATCGTTGTACATATACAATTGTGGAACGGAAATGGATTCGCCTCCCCATCAGTGATTAACTCATTTTAATACTCAGTTGCATTTCAATATGGATTTTGTGTGTGGTAGAACACTTGCATGCGACATTACGTCACTGTTATTTTTTAATTGAACATGCATAGTAAAATCGCATCATTAAATTGGCATGCACTGACAGAGATATTAATTTTTATAATAATTAGAGATACCAATTGTCAAAATGCATAAAATATGGGTGAAATTCACTTCCTTTTCTAACATCAAAATTGGTTCACGACATGGAAAGCAATTTCTTTATTATACCTTTCGACTCAAGGGTTTAATTAATTTATATAGGTTTTCCAAGGATCGTTTACATTACCGTTTTATGTCTTTGTTTAACTGCATTAGAATTTATAAATAATCAATTTTCCTGTTCTAGTGCACCCACCTTCAAGGTTTGATTTATTTATACTCAGTTTAAGAAATTGTCGAGGCTAAACTCGTTTATTTTATTTTTCCAAGTTCAGTATTAATGTCACAAACATAATAATTTTGCACAGCTGGATATCCTTAAATCTGTAAATACTTCTTTACCCTGACTATTTGATAAAATTGAAGTACATATTGCAGTTCTGCGTATTTCCTTAAATATGTTAGCAACATAGAAGCAACAATTTAAATTTCACGAATAAACTAACAATCCTATTTTGAGTGTGGATCTATAACTAGACCAAGATTAAGGCCACCATTGGCATAACATTTGCTTACTGTATATTAAATGGTTTTAACTTTAAGGTGTCTGCTGTTCTGAAGAATAAGGGCACTGCTGTACGTAAATTATAAAGGCTGATATCAGATGTATGTTCTAAGGATGAACTCAACGCTAGTTTTATTTTAATTGTTGCAGGTAAATAAACATAGTTTTAAGATTGTCTAAAATATACTCAGTAGAGTTTTAAGATTTAAAGAAGAGTAATAGTTATTTATGGAAACTGCATGTAGATTTATTTTTAAATATTTCTTTGCAATACTTTAATGACAATAATCAACTTAAATCAATAATTTTATTTTCCATTATTGTTGACACAGTGGGCAGTGGGCTAGTGTTTTGTTATTTATCCGCCTCTGAACAAGGTTATTTGGATTGTGGAACTATTAGTCAGAGCACGAATTCGGATACCCTTAAACGTTGTTATGGTGCGAACTATTATTGTCCGTTGCGTGCAGCAAGTTTGAAATAGAAGTTACTTATTTCACCCTCTGGGATGACAAGAGTGGTATCACAATTATGCAACATCGTTAATTGCAGGCTCTATCATTTCTAATTAAAAGGAAATTAAGAAAACTGCAGCTCATCGTAGATTAATATTTTCATTACCCAATTTCACAAAATGTACGAATTAATTCATATCATTTTTGATTATTTAAATATTAGTTTTTATTGCAGCAATTAATATTATTCAGTAACGAGTAATTTTTTTTGCTTTTTTAGTCACGATTGCTACAAAATCCGGTGATTCGTTAGTGTATATTTACTACTTATATGTATATGTAGTCTATGTCTTATGCCTACCCAAAGTTGGTAACAAACAGTGGATTTATGAACAATCCGAAGAATTAATCCTCAGTTTACGAACAGAAGCCAAAAATCGGGAATAATAAAAAAAAAAAAATGCAGATATTTATATAACAAACATATAAATATTTACATACGCAGAAAAATATTGATTAATATTGCCAGAAATAGTTTCAACAAAATTGAAAGAAAAATTTAAAAATATTTTAAAGGAAAGAACCAAGAACTCATTCCTGTGCGAGCGTTTAAAATATTTATAAATATAAATTTATATTACGTGAATAAAGATACAAAGCATTTTGTTTTTATTAAGGCATTCCTTTTTACAATAATAAAAAACATATTATTTTCATATGCATAATAAATTATAATGCACTGGTCTGTATACTTTAACGCTTTTCATACACATTTTGGCATATTTTAGGTATTTTTCTTGCGTATTTTAGGCTTTTTCTGTTGCATATAATCTGGTCTCTATATAGATATAATATTTTAAAATATTATTTTGATTGTATTTTGGAAACTTCTTCAACTTGGATAACATCGAGCAGAAAGTACATTGCGATGTTGATTAAAAAAAAAATACTTGGATGTGATTACCTAAATCCTTATGTCCCTAATCATTACATTAAATTCCAGTTAACGATTAATGTAGTATGCATGTTTTATTAAATTGCAAAATTATACAAAAACCTGCAATAGGCTACAGCTAAATATGGAATGCCGTGATTTATTGTTAAAGCGAAGAAAGGGGCCGCATAACGGATGTCCTAAAATAAACGATTTGCATACACGGAAGAAATTCGACGGCGTAGCTAAAAGTTGTTTATTAAAACAATAAGCAAAACACAAAATATAAACATAACAAAAGAACATTTTTACTTAATGCTTCTATAGGCAAGCATAAAATATATGAAAGAGACATGACATTTTGAGGGGATGATTTGAACGTGGAACCCATAGCAACTTTGTCGATTATTTCCCGCAGGAGCAAACCAGCACACCGCCACATATATGAAATTAAGCCGAGCCCAACACGCAACATATAGTCGCTATAGCCATCGTTGTGTTATAACTTAAAAGAAATCCAAAAAAAAAACTCCAGCGCATATTTTGCTATTTAGTGGAGGATCGCATTGCAGATGTGGCAGAGACTTCAGCTGGGAATGACGCGTCTTATTGTTAAGATTGTCCGCGCGCTTGTTCTTGCAGTGGGTGTGCACTGTGCTTAGTGTTCAATTCTGTTAAAGTCTGCAATGGAATATTGGCAATAGAAGAGTTGAGTTGAGGTGTCGTAAAATGTAACGGAATACTTGCGTGAATTGTTTGAAATTGGTATTATGCAAATCGTTGTGCATTGTTTCAATAAAGTGCTGGAAAATAACCAAGAAAAAGTGCGGGTGCATTATTATGTTGTTGTTGGCCTGAGTTGTTTTGCGACACAACAATAGATAAAAAAGTGAGTGTTTAATCAATAAAAATGAAGACACATTGTTTGGTGACACATTAGCAATTGTGTGGGTGGTTACAAAGGAACCAGTTGTACGCTGTTTAGATTTAAATTATTGCATCAACGTTGTGCAAAAACCAGTAGGACTTCATCAGGAATTGGATGGTATTTGGTAATTGAAAGCTCTCTTTTTATCTAAGTGCAATATTATAAAAACTGTATCCCAAATTCCTGCACATGGTCCGTATAATTGTTTTGTGTGTTCATATTATGCAGAAAACTGGAGTGCGTGCAGCGATTGTTTAGTTTTTAGGTCGCACGCATTACTTTTGGTCGATTGTTGTTTGGAAGACAATTGCCATGTCGGTCGTTTACACTATGTTGTCGTCATCGTGATATCAATTTTACTACTTTTCGTCGTGAAATGACAATTGACATGTTCGATAACGTTTTTTTGAATAAATTTGCGTAATCAAATTGCTTGGTTTTTGGGTCACGACGCATTAATATAGATTTAGTGTTATTCACCTGCTTTTTAACGTTGTCGAGTTTTCTATTAAATGCCAATCAGGCATCATCAAAGGTTGCTAGTTACCTCATAGTTTGACTGCATGCTTTTTTTGGGCTTTGGACCTTTTAGTCTGTTGTGGTAATAAATATAAAGAAAACATTTCAAAAGCTTTAAATTAATTTTTTTTAATTGGTTAAATTAAGAGCTATCAGCTTTTGTTGATGAGCCGTTGATGTAAATCCCAGAAAAATTATTATGAGTTGATTAAACAAAAGTATAGAAAATACATTGCAGGGAGATTGAGGTGTAAATTTATATACCATACAACTGAACAAACCGTTTTGAATTACTTTCATTATGAAAATATGACCTTGAGTCTTTAAATGTTCACCTTGAAATACTCGACAAATTCTTTTATTTAATGAAAATTTTATTTTTTATTGTGAAAGAATTTTTTTTTTATATATTTAACGTTTCGACCCGTTTTTAAGGCCAACACAATCGAAACAGTTTTTTGGTAATAACTTGACAATGGAGAAATTAAAAACAGTTTCTTAATTCTCCTTTTTAATTTTTTACATGCAAATTTCAAAGAAAATGGTCAAGTAGTTTCAGAAACATGGCGATGGCAAAGGAGTTTACGTACATTTTCACACCACATCCGGAATGCAAAAATCTCTTGGAGTTGTATACAAATTCAAGAATTAGCCAGCTATACGTGCTCTTATTTAAAAGGTTGTGTTTGAAGGATTAATCTGCCAATGTCATTGTACTTAAGTGAGAATTAGTTTGTTTTTTCAAAGTGATAAAGTAACATATTACTAAACTAACAACTTATCTCAATTTCTTTATGCAAGTTCAATACTCCCGAATCTCCACACAAAAATGAAGAAACAATAAACTTTTAAATTCAATTACAAAAAGTACAATAAATTAAAATTAAAAAAATAATCAAACAATTCACATGAATTTTAATTGTGCACAAAAAGGGCTTCTAATTGAATTTTCAGCGAGACACAGCCATGCCACTGTGCAAAAGATTAAATAATTTCTCAAAAATGATGAGTTTCTTTTCTTGTATAAATTATACTGAAATCTAATGTGAATTCATGAGAAGTCACTTGATTATTTACTTAAGACTACAAGACATAATATTGTAAGAAAGAATGAAACACCATACCTATGCCCGTGTACAATAAGATCTTCGACCTGGCGTGGTGGCGTGGGAACTTGGTAGAATGACTACCCGCGCGCCAGTTCTTGGTCGCGTTTCCCTCATTTCCGAATGCTGATTAGTTGGTGCACCAAAGCGAAACGCATCCGTGTGTATGCCAAAGTGAATTCCGGAGCCCCTCGTTACAACGCGACTATCACTCAACAGTACTATATATGCAGCATAACACACGTCATGTAGAAAACCTACACATACGCCGATCTTGTAATGTACGCAAATACAAAATACAGCATTTCGCTTTTGTTTGCACTCCAAGCAACATCAAGTTCCCTTTTCATATGGATAATGAAAGCAATACGCCCGATTCTGCGATTATTGAATTTCATAACATAAATATTTGATACTCTGTTGCATAATTAAAAAGATGCATTTCTTTATGCATTTATACACATTCGTTTATTATTTATAAGTTCTTTATCTATTTTCACAGTAACTATCACAGTATGAAGAAAGAAATTCTAGGAAATGAACAAGGAAGTGAGTTCTTGACAATCTTTTTTTCAACATTTCTTTAATTCAAACAAGGATAACGCTGCTCTCACAAGTTAAATAAAAACGACACCTGTTGCGTATAAAAAGTAAAAGTCCTGCTCCATTGAAGTTATAACACAATGCGTAAAAAAAATTTAAAGAATATACTTTAAAGAAACAATACAAAAGAAACCTTTTTTGTTCACATTACGTCCTTGAAGAAATCGTCATCTTTATAACTTATTAAGTAAGTAGTTCTTAAAATATTTTCAATTATAAAATGAAGCAACACTTTGCCCCATTATGATACAACAATTGACTTCATTAAGAAATATCTTCCTCATTTTCTCGTAACAGAAAAGTGACCGCATTTTAAGACTATTTACCTACTCTCATTGTGAAGATGCTATTCCGCATCAGCCACCTCTATGTCAATAATCCCCCATTGTTTTGATAATCACATTTAGTCACTTCGAACGAAATAAAAAAAAATTCCCATAGATTGCAAGCTTTAAAACGACGCAAGACGCAAGACGCGAGGCGACGACTTAGCGAATGACAATGTAATTTGATGTTATTTTAATAAAATATGAGAAAATTTGCAAGGTACGTTATACATTGAAAACAGAAGCAAACAAAAACAAGAGGAAACTTCCTCACACCCATTGTCATTGGTTTAATTTGGAGATTGGAGAAATTATCTGTCTGTTGGTTTTTGATGAATGTTCTCATATGGATGCACAATTCTTTTTATGCGGTCCTGTTAAATATGGAAAAATTATGTTTGTGTAATATATTTTATGAGACCAGTTAAGTTTATTTATTAACATAATTAAAAAAGTTTAGTAAAAATAACAAAATCTCGATTTGCGGGACTGAAAGGTCATATCTCGGAATCTACATCCACTCTATGCGAAAACTGTACAAACACAACTATTTCGAATCCTTTCCAAAAATGCTTAGATAGGTTGTTTTTGAGGCTAATATTACTGAGTCATAAAAAATGATCTAAATTGAAAAGAACCGCTACTGATATAAATTATTAAATTGAAAAAAAATATTTGTTTCACTCGTTTTGACTTTGATTGAATTAATTTTAGAGCCTTTAAAGCCTTCCTTAGATTTTTTCTGGAAAGCAATTTATATAAAACAAAAAAAAAAAACAGAAGACATAAAATTTGCCAAATATTTCAAGGTCACAACATAATTCAAAACATTAGGATTTTAGGTGAATTTTTTTTTCAAACATGCCTTAAAAGGGGAACTTTAATTTTTCGCTTAAAATTAAAGTAAGAGAGAATAGGAATACATATTAGGAAAGTTTTCATGAAATAAATCCAGCAACATACTTATTAAGCAATTAACTGGACACCTGTACGTGTATACTTATTTTTCACCTATCAATTTGCCATATTCCAAAACAGATCAAGCTACTTTCTACCAGTTACCTACTTCAACCTTGGCCCAATATGTAGAACAGGTTTTTGTAATAGCATAACAAAACATAACTCTTTGAGCATTGGCAACACCCGCAGCATTATAATTTTAATAATCACACCCATTTATGTGTACCTGTATAAAGTGTATCTGTACGTATTTCTTCCCAGAGCAATATTACTAATCTCTAAATCTGAGCACCGTACAGTCATGCTGGAAGTCGATCCAAATACTCCGCGCACGAAAAGTACATTCACGTGTGCGGTGGTCACAAAAGTTTTGCAGAAACATGCCGTGATATTTGGCGGCTTTCCCGGTGCTGTGGGGGAACTGACTGTTTTGTTACCAACTAGATGATTACTGCCAATGATAATTATTATTGTGTAATATTCCCACAATGAATTAAGAAGACAATGCCTTTTTTTTTGCTTCGCAACGCAACCGACTCCTCCGTTCAAAGACAATTATTTGTAAGACAGCATAACTACTTCCAGATGTGCTCCTAATAACCATATTATAAAGTATGACTATCGGCATTCGGCAGTCGGCACTGTGTTTGGATTTTAATTATTAATGGAATGTGGAGACAAGTGTTTTGTGAATTGTTTCATTTTTTTTCCTACACAGCTGGAAGTTGGAAATCTAAATAATGTGGTGGTGATTCATCATTTTAATGAATGTGCGATCGTTTCATCATAACTAATAATTAATATTACCGCTTTTAATTATAAAAATATGGTGCATTAAATTTAAAACAATTTAAAAATCAATTTTATTTTTATAGTTTTCAAAATTAAATTAAATACGAAATTATTTTTGAAGAATATAATTAAATATACATTTTTCAGGTCTTTAATTGCTCTATCAATTTTTTGTAAATTAAATGAATGATTGTTAAAATAAAAAATAAATATTGTAGTAAAACTTTTTGAACAGTAAATTCAAAGATTTTTGTAATAATTAAAAAGTGTCATATTTTGCAAAAAGTATTCAAACTATTATTAGGGATGACATGGTCGGAATTGTTTGAGACGTTTTTGAGCAACCACCCAAATTTTTAAAAATTGTTAAAAAAACCACTCAAATAAAAAGCCTAGACAAGCAACATTTTGAAATCCGTCGAGTTGTTTCCAAGTTTAAATATAACGTATTAGCACACAACTTTTTTTTCGAATCGTCGGTGAAAATCTAGAAAATCTACATAGATCTAAAATTAATCTCAATATTTGCCAAGACACTCACACAAACTTATCTTGCTTTGTGAGAGAAACGAAATGACCTTGAAAAGAGAGAAAAGAATAAATAAATAACCGGAAACACCGCAACTAGACTGCAACTTTTTACATAAGGCACTTCAATTTGAGTAAATTAACAAAACTCATAAGTGCCACTAATCACCTTCATTGATGTGCACAGCTACAATAATTGTGATAAGTGCATGTAAAAGAACGTCTTTACCTACACCGCAGCAACTTGTTGAACACAAGGCATGCATAATAATTTACAAACAACTCGATCAAAATCATTCACTTATGAAAAGTTTGCGTTGCCTTCACTCAAATGTATTGTAACGGCGCATGGGTCGGAATTATGTATGCTGGCTATTGGCTGCTGCATACCGGAATGAGTTCAACACAAATTTGTTTACCATTGCGCATTTTGGTACTGATCTACATCAAAAATCCCAAACAAATTGAATGAGTTTGAAACAAAAACTTTCTCTTCTACATACATACTACATATACTCGATGTGGTGTTTTGTTTTGTAGCTGGTCCATGCAAAACATAGACTTTGCGTCATTACGTAATTTGTGTTTTTTATCGCGATTTGGCAATATCTCTCTAAAGCTATATATTTCCATATAATATCTTATTATATTAAATGAATTTAATGAATAAAGAGACAACCGGAAGATGGATCCAAAATTTACATAATTGGTACTCGTACTACTAACTCTTTCACTATAATATTTAGCAATTTGTGTATTAAATAATAATTACATTTGAAAAACAAAACCGTTGTTTAATTATATAAGTCTTATCAGATAATTATGCCATATCTCCCGCATTTCTGCCGACTCAGCCGGGAGTCAACTTTCGTCTCGTTTTAATTGCTTTGCATATTATATGCTTAATGTGCGTCACTTACACATAATTAGTGAACAATACGTGAAATTAAATGTGCATTCGTGTGCATATTTTGTTTGTTAATACACGAGTTCTTTAAAACAATTCAAAACCACAAGTGTATATTGTTTGTGAGAACTTGCCATTCCACAATAAGATACTGTAGTTATTATTATGTCGAGCACACATAATACATATATTGCAATTCGGCGAAACAATTTCAGTGTAGCCGGTGGATGGACACGCCAGACATTGCAGGATTCATTGGACTCAGATTATAAACAAAACAACTGCAGACTGAGAAATAATCAGCCAGCATGCATAAAAATGTGTAATTCAACGCAACATTGCGACCAGCCGCAGTCCACACACTTTTAATAATAATGAAATTTTATGCTATACAGCCTTTAGGTATTGAGGAGGCTCACCACGAATTGTATTGTTGTGGAGTTTAGCGTTATTTCTCAGGCAGGTTGAGCAGTTTGTGTACGGGGTTTGAGGCGATTGGACGTGCGTTCGTATTTTGTTGAGTTCAGGTGATTAACTTTAAATGCAGTTGTATTAGACCAAGTGTTTTAGAATATTTTTGATAAACATAATTTGTTTTTAATTGGTAAAAAAGTGAAGGTACAATAAAAAAATTGAACTAATTAAAACATTTAAAAGCGGTTAACAAAATAAATGTGATCAAAAACATGAAAACTGTTTGTTCCGTTGTAAAAATATTTAGTGTTTTTAACTTTTTTTCATAAACACACAAAATAAAACAGTGGCAAAAGTTTAAACAATCATAACAACAATAAAGTGTCATTAAAACAGAATAAAACAAATTAAGTATCACATTGCAGTTACAATAAATATGTACGATTTTGCAACATGCGGATGGATTACAATACCGTTTACATTAAAAATGGATTAACATATTTGGCGCCAATTTACTCAACCATCTTCAATTTGATGAACAGCTCAGCTCAATGGTTAGTTTCGGCTGTGGATACATTTATAACGGGAATTGCTTTTTCCATAACGATTCAATCGTTATTATTGTTTTAACGGTACACAAATTTGTTGTGTACATTCACATGATATGGAAATTATCGTACAAATTGTGCAGCTTATTCAATTAGACTGAAGTAACAATCAAATAAATTAGGTTCTACTGCACAAGCATAATTATTGTGGAATGAATGAAATTAACTGTCCTGGGAAAGTGAGTGTGTTGGAATTATTGTGTCGGAATTGTTTTCTTGCATAGTGTGGTAACGGTAATATGTTTTTGGAGGTTTTAATTTTTATCACGAAAAAAATGCTTTTGTATGAAATTTAATGACAATTAAAAAATATTTCGTGTAAAAAGTGACTTACGTAAAACTTAAAAAAGCAGAACGGAAGTGATTATTAATAAATTTTTCGACCTAATTAACAACTGTTCTGTTTCTGGTAATTACTTACAATCTAAAATTGTCCCAGTAACTGCACTAGTAATTTTTTTCCTAAGTCTGTGGTTGCAAGTGATATGAACTTCTTGGATTGTTTTCACTTAGGCAATAAGAACTAGTGTTGTTATAAGTTTACTATTTTTTGATGAAATTAATATAACCTCTTTTACACATTTTATTAGCTTCAATTTTTAAATAAAATCGTTACGCGTATCGTACCTAATAATTAATTAATTAACTTTCGAGAAACTTATGCAGCTTATATATAACTTAAAATTAAATTTAAAGCCAAAATGTAGCCATAAAATAATTCGAAAAAATAAGACCACCCACATACAAACATAATGACAATCAAAATGCATTAAAATCCTTGCACCTGATACAGTGAATATAAATTAAAAGAGCACCCAAACAATTTTATTATTAAGAATCAACGCAGTGATATTTCCTGTTTACTATTCCCTATATTCACGTTAAGTTCCTTACTCTCACAAAAAAAAAACACACAACTGTATCGTACAAAATTGTGTTCATAAAATGCACCTCAAAAATACGCACCTACATTTTTATCATATTTTTGATCGCTTGAATAATTTTTAGTTTAGGGTTGTTTGACGCACAAATGTTGAATATGAATAACATATTTTAAAATCGTCACTGTGCCGCATTTTGTTGTGTACGCAACAATGCACACATAAAAGTTGTCTGCTGCGTTTCCTAACAATAACTATGCACTTAAATGATAAAATAAGAGAAACATAGAACGTCTCCAACAAGGGTTGGACTGAGGTAACTTGATAGGAAAAGAAGATTATAATGTGTGTGTTGTGAAGGTATTTAAACATTTTATGTACTTAAGTATTCTATTGTAGTTGCAACTTGCAGTGGATGATAGATTGTGTCTAATTAATTGTCTCCACGTTTGGCTTATGTTTGAAAAGTGTGCAGTAAATATGCTTAGGAACTTGAAGTTACTATATGGGAAATGTAAAATTGAGCATGTCTGAGCCCTCTGAGGTGCTTGCTGGAATGAATACCTGATTAGGTACAGGTAACATGGCTAATAAATTCATGTAATGGCTAGATTGCGTTTATTTTTAAAATGAACGTATTTCTCATTATTCTTATAACTGTTCTTTAACTGACTTAATATATATAGTTAAGATTAATTATGACCTAAATTTGATGAAACAATTATTTGAAGATTTCTAAATTTTAAAAACTTTTACTTTATTAAAATAGTTAATGCGTCGTGCATTGAGAAACAGCTTTATAATATAATTGTCTGCAATATTTAAACATGTTTTAATGTTTTATGAGTGTCGAGTAGACTTATGCATGCTTTTTGCTGTCTTTGTTTAAAGAATTGAATTTCGTTCTGCTTAGCTGCACGCTCATTTGTTTAAATTAAGCAGTTGATATAAATTCATTCAGTCGTAAATAAACATTTCCTTTAAAATGTGAGTTGCTGATTCAAAGATTTTGGGATTGGCTTTGTTTATCAATTATTTACGAGGTTACAAGAATTCTAAACAATTTAATGCAAATGTCTAATATGATTTAGACGGTTCACTTTATTATATTTATGCGTACATATTTGTATTTATTCGTATAAAACGTACGTTCTATTTTTAAATGTCTGTCAAATAATGGAAGCAAACAAACAGTAATTGTAACAACAGTATAATTTCAATGACCTTCACTTTTGTTTCAAAAGGTTACATATTTTTTTTGTCACGCAATTACCTTACTACATAACTGAACAAGGAAATGCCCACATATAGGCTTAGGTTTCCGAAACATATTATGACAAAAAATACTAGAATTTTTCAGAATTTAAAAAAATGAATCTACACTTTCAGACCCACACGCAATATAAATTAATCTGAAACTCAATTTTAAAATTTGTAACATCGCATCTCAATTCAACTGCGTAAATAGTGTGTATGTGAAATTAAATATTTAGAAAATAATATTAAGCGACGAAAAATTACTTAAAGAAAATGTTTCGTACACAAATTTTTTTAATTTCAATTATTTTATAATATTAGGACTGAATTCCTAAATTTAACAATGATGGATATGTCAAACAAAAATACAGTTTTAACTGAAAGAACTATGGATCCTGTTGTCCCATCAACATATTATGTGAAATACTCAGTAAATACAAAATATATGCCATATGGTCTATATAAATAATTGTCATATCAAATGTATGAAATTGTACAATTAAATATTGAAATACGGGACATGTTTGCGTTGCATTCTAAACAACTATGATCTATTTACTATTACATAAAAAACAATTAAAAGCTATTTTAAACATATTATACATACATACTCGACGCACGTCCATGCGAATATGTTATTGAATTCCAAGTAATTGTAATGTGTGTAATTGGTTATTGAACTATTAAACAATTAATCTTGAAGTGGCGCCTATATTATACTGTATGAAGCATAACCCATAACTGTGAACGAGAAATTACATGCTCGCCAATATGCTTAAGGCTCACGTTGATTTTACAAATTAGTTCAGAATGCAGATTTGCACATTTGAATAATTGTTATTTAATACTTGTTGTGGAATTAGATATGTAAAACGTGCATTCCAATACTAAATACGTTTTAAACTTAAGTACTCATTTAATGAAGAATATTTATTTTGAATACAATTTTTAGAATCGTAATTAGTTATCACGTATGACTTATATAAGAGTTCGCCACAAACAGTGAACGAAATTTAAATAATTTCACTCTGTTTTTTGTTTATAACACGAAAATCGTTAACTATTTATGATGGGCAGTATCAGTATTATAACAACGCCATAAATTAAAAATTTAAAAATATTTGTTCTAATTTTCATAAATTAAACAATTTGATAATAAGTTGAAAAAACGGAAAAATTGAGGCGTACAGAATCAAGGTTTACTGTAATCGCCAAATTTCAAAAAAAAAATGTATCAAGATTTTTGCACAAATTAATTATTTTCAAATGATGACAAACAAACAAACTTTATCATAGGGTAAGCAGTCTCATTTAAAAATTAACCGTTTCCGTATTATTAGCGAAAAACAGGGTGATATTAATTAAATTTATTTTACAGTTACAAAGTACCGACATTGTTAAAAGAACATTTTAAGCAATGTAGTAAGAAACAACAAAACAATAATTGAGCAATTAAAATCAGTAATAATATCACGTACAAAAATTTATAGCGCGTAAGTAAAAATTTTATTTGAGATCAATATTTGGGTTTTAGTTAAAACAACATTCAGTTAAACCTGTTAAAAAGATTGCATTCTATTTAAATTTTACGTATTTTTCCACTATTGGTCTAAAGTTATAAATTCAAATTTTACAGTATGTGTGCTAGGCCATTTTCCAGTTATATTATTTTGAGTGTATTCCCGAATCAATTATTATGCTAATTTTTTTATTAGTTTTGCAAAACGGTCTGAAAAATGAAAACCACCTCACAAATATTGTTGTACTATGAAATTACAAATGTTTTCGAATTTCTATAGCCTTCCACGCTACATTATCTATCATTCTCATTTATCACGGCATATTAAATACACTTTTTTATAAATAACAACATGTAAATGAACCAAAAAGCAGAAAAGGTATCAACGTGCTCCAAAATGTGTAAAAAGTATGCAAATGATTAAGCCCAACGTACACGGTTCACTGTTCAGTAATCGCAACATCAGAGAGTTCAATGTTATTTAAAAAATAGCATGATGTCAAACAAAACCGAGTACAACACCTAGCGAGGCCGCACGTGAGACAAAAGCCACATTGTAATTTAATCTTTGTCAAACAAAGTACCAACTCGTACTTCTGTAAACAAATATTTTCTCACTTTCGGTTGACAAATTTTAAGTTAAAGTGCGTGAACATATTTCACACCAAAGTGTTTATTTATGAATGAAAATGTTGCGGCATTTGTCTAATAAATATCCATAAGATATCAATACATCTCGCAACTTAATATACGTATAATTAATTTCGTTGTTATGATAAGTTTTACTAATTCAATTATTAATTTTATAGTTAACTTTTTTAACTACAACCAATATTTATTAATTTCAGAATGCCGGACACGAAGTTAAGTCGTTAAACTATTTTACGATCCATTAAAAATGGACGAACTTATCACCAGTCACGTACCAACGGCCACTGTGCCGTCTATCAATTACTGGGATGAAGTGCATGCCAACAATAATAAAACAAATTCCCTCGCCAACGAATCATTTGTGTTTCCAATCAAGAAAACATCCCCCACAATTGTGGGAATTGCCATAAAAAAGTCGCTAAAATTGAATCAGAACGAGTTGGCCCAATTGGGTTGCCGACAGCAAACAGAGGGTGACACAAACGATCATGGTATCATTGTCATGAAAAATATCAATGAATCGAGTCAGTCGGGTGAAAGTGACAACGACTCTATTGATTCGCTCACCAGAAAATTGGATGCAATAAAAGCACGCAATCTTTCCAATATAAAAAAGCGAATAAATTTGGATAACTTTGCACACACAATGCAGCTGCCGGCGAATAGTGACATTAACCACGATGCAGATGATGCCGAGCTTGTTCAACCACCACGACAGCCACTGGATGAATATGATAGCCGGAAAGAAATGGTGTCATCATCAGCAAGTGAATGGAATATCATCTCATCTGCGACACGCACCGGAAGTGCACTGGACAATATTAAATGTGGTGACCATGAAAGCGATGGCAGCAACAACAACAGCAGCAGCAGCAACAACAACGGGGGACATTTTCAAACCACAGCAACTCTACAACAACTGAATGACAAAACTGAAATTAGTAGCGAAAGCACCGTTGATACGTGTAGTTGCACGCTGACAAATTCCATCGCTGAAAATGCCAATGTGCGCACTCTCCAACATGATGAGGGTTGTCGCGCTCGCCACATAGGGGAAGTTGCCACAATTCGCAATAACAGTGTACTTGTAACTGGTAGCGACAGTGCTACAGCATTGGTAGTAGACAAAACACATCCAGAAATCGATTACTCGCCTAGAGACGTGCACACGTTGGAGCTGCGAAGGAATTTAACGCAAATTTTGCATGACCACGATAGTCGTGCAGTAATTGCACAGTGTGCTGATAAGGTTAGTAAACTAGTTCCTATTACTACAGTGACCGCGGAGTTAGACGCCCTTCTTTGTGAGTGCAAAAGAAATCCGCCACAATTTGGCAATGTGTTGTTTCGTGGAAAACAGGTAACGTGTCCCGTGCATGAACAGCGGGAGATAAATTCAGTGGGAGCCACTATCACTGACACCACCAGCAGCAGTGGAGACGAAAGGCATTGCGACGCATGTGCTGTATCAAATACAACATATACGCCAGACGTTGATTCATCGATCGATGTAAGGAAAAAAATTAATAAATTCGTCGGTGGCAGCAGCCAGGACAACATCGGCCTTGCTGACGACAAGACTAAAACCAATTTATCAGCAGAAAAGGTAGCTACATCAGATAAAGCTGCAGTGCAATTCAGTGAATGGGACACTACAATCGATGGGCAATTGAGACAGCTGAGTTTAAAAAGTTCCAGTGGTGTAAGTGATTGTTTTGCTGCCACCACCGTCCCCGGGCATCGTGATGATGTGCTGCTGGAAAATAATTGTGATTGCGTAGATGCTGCTGTTGGGGATAACAAAGATTTACAGACGTTAGATCAAAGCACCCAGGCACCATCGCCCAGGAAAAGTGATTGCCAAAACCATTCTCGCTGCATTCATTTCAATCAATATATTTTACATCATCACGACGAGAGCAATAGTGGCAGTAGCAGCAGCAGCATCAGCCATTCGGGAAGCTGCTGTTGTGCGTGTATTAAAAGTGGTGGTGTGAATGATGATGGTGATGTTGATGTTGATGATGATGGTGAAAGTGGCAATAAAAATCAATATCATCTAACGGATAGTGATACTAGATATAAATTAAATAAAAACAATCGTGTTAATGTTAATGTGACACTTAACGCCCACATCAAGGTGTCTGTGAGTGAAAAGTCTTCAACGCAAGAGACGGGCAATTTTGAGAATACAAAAAAAGAGAACAAAGGTGGTGATCATTGTGTGAATGACGTTGATGATTCTGAGCATCATGATGTTGTGCAAAACGCTGTTTGCGTGAATCGTCATAATAATTGTGTAGGTTGCGAGCATACAGCTAAAGACAACGACAAGGGGGACGTCGACGACTACAAAAGTTGTTCTGCGGTAGAAGACACAAAGTGTGAACTCGCGTCAGCCCCATCACCAAGCAACAGCTCAAGTGGAGACAATTTCGAGGCGAGCAATCGTCTGAAACGTCTCGAGGAACGCTTTAAGGATTTTGCGTCAACGAAAAAACTTTTACGCGACCTTTCCTGTACGTTAGACAGTGAGCTACAAAGTGCGGCTGATGACACCTTGCTGGAGCGCGTTACTGATGGTGTACATGCAAACAACAATACTGCTGGCATTTGCAGTAGCAGCAGCAGCATCAGTGACGACTGCACGTCTCAGCATCGCTCCCTCTCGGTAATCGATCTGCCATCAACAACATTGTCAAAGCTAAAAAATAAACACGCACACTCTGCAGCGAAAACATTCAATCGACAGCACATAATATGCATGTGCAACAATAATCAAAGGGATCCGAGTTCAACAAATAATAATAATAATAATCAGAAGCAGTGCACTTGCAGCAGCCATGAAAATGATAGCCATTCCATTAACGCCATTGATGCCCATTGTGATGCTGAACAATTGATTAATGACAATGGCCATAAAGAGCAATCGTTAAATCATATTGTAACCCATCACAGTCATTGCGGAGTCGAAAACAAAAACACATCAACTGCAGGTTTTCCATGCCCACTGGTAAATTCAACGCAAAACAACGACACTGACTCAGAAGAGTCAGAACTTTGCTGTTTACTAAATCGCATTCATTCAGAGTCTTCCATAAATGAAAATTCCAACGAAAGCTCAACATCCGATGGCCTAAACGAGGATAACAATAACAATAAAAAGAACGACGAAGAGGTAAAAGCACAACCCGAAACACCCACCAGCACCAGCACCACCCCTGACAGCGACAACAGCCAGCTTGTTAACTACTCCCAATTTCTTGCTGGTGACTTGTACACCAATTGTGAGTTTGATGTACGTCATTTACCTCAATACGCTCCCAATTTCGGTCGTGTGTTCGTTTGTTACGATGAGCTAGACCTGGATGGTGGTACATCGCCAGCGCCAGCTGACGCTTCCTGCTGCAATCACAACGCAAATAGTGATTCAGTGATTCAACATAATAATTGTGAGTGCACAGACGGTTATGATACAGACTCTGTGTCGTGTGATTGTTCATTAGAAGCAGTGCCGTTATATTGTTCGGATACGATAATGCGGGAGACAAGTCAAACGGGTACCCTGAGGGGTTTGTTAAAGAAGCCAAATCGGCCACCACCAGTGCGAAAAAATCGTGTTGTCTTTGATGAGACGCGTAATGAATTCTTTGAGGCGGATTACATTATTTTAATACGCGAAGACTGTCCGTACGATGAGGAGGACGAGGAGCCGTGCACCTGCGGGGAGCATGAATTGGTGCGATTATGCTGTGAGGAAGGATGTCAGTGTACGGCCGGCTACACGGATGGAGACACTAGAACACCACAGGTGAGCTTTATTTGGTTTTTTGCATAAAATTATGATTTCACTATAAAGGTACTTTTGTTAGGAGTGTTTTTATGATCCTTTTTGTGTTAATATTGGCAGCAGTATAACGAAAATGGAAATGGATAAAGCTCACAGCTCACGTTCATGGATTATAAAATATAAAGGAATTGTGTTATTTTTTTATTTTTATTGAATATCGACCTGATGCTTCTAAATTGAGAGCTACTTAAGTTTATGTTGCGGTGGAAAATTGTTAGTCATTACTCATTAGTCCATTTCATTTATGAGTACTATTCCGCATATGTTTGTGCAATAATAAATGTCCTTGCTCTCTGTTGGTGTCATGCTCACACCATTTATGACATTTTGTATACGTAAAGGGAAAACTTAAATAATGGGATAAAAAACCAACAACATAAGTACAGAAATGGTAATCATCCTTCATCAGTCATGCGCAGAATTGGCCATTTCGTTTAATATGGAGAAATGCGCTCTTGGTTCTTACATGGTCGCATGACACAGCTGAAACTCGTTGAATATCAATGTCATCCCATATTGAAGAAGCGTCGTCTGTGTGCTATTAATAGGATATCTTTGCTACACTTACAGAAAACGATAACTTTTTTTTCCTTTGTACGTAGAACTTTGTTTTATTGTCTTTTTGAAGAGAATTGCAAAGCTTTGTGTCAGGGGTTAAAATGTACTAGATATGAAGTTTAGCAAAATATTATATTTTTATTATAAAAAGCCTTAAGCCATTTCTCGGCTGTCTCTTTGTTACGCACAAGATGTAAATAAGTAACTAAGAAAAAAAATTCTTAGCTTATAGAGACAATAAACTTTATTCAGAATATTCTACTACTGCCATTATTGAAATTAAACCTTCAAACTAATTTGTATTTATCACTTTCACAAAATTTTTATTATTATTTTTAAAGAGATGAAAGTGAATTTTTTATTTAAAAAATAAACAAAAAATTCAAATTCTTTACATTGTAAAGAACGATGTTAGACACTAACATTATAATATGTAGATACAGGCTACTGATGTACTCGTAAATGACCAGTTACAACGCATAAAAGTCATCTTAAACTAAATGTAACACGTCTTCAAGTTTAGTAGATAATCATGAATGTGTAATGTGTATGTTTTGGTTTATTAAGTTAAATATGAAAGGATAAATACGAAAGGAGACGTACTAAATCTGTCAAAATGCTTTTTTGAATTTATTTGTAATTTGAAGAACCAATTTGAAGTGGATGATGTGGGTGTGTGTGTGTGTGACAACGGGAAATTAAGTTTTAAGGCCACACGCAGATATGCAAGTATATTTTGTCTCCTTGGCAGAGCTTCAAAATATTTCGTCCGCAGAAAATACAAAATGAGGTAAATTACAGCGAATTTAGTGGGTTGGGATAAACGGTATTTGGTGAATTGCTGCAGGCTTCAGACTGCGGGCTTTGATGTTATTTTTATAAAGTTGCATGACATAATAACAAGTTAATATTGCAAATTGTTATAAAATACAGAACACAAACTGTTTAAATATGTTTTCGAAATATTTGCGAAAGTTGGAGCAGTATAATATAGAGTTTTAAAATTTCATTGTAATTGCTTGACAAAAGTACTAAAAAGTAACTTTGAAAAGTTTTATTGAAGTGTTCTCTCACAAATATATAAAGATTTAAACCAAATTTCACAAAACAAAAAATAAAAAATCACAGAAAAAAGTTTTTTTAAAATATTTTTAACGTTTTTCAATATTTTTTTATTTTGTTTTTAGCCTATTTTTTGTGTGTTATATAGCCGCAATAGTTCACGTAGAACATATCTCATATAAAAAATCTTTACAAATGTTCTATTTCATTTTGATTTTGTAATAATTAAGAACATCTATTTACTATCTATCTCTTTCGTGAGTCCGCATAACTTAGAGCACAAATGTGAGAGCACAATGAAATGCAATAAAACAGGAAAAGCGTTAAATTTAGTCCAAGTGAAATAAATACCGCACAATTTCGAGATTAACGTGTAAAAGCCATAAAAGGAATGGAGTTGTCACAGTTAAAACAAAAACAACAACACCACAATAAATATAATAAGCACAAAAATCTACACATGGCTTTTTCAGTTTTCTAACAACTCTATATATTGTTGTATGAGTATGCTTGTATCAGAGAAGAAACTACATGGCAGGGAAAGCAACATGGGAATTTTTAGCGATTTCCAATTACAGCTAATTGTAAAATTTTCATGAAAATGAACTTATAAGCCCAAAATTTAAGTTTTTACCTCGAAATGTTAAGCCATAATTTTTGGATTTACTTAAACAATACATATAATAATGAATAGCATTATAGATAAATTAGTATCTGATAATTGGCGAGTTTTCATTACAAAACTTTTTGATAGTACTACGGGAGTTACAGTAAAGGCTGCATTTCGCTAAGAACTGCATTGAAAATTGTATCTGAAAAGAGTCACGACTGGATAAATCTATTACTCCAGTTTTGTGCTGGAGAACATAACTATCAACATAACTGTAAGGCTGAATGCAAAGTGGCACGTGTAAACTTTCATTTGCAGGCATAAAGCAATTCAACTTGTTTTGCATCCATATTCCACACAATATTTATACCAACATTGTAATTTGTAATACCAGGCCGCAGCTCGCGTATGCATGCAAGAAGGCACTTACAGCCAATAAATTCTGTATGCAAGTGTAAACGAACTAATCCAAAGAAAAACCACTTGTGCTTCCACCTACAAACCAAAACATATCAAGTAACAGCTGCAATGTACACGGAAAAAAGTTATTTCTTTGAATTGACCACCCCTCAGTTGCGCACACCCCGCGCCATTCCACGCCGCCTTAAATATATCCGCAGAATATGATACTATTATAAGTATAAAGAAAACAAACCACACACTTTCGCAGTGTACACTATGGCAGCGAGTGTATTTGTATTAAAGTACAATGGCAACAAATTGGGGTGGTTTATTCAATACAGTTGGGAGAAGGGGGATGAGAAGGGGGAATGTCAAAATTAGAAATGGAACTGAATTGTGTGTTGTGTTGCTATATATAAAGTGATGGTAAAATGGTGATGTCGACGGTGGCGCAAAAACTTTGTGTATCCGAATATATGTACATACATTCAAATAATGTATACCCACATACACTCTGTCAAAACTAGGTCAATGCCACACAATCAATGAGACAAATATTGTACAATAAAGAATAAAAACCAACCCCTGAAATGTTTCATCATGCCGAATATAATAGGCATAAAATGGGCGAATTATTTATTGTGAGAGGGAGACTCCACCCTGACTACATTGTAGCTGTATACAGTGCAGTATATTTTGCAATGTATGCTGCACACATTGTTAAAACAATGAGTGAATGTGGAGCTTTCGTCACCATAATATGTAATTTATGCAAGCAGTGTAGAAATTTACATTTTAACGCCTACAGCAGTGCGAGCCATTTCTTGTTGCTGAAAGTGATAGTGGGAGTGCACTCATTATTATTAACTCTGTCGCAAGATTACTTATGTCTTTAGAATGGTGCGATCGGGGATGGGAAAATTTTTTCATTGTGCTGCTTCAGTTTGGATAATTGAAAACGAGGTGTCTGGATTTTAAAAATTTGTGTTTGAATAAATCGTTATCGTTTTTGCTCTATTGAATATAAATATCGTGAGTTTTTTTTAATGCCAAAAATTTGCACGCATTAGTGACATTTCAACATTTTCTAAAATATGATCACTTTTGGTTTTTTGTCCTTTTATAAACCTTTTGTATTTAGTTTTGAAAAGGGACGTTCCCAATTATTAGTTACTTATTGGCGTGAAATCTTTAAATACCCGATTTTATTAAATTTTTTGTGAGGTAAAAGTTTCCCTTCAAATTCGTATAAAAACCTATTCAGAGTTCAAAAAGTATGCCGAGAGTCCTATTACAAGTTCAGAAATAAGGAAAACAATTTAGGATGGAGTAGATCAAATTTAGTTCTGAAAATGAAAAATTAAAAAAAACAACAATTCTGGAAACAATTTGTATTTTAATTCCAAAATTGTACTCAAGTTCCGGATTTTGTAATTAATTTGCGATTGATCCTGAAAACTGATTACGAAATATTTGTAGTCAATTAGTTACGCAACTCACAAAGAAAAATAAATGCAACGAACGCAATTCATCAGGTGTGGTAAAGGATTTTAACAGCGCTGCAATTTTTGATGACAAATGTTTTTGTTTGATTTTGATAATTAACCAACGCATTTTTAATTAAAAATTTGTTTTTGACACTATTTAATATATATACCTTTGTGTTTTCATTGCCTTTATTTAATTAAATAAAATATAAACTCATTAAGGGACAGATTTTCAAAATTATTAAACAATCCTCAATCAATAAAGTCACATACGATTAACTATAGAATTTAAATGTGATTTGCAAGGACTTCGGTTTCATGCCATTCCTTGCAACTCAAAAGCACAGTTAATATGCGCTACTTGAAATTATTATGCTAAATATAGCGCGTATTTAGCAATCAATAATTAAAACAGTGTCCTTGCCGCAAATTTATGCGGAGCAATAAAAGTCCTTCATTATATATTAACAACCTAGTATTGAGCCAGAATACATGCATTAAAGTAAGTGTTTACAGTTAAATCGAAACTACTTTAATTACACCCAAAAATGGTAAATTTCGTTGCCATTTTGCAATAATTTTTCACATACAAAAATAGTTGTGTGGTGTTGTGGATAAGTATTTATAATACACAAACAGTATGGAGGTTAAATTTGTTATTCAAATTTTGTAATTATAATTTCTGAAATGCAAATGTTTATGTAAAAGGAATTGCTGTGGTTTATATCCGTGCGTCATGTCGCATGGATAAGCACGAAAGCTGTACACAAATTATAATATGAAATAATATGTAAAGGGGTTGAGGGTATGTTTTCAGCTACAACTATAATGTAGATTGTAATGTATAGAAAAATTGGGAAAAGGGGATGGATCCCAATTGGACGATAACCAATTATGAATGTTTAAGGGTGCAAACTGATTTACATCATGATTTGTTGACCTTTGGTGCAATTATTTTATGTAGTTTGTCGGCGAACTGAAGGAAGGTCAGTTACATGTCAATTGCTATAATTCATTGTGTTCTCTATTGTAAGCATGTGTGTGCGAGTTTACACGCAAATTGCGAAAAATTTGTAATCGGAATTAATTGAAGCGTTTACCCCTTTTATGTCACTTCACTGATTTTGCTTGCATTGGTAAATTGAGTTATTTTCGGTCTTCCCCCTTTTTGATGGCCTTTCCAATTTACAGAGAGGTTAGGGGTGATCTTTTTGTGTTCATTCTGACATTTTGGAGGTCTGGAAAAGGGATAATTGGATTTGCATTGCAGGAAATTATTCCAAAAATGTTAATAGAAAAGTTATGCGAGTACGACATGAAGTTTTCTGCCATGTGTGTATTTTCCATTTCATTTTGCCTTTATGTTTTTGAATTTTTTAAAGTTGAATATTGTACATTCAAAAATACTAATCATTGAATTTGTACAAATGTTTTTCTTATTCTTAAAGCTTTATTTGTTTGAAAAAAAATTTATAGCGCATAACAGTATTTTGTTATGCCGCAAATTTCCCTAAAAGCGTTTTTAAAAGCTTTCCTAATCCATTACGAATTTACTGATAAATCCATTGGCATTCACATCGAAATTATTTGCTAAACGTTTTATAAAATTCGAACAAATAAATATACTGTTCATTCAATAAATAATTAATCGGAATTGTTGTGTACGTGCCATTTTGTTGTTAATTTTATGCAGACTTTTTAAAATGCGTTTGTTTAAGAGTTTCCTATTAAGTGCACAGTAATCTGCAACAATTCTGGTTGCGCGCACATTTCGTGTGCCATTTATTTTATACACAAATATATTCCATGAAATAACTAAGCATGTTGAGAATTTATTCATATTTTATACATTATTAAAAATTATTAAATTGAATATGATATTTTTTAATGAAAATTGATTTTAAATAAAATCTGAAATTAGACAGATACATGTTAAAAAAATATTTTAATAATATTTTCTTTTATTATTTAAAAATCAGTTGATATTTTAGATTTGTAGAAAAGTTTAACTAATTTCAAACAATGAATGAACTTCAGTATTTGATCCTTAAGAAATTATTTAATGCTGAGTGATAAATTCTGCAGACACACACACCATTTGTCATTTTTTTCCAATCAAAATTTCCACCTTGCAAAAACAATTTCTCATTTATTAATAATTCTTTGTGCACACATCAAGAATGATATCATCGTCTTACAAGCGTGAAATGCTGAGTTTGAACACATCACATCAAGTGTGAAATAAAATTGAATGTATCTGATATCCACTCGACATGTGCGATTACACCCTTTATGCTTGCAACCACCCCACATATGTTGTTTGTTTTGAATACGCCTTTAATATCCTGATTGAAAATGGAATGTGCACGATATTGAATGTCGCAGGTAAGCCTACACGTACACAGTTATTTGAAGCTTAAATAGGCTGCGTGGAAGTGCTTGCAAAATGAAACTAATATCACATATGAACGATATAAATGATTGCCTCCTTTTATTCACTCATTAACCATGCATATCTGACATGTGTTGTGTTAAGCTCGCAGGTAGGCATTTCAAAATGTGCACATGGTGACAATCAGCAAAGTCGCACTGGTTTTGTACACTTTCTCATTTAAAGACTGTGTCATAGACAATTTGGAACGATGAACTTTAGCTTTTGATACCTCCATTGGGACGTGGTGTTTGTTTACATTGACATCGTCGCCACATTTATAAAATATTACAAATGTGACAGGTTCATTGACATTATTATTACGATAATGTCAAAGCTTTTCATTCATAAAGTGAAGAAAAAAGTTATGGGCACAATAGCTCTCATATGCAATGCGACATGTGGCGAGGGAGCCTATTAAACGAGTGGTACATTACATCGGCATTTAAGAAACCCTTCCGTGTTGAACATATGCCAGAAATAGATTGGTGAGCCAAATGGATTGTGTTTGCAAAAGCGCACCGTATTTAAATAAAGCGCCATAAATGAACGACAAACTTTCAGTACAGTCAAATGCTGGCGTATAAGTCTTACACCCACCTACCTGTAACACATACATTGATGGAGGTACTCAAATGTGTACTGAAATCCATAAAGCAAACTTTAGTGTGTTTTTTTTGAAGAAAAGCTCATCAAGAAAGGTTAAATAGAGGTCGAACGGAATGGCAGTGCGTTTTATTACGGACGTTGACATGGCTGTAAAAGTTGAATTCATGTTGCCAATCTCTATGGAAAGGAGTTTGGGAGGTCGTGGGGTTATTTAAACAGACGGCAAAAATATATAGATCAACATAAAGGTTTTTTTTTGTATATTAAAACGTGTACGTTCACTGATAAAATGGTGGTATCTTGTTTGATTCAAAAAACCTATAAATTCATCGCCTAGGGCAACTGTAGGAACAATGTTTGAATTTTTAGGGTAGTCTCTATCTGGTTGCTTTAAAACAAAAACAAAAAATCAAGTGTATTAAATTATTCCCGTTATCCTAAAAATACATCATTTTCAAGTACAAAAAGAATATTTGTCTTTCATTAAAAGTATGGAGGGAAAAAAATGACAAATAAATTAAGTTACAAATTCAAAGAACGCAAAAAGATTGATTATTTCCATATTGAAAGAGGCATCCATTTTAATAGGAGACTTATTTCACCCACGCCGTCAATTCCATCCAAAGAGCTCGCTTTTAACCCAATTGAACCTAATCAATTTCGCTAAAATAATTTTTTGTTACACTCTTCCTATTGGGATCTATTTTTATTCCCCTCATTCATCATTTTATATAAATAATTTGTTTCATCTTTGCAGAGCCCAAAATTTGCGCCACCCATTGATTTTGTGGATCAGGCCGCATTGAGCCCCCCAGAAGGGTATAAGGATGGTGGCGCTTTACAGAATGCCCTCAGTGGAGCACTGGGTGGACATGTCTTTGGTGCGCAACACATTCAGCAACTGCAAGTTATACAGCGACTGCAACAGCAACGGGCTGCCATGTTGGCCGCACGAGCTTCGACACAACCAGCTGCTGGGGGTGCTGTTGTTCCTGGTGCAGTGACAGCCTCATCGCAGCCTGTGGGACAACAGCCTGCGCTTCCTCAACAACAGGGTACAGCAGCCGCTATTCAGCCTGTGAAAGCAAGTGCTGAGGCGGTGCAGACACAACAGGCTGCAATGGCCAATGTTTGCACGGAATGTGCTGAATGTGCTGAATGTGCGGCAAAGCAAATGCTGGATGCTGGTGAGTTTTTTTATTATTATTTTAAAATGCATATTAATGCAAAAATATTAAAATTTTATACTATTGAGTATAGTTCTTAAAGCGAATTGAGTCAAACGAGAATGGAAGAATTGTTGACATGCTCTGAATGAAAAAGTTTATTTTATTGTTCATCTAGAGCAGGTCAGTCCTGCACAGTTTGATAAAGTATTACTCGCATATTGAGACGTTTATAACTAAAATAGAATCCTTGACTCATTTCCAACAGATAAACGACAATAAGACATGTAATTAAATTGCTTTTCATCTTCACTTAAATTGGGGATATGCATTATGCAATCGGAATTCTTTTCTTGTTTAATCTAAATAGATAAAGAGCAGACTTTTGGTAATGCAATTTAAACAACAGTGACCTACAATTGAGATTTTTTAAATTAGAACCCTTTTGGCTGTTTCCGTCAATCTCTAATTTTATTGTTTAAAATATTGTGTAACATTATTAAGCTACAAATCTAGTAAATGCTAAAATTTATACTTATAAAGGGACGAAGCGATTTTTGTAACCGCATAAAACAACATAATTTACTACATAGTTATATATTAAGCCATTGTTATTTCTTATTATAACAATAAACATATTTAACTACAACGGAATACGATATTTGTTGTTGCTGCAACCATCCTTGGTTACATCCAATTATTTTAATAGGGGATTGACTATTTTTATGATGTCTTTTTCGTACATACTTGCATGCATTCATAAGAAACAAGGGTCGAATTCAAGAAGTTGCTAACAAATTAATTTGATGCCTCTGGTTCATTTTAATAAAATGAATCAATTATGTTAGGCTAATTGAATTACGGGAAAACTTATGTCTGTAGTGAACATAATTAATATGAATGTTCTCGCAATGTTGTTGAATGGAATTCATTTCTAACTGTGTAAGCATTTAAATAAAGCTTTAAAAGCCTTTGTGCACTGAAGATTCATTTTGCGGCTGTTGTAAACGGCTTAAAATGAACAAAGCGACAATGTATTCGTTTTCCTTTTTGCTTTCCGAATGTTTCTATAAGTATTTAATGTAACAACGTATTTTTGCAGGAAATTGATTTTAATTGACCATTTCTTGAGTTGATGATTTTTTATAGGTTAATTTGCGAATTATTTTTGCTATTAATAAGGGTTGGAAATGTCTCATTTTTTCGGTGAATTAAATCGGAATAATTAGTCATTGAAACGGATGGTTTATCCAAGACTCATATTTTCTTTATACTTATTTCTGCTGGTTTCATTTCTATATTTATTGCAATGGATTAAACTTTACAAGTTATATTATTAATTAAAAAGTATCCTTGCAAGTTTACAGTTCTTTGTTATTTATTAATATACTTTGCTTTAATTCTGACAGTCAAAATTCTCATAAGTAATTTGATATTTGTATCACTTCCGCTTTATCGATTATATTTATGATGCAAATTTTAGTACCTAAGTGCATGAATGATTTAAACAATGCACATTCTATGCATATAATGGCACTAATTCAATTTCAAATGAATCAGGAAGCTCATAAAAAATTTTATAAATCAGGGAGCGCCAGAGGAAGTAACATCAGAACAAAGAATTCAGTACTTTGTTATTGTTAAATTTCGATTTGACTATTGCAGTCTTTACCCTCAGGCTTCAATTCACTTGAGAGAGAGTGCAAAGCTAAAAAGCAAATATGCGTTCAAAGTTTACGGATGAAGTCACAATGTGGCCAAACATGAAACAGCCGCGATACACAACGTAACACAACAACGCTGCACAGCTCGCACTAGCCCAAAAAAAACAATAACATAAAATTATGTAAACTGCTGTGACCGTTTGATTCAATTGGCCTGTAACAAGTTCAAGTGTATAGTATTCTTAAGCCTCCATGGCGCGGGTTACATTAAAGTTAGAACCTATCATGTATGTGGAAGCGACCACGGACGGGGCACGGACCAAGTGATACGTGAAGCGTGATTCCGATGGTATGGTGCGGTCGAATACTGATCGGACGCGAACCAAACTTCTACACAGCAAGAAGTGCTTGCTCGGGCGCTTTAGTCGGCGGACGTGCATTCTGCATCGCTAATGTTACAACTAACAGTTTCCACAAAGTGCTTAACAAATTTGCGTAAATTCGGTGTCATTGTTTGGTCACACATGCGTCCGTAATTTGAATATCCTTGGCTCGTAATACCGGTGAACCGGGTTGTTTTTTTTGTGACAATCAGTGCGGGGTGAAGTGAGAAATAGCATGCTGCCGGAGTTCATTGTGTGGGAAGGTACTCGTGCCATGCTAAAATTTCCGGATAAAATCATTAATGACAAAAGAAATTCACAATTTTCTATTTTTACAAGTGTGTGGCAAAAATTTAACAAAATTTCCATTTCAATTTCGGTCTTTTTTTGTTGTTGTTTGAACTTTAAATGTAAAACGAACCCAAATACACAGCGCGCTTTTAATCAGTTGCGAAAATATAATTAGTCTTAATGAATGGGCTTGCTCAAAGTTTTCTTTTGGCATTTAAATAAATTTCAACGCGAAGGCCAAAAAGGCAGCCAAACGAGGTGGCCACATAGAAAAGGCTCAGTGCTTTAGTTTAATTTGCTGCTGGCACGAATACTTCATTTCTCCCCTATTTAACATTGTGGCACACCACGACTCCCCATTCCATGCAATGGTAATTTTGTTTGGTTTGATTGATTTACATTTATTAGAGAACGCTTCCAGTTTCGTTTGGAGATGTTATAGCCTATAACCAATGTGTGGGTGGAATGTTAAAAGCTTTTTTGCGCCGTTTCAATGTATCTTTATATTTCAAAAGAGCAACATATATAATAGAAGCCAATGCTAACAGCTGGTTGCCTTGAAAATTGTGTAATCTATTTACATATACGTTGTGTGGCTGCCACGGGGACTGTTGGGGGTTCTCAAGTTTTTCAACTCCTTGACCATGTTCCACTTGACATCCATTTCAACTGGATGACTCTACAGTTTGTGCACTCCTTATGCGAGGAGTGTCTTTTATTTACTGCTATATATGGCGTTACATCCTTTGCTCCTTTCGCTCCTGCTTTTTTTGCAACAGCTTTCATCGCTATATTTTATTATACCTACCTGTTTAAACATGATCCCACCTCTGCAGTCAAGTGTGTTTTCATGCTCAAAATGTTGGCTACAAGTTTATAATAAAATTAACTGCGCCATTAGTCTTAGTCATTTTGTTGGCCGTTACGAAGTGTGAGAATTTAAGATTTGTCTTTTGACGGTAACTCAAAAGTGAATTTTAGTTAATTTAAAAACACCTGTACTTACAACAAGTCCATCAAGTTTGTTTATTTACTATAGATAATTTCTTTGTTAATTATTAAATAATCTTGAAACGTGCTACAAATAAATTTTAAAACTCATTTTTATTGTTGATTTATCAAGACTTAATACCCTGAATCAACCGTTCCCCTTGTATTGAAATTCTTTAAATATGTTATTGCATTAAACAATAAACAAGAGAAATCCATTTAAAACTTATTTCATGAGAACATGCGAGTGAAACGACGCGACAGTTGGGGTTGACAGCGACATTAACTTCTAAAATGCTCCACCTCCCCATTATAGCAATCGGTATTAATGCATAAATAAAATAAAAAAATCCCGCATCTGTTAGTAGACGCTTCATGCTCTCTGCTTAAAATATGCGTGCAAATAAAATTCAATTAAATCGATCAAGAAATGTGCGACGAGCGTGTCCTTTTGTTAGCAATAATTAATTTTCTTTTTCATTTTTCAATCGCATTTAATCATTTAAATTTTATTTGTTTGCAGAATGCGGCTCACCTTGCTCAGATGAGGCGTCGCCGTGTGAGGTGCCTCACGTAGCACTGTTGCCCATACAGACGAGCTCTCCTGAGCGTCGTGTAACAGCCAAGGAGATTATCGCCGGTGAGGAGCGGCCCAAATATCTCCTCATTAAACAACTACAGGATGCCCAAGGTATGACTATTTTAATTCTAAACATTTGCATTGTTTGTCATTTTTTTGGTCATATTTTTTTCAACACAAGTTAGCTGTTTTAATCAATAATGCGGAACAAACTAAATTCTGTAACACGCTTTGGTTGTACACAAAAAAAAAATACAAACATTCACAACTTCGTGTTGAATGATCATTCTTCTACCCCTTTTCATTAAACTGCACTGAATATACTGTAATGCGATTGAGAATTCCAATTTGTATTGCAAATCATAAATTCCGCCACATGGGATTTTTTCATTTTCATAAAACGCTATTGGCCTACAGTCTACACTTAATACAATCACATTCACTGCTGTGCATACTTTCCATGAATTGCTAATATGAATATCATAGAAATGTGTGGTGCATAACTTTGAGTACATTTGCGCATAGAACGCATATTTCACACTTATGTATAGAACTCATCAATCATTCACTTATATCGTATTGATATAAAAGTCTATTTGATCGACGTGATAATTGAACATTTCCAAACAGAGGAATTGTGTTTTTAATTGAAATTCATAAAAAATATAGATTTTTAAAAATTGTGTTTGGCATCGTGTTTTTTTACAATGCAACTTTCGGAAAAAAATTTAAAAATTCGTAAAAGACTATTTTCCAGCTTGACGTTTCGTGGCCTATTTTTTAAGCTACCAGGATACGTCTGTGGAAATGGTTTTAATAATCAAATTGGTGACTTGAGTTACAAAAAAAATTGTTTTTTCCAATTAAAGCGAGTCACTATAAAATATTCGCTGTACGGTCTCTTATTAAAATCCGAATTAAATTATTTAAACCAGCTTAAAAATTAAATATCGGACGCTTTAAGATTTAAATATGTATTTAGATTGGAAAAAGTAGCCACGAAAGCTATGACAAGAAGCAGAAACAGAAACAGCAGCAGAACATAAAATATTATTTTCTGTTTCTATTTCGTTGCCTATGCAGCAACACAAAACAGAAAAAGAATGTGTGAAAAACGGAGAGTGCATAATACGCAGGCTCGTCTCGAGTTGTTTCTGTTCTGTTTTTACAGAATTTGAATGTCTGTTGTTGATTCTGTTTCTGTTGCAAATATACTGAAATCTGTTTCAGTTTCTGTTTCTGGATCCTGTCACTTTATAGCTTGAATGGTCACAATTAAATCGCTATGTTTGTACAATCCTATTTCAATTAAAAGCTAATTTTATGATTGGCAAATCAAATACTATAATTTTTGGTTGGAAATTACAAGAACAAGAAACAATTTATTCATAGAAAATAATCGCAATTAATGTGTAAAATGTCAAATAAACCAAACACAGTTTTCCATTAAAATTATACGTATAGTCAATCATAAGTTACAATAGGCATTAGATGAAGAACTTTCCTCCATTATTGAAAAACTTATTTTAACACAATACACACACATCCTTTCGCGCTATTTCCATCACGTAACATTAAATAATGGATTCCTTAATTGCTTCCTATTACGAGTATGTTATGTGTTATTTTATTTTCTCCAAAAATGCCATTACGTGCATTCTATATACAATTACATAAAATCTTTATATGCACTATTTGCCAAACGCTATGGGCTATGGGCTTTGATGCTTGTCGGCAGAAATGCTTTTGGCTGTTGCCAACTGCCAGCATCAGTACATATGATAGGACGACGCGCGATATGTAACATACATCAGTGGTCGTGAGTCCTGAACGTGTACGTACTTTTTACAGCGAAATGAGAATCGATAAACTCATAATCATGGACATATCATAAGTTGGATACATTTTTGTGACAGTTTTTTGCCAATAAATTTTTATCAACATGATTGGAGCTTTAAGAGTTTTCCATGATCATTAATATTTCATATTTTCCTAATTTTTTTTGTGGGATATTAATAGAGTAATCATATTAATATTTTTAAGATTGGGAATTGCAATTTATAAACTGCTTATTTAAAATATTGGGTTTTGTGGTTTATTATGGATTCAGCTTAGTTTTGTATTTCAAGTAGATCCCCATGTGTTTCATAAAATGAGCATAGATGCTTTTCAACATATTAAATAGATGGACGTCACATTTCTCTTCATCAAAATCCATCAAAAACAGTCAAATTTACCGCAAAGTAATGGCATTGACATTTTTTCCGATATCCCATCAAAGCAATCTCTGCAATCAATTTGACGAACGGTCAACTTTTTATGCAAATATTCCGTTATTATATTTTATAACAAAGCATTTTTAAGGATGTGCATAGTTAAGAGACATTTAAATGATAAGGTCTTTAAAAAATGTTTCTGTATTGAAATAACTAATCATCAATCAGAAGCTTTTGCATTGGTTAAAAAAGTGGGCTTGATGCCAATCATTATTAAGAAGAAAACTGCCCTCATTTCCATAATAATTATTTCTATCGTTTCACAAAGAATTCTCTTCACTTCCTTTTAAAACACACACACATCATAAATATCAAAAAAGTTCTCGCGTAACTTGCATAAGATCCTTAAATTGAATACCACAGATAATATCAATTTGGCACACACCACAGCACGTATTATCAAATAATGCAAAGCACATTCATATTCATTTCTCTGCCTTCCGCAATCATCATCGATTCTTTCATATATAAGAACCAAGAAGCAGTCAGTTCGAAAAACAAAGACAATCTCGCAGAAAAAGCTCAACTTTGAGATAGTTTTCTGTACTCTTTGACAAAGAAATAATGCTAACAAAAAACAATAACGTGTAATAGCTAAAGTTGGTTCTTGTATATTGGATGGCAATTGAATTATAAAACACTATACAGTAATAGTTCATGATCAGTCATCCCCGAAACAGCATTTAGATATAGTCCATATAATTTATATAGATTATAATCCTGCGTTCTGCATGTATGTACATAGTTGTATGTATATATTTAAATGTGTTTTTGATTTCGCGTTGCTGCCTCAATACCTACATGTGTGATGTGTGTTGTTAACGTCTAAAAATCCTAACCAACTAAAACAATATCAATGGAATAATGTAACAAAAAAAAAATGTTAATTAAAAAAAACGAAATGAAAAAAAAACGACAAATAAAAAAATCAAACAAACAAATAAAACAAATTTAAAAAAGAAGATGGAATGGAGAAAATCCGTTCGTCTGCACAACCAAATCAAAGATATATTGTTGAAACAATCACAATGACTACAGTAACAGAGCGTCGAATTGTTCGCGAAGCCTCAGATGGTGCAAACCAACAGCCACAACCTGTACAGTCTGTAGAACAATCGACACATCAACAGCAACAGCAGCAACTACAACAGCAGCAGCAACAGCAACACCATGTTAATGATAGTAACATTACTGCCTCAGTTAGCAGTAACACAATTAATGCTAATGTAACCGGAGGACACATGTTGGCCAACAACAACAGCACAGCGGCGCAAATTAGTGGCATTTTAAAGGGTGGGAAATTGTGGAAGAGCGAACCAAATCAGGTAGAAATTACTGAAACTCTAACAAATCATTTTAAAACATCAAACTAATTAAATTATGTGCAGTGCGACGACATTAACAACGTCACATCCGACGATGAGACTGGCTCCAAGCGATCCGTTCGCTTTACAGACAATACCAAAGATAACTCCGGTGAGATGGCCCGTGAAATTTGCGATGGTCAATCGGATCAGCAAGCCCAAGAGGAGCAACATTGCATACAGCATTTGACTGAGGCTGTACCAATGAAAAAGCAGTCCAGTTTGTTTCATAACGCGCTGAGACCTAATTCGGCAGTGCGCCAATTGTTTCCCATGAACAACACCCAGCAACCGGTGGCCACGTTGACAAGTGAAGCGTTGCGAGCATTCGAGGAGGCTAAGCGCACCCATCTAACACCAACCACCACGTTAATACAAAATGACGCGGAAACGGATACGATTCGAAAAACTATTGAACGGAATGCACTAAGGAGGTCGTTGATTAAATATGAACCAAAGTAAGCACCCTCCAAATAAATTGAATTAATTTTTAAATAACTCGTTTAATTTAAACTAAATTTTTGCATTTTCCAGGAAAAAGGCAAATCGTTCGGAGACCTCATTAGAAGAACGTATCCGTCTGTTGACATGTGATATAGATGAGCCATTGCCCGACAGTGGAAACGATAAAGATGCTGCTGAGAATCAGGCGTACGACTTCAATGAGTTGGAGCGCCGCGATAGTCCAGCTGGTGAGGAGAATCCACACCAACCCAAATATAATCCGGACAAAAGTTTCTCTCCAAGTTCATCGGCTTCCAGCTCATCAAGCGGCTCAACATCGGCTTACCGCAAAATCACCGACATCTTTAATCGGGATCGGCGTCAAGAGCGTATACCGGAAGCGGATGAAACTCCTATTGTAATTATTCCTCAGGTTTGTTTATTAAATTTAGTCACACACACGGGAACGTTTGCAAAAAGTAAAATTATTAAACCAGAGTGGAGCAATATTCACTAAATAATTACATAAATAATTTTCTGGCTCGTACTCTGGACTTACTTCTTCTCTTCCTCACTAATTTAGAAGCAAAAATCATTAGGAGTATCTCATATCATTTAATGTGACAGTTAAGTTATTAAGTTACAATTAAAATTATTATGATTAGAAGCGCTATGTCAATTTATTTCGAATCCCCGTGTATTGAATGACATCCGACGACCGACATGCATAATTATATATTTGAAAGCAGGATCCATTTTCTGTGGGTAACTTGTATTAGCTTCATCAACGTTCAAAGCATGTTGTTTGTGGCGCATGAAATTAAATACTCTCTGTTATGCATATTACAACAAAATTACTAAAGTTACCTAATTAACGCCCATTTATTTCTGTCCCTCCACGCATGTAAATTCAGGAATGCCGATGTCCGGCAGCACCAGACCTCGGTATGGGCGTCCAAATGCCGGCCGCACACACACAAATCCACCAAACACCGCCTCGCCAAAATGAGTCACGTCGCCAGTTCCTATCAACATTGGCTCCACTTACTGCCTGCGTGGCTGGCCAACGTGATGATCTTTCCTACTACACGTTGGCCGCTGGTGATCGCAACTCAACAGCCAGCTCACAATGCTCCGACTACAGTTTGGGCGACATCGAAGCGGTGTTGCAATGCAATGATGAGGCGAAAAAGGTTGCACCTGATGTGATTGCCGGCACTCCTGGTCAGGAACAAGATGAGCTGGCAGCATTCGCTCAACAAGAGGCAACACGTACAGAGCGCTTACGAAAACGTTATAGCGGTGAAAGTGCCACATCGGCGCCTAATTCAAATGCCGGTTCCGATGACGATGAGCAAAATGATTATGGTTTTAATAAGCGCCCATCAGTGAGAGGAATTAAGCCACGATTTAGTTCAACCAATGAGATTCTGCAACAGATGCAAGCCCAACTAGCTCAACCTATACTGCCACAAGTGCAGAGCCAAAATACACAAACAAATACGCTTCCAAAGAGTCATTCGCATGGTGTAAACTTGTCGAAACAACAACAACAGCAAGCTCAACAACTAGCTGCACATCACCAGCATGCGGCCACATGGGGTTATTATCCGCATGCAGTGGTGCAACAACACCAACAACAGCAACATCAGCAGCAGCAGCAACAACAACAGCAGCAGCAGCAGCAACAGCAACAACAGCTGCAACAACAACAGCAACTCCAACAAGAACAACAACTTCAGCAGCAAGCTCCTAATGCGAATTATTATCAAGTGTCGACACGACAGAATTACCAGGTGCCTGCTCCTGAAGAGACTACCATCTACCAGAATTGTCAGACGATGGCTTTGGAGCAACATTACGGTCATGCCTACGCTCGCAGTCCCACACGCCGGCCTGAGTCACCACCCCCATTAAGAAACTACCACCAAACAATGGTGCTGATTCCGTATAATGCCGAGACTTATGCCCATTTTACAACGAATGAGCAACAGATGCGACGCCACAACGTTCTCGAATATCAACAGGTATAGGCTTCATTTTGGTATAACAATTCCCACAATCACACTACACTTTTATCCTATTTAAGGTGACTCAACAAACGATTCGTGTCCCTATGGGTTATCCATTGCCCGGAATGCAGCTTCATGTAGTAGCGGGACGTGGCACCACCACACATGCCACTCACTATGCACATTATGCGGCACGACAACAAGCAGCAGCTGCTACTGCGGTGGCAACTTCAGTACCCACCGTTAATACTACCCAAACGCGTCAAACAACGTACGCCACTTATGGGCCGGACAAGACAAATGTCAAATTCACAGAGCGGGGTGTTCCAGAGGGAGCGGCCAGCATCACCCAACCCGATTGTGCTTTGATGATGTCGCCTACAACTGGTATGCAACAACAACAGCAACAACAGCAGCAGCAGCAGCAGCAACAACAGCAACAGCAACAACCACAACAGATGAGTAATCAGGTTCAGAACACCAGCAATATGCAACCGCCAAACTCAGCACAGAGTGCGGCTAATAATCATCCAAATGCAGTGTTTTATGCCATGAATGTTTGACATGATGAATAGTTGACTCGGTCACATCTTGGACTGATCTCAGTTATCCCATAACAGTTGTTTTGTTAAACTTAGATTTTTTTTAAGTGCGATTTCTTTATTTAAATGGGGTGCTCGCAGACTGCTGTGTGGCTTTAAAGACTAAAATGTAATTAACTAATTTGGTAGTTTTGTATTTATTAAACTTAAAGAAACTGTTAATTGCTTGTTATGCATTTTTGTTATCGAAAACAGTACAGATTTTTATAATGAGCCTAAAATTGGGCTTTCAATTGAATAATTAGACATATTTTTAAATTCGTTTTTATTTTAAAACATTGTGCAATTTTTAAATTACTTTGTATTATGCATCTTTGAATTACATATCAATTATTTCTCTTGCTTTGGCCACAAATGCTTAGTTACCTTACGACAGTCCAAGAAATATTTTTTTTTTAAATGAATTAATTTGTTAATTTTCCAAAAACATTGATTTGAATTTTACATGCTTTATCCAACCACGAAAGCACTGCAACTATTAAGAAACGTGTATTATATTTTTGTAACCACACACTTTATGGGATTTTTCACTCTTAACTGCATTAATCATCAAATACGTAGTCTTTTTGATACACAATTATCAACATAAATGCGTTAGTTAAGTACTCGTATACATATATGAAAATTAATGGAACCTAGGAATTAGCTTAGGGGATGTCACATCTTGATCCCGAATAGTTTGTACATAAAATGTTCTAAAATAACAACTTGAAATACATACAAAAATGTATAGTTCTGTAAAATATAATCCATTTAATATTTTTAGCATTTATAAATCCACTCAAACCAAAAAAAAATATGAGAAAAACATAAATCCAAACATCAATAATTAATTATATTATTGTTTCAGTTTTAAATTAAAATTAATTCATTGTATTATAGTTAGAGTTTAAAAATACATTTAAGTAAAGAAGGTAAAACATTCAAGTAATATTTAACAACGACTGCAAACTGTTTTAAAGTATCAAATTGACGATTTAAAAAATATAAGGCATTACCTTGTTTAACTATGATCTATGCAGCCAGTTTAATTGTTATAAAGCAAAGACATGACTCCAAATCGTAAAACAACATTTAAATGCTTCCGAATCACTTTGTGTTCTCGACTAAATATCACAGAAAAGTTGGTTATCAAAAAAGTAAAAGTATATTATCAATTTTTCATTACTTGAGTAAACAATTAAATTGGAATAATCGAAAAAGACGATTATTTTTTGTCAGGCATCTTCAAAACGATTATTTTCACCAATCTTTCAAAGTTTAATACTAGGAATATTATATAATTTGAAGATAAATTTGGTTCTCGACTAAATTTCACTCAAAGAGAATTTCAAGGATTTTTACGTTAAATTTTTTAATTAAATTAATGAAATATTTAATTTAAAGTAAAAAATAATGCTTTAAAAGCAATAAAATTGATTTGTTTTAAATGTTCTACCTTTAATTGAAACCATTAAACAAAATCATGTTTATTGAGATTCAAAAGTACTACGCTCAAAGAAGTACGAAAAATCTTGAAAAACTGGTGCTTTTAATAAAAATAAACGGCCGAAATATGTTTTTGTTATGCTGATTGTTTTAAAACCAACAAAACAAAATATAGAAAGATTTTGTTAAACTTTAATTTCGTACCGATAACATTCCATGACTGCGACCAAAACGTTTCCCACAATGAGGGACAAACCCCAGAAGTAACTGTTTACTCATTCAATAATGAGGATCATGTTCAATTCAACTAAATCTAATTTCACCATTATTTAAATAAATCGTTAATCGGGTTAGATTTAATTCTCAGAGTATATGCAACTAGCTTTAATTATAAATAAAAAAAATTGAAAAAAAAAATTGAATTGTGTCATGGTTACATAATTGTACTTAGTAACCTCGTTGAAATGGAGAAACCCCAAAAAAAGAAACATTTAAAAGTAAACTACTTAAATATACAATTGAAACAATAAACGTATGTGCATATAAAAAATTATTTATTAAATAAAAACCAACTTAAAATACAGCTACACGTATTATCAAATGTTAAAATTTAAAATTTCTGCATCGAATTCAAAGAATGAGAGGAAGCAAAAATCGAAAAAAAGTATTGTATTTCAAAATAAATATATATTATATTAAATTTAAACAAAATAATCTAAAATACTTAAGACTAACAAAGAACATAGAATTTATTTAGAAACAAACAAAAAATTAAAATCATAATATTATTTAATTGGTTACAAGTACGATGAAGGGTAGTAATTGATTGACTAATGAATTATTTTGTGGGCTTTCTCTTAAAACCTGTTAACAGTAATTTTAGTTTAAAAATCCTTTTTTAAGACAAACCAAAGATTATTTGATTTGAATCCAATTCGCATCTTTATAAGTCTTTGTAAAATATGTGTAAATAATTTCAGTTATCAATAATAATAATTATTAAATCAATAGTGAAAGGATTTTTGAGTTGGCTATATTTTATCAAATTTATTCTCTGCATAAACATTTTCTTGGATAGGTTCTTTATATTGAAAACTGTAAAAAAAGATGATGCGATATTAAAAATATTGCATTTTCATTTACACATTGTTAAAATAATAATGGCTTTTGCAACCCACATTTTGCATAGCCAATCTATATTTTCGCAAAATTATTATTTTATAAAACTGGTGGAAATTTAAAAAATATGAAGAAATTTCTTTCATCATAAACTCATTTGTGCTAAATTTAAATTTAAATTAATTCAAAGCGTTTTCTACAACAGAATGCATGTAGTCAAATAGATCCACATAAATGACATTCTAAAAAAGATTTGTGGCCTATAAATAAAAATTTCTGAAACAATAAACGATTACAAATCTTAATTGCCATTGTTTAATCTTAAAATATAATTCCACAAATTGATGACCGATAACATGGTTTTCATTATAAACAAATTTCAATTCCATTAAAAAGTTCTCCCCAGCATTGACGGTTGCATAATAGCATGCAATTATGTTTCTATGATTAATCCTTTTAATGGAAATAAAGCAACCCCCACAACACAGACTCCACATAACGTTATATTTATTTATTTATCCGCATTGTAAATAGCTGTCTAAATAGTATGGCACTACATGGAAAATCGATTGATTGCAGATGTTGTTTTTATTCAGCTTTTAACCAGAGTCCATAAAGGTCACGTGCCTTCAGCGCATTTATATATACATTTAAAAAGCGAGAACTTTTGCATGCAAACGAAGTGCGATTGAAGGATTGAAAGCTGTTGTTAATATTGGATTGGAAATACATGACTCAAAGCAATAAAACGTAAACGAAAGCTAAGAGCTCCTGCGATTTAATGTGTGTAATTAAAATATATTTCTGTAAATAAACATTATAAAACATTGATGCAGCTGAAATCCAAAACAATATTTAACATGCAAATAATTTGTATTTATTTTATAAACAGGTAAAAATAACGTGCAACAAACTTCACTGAAACAATGTTTTTTTATTGGTTTTATGTTCGTGTAACAAGTTGCAGCAAATTATAAATTGATTATATTAAGAGTTTATGAAGAAATGTTCATCAAATATAATTATACAATTAAAGGATAAAATAAATTCTAATTTGTATTTCTAACATTAATTATAAAATATGTTATTGTGTGTTTAATTTATTTGTACTCCTTAAAGAAATGCATGAAAAAGCCACACTCTCACAATTTTTCGCTTTGCTTTAGTTTTCCGGGAGGTCATTGAATCTTCAAAAAAAAATGGTTGTAGGATACAACGTGATCTTGTGATAAATATGGAATTTAAGAAAAAGGGTGTGTGAGGATTCAGCCAATTGATTTAATATTCCTTTGTGGTGGACGCAGGCACAATGCACATTTTATATCATATTAAGAAACCTTACGTTATATAAAGAAATTAATTTACACAATGACACTCGTTTATAATTGAAAAAGTTTGTTAAAAATGTCAAGTTCAAAATTTGAAAACTCAATGTTTTAACGTAAATAATTCAAAAACTGCTTGTTCCAGGGGAGGGGTATTATAATGTTCTACAATACATTATTGCTAATATAAAATAAAATGGACGAAAATTCAAGGTCAAAATTAAAAAATTCAAGGTCACATTTTCCATATCTCAGAAAAACTTTATTAAATTGTAGTTTGTTGCAGTCGTATATGAACTCCTACCTCATAATTCCATAAAGTTTGTTTTCCATTCGTTTTGACTTCAAAAGTGACAATGAATTCCTGATATAATAACTAATTAAATTCACGTCTGCTCCTATTCACGTCACTCGGTTGGACAAAGTTATGCAACACAGTACATAAGCGTAAGGGCATTAGGCAACTAACACGATTTACACGTTACCCAGCAAAACAGGGAGCAGTTGTGAAACGCGACGTAACATGCTAAAATGTGAAGTTGGAAGGTTTCTGAAAATAACAATTTAGATTACATTTTTTTGTGTGTTTATACAGTTCGGGATAATTACTTTTCATATTTCGTGATTTTAGGAACCTGATAACTTTTTTCTAATATTTTTTCATGAATAAAGTTGTAGTGCAATTTAAAGTTGAACACTTAAACATTAAAAAGGAGCAGTGGCGTAACTAGAAATTAAAGGCCCCCCCCGCAATATTTGCCTGACTCTCAGAAATTAGTTGAAAATTTTTTTTATCTTACTACATAATAAGAATGCATATTAAAACATAATTTTCATAACAATAATATTTTTAATTTATATACGACCCCAAGGGCATATAGAAATATTTGTAATCCGACTTTTTTCGGAAAAAAAGTTGTTGATGCAGAAACTCGTTTTGACACCCCCTGAGTCCAAAAAAGTGGTCTAGAAAAAATGTGTAAAAGTACGTCCGTACGCCGTACGCCGTACGCCGTACTATAGAAAAATGGTCGAAAAAAAAACTTCTAAACTACTGAACCGATTTGTATGAAATTTTTTTGTAAACTATTAAACAAAAATATAAGAATAGCATCTTCGATTTTTCAAGGTCAGATCCTTCAAGGTCAAGTTATTGCCAAAAGAATTTTTTTTCGTATAGGGGCTCAAAAATGGGTCCTACGATTTTTTTCATTTCCACAACAATTAATCTTCAAGGTATCTTAAACAAAACTGCATATATCCTATATCCCGCTAGATGCTCCTTCTGGCGAAAAAGGGGGTGGACAAGGACAAACCCCACTTTCTATCTCAGCCACCTTGCACAATATCAAAAAAATTCTTTCAGATTATTGTAGGATAAAATAAGATAAGAAAATTTGCGGAACATTTCAAGGTCAAAATCGAAAAATTCAAGGTCAAATTTTTTGTATCTCAGAAACCTTTAATATTATTTTTTTTTTAAATTTCACATTATTGTAGGCTTAAATGAGAGAAAAAAACTTGCTGAACATTTTAAGGTCGAAATCGGAAATTTCAAGGTTCGACGTACGGCGTACGGCGCACGTATCTCAGAAACCCTAACTATTTTTGAAATTTTTGTTTCACATTATTGTAGGAATAAATAAATAAGAAAACTTTCTGAACATTTCAAGGTCAAATTTTGAAAACTCAAGGTCATATTTTTACAATGAAAATTTTTAATTGAAATACTATATGTTTTAGGGTACTATGATGTTATACATTATTGATAATCTCAATAAAACTACCAATTTTGGACAAAAATCAAGGTCGAAATTAAGAAATTTCAAGGTCAAATTTTTCATATCTCCTAAAAGCTTTTTTTTGTATTGCAACAAAACATTTTTAATTATTTTAAGGCATAATAAATATAAATGTAAAAACGAAGGTTTTTGGTTAGTATTATAATTGAAAATATAAGAAAGAAATCATAGGAAACAATAAATAAATAAAGCTAAGAAAATTGACATCAAAAATGTTTTTAATTAACATTTTTGATGTCAATTTTCTTAGCTTTTTCAGCCTCAATCGCTAAAATTGAAAACGTAATCTATTTTGCGACATAGATGCCCTTAAATAATTTAGAATATTTTTAACTTTTTGAAATATCTTTCAGCACTAGCAGATGTTATGGAAATTGAAAAAAAAAATATATATATTACTTCATTATATGATGATATAAATCTAAAATGGATGTGGCTTCTTTTATATCGTTGCTAAATTTATGTTTGTATAATAAAATTTGTATTGGGAAAGCAGAACTAAAGACGGTATTGTGCTTTTGAATTAATCTGTTAGAGTTGGTATCTAATTATTAGTTTTATTATTTAAAGGTAACAGTTTATCAGGCAATAAAAATTATAAAAACTTTGAAATTTTAGACATGCTCCCAAATCGACGCTGTATTATCCTAAAATTATATCTAAAATTCTGTTAAAAACATTGACTTCAAATATTATTGTTTCATTCAAAAATCGATGATCTACAAAAAAATTGATCGAAGTGTCACTTCACCATTCTCACTCTTTTACTTTTAAATTCAGGCGAAACTCAAAATTGTTTTAATATACTCTTTGATTTATTCAAAAATTTACTGAAATTTTTCCGATATTCATCAAATTTATTTGAAATAGTCCTTTAAATATCATAGGCCCGAATTAAATTTAATTTTTGCAATATTTTTGATATTTTTTGTTTAAAACTAAATTAAAACGAAAGGGAAACAACTGCAGACCTCTAAATCAATATTCTAAACATAAATAATATAAACATATAAAATAAGGGTAGACTAAGATTACTACAGTCTGTTGATGAACCGATGCAATAAAGCATACTTTGTTTAACTAAATATAAGGGCCAATCTTGTTAGACGGACGCATAAACAAACGAATATTACTACAATCTGCTGTGGGACTAATGAATCTTAAACATATATTTCAGTTTATGATCCTTTTGCTAAAACGAACCTAGCATTTAGCACACTCGAAATAAAGATCTAAATAGTAACATAGAATATTATATTGATGCATGGGAAATGGGTTATATCTGAATTTTTTCATAACTGACCAAAACTGAGCGATTAGGTACAAATTTTTTTTTTTGTCATTTTTTACGGGCCCCCTGATTCATTTTTTTTAAGGGCCCCCCCGCGATCGCGGGGCCTGCGGCACCCTAGTTACGCCACTGAAAAGGAGTCACAAAAAATCTCCTAGTCAGAATGATATTGAAAACCAACCAACGAACGTTTTGAACATTGTGAATTGTAATTCAATAGCTCAAAAATTTTGCAATTGTTATGATTTTTCATTGTTATTTTTGTGTATGATCAATTTCATTATTTATACCCTCATTTAACCTTATTTTGTCCAGTTATGTATTATGTGAAATAAGCATGCGGCCATGTGGACGCTGAAGCTAAATAAGGAAATAATTAATTGTTCATTGATGAAAGAAAACGTTTTTGTACTATTTTCAGATGAAATGCTTTCAACACGTTTTTAATAAAGTTTATTAATAAACATAAAGACATTAATTTTAACTCTACCTCGTGATGACTTTTTACTTGACTGCCTTTTTGTTTACATATTTTGCTTTTGATTTGTTATGTAAATAGTCGCATGCTGTTTACCATGTTTTTATTGCGATTATTTTCAATCAAGTATAATTATCAAGAGGGATTTACTTATCTTTTTTTAAACTGAATATAAACAATGGACCGGTTACAAATATACTTTGAAGGCGTATTTGTATATATGTTTTTTTTTAAACAATTATCTATTATTTACTGTGGTTCTTTTTCAATTTTTGCGCTGAATTACTAAAAATAACTGTTTCACAAATATATGTAGGAAAAATCACTGTTGGTTCTTAATACCGTAGCATCATTTAAGAATCAAATCCACACTAAATTATACAAAAATAGTTTCGTATGTTAATTAATTAAATTATTATTCCAATTTGCGCATCTAAAATTATACACAATGCACGATAAACTTAAATTGAATCAATTAACGTATCTGATTTTTATTTTCCTGCGTTTTAAGGATTTGTTTCACTGAAACTATTTTTTTGGTTAAGTTTTCAACTCAAAAACCCTTTAATTTAACACTACTTTTGCTGCTGAATTGTCTTAATCATTATTAATTATTGCGTTTTGATCATAATAGTAATAAAATTAATTTTAATTATTTTGAACGCAATTCTCTTTTGTAAACTTAAATATTTTCAGAGATATTAATTATTAATTACTAATTTACATATACTTGGCGTTGCAGATGTAGAAGATTTATGCCTTCCCGAAAGTCAAGAAATTAAAAAAAAATAATTAAAGCAAAATTAAGGTTTTATTTTATAATGTCATCTGAATCAACACTATTTGCAATTCGTACAATATAATAACCAGAGTTAAGCCAATTTGGAAAATAGGTCAAGACCAACTCGTCCACATACAACTCACATATAGGCCAACGCTTCCAAAAGTTTTTGGAGTATACTCGTTTTGTGGAAATTTAATTCCATATCCATACAATTAAACTAAAAATGAAAATAACTTTTATAAAATAATCCTATTTTATCTCAATACAAAACTGAATTGCTATTGTTTCAAATTGCTTTTCAAATATGTAATTAATTACAATGAACATGAAGGTCAATGGATGCTATATATATACCGTAAATAAATAATATAATCCATACTCAATGTCTTAAAATATGAACGAAGAACTGACAAACTTTCTATACAAAACACGTTATTAAATACGATATTGTAATAAGTACCGATACAATAAAGTTGGAATAAATAAACCCAGTGCAATGGCATGTGCAAAATACCATGATTAGTCCCCGCTAGAGGTTCCCGCCGTCCCAATATCTCGTCCGCTGTTATGCCACTTGCTACAACGCATGTTCACTTATACGAGATCGAGAAAATGCCGCATCACCTACATACTGGTGGGTGTTTTATTATTGTTATTTGAGTTATTATTGTACATATTGGGCAGTAAAATTACTCACGTGTAATACTGCGTGATCAAACCGCCAGACGACATCCGTCCTTTTCTGGTGCACTGCTGTCGCTAGTCAGTAGTCACCCCGCTTGGAGTGGAGCTTTAGCTGCAAATCATATTGCAATGGGCGAAAAATGTATTTCTCCTTCGGAATATACGGTTAACGGTAGTCCGTACTAGGTAAATTACTGTACAAATACAATTTAGTTCAAGACGAGCTTTCAAGTTGAGAAGACCATAAATACTTATAAGAGACGTTCTTGTGCATGTTAAGCCAATTAAGTGCGGTGAACTATTGTTTAGTTAATTGTCAAGGATTGCAGAATATTTGAACAGCAAGTTTTGGGTGAAAAGTAAAACCATAAGTGCTGTTTAATAAATTGTATTAAATTGAAGTGTTAAAAGTCGAATCAAAATAAAGTGATTTTATTACGGAAAAAAAAAAATTTGAATTAATTATGAATTGTTTCAAAAACATTTAAAAGAAATAAAGTAAAATACAAAATTAAAGTGGTTTTGAATATTTATTATAAGTGTTTTTTTTTTATAAATATTGTAAGTTTTTGAGAATTTTTAAATAAATTTTGAAATGTGACTAAGTCTGAGTGGTGCATTAAAAAACTGAAATTACTATTGTTGATTAACATTTAAAAATTCATCACCCAGAATTAAAAGCTTTGATTAAATTATTAAGCAGAAGCTACAATTTGTATAAATTATAAATAAAAACGATAGATAGCAAATTATCTGCGATGCAAATGATCATTGCCAGCAAGTACATTTAATGAAGTCACGTTTAGGACAATGTGATGCCGCTATTTAGGCCTTACACTTTACAGGCACTTGCATTTATACGCACATGTTTTTAATTTCCAAACACACATATCAATAATAAGCACACATGTGACTGACATGCTCAAAGCGTTCTCGCTTGAAAACATGTAATGACCGAATTGTGTGCTGTCTATAGTCGTTTTCATCACATACAGTTACTCGCGATTAAGATCATGTCATTATTTTACACAATTGCATAAGTGCTTTAGTAAATACGATTTGAGACTCTAGCCTTTATGATGAAATGGCGTCACATATCAAAGTGTAACGGCGAACCATGGTGTTTGCATGGAATCAGTATACGGCTCAACTCACGTTGCAAGCGTGCACGAGCATTGCATTATAATTGAAATTTTTTTTTTTTGTCGCAATTTCTTGCGCTATATCCTCTAGAGTCCAGACATTAATGTTAGATGACACTGCGTAGCAAAATTTTCTCAGCACAGGTTATATAAGTCAAGTTATTAAAAATTCATTAATGTTTTAATTGTAAAAATTGCATATTTTATGTAACTAAAAAAACTCATTTAAAATAAATTCCGAGCAGGAACTTAAGTGCCTTGTAAGAAACAATTTAAAAATTTAAACTGATTTTGAAAAAATGACCTGTACTATCTTTTTTTCAAAGAAAGCTCACTAACTATAACTAAAAATTGTTGCATCACCAAAATCTATTAGAAAGTGATGTATTTATTAACTGATTTTCAATTATTCCCTTCCAGGATTTCATATACAAATCATCAAAAATGGAAGCCGAAGGCTCAACACACGACACAAAAGTCTCAGATTCAGCATATTCAAATAGCTGCGGCAACAGTCGAAGGTAATTATTACGGGACATTCCCCTTAAAATTGTATGTAATCGAATCTAACAAATACATATTTAAATGAATGCAGTGAGAGCTCAAAATCACGTTTAAGTGGAAGCAACTCATCGGGGAGCAGTGGGTATGGTGGAAAACCTTCAACACAAGCCAGCAGGTGACTTCAAAAATCCCTTTCTAAACGCGTAGTAAATGGCGTAGTTAATGAACTTATTGATTAATTGAATTTTGTATTTGTTTAGTGACGTTTTGTCACATCAGCCTCCACAAAAACGTTCCAAAAACAAAGGACGCAAAAAGAAGAAACTCGTGAGTGGTGGGCTAAATATCTCCACCAATATTGATACGAGTGACGTGCAATCAAGTGGCAGCAATTTGGATTTAAAGTCTGAATTGCAGGGTTCTGCTCCAGATAAAATTCAAGGTAAAGATTTTAATGAAAAATATTTCTTCCATAAATTGTACTTAATTCGGTGTTCATGTATTTGTATAGAAATTTTTGAAGAAGGATCACATGACTCAAGTACAGGCAATTCAGCACGTGGAGACAATGGTGGTTTATTTTCGGCACCATTGCCTATTACAGGTAATAATTAGAAAAAATAAATCATGTTGTTCTTTTGTTTTCTATAAATAAAATTATATTATTTTTGTAAAGGTGAAGAATGTGCTAAAAAATCGTGCAAGCCCACAACAGACAATACAGGGGAAGGCAAGGATGTATCAATGGAGAGTAGCAAAAATGAAATAGGCTGCAATATTGTTGAGGTAAATCTATTTAAATCCCTATTGTGTTTTATTTATTTGTAAAAATAATTTCTATTTTAGGAAGGATTTTGTTGCGTGATTTCAATGCATGATGGCATTGTCTTATTTACAACTCCCACAATTACTGACTCTTTAGGATTCCCGCAAGACATGTGGTTGGGAAGGTCATTCATTGATTTTGTACATCCCAAAGACAGGTTTGTTCATTGCATTGTAACTTATTGTCCTGTTTTAGTTCTAAATTTATTTTCGTTTTAGATCAACATTTGCAAGTCAAATTACCTCTGGCGTTGCAATGCCATACACAGACAATCGCGTTGGCTCCCAAAAAGATTGCAAAAACTCTCTGTACGTTTTGCTACGGCGGTATCGGGGATTAAAAACTGAAGGATTTGGCATCACCGGAAAGGCAGTAAGCTATGAGCCATTTAAATTAGTATTGAGCTTCCGTGAAGCTCCTGAAGATGCCAAATCAGAAAATTCATCACCGTTGACACCAAACGGAAGCAGCATGCTGTTGGTAATTAAGGCAACACCCGTGCATAGTGTGTACAAAATGCCAAATGAGTTGATGTCCCATCGAAGTCCGAAATTTTCCACTCGACACACAGCGGCGGGCATTCTCACGAATGTTGATGGCGCTGCAGTTTCGGCATTCGGTTATCTACCACAGTATCTAGTCGGACGTTCTATCATGGAGTTTTATCATCCAGATGATTTGTCATTTTTGAAGGAAGTCTACGAGACAGTTATGAAAAAAGGCCAAACGGCTGGTGCTTCATTTTGCAGTAAACCGTATCGGTTTTTAGCCCAGAACGGGCATTATTTGACATTGGAAACGGAGTGGACCAGTTTTGTGAATCCATGGTCCAGGCAACTGGAATTCGTCATTGGCCATCATAGGGTTTTGCAGGGTTAGTTTAAAGGGAGCTTTTTTTTTTATAAACGACCTTATATCTAAATCCAATTTTTCTTTAGGACCATCATGTGCAAATGTTTTTGCAACTCGATTAAACAATATGCCACAAATATCTGAGGAATGTTTACAAAAAAGTATATTGCTACAGAATGAGATTCTGTACTTATTGACCGAACCTGTGGCATGCCCTTCGGACACTGCGAAGCAGCAGGTGTCAAAGCGATGTCAAGCGCTGGCCTCATTCATGGAAACACTAATGGACGACATTACAAGAAATGATCTGAAATTGGATCTACCACAAGAGTCCGAGCTGACCATTTCCGAACGGGATTCAGTGATGTTGGGTGAAATATCGCCCCATCATGAATACTACGACAGCAAAAGTTCATCAGAGACACCTCCCAGCTACAATCAGCTCAACTATAATGAAAATTTGCAACGTTTTTTTAACAGCAAACCAGTGACAAGTAGCCAAGAGAAAGTTACAAATATCGATCATACGCAACATGATTACTCAGAAGGTCCCGATTCAAGACAGAACCTCAGTCCAGTGCAATGTTTCGATGATAGCGGTCAAAGTGGATCCGCTGAAAATTTAAGCTCTGGCAGTAATCTTCAAATGGAGAGCATTACAAATACCAGCAATACAGGCACTGGTACATCATCAGGCAGTTTTCAATTACCATCTCTCACAGAAGCACTCATTTGCAAACATAACGATGACATGGAAAAGCTAATGTTAAAGAAGCACCGCGAAGCACGTGTGGGTGTACGAACGGAGAAAGCTGCAAAGAAATCACACGAACACGTGACAACGGCGGCTCATGGCCTCAAGCGTAGTGGCTCCCACTCATGGGAGGGCGATGCTCATAAGTCATCCAAACACTACCATCTCTCCGACTCGCAAAAGGACGTGTACATTGAAACTGGCCTCCCTAGTATACCAACACTAATGACGGCTCCCATGCAAATTGAGCAACACAACGGTTTGGTGCAGTTGAGTAGTAAAACAACAACGGTTGGTGCCTCGCCTGAGAATACCGGCCACTATTCTGTGCAACATTCTCCCGTGGATTTGTGTCCACCGTTTTCTGTGAGTCTTACATCACTGCAAAGCTCTCACATGGCCTCACCGAATCACTTTACGACGCAGTCAGCTGGTATTTTTCCAACGGTTTATTACATTCCGACCCCACAGACAAGAAATCCGCCAAGCGAACATCCCGGGCCACCACCTTATTCATTTCAGTATATGACCGGGTTGATGTATCCGCATCCACCGTTGTTTGGACAGCATTATGTGTATCCACATCCATCCATGTTGTTCCAATCACATCCGTTTCATTCATTATCCGCGTCAACAAGTTTGAACGACCAGATGGCTATGAATTTTCCAGTAAGTTTAGACTCTTGATACGTGCCTTATTGGACTTTAGTATTAACGTTTTGTTTATTTATTGCAGAAATCACCGATTCCCTCATCGACACAAAGGCCACCATCAACGGTTGCCATGTCCGACAAATCCTGTTCAATTCAAGTAATGATGGTTTGATGTTTTAGAAATATATTTCTACGAACTCAATCCTGCTGTTTTTAGTATTTATTTTATAGTGTTTTGTTCATGTGAATTCAATTAAGTTTTTCGATTGACACAGGTACAGTCTGAACATACGCCCAAAACGGAGTTAGCCGATTCGTCTGAGTTTGTAGGTGACTCTAAGGGTCAGGGTGGCAACTGCCCAAAGGTGATATTTAACTAAAATCCCTTCTATGTTTTGATTAGAACTGTGAATTTATGTTATTGTGTTTAATTGTTGTGAACGACGTGACAATAATTTGTTAAATTGTATGCTCATTTCGAATACAAACGATCCCTGTATATTCCAGGAAGTTAATGATGTACTTCCGATCCTAATGTTGTCTGACTGGCAATTACGATTGTTACAATAGTGTTTGTTTGAATTTTGAATACGATTTACTAAAAATTTATTTTTCTAATTTGATTAGTAGAGTGCATTTAAAAAATAAGTATTAACACCCAACAAATTCTTTTCATCTTCAAATACTAAAGACAGCTACGTAACATTTTCTTAAATATATTCATTTAGCTATTAATTATAGAAGACAATTTTGGCCGCTCTCCTTTCATTTATTGTGTGATTTTCTTATTTCTTTTGAGCAGCTTAATTCCACTGAGAATGGCACAAGCGATGACATGGACGAGTCCAGTTATTCCAGTTTCTACTCGTCTTTTTTAAAAACTGATGGTTCATCAGATGACGCACAACGTCCTATAACTGATGGCGAAAAGTTTTTACCCAAATTAGAGGTAAATTACATTTTCGTAAAATAAAAAGTCGGTTTTTTCTTAAAATTTTAAAATTGCTTTAAAGGAGACAAATTGGAGTGAGGCTTCATCTAGTCAACAACGGAAACAACGAAGGCGGCCTGATCCATCCTGGATTAGTGAAGTTAATATTACATCAGAGCTTGTCTATCAATATCAGATTGCCTCGCGCACCATGGACGATGTTCTGCAATCAGATGCGAATGCTTTGAAAAAACTCAATCAGGTATTTAGCGAATTAGCTTTACGATTACTTACAGTGTATAATAATTGTTTGTAAAATAAAAAAAGCCGAATCAAGTGAATACGCAATTGGAGCATCTGTATCTTGATTTGGAGCTGGAAGAACTATCAGCAAAATTATCGCTCAGCGATACAACCAATTCAAATAGTAGTAGCAGCAGCGGTGAGGAGGAGGAATCAATGCGAAGACGCAAGAAGAAACATCATAGTGGAAAGACGGCAATGATTTATGAGGAAAATGCACCATTTCCCCCTCCCGAGTAGTTTTACAAATATAATATGTATAAGTATTTTTTCTAAAGTTACGTTTTATTGTAATTTTATGTGGACTTCTAATTAATAACTCTTTTGTAAGATCTTTATAACTAAATATTTTTGTAATTTTATGACTGTTTAATATTTATTTACGTATGTTTAAAAAAAAAAAAAAAAGCAAATTACATTTACTGTAATCAAATATAATTATAATGAATATAAAAATTGTTTATTGCATCTTCACTTCAGTTATCGCCGCTTATCCTTAACGATCCCATGTTGATATCAAACTCTTTAAGAATAGCTGAATTATCAGCATCACCAATTTTTGTCAATGACTGCACCAATTGTTGATTTTCCGGATTAAGTTCACACAAATTGCGAATTGCTATGATGCTCCACTCTCGCAGTAGGGGATTACGTGCATCAACTCCGGTGCAGTTCAGTATCGCCTCCATGATTTTCATTTCCCGTGCCATCTGTTGATTCTGTGGATTTTTATGCGACAAATTGGCCAGCGTCCGCACCAACATTGTTTTAAATCCATACGAGTAATCTTGCTCGAACGAGCTGTCTTCCGTTGAACTGGGAGCGACAACGCTCAATTTTTGAATCGGTGAAAACGCATTGTCGGGCTGACTACCAACATCAATGATGGCTCGCAGCAGGCATCCACAGTTGAGAAATAAGGATCCATCACTCGCCATAGCTGGCAAGTATGTGTCAATTCCGGATGCCATTGAGATGATATTCAACAAATCGTGTACCTCAAGCGCGATCCTTTTATTCACGTAGCTACTTTCAGTCTTAAGCACACAATCAGATGTTTTTTTGAATTCTTTAACAAGAAATTGCAATAGAAATGTGCTGATTTGCTGTTTGCTAGAATCGCTGAGTGTTAGGGACTCTCCAATATAGTACAGCAGCAAACGACGTTTTTTACGCTCTATCTTGCCAAATATTATCATAACATCACGGTTCGATTGCAGCAGACGATCCAAAAATAATTGTAACCATTCCGTTTCTGCAATATTTGCGGGCACAACCCATTCAAGCAGAGTATCCATTAACAAAAGAGGATCCAAATCGAGGGTTGAGCTGAGATGCATGTTGTAGAGAATCATAGTGCAAATATCCCAGTGGGTTCGCTTCAATGATAGCACTGAGAGGAGAAAGTTTGATTCTTGCGTCCACAACAGTTCTTGGACCCGTTGGTTTTGAACACATACATTTGCCAGCAGTAGCCATAGAAAACGGGAGTTTCCTGGTGAAAATGAATCAAATCCCTCAATTTTATTTTTGATTATTGGGAAGAATTCACTGTTTTCGACAATGGCATTCTGTACTTCTGGACCGATTGGACAGGATCTGGCTAGAAGTTTGCTGCATTCAACAGCAATTTCGATGTTCGAGTCACTGGTGGGAAATAAAGGATCCAAACAGCTAAGTAATACCAAAGTGATTTGTCGAATTTCATTTAGCAATTCGCTTTTATCTGGAAATTTTTCTAGAATTGGATGGCAAGTGCGAAGCCATTCCAGGCAAAGCTTGTCACTAGAAACTTTATATAATGTAGATATGGAAATCATTTTGCTTCCGTATCTTTGTAAAACTCTTCTCAAGTGTTAACAATAATAAATTATTAGCCGAAATAAAAACACAACTTTAAATAATTTTTTAATTTCCCCAAAGAACCAGCCCTTTGAATTCCGCATGCGAATCACAAAATAAAATTATATCTATTCGTGTTTTAAAAATGGAGATGTCAAATTTATGTATATATAACTTTAAATAATTATAAATATATATAAAATATATATATATATATATAAAATATAAATGTAAAAAGTATTGCCAATAGGGGCTACTTTCCAATCTGAATATACGGCGCAGTAATATATATATAATTTTGCGAAACACAAAAAGTCAAAACATAACCCCTAATTTTAAGACTTTCCTAAATAGTTGATGTTTTTTTAAATGAATCTGTAATAATATAAAATAAAATTTTTAAGAATATATTTAATGGAAAAAGTAAAGGAAATGTCTGATGAAGTACTTGTGGATGCTCTGCCTTATATTGATCAAGGGTATGATGATCCGGGAGTTCGTGAAGCGGTAAGTTTATACAATACATAATAAAAAACAATCCTAAATACAACTTCATTCAGGCCTTAGCTATGGTGGAAGAAGAATGCCGTCGATATCGCCCAACCAAAAACTATCTCGAACATTTGCCACCACTAAATACAACCGCATTTGAGACTGATCTTATGCGCAATGAATTTGATCGCATTGCCCATCGCTTGCCAATGGAGCCGCTTAGTATGAAGCGCTACGAATTGCCACCGCCACCACCTGGCAAAATGGCAGAACACTCGGCTTGGCTGGAGTGTGTAGACAACTCAAAAGCACAGCTGGAACATCAAGCGGTGCGTGCATTAAATTTAGAGCTGATGACCGAGTATGGTTGTGAATCGTGGAAGTCGTATTTGGAGACATTAACGGCGCTCTTGGCAAAGGCACAACTATTTTTGGCTGACCTAAAGAAGGACATTCAGGAAGTGAATTGGCTGAGAAAAAGCAAACAAACCGAAGCTGGTGAGAAACTGAAGTCATTGGAAGCACAGTGGGTGGTGTTAGTGTCAAAAAATTACGAAATTGAACAAGCATGTTGCAAATTGGAAGAATCAATTATGGAGGCAAAAATGTACATTGTGGCAGTTAACGCGCAAAGGCCAGTAAGGGCGGTGAGTGCTCCTGTAGCTGTGGAACAAAATGACGTTAATGCCGCAGATGTTGAAATGGAGGAACCGACCAATGAGCCGGTTGCTGAGAGTGAGGTTGGAAAAGAGATTCCCGCTGAAAATGGAATTGATGAGGCTGTAGCCGTGGAGGAGCCTATGGAGACACCAGCTGTAGAGGAAGAGGTTATTGATGAAAGTGTGGATGCTATTGAAAACAATTCGGAACCTCAATAATTTAAAATTTACCTTTTTTTTACAAGTCTTTTTAAAAATAAAATTAGTCATACGTACACTTAAAAAGGTTAATGTCGTTTATTTTGTCAACTTTAGGCTTAGTTAATATCAATACCAAAAATACTTGATATTATTAAAAGTTATGTATTTCCTTTTATGGATTTACTTGGGACTGGCTTTTGCGCATATGAATAAATTAAAAGGATCCGATTAAATCTGAAACAAATTATCAAAACAACAAAATTCTTTTTCAATTTGTTTATTTAAAAAAGTCCTAAACAAACAATATTCAAATTGTATTTATTTAAAGAATTTTAACTTGGAAATTGCGTATTTTAAATGTTATCAAATCCTAAAAAAGCAGATAATTTTAATTAGTCAACACACAATTTTTTATGGTAATGAAAACAAATTTTAAACAATTTCTACTAACCTAACATTGTTTGCTAAATCTATGTCTTGTATTACAAAATTCTTGGTCATCATGGTTTTTTATTTATTTATTAAATTGAAAGTCTTATTAAGCATGTTTTGTTGAAGTGTTAAAGATCCCTTTTTACATATTTAGGTTAGCAATTCCAAAAACCTGCAATTTTTTAAGTCATTCGTGAATATTAAGCCGGTATATTAATAGCTCGAGATGGTACTTGTAATGCTTTTATTTAAGAATTTATTTTATTTTGTTTAAAAACGCGAACTATTATTTTAAAGAGATATGTTTAATTTTAATGGAACTACTTAAATTGTATAAAACTATAATTGTTCATAAAATAAATGAGGCAAAATTATCAAGGTTAAGATGAATTGTGACAAAAAATCTCAAAATTCTTAATTTATTTATTGATTTTTTTTTAGTGGGAATATGAATAAGAAAACTTTTAAAATCTTTTAAACAGTCTTAAACTAAGGTCTTAAACCGTAACAATGTCATTTAAGCTTTTGAAAATTTCTTATTGAAATTTGTATAACTTTTATTTGGTTTTATAAAAGAGCTTCCAATTTTACATTTTTATTCTAACTTTATATTACATTAGGCAGCATTATTTCAAAATCTGCAAAATTTTTCAAGTCCTGCAATTTGACTTTAATAATTGAATTGATTATATTAGTACTCGTATTATTATTTTCTAAGCAATTTTTAAAAATTCCTATATATTTTGTCATCCATAATAATAAATGATAATTAAGGATTATGTGAATTTGCTATAATTTAATAATAAGGTTGATAAATAATACATTTCGTTGCGACGATATCAACATTAATTAATGTATTACTTAATTCTAATAATTACAATATTTATATATTTGCTTTAAAATGGATTGAAACAATATTTGACACCAAAACGAAACTAAAATAACAACCCTTTTCATCCCGATTCCAACAAACATATTAAAAACAACAAAACAAAAACATCTGCCCAATCATTTATTGCGTTAAAAATATTGTGTTTTTAAACAAAACACGACGAAGGCCAAAGCTAGGGCATCTTTTTATGGGCGCGTCGTTTTTTGAAGCCACCCATCTGCTTCAGCAGCTGTGAGTTTTCATCGTCGATATCAATATGAGGATCCCACAGACGTAGCTTTCTCGGAATGTATAACAGACCGATTAACGTGATTGCTAAAAATATTAATTAATTAATAACGTGTTAAAAATTTAACTTAAGACTTTAAAAGAGGGTGGTTTTGTGCTTAGTCTGCGGCACTAAGTACAACAAGGTGTCGTGTGAATGCGCAATGAAACAAACAATAAAGTTCTCGTAGTCACCACCCCCGTTTTTGCATAAGTAGATATTATAAATGGGTTATTTGCTTTAAGTGCGAACGTGAGTAACTTACAGTTTAGCACACACGGAAATATAACGTAAAAGTTCAGCGTACTGGACCGGAAATACAAGGCCTCGGTTAAATACAGCACCATGGAGAGGGCGAGTGAACAACCGCCCATGCTTACGACACTGTGTGGACAAAAGACAATGTGTATGATTTTTTTTTTTTCAACTCTGATAACGTCAACACAATATGTTGACACATGCACAACATAAACAATATAAACATGAAAATATGATTTAGCATACAGATGCTTGAAACCTTCTACATTTTCGTCGCAAAAATTGTTTACTTAAATATAAAATTTAAATGTTTGAAGTTATACACGTTCCTTTCACAAGAAATTATCGATGAAAACACAAATATTCAAAGTTTAATGAAACAACGTAAAAATGCTTTAAATACAAAACGAACATTTTAAAATTAATTTAACAATGCAATTTTAATTGTTAAGTTTTAACTTACGGTTTGTAGTGAATGTACAAAGTGCAATGCACCAACGCCACTGCCTTCAAAATGCAATACATGCCAATCAAGCGGGATATTGTGAAATCACCTGAAAAAAACGCGAGACATTTGCATTAGGGTAAAAGGTGATTTAATTACATTTTGATTGATAATAATTAGTATCGTGCCCATGGGGGGTCTAACACGCAAACAACAATACATGACGTGGAAAAGCATGTAAATCGCATATTGTTATCGGTCCTCCCAAATCACGGTTGTAGCGGAAAATGGAATGGAATTTGTTGTTGTGGCGGGGTTGTTTTTGTGCTGGGTGTATCTTGATCTAATCTACATAGAGTGTATGAGGGGTATGAAAGAAAAACTTTAACTTATTTCAAATTAAAGTAAGGATTATTTGAATTTCATTTCTTTCTATTTCGTTTGTATTTAATTTACAGTTATAGAAACAGGATATTTTTTAAGTGAAAAAGCTCCTTGCAAACTTTATTAAATTGCGAAAGGAAAACCAATTTAAAATTCACACGACACACATTGAAAACATTTACAAAAGAATCAAGGATATACAATAATTTAAGATAGCAAATTGATTTTAAATCTTAAATTTTTAATTCATTTCGATTATCTGTTTTGAGTTTTCTCATGTCACATTAAGAATGTATTTCACAAAGGACTGTTTAAAAATGTCAGTTGTATCGAATATATGCTAAAGGATTGTAAATAATAAAATTCTGAAGGGGGATTAACGTTACCTTGACCTAATCGTTGAAAATGACCTTAAACAAAATATAAATAAATTTATTGAAAAATAATTGTTTTGGGAAATTCAATTTGCATTTTACAGTAAATAAAAATCCTTTTCGTATATAAACGGTAAAGACAAGAATCCACAATTCATTAATAAAACATTTTTCATGTGTATTTTCAAATGATTTACCTTAATTTAAATCGAAAAAATAAAATAAAAGAAACACCCCTAAAAAGTTATGTAACCTTAATTAAATATCATCTTTAATTGCACATCAGAATTCATATAAAAGCACATTATGATATAATCGTATATCCTTTAAGGTGCATTATGTCAAATGCACTCAAGCAAATGGTCCATGTGCTTGAATTAAATGTCTGCAGTTATGCTCCTGTGTGACTCCCAGTCGATTTCAATCAAGCACATACAACACAGCAATACCGCAAAGATCATTGTGTGCGCATGAGACCGGAAATCGGTGAGGCAGAAATGTATACGATGTGCTAGTATGTGCATATTGTGCGGTTAGTAAAAAGCTGGCACTAGACACCAGTGATAACTGCGTCCTACCCGTTTTATATAATATGCTTAAGTATGATATATCATTGCAATTTATGATTTCCCAAGCACATGTGTTGTTTTAGTATAATACGAGTACATAGTTGGGTGTAACTAACGTTATCACACTGGAGGGCCAATGTGAGGTGATTTGGTTTTTCTTTTTGTCAAGAAAATTTCCGAGAATTTGTGAACCAAAAAAAAGAAAGATACGAGTATGAATAATATTTTGGGGAAAACATATACGAAACAAAGTGTAAGGTGGTGTAAGTAAGTGGCTTTATACACTGAGAGAGCGCATCCAAATAAAATCCACTTTTAGTTTTGGTGTTTTCTTGAACAGTTTTTTTTATTTATTTTTTTTTAACCGCTTTTTTTGATAATGTTTTTTTTTTGAAATTGTGTTAAACTTACAAATTTAAGTAGTAAGTAGATAGCATTTTTAAAAATTACTTATTCTGATTTTTAATTTTCTATCGGGAGACTGGAGATTGAACTTAAAACCGTTTCCTTGTTGCTACGTCCAGAATCGTTGGTTTAACCATTGTACAATATCATTTAATATGTTTCCATTTGTAAATATCACTTAAATATATTGATATATATGGGTTCGTTTTCTCTGAGTCTTTTCCCAAGTTTTAAAAACAAAGATGAATTCCGAAATTAAAACAATGCCATAAGGAGTGAAATGCGTTTTTTTAGATAAATATTATTTTCTTATTTAAAACAACATATATTCTTGTATTTTTTTCCCTCTACACATTTGTTAAAAGTTTCAGGATTATCTGGCCAAAGATTACTTTAAGAAAATGGAATAATGAATAAAATTGTGACAAAACTGACTTTAATTTCGACCACCCGAAAAGCAATTGCACTAAAAAATATGTAACTTAATTTTTTTACAAAAGCCATTCGTCAGCGCATTATTTCAAGTAACATCTAAAAGGTTTTTGAAATTTTGTAGAAGTTGTGAAGAATCTTTTTATTATGATAAACTACATCTTAAGCCGGAGGGAATGTTCATATACAGAAGATTGCAGTTTTAATTCCGAAATTATTGTACAGCAAGTTTACGTGTTGTGAGAATATGACACTTTAAAATTCATATAAAAAATATATTAATCAGGTTAAAAGCTCTTGCAACAAAAAATCCTTTAATTTATCATTAATACACGGTTACCTAATATTATATATTCATCATAATCCATTTACATGCATGTCAGCAATAATTACTTGCCAAAAATTAACACGTAACCGTACACGATATACATTATTAAAAATCAACACACACACATATACATAATAATTGTTTAAAGCTAGTTAGAAGTTAATTAATGAATCTACCACCATCCTCTGGTTCCTCCTTGCATATTTATGATACTTGGTGCCATAGATATGATGATGGATGAACAACGTTATTTGGAAGAGTGACATGAACTATTTCTTTAGTCTAAATAAACCCGCAAAAAATGTATTCTTGGGGATGAACACAAATCCGTGCTTAATATCGCAATCGATTGCTCTTCCGCGCGCACCAAAATTATGTAACATCTTTATTGTGCTTGTTACATATAAAAATCACAATAAAAAAGTTCAATACTCAGCGCTGTAGGCTGAAAGTCATAAATAATTTGTCTTGAAAGCTTAGACACAACTTTATTGATTGCAAGGAAAATGGGAGGAAATTATGTGTTGTGCTTCAGATAATCAGCAATGTAACTGTCAAAGTGATATGCTTTGGCACTTATTGGCATGTGTATCGCTTTAAATGTGTTTTTATAATTTTAGTTTTATTTCTTTCAAAGATTAATAAAATACTAACATAGTTATCACGAAAAAAAAATTTCAAAGATAAAAAATCGAAACAAAAATCTTCTGCATGATTTATGAATAATAATTTCGCCTCAGATTTTTTTCTCAACACCAGCATCCTTTACACAACATGCTGTTTATATGAAAATTTATGCACGTAGGTTCACAGCCACTGTTAAAGCACTTTGTAAATCGATTGCTTCCTTTACGTGCGGTGACGTTATACTTATAGTCGATAGTTCATGATTATAACTATAACTTATGTGGCCAGTGGGCGTAATTAATCCACTTGGGAATGCTACTGAGCATACAAATGGAGAAAGTGTTTTCCTTTGTTGCACAGTATTTTTGTGTTTACAGAATGTGCACAAATTGATGACCCAGAAACTCGATGTGACACCAATAGCTGCCAAAAAAATGGTGTGTAGGGAAAGACTGAAACAAAACTCTCATAGTTTAATTGATTTAAATTCGCTTTCCATTTCAAAGTGGGTTTTTATATTTGTTATTTTTGAGCGGTAAAGATCTTTTGCGGCTTTAAGAATTTTGTACATCTGGGAGCAAGGATCAAACAATTAATGCCGTATTCCATATTGAGCTTGATGCATGAATGCAGTGTAACAAAGTTGTTGAACTAGTAAAGCTTCCAAATGCATTTCCATCTTCAGACACTGCACTGCATTCAATATTGAAATACGAACAAATCGCAATTTTCAACGAATGTAAACTCTCTGGCTGTTTTCTACCCAAGGGATGCAAAACTAATCATAATTTATAACAGACAAAAATGTAATTTTCAACTTTCAAGTTTCAAGTGTGTTTGTTGAGCATTTCAACATTTTTGCAAAAAGGGAAATGAATTTAAGCTCACACATTTCCGCACATAGCGTTGAAAGTCGAAATCAGTTCCACGATGTCGCTTTTTAATCAAAATATATTCAACGATTATTGTATGACTGTATTTTACAAAAAAAATAAATAATTATGAAGCGTAATGTATTTTTATCGCCACGCGGGTATTTGCGACAGGATTTATCATTATGATTTATTTTATTGTGGCCACAGCTGGGGCTCCAACGTTATTTTAATGGTATAGTTATGATTTAAAATTAATAGAGAAAACATGAGCACGCAGCGGAGCCAATTATGACACCGCTTCCCATTAATTAATATAAAATGAGGGGTGTGAATGCATTGAGTTGAGCAACCCTTTTTCCAAATTATGGTGTAATCATAGAGTGTAACTAGAAAAGTATTACTTTTTAAATAAATAATATGCAATGTACATAAAAGTTTTTATGTGACATTAAGTTTAAAAATAAAAAAATTATCGCTATTTAACGAAAAATACCAGTGTCAGTAACAATATGTAGAAGAAAAACAAAGAATTTGACAAGATGAACAAACGATTTAACCAAACAATTACCTTCAATAAACTGTGTTTCCGAGTGATCACCTAGAAAGCTCCGCTTCTCAATGTAACTGCGAAAAGCCGTTCCCAAATCCATGAAGGCAACAAAGGCAATCCACCCACGAAACGCGTACAGCACCTTGCGCTCCATTTCACTGTGTCGACGCTCCTGATGGATAATGTTGAGGCTGTTTGGTTCGTGATGTGATGAATTGTGGACAATACGTCCTGAAATAATAAAGGAAACAGATGTTGTTTGTAAAAAAAATGACATTTATGAAATACAAAATTTAAAATTACTTTTTTATGCAAATTTATTTCATTTAAAAAAGTAAGGATGTTTGGAAAAAGTAAACGTACAAATAAGTGCACGAAATGGAAGCACATCGCATTGAACTTTCATAAAACTTTATGCAAAGTACTCGAAAAGAATTTGAACTTTAAACTTTAGAGTTACAATAAAATGGAAAAGGACACATATGCTGCAACTAGCAAATTGTTATCGTTAAATCACAACTTAAATATGTGCTTTAATATTACATTTAAATATTCATGTAGTTATTAGCAATTGTTCATTTTCGTTCAAACCAAACCCAAAAATAATTTGTCTAAAATATTTGCATAAAGTTTACACGAATTCACCCACAACGATAGGTCAAAGAGGGTTTTTCATTATGCGGCAGATCCTTTCATGTAAATATTGTGCTGATAAAAAAAATCATTAAAGCGATTATGAATGTACACTGGGAGGAAGGAGGTGCTGGTAAAATGTACTCTTCTTCCCGCTTTGAAAACCTATTGTCTTTAGTTTGACTATAATTCAAGATAAGTCACGAATTTGACTTCACGTCGGCCACCTTTAAATACAAAATGTGTAGAAACTTGAGGCGTCCGCCTGGATGATGTATGATAATGCACAATATAACTCCAATCTGTGGACAAGAAACAAGATGTTTTTATAAAATTCTTCACCCCTATAACAATACATTACTCATTACAGGGTTATTTTGGCATGTGTTTGTGTTGTTCAACAACAAATGCAAGGACATGCAAAATATTCGAATGAGAAAATCCTTTAAAGATGTGCCCAATCAAGTGAAGCTTAACACTTTTCTTCATCGTGTTTGCATTACATATTATATTGTGGTTGTGAGGAGTGCGAGGAAAGTTAGAAGGGGTCCACTTCAATATGCCGCATGACATAATAACAACGCGTATGTATTTTGTAAGCGTCTGTAAGTAATGGCATGATGAATACATGATAGTAGTACCGCCTGTTGTTTTCGCACTTTCAGTATGACATTGTGTCGGGAAAGCAAAATGCACACAACGATGATGAACCAAACAATGAGGCCCAAATATAGTCGATATATTTGAAAACAAAACCGCACTCTGAATTCATTCACGTGCAGACCAACGAAAACAATAAAATGGCGAATTCGTATAGTGTTGAGGCAGATGGTGTTTAAAATTGGGCAATACAATTTGGGAATTAGGCTGGAGCATATGAAATTATATGCATTCGGATTTTGGATTATTATACATTGGGGATTCAACAAAATTGGTTTTATTTCAACCACTTTTTTAATTGAATAAAGTGTTTGAATTGGAAGAAATGATATTATTAAATTGTTCAATATTGATGCATTTATAGAAATGAAAAATTATTCAAGAATTAGTTTCCTAAAAAGACATTAATAGTTAAAAAAAAGTATCGATTAATCGAACTAAATTATTGCCAATCCACTTTTTATTTACAGAAATAGATTTGTTACAGCACGCAATAACAAAACGAAACGGAAAGTATTTTTTACTGAAGCATCCTCGTCCTTTATAACGGCACGTCCTAATTTTGTGTTTTGTTTTTCCAACAAATTATATTGACCGCAAAATCGATTCAGAAATTTGACAAAAGGCTAAACAAATCAAGCACTAAATTTGCTAAATATATACGGAGCTATTTATTTTAATATCTATCTATTTTGTGTGCTTTTTGTCTAAACTGAAAATGCTCATATTTGTATCTGCTTTATATCAAGGGATTTACATTAAAATGAAAAAATTCCAAATGGAATAAAACAATGTTGCGTTTAAGATTTTAACGATTTTTACTTTAACTATTTTTTATTTTAAACGTGTAAATGATACGTATAATAAGACATATCGTTCAAATGGCTGCACATTTAAGGAGTCCAATTTCGAGTAAGGAAACCTCAAACGAAAAGTTCAAACGGAGTTAAATCACTAAATTTCCGTGGCCCGTCGAGTAGCCATGAGATAAACCAACCATCAAATCGCTTGTGCATTATGGCATGTTCTAATTAATTTGTCTTTAGTCACTAAGAAATAAACTTTATGAAAAGCATTTTAAAGCATTGCAGTAGTCAATTATGTCAAAATTTTAGAAAACAAGAAGTTACCAGCTTGTTATTTTAAAATTTAAATTTTTTTGTAAACTGATATTTAAAAATTCAAAGAATTATTGTTTTAAAAAAAAACTCTTTCAACTTTTTTGGTCCAATTTTAACGTTTTTGTAGATTGCTTCCAATTTTATCTGAATTTTTATAAAAACATTAATTTTGTCTGGGTCATCTTATCGAATGCAATTTTGTACTAAAGTTTATAAAAGCAGGATACAAAAGGAGCAGTTGCACTATTTCCACATCAATTTGAAAGAAGGATACATTATTTATATACGGATATTAAATTGGGTTATCAAGTTAGGTTGTGCTGCACATATTGCCAATAAATGCAATACATGCGACGACTAAATGCAATAAAAGTTGCTCCATGAAGTTAGAATCCATAAAATATTTAATGGTAAAAGTTGTACCTAAAAGTTTGTTATAATTTTGCTGTAATTGACAACTATCTCATGGGACTGATAATAAACAATGTTTATTATGCACTCAATATTTAATAATATTTTGTAGTTCAAATGCAATTAGTTATAGTAATTAATTACGACTATGAAAATTAAAGAAGTTAAATGGAAATATGATTGCATACTAAGAACCACACTTAAGAAGATTTTGTAAATGCTTTACTTACGCCTGTTTTTATCAAGAATATCGAAGTATCGAAAGGAGTTGCAAAAAAAATTTGTCAAGTGAAAATTTTCAGTTTTGCAACAATTGTACATTCGGAACAGTTTATATGTACTTCTTAAACACGCTTCAAATTAATTTAAAAGGATTATATGTTTATTTAAATTTGAAATACATGCATTGTAACAGATAATTAATGTGCCCATAGCACGCGTAAATTCATGAATATTGTACACTTAATGCAATTTGTTCGTGCCAAATATGCACCGAGAATCATGCCAATGCAGCACAAACAACAAAAGCCATATTGTTGTAACTTAATGTACATTGTACGTACACACATGTATTTAATTTCAATTGCATGTATATTTAATTCCATCAAAAAGAAATGTGAATGGCACAACAATTGGCTTACACAGCGCTAAAAGACACATTCGATTTCAGTTAGACATGACGATTGTCAACTGTGGGGTTGAGTGGGTGGGGTTTGGTTTTGTTGCGGATAATCCCGCTAACTAACGAATGTGTTCAATAAATGTGACTTGTTGGCTGTGCGCTTTGGGTGTATTTACTTGCCTTCGTAAAACATTGCTTAGCAAAATGGTGCATGTTACATTGTAATATAAAATGGATTTTATGGTTTGACGGCATGATACTGAATGCTGGGGAGAATCGAATCTAATTGATGCAAACAAAATTGTGTGAAGAAACATTATTTGATGAAACTTTGTTGTGTTTTGGAAATTTAGACAATTTTTTGAAGACTTTTAAAACACTTAATAAATTTCAAATAAAAAGCATAATAATAACATTTTTAATTAAAAGTGAAAAGTCTCTGTCATTCTCAATTATTCTCTAAACCGCAAATTGTAACTGCTCAAGCATTTAAAAAAATTGTTATAAAACTTTTGACCTGAGCGTCTTGTTAAAGTTACAATGATTATGCTTCTGCACAACTTCCATGCTTATGCGTTTGACAGTCTATAATTAAATAGTTAGGCAAATACCAGCTGCTACACTTAATTTCACCACATTCTTGGGCAAACAGTAAAATCAATACTTGCAGAATGATTTATCACGAGTGCGAACATTTTATTACCTGTTAATTACATCATTTTAACGCAAAACCATGATGGATGATGTTCTTTTACTTCGAGTATGCAAACCTACTTGACTAAAGTGCACACACTTGTACACTTTGAAGCTAAACATTTACATATTTGCTGATCGCTCGCAATAATTGCGAAAACAACCACCAGGCACCACCCGCCGGCATGTGGGTAAGAAAATCAACACCAACTTCCGGCCATTTAATTTTGCGTGTTTCGCTGAAGGGTTCGCAATGGTTGTCGTGCATTTGCATCAAATGTGAAGGACGCGTATTTAAACACAAGCTTTAATAATAATCATTTATTTATTAATTTAATGTGAAATTGTTTTAAAGTGTAAATTAAATAATTTTTATTTCGTAAATATTCTAGAAAACTAACTTTTCATAGTGTGGAAAATTTCTTTTGAGTTATTAAAAAGCATTTAAAAAAGCTTCAAACTGTTTAAAATTATTAAAACAAATAACACAATAAATTAATTTAATTTATTACAAGACAATTTGAAAATCATCGACCGAAATATCACTTTAAGTGACTTGTTTTGTCACTTTATGCTACTTATTTAGATGCATTACATAACTTAATAAGCAACTAGTGCGTTCGCATATTATGTCATCTAAGCCATCATCAACTCCACTTCGTGGCACTGCACATTTGACATTAATACGAACAAGTGTCATAATTCATACGAAATAGTGTACACATTAGTTATAATGTAGTGACACACATCCGATGATCTGCAAGTATTCCCAGATTGCAATTTCTACACACACACTGCATGCATATGCGGGGCATCTAAAACGTTGATGACGCTTCATGTTTGCAAGTCCTGGCACACAATGTGACAAGTCGTTTGACTGTACAATATATATCGTACACAATAATATTTTAAGCACATAAGCGCTAGCGAATATGCACACCGATGCGATGTACTGCCTCAGGACATTTGATAAGGAGTCAAGAAATCATTAAGGAGAATGCAAGTACATATTGCTTTAATGTTTCGTCGCTTACAATGCACACATTGCACCAAATCCAGTTGAGAAAACATTTCACATGAAAGTTGAAACACACATTGCGCAAGGAGGGAAATCTTTTGTTATTTATATTCGTTGCCACTAGCTGTGTATGACAACAACTTTTTAGGGTTTCCTGCATGCAATTCCCGCTGTGACAAGTTGGACTATGTGCGATATATTTTATGGAGATTAAGCTTTCACATTTAAACAGCGACGTACAGCAGGATTTGAATAAAATGTTTACAACTTTAAATCCCGTATATTTACACACAATTCGGATGAAAAGTGGTTGGCTGGAAAATTCAGCTTAACCGTTTGAAAGGCTTCCGCATCATGAGATGGGTCGGAAAGGTATTCATTTCTTTCTTCTTGTACATAAGTACTGTGAAAGAAAAGGAAATTTAAAGCTCCCTGACAATCTTTTGGGTTTTGAATTAAATGCGATGCGATTTGTTAAAGTCAAACAATGGAGCATGTCGCAACACTAATGTGCAAATGTCCACAAACTATTCAGTATTCATGGTAAAGGATTCAAATGAATGGCTGATGATGTGTTATAAGAGCATGGAAGACTAATGACATTACGCTTTGTCTTCAATTGATAATGGTTTAATGCATTAGGACTTAGGAGATGTACATTTCTGGAGATGATGTTTTCAATGAATTCAAGAGAGCGAATATTATTAAAACGTTTTAATTTGCATTACGTGAAAAAAAGTAATTTCGTTTTTCCAGCACATTGCTGAATGTTTTAAAAATTAACCACAATAGCTTTTTCAATGATTGAATTGTAAAGGTGTGGTAATAATCAGTGGCCGCTTCTACTTAAATGTCATAAAAACACGAAATTGGGTCAACATATTTTATTTTCTATTTGATTTCAATTATATTTTTTGATTTGTATGGTAAAACATTTTTTATAATTTATAGAAAATCATCTTGATCAGTTGTATTGAATTCTTTAAATCCGATAATTCGAAAACTGGAAAAAACGGAAGATTTAAGTCGTAATATACACATATTAAATTAACGTTGATGGCAATCATACAGGTTTGGGTTATTAAGATTAGAATCTTGAAAAATAATAATGATGAACGTTTACAGATATTTTATTTAAAAAAAATTATTGATGGTGAAAGATAGCTTTTTTTTTACTTTAAAAACACACAACTAAGTATAACAAAATTAGTTTTACTATGTTAATATTAAATTAACCTTCACCAAAGAAAATTATGCACTTCATTGAAGTTATGTCCTAATACTGAAAATATTGAAATAAAAATGACAACAGCGTAGTCGCACAAAAAATCGTTAAAAGTATAGCAGAGAAAATATTTAAAAGCTTGCCGGGTATTTGCCTGAACTCACTGGAGCACACATCCTGAAATGTGAATCTTTATTTGAACTTTAAGTATGCATTGAAAATACACGGGAATCCGAGTAAACGAATTATTTACAAGACTTCATCACAAAATGACGATATGGAATTAAAGGAAAATAATTGTGTAACAACTTCCTTGTAGAATTCCCATTGACAACCGCACAACTTCCGATTACAACTTCATCTATTTGTTTGTGGGTGCATCAATTTCGCATTGCATATTGCGCAAAGAAAACCGACGAGCTTTTCCTCTACACCGCATTGTCTTAAATGGACAGAAAACTTTGTTAACACACAAATTCGGAAGTCTGAACTGAACTATTTAATGTGAGAGCGAGTTCTTTTTTTAAAAATGACTATCTCTGAATATGTGGTAACTGGCATCATTATATGGTGCACCAAATGTACACGTATTTCGTGGAAGCACCACTTGGATACATATTATGCTGCAGTTATGCTATAATAACTAAGGTTCATACAAGAATGAGTTGAAAAAAAACTTCTTTCACAACTTAATATGAACATTCTGATATGGAAAATAATGTGGTGTGACAATACATGCGGTGTCAATGAAGTAAAAGCGTACACGGCTGCCTTTTTGCCACTCACTTCATATCATTTGCATTGTATTCGTGTGTACATAAAACACTGTGCACAAGTGCGGAGGTTTTTTAGTATGAAATTTGGGTCGAATGTAGATGAAAAAATGAAACAGGGTGGAAGTTTTTGCATTCAACCATGACGTGTATTAAGGGAATACATTGCACAATAATAACAATAACAAAAAAGACAACATTAAAAAATACAAAAGTGCAGTGTTTAAGATCGAGTCATCCATTTAAAATATGTGAACATGATTTAAAATGGTATGTAATAACTTTAAGTCATTTTGCCAAATTATTAATTACGTCTTTCAATGGATTTTCAATAAACCAAAATTGAGACTACTTTGTCAAAAGATATGGTAAGATCAAAACTGAAGTTAGAATCAGGAAAGAAAATTCATAAATTAAAGTACACAACTCCGGACTTTATTCAAAAAGAAAAACATATTTCATTAGACAGTATATTAAAGAAGTAGTTGGATATAGCCATGAAATGACATGAACAAGAAGCTGATTTCAGTATACATATTTGCAACAGAAACAGAATCTACAACAATTTGTTTCATTAAAATCTACCGACTGAAAATGGCTGTTTGAAAACAGAACAGAAACAAGTCGAGAGCAGTCTTTCTTACAAATCTACAGCTCCCGTTCCACATTAAAATTGAGTCTGTATGACTTCGTGTTGAAAAAAATTCAGATAAAGAAATAACTATGCCGAACGTATCCTCCGTTCATCGCGCATTCTGTTTCTGTTTTAAGTTGCGAGCAACGCAAACACAAACAGAACTTACTTCAGAAAAAAATGTTTTCTGTTTCTGATTCTTGACACTGCAAGGCTTAAGCAGTATTCTCTTAATAAAAACCAGCAAAACGGAAAGAAAGCTCTTAAGTATTTAAATGACCGAAGTACTCGTAAATGGATGACAACTGCGGGGGGTGTGATCGTTTTTTTGATTTTACACACGCAACATAACATGTAAAATGAATGTACATTTTCTGCTGGATTGAGTTGAGAATCACAATAATTTGAAAGTCCATTATTATTATATTTTGCAGTGCGACAGCTCAATCGACACCTATGACATCAACATCATACTTAAGTTGTACAACAATCGACTATCAAGGATCAATTCAGGCAAAATCAATATAATACAAAATAGAGGAAAATTGTGGGGCTGAGGGGGTTTTAAAATCATTCCTTTGTTTCAAAATATGAAGCATAAAATGCAAACATAACTGAAAGTATTCTGCATATATATTATTACAGGGGTGACGTATACAAAAGAGCAACGACCCTTTGCGTATTGGGGGGTGTTCTTAATTTAATATGACACAAGCGAATACAGTAGTATAGAAACTCTCTTCAAGATTATCTTTTTAAAAGCATCAAGCATTTTCAGACCGTACATTTGTGTTTCATTATATTTTCGCGCGGATCATTATATGTATTGAAGTTATGAAGGGTGAATGTGTACTTAAAATAAATTAGCATGGCGATGACCGCAGCTGATTATGTATTCTAAAAATATAGAAAAAGGTTCCATATAATGACCCTCTATTTATAATTGTCTTTGCTAAACTTCCTGCATATTAAAGTGTCTTAAAATACATGCAAACACTTAGCATTTTAGCATTAAATAGCACAACGCAACGCGGCGAGACAAAAACTGTATTTATTTTTAGAATATATGCGGGCATTTATGAGAAAGCATCGACCGACATGCGGCAAATAAGCGAAATCTTAAATTAAAAATTCCACAATATTAAGTTGCATGAAATTTATAAAATATGAATGTGTATTGATTTCGCATAAATGCACAACTAGCGCAAACCAAAACATTTAAGCAGCGAAAGGCTTGATATAAACAATTTAAGCATTATTCAGAATTAACATTATATTTCATGTACATAAAATAACAAAGTAAAGAAACTCACCCTATTCTCCAATAAAGAGAGCACTCCTCGAACTACCACCTCATTTCTCTGCGGCAAATTTTTCGTTTATGTTGTGTTGCGTGTAAAACAAAGATGTGCAAGACTTTAGACTTCTTCGTTTGCACAATGCAGGCGCCTTGCCTTGTTCGTTAACTCAAATTGCAGCACACAAAAGCACACACGCATAATATAAAAACATAAGACCACTATTTTCCGAAAAGGCCTCCTTCCAAACACAACAACTTTAAATTATGCTATCACAAGTGACGAACACACACACAAACCGCCACACAATTTATTTTAATGTGCATTTACTTGTTCAAAAATATTTTTAAATTCCAATTTGTGGTGCACCACCCATCCAAAGTTTCGGCACGGCGACGTATTTCGTGATCCGCCACACTGGCTGTTGTTCAATGCATTGACATGACGTCTCTTTGAACCGTGAAAATAGTGCTGGCGCCTGCCATCGAGCTGCGTGAACTGCGGCATATGCGGGAAAAATCGAAATGGGGAAAACGATGAAAATTGCTTAAAGGAAAATGGGGTGTTTCGTGTTTCTGTCATGTGGCGTGTGTGGTTGTCTCTCTCTGGTAAGCACAGGAGTTTGTGAATTGTGATTCCCCTACTGTTTAGTGTTCAGTGTCTAGTGAAGGTACTACGAATTGCCAGAAGCTATTTTAATATCAACATTGCTCGTATTGTTTATGTGAAGCTACGAGTTTTATAGCGGCATTAAATTTTGATAAAAGGTTCACATTGCAACTTGAGACATTGTTTTAACTAATCATGAAAATATGTAGAATTTTATCGCATTTTGAATCCTTAAAATGAATTGATTAACAATCCAATTAGAGAAAATCTAGTGACAAACAATTATTCGGATATTATAAACATTTTAAAACATTTTAAATATTCTAAATCCGTTATTAGTTTAAATATTTGTGTTTTTAATGCTAAATGAAATTCCCTTAAATTTGTATTTTGCGTTCATAGTGATCTCCCGACCTGTAAAATGTTTACCAAATATTATTTTGTTTCCATCACACAGTTTTCTCCTTCCCAACATATTCGATTCGTCGCATTGCAAATTTGTTTTTATGCCAAACGTAAATATAGTTTCTCAAATCGGTCAAAAGATGGATTAACATTAATTCACGCTGTTCCTTTCTTGAACAATTTATAATCCGTAATTTTTTTAAAACTACAAATAACATCAGCGATAATTCAACCCCAATTTAGTTAACAGTATAATTGAATTAATGCAGTTTACAAAATTGGCAGTTGCTGTTACCTTAATCGCATGCATTTAAATTCAGTAAGGGTAGCTTTTCCTTCCTTCTCAATTTCATTCTACAATAGGTAGGAAGTTGCAAAATAGTACAGTGCATTAGAATTTAGAAATTGTAGGCGCGTGCTAACGATATCGCGTGAACATTTTGCATTTCCGGCTGTATTTCCTGTATGCACTTGCACAACAAATTTATGGATGCACTTCGTCAGTTCATATAATTTAATTATGGAGCTTGTTTAAAGTGTGGATTTAGTGGGTTGTTGCATGGAAAATTAATGGTGCTTATGGCTTTGTGTGAAAATGCCAGTAATAATTATTACGGTTATTGGATTGGTAGTTAGTACTTGTATATATTTGCATCGAGTCATTCACTCTGTTTTTAAAAACTATGTATTCAATTATTTACTTGTTAAGAATTTTGTGGAAGTTAAATTAGTCTTTATGTGTAAAATTTAACACGCGAAAGTTTATTATTGATGGTCTTGAAATGTTAGTTCTTTGATCTTACATTAAACATGATTCATATTAAAATGAAAAAATGAAAGAGATCATATGTGCCCATCTGATCGAGGTCTAGGCTCTTCGACCTTCAATCCATTGTGCCACCTCCTTTCTTCTATGCATATTACTTTTTTCTGTGTCCCTGGATAGCACATCAACTGACTGCCCCTCTTACGCATTCCCCCCGAAGCGGTTTGTTCTTCTTATGAAGTTAGCCACCATGGCGAGGTTAAGTGACGGGAAGACCGTGCTATCCAGCTTGTGTACCCCAAGCGTTCTGACTTCTGTGTCTAATCCGATTGTAGGCTGGACTGTCACACAAGAAGTGTTCCGCCGACTCATTCTCTTCACAACAATTTTCACACAAGGGTGTTCCACCTACCCCGATTCTGTGGGGATGTTCGTTCAACAGGCAGTGCCCCGTCACAACATTTCTGAGGTCTGTGCGTTTCAGTCCTAAGAGGAGTTTAGTTCTCTTAGCATCAGGACCTATCACAAACATTTTCGTTTGTCTGTAGTGTTCCGATTCCTGCCAATTATCTAAGTGATATCTTGACAGCTCTTTAAACCTTTTCATATTAAGTACAACATTAAGAATTAAATGTATTTAATATTAAACAATTTAAAAAACATAGATATTGGCATCATTTAAAATAAAAAATATGTTCAACTTTAACGATCAAAATTATGGCCTATGCCTAATATTACATAAATCAACGTTCCGCAAGAACATTAAATAATGGAAACATAGAACTTTATTAAGTAGTGTTGATTCACATTGAAATATTTTAAAAAGTATTAAACATACATAATTTTAAAATATATTTAATTAATAGTTTTTAGATTATAATCTTCAATAACAAAATTCTAAATGACGTGAATTTGTATAAATGAACATCACTAAAGGAACATTTTAAGGTGTGCGTTTGTGAAGGCTTGCCACGCTCAATAAAATATATTAAAAGCCACCAAAAAAAATCCGTTTTGAAGAAATTGTATTATTTAATTTAATTTGCTTCATAAGTTTCCAAAAAGTTAATTTCAGCCTCTGGTTAAATATAAATCAATACACTTAAAGTTAATCAAAATAATATTCCACAAATTTACTGTGTAATAAAAATGATTATGAAATGATATTCTCCAAAACAATTATAAAATAAGTAGTTCAAAAAGCGCGCTAGAAATATATATAAAATGACGAAAACGAACCGAACGAGTCACTCTCCCGCTAATACTCCGCACAAGGGTATCCCAAAAGCAGCAGACACTTTCCGCTAAACGCAATTGCGTCATCAAGTGTTGGCCAATCAGAGACACTATCGCGACCACATGTCGGCGATGTGTTGAGAGGAAAAGTTAAAGTTGCCAAGCACATATATTGAAAAAAATTTGCGTAAATCGTTCGGTGAACTTGCAAGTTGCACAGTTGAAATCATTTCAAAATTGTACAAATTCCGGTGTTGTTAATTAATGTTAACCGACATTTTGTGGGTCACACAATGTGCGCGAGTTTGTGATTGAAGATGTTTAAATTGCACAGCACATAGCAGCAATTTGCAACCCACATTATCATTTTTTTAAATTTTATATATACATAATAATATTAAGTTATAATTTCCGTGCGTGTTTGCGAGTGCAAGAATCCCCGTATTCTGCCGAGTGAGTGCGCCAGTGAGCCAGTAGCATATAGTTAGTACCAGGATTTTTTTAAAAATTGTATGGTGTGGAAAAAATAGAGGTTAAGTTACGAGCTAGCCACTTTTAAGGCTGCAAAAATTTTTTTTTTTCTGTGTCTTACCCGTATTATTGTGATTAGTGGTGATTGTGTCAGCTTAATGTGATTACATCAGTGGATGCACTCAGAATGCAGTACTTTAATGATGTTTTGTTGATGTGAATAGTTCGATTTCGCATAAATTAACCTCCAACCACATTTTGGCTGCACCACACGGCACACATTACTATATTTGGTTAGAATTTATGGATCACCCTGTGTGTAGTACATGTATATGTGTTAAAATTAAAATGAATATATTCACGTTGTTTTTAATGCAATTGTGTGCGGAAATGTCAAAAAATACACAGTAGTGGATTGGAATTAAAAATTGATAAGAAAACGATGATCTTTTTAAATGGGGAAAAGAGGACTTTAATTAAATTTTTTGACAATTCATGTTCGAAAATTCGGACTTAAAAATGTTTCCTTTTTGCATTAAAGTTCTGTGCATTTTTTACGCTACGTGATTAGTTAATTGGTGCCACAACAGTTTTGTAATGAAGAAGACTAAAAATTGGAATATATTGCAGTAAAAATGGAAGTAACGAAATAAATTAAATAAAATCAATTTAGTGCACATTTAAATAAAATCAAGAATTATCGATATATGGAAAAGTTCCTTGTACAATTCACATGGTGTTGTGCATTGATTCTGCGCAGAACATAAGTGACAGCATATTGCTACGAAATAATTAAATTGAGCATAATATCTTTTTTTGTGGTCATTTTGCATTATGAAATGCATTCATTGAAAATGTCTACTGAAAGTGTGTGTTTGTGCGTACATTTCTACTCCAGTCTCCATTCTCCGAGCATATTTACGCACGTGGATTACAAATTTTGAATATCATTGGCCCCCACTGTAAGTTTCGTGTTCAAATTTCAAACACGTCTTGTCACCAGTTACACTCTTTGCCACCATTAAGTTCCAACTCCCATGATAATATACTTGTGCTCGCGAGACACGCGATATAGTTATACATACCGCATACATGTGTAGTCTCTTTGCCGTCCCATTTCTCGCTTATCTTCACTGTTCGCACCACCACTGCAGATTTATCCCCCCACGAACGACACTACCATGCCGCGCCGCTTATTAAACTTATAATATGTGGCAGCTACTTAAGAGTTAATATAATATATTAATGTGTTGTTTGATTCTTCTTACTTTTAAAATATACACAAAGTAGTTTGGCTTCTTGAAACCGCCTCTCACACACGTTTCGTTTTGCACATTTCGCCCGGTCACCCGCCGAGCCGCCTTAACTAACACACGCGCCGTACATTCAGTAGACGAAATTATTATGCAATTTTCATTTCCAAGTCGCCGTTGAAATAGGCCGTGTGAATTTTTCTTGTGTGCATAATGTGCATTCTCTATTAGTCGCTCAGTTCGTACGGTTCTGGAATCTGAATGTCTTGTGTATTTTAATTTTTTGCTGATGGCTTCAGATTTACGACATGATTTGTTCCATTTGAACCGGAAGTAATTGCCGGTTGCCCATTGAATATTGCATCAATTAATATATCCTAACGTGGTGTTGTGGTGCAAATTCGCATTATCTTTGGTATCAAACAAGGGTCATTTACCGATTGTTTTCTACGGTCTAAAACCTTGCGGTTATAAAAGTGACATTTCACTTCACTTTTTTTTTATGCATGATGACATCTGATGATGGCATCTGAGCCATCTTGTATCTAATTCAAATATTCGCATTAAACATTGCATGAATTGCATTTATTATATCATATCTTACCTATTTGATTTAAATTTTATTCTCTTTTTTTTACTATATAATTTAGGTAAATATTTAAAACAGTCTTGTTTCATTCTTCATTACAAAATGCGTTGTGCAACGATTCGTAACTATTGACAACCCATTGCACCTTTTTGTAGCACCTTTTGTTCCAGGTAGCAAAAGCAGATGTTGATCAATTTTGCACAACAAAATGCGTTTCACTCAATTTTAGACGACCATTTCGTACTGTGATTTGCGCACACTGCATGGTTACAAAAACTCATTCAAATGAGTATACTGATCCATTATTTCATTGTTAATATTTTCTTTTGTGTACGTTCAGAGTTTACAGAAGTTTTACGAAATAGTAGTTTTTTTTCTATAATAACTTACACCTACTGAACACAGATACAGAATGGACTACTGACGAGATGGTGAAGATTCAAAGAAACGTATATGAAAATTAAATGTATTAACAAGGCCTTTCTTAGGATGACCTTATCCGAACTTAAAAATTTTTACAATTAAGAACTTAAAAATAATTAAAAAACCTAAAATATATATTTTTTTTTAAATACTTCCGGTTGCAAACCCTAACCACAATATTGACGTTGCGTTTTCAATTGATTATTGTTTCCTTCTTTTATTAATGCCTAATCAAATTACACGTCTTTTAATTTCGTTTAAAAATAATTTTTAAATTTAAATGAATAATTTTCTAATTTCTCAATTTGTGTAGTATTGTAGTGATTGAAGCCAACACGAGATTAAGGGAAGAACCTAATTGGAAACGTTTGTGTTTTGGTAGCAGACTTTGTTTTTGTTTTGTTTCGTTATTATTCTAACAAAACAAACAGTAATTAAGACTAAAGAAACACAAAAAAATATAAAGTGATTACGAAACACAAAATAGTGAAAGAAGCAGAGAAAAAAAACCTCGTTCTCTGAAACCGAAATGTCATCTAGCACCGAGGCAAGCCCAACATCATCAGTGCCGTCAGTTGCGACAACCGTAGTCGCTGCCACCGAGGGAGCCTCATCATCATACGCAAACGTAGTACTAAATCTTAAGCAACGTCCAATGGCAACAATGAGCGCATCATCGATGTCTTCATCATCCTCGTCGACGGACAACAAGGAGAACATTGGCCAAGGTCAACAAAACAACGATCAAAAACAACTAAATAACAATGCAAGCGAGGCAACTGAATCCGGTTCGGGCGGCGCTTCGGGATCAGATTCCTCCAACGAGAATGCCTCTGTCACTGGTGGCCAACAGCAACAGCAACAACAGCATGATAATGAGGATGACTCATCATTTACACCGGTCGTGTCACACAGTCGTAAAGATCGACGCAAAAAACCAACGGTAAAAGACACGTTATCTGCATCAGGACCAAGAACCGCTTCCTCGAAATCAACGGCAGTCGGCGCCAATACATCGACTACTGGAAAACCGTCGACAGCAGTGTCTGGCAGCAAATCTGGCAAACGATCCACCGGTGAGGGCAAACGGTCAAGAGATCGAAAGGAAAAGCCTGTGATTGATGCATCGAATGCATTAAAACAAACAGGTGGAGACACGGTTAAGAGCAGTGGCGGCGTTCAGGCTACCGCAGTTGGGGCCGACGCTTCTGCGATCGCTGGACCTGTTGCTGCAGTGCCTGCAACAACGGCCACTGTTGCGGGAGCAGTTGTTGCTGCTGGCGCTGGTGCTGGCAGCGGTGACGAGCAGGGAGCTAGTGAAAAATTTGTGCAGGCACCACTGCCAAAAGTCAACGCATGGAAGGTATGTTGAGCTAATTTTATAAAAAAATGATTTATGTTGAATTCAATTTTACAATTTTTGTTGTGATGCTGATTATGAAGTTATGAAATTGTAATCATAAATGGTCATTGCCTATACACTTTTTTACATTTATTAGTTATGACCGAATATGAGATGACAAGTTTGTTGCAAAATGTACCGGTTATTTAAATATAGCAACAAATGCTCCTCGCGTGGCGTGTGTTCCACTTTTAAGATTATGTTTTCATTTTCAAAGTGGAAAAGTGAGAGTTAATAATATGTCAACTATGTATTTTCTTTTGGCTTTATAGGGTCAAAAGAAAGGTTTTATAGAAATTTCTATAATTGGATCAAATAGTATTTTCCGTTTTTGTTTCACAATAATTTGAAGGTTGGGGAAATTAATTACTCTCTCCAGAGTGTTTCGTGTTTAGTGAGTGATGACATAACATGAATAACTCATAATCGCGTAATCGATTAATTTAAATGGGTAGGTACAATTCAAAACTGTATTAGATTTTGCGCAATGTTGCACGCATCAGCAGTTTTTTAAATGGGGACAAGATGATCGCAAGTCGTATCGGAAAGCAGAAACTTGTTGAGGTAGGTCTTGGCAATTGCGTTTGTCGATACCCTTGTGCACTTACGCTCATCAAAATACGTGGGAAATGTGATAGACGTTAGAATGGTTTCCTTTTTCGTATTTCATCTAAATAAATTGTTAACCCCCCTTTTAAGCTTGTTTAACATATAATACAATTTTTTATTATTTTTATTAAATTGTTTTGTCTTGCAAAGTAGTTTTAATTAAACGAATTGTGTATTTAATTAAAGGAGGATACAAATGAATTGAGGGAGCTTATATAAACAAAGTGAATTGGCGGACCGAAGTTAAGATTTTATATAATATATAATAATTTTTAAAACCAATTCAGGGATTAGGAGAAAATTTGTGCATGTATCAGTAGTAATTATATAATATTTTTAATGCTGTTTTTTGCCATCGTGACCTCGCCTCTTATTCTGCCTTGACATAGTCGACGAAAGTTAGACGACGCGATGTTTTCGATCCTCTTTATTATTTAATTTTCCTTTTAGTCCAGGGTCCAGTACAAGGATCATCAATAGGTTCATCATACACTAAAGTTTCATAATATCAAAAAATCAATGACTAATTTATGTATTCCTATGTGGTTCAAAAAGTCGTATCATTGTGTGGTTGTATTACATCACACCTTACTACAGATAAATGAGATGTGATATCAAGTAAAACAATTGAAGCTGTGTGGGGTTTGTGGCGTAATATGATTGAGGCTTTAGTGGTGTTGGTACAATTGTACTCAGTCGGCTATTAATGCAGTATGCATGCCTATTCGCAATTCAGTGAATTCAAGTTTAAGGCGCATGCCTCATTGTCTTGTTTCACAATGTATAACATTTACATAATAATATGGAGTATATGACTACGTAGTACGTATGGCTGTTGCCACTGGGTTTTATGGAAGTTCAGTAGTAGATAAGTATGGTTAATGGGTTTTGAGGAACGAAAAACAAAGTCAGAAAAACATTTTATGCACAAGCAAAACAACAATAAAAATGTAAATATAATTCATGAAATACAACTGCGATCAGGTGCACGTTCACCAATCACATAATTTGTAGGTGGTAACTGGTACTGGTACGTCAGTCGACAGTCTGGCCGGTGGATTTTTTACAGTCGCAAGTCGCAACCAACTCACGTTTTCGCATGTCTGCGTGTGTTGTTCAGTTAGCTTGAGCTATAGTTTAATTTGCGAGCGCAGTCGCGTTCTATGTGTTTTTAGTGTGGCGTTGAGGCGATTTTTTTTTGTCTTATCTCTAAAAATAAATGCCAAGGTCATTAAATTTGGGGAAAAATACTGCCGTTTGAAATTCATTTCATTTAAGTTTTATCCACTGGTGTGTTTTGTTTTGCTTTACATATTTTAGCAGTTTATTTTTTACATAATTTTAATCAATATGTGACAAATGAAAAAATCGTGCATCGCAACTAATCAATTTGCATAACTTTTATAACAAATTAAAAAAATTAATGCAAATGCTTGTCTCGTTTTCAAATGTGGCTGGGGGCGAAAGAAGTAGCAAAAGCGAGAGTTGTTGGACACAAAAAAAAACCATTAAACTTGACCGAGCTGCGCGATAGAATAGCAGTATTGTTATGTGAAAAATTTGTGAAAAAAAAGAATTGCTGGGTTTGCGACCATTTAAAAAAAAACGAAAACAATAATGTTGCCACTACATATTGCCAAATGAAAATGAAATTAGAAAATTGATAACAAGTAACAACATTTGTTGTGTTCATCAAAAAGTTTCGCTGTCCGAGTAGTTAAACTAACGTCGCCTATTTGACATTTCAAAATTATTTAGATTAATTTATTTTCAATACTGTTTTTTTTTGTGATAAATACACACTTTTAATTGTTTCAAACAAACATCCCAATGCCTTGTATGGCTATTTTTTAATCATTGATGTGTTAGTTGAGTCTTATCTGGAAATTTGTGCGTTGCGCGTGCGTTAAAGCGCTTTTATTCAATTAAATTTTACGGTCTCTGCGACAAGTGATTTGATTAAGTACTTTAGTTTGACTGCAACGTGTCATTTTTTAAGCCAGTTGTTGTAAATTCATATTTGATCACAATGTTTTTTACGTATAGACAACAGTGAATCTTTGTGAACCGATTCATTAAAGCAATTTTTTTATATTTTTTTTTTTTTTGTCAACAAAAAAATCAAGTTTTATGGTAAATAGGGTCGATTACAAAATAAAATAGACAACCTTGTCCTTAAGTATGGGTTTACATTTTGTAAGTAAACTAACTCTTTGCTCAATTTACTTTATTTGTTTGTTTTTAATTGTTTAAAATAAAAATGTTAGTTGCAAAAAAATGCACTTAATCAAAAATTGCTCTTATTTTTCATTTATGTACAAATTGAAAAATAACGGTAAGGTTAAGGTCGTGATTTTAGTTTACTCATGCCCTTGTATCGCCCGCGATTGTTTGTTACTAAAAACATAATTTTTTGACCTGTTATCTGAATGAAACTTTGGCTTTTCGCCAATTGCTTGAACTTCTTAACGCATTTTCAAAAAAAGAAAACAAATATAATTTTCAGTTTTTTTTGTTTTTAGTCAATTTCTTCTAATTGAAAATAAAATGTGTACGTGGTTTGGATTATTTTTAGACAGACGCTGTTGCCAGTTCAGTAATTGGTTTAGCAATAATAGTATATAAAGTATTATAAAGTAAAACAGCACACCTCAATAATAAAAAAATGTAACAGTAATTACCATTATTATTTTTTTACTGCTTTGTTTGTGTAAACAATAAAATTATTATTTACTTATAATAACTAATTAATGGAATCATGTGTAATATAACTATAGAAAAGCCTTGTGGTATAAATTGTGATAACAGTTTGTTTAAAATAAACAAAAATATGTATTTTTCGTTTCAAGCAAATGTCCAATTTGATTTTGTGTTATTAATCTTGAGCGTGAATGACCGAATACGTACAAAAAATGATCAATACGAAATGAATATGTACATTTGTTTTTTTTTTTAAATGGGAAGTCTTACCGAAAAATTCACGGGAATGATGATAATAACTAACTATCGTTTACTGTCTTTCTTCGTCTCATTCAGCAAAATGATTGAATAAAATCATAAACAGATATATTGTTAATTGAATGAATTCCCCAGTTAATAAATATGAGAAAATTTTGTCTGTCGGCGTAATGGTTCAGCCAATTGTAATGAAATATAATCGAAATATTTTCAATGCATTAATAATTTTTTTTTACATTTTCCAGATTACCGCACCGACAAGTCCTCCACAACAAATAAACGAAACGCCGGCGCTAGAAAAAAGAGTGCTACAACCGAAACAACCAGTCGTTGTTAAAGCTGTTGAAATTATTAAAGAAGGTAAATATAATTCCTACTTGTCTTTTTCAATTTGAAAATACCGCTTAATATTTTGTTTTCGCATACATTCGGGAGTTTATGTTTTGAATTTCGAAAATTGAATTTGTGCGTTAAAGCTGTTTTAAAACGATTCGAGCTTTTTTTCCCGGTTTGATGCTTCCGTTTCGATTTTATATATATCATTACTATATGTATATTGAAAACTTAAATAGGGTGTCCTTTAAATTTTGTATCTCTTGGTTTTACATTATAATTTTGTTGTATTCACTCATAAAAATTATAAACCATTTAATTTTTAACCAAGTAAAAATTAATCAAATTTATATATTTTTTTTAAACAATTTCAGTTGCAGAACCAAAGGTCCAACCTATGAATGAACAACCGGCTATTGTAAAGGCACCATCAAAAGATAAACGAAAAAGTAGCCAAAAGGTAAGCTAAATTTGTATTATTATTTTAATTTAATAAAATTTGGTGCTCTCTCTAACATCAATGTTTAAAGATTTTGCTAGCATCAGAATCGAACTTGAAGAAAGAAATATAAACTTCCTTCAAGTATAAAAATGACCTTTAAAATGTTCGTAAAGTGGATTCAAATTTCGACTTCGACGTTATTTTTACATTTGGAAAATTTCATTTTCCTTATTTGTCAGTTTTTCCGTGTTAACTTTTTTGATTGAATTCACGTGATGTGTTGTTGTTTCGATAACAACTGAGATGTTTTTTAAGAGACAAATTGTCGCTACTACATTGTTGATATGACCGATAAGAATACATATGATTACGATTTACCGAATTATCAGCAAAGCAAATTCGCTTCTTATGTTTAAATTTTTATTGTCTATTATGGATAAAATATTTTTTTTTTTTTGTAGTTATTCCTAAAAATTAAAAAAAAAGAATGTAAAAACTGTTACATTACTTAAAATCTTTGAACGATTTTTTTTCGACATGTTGCAATTTTCGTAAAAATTTTTTTATCCTTGGTTCCTTGGTTTTGCTACATATTGTATGTTTTCCTTAAATCTACAATCTACAATATCAATATCAATGCGACGAAATACCGACGAATTCCTTTTTTGATTATTTTAAATTCAATTGTAATTTGGAATATTCCTCAAGTTTTTTGATTCATGTTGTTCGATTAACATTTCATGGCTAATACGCAAATAAAGATTACAAAAAAAAACACATGGTTAGATAAGAGTAAATTTCGTTTGGCTTTAGCGGGCTTGTGAATTATAGGATAGTCCTTGTGTCCAAATTGAAAACTAAAATCATTAAAACATTCGTGGAATAAATGGTGAATAACCTTTGTTTTCTTTAATCACTTATATTCTAAACTTCACGAATATTTTGAGATGAATCCCTTCACACCACAAGCAAATTTAAAATATTTGAAAACCATTGCAATCAGCGCGATTTAAAAAGAAACAACAAAACTTTTAATATCTTAAAGCAACTAATGTTTCTTTAATATCATTTTCAAATTTACAATGGGGATGGGCTTGCATTGAATCGTGGCCATGTCTGGATGTTGTTGAAAAGAGCCTGTCCTGGGCACTCAGTGGCAGATCCTTGACGATGTCCAATAACCCAATGAACGGCACGAATTTCTCCCAAAGAAACACCGCATGTAATCAAAGCCTGAGCGGTATTGCGGGCAGCAACAGTTGGCAAAGCGCTTGTGAACAATCCAATGAAGGCAATACCCATTGACTGGTTATTGTATCCAGGTGCATGAGCTCCCTGACGATTCCAGCCACGACCAGCGTATGCCAAACCATCACCGCCAATCAAGAAATTGTAACCAATATCAGCCCAACCGTTGCCGTCCATGTGGAAGCTTTGAATGTTGCGCATTTGCTGGGAGCAAGCAGCTTGAGTTGTGCATGCAGCACCAGCTGTGTGGTGAATAACGGCCCATGGCGCTGGGCGCATTGGGAGGACAGCGGTGTTGGCAGCACGTGCTCCCCACTCAGCACGAGTGACAATGCGTGGGCATGCTAAAAATGAAAAAAAATTATATGAAGGACATTAAAGTGAAACGCGTTACTTGTCTAGTTGTCTAGGATAATTTTGAAATTATTTACTAACCATGTGCGCCAGAGAAGGCGGCAATAAGCACCACTAAAGCAATTAGAGAAGTCTTCATTTTTAATTTTCACAAATTAAACTGATGTCGATTTTAGGTTTTCCCATTCTTTTATACTTTGCTACTTGATGGCAATTTCTCGTTATCTCGTAAACGTGTTCACTGTGTAGTGGATGCCAAGCAGTATCTGTAGATATTTTTTATTATGACGTCGTGGCTTGGTACAGTGGTGGGGTTAGTTAGGGCATGGCCTGACTTTTTCGATTCATCAATAAAAATTAAAATTGATAAACAATCAGGAATCAAGAAAGAGATCGTGATTATGGATAATTGTTGTTCAATTTTTGTCTATTTGTTTCCTTTTTGGTTGCAACAATTCATTTATTTAACAATTATATAGTAAGATTAAAAAAATACTCCTCGTGCACCAAAAAGTGATACCCCATCGGCCATAATGACTAACTAAATGTATAAACATAAAATGTCCCATGTATCATTATGCCTCGCCCAGTCATCTTACCCCACATTGTGTATTTTCGATATGACCGCAATTAATTGCAATGTGCAATAGATTACATATTTTTATTCGAATGTCCTGATAACGCCGCGCCGTTAATTCACAAAATATGTGGAATATGCCGTTCATAACGTCTGCTGGCATCATAATCAATTTACTACATCTCGTCGTTATTTAAAAAAAAAAAACGAGATTGAAGCGTTAGCCTACGTCAAAATCGTCACTAACTAGCGCCGTTAAACGTTAACACATGATGATGCGAATACCGTTTGTTTACTTATCAATAAACCTTTTGTGATCCTATGATTAATGGGTTGAGTAGCAAATTGTAACACTCCACCAGATAAACACGGCTGTAAAGAAATAAAATTGTTAAAGCATTGATTGATTTATTGATTATTTTTATTCGCCACTGTAAAATGGGCCTCACAAAGCACCTGTAATTTAATCGCCGCCAATATTAAGGGGATAATTTTCCATAAAAATGGGCATGCCAATGTCACACGTGTTTTCTTAATGAGTCTAAGTTGTATTTCTACTATTTGCTTCTAAAATAGAACCAAGTGATTGTGGCTTTTATCAGCTTTTATGCTTGTACAACAATTGGTAGTAACTTTGGTCGTAATTCAGTTTTTATTCTGTTTTTACTTGCCCTTGATCGCAAGAATGTATTTTACGTTTTCAAGAATATTTTGGAAACTGACCAATCGGTTTGCACAAAATTTTGATTTATTTTATTTATGATTTTTTAAAGGACTTTGTGTTCCAGCTATTGCAAAACACACCCATTTTTTTTTCAGATGGCTCCTTACGATTAAAAGTATTTACTGCAACTTTCTGTTTATCTCCACTTTTAGGCAAGTTACTTTAGCAACGCTGGCGATTGGCCAAGTTTAGGTAAAAACGGATCAATAGAATCAGGGAAACGGACGTCAGCTAGCAAATCAAAATCGCCAGGCCCCTCCGCACATACAACCACTTCAATGACTGCACCGGCGAACGCCACTACGGAATCAAACACAACAAGCAACACTGCGCTGCCATCGACAAACGCTTCAATACCCAATGCCAAGTCGAGCAAGCCAACAGTCACATCCGCCAACGAATTGACACCGAGCGAGCAGACGCCGTCCATCAATGCGACAGCAGCAGTACAAAAATCCGAAAACAAAGCCGACGAATTGGTTGTCCGAAGAGACTCCAACACCGTAAAATCAACAAAACAACCGCTCGCCAACTCGAACACATCGGCGCCATTAAACAACAGCAATGCGTATAACGCCAATAAGCGAGCCCCCAAATCATCGAGATGGGTGCCGCTCAACATAGAGCCATCCAAGGGCAGTGGAAGCAGTCGTGGTGGATCGTCAGCTCGAAGAGAACGATCACCACGTGGCCCCCCATCTGGTGCAAGCAGACGCAGTCATCACACTAATTCACGTGACTATCATCATCACAGCAGTTATCAAGAGGATGAGGAGTGGTACGCAAATAGGCCACGACGTCCGCGTGTACTGTCGTCATCGTCCTACCGTGGTGGTCGTAGCTCAGCACGCGGCGGCAGCATAAGCAATAGTGGTTCATCTCGTCGTATGCCAAGCTCTCGTGGACCAATTACTCGTGCACCACGAAATCCAAGTGACCAGGAGTTTATTGATGCTACCAATGAATTTATTAGCACACATGCTGGTAAGGCAATCGCGAACGGATTGGCCAGTGCTAAAGAGTTGCCATATATGATGCCGTACATGGGAACTTTCTATTACAATGGTGTGCCTGCTTATGTCAGTATGGACACGGCTTCTGTCAAGGAGGCCATAAAGAAGCAGATGTAAGTTAATTGTGAATATTGTAAAGGTGAAATGTAATTATTATTATTTTTTTTTTTTGCAGAGAATATTATTTTAGTTTTGATAATCTGATGAAAGATTTCTTCTTGCGACGCAAAATGGACGCCGAAGGTTTTCTTCCCGTAAAGCTAATAGCCTCATTTCATCGTGTTCACACTTTGAGTACCGACGTCGAAGTTGTCACGAGTGCCATTGAAGACTCTACAGTGTTGGAACTAGTTGATGGTTTCAAGGTTCGAACCAAGGTTGATCCAACCAAGTGGCCAATCTCAAAAACTGAGCCATTAGTGGTTGGTCCCTCCATTCCTATAATGGCGCCACCACCCACCTCTGTCTCAACAACTGCACCAGCTATCCTTACAAACGGCCCATTGAAATTGGCTGCAGCTCCGCTTTCGAGTATTCCTCCGCCACCGTTGCCACGAAACTTCCGCAATCAACCGACACCCGCACAGGGGGAACTGCCGCCACCGTTTGAACGATCTCCACCCACACAGGAAGTGGCAAAGCACACAGATGACTTACTTAATCCGAATGTACCGGAATTTGTTCCCGTTGATTATGAAACATCGGTATCATATAGTAACACCGGTGTAGGTAATGCAGTTGCCACAAATCCTGTAGCAGGTGAAGATGGTAAGGTAACAATGCCATTTCTTGATGTGTGGGCTAAAATGCGATTAATTTATTGGGTTTATTTTGTGTTATAGGAAGTCACGGAAATGCCGCAGCCGCCAAGAGTGGTGCCAATACGGGCAAAAAGGGCTCTGCGTTTATAAAACCAAGACAACCAGACGTCACCTCACATAAAGTAGATAGGAAATCGGATCAGGAAAAGGGCAAACGCTTACAAAATGAAACGAATGTAAATAGCAAATTGGAATTAATTAAGGACTATCAATTGGGTGTCAAAGACAATAATACAGAAGCAACCACAGTCACCGACAATGAGAAGGGAGAGGAAGAAAAGGATGCCATTTGGAAGGAAGTTAAACGGCGACAGAAGGCAGCTGGTGCAGTAAACAAATCATTAACGTCCAACAGCGGAGCGGCAGCATCATCATCGTTTACATCCACTGAAAAAGAGGAGCTGGACTTTCAGTTTGACGAGGAGCTGGAGATGCCTCCAACCACTGGTCGTTGCAATAATTTTACATCAAACTGGTCGGATGAAGATGAATCAGATTACGAAGTCTCTGATCGTGACATAAACAAACTTTTGATTGTAACGCAGGTAGTCAATCATCGAGCGCCCAAACACGAAGGGCACGATCGCACCGGCGATTGGACGACACGAACCAAAATCACACAGGATCTCGAACAAGTAATCAACGACGGCATGGTAAAGTACGAAGAGGATCTCTGGACAGAGCCCGAAGCAAAATCTACTAGCTATAAAACAGTGAACATCATCACACAGGAGGACTTTGAAAAGATGGCACCGCGTGTCACATCGAAAAAAGCCGTTTATCAGCAACAAGAGGTGCCACCGCCACCACCACCAACATTTGTCGAGGAGTCCCAGCTCAATATGTCGACGGCATCGTCAGCCGCACGACGTGCTCGTTTCTACGCTGTCAGCAAGGATGAGCTCATTGATCCGCGCACACCACGTAAGCGTAAGACACGCCACTCCTCGAATCCGGTGGTGGAGAGTCACGTTGGATGGGTGATGGACTATGTGGAGCATCGTCCGCGTACTTCATCCATTAGCAGTTCGTTGGGAACCAGTCCCACGGCCTCCAGTTACGGTTCATCAGTGCCTCAAAGTTTACCACATTTCCAGCATCCATCGCACTCATTGCTTAAGGAGAACAATTTTACGCAACAGGCATACCACAAGTACCATCACAGGTGCTTGAAGGAGCGCAAAAAAATGGGCTCCGGACAATCGCAAGAGATGAACACACTATTCCGTTTTTGGTCGTTCTTCTTGCGTGAGAACTTCAATCGGACAATGTACAATGAGTTTAGACAGCTCGCGTTGGAGGATGCTTCAACTGGTTTCCGTTATGGTTTGGAATGTCTTTTCCGATTCTTTTCGTATGGTTTGGAGAAGAAATTCCGGCCTTTTTTGTATGATGACTTCCAGCAAGAGACACTTAATGATTTCGAGAAAGGTTAGTTGGAGAATTTTTTGAATGTTGAGATTTGTTTATGTTGTAATGTTTGGTTTATTAACTTGAATTAGGTCAACTCTATGGTTTGGAGAAGTTCTGGGCGTTCCGCAAGTACTATAAACACGCTGAAAAGCTGAACGTCGAATCTCGACTTAATGAGGCGCTCGCTAAATTTAATACTATTGAAGATTTCCGTGTGCTTGAGCCTGAGATCAATGAAATGTTGCAAGGAGTTGGTAATTTGCGACAAAGTCCGGATAAACGACGACATCGCAGCTACTCGGAGAGTGAGGGGTATGTGCCTGTGGGAACTGTTGGTAGTGTTGGTAGCAACGCCAGTGGCAGCAGTGGCCGAAGATTTCATCAGCATAATAATCAATTTGCTAATTATCGTGACCAATCAAATGAAAGTAGCACAAATCGCAAGCGGTAAGTTCCAATTTTGTTACGGTTTTATTTTCAAAACGGATGAATTTTATAACTAATTGAAATTATTTCTTATAATTTTAGGTCTGGTTCTTATGGCAATCGGCCACCAGTTTCAGCAGGCTCGTCCTCCAATCCAAGCAATTCCTATCGCAATCGTACCGGCTCATTTGGTTCTCGTTATCGCAGCGGCTCATTTGGCAACAAAAACGTAAACGCACGCTCAAATCGACGCAGTGGTAGCAGCGAAGTGAGTGCGTCAAATAACGCACCGGTTAAACGCAGTGGCATTGTTAGCAGAGAACTGAACCCGATAGACAAAGCAGAGACACAATCGTAGGGTGGGGAGTTAAGTGTGTGTGTGTGTGTGTGCGCATGGTGAAAAAGGTAAATCAACAAATTTATTGCAAACTGTGGCCGCGGAAACATTGAGAATGTGCCTGTTTCCAAACACATTGGGGCCTCCTTTTTTCTTATGATTCCAAATAGAATACTAAAAAGTAAACATAACGAATTTTATATTTGACATGTCCATGGCATCTTTTTTGACTTTGGCTTGCGCGCGTTAACAAACACTAATTTGTGCCAAAATTATTGCCGAAATTGAGAAATGTTTCTTAAATAAAAATCGTTAAATAATGAAAGGATTTTCTATCAAAATAATATTAAGGATCGGTTTGGCGCGCAAAAAAAAAACATGAAAATTTAAAAATCACAAACACCAAAAGTTTGTTTCTAATTTAGAACGCAGTTAAATCGTTTGAATTCGTTGTAATGTGTGTGATAGATTGAAAAATTACACATCATTGGATAAAGTTGGATCATATTGAATAAAAAAAAAAATCATTTGAAATCGCACCAGTTGGCAAATAACATTTAAGAAATACAATTAAGTGCATTTTGTTTATATTTTTTTTACAATCTTGTTTATGATTTATATCTCTTATTATGAATATTGCGTTTTATAGTGCCTGCTTTCATTCGGCTTTTTTATTTTCATTTTTATACGCTCTCCCCACAGAATATAAAAAGAAAAAAAAATCAAACAAAATATTGTGAATTGATTAAATTATAATAACTCAAGTACATACATTTAAAAAATCAACTAAATTTAATACAATTAAGTGAATAATAAAAAATATTTTTTTAAGAGCAGCATGTGAAACCCAATTGATCGTCTTTTGAATGTAAATAAATAATTAAATAATTATTAACAAATTACACATAACATAAAACAAAAAACATAAAAAAACAATTTAAAATAATTACTATTAAATTATTACTAAACCAATACTAAATGTTATGTGGCATTTATTGTAGACAAAATATAATAAATTAATCAACTTTGTCGTAAGTCCTTCAAGTTAGCCTTTTTTGTTTGCTTTGGGTTGTTTTAATTACATATAAATATAACCATAAGTTTTATTTTATTTCATGTGCTATTCTGGCACCTATTTTAATGCAATTCAATAAAATCAATGCTGCCAGATGTATGTAAATGTTGTTTTTTTTTGTTCAATTTATTTCAATAATTCAAATTACGCTTTATTTTTAAACAAACGGCTCGAATTTTTTTTATCAAAATAAATTCATTTTGTGGCAATATTTTATATCACATAAATTTTTTTTGGCAATTCGTTTAAATTAGATTGGGCATAAGTTAGAACAGATCATTCATAATTTTCTTTTGATTATTGATTCAAGTCAGAACGTTCATGGTTATGATAGGGGTGGTCAATATGATCAGTAAATTTAGATTATTAGGAATACTAACAAGCATTACCGCTAAACGTTTTGCAAGCTCTCTTCAATGCATACAATTATGCCTACCTCACATTTAGTAAGAGATTCTATGTGTTCATGCTATTTGTTGTCAATGCCGTTTAAGGATAACCCAATGCGCTCTCCCGAAATGAGCAACACACTTAGTTATAGTTAAGCAAATTGCATTTAAACAAAATTTAATTTCAAGCAAAAGCTAGCACATTACCTCTGCTTTATCACAATTACAGTTTTTTTTAGCTTTGGAAATATAAGCCACAATACGTTTAGCAGCAGGGCTCCGTAACGTTATAACTTTATACGGTTCGGGAATGAAATAACGTTATTACGATTTCATCATAATAACGGTATTTTCATACCGGAATTTTTTTTCGGTATTATTATAAAGTTATTTGTTTATCATATTACCCGTAATGAAGGAAGTCCCGCTTTTAACAGGATCCTTATTTTTGTTACACCTAAATTACCAATCAAGACCAAAGGAAAAACAACGTGTTTTACATTTTCCATTAAATAAAAATGACTTGACATTTAAATCAATTATATAACTCTTTTAGCATTTAGCCCTTAAAAATTCATTGATAAATTTTATTTTTGAAAATATTGTATTTTCAAAATATTTTTTGTTTAAAAATAAAGCGTATAGTTTTATGTAACCAAAAAAAAACTGTCACAAAACCATTTCAACATCGTATTTATTATATATTGCAAAATATTGCACCTAAATATTGCTACTGGTTAATTACTCAAAAACACAATAACAATTTTACATAACTGATTTATTGGTTGTTTCGAAATAACATACATAATATATTCAAATTAAACAAAATTACCAGCAATAAAATTAATTGCAAATACTATACGTTTAAATTAAACAATTTGCCAACAATAAAAATTAATCAAAGAAAACGTAAACCAATAAACACATTTCTTTTAAAAAAGGACCTAAAAATATTATTTTTTACACAAGGCTGTTACACATGTTTAATTAGTTTTTAAGTATAAATTTAAAAAAGCAAAAAAATTATTAAAAATTTAAAAAAACACTAAATAAAAAATTAAAAATGATAAACAAATGAAAAATCCATTCGAAAAAAATTGTAAATTGTAATAACTCGCGTGAAATTAAAATGAAAAACATTATTAAAAAACAAAAACCACACATACCTAATTATTTAATTGAGAATTTAAGGCACATATTAAATAATTAATAATTAATTAGGGCATAATATGCTATTAACTTTTTGAATGGTCCTCAATAAGCTCAGTTTCGTTTTTTATTTTCTAAAAACATAAAACAATATTTATAGTTATATATACCTACTTAAGGATTTGTGTGTGCGTCTTTTAATTACGTGTACGAGTATGCGGGGCAGCGGCGGTCGCAAGGTTTGGCAACGGTGAGGTTAATTTAAAATTCGTTTGTTTTTACTAATTAAATATTGTTTTGACGTTGGTCGTTATGCTCGACTTACATAAATCACATTGGAGCTTTTAGATAATAATGCGTTAATGTGAAGTTGCCAAATCTCAACGGAAATCAACCCCCTCACCCAAAGAGTTGCAAACAAAAAACCTATTAGTGTTTCTCTAAATTTGGGATTTTATTATATTGTACTAAACTGTAATTATTATTATTTTTTTTTTGTTTTGATGTTAATTTCTTTTATAGAGTTTAAGATTGATTGAGATCACACAAATTTATATTATACACGCCCTTGCATCATATTATGTTTAATATTTACGAGTACATATTATATACATAATATATATTTGATAGTTGTAAGCAAACAAAATGTGTTTTATTTCGTAATTACATTTTTTTACAGACTTAAGGAGGCGAACGTTTAAGCAACAGCCATAGAAAGTATAATTAAATTTAAGAGTCCTTTTTGCGTACCCTTAAGTCATATCACAAAAAATATCATTAGTTCAAATCCTTTTACTCTAACATAACACGTAATTACCCATAGTTATGCGTCTACAGATTCTTTTCAACGATATCACTAACCAAAACCTTGTGCAGACTTTCGCCACCCCCCCACACACACACACACAAAATATAAACAAACGCGCGTTAATCTAATTAATCCATTGAGTGATGATTTTTTTGAAACTCCTTGGATCCTAATTACTCAATTATTTCTCACATTTGTTACATATTAGGCCGCGGAGACTATGCCTGCAACAACTTTTTTCGCATCCCCCCGATTACTCCCCCTTAATTGGAATGATTATTATCATACCGCACATAATATGCGTGTGCGGTCAATTGGTATCCCCTCATGTGCGTCGATACGTTTCCCAAATGTGTGATGAATGTACCATGCGAGCGCAACTACATATATGTGTGCGTTAGGATTTAGGAAGCTCAAACTAAATGTGTACAGATAAGCTTTTGATTGAAACCACTGCGGGATTTTGCCGGAGCGTACACCAAGGAGATGATTCATTCATCTGCAACTGCAAATGTGGCAATTGCATAATAATTCATGTTATGAAGACAAATAGCATACTCGTCGCTGTGCTAATGATGATGATTATAGATAATTAATGTGAGTAGTCTGACGACCGCCTTATGCATCACAACAAAATTCCGCAAAGACATCTTCAAATGGCGGAGATTTGTGCTGCACTTAAAAGTATATGACTTATGTACGATGATGCGACGCAACGTGGTGACTGCGGAGGAAAAGAAATTGTGGAAAACCGTCATATATGCGATGCATGTAGAAGAGAGTGAGGATTAAAATCAAGTTGCAATGAGTAATTTGTTTAATTATTTATTGTATGAGCTGTTTGGGGGAGGGGGGGGGGTGATTTTTTTCAGACAACATAATGTCGAGTTGAAGCACTAGCGCACTCACTGTGAGTGGGTGTTGAATTGATTAAAATCAGATAACATTTCATTCAATTTTAATTCAACAATAACAAATTATTTAGGATTCAGGCTTTGCAGTACAAAGCTTTAAATTAAAAAAAAAAAATTGCGGAAAATTTCGCGACTTTGATCTTTGGTATTAAGCATCGTAAAATTGATTTTAGAGCCAATTTTTTCGGGAATTCTTAGTTAGTTATTATTCATAATATTATATAAAATTATAAAAACTATTTTATCAAAATTATTTCTTCTGTGAACGACTTGATTTTGTTTTATAAATCTCTATTCTTTAAATTCAGTTTTGTGCAGGTTGTTTTGCACAAAGATTATTTTTAAAATGAATAAAAAAATGCGAGTTCCTATAATCGGTTCAAGTTGGACTGAATTTTTAATATCAAAATGACCTTTTCAACTCGTCTTGATGTAAACTTCAAAAGATTCATTGCTGATGTTATTTCAAATAAAAAGTGGAAAATCAGTTGCACAAGAAAACAAATCTCCCAAATATCAAGAGTTTGCTGTATTGCCCCAACGTATCAAAACTGTTATTACTTATTACCATATTACCTATTCATATTGTAGGGTTCACAAGACGCATCTCATTTCTCAAAACATCCAATATGTGATGTATTGCCATAAATATGTGCAGCAACATAAACAGAAACATCTTCCAAATATGAAATAATATCCCTCCCTTTTCGCTGAAAGCTTAAAACAAAATGAAACGTCTTTGTCATCACAATGGCTGGATAATGGATATGCCCTGAGTCCTGATGGTGGTACTCATGTCAAATACATATTCGAATATGTGCTCGTACGGCACCGGGCACAGCGTACCACACAGAGTAGTACACAATATATTGTTGTCCTGGCTGCTGCGTATGCAAAATTCATGCAATAAATAAAAGTCGCCATTTACTGAAACCGTATTCTGAGTTCTGACACACACACACAACACAATGTGAGATTCGTCAATAAAAATTCGAAATTGAATCATAACCGTATACATTTCCCATATGATTGCAATAATAAATTCATAAAAAAGCATCCTAAAAATGCTGTTGAGGGATGTGTAATCATCAAAGTGATAATTCTCAATTTTAATGATGTTAATTTTAATGATATACTAACAATGTTTAATGATGACGAGATTTAATGGAATGTGCTGCGAGCGCATGTAGTCGTATTTTGCATCCCATATTATGACTGTGGGAGTTTTGCGACTGGGATGGTGCAGTGAAAATATGCGTTGTTAAATTGAAGGTGCGGAAAATGGAATCAGGGGCATTCATGGCGTTTTTAGTGCTGCATAGTGTATGTGGGTTTTGAATTAATTATTAGCTGTTAAGTAGCATCGACACAACCCGATATGACACTAACATAACAAACGCAAACAAACAAACAAACAAATAAATAATTCTGCATAAATTCGTTGAGTCTTCAACTGGGTTTTAATGGAATCGGAAATGCAATTGCACTTTACGCATTATTTGACATATTTTGTCGCACGAAGCATTTTATTAAAATATTTTTCGCATTCTTTTTTAATTCAATTAAAGCAATTTATTTTAATTTAATTTGTGCTAGTTGACTGGGAGTGCTATGAGTGCTAGTGCTTCTAATTAGTTTTTTTCAATGCTTGAGCCGTGAACTAAAAACAGTAATTTTTGACCTTATTTTAAGAGTAAATAAAATATTCGAGACGTTTAAAAATAGAATTAATTTAATAACAATAATAATTCAATTATTAGTAATAGACAAAACTACAAACATTTCTGTGCTTTTTTTTAGTTCTTGGATTAAAAATATAAAAAAAACTTTAAGAAATTTACTGCAAAAGATGCCGGAATAATTAAAAAAAAAAAACTTAAACCATTAAATGAGTTTTTAACAGCAAGTAGGTCAGACATCGAGCGTAGGGGGAGCGAGGTGTGAATTTATATACGACTGTTGCTTAATTACATTTTAATAAAATTTTTCGGAGATATGGAAAATGTGACCTTGAAATTTCTGAATTTTAACATCGATTTTTGTCCAAAATTGGTATTTTTATTGAGATTATCGTATAACATCATAATACCCTAAAACACACAGTTTTTGAATTACATATTTACAGTATAAAAATATGACCTTAACTTTTCAAAATTTAACCTTGAAATGTTCAGCAAGTTTTCTTATCTTTTTTAATCCCACAATAAGGTTATTTTTTTTTTTTAAATATTTAAGATTTCTGAGATATATCATAGCTTAATTTAATCCTATTTTTTTTGATCTAATTTTACTGGCCTTAAAAGCTTCCAAACCATTATTTATCTGGTCTGGTCGAGTTGAACTTCCATGTTTCCTTTCCAAAAATTTCCCCGAATTCAAAACTATAGTAATGTACAAATTTCTAGCCTGTAGGTACACACTTCACATTGCATTGGTCATATTACAAAATAAAAACACTTGAGAAGTTTAAAATCTAAAACCACATAAACTGTGGGAATCATAACACTTTTCCAAACTACATAATAACTTCATACTACTCGTATATTGTTGTGAAGTTTGAACACATTATCAAGATCATGTATAAATGGTTGGGACACATCTATACCAGAACCCTTTTTGTTTGCTGCCAAACAACAAACGTTTGAAACAACAAAGTTCACATGTAATGCCCGGAGGATGCTGGTCCGAGCACATACTCGCACAGCAAAAATTATGAATTAAGAAAGTGATTGTTTTCCACCATAAGTTTTCAATAGAATGATTCCATCCCAATGCATATGGTTATGGTCTGGCGTTATGGTGTGCTACCAGCATAATGGTCAAATGTACATATTTCAGTTAATAAATTTTGCTAAAACAGTTATGCTACGAATTGAATGCATGTGTAATGTGTGTGTACGCAGTATGACTGGCTCATTGTTATGATCAGAAGACTGGGCGGTTTTTGGAAACTTTATTTTAATGAATTTATGCATGCTTCCATATGCACAAATTGTCCAGGGTTGTGTGTGTTTGCTGTAACTTGTATAGCCCATTAAAACCGCTTAATAGTTTGCAAATTAGTGTGTAAGAAGTACAGCGAACAAACGTTGTGTTCTTTGAACACAACTAGTCTACTCATTAACATAATACAGTTTTGAATTTTGGATTGCTGCATTGTACATAACAAAGACTTCATAATAGGCGGAAGGAGTCGACCAAGTCATAAGAGCCACCGCTGGTTATGAACTTTGAGATAATACTCAACAAATACTTCATGCTCTATGTTTTTGCTATTAGTTATTACTTATTACTGTTAAATTTAATGAAACGCTATGAAGGGGCTTGTGTGTTGTGTGCTGAAAGTTTTCAACATACAGTGAGTAATATTGTATGTGGCCTAGACCTTTTTCATTGTATGCTTGAGCAATTTTGATTTCAATGAATGCTTGTGGTCGCTCCCTTGGGGGTGCGAAGTTCTGTGCTTTTGACATATTATACGGGGCCTTCTGTCATCCACTGTGTGGGTGTTTGTGTTTGTTGGCCCAAGTAACTTATAAAGTGAATTTTATTTTTCGGGCATCACGTCCTTTTCAATTTGTGTTTCAGTTTTTCCCTTAAACAAAACAAAATCGTAGAAAAATTTAATGACTTTTTAAATAACTTTGCAAATTTATAACCACTTTTTATTTAAATTTTCTTTACATAAAGTGTTGCAATGCAATTTTTGTATTATCAGCATTTTGAAATGATTCATTAACCAGGGAGCAATAATTTTCCATAAAAAATCTTTTCTTAAACAACGCCATTTCAGTTAATACATGGAGCGATTAATTTTTACACCAAAAATCCATTAGTTTAATATAAGTGGATGCAAAAACTGCATGCAAATAATGATTTTCTTGCCCAACAACCATCCATGCCAGACGCATTATGCAAATACAAATTACATTCTAGATATTATGGGGAAAAACAATGGCATCCATTTTGCAGGCAGGTACACCGCGTTCTAATTATGCTTCAATATTTGTGTTACCTTTCTGCACAGCTAAATGTAGAAATTTTATTTTAACGATGCCCAATTCCCGGCAGTCGTTTTGCGAGAATTAATTTCCTCAATAGCAGCGTCCACCATTTTGCTATGTGTATTTAGCGTCGTAAAATGGCGTTGCTATTTCGTCCTTAGCACTTATAGTGCTCGCATTTATATTTATACACAAGTATGTATGGCCGCGACCGTGTCCTATCTCGTTACAGGAACTATGCTGTGTATCACAATTCGCAGCTATGTGTGGTTTCACATTTAGTGGCAATTACTGTAATTTTTTATTGTTGCTCTCATGCATTAGAATGTGTTTGAATATTTAGATGCAAGTGGATGCAACGGAATTTACGCCAAATGTCGGTTTCTGGTGTTTGTATTTAAAACTACCGGAGCGTTGCTCAGACACAATTTGTTGTTTTCTGAAATCGTTGTTAATAATTTTTAATACATTTTTTAATAAAACACTTTTTCACAAATATCTCTTAGAACTGTATGCATTTTGATTACAAATAAAAATTGGAAACGTTGACAATTATTATGCAGGACTTTGATTTCCGGAAATCAAAATTGTTTCGATTCCGTACTAATTTCTTTCATCTAAATTCCGAAATTTTTTTCAATTTCATAATTTAATTCAGTTTTTTTTACTCACTTTGATATTTGACCTACGATGAGCTATTACACTTTATTATTTTAGGAAAATAATTTAATCTGTACTTGAATCAAATGTTACTAAACTGTATTAATGTAATTGTAATTTTTTTTCAAAAATGTTAATTGAGGGAAGGATGGCCGAGGAAACCTTCCTTCCATACTTCGTTTTGGAGAACTGAAAATCAAATAAAAGAAAGAAAGTTTTTATAATAAAAGAGGTATTAAACCTTTAACAATTTTATTCGATTTGATTTCTAATTGTTTACTAATTCGGTAAAAGTTCGCAAATTAAAAAGCCAAAGCACTGATTGTTTTGTTAGAAAAGGAGTTACCTTTTAATAATTATTTGACTTTGAATGCAACATTGATCTGAAAAGCTCTATAATTTTATCAGTAGGTATTCTGTAGGAATTCCACGCAAGAAAAAATTCTTTAAACCTAACACATGCATGTACTCTTATCTACATTCTTTTCTAATTCATTCATTTTGCATTGCCCAATAGTCATATACGACTGTGTTATTATAAACTGGAGTCAATTGATTATCGTGTGCTCGAACAAGCCCTTTGGTTTTATGTTTTCAATAGAGATTTCGATGCATCCTTAAGTGCAGTACAAAATTCCAATCAAATGCAGTGCGCGTCCAAAAATAAGGGCTAGTTTTGCACCCATAGTGGTCCTTTGTAATGCACAGCAAAATTTCAAATCAACAGCCAAATATGAATACAGAAAGTAGTGCAATTGGTGATATAACAAGAGCTTCCTATATACCTTAAGGGCCCTTGAGATTAGGATTTCCATTGCAGTAGATGTAGGCAAGTTGGCATCTCTCTTACAACGTACTCGCACTTAATACCAATACCATAGACCACTTCGTTCTCCAATGGCATTTTATAGTTTCGGCTGCACACTCGTCGCAACTCGCACATCCGCCTATTCATGATTATGGTACAAATATAGTTGTACCGATTTTAGTGCATGCTGCAAATGCACTGACTGTCCATTGTGTGGCAACTTGTGAGCACTTACATGTTCATCTATGAATTGTAACACCATAAAGTAACAACCGCAAATTTCACTGAAATCCTACTGATTACCTGGTGTGCAAAATGCATATTGCTGTTTTGTCAGTGTTCGCTTTGTTGGGTGCGGGGAGGTGAGTCAGTTATGCTACACCCCATTATAAAATGTGTTTTGCAAAAACATAAAATTTTGAGGTTTTCTCCAATTTTGTGCGATGTGAGTGTAAGTACAATAGAAATATGAGTGCAGGCATTTCACACTCCCCTAGACAACAATTAAAGTGGGTACAATCTTTACTTGTTGAAGTACATATATATATAATTTCGTTTAACTGCTGTGGGGAATGTAGAGTGTTTGTGGATTGTGGAGGCAATAAACACTAAATAAAACATATAATGAAATGAAATTGTGCCAAAACTTAACTATAACGTGTAGGTACTGTTCTGACGTTACCTTTTCCACTGAAATGTGTACCTCTCTGTTGTTTGTTTGCCTCCGTTAGTTTCTCGTGAAAAGGGTGCGGGATTGAAATTGCGCTTGGCAAAACTTTGAAGCAACACATTTTTAGCGCATCAAATTTACTACATATAAGACACACAACCGCACAAAACGAAACTTAAGCAAAACAACAAAATGCAGTTAAAAAAGGGGGATGTGTGTGTTTTGTTTTATTAAAGTTTTCGACTTCTTCATCGTCCTTATCGCATCCCACATGAGAGTCGTAAAAATCGTTGCGAATGAATTTTAGAGTCAAACCGCACAAAACCCAATTCCCGAAAATACAATCAACAAATCCGCGAACCCCCATTACAGTGTCTCAAGTGTAATGCTCCAAATTAGTCAGCATATTGCAGCATAATTGTTATTGCGCTCTGTTTATATACAGTTCACGGTTGTTCTTGCTTTTGTGTACACAAAGGCTGCACACGTATTTTGTGTGGTTAGTGGCAAGCAAAAACACTACACTAGCATATAAAAAGAAGTGCGATCCGCCAGGAATATGCAGGATGGTGTTGCATAAAAGAAATGGTGCAAATTATATTTTGATGTTCTTTGTGGCTTTTCTTTTTAAACATAAAGTTCATTTAGAGATATTTGAGATGGAGAAAGATTTGGAAAACTTTTCTCGTTGAATTTCACGAATTTATATTTTAATTTATATTAAGGATATTAGAAAATATTTTTTTTTGATTTTCCTACTTTTAAAATATTTCCACCACACCAGATTAATATTCAATTTCAAAAAAGTCTTTTGACTTACTTTGTTTAAATATAAGTCAATGAAAGTAAATTTTAAAATAACTTAAAAACACACTTTTATTAAGTTTACTATCGGAGAATTATATTCTTTAATAAAACTCAACTTCATAAATATCTCTAAGAACAATATCTGTTCAAATATTTAGTTTAAATATATATTCAAGTAAAAATTGAAAACGTTGACAATTATTAAGCAGACATTTGATTTCCGGTATTCAAAATTGTTTCGATTCCGTACTAATTTATTTCGAATTAATTCCGAAATATCTTTCAATTTCATAAAAATTTCAACACAAAAAATGCTTCGCAACTTAATTCCGTTTTTTTAGTCACATCGATAATTGACTTACGATGAACTAGCACTCTTTATTCTTGTAGCAAAATAATTTAATCTGTGTGTAACTTGAATCAAGTGTTACTAAATTGTAATTATTTGTAAAAATTGTACAAAAATGTAATTTGGGGAATAACGCTAAAGTTATAGCGAAATTCAAATGAACGGACACCATTAAATTCTTTTCTCGAACTCACTTTCGAAATAATATTTCGAGGAAGTAAGAAAAAAGGCCGGATTCATAATAATTATGCTTTTACAATTTTATGGCCTATAAATGCAACGTGAGATCTAGATGTTACAAACGGGAAACGGCACATGAGATTCCTAAGAAGTGTTATTGTGACTTGTGACCAAAATTTTCCTTTTTGTTTGACAAATTTGTTCGCAAAATTAACTTCTTCTTTAAATGTTATTAGAGGTCAAACATTTATTATAAAAATTGAACCGATTTCCACAATAATTTTACTATATTTCGGTTGAAATCTTGACAAATATTTTTCAAAATTTTGTGTTTTTTTACTAATCGAAGACTGATAAATCGATTTCCGCAATCAATTTTTGATTTACTTAGTTTTTTCGCGGTTTTCGCGGCTCATTTTGGGAATGTATAAAATTTCGTAGCGATTTTATGCCCCTTTTACCGTGATTGATTTGGTGTGAAAACACAGTCGTTTAGATTTCTTTTTATATGATTTTGCATTGTAATATTTAGTATTTTGAAAGGGGATATTCAAAGTATTCAATTTACCAACTCACTATTTACAAAAAAAGTCTTCAGTTTTCAATGTTTTTTAATTCAATGAATTTGGTATCACTCTGAACCGCGAGACCCCGTACTGGAATACACCTTGTATTTGTTCATTTAAAAGTCATCAGCTTTCAGTATACGTTCAGCGAGTAGTTATACATACATTAAAATTGTTACCTTTAGAGCCTGACACCCTACAGTCTGTCTTCAGCACTCTTTACCTTTTAAATAATTGGATTGACACACAAAGTATGACAATCAAATTTTAATCCTTCACATTGATGTTTTATTAAATCACAATTGCGTTTGTACAACAAATGGGGTTGGTTTTAAAATCAAGATAATCGCTGCACACTCTATATGTCATATTAGTATCATATCACCACCAAGCATATAATATAGTTTGGTATAATATTTTAAATACGTGCACACTGCACACTTATCCATTCATGAGTCATGTGGCGTGATGACGACAGTACACCTATATACAGACCACTCCAGCAGTGATGCAGTCGAAGCGGCAAAGCATTAATATTTATTTATGCGTTAATGTGAACGTGATGCTTAAATATTCTCCTGTCAGCAAACATCCGCATACCGGTGTCCATTTTGAGCTTTCACCATTAATACCCATCCCACATTTAAATTAATGTTATATGGCATACATCGGATGTATGTATATTATTGCTATTTGCAAACCACCGTACCATCACCATCACCGTCACCAATGCCACATAGTATATAAACATGTATCGGCATCTCACCACCTCCGCCAACCCCTATTTTTAGTTTTAAATGCCAAATTGGTTTTATGTGTCACATATACATGCACCTATAATACATCTGGAGCTTTTGAGTAAACAGAAAACGAGCACACACACACACACACACACACACACACACACACACACACACACACACACACACACACACAAAACATATAAAATATGCATCCAAAAATGTTATGCGGAAAACTCAAATATATATAGAGTCGTGCACACACATCCCGAGATATGGCCATAAATTTTCTATTGACTGGTTGGTGTTATTTATATGGCATTGTGCAGCCTTTTAAAATTGCAATCCTCTCTGCTACCCTTGTTTCATATAATACTATCTAGCGGATGGACTATAGATCAACCAGGCCGAGTGACCAAAGCTGTTGGTGTGCACAACACAGTACAATCCCCAATCTTCCTCCTCACCCCTTCTCACCGGCACACACACACACACACACACACACACATAATATGCATATTATGGTATTTACAAAATGGTGCGGGTCTCTGGCGAAATACAACCCCACCCCCAAAATAGGGCACATTGTGGGTCAATGTGAAATGCAATATAATAGGTGTACATAAAATAAATTAGCTGCATAAACGAACGGTATACTTTATAGGGATGAATACAAGGAAGGGGGTTGAGTGAAAAGGATGCAAAATGGAGGGAGGGGGGGAGCGGCGGTGGCGGCGATGTTTTATGTGGGGTGCAAAATAATCGACATGCATTAATTTATGTTCACATACAAAAAGTCTTGTTTAACTTTTATAAATAAATTAAAGGCATGTCAAAAATTATGAAATTGGTAAAACATACATATAAGCATGAAGTCATACATGCATTAACGCATACAAACAAATGGTAGGGTGGGACACGCTCTCGCATATATAAATAACTATATTGGTGACAACAAACGAATGCTATACCGTTGCATCCACATATCGTTTCGTATAGTAACGTTGAGTTTATACGGTTAAAATAACGTAAAAAGGGCAATAAATATCGATGAATGTACAGTATTCTTGTATGTGCTTAAGGGTTGGGGGTGGTAGGGTGTCACGAAAAAAAACAACAAATAAACAAAAAACAAAACAAATAAACGAATGGGAAAAGTTAAAAAGTATTGAAATAAACAACACAACCAAAAGGAAAAATAGTGCAAAATGCAAGCAAATTTCTGCATTGGAAAATCACATATGTGGTGCTGTGTTTGTGTGTCATGTGTGTGTGTGTGTGTGTGTGTGTGTGTGTGCATGTGTGTTGAGGATGCGGCAGTGCGAAGCTGAAATGTCCAACCAATTGTAACAACAAGCACAATAAACACGCCGTTGAATAAAAGATGCAGATGAGCATCTGGCTCGATTGGATTTAATGGATTCTTTGGTATTGTGTGTAATTATGATAATTGCACCATTAGCAATTCTTTTAGTTAGTTGACGCTGGTACGCTGGTCCGCAACAGCAGCAGCAGCAGAAGAAGCAATTGCCATTCTCCGCCGTGATTGCAGTTCAGCTTAAAACAGTCTGAAAAATTTTTTTTTTCATTAATTGGATGGGCGAATGACAAGTGGGGAGTGCTCCTGTACTCTCTGCGCCTACATGAACGTATACTATGTGACAGCAAAATGTATGTGTCCCCGCACTATGTGCTAGATGTACTCAAGTTTGACATCAATTCAGTTGATTAGGCTTCAAAATGAGGCTGCCCGTTGCACTGGAATTGGAGGAGGCATGCACTCGTACAGCCTTTGACACAACACATTTGCAACTGCATGTGCTCGTATATGATTTAAGTGCAGATTATATATGCATTTGAAAAGTCACAGACACATTGCTGTTTGGGTGGCACACGGTATCAATGCTTTTTGTGTTCCCGTATATGCGCACTGTCCAATGCGTTTATCCTTTTGACATCCTTTCACCTAATCTCAGAGTTACAAATATTAGTTTTCTAAATTATGGATGGGGCGGAATTTAAAATAAGCCAGCTTGCACTGAAAATTGCTTTTAGCGCATAATGAATAAACAATGAGCAATATTGTGGTTTGTACACACTTTGTGTAAGTATTAATGCTTTATGCTTATTAGTTTTATGTGCATTTACGCTTATGCACCTTATAACTATCATATATGCACTCATGAGACATCAGAAATAGTATTAGTGTACACATGTGTAGGGGTTGGGGTGATTTGCATTAATTTCTAAATAGTTGGATGATGTTGAATGTTGCTCCATTTGAGGATTATTGCAGTTTTTGGGTTAGATGCCTCAATAGATGCCTTAAAATCTAAGGATATTTTGTGCTGTATGTTCATGAGCTTCCTTTAAGGCTTTTCATGGACATGAGTTATATTTAGATTAAGTTACAAAAATGTGATATGTTTAATTCTTTAGTGCATTCAACAATTAATACTTTGTGCTAATCGTGGATTTTTTCCACATTAATCCTTGCTTTATTTGTGTGCGGGATGAATTGCTGCCAAATTATTTGTTAACTCATTTTCTTGCAAGAATTTGTTTAACAATAATCTTAAATATTCTCACGGAGGCCAGACTTTAGTAAATTATTATCCTTAAGAAAATCAATCAAAAAAATGTGATAAATTTTTTTTTTTGAATTTAAGTTCTTGTATTAAATTTGTAAATTTTTCACGAATTTAAACCACTTTATTTTTGGCAGAAGATTTTAATGAATGAGTAAAAAAAAGTTAAATTTTTTCCTTCCGAAAGTTTCAAAGCCACTACTGTATAGATCTGTGATCCTACTAGTTCCCAAATATGCTTGTGGACACAAAATTGGACAACTTTTCTTTATTGCCCCCTTTTAAAGAAATGTGATGAATAAGATGTAAAAACCAAACAGGCTCCGATGGACAGGCCATTTAGTAAGAATGAATGACAATGGCGCTGCGAAAGCTGTCTTTAAGGGGAAGACAATAAGAGGACAATCCTCGTCTCAGATGGAAGGAATGCATAGGCCAAGACGCAAGGACGCTCAGGACACTGATGGACTGTGGCGCACAAGCTCCCAATGTGGAGCAAACTTTTGTGTCAGACCAAGAAACAGACAGGTTTGAAGCGCTGATGGTGATAATGAAAAAGACTTAAAAAGATTGCAATGGAATTTATCAAAAAATATTCTTTAAATTTAAAACTCAATTAAATCCTTTTTTTTATACTTAGAAATATGTGGGGGATTTTCATAGAAGTTATAAATTCTACATACTTTTAAAAGGCCTTGATTTGTAGATTTGCAATTACGGTATTTTTAGTAAAAATTTAGGAACTTAAAACAAAAATGCAGCAAATAAATGTAAAATTCTTGTTGCATTTACTATCATCGGCATCATCGTCATTTTCATGTTCTTTTAAGAAAATCCATGGCAAAAAGGAAATTGAACGGCAATCCTTTATCCAATATTCCTTCATATATACGTATATATAATACAAGCAAACAGGAGGAGAATGAGAATATGGGATCAAAAGCTTTTAATGTAACATTCTCTCAAATATGTTTTGTTTTATTTTGCTCATGTTATTTTTGAGGTAACTACAATCTACATCTCTTTTTGTTTGTACTTATATTCGCCTGCAAGCTTCTCCACGGCATGGCATGGCATGGCACAAGCAGCGTGCTGCTTTTGGCAATAGTATAAGGTTCAATCCCATTCTCGTTTCTTTCCACCCAATCTAATGTTGTGCTCCCATATATCTCACGGCAGAGGTATATAATGCTGAACACAATTTATGAGCACTGCAATATATGTGTACTTATGGTTGTATCCATTAAAAGGGATATTGGGAGTCAGGGAACAAGGGCTTTGGGCACACACGACTTGATTTCGATCTTCTGTTCTATTTTTATAGCATTTACTGCAATGTGGCTTCTTTCGCATGTAAAGAGTATAAATACTATAAAGACACATCATTGTGATGGCAACAAAATGCAGTGTAACACCTGATGACGAATGCTATACATACGTATTGTTAGATGTGTTTGAAACTAAACGTTTCAATGCATTTAAATAATAATGTGTGGGAGGGTATTTTCTAAACCGGATATAAAGTACTACGTAAATAAAGCCTCCATATATGGACGGGTTAACCGAAATGTAAATAAATCAGAGATGGTAAAACTTTGCACAAATTTAATATTTAAAATGAAACGAATGCGTACGGAGGCGTGTCGAAAATTTTGATAGTTAATTATTTGTGTTAAGCTTCTGTCCCCCCTCCACCCCACCCAAACCATGTACCTTTCAGTTCAGTAAAATATGGAGCTCTACCTAGAATATTACAGCACACACCACATCTTCCACATTATACGGAATATTTGCCCGACTGTTTCGACACAAGACCTCCCCCACCTCACCAATTCCAACCCCGTTTTGTGCATTATCGACTGTATTCCAGCGCTCCCAACATATTCTGCAAATGGTAAAATAATTCAAGTTTAAAACTTTATCGTTTGACATTATTTATTTTGCTGGAAAGTTTATTATTGTAATTCAAGAACAATTGGCTCCAGTTTATCTAATTTAGTTGCTCACGGACTCGTTTGCCTGCCTATATGTGCACACTGGCTACATGCAGTTCATATAAATTCTAATTCACTCTAACAACTCAGTTGCGTCCATTGTGTGACTGAAATTGTTTATGAAATTTCATTCTGTAAATTGGCCTACTGAATTTAAGTAAAAGCAATTTTAGCCATACAACTTTTCCCGACCAACCCCCTGCAGGAGCTGTGTGCACCCTCCACCGTATTATACATAAATGTATGTTTTTGCATTTGAGCATTCACCAAATAGAGACACATGCAAAATAGCCCCCAGAATGGGCAAAAAAAAAATAACGAGAGGCAAAATTACGGTTTAGGGGAGGTATGGAGAAGTGCAAAAAATAAAAACACTGACCCACCATAGTGAATTTAATTCAGTTTCAACACACACATGCATTATATTTTACATCTGCATTTAATACAAATGTATATGCAGCATCTGTACGTTGTATGGGGAGAGCGCAGTGTATACGTTAAGCTGCACGCATACAAATCTGTATATCTGCAGCTATGCTTTTTGCATCAGTTGAACTTGCCTGATTTATTTAGTCGTCCGGAGTTTGACCACCCAATTTATATGCTTGAAATATGCTCTCCTCCGAAAATTAAGAGTTAAATGAAAATAAATCCTACCATGAATTTAAATTGGATTTTGGGCGAAATTTGCGTTTGTAATTAGCCCCCGTGCTGAATGGTGCACACTGGTTGATACGCTGTTCTATTCGGATGTATATAAGTAAATAAATAAAAAGGGCTTGAGAATAAACAAGAGAAAATTGTTCTTAATTAGTGCTTAATATGGGCGAGTGATTACAATTTGATATGGTCGATATAAAGGAGCTACCGTGGGGTTTGTTGGAATAGGCGCTATTTTGTGAATTTCGACATGAAAAGTTTGATATGCTGTGAAATATTTTTCGGGGCTACATATATTAAATGTTCTTTGATGTAAGTTTAGCACATTCCCATTTTAAAGGGAATTGTGTTATTGCCTGTATTCCACAATCTTCAATGCAAACAGTCAATGTCTACAAAAAATATGCGTGTGCACAAATTTATTTTATTCAGTTTAATGTCGATAATTTCAAAAATAGAGAGAAAACTGCAAAATGTATGTCAAAATATTTTCAATAATTATCTTTATTATTAAAAAATGTTTTTGTTTCAATACTGATAGATAATTAATTAAAAAAATGGACTTCTTGACATCAACACATGAATTCAATTTGAACGTTGATAGACTTTTTTATTTTTAAGTTAATATTTTAAGGAAAAAGTTCAATGAAACAAGTGATTCATGTTATTTATTATATTGCAAATTAAATCATTCGTTCATCACAGGGAAAGCGTATGAATTGATATATTGACTGCCGCTAAACTACAATTTAAGAACTTTTTTTTTGAGGAAAATATGAAATTGATTTTTTTTCAATAATTGTTCATTTTGTGATTACTGATTAGTAATAGTTAATAAATAATAATGTGAATTATCTTAATGCTTGTCCTAAAATAAATAATTTTTCAAATATTTTCATTAGGAATCTTCTTCCTTGGGATTTCAAATTTTTATCTTGCAGCGTTTAGCAAGTTTTTTTTATCTCATTAAATGTTACAATAATGTAAAAAAAATTTGAAAAGTATTTTACATTTTTGAGATATAAAAGCTGTGGTCTTGAATTTAAAATTTGTGACCTTGAAATGTTCAGCAAACCCTTTTACTTAATCAAGGGAGACTAAAATGTGAAAGAAAATTTTCTAAAATATTTAACATTGATTTCAAATGTTTAAGTTTCCGATTGTAAACTTGACATGTTTGGCAAAATTTTTCAATTTAAAAAACGATTTAAATATGTGCGTGAAAGAGTTTTTCATACTATGTAGGGTTTCTAAGATAGAAAATACTGGATTTATGAGCGTCCACTCCTTTTTTTTCCCGAAAAATCACTTTTGAGGATACTTACAAGGTAAATCAAGTTTTGTATAGAATACGGTAAATTAACAAAATTGTCGTACTCGTTATTATGAGCCCCTATAACAGCGAAACAGCTTTTTGGCAATAACTTAACACCTAATTGAAAATTATTTCTTACTTTTCTTTTAGCATTTTACATAAAAAAATTTACAAAAAAAAGGCAAGTAGTTTCTAAAATATTTACTCAAGTGGTACCATGTTTCTGCTTCAGAAACGTTTTTTTTTTCGAAAAATTAGGAATGCAAAAATCTGTATTCAATTGGGGTTTTATAACACACAGTTTCCGACACACTGTTATATAAACTAAGTTGTTTTTGGAATTGAAAATCAGCAATAAAAAAGTTTGTTTACGCTAAAAGCATTTAAAAGCTTCATACACTAGATTTAATTTAGTGTTATCCAAAGAGTCTTAAGATGAAACAACAATTTATAAATTAAATCATGACAATTTACAGGTATTTTAATTTTTAATGAGAAAATTCAAAGGTCTTTGATCGTTCAGTTCTTTCATTAATCTTAGGAAAGCTGTATCTGTTGTGTATGCAAAAACGTTTTATGCGAGATAGTTTATCACGTCATAGACAACGGTGTGGGTAGGGGGTGAAGTGCATTTAAGAGATTCAAGATGCGTTTACTACTCACCTGACTTTTGAAGTACCTGGATTTACCTTGAGTAAGTTTTAAAAGTATTAGTTAATTCCATACGGATTTCTTTTCAAATGTAAAGTCTCGCAACATCATCAAACATCTCTTGCATAATGGGCGCATCCACTTTGTATCTCGTGTTTTATTCGACGTGGAATTAATTTTTAATGAACGGAAATTACTCTTACAGAATAACAGATGTTACTTTGTGCGTCCATGCACGCGCACCCGCACTTAATCCAGTAAAGATGGCTTATTGTTAGTCCTTATATTGAATCACTTTTGGCCGCACCACTCTCGCACGTCCAAAATTCTTCAACCCTCTGCGCTTTTGTACGTATGAAGTGCAATTTTCATTCTCAATTCATTACAATAGATGAGTTAAGCAAACGAAAGAGACATCATTCCTTAATTACTTTTCATACTTTGGGACAAAGAGAATACTAGAGCAAGCTCAAAGTTAAATGAGCGTGAAATGGTTTTGTTTGTTGCATAAATGAAGACAGCGCGCAGAGTTCAAACATCGTGCACAAACACACACACACACACACACACACACATACACATACACCAACACAATTCAGTTAGACAATTTATGCAGCAAAGCAAGTGGAAAATATGGTTGCAAATTACCTTATCCCATAGTGCAATGCAATTTAAAAAGTAATTCGTTGTGACTTGCTTCTTTACCGACGTATGTCAGTGCATTATGTTTACATCGTCTTTATTCTTGCACTATCATTATTCGCTAAGAATGAAGCTCATAAGAAAAAATATTCGCGGGAAAACCATCAACATGTCACACCCCCCTCACCCTCACCCCATTGCAACGACACGTTTTGCGGTCATGCAGAAATTGACGAGTAGTTAAATGTAACTAAATCACAATCACTTATAAGCAGTAATATAATGGAATTGGGGGCACAGAGACGAAATTCGTGTCCATAATTAAATTAAAGAAAATGATCATCCCCAATGTGTCTTCACTCTTGGCGAACAGCCGCCACAAAGCGGACAAAAACGAACAAACAGATCTATTGAATTTAATTTAATTCAATTTCAGTGACAAAAAAATAACGCAAAGTACAATGAATGGAAAATGGTGATCGATCCTTTTGTGTTTCGGGCTGGCTCTTTTTTTTTTGTGTGTGTGTGTGTGTGTGTGTTTTTGTTGTGCACCACCCGCCCCTCCCCCGCATTTTCTGTACATTTATTGTCGTTGAGCAGCACTTCTGTTTTTGGCAAAGTCAAATCAACAACAGAAGCGTCCACAGGGAACAAAGGGAAACCACAAATGGGATGGCCATTTGAAGCGGTTCGGCGGAAAAAGAAAGCATATTGGCGAATGCTTATCGGTTGGACTCGGAATATATGTATGTGGGGTGTGTAAGTGTGTGTGGGCGGCATAAAAGGTAGTGGATGTGTGGTGTTGGGCGAACGAGATGACGGGGGAAAAAAAAATTCAAAGTGAAGTCAAACAATAAAATAAAAATGAAGAAAATTTGTGAAAGGGAGGAAAACCATTATGAAATGCGAAAGAAACGACACACACAAATGAATGAGAATTAATTAACATTCAACAGGAGGTGTCCTCTTCCTATTATAGGTATACCATCGCTGCTTTATCTTTCTATTATTTATTTTTTTATTATTTTATTTTTTTACTTGTGGTCTCACAATTGTCTGACTTCATTGGATTTCAGGGGTTTGTGTTTAGGATCTATTCTATACGTTTTTGTGTGATGAAGAATATATTTATAAAATGCTAAATTCATTAGAATATTCCCCCTTGGGGTGTACACAATGAAAGATGGTGCGGAGCGAATGCTGTGGAGCACCCCTCAGGATGATTTAAATAAGATAAGAATTCACTTGCTTGTGAGAATATGATGAATGATAATTTAATTGATATAATCTGTGCGAAACAATGGTGCAGAAGTGAGTAGGGGGGTATTTTGAACTGCTATACATAAGAATTCCAACAATTGAAATGGTTGCCAAAGGCTGCGGCTTTTGTTGGAATATTTTGATGTAGAATTTAATTTGGTTCCAATTCCGTTTTCAATGTGTAAAACCCTTAATTACGGTTACCCGTAAACTTTCTGTTTGAAAAGAAGACAGCCATAGTCCACAGTGACATAATTCTCATGATACATAAATGTTTAGGCTCCAAGGATATTTCAAAAATACTTATAAAAAGACGTACTGATCACTAATAATTCCATAAAGAGCATTGTAGGAAAACATCTCCGTTTATCTACAAAATATACTTAAATTTTGTAAGCTTAAATTCGTGACATTGCAGATAGGCTTACAATCCTTGTTTTATCTCTCTACGCTAGTTCAACTCTTACATTTCAGCGCATTTATGTTACGTACTTTCATACAGAATGAGGCATTATTTTGTAGTACTCCTCCAAACACAACCACTCTCCAGCCCCCATTTAGTTCTTATCACAGCAGTGTCCCATTCTGTGCGCCACAAAAATAAAAACATATATATGAACACAAATGATAAATTATATTTACATTTCAGCATCCACTCTTCAGCCACAAGAATTTTTTTTTCTGTTACATCAAACCCAAAAACGCAGCCACCCCCATCACAATATTTCATCAGCACTGGCAGTGGTGTGTACTCTGTATAGTGTGTGCGGTGTACTATGTATCGCCAGGATATTTATTCTGCAATAAGACTTCCACAGACATTTCATGTTCATTGTGTTCATCTTTTTGTCTTATGTATACTTAACGATCTATCTCCCTGAAAATTGCATGCATCGCTGTTTTTCCTTGCCTATACGTCATGTATATATTTCTCTGGGTGGTGCGGATGAGTTTTGTTCTGGGTTTGTGTGTGTGTGTGTGTGTTTGCAGGACGATGGAGTCTGTTTCTGGAGTGTTTCCCAACATACAGATACATGTAACAATGCTCATTTTTCGATTATTGATTATTTAATGACATTCTGATGATTAATGTTTCGTAAATGCATCCGATGAATTATTGCTGGAGAGAAAAGCAAATGAATGCGGGCGATAGGCGAGAGAAACATTTAGCCAATGACTTGTGTTTGAACATTAATTTCCTATTTAGACTATCTGGACATACAATCATGCAAAATACTTTGCTGTGCCGTAATCGATTTACCGGTTGTCCTTCGGAGAGAGCTGCGTGGGCACTTCTTGAGTAATTCCGGTAATTGCCACTGGGGTGTATGAATAAACATTGCAGCAATGGTCTTGCTTTGTTTAATGACAAAAAAGTGTCAACATATCAGCATTAAAATAAGGCAATTTATTCTGGTCCTTTTTTGTTATAAAATAAACTTTAGCAGTCGTTCTTTTGCTAGTTTCTATAATAAAACTTTAATTATTTTGTAAAATGCAGATTAAAAAGTCACAGTTTCCCGAATTTAAAAAGAGTAAAGAACATTTTTTGTATAATTATTTTTAACTGCGGTATCCTCTTGAAATTTACATTGTTTTTGTAATTATTTATTTACATATGAGTATATAAAAATAAAAACCCGCGTCGATAAAACCCATATTTTAATGACTAATTAAAATACGTTGTCAATGACACTCAAAGATACAATCAAAATTTGCAATTTTGGTGTCCCTTTTTTGTGGATGTATGTGCGTGTACACTTTTCTGCCATTATTGATGGTCGATGGACACTACAAATAATATGCCGTTTAATTGTGGCCGAACAATTTACAATTTTTAATCCGGTGCTAAAAATATTTCCAATTTACGTATGAACACTCTCCCCACCGCTACTTGCCGCCACCACGTTATGTCCTGTTACTTTTTATTCTCATTATTATTTGTCCGTATACTTGCTCGTAAATTATTATGCTGTTCTTTTTTTTTTGTTGTTGTTAACGATATTTATCACTGCGCTCTCTGCTTTTTTAATATTTAATGCATACAAATACGTTTTATAGTTTTATGTGCCGTTATTTGTGTATGCTTAATATCATAAATCATCGACTTTTTTGAATGCATACAGCAAATATTTTAAATACATAAAACATCTTTGTCAAACATGATATAAACAGTCCAATCCATGCTGGGGAGTTTAAAAGCAAATGATGTCCGCATTTTGTGTTAGTTATACTATACAACTGTGTGCTTTTATGTGTACCAGAAACATCATGCTTTTAATTAATTCTAATTGTATAAATATCAAACAATTTAGTTAATGAAAATAATTTCAATAATCTTTTGTTCAGCTCAAGTTATTTTTGATTGAATTTTGTGAAAAATTTTAATATATTTTCTGGGGGCATTATCGATTCAAATTTCTCAATTTACTACCCACGTAAGCGTTAATAATTAACTTGACATCTGTGAAGGTTTATTAGCTGTATACTAGTGAGATTACCTAAACTTGTATTGAACTTGTTTTTACAACCTAAAAGCTTACTTGCTTCGTACGTAATTGAGAGGCATCGAGAATGTCCTCCCAATACTTATTATTAACCATATTATTAGTACTTATAAATAAGGATGAATCGAAAAAAAAAAACCGAAATAGGGTTTTTCGGCTTCAAATCAGCGTAGGAATTTTCGTTTTTCTTGAAAATATAATTATTTTTGGTGTAATCTCTTAATATTTTTGTTTTTTTGGTTAAATAAATTATATATTATCCAATAACAATGGTTCAATTGAACCGCGTTAGACTTATACTTTTAGAATTACACTAAATCGTCTTTCAATGCCAAATATAAATTTAGCGAAACTCGTAAATCAGCTAAACTTAGGTTCTATAGTCTTCGCAAATTGGATTCCAATGTCATCGATTTCACTTTAAAAAAACACGCTGATTTCTCAAACACAACATTTTTTTATTTAATTTTAAAATTCACTTGCGATAATCGATAACCCTGCGTAGATGGAAAAGCTTATAGTCTTCAGAAAGCTTTTTTACTTTGAAGAATTTAATTGCGATCAGTGCCGAGAATAAATAGCATTCGGGAAGTAACATAGTAAACCGCGAAAAAAGTCGAGTTCGTGAATAAATTCGGTCGAGCCTCTTAGAAGGGGTTCTCCTCTATTAATTATATAATCTGTTACCAACGAGTATGTATGTTCAAAAAAAAACAATCAAGTGTCTCTTTATCCCAAAATAACATTTTTGTACATCAATTATTCAAAAAAATTATGATCCTTTGTGTTTTCGAAACACGAGCAGTTAGAAATAATTTTTACATAATTATGACTTTATGGAAATGACGCAAAAAATGTAGAAAGTATGCAGTAAAATACCTCAACTAAGTAGCTACAATTTTTTCTCCATTAAAAACAAAACTGCCTGAGTTATGGCAAAAATTTGCAATTTTTTTATATTAAATGTTTAAATATTCAAGTGATACTTTCCTAACTTGCCATACATGGCACAGAAAACTTTTAACACAAGAAAATACCATACATGCAAATGTTCATACGTACGTATACTCGATGCACATAAAAAGAATGCAGATATTAGTTTAGTTAAAAAAATATAAAATAAAATAAAAACGAGGGTGTAAAAAATAAAAATGCGGACGGCACACGCTGCGCTGCTCTGGTTGACTGGCTGGCTGGCTGGCTGCCTGGCTGCTGTCCCCAAAGAGGAAATGTACATTATTTTTGTGTTGAATGTGAGGAAACTTTGTTCAACATTTATTCTTGTATGCATCATACTTCAACTTGTCATGACCCTTTTCATTCATTATCCTTTCCACTTGGCTCCTTGTATGTTGGGGTGTGTTATATGGAGTGTGTTGTTATGGCTTTTCCATATTTACTTAATGTTGGCATACTTATTACGGTAATTTTTGCAACAACTCAACTCTTTTTGCATATATTATGCGCTGTTACAGATTTGTCGTTATTATGTTATATTGTATATGTTAAGGTTCATGTGATACATGAGACTTCTTCGGTCTCACAAATTATGTTTCATGCGATGTTAAAATATAAAAGCTGCTGCTATATTATGCTCGCATTTGCATGTGTTAAATCGTTTTAAGTCGGTTTTCTTGTTCTCCACACAATTTAATGGCATTTTTGTATATTATACGGTAATATGGCAACGACCTTCGTTGTTGTCTAAAGCTCATTAAAACGACAGAAGCATGTTCCTTTAATAATGCTTTGGGCAGGCACCATGCAAAACTCTCGGAATGTGTACACGGGATAATAGATAAATCAAAACAGAAAGAAAATTAATTAAAATTGCCTCATTGTTCACGAGTTCGTAATGTTGGGATGTGTGTAAAAGTTGGCTAGCAGTTTTTTATTATCATTTTTTTTTTAAGGTTTTCTTTTTCATTACATTTCATCTTTAATTCGTAACACGCGGCGTCCTGGATAATGATGTTGTACTTTCTCTATTCATGCGCAATATCATTGGAATTTAACTGCAACTGTAATATGTCTGCCATATACATTTGCCCATACCTGCAACTTCATAAAACAATGCCGCATCAAATCAGGACTGTATTATGCAAATGTGAAAATTAGTGCCGAAAAAAAAAAACGTCTGCACAGTTACATGCACTGTAACATCAAAGCGCATTAATGGGGCGAGCATACACTCTGCACAACCGAAACACAACTAACGAACATCCAATTTGGAGATGCGGCTGTAATAAAAGCATTCCCATGGGAGAACTAACTTTTTCAGCATACACACTGATACTGGGTGCACACACACACACAGCCGCATGCAGACAACATTTAAATGGAAGATCAACTGGAAAAATGATGGGCACAATAAAAGGGCGCGAATAAACTAATTCAAAGCAATAATCTCTTGCACTGCTACATGTGGCACAATAAAATATGTACGTTTACTTGTGCACGTATATGATGAGAAAAAGTGCAAATTCAATAAAATGCGGTAAAGTTAGAAAACCATTGTGTGCGGAAATAGCATGGTCCTGTAACGCCCTTCACCACCATCATGCAGCTATATACATAGTCATTTTCACATCTCTAACTACGAGTAACTATAATAAAAAATGGGTGATCCCATTGGAGGTAATTTTTCCATTGGGGTTATTTTGACAGTTCTTATCAAATGTCTTGTCTAAATGACGTTTGTGTTTAGTATTACATGTTATTTAAAATTCAAAACTAGTGATCAGTTGGAAACTATTATTGGGAAAAAAATGATCTTCCGCGACAAACTTAATTTTTGATTAAACGGCTTCGCTAACAAACTAATTTGCCATATTTAGGCCGATGAGCAGCCAAAAGCAATCAGAAACAACCCGAAAAATGCGCTATTTACAGGAAGATGTCAACATCGAACCATATTTATTTAAAAATGCGGAAGGAGTATGTGTTAATGTCAATGGAACTTGCTTTAGGCAATGAGTGATTAATTTTTGTTGCCAAAAATTCATGGTAGCAACAATCGCTATATTGATGGAAACGTTGAAAACATCATCTCCAGAAGAGGTCCTGTTAATTAGCTTTTGAGACCTTGTTATCTTACACCATTGGATTACTTTCTGTGGGGTTTTGTGAAATCACTTGTTTATACCGAAATTGTTAATGCTTCGGAAACAAACAAAACCCGTGCTATTCGCTGAATAACGGATAACAATAAGTCCTTAAAAGAGTGATGGAAAATCGGACCAACTGAATCATTAAAGAGTTAGTCTTGGGAAACATTTAAAGAAAATGGTCTTTAAGCGTTATATGGCATGAACTAAACTATCAATTTAGATAAAGATTTTCTTCAATACATTGATTATTAGGTATAAAAAAAAAATATCAGGAAGCCCTTATTGGATCACCCATTTATATTTTATTAGTGTATAGTGTGTATGAACGTGAGATTACATTGCCATGCGGCTAAGCGCTACAATATCAAGTTATGCAGATAGAAATCCACTTTAGTTGTTTGATTTATTTGATAAAAGCGTTCTACCATTTCCGCTTCGCATCCTTTTCACATCCTGCGCGCATCCTTAAAACAAATGAACACACTGCCGAGGAAAAAAAATCCTCGCCGCAATTCAATTTTGCACAGCTCGACTGGGTACAACAGCATTTCGCCCCACAGTTACGTTCTTTATATCTGCTTTACACATATTTCTATATATCTATTTATATTTTGTTACACATGTACATATTATATATATTTATTGTATGTAGAAATGCATGTGGGGCGCTGCTGCTCATCTTTTGCCATATTAAGTACATGTGCAGAGAGGGTAGACTTTATTCGTTAAATCAACCACCACCCAAAAACGCCTCATGTGCCCAAACCATCCCCTCAAAATACAAACAAGCACACATACTTACACACACACACACACACACGCAATTGAATGGTATAAGGAAACATTAGAACAAAAGTGGGTAAACCATATATAAAAAGGATAATAAAGCGTTAGAGGAAATAAGGACTCGAAATCAAATAAAATGAATTGGTTTTATTATGAATATTTTTTGTTTTGTTTCGTATTCATCTTCTGGTTCGGCGTCTTGTATTGCGTTTTGTTTGTAAGATGTAGCATTTCAAGTGTAGTTTGGTCATAAAATGGATGATGGTTGAGTTTTGTCATGGACGACCGCGACGCTTCGTATAAAATGTGTGCCGACGTCCTATCCTAGGCGGCGTCATGTTAGCTGAAAATTCAACACGCACATATTATGCGGAAGCGTAAATGCGGGTCCATCCGTATGCCACCAGCATCAACATTTGAACATACATAGAGAGAAAGTGTTGTATACCCGGTGTACATCATGCGGCGAAAGCTAAAACCCAAATTTATTCAAATTGATATTCATTTTCAAGTTCATAGGGTACATTGGCGCTTGGGGTGACGCTCGAAAGGGTTGCGATAGGAATGTCAATTGTCAAGAGGACGGCTATTATGCCTTTCATGCGGACGACAATGTAAGAGACTACAGTCATTTATTAATGTACATACGAAATGATGCCCAACGGCTGTATGGCATGCGCTCGTACATCTTCATTCCAAGGCAATATATACTCGAACATACTCGTACGTCCATGCAGATGTATTATGGGAAATGTATTAAAATGTTAAATAAACATTGGATGTTTCTATGAGGGACATTATTTCTGATCCTCTCAGCTTATTAAGTGTACATGAAGCAAGTAGATTTTGCAAATTAAAATTGAAATTGCTTTATGGCCCATACATTTTCGTTACTTAAACAACTTGTACATTGTACTTTATAACTGTTTTAAGGACTTTAACGCTGTTATTATTGCTTAAAGCTCGTGTCATTTCTTATTTTAATTTATTTCAAAACCAAAATTTGTAATTTAAATTATTGCCAAAATGCAAGGCATTAGTATCCTACATCGTTTAGCCTGCGGTTTTCATCCAAATAATCTAAAAGCTCACATAATGTCACATGCAATTGTGCAGAAGCGCATTTTAACTGCCCGCTGCGCTCCTCTTCTCTCCACTCACAATCCACACATTATGTATATTCGGCCGCAATGAAAACCACACACGTACTTACATTTTGCACAAATTAAAATAACACGGCCAAAAAGTGCATACAGCATATTACAACCCAGGTTCCACATATAAACCCGCAACAATGATCATCATGGCGGTGCTTCTCACAACGGTTACCGCCGTCGCGCACATACGAACACACAAGAAAATCCATTTGCAGCACCTTTTGTCCTTTCGTGCGGATTGTTATTGCGACGCAATATAACGCCAATGGCATGCATCGTGTGAATACGGCCATTGCCATATTTTTGTTGTTGGTGTACGAGGAGTGTGTATGTTCGTATTTCTTATAGCGCTGAAATGTCTTCAGGTCGAGCAATAACTACATGTACGACATGTATACACTTTACACACAAAACAAGGCATCTCGAAAAGTACAAAATAAAATATTAGAAGATGATTTGGAGCAGATGGTGCACAATTGTGTGTTTTGCCATTGCCCATTGTTGTCTCCTGTAATCGTGAAGACGGTGTATAGGTACAAGGAAAAGATATAACCGAAATTAAACACAACGCGCTAAGAATTTGCAGCAATAAAATGCACTCGGCGGCCATATTGTGCCCGTATAACATGCACATTTTTTTATAAAAAAAAGGGATTGAACGTAAGATGAGCTTTTGCTATTCCATTCGTGAATTCATCTTTTGCCCGGCTGTGCAAAGGTTCAGAGGTCGAATTGATGCACATTCAGGACGTGTCTGTAAGTGCATAAACTAGATTAACCCGATGAAGAGTGTGTATGCTGTGTACAATCATTTGACGTTCAGCATCATGTTGCCAAAAGGGATATTTCTTGAGTGCTATAGACAGCCAGATATATAATATTTCAAGCATCCTCTTGCATATTGTTGTTGCTGTTACGTCTTCTTTTAATTGAATATGCAGAGAAAGTTTCAAATAACGATTGTTTTGCATTCGTGTTTAGCACACTTCAAAGCGTATCCACATCTTTTGCATTCAGAGACATTCGTTGGCTCTGTATTCTGACTTGTGTTTTTTATATACAACCAAATCGCATTGCGCACACTTTTAAAAGGATACGAAAAAATAAAAATTTGAAAAAATAAATATACGAACAGGGAGACAAAATTAATTACATTCGGATACACACAGAAGGAGGTGAAACGAATTGGTTGAAATATTTCAAAGGAGAGTTTTTCTCTTTTTAGTGAATGTGAGATATTTGTTTGGATTTCAATTCTAAACAAATTTGCAAATCTTTTTTGAGTCTGCGATAGATTTTGTAACGAGCGACTTATTTGTTTTCTTTCAATGTATCATATATTTGTATGGGTAGTTGGGTACGTGATTATAATATGACTAACGTCTTTGTGTAACAGTGGTTGCAAATCCAAATCAAGTTTATGTTCCCACACACAACTATTAGAATCGTCAAAGGATTCCTTTTAGCTGCATTTCAATCAGAAACTGTAATTGCATGGTTTTTCATTTGAAAATTTTGACGAAAGCTGATTTTTAAATCAAAAATGAATGAATTTCGCATTTCAAAATATTCTGGTTATCTGCTTTTAAAATTCAAAACAAAATAAAAGCTCCCTTATGGGGCTTTGTAGTTGGGGTATCCTAATATTTAATAAACTTACCATTATAAAGAATACTTAGGCTGGAATATATAAATGTTGTTACAAATGTAGTATCCACATTTCTAGAGTCGATTAATTTTCAGAACCTGTTGTAATTAGATCAACATTTTGTGTTCATATTAACGGTATTTAATTAGAGTTTTGCACTGTGCAGTATATATAGATTACTTTTTTGAAGAAATCTTTTTTAAGAAACCTAATCTGCAACTTTTAACTTTGGATTTAGAGCCCAAAAAGGAGTTAAACAGTTGTTACAAATTTATAAAATAACGATTGTAATACCATTGATGTACCATGATTACGAAATGGGAATGTTATTGTTGCAAATGATGATGTTACATTTGTAAAACCAACAATGTATTCCCGCCATTTAATAATTTTTTTCTAAGATATGGAATGTGTGACCTTGCATCTTTTAAAGCAAGTTTTCTTATGTTGTGACTTGTGAGTGAAAAAAAAAATTAAAATATATTCAAGATTTCAGCGATGTAATGTTTTTCCAATTTTTGATTTTGAAGTGTTCAGAAACTATACCTAACTAGAATTTTTTTCCGAAAAACTCCGGGATGCAAAACATGCAATAGGTCGTATATAAATTAAACATCAACATTTATTTAAACAAAATATGATATATCATAATTATCGAATTATGTTATGTCAGAGAATAATGGCTGGTAGATGCGAGATTTCGTTAAACCAATTAAATTTTGTTTTCTAAATTTTTAACGATTTATTTAAAGCATTACTTAAATTTTTAGAAAATGTTTTTTATATTTATTTCATTTATCATTTTAATTGTTAAAAACACGTTTATCTCATTTTTGGAAACACTAAAGTAAGAATGAGAAAAGTTTCATTTGACTTTTCGAATCATTTAATTTTTTTTTAAATATTCTCGAGTAGAATTTTATGTGAAAGAATTTCCCGACATTTGAAAAATTTTGGCAAATACATATTTATTGTTCTTAAAATGCATTTCACTTCCTACATTTATATTTTTACAGACAGCAAATAAAACTTGCAAATATTTAAATGTAAAAATTCACAAATTACAAATATTCTACTGCCTATGCTTCAAGAGTGTGTACTTCTTTGATATAATCCAACAATTTTTAAAAACTTTATGAAGACATTTGTGTCAATAAATATACGTTTGAGATACATGCGTACCTATATAGTGGTTATATGTACATTGTAGGGAATGTGCTTAATTTCATGTCAAGTCACCCCAAAATTTAGACATCCCCAAAAACTAATTACTGCATATTTTCACACAAGATATTACGCATTTCAAACCACATAACCTGGCAATATATCTAAGAGGGTATAAGCTCCGATGTTCGTATAAGGGTGCAAAGGAGCACATACGAGAAAAGGATTTGATGCGTGAAATTGCTAAGAACTGTGTCGGCTCGGTGTTTCTAATTTGCTTTAGTTTTTGGTTTGCCATTTATTACCAAGCATGCACACATAAAATAAGGCAATACCATGTTCATAAATGTCCTTTAAATCAAAATGGCTTTCAAAAAATTGCTGCAAATCGTATTTTGTTAAGCGAAAATAATAACATTATTTATATTAATAATTTCGAATTAGTCACAAATTAATAAATTTGACATGAATTAAGGGACCTTGCGGCTTGCACCATCAACAACCATTAAATACTGAAAGCATTTAATTATCATTCTCTACATCGAATGTAAATCAAAGCGATGATGCATGTGCAACTGTACAACGCATTTATTATAATAACAATACATATGGATGTGTGCATGTCATGATGCAGATATTTCCATGGATAAGATAAAGGTCGTAAATCACAATTATACTCATCTAATAGAAAAGCATGCACACTGCACAATGCTTTTGGTTGGTGGTGGTGTAGAAAAAAATCATATTCCACTTTCATATTGCAATCGTGTAAGCCAGCACACGATTTGGCAACGCCTGGAAACAAATTAAAAGCATTTCCACGCTACAATTTTACAATTGAAATTGGCCAAATGGTCATAAATTGTTTAAGCTCAGCAAATGGGTATGATAACACAGGAATTTAGAAACGCAAGGACTGTCCATCAAAAGTCAAATAAACAATTTCACAATGCCATAAGCAAACGCTACCGCTACAGGACGTGCCAGTTTTAAAATCAGTAATATTTTCTTCATGTTGAACTGTGCACTTTTTATTATTGTACACATTCACTTTAGTTTTCAGCATTGTGTTACATTAATAACATACGAAGTGTGCAAAGTTTTGAGTTATGACTTAAATTAAAAAAAAAAATTTCCATAGTAGAAAAGGACACTTTTTAACACAATTTAGTAATTCATTTTCAAACAAATTTTATATTTATTATGCAACATTTGACATTATCCAAGTTTGATTGAACTTATTTTAATATAACAACAAATAATAGTGACTGATGTTTTTATGATCTTAATACAATATGCAAAAGTTTTTATATTGTTTTATTTAACTTTCCCTGCCTTTAATGTTTTACCTATTTTTTATTTTTTTGTATATTTTGTTTAAAACAGCGAATATTTCTACAAATGAATAAAGAAAAATGCAATTAAAACTATTGCACGCCTCTGGCTACCCAACTATAAATTGTTGCATTCCATTTTGTGAGCTTTCTCAAAACGCTTTTATGGTATACGATTTCACAGCAAGACCAGCTCTCCCCCTCATACATTTAATGTACAGAAATACCTACACATATACCTATACGTGAATATGAATGTGTGTGTATTTGTTTACCGTCCGGCGGCCATTTGCTTCGGTGCATTTGCTGCACAGGGATTGCACCCGTATTCCCGTGTCCTTTACCGCATTCGCCCCCTTATTCGCATTGTAATTGCCAAATGAATTATATTCCTTCGTGCACATTGCGTCTTCATCACACATTGCATCTGAAACGGCACACAGCGCCACCATCCGCGTGCTGGCAAGTGTGTACACAGAACGTCCAGCGTCAATATATTATGTGCACGCGAGGCCAGATCAGGGATGAGAATTAAATATAAATTTCATTTATGTGCAAGTGAAATGAAAAGCATGAAACAATAAACACCTTTTATACCCAACACGAATGCCATAAAGAAATATGGTACGCGTGTTACAAAACACACACACACACACACAACACGTCTTTCAGTAATTTCCCACCATTGCATTAAGGCCCATATATTTCCTTATAGAGATCCTTCATCTGTGCAAATGGGGCAGTGGGCAGAGGGCAGTGGGCACCTCTTTACCTAAACAAATGCTTATAAACGGTTATGCACGTTACATGTAGCTGCATATACGGAAAAGTGCATAATATGGGGAAACTCGCAAAATATAGGTCCATAAGTGGAAAATAAAATGGAAACCAGTACTGTAGCATTGGTTGTGAAAATACATAAAATTGTGCAATGGTTGGAAATTGCAAAAATATCCCCTTTGGTCTTTTCATAGTGGAATCATTTCGTTTTATTTAACCGTTGTGCTATTTTTGCCCCAGACACGCTCGTCATTGTTGCTGCAGATTTTAGGGCGGGATGTGTACTATGTGCGGGAACGAGATTTTCTGCAAAATAAAAGAATTGCAAAGAATTCGCGTTCCCCCTCCCCGCATTTCTTCTGCGTGATCAAACTGATGCAAGACACACACTCGCACCAAATACGAGTGTGTAACCCAACATCTATGGAGTAGTATGGCGTTGAGACACACAATATATTATATTGTTGGGAATAAAACGTCTTAAAGCCTTAAATCAAAATATTGCGACAATTTATATTTTACCGCGCCATGGACGGGCGTTTCCCTGGTGTTTTATATGCATGTTCCGCTGTTTCAATGGAATTGAAATTTGATTTAGCTCCATGCCGCTTATGCTGCCATTTCACAATTTAACCGCCAACTTCATATTTTAATCTATATCGTGCTTCGTGGCCCAGCGTATAAAATACATATATGGACATATAACTGACAATTCAGTATATGAAGGCAGGAGGGTAGTAAATGGCCTTAGACAATTCAGATGTAGAAGAATGTCGCAATATGTACATGTAAAATTTCGTCCCGCTCCCATGGAAGTAGTTGCTTTGGCGTAATAAATGTCTTAAAAAATTAAGAAGTGGGTTTCCAATTTAAGTTATTTAATTCCTTCCGCGAATTTTTGTGCTTTTTGTTTAAAACTTTAAATGCGATTTAATATTAATATATTTTAATAAATTTAAAACAACGAATTTTAGTATAGGGAGGAATATTTTATTTTATGTTTACATACAAAACATCTTTCTCACCTTTCGAGCAAAGTGTTCAAAAACTAACGAAAATACGAACATTTGTTTTTTTATTGTCCCTTTCTATTTACAACGAAAGAACCCGTACGCTTTTCTTAGACAAAATATCGCTTTAAAAAGAGGTATTGTATTAACAGTATTTAATTTTAAATTATATGGATTATAATCAAAGTAAAAATTAATAATGTTGACAATTATTATTTCTCGCCTTCAATTTTTCGTAAATCAATTGTTTTTTTTCAGTGTCTTATATCAAGGACAAATATTTAGTCGATTTTCTCAAGATTTCTGAACGTTTCGGTTGAGTTTCCAATTTTAAATTGAATCTTATTTTTGCCAAAATGATTTTATAGATTTATCAATTATCAGAGCTCCGCATTTGGGTTTGATTGAAAGTCAAACATTCATTATCAATCATTATATCATCATGTACGCCGTGGGTTCTTTTCGCGAGGCGGTTTTTACAAATCGAACACTATGAAATTTATTCCCGTAATTATTTTTGGAATTAGACAAATTGTTCACGAACCGCGATTGTTTTCCTCCTTCTCGCGGTTCATTTTCGTAATCGTGAGAAGTATGTTTTATTTGTATTTTGGATTATCAAATCTCTGCTATGACTGTTTAAATTTTTTATAAAATAGATAACACATCAATTTATTATGCTACAACTTTTTATATTTTGCAACCAACCACGTCCTTAGTATGCCAAACTTTCTCATTATATCTACTTCCAAGAGTCCTGAAATTTTAAGATATTTAGAGCCCAATAAGTGGAATATACAGATTCCTCTTTACAACACGCAGAAACTAAAAGAAAATTGTCTTTAAATATTTTTCATCAGGAGTGATTTAACAGCTTTTGTAAAATTTGCAAAATTAAATTTAAAAAACAAAGAAATTTAAGTGGGTGAACAAAGCACAGCAATCAGCTTACCTTTATGATAAAATCTGAAGATTTTAAACACCGGATTTTCATCAATTCTTCACAACCAACATCTAAAAATAATGCCATCATTTTGCAATGAACTTATGTTATAAAACGGTAAACCACAAGTTTAACATCAATTCCACACCGACAAATCCATGAAATCTAAATGTGAAAAACTTAAGCAGCTTAAAACCGTCCATTGAATATATGCAAAAGTTTGAAATGTGTGGATCACCTTTAGTGTCACTATTTAAACTGTACCCTTGCATAACATATATGCTTAGCATGAGCGACAACCACCACACCACCCCCGAAACAACTGTTGTAAAATGTACATTGTACAATGTGTACATGTATATGAATTGAGAACAGAGTACACTATGGCTGGTGCCACACTCTCCTCTTTGGTGGCATCCGGTGTGTCCGCAAAGTTTTCTGCAATGAGGTGGCACGGGTATATTATGTGTACTGTGCAGTAGGTAAGAAAGGAAAAGCTTATGTAATAGGTAAAAAGGGAAAGAGTTAAACCGTAAACGGTAGGAGCATGACAAAAAAGGAGAAGACTAAAGACTTAAAGTCAATTGACCATAAAGTTTAGCAGAGAATAGCGGAAGTGAAAGGCCAAGTGAAAATTTAATAGATTACATTTATAAATGTGCAGTGTGCTTAATGTAGATCGAGTGTTTCTTTGGTTCAAGCTTTAATTTCCAGGATTTATTGTAATTTTTTCTAATTCCGTATTTTTTGTAAAAGAGAATTTTTACATTATCTTAGAAATATTGTTTCAATAAATTCTTAACGTATTTTTTAATGTATTTTCAATTAATGCTGTAGGCAAATAGCACGTTTTGTCAAAATGTTTCCTCTTAACCAAATTCTTGACAATATATTTATTTGATATTTACATACGTACACACTACACACGTACACGATAATTTTGTGCTAGCGAGTTAGAAAATTAACCAACACAAAAACGTTTAAAATATATTTGCCATTGGAATTGATTCCGTTTCCTTGAAGAAACAGAAAACACAAGCACAATGGTAAAAGTTTACATAAAAGTCAAACGCCCGTGGAATTTCCAATTGCGTTCGTATTCTGTGCCATAATTTGTGTCTTCAAGAAAAGCCCAACCCTCTGCCACCCTTTTGCCTTTCAATTCGATTCCGAGATTGTCGTTTCTGGTTTGTGTTCATTTTTTTCCTCTTATTTCTTTTTCTTTTCTGTTCCTTTCCCCATTTGCATTTGTGTCTTTTTCTATTCTCTTTTTTATATGTGATTTTTTTTTAACACACATTCGCGTTTGTCGTTTTGTCTCGTGTATTTTTGCGAATGGCTAATAAAATTCATAAGGCTGACTTAAGCATATAGCAAAAATTAAGGATGAAAGAATATATAAATTTATAACCAAACACCACCACTGCACAACCCGCCAGCTGAAGGGATGCTATGATAGCGAATTGAGATTAGAATTTTTTTTTGATTGATATGAATGAGACATGGAGAATGAAGAGCAGCCACGACGATCAGCGTCTTCAAATTTTCTCCTTTCTCGCATGTGCGTGTGTAATATGCTGTTTCTTTCCATACACGATGACAACGCTTGTGCAGTGTGGGCAGAAGCGGATAAAGCGACAGTTAAGCAAAAGACGCAGCAGCAAATTTAGATGAACCCTAATTGAATCGATTTTAATATCCTGTTTCGCATAAAATTTGATCCATTTCACCCTCTTTGCCCCAAAGAAATCGCACTTACCATCCCTTTGGTGTGCTGCGTGCGTATATATAAATATACGACATGCGTTCCAATTTGTTTTTGGCCACAAAATGTCCTCGTTCATGACTTTCATTCCCCTTCTTCATCTTCCAAGCACACACATCTATAGCGATTGTATATTATAATATGTACGGCAATAATGTATATACATAATATGTATATCCAAAATGTCATCTTCATTTTTCCATGAGTTGGTACATATAGCTGCTGTGTGGCATGCGGCTTTGTAAACATGTTGTACATGTATTCTTCTGCGAATCGTTCATTTTCATATTCATTCCATTTCGAGGCCTGTGTGCAAGCTTAGTGTGTTGAAAATTTTGAAATCCATAAAGTTTTACGATTGCCACTTCTGTATTTTCCGTCAGCACAGGGGCTCTTCCGAGTTCTGACTAAATCAGCGAGTTCAGATAAATTTAGGGATCACCCCACCCCGCATCTCGCTTTTCCCTAACGCGTACATACGTATGCAATAATGTTGGCAAAAAGGGTTTTAACTAAGGGCATGTCATAGGTGTAATGTAATATGTAGGACGTAGGTGCATGTGGCATCAAGAAACAACCCCAAAAACACACACGTCCGCTATTTATTAGTTGGCATACCACAAAGGAGGGGTGAACTCGCGGCGGTTTATTGTGGAATGTGGACTGAATGAAAATCGTCATTGTGCTAAAATGGAGACAAAGGTGGAGTGTTGTTTAAATTGATGTTAGCCTTAAGTTTAAGTAAAAACTAAAATAGTTAAATTTAAAAAATAACGAAATATGTTGGTAAAATTTTAATTTTAGAGTAATAATTGGTTAAATTCATTCAATTCAAATTATTTTGAATTTTTTTATTAAAAAAATTCTTGTTCTAGTGGGGCTTAAGTTAATCAAAAATTATTTAGTTGCATACTCATAAAAGATAATTTCTATACAGATATCTAAAGCCTGATCCAAAAAGTGGTGGTCAGCTTGACTGCTGTGCAGTGTCACGTCATCTGAGAGAACATAGTATGAATAGTGTGTATTTTGACAGTTTGACGTCATCCGGCCGAATTTTTTATCTAAAAAGAAATTTAAAATGGCTGTAGCATTTAATTTTCGAGCAAACCTTTGATTAAACCCTCAAACTATAGTTGTTACACTAAGTATACTTTAATAATATATTTTCAAAGATTTTAGGTCTATATACGAATCATAAAACAATAAAAACCCACAATACTTTCTGGAATAAATTGTATTTCATAAAAGAAAATCAAGAAAACAAAAATTTGCTTAAAATATAAATTTGGTTTTTAAATTGCGGTCAATATAAACCCAATGAAATTGATTATATGTTTTTTGAATGTTGTCCATTGCGCAATCAAAATGAAGTCATCCCCTATATACTCGTAACTAAAAATAGAGGAGAGGGAAAAATCCTAAAAAAAATCACACAAAACAACTTACATTATTTCCGCTCAATTTTTCGATAACATTTATTTTAACAATTTGTGTATACATACTCCTAGACCCCGTAGTATTCCAGCACGAGATCTCCAGTGTGGTCGATTTAATCGTGATTTCATTATACGAACAGCCCTCATCCATTTTGCACGGAAATACTCTTGAGCTTAAAGAATTCCGCCATCACATACATTCCATCCGGCGATTATTGTTGTAAATGCAGGAGTTTTCCGTTGAATTGCTTTGTGATTTCAACCTTAACGGGTCTTATATACAAAACATAGATAACATGACATTTGCTCATGCTTTGATTAAAAATTCCGTTTAGGGGATGATTCTTCTGTGCGCTTTTACCAACATAAAAGAGCACGAGCAATTGAATTAAATATTAATGTATACGTTTTTGCATTAAACATATTTGTACCTATTGTTTTTTAATAGGATAACTGTGTAAGTATGCGCCATAACTCATAAGTAAGCATAACAATAAAGAAACATTTATGAAAAATGTATTTATTCGGAAGCACGTTATTTTCATCTCATAATAAATTATAATCAGACATCAGTACAGAGTCATTGTGGCGGGTTTTGCGAAGTGAATTTGATATTTTGCTGAATATTGGATATTTAATATTAAATTAAAGTATGTATGGTGTTTACCTGTTATAAAATGAACACACACACACATGTGCCCGCGTTACAATCTCCTGCAGACTAATGGTGGTGCGGAGTACGGGCAAAGGCCAAAGGGGTGCATAATATGCGTTTGGGTGGATGGGGACGAGAATGAGGATACATATTACATAAGTTATCGATATCGAGTCAATTCCCTTTTGCCACTTTGCCGTCATAAATATTCTGGCAGAAAAGAAGCGGAACTGACTCTTCACTCTGGGTGTGTGTATACATGTCGATAGAAGGGTGGGGTTGGTTGCGCGTTTGCAGAGAGGCGCGGATGTTCGGGTGGCACACACATCAGACAAGCCATTTTTCATAACCGTTTTCATCTTGCTGGTACACCTTTCCGCATCACTTGATATCGCAATTCGTTACTCAGTCTTGAGTGTAGACGTATATAAAGCTACACTTATGTATAGTGTTTGTGTGGATTTAAGAACGAATCCTCAGGCACAACTGAACATAATATTGTATCAGCTTCTACTCTATTCTTCATTCGAACGTTACAACTCAACCTATTCGCACACGCATCAAAATTCACAATTGCTATTGCCGATACTCACTGAAAATGCCCTTCTGACTTGGTGGTTTAGATTAAAATGGCAGGGCGTATTTTAGGTACAGCACAATTTCCCAAAAGCATCTTGTGTTTTTTTTTAGACTGGCACGAATTAGTATTTTTCTGTTCGATCAGTGGGAAAATATTTGCAAACCGCATTACATTCCCAACCGACAGAAAAATATTCATTAAATATAACATAAAAGTATTTCTTTTATTTTGTTGACTTTATTGTGATATCAAAAATGAAATGATTTCCATTTTAATACACGAGCATAACAGAATACAATATTCCTAATGCCCGTATCAATTATTCATCACAAAACAAAAATATTGACGACTCAAAATCCTTTGAGAAAATACATGTTTGTAACTCGAAGCAAACGTGCTGCTTTAAAACTACCCCTTTGATTGCAATTCAACGCGGGCAGATGATGCGGACGTAAACGCATGTTTATCGAGCGCACCAAATTTACATTTTGTGTTCAATTTATGCACACATGTCACACTGTCTCAGTGCGACAACATGCCCTCATAAATTTATAAGGTGGCCGACGCAACTCCCTTTTAAGAACATCTTTATTCGGAAACATTCCCGTGTGTATATATGCAGATGGCCCCAAAACCCCAATCGACACAAACGCATACACACACACACACACACACACACGCACACATTACTATTTTGTACGTCATCCGTATATATGCTTGAATATTAATAAAAAGGAATAAATATAAAAAAAATGAAATAAACATGCATAAAATATGCGAAATTGATGCTTGGCGTATATGAATAAATAAAAAACAAGCCAATATAATATTCATTGGAAAAAAGAAAGAAATTTATTTCGTTTCAGGGGATGATCAATCTCGTATAGGTTTCAACGAGGTCGTCAATAGTCGAAAATGTTCAAAATGTTGAAAAGAAACGCGCAATGGATAACCGCAAGGTATATGCGAGGAGGGTTCCCGTGAATATTGTATGTTTATGTTTACAGTTTTGTGAATGTTGAACATTGAGTGTAAGTTTCCGGTTAGATGAGCCACTATGCAAGTGAACATCCAGGCTTGTTGATGTACAGTTTCGGTACACATACGTGTGGTGTGTTGATTTTCAGCAGATTGGTTCAGTTATTGTCAATATCACGTTAATGCGGAGTTGTGAACAATTTTCTGCTTCGATTTAAATCACAATAATTCTTTAAAACTCTTCGGTTTTACGCAATAAAAGTTGGCATTTAATTAAGTAAGTTAGAAATAATTTTAATTCTCTTTGTCGAAAAACACTCTGATTTTTAAACTATTTTGAATTAAAAAATTTTAAAACAACTTTTATATGTGTGGGGGTGGCTGACGTCAGAAATCGATTCCAATATCTAATATTTTTATTTCCTTAATTTAAAATTTATCTTCTGTTCCATTAATACGCAACTACCCACGTTATTTGCTTTTCAAAATCACTAGATAAAATCCAATAATGAAATATTACTAAGAATAACATGAGCTTTTCAAGGAAATAAAGAATGAAATACCTACACATTATGAAGAAATAGAAAAACATAATTTTTCAAGTAAAGTAAAGGAAAGTTAAAATGGGAAGAGGAATATGAGGTAAAATTATGTTTGTTTAATAAAAAGTAATAAATACATTTGTGTTTGCAGTATTTATGTGGGTAGAAAGCTTTTCCATGAGACATAAAATAAATAATTTTTATAATTATATGCGACCCAAGTCGAAATCTGTAAATACCGATTTATGGATAACAGGTAAGTGACGCAGAAGTATGTTTTATTAATTCAAAATTATGGTCTAAAAAATGTGACGCCGGGCGTTTTTTCAAGATTTAGACCAATTTTTATAAGCTTTGTAAATAAGAATTTTTAAATATATTCTATAATTTATAAACTTTAAGGGTATTTATTTTATTAAATCAATATAAGATACATAATACCAGGTTAAGTTATTGCAAAGACTAGTTAGCCTGCAGGAAGCTCTAAGACGGCGATTAACTCAAAAGTTTCACTGAGCCAAAAAAAATGAGTAAAAGTCAAACATCTATTTTTATAAAAAAAACTTTACGAATCAAGGCAATTTAAAGTAGCTTCTTTATTTAGCTGCATATTAAAGTATTTTTACAGTGATGTATCTTGGGTGCCAAAAGGTTTTTTTTCTTAGAAATACATAAACATGGGTCAGGAGGTGAAATGAGGGAGGAAAAATATATTTTGTGAATTCTTTGAACCTATTATTATTAATAACCTATTCTAGAAAATGTTAAGTATTTTAAGAATGTAAGTTTAGAGTTAATCATTTTCTTTCTTTTAATTAATTTCCTAAATAAAATATATTTTTATATTTTTTTTAGAATATAAGCGATATACTTTTGTCATTAGTTTTTATCTCAGTAATTAATTTTGAGACAACTCAACATGTGTATAAAATCTGTAAATATACTATGCTGATTTAAAAAAAAAATTGAAAAATTGATTTTAATTCAAAGATCTTCTTAATGTTTTATTTAACGACTCAAAAAGATTCGGTTGAATATTGTTTTTTTGTAACATTTTTCATAAATGATGCAGAAAGTATCCTCCTAAGTTAACCCTACGTAATTTATACTACTGAGTATAATGACTACTTATTAACTGTATGAAATGACAAACATTTACACAAATATTACATGTAGTTAAAACGTACTGTAAAGTAAAAAAAGACTTATTTGTATATTTGTTGTAATGTAAAGAGACATAAAATATAAAATTTTAAGGGTAATGCCCAAAAATATCCATCACCCGTTGTTAACACCAATATTTCATTTGGTTGCATACTTCTGCTATTTCGCTCATACGGCAGTAATATTTATGCAAAAATGAACATAACCTATATCATAACTTTTTAGATGCAGCATTCTGCTCTGTGGGAATTACCGCAAAATCCCGAATCTCGGTCTCGCGACTTTAAACTGTATACGAGTATCGTACATATTTTTATACATCCATTTGGATTTTTTACGGTTATTATTGTTATAATAAATTCTGTGGAAAGAGACACGCCACCCCCTCCCCTTCCCACGCGGGTTTTTATTCGTCCTGTGTGACTGAGTGCAAATGCCACAAAAATATAATGTCATCATCACGACGACCATAGCCTATCATCATTGGCATATAGGGATGCTATTGACATATTCACGAGTTGAGATTTTTTTTTTGTTGACGGTAGTTTTTATCCAATTTTTTTACCGTTTCCGTTAAATTGTTTCATTTTTGGCAATCATTTTTACTACACACATGCACATATAAAGCTATTTGAATGGCTTTGGTTTTGCATTGTTATATCACTTTTGCAGCTTTATACGTTGGTGATCAAATCTACTACCTACGGTATATTGTAGTGTATTGATTCAAACGTAAAAGCAGTTATTATTAAAATTCATTCAATTTTTATTATGGACATTTTTATGTCTTGTACGGTATGCTTTTACTAAAATTGCAATTTTGTTTTTATTCAAATTAATAGGAATTTTTAATAACACTGACTTCAATTTTAAGACTATTAATTTTTTTTAAATATATCACAGGTAGAGTTGCTTAATTACAATTTAATTAATTTGTTTTGTTTGTATGGAAAAGGTGACCTTTAAATTTTTGAATTTCTGTCCAAAATTGATCCTCTGATTGAGATTAACAATAATGTAGAAATACAACAATGTGAGCAAATATTCATTCAAAAACATTAAAGATTTCTGACTTCTGAGATCCAAAAGGCATGACCTTGAATTTTGAATTGTTGCCTTGAAATGTTTAGCTTTCTTTTGAATACTATTAAGGATAAACGTTGTTAAAATGTCCCGTTTTGGGGCCCCCATACAAGCTTTATTTTACTCAGGGAATATCAAAAATTCCAATAATCTTCTTTTTTTCTTATGATTAGTTGTCAAAATAAAATGGAGCTCCATCCAAAAGCCCACAATTCATCTCTCAATAGTTATATTTCAAAAAACCGGATTCAATCAGGATACTTTGTGTAGTGGGTGCGGGATCAGAGTGGATGATACGTACACAGAATACCTACAAACACGTCCGAAAAATGAAGAACATGCGGTAAAGCATAAAGAAAATACCACAAGGGCAGAAGGAACACACGCGAGAAATAAGATCATCCCTGGCTCCTATAATATTCTAAGCTTGTTTCGTTTTCGGTTTTTGTATACACACGAGTATCTCTCCCCCATTGTATTTTATTTGTGTTGTTTGCTGGTGTTTTATTTTTTGGTAATTGATCTGAAACCTGATTTATGCTTGCTTGGGGCAATATTTTGCCGTTCATTTTCTGTGTTGTTTTTCGCTATGCTTATGCACCATTTACCCGTATATGTGTGTTTATAAAAAATATATCCTTCGATATATATATTCACCTACTTACCTCTTGGCGCGCTCACATTGTTTGAGTTTTTTTTATCTGTTAGTATAGCTCCCATTCCCATATATAAATTCACAACTGTGCGTTCTCCCAGACTCCCCCCAGATACACTGTTGCGCCCACCCACGCCACGCCACACCACGCCACGCCACGCCGCACCACGACTGCTGGATGTTATTTCTTTTCATGCATCACATGTACTGGTTTATTACATATACGTTTATGCTTCGGAAGCATCTGGTGTAATATTGTTTATTTTCACTTTTTTATTTATCGCTAAGATTTAACAATATTTCACCAAACCCCGTCTGATGAATGCCTATTAGCACAATGTCTTGGCGCAAAGTTCACAAAATGTGCCTGTTAATAATGTGAGCATAATCAAGCAATTCCACCACTGTGCGTTGCGTTGCGTTGCTTGCAGTGGGTAAAAGTTAAAACGCTCTGGTTTGACGCCATCCCCCTTTATACCAAATAATTTATTACTGGCCAAATATGTGGTTATGTGCGCGTTATCAGTTGGCAAAACTTTGCAGCACATTTATGGCAGAAGCACGTATTAATAGATAAAATAACAACGTACTGATTTCCAAGCAAATATTTACTCGTTTGCAATTGTTTCATTTTTAATTTAACTTCATGTTTTTTCTCCTCAATATATTTGATTTTGCAAGTGAACGTGTTACAATAAACGTTGCATATGCGATTACAATCCCTGCTGCATCATTTACGGCCAAAAATGATTGCATAAGTAATGGTATTTCTTTGTGTGGATTTTATTGCAATCCTTGTTTATTTTCAACCTCTATCTAATTGAATGAATACAAATGCTGCCACGCATTTAAACGCGAATTTTTAAATGATGAACATTTAAAAATAGGTTCTGTCAATAGGTTTTTCAGTTCATATATTCAAGAAAAATAAATATGCATCCAAAACTCGTTCTTTAACGAATGCCTTTAAGTTCGTAAAAAAATTGAGCACATTTTTCGGATTTTAAAAACATTGCAACGTATTTCAAAATACCTCTCCTAGGTGGCTGCAAAACCAAGCTTCCTCGCTTGTAAATAATGTAGTTAATTCAGTTCAACTTCGTTTGTGTTTGTGGTATGAAAATTGGAAACGTACAGAGCCATGTATTTTATATGATCATGTGCACATCCACGATATCGATACAAATAACAATAAAATATTTGTACAAATAATGGAAACTGTTTCTTCATATTCGATTCAATGAAGATTACAGAGTCGATCACGTTTTCGTAATTTATATTTTGATTTATTAAAAGTTTATGAAATGTGTTTGAGAAATTCGGGAAGTTTGTGCAAGCAATGCAGCGAATAAGTATAAACTATAGAGTGAATGATTCATTTATATCGTTCGCTATGAAGATCAAATCAGTCTATAACATTATAAAATTTATCAAAAATTAAGCTAAAATAATCCAAATAAATAAAACAAATATCTAAACGTGCTCAAGTAAATCTTTTTCATTCAATAAAACAACAAAAATGATATTTGCAAGCGTTTTCACTAAATAGTCATAAATTTGATTGAATTGTCCAATGCCTACAAGCTTTGATTGTCCATGAAACAATACATAAAATACCATCCAGTATGTAATAAATAAATAGTTAAAACCCCGTGCATTTAAATCTGTCGAAATTTGGATGCATCCTAAAAACTCTTTGAAGTTAAACAATTCATTAACAATTTACGCCCTTTCCAAAGTAAACCCCTATTTGCCCAACGCCCATAATATAATCGATGGCATGTAAACTGAACAATTTAGAAACGATTTATGTATGCGTGAGTATTCGCAAATAAATCTACAACACCACCCGATATGGACGAGTTTGCATAGTTATTGGCTATTACATATTATATGTATGTTTCTGTTTAGCTATGGCAAAACACCGACCCGCCCCCCCCCCCCCCCCCCTCCACCAACATTTACGGGCTGAGTTCGAGCAGCCAATGTTCAAAACTCAACCAAATTAGACACGAGCGCATCGCAAAAACTAATTGTCTACCATTTAGGAACTAATAGTCGATTAAGGGAGCCCAAAAGCAGAAGCAGTGTGTCGAACTGTTTGGATATTCTATGTATGTGTGTAATGTATATTTATATGCAGACAAGGAATCGTGGAAGTGAAAAAACACTGCACAGTCCGCGAACATCAAAAAAACATATTCTCTGTGGCATTTCCAGCGGTCCAAGTGCAAGCATTTTCTCCCACCCTCCATGCAAAATGGTTGTTGATGTTGTTGTCGCTTTATATGTGTTAAGAATCTTGATGGCTGTGGCAGTAACTGAAGGGACGACGGTTCAAAAGATGAAAAGCAGTATAATGGCAAAGTAAACAGTTAAATTGTGTAATTTTTGCTTATGGTATAAAATGTGTATGAGAATGCTGGGAGAAAGGAAAACATAAAAATTAAAAATTAAACAAGATGAGGGTGCAAAAACATTGAAAGTAATGTCCTTTCGGCCCCAATCAAATTCACATTTCGTTATAAAACATAATTTCGGCGTGGAGTTTGTATATGAGTGTGTGTGTGAGTGTTTTCCGGAAGCAAGTGAAATTCTGAAATGGAGACCAATGTTCATTTGAGCAATTTGCGTGCCACTCCTCGCACAACCCGTCATCTCAACTTTATGTATGTGTTATATAATAAGTTCCCTTCCGCCACGGAACCCTGCCTTCGCTTTCCCGGTGGTCTTGCATGTTGTACACATCCTTATGTATATATTTACCCAAATAAATAGTTATACAGAGATTTTCACATTGAAATTTATGTTCTTATTCCGAGTCTTTTGCAATTTACCCATCCCCCCTTTATTTCTGTGCGGAATGGTATTTGACATCTTTATTTGGAAATTTATTTGATGGTCCTTAAGTGTCCATATAATTTGCATGGAAGCCTTTGTGTATTTAATTCGGTGAATGGGTAAATTGAAAAGGAAACCAACATACAGTGGGTGCAGTATGTTGTAGCTATAGGCAAACCTAGGACTGACTGCACTTGTTTAAATAACTTGCATGTGATAATCTATTATACAGGGTGATCCAATAAGAGCTTTCTGATGTTGTTTTTTTTTAAACCCATACAAATCAATGTATTTTAAAATTAAAAGTGTGGTTGAAGCCAATTTAAATTTAAAGATAATTTCCTTCGAATAATGTCCGCGACTTACTCTTAAATGGTTCATTCTGTAGGTCCAATACCCTACCACTCTTTCAATCATATTGGACGATATTCCCTGAATAGCACGGGTTACGTTTTCTTTCAATGCTTCAACTGGAGTGTGGACGAAGAGCTCTATAACAATTTATACGGACCACTGGTTTCGGAATTGGGATTTCACAATTAGCAGAAATGGCAATGAATACTGAACATAAACGTCATATAGCCAAGCCAGTTTCCACATAAGAACTGTCAAAAAAATCTCTTTGGCAAAAATTACCTTCTATTGGATAGCCCTTTTCATTTTCTTATAATAATCTGTGGTACGCCACTGGCAGGAAATTGCAAAATATATTCGAATATAAGTCGCTTTAAACACATTGAATTGTTAACGGTATTCGATATACCACGTAAAACGCAGCAATTTCATGTAGCACTCATAAAAAAAATATATCGAATAATTTGATGAGTAAACGGGAATATGGCGAATATTAATTTCTACTGAATTGGAAAAACGTGCTTCAATATTCATGTTTTAATTTTTCCATACATTAAGTAAATTTTGTTTCGACATGGGAACCTTGCGATACGGTAGCGAAATGCAAATACATTGTAGTCCTTAGGCGAAACGCCATGCCACGCCATGCCATGCAGTCATCCGTTTTTGGATCCCTTGCCTAAATTCCCCCCCCCCCCCCACACACACACATGCAAACATTAAATTGTGAAGGCACGCACACACATCCAATCAATGGGGTGCGAGCAAAAGTTCGGTTGCGGTTTAAACGAGTATTGCAAGCAATAAAATGAAAGTAAAATAAAACAAACTTTCATTTGGATTGAGATGCAACATCCATTCAAAAGTGTTTTGTGTGTGGCTTGTTACCTTCCACTTCGACGTGTCCCTCAAAGCATTCATCTCTCTCCACCATACACAACCACGTGAAGTGACATCCATTGATCGATGCACATAACTACACAGAAAAGTCGAGTGATTAAATATTCTGAATCAATCACTGAAATTGCTTCAGGGAATGAATTTAAAAAAGGGTTGTTTTTTTATCCTAGAATCAATTTTTTATTTTTAAGTTTTTATTATATAAATTTAAATAAACTGTGGGTTGCGTTGTTCTTTCGTACTTAAAAACGAAATATATATACGCTAATGCACAGGACGAATCTCATTAAAATGTGTAAACGCCTTGGGGCACGTACAAATAAACGAACGTGCGGCGGAGGGGGGTGCACCGCGTTATATTGCGGTGTACCCCAAACCAAACTCCCAGGTATTAAGTATTGGCCTTTGTTTCACAAACAAAACATTATGTGGCTTGTGTTTTGCAGATTGGGGCCCTTAGGACAATCGCATGTTGATGTGGGACGCTATGGAAAAGTGCAGAACAGAGTGGGTTCGGGCATGGGTGGTATTGCTAGTGGAGCAAGGAATAAGTATGTGTGAGTTTGAGGTCGCGAGATTTCGTGGAAATTAACATGAACAGCAAACGAGCGACCCCAAAACATGAGTGCATTCTAATAGAAAGTCTGACAGCGGTGAGTGAATATTTCAGTCAGTGTTGTGAAACTTAATTAGGAGTTCGATAAATGCTTGTGTTGTAATAGCCTCTAAGCGAATGCTTTGTTGATTTAAATGATGATTTCAGACTCAGTGAGGCTTACGAATGATATGCGAACTGGAGCGATATGAAATTTAAACTTTCTGCCGTGTGTATTAATTAAAACTTAGTTGTTCTCATTTCAGTGTACAATGTTTTGATTATAAAATTGGAACTTTGAATTATGTTTGTTTTTAAAAGTAAATGTAGTTACACAAGGCTTGGAAAGCAGAGTGTAAATAAAAAATAAAATGGTTTAAGTCAAATTGCAAGATTTGTTTGAACATATTGTCATCCGCATCTTGAAAATCAATATGAACAATGAACATGCTTAATGCTATTGATCCAATGTATTGAAAAAGTTGGTCATATCTCAGAGGAAACCCAGCCAAAAATAAAGATATTATTAATTTAATTATAATTTTTTTATTTATTAATTATTTTAATTTGATAAATCTTTTCCCAAAAACATAAAGAAAATAATCTTTAGAAGACGTTTTTCGCAGGTATTAGTAATTTTAAATAGGAGACAAAAACTTTATCAGCTAAGGCAGTAGGTCCATTACCTCTGACGAGTAAAGAAGTGTAAATAGTTTGTGCAATGAGTCAGAACAATCAGATGAAAAAACTAAAGAGATTTTAAAATAATTTGCTATTTATAATATCTTTAGAATTAAATCTGTTTTAATATGTTTTTATTTATGTGATAATACTTGCATGAGTTCTTGTTAATAAATTATTGATTGTAAAACAAAAAGAAATGATATTTTTATAAATTGCAAAAATAATTAATGCATACAGAAATTTGTTTCAAAACCGTAAACCGTTATTAGAGAACCCGAATACATGTTTTCATAAAGCTAAACATTTAAAAATCAAAATTATTATTGTTATAGTATTTAATAAGAGAAGAAAACTTGCTGAACAAAAGTTTAAAATTTTAAATTTTCGTAATGAAAATAATTAAAAAAAACTGTAGGTTCTACATTATTATTAGTTATGACAATCTCAAGGACCAATTTCTTACAAAAAATTCAAGATCAAAATTAAAAACTTTCATGTCACATTTCCCACATCTCAGAAAAACTTAATTAAATTGTAATTTAGATGCAGTCGTACATAAATTTACACTTGCAATGTATTTTTGTTTGTGGACTTCAGGACGATCATTATGAGCATTTACATTTAAGACATTAATTAAAATTAAAAATTCCCAAATTGATGTAAATTAAAAGACTTTTGTTGTTGTCCATTTCAAGTAGTTTTGTGTCCTTTAGGCACATTAAAAACTTCAGTTTGTAGCTAAATTTTCGAACCCTTTTCAATAATCTTTTAAAACTAACAAAAATTCTTTGAGTTATTTTAAATTAAAGTATAGGCATAATTTTTGGTTTTAATTTTGCAGAAAAATTATTTATTTGGTCATACGAATTTGAGTGATTTTGACCACAACTCGTCATATTGTCGGAGCAGGGTTTTATTAAATAATTTTTAAATTTAGCCATCAATAATTTCCCGCCACTAAAATGGTATTTTTGTTTGTTTGTTTGTTTTATGTAGCCAACATTTTGGTCACAACGAAAAAGAAATATCACTCAATAACTAAAACTTTGAAATTTAGTACGCAGCTTAACGACCCCAAAGGAATGCTTATGCACCATCAAAGTATACATATTAAATGGATGCGGAACAGAAATTACAGCGCGAAAAGAATGTTGTGAAACACTAATAGCGCGCGAGTTTATTAATGAAATACGAGTAAAGTCCAAAACTTTGCCCATCAAAGACACACACACAGTATATATCCTTGAACGAACTAAACTGTGGGCTAGCTGTAGTGAACATTAAGTATATCAAGTTAAATATATTTATATATAGCGTATGGAATGGTGTATTCCACACCAATTGGTTCAAACGTGTCCCGGGCGACCATAGAAATGAGGCGAGCCAAGTTGTTGGTTGGCCCACAAATTTAACAATACCCAAACGCCAGGCGGTGCTGAGGTACATCTATTATACTCGTACACAATATAATATCCTCGTATATAAATATAGTGCGGGAAAAAGGAGCTGCTGATACGCTCGAAGCCGCATGCATCGCTTTACAGGAACAACCATAGAAAACAGCAATTCCCAAACATGTGCTAAAATTTCTCTTATCTTAACGCTTTGGCTGAAGACTAAAATATACTCTCCTCGTGTATTTACGTTTAAATTTGATTTTTATTTTGCATTTTATTGCTTTAGATTTTATAGCAATTTAAGTGACTTATTAGCTTCATTTAGAAAGAGCTTCATCCGTTTAACGAGCTTCAATTCCATACACAATTGCGGTGAGTGAGACGTTTGAACGCTTATCTCAAGACACTCAAATGCGACTTTATAATTTTATATTTCATTCAATTCCAGCACTAAACTTGAGGTACTTAAAAAGGGCAAAAGGTTTTTAATCAAATACAATTAAATTGTATTGCATATTAAAATACACCAAAGTCGCATATAATCAATCATCCGCAAGAGATTGCCTGATCATTAAATCAGGGTGACAATTTCGAAAAGAGTTTCAAGTTTCATTTAGCCATTAGATTGCATCCAACAATATACGCTCATGTTAATTTGGTCATCCTTGCAAGAACTGACTGCTTCAGTGAAAGGTGTGTTCTAACAAAATTTGCCAAAGTCACCTCCGAGTGTACATTGTGATAAGTTTCGCCATTGTATTCGGGTTGCATTTGCTGTTTTAATGTCATTGAAGCGTGCCCATTTTGGCAGTCACTTCCTAAAATCAAGTCTAACATAAAAAGTACACATGTATAGAGCAAAAACTGTGAACAAAATCAATAAGAATCCATTCGATTTAATTTCGTTTCAGTAGTTTATTTTTGGACTTTATTTTCTCATGCCATTGTAAGATTAATGGATAAATGTGGATGCTGAATGGGGAATAGTGTGGGATGATGCGAGTACTTTATGGGGCCAAGAGCATATGCGGATTGCAAAATGGATGAGGGAATTGTTTAGGGGAAGGGTAGAGCTGGGGTGGATGGCTGTTGCTAGATTTCCGGTTTATATATAAAAGCAGAAAGAGTCATGCAGAAGTGAGGATTGGAGGGAGTCGGGGGGGGGGGGCTGGAATGGGGTGGTGTGCACACTGAACGGACGTGTTTATTTTGTAAGTGACTTCCTCTAACATGTTAGGAAAATTGTACTCGATGGAATCAGTGGAAAATTAAAAGGAATAGGACAACTTGCAAGAGAAAAGATTGATGCGATAAAATAGTTTCTTTAGTGCACTGTGCTGAACTGCATTTGGAATTGTTTCGTCGGGCTTATATTCATTAAATGAGTTTGTGTTTTGTTTCCATGTTTCGGTTAGGGGGGGGGGGCAGTGCGACTGCAGACTTTGTCGAGACACACATGTATCAAAACGTTCAATGAAAGATGTGACATGGCTTTCAGGACGAGCGTTGTATTTGTTGCTGACATTGTTTGTTTCAAATTATTTAAATGCACAAACAAGTTATGTGTTTTTTTTACAAAAAAGTTAACATTGCTATTTATAATAATTGCAATTTACAATTAACATTAAATATTGACGGTTGTAACAAACAGATTTCCGGTTTTGTAAAATTCATTTAATATCTCGGAAATTATTTTGATCCTACTGAAAATTGCACCGCAAATGTATCGGAAATGAATTTTCAATTATTGCACAATCATCCTTTCAATACATTTATCATGATTTAATCAGCAAGCAATTACGGTTAATAAGTACATATTTTGCAAAGATAAACATAATAATGCATTATGATTGAAACTATCGAATTACTCCGAAAAACGAAAAGTCGTTAGACGCACAGGTGTAACTATTTAGTTGAAGCTGCGTATTCCCACGGCCTCATAAACTCCTCCCTATCTTCCAACTCCTGCCAAGTTCGTGTAATTTTTTACACAACCACCACATCCACAATTTGATACTCTTTTGGCGTTGAACCATATAAGCCGCCACCACTATTAGCCCCATTATCAAATCAACCGCCCACGTGCCCCCTTTGTTTTGGAATTGACCGTGCACGCTTATACATTTTGGCCACACCACTGATACGCCACTACACCGCGCTGCACTGCACTGTGCCTCTTGCTTATGTGTTTGCACCCTTTAACATATTATCCACCATTCATTTCGATTAATTGCAAACAAACACAAACAAATTGCACCGGATGCATATCACACATTCTACATACCTGACGGAACCCAACAACACTATATAGTTACAACCACCCTTAATAATACCCAGTTGCATGCTGTGTGTGGAAAGTGGTACAGAATATTGATGCATTGTGGGGGGAGTTGGGGGTATAGGGTTTATGTGTTGGGGCATTGGTCAAACAAAAATGATAATCAGCATCCGATTGATTGCTTTCTCTTTCCACTTGCTGATGCGTACACTATCTATTTTTCATATCCTTTATAATGTTTTATGTATGTAGATTTGTTCGTGTACCCCCCGGTAGGCTTATAAAATATAAATTTTCCGGTTGAACAAATGTGCAGTGTCGCATTACTCAACAGGAAAATAATTTTAATTGTTTACTAAACAATTTTGTTGGAGGATTTTCTATTTCGCTGATTGTGTGGGGGTGTCTGGCTGTTTTTTTTATGCTGATAGTTTAGCCATTTAGCAAACCAACACAAGATGTGATGCCATACAAAAGTTTAAAGCATTTACGAGAGATCCCAGTAATTTTGATTCATTCATTGTCCTTTAGAATTGTCCTATTTTTCCATTAAAAAAAAAACCGCATTGAAATTGCGACGTAAACGTATTTTTTTAGTCACTTATACGATTTTTTTTTTTACAAAATAAAACATGTAGTAGATGCAAACCGAACAACAAACGCGCATTCCACAAAAGAAAACAATCATGAGGGAAACTATAAAAATTTGCATATTATATTTTAGCGGGTGAAGTTTATTCGATTTGTGTGGGTGTATATAGGTTTTGTGTTTTCTCTATTTTCTTTCATCGACCTCGAATATACAATTTTTATTTTACGGTCTCATATCGAGGTTTCCGTTCAACCCCCAACCAGTTCTCGCACCATCATCATGGGCGCTCACAGTTTCGATACACTGTCGTAATATCAGCCCCGTTTCGAGAGCTAACATAATATGCACACACACACACACACAGAGCTACCATGCCCATTTAAATCGCTGTGAATTTTTTCCAAAAAACCAAAAAATGAAAAAGAACATTGAAAGGTACATATAAAACCCAGGCGATGGATGTGGGTGAAGGAGTAAACAATCGACAGAGAAAAATGGCGGCGACCACAATAAATCCAAACAACAAATTGTGTAAAACAAAACAACGAATACACCAGGCAAAAAAAAAAAAAAAAACGGCATGAAATAAAAATGCAAGGAAAGGGAAGATCGAAAAAACAAGTGCACACACACAAAATGCAACGAATGTACGAATAAAAGTTGGTAAAAAAAAAACATCGCAGAATAAAAATTTGTGTATCGCAATATGCAATTCCAATCACAATAACATTGGGATGAGAGCGAACAACGAATACTTTTCGGAGGATGTGGACGCGAGGGGTTGTGAGTGCAGGAAAAAATGTGTGTATGTGTATGTACGTGTACACATCGACAAAGTGGGAAACACAACAGAAGCACAAAATGCATTTAAAATGAGACACGGAAAGACGATTGGGGGATGGTGAGATGCAAATAAAAGTACAACCGCATATGTGTTCAAATGTAATTTATCTCTTTAAATGTAAAATCTCCCTTCTCCCTCCATCGCTGTATATTTGTCTACCACCTCCTACCCGATCCCCACCCCAAAGTGAAATAGAAAATAAAAAGAAAAACATTTAAGCAAAACCAAAATACATTCTCCGCATTTTTCATGTTTTTATTCACGGACATAATTTTTATTGCCCACTCTTCAAGTTTTCAGTGCTTTTCCCCCCCTTTCCACATCATCCCGAATTGTGATAATTTGAAGGAACAAACAGTTCAACTAAAAAAAAAAGAAAGTTTTTTAAACGACATGAAATTGGGCAAAATCATTTCCGCCCACACAATATGGACAACGCTCTCGGTTGGCACAGTGCACGGACTACAGAGCATCGCATTATATTATAAAGTGGTATATAAAATTGAAGGGCAATCATTGCCACTATATATAACTGTTATTATGGTGTGGGGTGTTTAAATGCGCTACAAAATTTGAATGCGAGTGAATGCAGTGAACTTGTGTAATTGGGGTTGTATAAAATATTCCCTTTGAAAGTGAATTGGGATGGTTAATGATTATAACATTAAATTAGTTGATTTTAGTTAAAATTTGGGCAAATATTTTAATGGATTCTATGATTAGAAACAATTAATTAAAATAAAATTAATAAATTAATAAAGTATACAAAATATACAAAATACAAATAATAATGATGGAGGTGCATTCACAAAATGCATAAAACATGTAGATACATGACAATTTATAAATAATGCATGCAGGACCACGCGGAGAGAATTCACTTTGCTGATGACGCTATTGTTAAATATTACAACACCTGTTTACAAGGTTCGAAAACGGCAATTGCAACAGTTACAATTCGACAATGTAGCGCATCTCGCGCAGGAAACAAAACAATAACCATGTTTACATGCTCTGTTAGGAGAGCAGTGAACATAAATATTTGTATTTTAAGTGTTTAAGATGCAATTGAATTAATTTAACAATATGTAATTTCGAAAACAATTTCATGTACTGAATTGTGTATTTACATTTCAACACAGGGAACACAGTGAACACTCTTCACTGGAATTAACAACACCACAAGTACCAACTTGTTTATACGTATTATTGTTTCGCCAATTCAGCAGAAATTTTGCACAGTTTCGATGATATGTTGTGAGTTGTTATGAGTTGCTTTCTTTTTCTCAAAAAATTTTCCAACAACTTTCATTTGTCGTTCACAAATAATTAATTGCCACAATGAACCAAAGTTGATAACAAAAATTCCGTCATTCATTTTATTTAATATTTAAGATTTTTTTTGCACGAATCATGCAGCCAGCACATTTTATTAAAACAATGCATTTTCATCCCATTCTTAACATAAATTTCATTTTATTAAATACATTTCGAAATTCCACAATAAGCTCGGCAGTAAATAGTGGTGTATAATGAAATATTGCGAAACAAAGGATCATTTCAAAACTTTTGTTCAGAAATACATTTTTTATTTTAAATCTCCATCCAAAACTTAATGGCATGCTTTATTCAAATTTGTTTCAGTTATAGTTTTCTTTTCTCTGTATTAACTAAATACATGAAAACACGAACTGGAAAGAGTCAACTGAAAAGCATGAATATCAAATAACGAGCCACGTTGTTAAGAAAAAAAGGGCCAAAATTGAAATGGTGAAAGAATTGAGCAACTCATTTTGCATAATTGTGCTTTAATATTCAATTCGTGAGAATACGTTATATATACAATTTTGCTGGAAAGGATTTCATTGTACTCTCGACACATGATTCTGCATATTATTGTATATAAAGTTAATAATTGAAAGTATTAATGTATGTTTTAAACTTTTGTACAAAATGAACAACGTTTGTTTTAATAATTGCATTTTATGAATGACACTTCTACATTTTTGCATAAAGGTATATTTTTGGCAAGAGTCTTGTTTTAAATTGAATAAACTACGCTGAAGGGAATTAATTAAGAATATTTTGTACAAGTGTAAAAAATTCTTCAGTCCTTGAAATTGTTTTTTTAAATTTAGTTTAAATGGAAAGTTAAAAAAACTGCATCGTACGGAGGTCGAAGCTTGAATTTTTATACGACTGTTGCTTAACTACAGTTACATTTTTTTTTCTCAAAATTCACGATCTTTCATTTTTTGTCCAAAATTTGTTCTTTTATTGAGTTTAGCAATAAAAAATGTAGAACGTCATAATAAGAACATCATCATTAGCCCTAGTAACAATTTTGGATTACAGAATGTATTTTGTTTGACAGTAACAAAACAAACACTTTTTGAATTACATATTTTCATTATGAAAATGTGCCCTCGAGTTTTCAAACTTGAAACGTTCAGAAAGTTTTATTATATTTAGTATTCGTAATAACCCGACCTTGAAGTACTTGAGACTAAAGAAATTAAAAAGGGCTTTTTCATTACTTTATTTTAAAATTTCGTAGAAATCGGTCAAGAGGTTTCTGAGATATGATGAAAACGTCGCACAGACACAATTTTGCTAAACCGCTTTTTGGAATCAGGGGGTGTCAAAAGTGTTTATGCATTATTAACATTTTTTTCCGAAAAAATAGCGGAATGAAAAAAATCCCTTTTGGTCATAGATAAATTCAAAATACATTTTATTTTTAAATCAACACAGAACTGTTGGTTACTAAAAATCATTGTACAAGAATTCTTTTAATTTTGTTTACGGAGTATAAATACTTTAGTTTGAGTTCAAGCCTGTACCAAGTTGCATAAAGTAAACGCACATAGGATGTAAAGCTTCTGGTAATATGGTTGTAATATTTATTCCAGCTCTACCATGTGGAAAACATAAATATGTTTAGACAAAAAAAAAGCAGATAAGCAATCTTTATTTAACAAAGAAAAAGTGTGCGTATACCCAAAACCGTTGTGATGAAAAACAAATAATGGAATATGTAAGTTCGATCTTGATACAACTTTAATGCGAAACAGGAAGAAAAAGAACTTGTGATTGTGCAAAGGCAACACAACGCAACGCAGTAAAACGGCTGAAGTTTGACGAGGGAATAAGAATCTCCGTACGTACTATATAACCGAGTATATGATCGTATATGCACAGCTTTTCCATTTTACTTTAAGAAGGAGGGCACTCACTGCCAGCCTGTTAAGTCTATTCAGTAGAGAGTAGATACTGGGACAGAACGAAATATTGTGCTTTGCATGAGCAACTTTGGTGTCGTACATATAATATGTTGAGTGCGGCGCTTATGTTATACATATTGTGCATATATTGCCGATGGTGGTTATACATTTGGCATGTACACTTATATGCAAATCAAATCCTTCTCTGGGGACATTGTGCCATGAAGAAAAACCAAAATGAATATTGTTTAACAAAGAACTAAACGAAGGGTGTACAGTGTACACTGTACAGAGAAGAAGAAAAATAGGTTAGACCGCATGACGCGAGTGTACCAGCGGAAAATAAGCCAGCAGAGATTTCCTTAGAGGCGACACATATTTTTCTGCCCTTTGCACCGATTTAATTCGACTTCATCTTGGCACTCGCCTGTGCTGTGTAATGCACGTTACCCTTTCCCCCTTTTTGGTGTGTATCGCCATTGTTCAATGTTAAATGCTCCTTACATTGTTGCAATGTGTATATAAAATCATATCACAGACAGTTTTGGTTGAATAAAATCATTTACGTATTGATGCAGTTCTGCCTGGCATAAAGTATAAAATAACATTGATGAATACGTTTTCTACATTATTTTGTTAAGTGGGACAAAAAAACTTGTCTCGTAAATAAATGAACAGTTTCACTTGATTTAATATAAATCGAATTTTGCGTATTTTGTATTAAATAAATGTAATAAATTACAAATAAAAATCACAACCACAATACGACAAAAAAATGTGCAATCACCCAGCTTTTTATGTGACATTTCATTGTAAAAGCCTGAGTGTAAAAAAAGAACATGACTGTGGAATAATGCCGCCGAAGCGACCCACAAGTTTCACTCGTTCGAATGATGGTGTTTCGTGACGATTTTAAAATATATTGTAAAAGTTTTATTTCGAATAAATATAAATAAAATGACACCAAGCTCTTTGTGTGTGTGTGTGTGTGTGTGTGTGTGTGTGTGTGAGAGTGTGTGTGTGTGTGTGTGTGTGTGTTACGGTAAGTGGAGGGGTTGTATTCGGATGGCAAAAGTGGCAGTGAAACGACAGAAAACTTAAAACCACTTTGCATGGCATGAACACTTTCTAATTTAATTTGCGATATTCTCGTTTTATTTCATTCCTTGGAGATATACCTGTCATTTTACGCTCCATTTTGTCATCTTTCGCAACGATACGAGATTTTTTTCTACCCTCCTCTCATGAGTCACATTGCAATACCCTCCTACATTCCAGTACATTGCATTTGTCGCGTGTATCGTTTTATTTGATGCAGTATGCGAACAGTGCAGTATATTTTTGTATAGTATTATTATAGATTTGGTTCATCGTCAGCATCGACCAAAGGGAAACGTGACAAAATGGTGAGTTAAAAATGATAAAAAAATTTAAAACAAACCCCAAAAAAAAAAAATGGAAAATATGAGAAATAAAAAATATAAATTTTTCTCCCTCCCGTTTTGGTAGAAAATGAAATGCATGAAAAATTGCATACAAATTTTAAACTGTCTAGTGATAAAAATGAATGCAACAGGAAATTGAAATTGGCACATTCGTGCATGCTAGACAAAAGTGCAATGGGAGAAAATATAAATATATCGAAATGATGGTAACAAAATTTGCCCATGTCATCTTCAACGAATTGACAATGGAAAATGTGTGTGCTGGGAACACACGCTGAGCGAACGAACATACGAGCGCATGCATAACTATATTATAAAGCTTCCAGACCACCCCGTCTCCTGCAACATATCGTATTTGCGTTATTTTCATCTCATGTGCATTCATTTTGCATATAAAAACGGCAAAGAGGATAAAATGGTAAATATCGTTGGGACGTGACTAAAGGGAAATGATGACAATATATGCACTTGAATACGATAAGATCTTGCACCTTGTTAATAATTTATATATACTCAGACGCTGTAGGCGAATTAAATTGTTGTCTATTGTGCAGGTGCTGTTTGTTGAACGACGCCATACGGGCATACACCAATTGAGATCTAGAATTAGGTGAATAAGGAAAAAGAATGAAGTATTATTTTGTATTTGTTATGGGTGCAGTTGAATTTGCTTGTACAAGTCTGTTTTGAATTTTTGATTGGCAGAACTGAAGTGGAAATTCTATACTCTTTTGACTCTAAAAAGGAAACATGAAATTGCAAAAATCGGTTTTACAGTGCATTAGTTCAAAATGTGAAAAGGAAATTTAAATTTAAATTTGTTCGTAAGTAAGAAAAATCAAATGAAAAAAGTTATGTCAAGAACACTTTACGCTAATTGTTAAGGTCTGCGAGGAAATACTTCGCCATGGAAGAATCAAGAAAAATCATGAACAGCAAAAGTTGGATGTTCACTTATTTGAAACAACTTTATTTAATTATTTCGATCAGCTTGTAAAAGTATAAAGACAATTAAAAATATTTTTCCGTAAAAAAATGAAGAAACATTAAGTTGTTTTTTATATGAATAGATAAAGTTATACTTAAGTTTATTTATTGTAAACATTAAAATAAAATTAAAGTGATTTCATACATTAAAGTCTGCAAATAATGTAAAATATTAATCATTTCAAAGTTGAAAGCACTTATAATAAGAAAACTAAAGCGTCAACCCCCCTAGTTTTGTGCTCATTAATAAAAAACAAGAATGCAATCAAATAAAATTATACAATCAATTTAACAGTTTTAAACCATTAAGCACTTTTCTGTAAAAATAAAACACACAAGGCATGCAGCTCCTTTGAGATTAACCTTAAGTGTTTTCTCAAAAACTGCAACAAAGGAAAATAAAATCGACGTGTTGAATTGTTCAAATTGCACTGAGTCTTGCTGCAATGTAGCCGTATAAAGTCGTTTGACAAAAACCAGGAAAAGACGAACACAGTACACTTTGTGTGGGTGAAAAATGATAAGGAAACTGCGGGATAAGTCTTGTGAATGTGTCCAACAAACTTGAAAGTGCATACAATGGAATTGATTGTGAAAATATATAGTGCAAGACATTTTGCGGAGCTCGTTGAGAGATTGAAAATAGCAAAAGCGTGTTATTGTTGCAAAAGAATACAACATATATATTATTATGTAAAAGTATGTACTCGTATAAATGTATATCATAATGAGAAGTCGCAGTGGAATGAGGGCAGCGAAAGCGTTGCTCAGACGCTCGTACACAATGGAAGGGAGAAAATACAACTATCTGTGTGCTATTCCGTATTATTATGCAATTGCAATTCAATCGCCACACTCAATGTTGGTGTCAAGTGAAATATGCTTTTATGTTGTTACTTGAATGGAAATGAACATTTCACAACGGAGTTAAGCGTTTAGCGAATACAAAATTATTGCATTTTTAACATAACAGCATTTATTGGATTTTATGAGATTTGTGGATCACTTTAGATTTTATTATGCCCTATAATTTTCTTTTTAATCATTGCCGATGTATGATGAGTGAATATTTATTTTGTTTTAAAGGAATAAATTCCTAAAGCGGTTTTAAAGATTACAGAGTCATTCATTGTACTCGTATACTCTTAAATTTCCAAGAATGAAAAATTCAAAGTATTAGGAATAGATTTTAAGATTTCTAAAAACACTACGACACGAAGGAATCATCAAATTCCATCATATGTGGAGCTACAATTCAGCTAGTGTCTTGGCCTGATACTAAAAGGGCTATTCGACAACGGGCAGTTTTGCACCATGGTCCCCCAGTTTAGTATTTTATATCCTCTTTGTACTTTGCCCCACAGATTATCGAGGTCTACACCGTTTCCTATTTCATAAAAGTTTATCCGTGTCTTTGCTGGGTTATTGTCATCTATCCTAGGCCCTAGCCCATCTGGGTCTTTTAAGCTGGACTGACTTTTACAACATCTGTGCTGAAATGCCCCAACAGCTGATTAATTATTGAAAAAATTCCGAACTATTCCTTCTCTACATTTGGGGCCATAAGTCATTCATATGATTTTCATTTCAAACGCAGGCATAGAGATATATTCTGTAATGTTCAGTGTCCAGATTCCAGTTCAGCCTCGGAGGCATCTATATAAGAATTAGAAGGATCATTGTTCGGTACAAAAGTAGCTTCGTTCTTGTGTCTAAGGCTTTGGAAAGGAAGCTTATTGACGGCTAAAATTAAGTCGATCTTGAAGCACCGTTTTTTAGTCGCTTGTTCTGTTACTTAAAAAAATTTGTAATGTCAATATTACATATATAAAACAACTAAAGAGAATATTATTTAAATTTCTTCAGCATTATACTTTAAGTGTAGTAATATCGTACCCGCATAAAGAACTTTTTGATAAAAAATAAATAAACTAAACTTTAAATACCATCAATCTTTGCATATTATACAAAGATGAATCAATCATGCATTGAAAAAAGTGCATCCAGTAATAGTATCGGGAATGCATCATGCACAAAAGACTCCCTTTATGCACAGCAGCACCAGGAAAAAACTTTTTTTTTACAAAAGCGTTGTGATGGAACTGCAATTTAGCAGAAATCGCGTTGGGGAAAAAGAGCTTAAAATCATTAAATAAAGGGCAACTACCATTCACGTATGGGCGCACACATGCAACATGCACCTTCAACAGAAAATAGAGACATAAAACGGGATACTGAATGGTACAGAAGGGTTGCATTTATTGGTTATAAAATTTGCTGAGTTTTATTTTATTATTTATTAGCGAACGTGGCCAAATAAACATCGCACTTTGGCGGTACATTTAGCCGTGATCGTTACATGAAGGTAAAATTAGAGACGAGACTGTAAAACTTCACTTCACACAAGGCTTTAAATTAAATTAAATTGCATTCGTTGCCACGTATGCTGGGTCTAGACTCAGCTGCAGCAGCACCACCTCCATGTACGTACACGCATACATATTTATACGATATATCAATAAATGTCTTGCCATCCAGGAGAGTTTTGGATGCTGTGCGGAGGTGGCGATGGTGTGTGGGGATTTAGCGATGCAAGCAGGGAAAGGGTAAGCAAACTTTAATGCTCAAGATGCACGAGGCTAAACCAAAATGCATTATACGTGTTTTATTACGTTTTCCCCCGCACCACCCCCCAAACACGTCACATGGAAGCAATATGCAATGTACAATACACAAACTAACAAACTAAAGTGGTGAGCAATGGTGGGTGTTCCAATGATTAATGTTTGTTCCATAAACTACCCCTTTCCGGCATGAGCTTTCATTTTTGTGGCGCTTTCTTCAGTGTGTGTGTGTGTGTGTGTGTGTGTGTGTGTATGCGCTGCTTCAGCAAATGGAATTTGATGTCCAACACATAATATAAATGTATACGAAGGTGCACATTCACATCATGCTACCGCACATTGGGGGTATAAATGCGTGTTTATGAAACACCGTTGCTGTGCGGGGGATAATGCCTCATAGAATGTGCATCAAATGCGGATTTGGCAAGATTATGCCCAGACTGTTGTTGTTGCGTACCGCATAGTGCCACAACATAGTACTCGTGCATGCGGGGAGTGCTCGTGCAGTGCGTGTTGTTTACAAGAAAATATGACTCCCATATAATAAATGTAAAGCCGTAAAAATCATTTTGCATCATTTTTTATGTGCACCAAAGACCGAAACAGGAAATTAGCTTTTTCATCTCACTTCTTCGGTGTTGCACTATTACAACGAGCGCGAGATGCCAAAGCTCAAATGGCGGATGAAAAGGATGAAATGAGGCAACAAACACATACACAGTACAGCACTATGTAAGGAAACGCAAAGCATATTATGAAAATCGTATTCCTTTAGCGTCACTTTCATTTACAATTTCCACCCCCATCCCTAGTACATATTCAGTTGTTTCGCATATATTTATAAATATGCATTAGCGTATCAAACCATTATTATTCCATGTAACATTACATTACACGTTCATCTCGTTATCTTTAAGTATGTGTTTCCCGTTAGCTTTGTTTCTTGTACATGTTTTGTAGGTATCAGCGTCTCCATAATATTATATCCTTTTATACGATTTTTCCGGTTATGAGTTTCCGAAAGCATAATACGGGGTTGGGCGAGCGCTACGACTGAAATGGAGGTGGGGCACAACTTCAGCGGCAACAAAATTGATGAAACTGTAATTGGGATATTGTTGTTCGTTGTTTTTTTTCTTCTTCTTTATCTCGTGTTCATCCGTTTTCTTCCGTTCCATGCCTTCTTATTCCTCTCACGGGGTTTCTGCTCATATATACTATTGTACATACATAATAAATATATTATGTGTATACACGTGCACCCGCGCACCCCCACACCCATGTTGCAACCCGGTATCTGTGTAACTACCCGTTATACCGGCACACAAGCAAACACAAAAATAAGTTGCTCAATATTTTCAATAAAGCGGCAGATTTTCGTTGCCGTTATAGGCCAAACAAGGCGCGCGCTTCTTCGTAATGTCTTCTTGAGAAATCAGGAAGATGCCGGCTTTCTGACTTATATTTCAATCATTGCTATTGTTATGACGATCATTATCCGATTTCTGTTATGACGACTTTTATGCATCCTCAATTCAAATGGATGGTGAACGTGTCCCAATCGGTTTTTTTTGTGTTGTATTGGGGGCAACATTACATCGAATGTACATACCACGGTATTGTTATAAGAAGGTATTACGCTTTGCAAAATATTGTTGTACCCTGTGGAATATTTGAATCTGATGGAACGGTTCATAATACTGCTGTTCAACATTTCAAATTGGTTAGTTTTTCGTGTAAACATTTGATAAATTTAATAATAGTTCACGTGAGCCGTTCATCAGCTACGCTCAACAGTCGTAGTTTTGATGGTTGACTGTTATGCAGATTCTGCTTTCAAAATTTAAATTATTGAATTTTTCATGTTCATTTTGGTTAATAAAAAACAAATAATTATTAATTCAAATGATAAATTGTCAATACTAAACTCAAACAAAATTGATAACTGTTAAATAATGTAAATGAAATATAACAAAGACAGGTCCGTAAGGTAGATTTACAATACTTCACCACTAGATGAACACACACATAAGTGCTCGAATTTTAACTACAATACATTACATTACGCCTCAGTTATACAAAATAATAGACACAGTCCACAGTAATCAAACAAAGCGTAGTTACATGGTGTAACACAACTTCAACTTTTTTTTTATGTTTTTTTGTGTTTCCACAGAACCCTCTGCCGGGAACATAATACCTTGTCAAATAGTACTGTAGTTGTTACGAATTTTGATTGCACTCTTCGTTATAGTACAGCTTGAGTTACGTATGTATGCAATTTCGTGGCAGAAACCATCACTTATCCAATGATCATGAATTAATTATTTCAATTACGTTTATTTTATGACATGATAACATTTTAGGGTACATCCTATAAATACGTGAGGGATAATTTTTCGAGGTTTTACGTAAATGCCAATTTATTTCGCATGCCTTTTTTTTGATTTTTGAAAGACGATTTAGAAATGGACAAACTTTTAAAGAAAGATTTTAGTTTTGCAACTTAAACGAGAATGAGAACCTTGAGGCTTGAAAATAAGTTTATATTTTCAAGCCTCACTGCAAATAATGCTTTTTACTTAACGCAAATCTGAATATGATTCTGCTGCGAGTACTAAATCGGTATTTCAGAAATGCTTGATTTCTGAATCTTAATTCTTAACCCATAATAAATTTTTTAGAAATTTAAGAATTTTTTTAATCCCTAAAATATTTTTAACATGAGAGAAACAAATGGCTACCCCATCAATTACATGCATTAAGGTAAAACCTAATGAATAGGCTTATTATCATCATCAATTCCCAGAGCATGCATTTAGGATTAAGGAACAAGAACACCATCATCGTGGTAAAAGCATTGAAATTTCAGAAACTTCAGAACACGATGCCATAGTTAGTATACACCAACACCATGTCGATAAATTCAAACGAATTTGCTTTATCGATGATGTTTTGTTCAAATTAATGGCGACCACTGCCTTAGGATGCAGATTCTGGCTCAATTGCTTCTATATGCATTTCGGACAAGATGCATTGTTTGGTGGAAAGCACTGAAGATTGCACATGGGTAATATCGAGGGTAGGGGGGAGGGGGTGAGGTTAATACCGAGGGTTTCATGAATCAGGTGTACATATTGAAGATAACGTATAGGTGAGAAGACAACTGCACTACTATATCGACGACTTGTTTTACATGAGAGCCCTTAATTCTAACTATATAGCCGCATGTGCATTGGTCATATATTGTGCAATGTGCATGCATTTTATGCATGGAAAGGCGAGAAGGATCAAACTCTCTAGACAATGACTTTTCTTATTTGTGCTGTAAATTACATTTGTGACCTGATGCAAAAATACCCGTAGGTAGCAACAGAGCTGGAGGAGTTTAGGGCTCGCCTAAAATTGTACAATATAGTAATCAACAGCATTTGTTCAGGGCATTTTGTATATGGTAAGCACAATACTATATTGAAAATCGAGGAGATGCACCAATTTAATGCGACGACCGTAAGGGGCATTATTGTTGGATTTGAATCTGACCTTAAGAGAAGAAATGACATGAATTAAGACGCACGCTTAATCCGTTTAATAATGTTTATCGAATGCGCTGCATACATGCGTTTTATTTATGTGAATAATGCAAATACATTACACAATGCAATTGCACTGCATACACGGATATTCGTTCCTTTAAAGCACATAATATAGTGACAAGATCGATAGGGGACAATGCGGTGCAGTGGGGCCAGGAGGCGATGGTGTTACCCATCCGATTTCAACTGTAGGTGCAGTAGAGCTTTTGCTTTATTTAGCATGCAATTGTGTGTTTTGCTTAGCCCCATATATTAGATGAAAATTTATGATTGTATTATAGTTCTTGTTAGAGATGTTTGTCCTGGTCCATGTCGGAGTGCTTCTTATTCATTCAATTGTTTTTAATTGATAATTTGTGGTCTTGTACTTTGGACTGCATTGAAATTAAATGCTCTCAAGATGGTCGTTCTTGAATCGGACATTAAGATGAATATGTTGTAGGAGATTAGAATGTGTTGTTGGGGGAGGCACAATTATTATGATGCTGTTTGTCGATGTAACACGTTCGGGATTTCACACACAATTACAAATATATGACTTAAAATGAATAAACCTATTCATAGAGTAATCATGCGTTTAATGAACGACTTAAATTATTACATTTTAACAGCATTTCGCTTTAAGTTATAATACATAATGAAAACTATATCGCAGGGAAGGCGGGCATGACTTCATATACTTCATAGACTTCTGCTAAAATACATTTTGTTTATTTCTGAGACCTTGAACTGAATCAATTTTGACATTGAAACGTCCAGCATGTTTTCTGAATGGAATGTTATAATAACCTGAAAGAATATTTGAGGTTTCCGAGATACAAAATGTATGACCTTGAATCTTTGTCCTTGAAATGTTCAACAAACTTTTCTTAATTATCAAAGGCGATTATTTGAAAGATACGATAGAAATTCATTTGTTTCAGAGAAAGAAAAAGTTTTACCTTGAATTTTCCGATTTTAATATTGACAAGTTTGCCAGAGTTTTTTCATATTGTGTAGGGTTTCTGAGATAAAAATTGAGGGGTTTGAAATCGATGAGTTGGCCAGCCTTTATTTATAAAAATTGTTAAAATAACCTAAATAGCCGAGCTCGTTTTTGAGCCCTCGTAAAAACGAATGAGCTTTTTTTCAACATCACCTTAAAGCATCTGACGAAATTAAAAAGAATTTGTTAAACTTACCCATTAAAGTTGTACATTAAAATTTCATATGAATTTCATGAATTCTTTATTCAATTCAAAAATAATAAAAACCAAAAATCGGGTGTTTAAATTTTTTTAATCTTTTTCATGAAGAGCTGGTACTATTAATAAAAATCTGCGTGCATATAACATAAATGAATTATGAATACAAATATAAACATATTTAAATTTTATTGAACAACATAAAAACGCCATATCTGAAGTCTGTAATGAAAACAAAGTTAATCAATTAAATCGAATGAGTGATTGATTTGGCGTGAAACGCATACGCATGAACACTCACTATATTATCGTAAACCTCACTGTAAAGCATCAAAATGCGAGGTGACCATGACTTGCCCACATTCCTATACCCTCAATTTCCTTTCGACATTACACACAAGCTCATATTAACTTATAGGTATACCCTCAACTGACGCAGTTTGCAGTTCACACCCTCCTCACCAATAAAAATGAATGGGCCAGAAATTTGACAAGCTTTTGATACCAATCATCGACATCAAATGACCCTTCCAACTGGCTTTGATTAATGTCTGCCAATCGTTGAAGGTGTGTGACTTGATTGAGAGCACTTCTCTGTCACTTGTGTCCGGTAACGGCAATCGCTTTACACATTCAATATCTTTTGATCTATTATGAAGGAGTTGGCGTGCAACGGCCAAAGCAGTTGAAAAAACCATCGGCAATTTTTTTTGCATTTCTCGAATTCGTGCAGTAGTGTGTATACCTGTAGGTTTATCGACTGAAATTAAATGCCATGCGAAATTGTTAGTTTGCTAGTGCATTTTAGTAATGTGTGTGTGCATCCATTCATGACAATTTGTGCACGTCATATCACTGGGTTAAATAATCGAAAGCTCAAAGTGAATATCTCATGTGTAAATCGGGCCAATCAAGGGTTTATGTTGACTAACTTTCAATTTAATGCCATCAGCGTATACTTCAGACATTAACTACATCATGGCTGAATTCGTTTGTAATCGTTTAATTTTGGGGATGGCAATAATGAATTGCACGATGCAGCGAGATGCTCGTCTGCACATTCAAGGCATATTGGCCACATGCCAGACTCTGTGAAATGTATCTTTGGTCTTGTTCCAGCAAGGAATTAAAAATCACTGAATTAATACTTGATATGCCGCTAAGTGGTTTGGAATATCGATTCATTGCCGCCTAAATGTGGACGCTTTATACGAATAATGGTGAATTTGGCTTTAGTGATGGGTATTGTTGGACGTGTCTGCTGGCAAACAAATTAATCTTGTATTTTGATTTGCTATCCCATGGAGAACGGCAGATTTCATGTAAAAAAAAAATACATTTTGTTTTAAAAAATTATGAATTTAACTAAATAAGCTGTATATAATTTTTTAAGAGTAAAAAAGTGATAACGTGGGGAAACAAAATTTGAGGAAAGATGCCACAACAACAAATTATGTGGAACTTTGATAGTTTTAATTTTTAATTTGCAACACTAATTGGAAAAGATATCTATCAAATTAGTTAGATATATTCGCTAGTTAAGTTTGAGTTCATCGAGAAATCGATTCCCAATATTATTTATTACATTTCGTAATTTTTTTTAACGAACCGCTATTTTTTTGATATTTTATTTATTGCACGATTTTAAATATACATTAAGATTGTCTGCAATAATGATAAATATTATTATTAATATTATTAAATTTGATAATGATCCCTTTTGAGAAATCGATTCGCGATAATATTTTTCAGAATTTGTAATTTTTTTTCACGTACCACGATTTCGGTGTATTGTGGTGTTTTAGATTTGTTTTAACAAATGCTACTGCTAAATGTGTTTGTAAAATTGATTAATGATCCCGTTTGCAATTTTTTTCGGTGTAAGGTGACAACCATGCAATCGTTCCAATTGTATTAATCATCACTTATTACATTTTAATTAAATTGATTTGAGCTTCACAAATTCTGGAAAAACATTACCACTTTAAATGGTGAAATATAATTTGGATATTTAGTTTTCAGAATACAAAACACCAAACCAATTGAGTAAGTACTTCATAAATAAACACAGATAATATTATATAATTCAAGAATTCATCGTAAATACTCATGCTTAAAAATAAACTCCGCATGTATTGATTTTTGCACCACTACAATATTAATAGTTCATCATAACCCATAAGAATCTATATTCTTCGTGCAATCATATATGCGAGTATTATCGGGGATGCTTGCCTGACTCTGAGTACAGCTCAATGCAGGCTCAATGGTATAAATTAAATGCGTTCTGAAATGTTATTACGGCAATTTCACTCCAGGATTTGCCAATTGCGATCCCCTTAACAATCTCCCCCACACTAACGCACAACTTACCAAAATATTCTGGCACAGCCATACTCGCATACATACAAATTGCAATTAATATTCGATTCTGAGGGTGCAAATGCTTCACTTCCAATTTTCAGTTTATTGCCGAGGGATGAAGGTGGGAATACTGTTATTATTTTTATTTGACAACCGAGATTTCAATATTTTATTCGATTTGGGGAATATTATTTGAAAATTGAATATGAGGCGGTAACCGAAATGAGGGAATTATTATTTAGTTGCGTATTTATTAAATATGGGGGTGGAATGCTGCTGATGGTGATGGTGTGCACGGTTTTCGCAACAATTCACAAACCAAGCGTTTATACGACACAATCCTCTTTGAATGCATAGCAATAATTGTGAATTGCATACAATTTGCAATTGGCTAAAATTAATTTCGCTTAAAACGAGCCTATTTGTTTCCACAATTTTCAATCAGTTTTAGACTTTGTTATGTTGTATTTGTGTATTCCATTTACATAATAAATGCACTTATTCCATCCGTCTGCAACTGCATTCAAAATAGTGCATGAATTGAAGTGAAAATTTAGTTTTTCTTTTGTGCATATAGTTAGGCTTTCAGTGTGAAACTTTTTGGGGAAATTTTTTTATACCATTTAAAAAAATGTATATTTTATATTATAAATTTTATATAGTGAAAAGTTGGTGTTAAAAGAGCGCATTACTCACAATAATAATTTTCCTTTCAACGCCAAGCTCGTGAGCTGCCATTGCCGCGTTGCGTCGTTTTTCCACACATAAACCCAACTGTACTACGAAGAAGGAATTTCATATTTCATGTGGTCAATTGCCTGGAAAGTGATTTTTTCCCGCTTTACCGAGAATTTATCCTTTGGAAATAAATGATGCAATATTTTATAATTCAGCTTCGGAAATCCTTGAAAAATATGTTTACGCCTTTGCGCTCCGCACCCGCTCCGCCTGATGCTCTATTATCGACCCTTCCAGATCGCATGCTGCGTCGGGTAAAGCATAAAAAAGCAATTTTGTAGTTTGGGTGCGATGTCCTTTCTTTCTTACATACATTTTTTTGGATAGTGAACGAGGCTTGCTGGTGTAATGAGATCTCATGCTGAGCGTAGACGAGGGAATAATCATTGCTTTATATATAAATATAATATAAGCCTGTAGTTTGTAAGAAGAGCATTTATTGACAGACCCTTCTCAATGATGATGAGCCGGAAATAATAAGGAAATAACCGGAAAATGGTTTGTCGTTTAACACATGTTTTGATTTCATTCTTTGTTGGTGACATAAATTTTTCGATTACAAAAAAATAAAAATCGATTTAAATTGATTAAATCGATTATATGTTAAATGTCTCGTATGTATTTAAGATATATTAAACATTGAGTTAAAGAAAAAATGTTATAAACTTTTCTTCAAAAATTTGTATAAATTTTAAGAAACATCTTAACTACTTAACCTTAAATAAGGTAGCGATTTTTTCTCATTCTGCAGCAACCATCAATTTCCTGAAGTGATTTGTTTAAGAAACAAAAATTAATCAAGCACAATAGTATTTCCGCTTGATCAGGCAGAAAATTCTGCTGCCAAAAGTTTCCTTTAATATGTACACCAAAATTAAGGCGCATACATCCACAGCAGCATCCGTCAATTTTGCAAGAAAAGTGCTCAACTTTGGCATGAAAACGATTCCTTTTTATCCACGTAATTGAGCCATCGAATTTGATTGGAGCAGGTGAGACAAACGCACACTTATTAAACAGTATCAATTTGCTACCCTCCACCTCCACATCCATTGTCATTACAGTCGAGACTATAGCTGTGCATATGCCTGCCGTATGTAAATATATATTTTAGTTACACCATGTACCTACCAACAATATAACTCATCATCCCTGCTTACCTACACTCCACTCCACATTCGCGTCAACACGTACAGATGTAGTTACGGTAATATGGAGTGGCACACAGCTTCTTTGCCGGTCGCGTCGCATCGTACCGTTACCGCCATGATTATCGTCATCATCTTTTTCATTTTCGTCTTGTGATCAACACGGAAATTTCTTAACAATTTCAAATTACTTTGAAGAATGGAGTGCACGCCGTGTAGAAAGAAAAATGATCCCAATGGTGGCAGATGCTGGGGACTAGATTTTCATCCCTTAACGAGGGTACAAAAGGTCACCTTGTTCACTTAATAATTCGGCTCATTTGTTTGCCTTCCTCCATTGAGCTTTCTTCTATTATATTAAAGGCAATGACTGTATACGTGAAAGACTTGGAGTGTCTTTTCATGGATGAACGAATTATGAGCCTCGTTGCATTAACTTTATTAATATTTGACTAGGATGCTGTGTGGGATGTGTTTCTTTCGATTTTGGGGGTTTGGCTATGAGATTTGGAAATCAATGCGATTTGTGTGTGAAAGCTTTTTGTAATGATTTGTAAATATTTGTAAGTTTGCGTAATTAATTTTTGTTGTTTATATTGATATTATGAAATTAAATGTACGCCCATAATAATTGTCAAAGTAATTAAAAATTTATGGAAAACCAACATGCAAATTCGTATAGAAAATTATTTTGTGCAAAGTGAACATTATTCTATTTTCGGACTTAAGATGTGATTATTTTGCTGTAGCACTGCAAACAACCTAAATAAATAAATGACTTTATCATCCGATTTCCAAAATGGACTAACTTTAGATTCCTTTCACATCGAAATATTGTCGATCAATTGACTACGTTTAAGGATTTTAAACCCTTTTAGTAAGCCTGAAAATATGGAAAAAACAACGCTGTTCAAAAAATGTGTTTTTGACACTTAATCCTCTTTTTAATTTTCGACAACTTGTAGAATTCTGAAAATTCACATACATACCTAACCTGTTTTTGAATGTTCTTCTGTGTACCTGCAAAATAATTCATTTATGGAGGGTAGTTTTGTTATGAGCTCTGAAAATATTAAATGGGATAAAGAAAGTGGCACTCATTTTCAATTTAACTTGCGTTTATTTTTTCATCTTTAATTATTTATTTTGTATTTTTCGTCTCATCAATTATCAGTTAATTGTTTTTCATATTGTGTGTGTGTTTGTGTGAGATATATATATATATTCATATGCACATGCAAATTGCATATACGTTCATAAATAATATACGGTATAGTAAATATTTTTTTAGCACGGCCATTTTCAATTTTTTTCCATCACTCTCAATATTTAGTGGTTTTGTCTGTCATCAAAAATATTATTATTATTACATTTTTTTTGTTTGTATTCTCACTTCTTTTTTATAAAAAACATCAGCGGGCATCTTTAAATTGTTTTAAATTTCAACTATAATATGTGTTTCATGATTTCATTCAAAATGCAATATGAAAACATAAAATTTGAAGATATCCCGTTTCAATTAAAATAAGTGTTTTACTCAATTTCTATAGTTTTTACCATTTTTTCTCTTTTTTTCGGATATAATAATAATAATAATAATTGTTATTTGCGGCTTTTGCATAATTGGTATCGGTAATTTAATTAATATCATATACATACTTTAGTTTTGTTTGTTTGAATAAGTTAGTCTTAAGGGTGTTTCGCAAACGTTTATAAATGTTACTGTTGAGTATATTGGGCTTGTTTGTTGTTTTTTTTTTTTTAATTCTGTGATAAATTATAATAATAATAATAATAATAATAGTATTATTAAGAAAGAAATGGCCACCCAAGCTATTGGAATTTAATTTAATGGTTTTTGCATTTTTGAGTGTGTGTGTGTGAGTGTAGTTGTGTGTTTTGTATTCTTTATTTTTAATTGCTTATACTTCTTTTGTAGCTGTCCAGTAAATTATAGGTTGTGTGTTTAAAAGTACTCTTACATTTAGCTTCATGTTTTTTTTTGGTTTATTTTTTTATACTTTTTAACAATTGTATATATATACTTTTTTTTCTTTTTCATGTGTTATGTTTTTGTGCTGCTACATCTATTATGTGCAATTTTCATATCTTTTTTTCTCATTTTTCGTTATTTAGTTTTTTATATTTTATTTATATATATATGTATATTGGTTTATATATAATTTTATACATATATATAGCTTTTATACTTTATACAAACATATGTATGTGTGGTTTTTTGTTCCTTAATTGTATATAATTCCCTTATTATGTACTTCAATTATTTATATATTTATAAGTTTATTCATAAATTTGATTTATAAATATCGTTTTTACTTTCTTTTTTTTTGTCTCACCTAAACAATAGTTTTTTTTTCTAATTTTTTTTGTGGCCTTAGCTCATGTAAAACACCCTTTCATTAAATCGTTTCAAATAATTTGCCTTTTTTTTATTACATACAATACAGTTGTATAATTTGATTATATTTGATTAATTGTTTTTGCTTTGATAACATTATATAACAAACAAAACAAGAGATAGCTACAATTTTAACTCATTTAAAATTTAAAAAGAAATTCGACTAAACGAGAAAAAAACACTTTTCTTGAGTTTTTACGTTTATTGCTTTTTGTTTGATTGTTTTTCAAAGTGATTTTTTGCTTTTCCTTTAATTATTTTTAAGTACATTTGTTTGATTTGATCATTTTGATTGCGGTTGTTTATTTAATAATTTACTTATTTTTTGTTTAATCATTTTTTTATAACTCGACATTAACTCAAACAATAGATTACAGTATACAATAACATTGGTAATTGTTTTGATTAATTTGTTTTGACAAATTATGGGGAAAGTGGATGTAGCATTTTACAGTAAAAATTGCTATAACGCCGTGTCAAGGTCAATCTCAATCTCGTCAATTAAAACCTAAAATCACTTATATATTATTCGTTCAATTTTTTTCTTTTGTTTTCTTTAATATTAATTTACTTAAATTTACGGGGGAGGGGAGTAGGGGATGATTTCACCCCATGCCATCGGTTTACATTCATTACTTAATAATTTTTTTTTCATTTATTTGTATAAAATTCACATTGTTACATCATATGTATGTATAATTTAAATTACTGCTTTATTCATATATTATGTGTGTTTTTATTTTTTAATTATTCTTACTTATTATGCAATATTATTAAATATTTTTTATATATGCACTTATACAACTTACAATAAATGTTTTTTTTTTGCGATGAAAAATTAAAGTAGGTATACCGTTAAAGGGTCATTAAGTGGACTTTATTTTGGAAATCAGAATATTGCACCAAAAAACATAGGGAAAGGGGGAACAGGCTTTATTTAATTTGAATGGGGGTGTCGAGTGTTGTTGTATGCTGTAAATCATTAAATAGGTCAAAATGGAAACTATTACGTGGAGGAGGGTGGGTTGTATATGGTTTAGGTGTTTATTTTTTTGTTATACTTCAGTGCAATTAATCACTGTTGTGTTCCTTAAAAAATATTTGCTCATTAAAAATATTCCATTTATCTCAAACATTTTGACATATTAGTTTTTTGTTGTTCGTTTTGATTGCAAAGCTTTTTCTCTTCATTTAAATTTTTTTTTTTTTAATTTTGTTTGGTTAAATCGGTTTTCAAACCTCACATAATTTAATTGTTATTCCTACTGTTTTAATTGCTACATTACATTTTTGTTCATTAATATCTACTTTCTCATATTTAATTGTTTCATTATCATTCATTTATGGATAAATATCATATATTTATGTATATAAATAATTAATTTATTTTTTTGTATTTTTTTTTTTTGTTTTACTTTATTTAATTTATTTTCATGGTAACAATTATCGATTGCATTAATTTACATGTTATCAATTATTTATCATTCGTGTTAATATCATTCAGTATTTTTGCATCAATTATCATTATATTTCCATCCCATTGTGATTTAAGTTGTGTTACAAATTGCTTGCAATATTCAGCGATATGATCCTAAATATTATGTTTATTATTTTATGTCATTTGTCTTAAAATTGATGCTTGTAGTTTAAATGTATGGTGGCTTTTTATTTTATTCAATATAATTAAATGCGCTGATTCAATAAACAAAGTATCAAACTCAAAATGTGCTACCCCAATATTGCTTGTGTCATGTGTAATTGTTTACGAAACATAATGTTTGCTAAATGCATGGAAATTGAGTGCAGAATGAATTGAGATATTATGTATCATTGCAGTTTAGTTGGCAGTGGTGGCGGGAGAAATGGATAACACGAGAAACAGGTGGATGCATTTAGTGTGGCTTTTACTTGTTACGATCGCATGTTGTTGTTGTTGCTTGTTTGTTTTTTGTTTCAATGACGTTTTGGGTCAATACGCAATTATGCACAATGTTTTACAATTATTTGCAAATTGAGATTGCGCTATTTTAATAGAGATGAGCGCAATCAATTAGTGTCAGAGGCCATCACTTTGTGCAGCTACACCCGGGGTCTATTTTATGAGGGGAGATGGGAGCAAGGAGTGAAGGTTTGCGAACCGTTATTCAATTAAGTAAATAGAATTGTAATTTTGTGTGATGATCACATTACTTTAAAATTGAACGGGAAAGAGAAGGGCTGTTTTATTTGTTAATTTGTATTTAGGAATACCACCACCACAAAATGATGTGAATTGCAAATACGAGTATGTAGCATAAATTAAAATTTAAAAATGAATTTCTTAAAACAAAATACTTCTGTCACATTTCAATAGTTTTTAAGTGTTAGAGTTTTAAAAATTGTGAAACCTTTTGACATTTACGTCATTCCCAAATGAAGTAATAAAAAAGTCCGCTAGATATGAAGAACTTATTTCCTGCGATCCCTCACATCATTTTTAGCAGTGTGAAATAGCGCTATAACGGTACACATTGATAGAGAGCTTTTTAAAAGGACACATACATGAGTGTAAATAAAACCATTGTTTAGTTTTAGGATTTACTTAGTTTCTATTTTTTTTTAAAACCTTACTTTTGTTGGTACGTTGCAGTTGACTTCAACTAAAATGTTTACTGAGACCAGTTACTTAATGCAACTAACACTTTAAATGGAGACATGAATTATTGTAAATTGAACTTAAAAGAATAAAAAACGAAAAAATAATTAAAAAAATAAAATAATTGCGATGAAACAAAGCGAACAACAACTATAATTAAACAAGCAAAAAACATCTTTGCTCCTTATTTAACTACTCGATTGACAATTGACATAACGCATAAGAGCTATATTATTTCAACAAAACACAATGTTGGAAATGAGATGCATACAACGCAATAATTCACGCTTATGTGTAGTTTTCTACACACTATATTTCCTTTAAAACTTTCTGTCGTTATTGAATATTCTGTAATTACTTGGTTCAATTAATCGTTTTATCCTTAGTTTCACGTCTAAACTATGTATAAGTATGTTACTTTTTTTGTTTTAATCCTTAAGTATTGTTATTAAACAATGTGCATGTGCGTGTGGGTTGTGATTAAACGTTAAAATATGTTGTGCAATGTTTTTTTTTTTGTTTCTTATTATGTCGGTACATAATATTATATGCATGTTAATGTAACTATATTTATATGTAGGTTTGTATTTTATTGCCAAATAAACATATACAGTAATGGTGATAGTGTAAGTATGTAGCTACTTGTTAAATACGCGCAAAAAAGGACTATATGCGTGGTCCTTTCTAACCAATCCATATACTCCTTAATGTATGTAGTTTTTGCCATATTTTTGATAAATTCATAAAGCTGTACTATTTAGAGGGTAAGTTAATTAATTTAAAGCTTCCATTTTGCTGCTAAACATAACGGTAAATTTGATAACAACAACAAATTGAAAACGAAAAACTTTTAAAAACTTATTTTTCCTAAAAATAATGTGCATTTCGGTCCTATATGTTTGTTTGTTTTATTTTTTATTAAATTTCTGATTTTCTATAATAATTTTTATTTTCCTTTTCATAACATTATACCCATCGGCAGATCGCATTGCTCCACATCCCATATTTTCTACAATACATGTATAATGTATATTAATTATAACCTTAGCTCATAAGTTTATGTACCGTTAATGTTTCGATTAATATCTAGTCATAATTGTAGTCTAAATGTTTATTATATTTTAACTTCTGTTGTATAAATATCTATCTATATTTTCTACATTTTCTCCTTGACTTAATTATTTATATATATATTTATTTTTGTTGTGTATGTTTTTTAAAATCCTATCTAATTGTCCATATTTATTAGTTCGCATATTCTTAATACAACTACAAAGTGCTTTTGTCATTTAATTTGGTGACGACAGAATATTTACGGGGGGAATGTGATTGTAGCTCTGAAAAATTATGACTGTTGCTTCATTAAAATAATTATTAATTTAAAATAGATAACAGCATTTGAGTAATACCGACGCCAATTCTACACAGTCTTTCATCGACTAAATAATTCATCTAAAAGGAGTTATCTCTCAATAAATGCCCAAATGTTAAAATTAAAAAAAAAGTAGAAAAATGTTAATAAAAATAATACAAAACGTATAGTTTTATTTGTTTTCTGTTTCATTTAATCAAATGATTGCTTCCGGTTAATATTGAAACGTCTGCTACATAAAATATGCAATTGGTTTATTTTTAAAACCAGTCTGCAATTAATGAAAACTGGAAAAATATAATTAATTATCAGAGCACGGATTAAACTAATTTTCATTAGAAAAAAACCCCCCACCATAAATAAAAAATTCTGATTTCATACACAAAAATAATAACCAATTATAGTTATTATATGTGCATTGTTGATAAACGTAACCGTGTTTGCATGCCCATTTATAGGATTGGTTAGTATTTACAGTAGGTAATTGCTCCACTTTTAATTATTCAATTGAATTTAGTTTTCATTAGTTTCTGTTAATTATTTATGTATTATGTAACTGAAAAAAATATTTTATAACAATCAACGAAGCCATAAAAAAAATTTCCTCATTAAATACTATTGCCCAAATAAATATTTTATTTGAAAATTAAAAATACGCTGCAATAATATTAAGTGGCAATAATTAAAATACCTCATGAAGAGTATTTTGATTGGTACATACGTGTGGTTCATAATGACTGTCCCCATTTAATTCAGGACATTTCAATAATGTGGATTTTCCAAAATATGTTGTATGTGTTTGTGTGCATTTATTAAAAAATCCTGATTTACTATAAATTGGGGTTTTTCTGCCCGATTTTAAATATCGCGCGGAAATTAAACACCTTCCAAATGGCACCTAGTGGCATTTACCAACTTAAAAAAAAAAAAAAAAATAGGTGAAATAATAATTATTTACAGCACAGCTAAAGGTTTTGGAAAGAAAAAAAATCACGTCAATTATTTGGTGCGCAAATGAGTTAAAATGATAAAGTATTCAATCATTAACTATGTAGTACATTATGCATGTATTTTATTTACTTGTTATTTATCTTGTTTTCATTAATTTAATATTCTCTTTTGCAATTAATTGTATATATATATATATATATATATGTATGTATATATTAATATATAGGGGTCATATTTATATTTAATTTATTTTTCCATCATTGTTTTTTTTCTAACTAGAGTTTCTTATTCCAAATGTCTACGTTAATTTTAAGTTGTTTATTCTCAAATTTATTTATAACTGTACTTTTTTTTCTCATTAAAATATGTTTATTATTTATTTATCTGTTAAATTGTTTGTCTGTTGTCTAAATTGATTACTCTCACCGTAATATTTGTGTGTTTGTGTGTGTTTGAATTGTTTCTGTTGTATAATTGTGAGTGAGTTTAGGGTGTCTTTATATTTTTCTTATTTTGTACAAAATGGCGCGCCAGCCTTCGATAGCCTTAATTTTAATTTAATTTAAATTAGTTCGCCCTCATCCATATACGCACAGAAACATTATCCCAATAATAAGTGTAATGTGAATGCGCACACAAATATAATATGCTATTCAGCATTGTAATAAATTATGTTTTGTTAATTAATTTTTTTTTGGTTGCAATATTTTAACTTTTTTTTTTAATTTAAATATTTTGTTAGTTGTTTTGTTTTTTATTTTATTTTTTGGTTTTGTTTAAGTATATATGTAATTTGACATTATGAACTCCTCTCACCTTTGCTGCGCTACCACAAATTGTGTATCGGCCACACATTGCGCCCAAATTCGGTTGCACATTGTGTATGTTTTCAAATAAATATGTGTAGAAGGGCTTGTTGCCGAGCAATGAGCTAATGCGACGGATGAGCCACACAGCCGCACATTGATGGCAGCATACCGATTCTAGCTGCATTCATAGCGGTTGCAGATGTTGTCGCTGATGATAATGAAGATGATGATGATTGTGGTTGCTGCGTTGTTGGCCATCATGGCAGCTACACTAGAAGGCTGGGCGCCAACCATTCATCTTCAGCCAGCTGCACGAAAAATTTGGTGCAGGAAATATAAAATTGGAGAAAAAAAAAACGAAAAGAGTTTATGAAACGGGGTTTGGTTGTGAGGATTTCTTGGGACAGAACAAAAATAGAAGCACACATAAAGTATAATAAATTTCTCTTGAAATACTGGCGTTTTAATTTGAAGTCACTACTACTAGAAGGTACTCTTTTACTCCTAATTATTTGGTTTCATATGGGCCTTTAATCCGTCAAAACAAATTATTTTGTGGCTGAAATTTTTACGTTTATTTTGAATGTTTTTACGAAGTTTACCAAATTCACCAAAAAATTTTAATATCATTTCATTAATTGAACAATCGCACTGGGACTGCACCGTTAAATTAAGGATTAAACGTAAATTTGATAAAATTCAAAATTTAATTTGTTTTAGTTACAAGTTCCACCCTTATGAATATTGTACGCATAGTTTTAATTTAGTTTTTGTTTTGCTCTCTGTGAGCTTCACAAATTGTCAGGCATCACACAAAATAAACGAGTAGCATAAATTGTAAACCTCCTGCAGTACATAATAGGTAAATGAATGTACGTTTCCGTTTGATAAACACTTCAATGGGTTTTGTTTGTTTAGACTGTTTATGTTTGTTTGTTAAATTAGTATAATCAATCATGCGACAAAACAAATTATTTAATTTGAATGCTAATCATTAAGTGTGACGCATTTAATTAATTATAATATTGTTATATTGGTGTTGTTTGGAATATTAACGTTAAAATTGTTATTGCAACAAAAAATTAATTCGCATACTCATGTTAACCCATTAACAATACACAATGCAACAAGCATGCTGTGAATTATCAAGATTTATGCGTTTAATATTGAAACATATTAAAATGGTTTTATAATCAATAAAAAGTTAAATTTTTGGCATTTTTTCTCCTGAAGGATGCGTGTTTAAACTGTTATAAAATCCATTGCAGGAAGAAGTGCTTCAAATATTAGCAGTGTTTGCTTAAATGGTACAAATCAGTGAATTTGTGCAAATTAAGTATGTACTTTAAATTTCAATTTCATTACAAGTTTTAGAGTCTGAAAACTGTTTTTAATTGCAGATTGTATAAATGTATTTCATTTTTCAACGCATACACTTTTATTGGTATTTATCATTTCATTTATTTCGCATTTGATCGCTCAATATTTCAAGCACCATTTTGAAATGTTTCAATAAATATGCATTTAAAACAGAAAAATATGTGCAACTATTAAAAACTTCTAGCATAATGAGTGCAAACAAAATAAAAGGCTTATTGAAAAAAAAAAAAAACAACAAAAAACAAAAATGGTGCTGCATGCGTTTTTAAGTGAATATTACCTGAGGGCTCACCTGAAACTGCTGCATGGGATAGGCGACGACACCAGCAGCTTGGGGCAATGCACTTCCCACTCCCTGTGCAGCGATTTGCTGCGCGGTAGCGGTCGGTATTTGTGCTTGTGTGGGTACACCCTGCCAAGCTCCGGGTATTTGAACGCCCATCCTGTAAATTAAAATAAAAAAGTTATATTGATGAGAACTTCCAGGGTTGGAGAAAATAATTATGCAGAACCAGACGTGCTCAAAGGTATACATACAAGTGTAAAGTTTTAATTGTCACATTAATTATATTTCCAATTAATAGGGAAAATAACCTTTGCGGATTAATAATATAGGTTTTTTTAAATTAAAAAGAGAAATTAATAATAAGTATTTAATTTATTTAATTTTCTGTTTTATTAAACAAATTCAACCTACCCCATATACTGTTGTTGATATCCAGCAAATTGCCCGTAAGCAGCATATCCTTGCATACCCTGCAAAAATTGTCCTTGCAGTGGGGCTGATGGTGCTGGCGCAGCAGGATATGTAGGCGCTGGTGGATACCAATAGCCAGCCACTTGCTGCCCGTAAGCGGCGCCAAACGGAAAACCGGCCTGACTGAGTGCCTGACTGGCAATGGATGGTGCATTGTTTGGATCACCACTCTCCTTGCCCCATGAACACTTCACCGGCTGTGCATTAATCTCGGAGTTGTGTATTGCAACAATGGCATGAGTGGCGGCCTCTTTTGTTGAAAATCTATTTATGCATTGAAATAATGGACCAAAAATTTGTCGGTAAAAAATTGTGCATTTTGGATTATGATTAGTGACAATGTAATTCACCTGATGAATGCATAACCCTTGTCCTTGAAGACGCGTATCTCCTGAATGTTGCCAAATGGAGAGAACGTCTTTTGCAATATTTCCTCAGTGAGGGCTCCCGAGAGTGCGCCATTTACACCGCCGCAGTACACTGTGCAGTTGGTGGGACTACTCTGATTGTATACCTCGTCAAAGGTGAGAGGCTTTGCATTTACTGTAAAATAAATTGAAGAAAATCGCTTGTTCAAATTTGTGGCCCTTTGTTTATGAGTTGGGAGTTTGACCCCAAGGATAATTTTTTAATATAAACGGACAAAAAATTATTAAGAATTGTCTGCTTTAGTAAGTGTATATTTACAAATAGGATTTTTTTTAAATGTTTAGTCACTATATTATACATTTTAGAGCGTTTAAAAAATATTTATATTATTTTATATATTTTGTGTTTTAAGAAAATTTAAAATAAGAGATTATATTAATTATTATAATAAACTATTAATATTGGAAAGACAGTAAGAGCCAAAATATCAGTATTTTGATTAAAAGTAATGTATTGTTAATTACTTAATTACTTAATTAAAATGTTTTTATGAAGTGTACACAAAAAAAACCCATAGAGATGAAAACAGAATAAAGAATTATTTTAAAGAAAACATGAATAAAATTAAGGACGTATAATATTGTATAATAAAGAGCATGCGAAGAATTTTGAATGAATATTCTGAAAGAAGTGTATGTGAGTGAGGGTGGGTTAACATGAAATATTTTTAAAAGAATATGTACAGTTCTTCCAATTCCGCCAAGAATGAACCAAAAATAGAGATCGCTTGACGACTTATAATTAAATTTAAAACTTAAGTATAACCCTTAACAACAATTTTTTTCACGACCATAAATATCAAAAGATGATTTAAATGATTTGATTAAAATAATTGCTTTCAAAAGTAAATAACAATTTAAATGTAATTAATTAAACCCCATATAAAGTAAACGAAACAATAAAAGTAGTCGCTTTATTTACTTTAAGTAAAAAGAGAGTGTTGTTGCTGCGTTTCCTCCGTAAAACAATAAAGTTGTATATTCGCCATTAAACACTAAAAGCATTAAATTTGACCGATGAAGTCGTGTACTGTTTAAAATGTAATGAATATACACCACTGAGTCATGTTATACTTCAATTGCACGTTTGGGGTTGAATGAAAGGATGAGAACGTAAGAAGGCGCTGATGAAAAAGCGTGTCATTGCCTTCGTTTGCAGTAATTTAATGAAGCACTTAATCGAAAAGAAAGCACTTGCTGGCTAGCACTTTTCTAGTCGTTGTCATATAGTCGTCCATGTTGGGTCGTGCGTCCTGTCGTCTTCATGCATAATATATACGAAAGTGTGGATGTACTGTTAGTGCAGCCACAGAAGAAGAAGCGACGGCGTATAACTTTATTGTTAAGATAGACAAGAACAATACACATAATATAGGTATAACATCTCGACAGCAAATGTACGTCAAACGAGAACTTTTCTCATCAAAACTTTTTCCGTGCAGTGTATAGCCTCTTTTCCGAGGAGCTTGATTTTATTTTCATTCACAGCTAAATATATAACTACACCCTACTGCTTATCCTTGCAACCAACTTAATGCCATGTTGATGCAGCTGCGAAGGATTGCCGCGGCGCGCGGGCGTGCAATACAGAAAATAAATAAATCAGCACACGCGAAAGAGCCAGTACCAGTACAGTAGTGCATAAGGACGTTTTACAGTTGAAGATGAATTGTGTTACATCACATACAGATAAATGCACATTGCACATTGTCTATATATCATATACTGCATGCATCGTCCTATTTTGCAACAGTTTGCTGTGTGCAGCAGCACAACTTTATTTGGTTCCCAACAGCAATTTCTATTTACTTTGCAATTTACTTTATACATACTATGCACTGGTACGCTGCTATTGTTGTTATTGTTGCTACTTTCTTAGTGTTTTTTTGCTTCTGTCTCACAACGTGCGAAAGTGCTTCTTAGTTCTTTTAGCTATTTATTTTTACATGAAGTTTTTTCCGTCTATTTTTTAGGGGTTGCTGTAAAATTTGACATTCAAGTGTTTGGGCGCTGCTGCTGTTGCTGCTGCACTTTATAGACGAATGTGTGTATGTGAAGCTGCAGCGATGTGTGCTGGTGCAACATGGCTTTGAGCACAATAATAGATTGCATTCGGTGTTTGTGGGGATGGTGTTCAACTGCCACTTTTCTATAATAGCAAACATGCTGTAGAAACTAACTCCACACTTAATATAATACAGTTGGGTGGGAAGTTTTCGACAACAAATTGATGTTGATCGATTCTCGGCGAAATTGTTGCATTAATCTTGTGGCAAAATAGCAGTTGTTACGCTATATAAAGAGAGAGAAATCTGACGAGGCAAAATGAAGATGCCAGCACAGCTATGTATTATGTTCGTGCAAAAGTTAAGTGAAACCATACAGAGACAAGAGTTTATAAATTATTGATTTTGGGGGTGAACGTTAATTAACTTATCGGCACAATAATTGATTGGACCATCTCCACGTATACTTGAACATGTTAACTTTAATGAAATCTTGTTGCCTTCAAATACTCAAAAAGAATTAGTATCATTTAGTGGTTGTTACAAACAGTTCAGCTGTGGTCAACATGGAATTCTGAAATACCGGTAGTTATGCACGATTCTTGTGGCAACAATAGGATCAAGTTTCGAAGGATTTAAAGACTGTAAAAGTAAAATCCATTTCATCGTATTATATTTACTAAAGTTTATTTAATGGCGACTTAAAGTTCTTAAATAAAAATTATAACTTAAAATGGACTGGAGTTTTCAGCAACAACGGGCACAATAAAGATATATTTTTTTAAAACTCACGTTCTGCTTTCGTTGCTGGTGGTTTTCGTGTTGCCCAGTTGGTGCGAATTGACCGGGAACCTAGCCATTGTCCATTCATTGCAGTAATGGCACTTTCAGCTTCCTGCAAAAAGAAGATAGAAAAACTTGAGTTAAGAAGGGATAATCACAAAAAATTAAAACAGTTTAACACCAATTACAAAACTTACAAAACAGTAAACTTAAGAAAACAATAAGTCAGTAATAGAAAAACCGTTACACAGAATTTGGTAAATTCTGGACATTTCATTAAATAAAGCTAATAATTAACAAAAAAATTGACCTCCTTCCTTGTAATGGAATAATTCATTTCAAAGTAAATTTTTAATTTTTTGGTTTAAGAAGAATTTTTCTTCTGCATAATCCAAGAATGATCAAAAAAGGTTAAAATAGTTTTGCTTTGTATATTTATTTTAACGTCTGTTTTTTTTAACGACCTTTTTTACTTTATCTTAAGTGACATTAACCAAAAAAAGTGTTTCTGCGTCATAAACTTTTTAGGAATCAATTTGAGAACGTCTGGACTCTGGAGTCTGGACTAATCTATAATATTCTAATTATTTATATTCATTTAACCTTTCAACATTCATTTTACCACTCAATTTTTTAAAACACTATGGTTCCTGAAAAAATCAGATTTTCGCAAAAAGTAAAATACATTTTTGTCAAGCTGTCAACATTGCAATTATATTTTGACTGTTGTACTCGCGATATTGTGATAAATGTAACTATAATTGTTTGATTGAATTGAAATTTCCTAAAAAAGGAAAAAAAAATCCAAAAAAAAAGTAGTTGCAACTCGTGGAGTGAAAGCATAATAATCGCATATTGTAGCTACATACAAATTAAGGTTGCATGTGAAATAAAATAAAACGGTATATAATATTGCGAAACCATGTCATGACTCAATTTCATACACGAATTGCAATGTTTGTTTAAATTATGTATGGATACATTGCACATGTACACACATGTATCTTGTTCGTTTGTTATACCAGGGAGTGAAATTTTTTATTGAAAAATATTGGGAAGCATAATTTAAAAATTTCAAACTCAGACGTGCATGAATTACATATAAATCAGAGCACCGAAAAAGAACAACACTGCAAATACTCGCATTCGGATACACTGAATACATTTTGTCTTTTGATATATTGTAGTAAAATATTTACGCGGAAGCATTGCGGAATCGGTTCAGTGTCAGCTTCCAGTGTCGAATGCGGCAAACAAATAAAGTCAAATATCCAAACTGATGATGTGAAATTTGTTCTGAGAACGTCAGCGAGTTTATCAAACAATTAAATATTATGTCGTCATGTCAAATTGCAAAAGGGAAATTGGGCAATTTCGGAAGGCATTCTTCGGATGCTGAAATCTATGACAAGTCAAAGCATATTGTGGTAATTCCGGAGTATTCAAATTTCTTGCGTATATAATATAATCAAAATGGTATTTGGAACATAAACAGCGAGCCAGAACATCCCCATTCCTCACACACACACCCAAAACGAGTAGGCTATACTTAATATAATGTATACTGTTTTACTATAAATTATAAGATTTGAGAAAGGGAGCCCATACCAAAGGCATTGCAAAGGGCTGCCATGGCATAGCACAGCATGCGTGTAGTCGACCAGCCAGCCAGCCAGCCAGCCCATAGGCGATGGATGTGATGGAAATGGCATTGGGAGCACACAATGCGAAATATATAATAAAAACTCAGCAAAAGAAAACGCTCGTTGCTAGCAAAGATAAAGATGTTAGATGGTAAATTTTTATGGCCACCAAAATTTAAGACATTGCAATGCGTTTGGTCGTAAATTATGCGGATTGTGTGCGCGCTCTTCCCAATTTCCAACTCGTTATACGAATGCCATGCCGCCAGTTGATACGTTGGCTATATTTTATATTATATGGTTGGGCCCTTTTATATTATTTGTATAACATGTGCAGTGTGTGTGTGGATGAACTTTGTACAATTTTTGGTGTTTACAATGTCGGAAATGGTGCGTCCTCTTTAATGGAAAATTCATCGTTTTCTTCTTACAATTTCAAAAAAAAAAAGAGTCATGATTTTTATTTTCGTTTGTTTAAATGGTTAGAGAAGGATTTTCTCATAGGGAGGGAGCTGCAAGGGGCCTGAGCATGCAACCTCGCGACACTAATAAACGATGTCGATGGTGATATCTATCTTTACACATATAAATAAACTAGTTATATAAAATTCACATATTATGTACTCGCATATGCAATTCCATTGTGAAACTGGGTCAACATGTTTAAGTATTCGGCTCTGTACGTTCAGCCTTCGAGAATTGATTGTTTGCAATAATTGCAATACTCGGAGCTTTTAAGTTCTAATATGGTTGGTTTTTTTTCTGCAATTGTTTTTACAAAATATTTTTAGTTTTTTTTATTGTTGATGTTTCGTTTGTTGAATTTAAAAATTTATTTATTATTTTAGAAGTTTTTTTGTTGTTGTAAAGGAATAAAGTTCCCGAAAAAATAGAAATCTAAGAACTGTTTTATGAGGAATTAAGAATTCAACATTTTGAAATAAAATACACACAGCACAAAAAAGCATTTCGCATTGAATAACAACCTTAGAGATTCATAACACTTTCCGAAAAAATTTGTGCTGCAAAAATTTTTTATTATAAGTGGTTTAAAAATAAAAAATACATGGATAAAAACAGTCACTGGAAGAGAGAAGATTTTAAAGTTTGATCCTAGAACCTAAATCATACTTTTTTATCGCACAAAAAAAACTACATCGAAATTAGGGAATTCACTATATAAAGCTCCTACATCGTATAAATTTCAAAATAAAAATATAATAATAAATTTTTACTAAATATCTAACATGACGAAACGAAGTGGGAGTTGGGCCATGATATCTAATAAATTAGAATAAATGTATAACAACCCTGTTTGGGCCGTCTTATCACTTCAAGTGTTGTTATCATCTTGCGCGAGTGAGCTATTCATATTTATGTTTGCGAGTACTTATTTAATATGTTTGCATGTTTTGTGTTGCTCAATTCGTCATTTCTTATATACATTTTTGGCAAACAAACGACTTACAGTATTCAGGGAGGAATTACTTTGCTGGAGACCGTGTACACGATATAACGTATAATGTGAAGGGGTGGATTGGCAGTGAAATGCTGGTGGGTAATGCTTTAAAATATGGCAGTCATCTTGAGCAGGAATACGTCATATGTATTTTGGGAAAGAAAATCGTAAATACAAACGGGCGACACCAGGGAGTCTATATTATGCGTGAAAAATATTTATTTTTGGCAAGATAAAATTTTATTTTGTTAAAGGAGAAAAATTGGAATACATAAACTAGAGGCGTGTGTGTTTTTGATTAGGTTTAGGTGTTTGAGTCAAAAATAAGTTTAATGTTCAACTACAAAAATACGTTTTTGAGAAAATTGGGTGAAGAATGGAAATATTTTTGGAGCTTAAAAGCAGAAATAAACTTTCACTGATATCATTGGCATATGAATTTGTTGATGCTTAACAAACAATTACAACCCCTTAGAGTTCAAATAATATTCATCCCCATCAAAGCGGAGAAAAATGCAAAAAGAAAAATTACGGCAATTTATTTAAATTTTGTAAATTCGAATGTGTGTGTTTGTTTGGTTGGCTTGATCTTTGAGTGAACCGAAATAAAATGGGGCAAGATTAGGCAGTCCTCAACAAACACGGAAGTTTGGCTTAAACTAGATTGAGACGAAAGGAGAGAATATTCACATCCAAATGATGTTTTTATTTAAATAAGGGCTGTTAAAGAAGATGGTTAAATTCCAGAAAATCAATTCCAAAATCTCTTTCCACATGTGATTCTTTATGCTAATGCTTGTATCATTCTGTTGTACAATTCTTTTTGCGTTTTATTTTGCTTTTTGTGCAGGCAAAACATAACATTATCAGATTCATGGCAAGTGGAGTAATTTCATTGCGGGATTATTGATTTGCCTATTGATACATATTATATGGAGAGCGTATTTTTTTCACACGTGCATCGATTGTAATTGACCATTCAGGAAATACACACGATAAATAGATATGCTACATTATTCCACATGGAATGGATTTCCACTTTCACGAAGTGATCTTTAGTTGAAGAATACTGTTTTTATTAGAAAACTTTCAATTTGTGTATATATATTTATGCAAATTTAATGTAGAATTGCAATGAACGCTTCCGTACAAACTAAATAGCATGATGTAGCTACCTTTAGAAGACGCTATACGCAAGGATGGGATAATGGGTATTCAATAATAAATATTTGTAATAATGTTACGGGAAAATTATTAAACTGCATTTTTTTATGAGGAACTTTTGCGAAAACTTTGCAAACTCCTTTTATTATTTAATCGCAAGTTTTTAAGCTTCCGTTTCATTCACTTCAAAAGAATTTTCTAAATTATCGGAATTCATTATCCTGCTTCAAATAATCATTGTAAAATTTTTGAACACAATGGAAATATCGATTTTTTCTTTTCAGATTTTAAAAATTCTTCATTTCTATAAGTACTTTTATTTATGTTTGATAAATAAAATTTGTTATGGTATAGTTGTGACATTACCTAGGTACAATTAATTTGTTGTTCAATTAAAAATGATTTTAAATTTTCCCTTGAAACCAGAAATTTTTAAGGATGCTGCTGTGATTCTGGATCTTGATCATTAAACGAAATCGTATAAATTTCGATTGAAATTAAAAATAGGATTTATTGAGATCCAATACGTTTTTTATGCAACAAAATTGAAAAAAAAACAACATTGTGTATGTAAACAGGAAATTCAAAAGAGTTTATTCAAACTAAAACAAAGTAGCTGGATAAAAAACTAAAAAAAAAAATTTAAAGCTTAAGCAACCATGAAAATTTATAGCATTTTCAAACAAGTACATGGAACGAAAAATTAGGAAAGCAGGGTAATCGTAATACTAAAAGTGGCTGGTAACAATACTCGAAAAAAAAAGAATAAAAAGGAGTTGAAAATAGAGGTTAAAAATTCTAGAATAATTGAAAACATGAACGAAAACGAGGTAACGTGTGCAAAAAAAAAAACAAAAAAAAAACTTTTCTGTTGTTTAAGTTTTTTTCCCACCCCAATTCCAGTGGGTGAAAGATTGCAACACACAAAATCAAATTGAATAGAGATTGGGTGGGTTTAACATAGTTGAAAGGCGAGTAGGAGTCAGGTGGCCTTAGCATTTTGCACTACACTAAAATAAAACGTTAAAACGAATGCACAATTCATTCTCGTGACTGGGACATATTTTATAAGTATACTCCGTTGAAATCTTTTTGACTTACTCCAACTGCACAGCAGAAAACTTACAATTTATCGTATTTTTAATTAACAACAATGTATAAACTCGTTTTCTATTGTTTTCACGAACGCCCTTTGATTGTATATCAGCATTTAATTGATTAATCTATTGAATTAAAGCAATGTACTTGTGCATGACTATTTTATACTTTTTTATTCAATTCAATGAAGAAATAATTTAAGTAAGTTGATGTAAAAGAGAGAAGTTGGTAGGTACATAATAGCGAATGTTAATACATGCATAAGAAAAACTTATTCGTCCTATAATCGCATAATCCGTTGAAAATTTATAACACCATAGAAGAAAGCATTCAGACGATAATTTACAGTTTAAAAATGCAAACACATTTGCAAGTGTTGAAACTTTTCCTTCTTTTCTTGGAAAATTATTGTTGCAAGGAAATTTTTATCTGCGATTTTATGCATACATCCTTTTCATTATCGCGAAATAAAACTTTAATGCACAGGAATCCTTGTGGGAGTGCTTTTTAATCACTCTATAAAACACATTATTCTAATGCAGATGATGTTTTTAAAATTTTCATAGAAAATTTGCTGGAAACATTCCTCGGATTTAATCCGTATGCATAAATGTTTTCAACAAGACAAATTTCGACATAAATTTTTATATAAAATGTAATTGTCAGCACATTTCGAAATTAAAATGTATATAATACTTTCACTGTGTTCTATACCATTTATGTATAAAATTGTATTTCTTCTACAAAATGTGTAAAAACATATTAGCTATATGGAAAAACTACTATGTAGTATCTAGTACCCACTGTTCGGTGCCTACCCAAACGGAGGGAACATTTTTCGGACGAGGAAACATATCTCTTATTTCTTTATCTTTATGCATACGAACGTTGTTTAACCGGATTGTGTATTAAAAACGTTATTTTAAAAATTTTGAAATATTTTATGTAATCCCTATTTCATTTAATTTCTAACGAAAATTAATTTTATACAAAAAATTAAAGCTTAGACACGCCAAGAGAAATAGATCAAATATTATTTAAAAATTTTCATGTTGAGAATTGTATATGCAAATACTTTAATTACCAAAATGTTCCCATAGGCGCCATAAAATGGTTGATAGCATAAAAAAAGTTGTGACTCACAGTGACAGTGTGTAAAAACACGTATGAATACAATTAGGCGTGGAAAAACACAAGCGGGAAGAACACAAATGACAATCTTCGCGAGACCACACCAAAAATGCTGATTTTTTTAATTAAATAAAATTCACCTAGTATGTTTAATTAAGGTAATTGTATTTATTACATTTCAAAAAAAGAAAGGAAACACCACAAAATCGCACTCTCCACACATGTCCTGTGTTTTGCATTGTAGAATACTATGTTGATAGTGTTCAATGTAGGGGACTGTGGTCACTATATAAAATAAACAAATGATCATGTAGACCACACGTCACATAAATGGCATACACTATAGCAATATGTGGACACACAAGCAAAAAAAAGGTGACATGCTATCATTGCCTCACATCATAATTACCATCACGGCAACAATACGACACATTTTAATATTATGTCCATCATCAGATGTGCTGTATGTGTGTGGGGGTTGCTTTTAAAAAGGGGTGTTGGCTGTTTTTTTTCTTTATTATTTATTCAATTTTTGTTATGCGTTATGTAGGTACGAGTACCTATGCGGTATAAATCACAGTCAAGCTGCTGCGGTCATTCCGTGTCGACAGCAACATTGGATGGGTGGATAAAACCGTGTCTGTCCATTTGCAACGTGTATGTGCATAATATGCTAAATAACCGCATCCACTGTGAAAGAAATACGGTGTTATCCTGAATGCACAATGTGTGACTTGTGAGCAAATACACACACCCTGTTGCGTTGGTGTTTTATTTATTTATCTCCCCTCGTCCAGATGACAGTTTTTATTGATTTTTAATGCACCCACACTGGTTTTTGTACGGTTTTTATTTGAGGGAGTGTTAGTTTTGTTTTTTAGGGATTGTGTAAAAACTTTTTTGAAACGCGTTTTTTAGTCAATTTATTAATAAATACAATATTTCCAAAATTGTCGAAAATTTTTTTCAAAGTTTCCTCAAAAATTGAGATCAAAATATTTACGAAAATTGACCCAAAAACCATAGTTAAATAACGCTGTCAACAGAATTGTGCACAAATAAAATTCATAGAAGTATTTTTCAATTCCCCAGATTCTCATTATTTATAATTGCTGTGCATAAAGTTTAATGCTTATAAAATATAATTACAGAAATATAGTGCAATATAAATGCAATTCAATTCCCAAATGTTATAAAAGAAAAGTACACTCAACTGATTTGACGATGTTGTGCATGCGAGGGTGGGACGAAATCTGGCTCACCGACACAAAACTAGCTATTTTGTGCAAAAATCAAACGATGAATGAATGGGCCGAAGCCCGAAAGTCACAAAACTAAACGAACTGGCTGGGCAAAAAGTTTTCAGATTATTTTCGAGCAACAAAAAGCGATAACATGAAGGTGCTTCTGTTTGTTAAAAAGAGAATGAAGAACTACAGAGGGCGGGTGTTAAGGCAGGGGGTGACACAGCCAATACTTAAAGAAAAACAACTTATGTCCATAAACTGTTGCTCCCTCGAAAAGTTGTTTGTTTGTTTGTCAATTTTCTTTGTGAAACAGACTCTCACACAGTAGAAGATCGACTATGGCACACAAGACTTCGCGCGCTCGTCACACCCGCATACAGCGAACTTCCTAATTCCCCCCGATAGTCGTTCCAAAGCTGCAACAGCCGAATATGTACTAAACGGTATACTGCATAGGTACATAATATTGTAGTCGGGTGGGAGGATGGTTTGGTGCAAAACATAGAGCGTGAATTGTGAAATAAGAAACAAAACCGCAATCGACACACAGGAGTTTTCATGTTGACAAAATTTTGCCAATAGCAAATTTTTTTTGTAAATAAAAAAGTTTGTACGAATTGTATATGGGAACTGTGTTGTGGGTGGTGTACATTTGACGCGCCTCGTCTTACTATGTTATGTTATGCGATGTCTGTCTTGATCGGTGGGAAAGAGAAGAACACGTTCTACAGGTTTTTAAGTAACTTCGAAAATGACATGTATGAGAATGTTATTTTGAATATGCCAATAAATAAACGGTGAGCAATGGGAATTGAAGATGAGTTGAGCTTTTTACGAATTTGGTAGCTGTGGGAGGGTTGAAAAGTGGAGTTTCTGTTTGAAAGTGCCAAAGATTCCTTCAACCAAATCATTGTGCACTCAGGGTATTCAAATAACTAATATATGTTGCACTGTGATGTTCGCTCATTTTTACCCAGAACAATCTTTCGGATGCAATCTTTAAACACATATTTTCTCCATTCACTTCCGCTATTTTTCTCATTTTAAATGCGTCAGAGACAAGGATCATAATTTTTCACATCATTTTTTGCCGCATATTTTTATACATTTTTTTTTTGGACGTGTTTTTTTTTCTCATTTCTATTTTTTTATTTTGATATTTTAGGGACCGTGTTGGGGGAAACGGAGGACACGTAAATGACAAATGATTCAAAAAATAGAAGTTGAAATGCGATAACGTGAGTGTAGGAAATGTGTATGTACCCACATTGTACACTTATATAATATTTGAGTTGCAAAATATAAAAAAGTGGCAGCATTACGAGGACTTTGGGATTGCTAAAAAAAACTCGTTTTTGTGCAAAAGTGTGAGTGTTTATATCAGTTTTTGTGTATGCTATAGCTATTCCCTTTTGTGGCACAATTTATTCTAAATATATTCTGAATGATATTTGAAATAAATGAATGAAATGCTAGAGCAGAATTGTCATTCCAATAGAGCGCATGGGGGTGTTGCAATAAATGGGTGAAATTTAAAATTTGTCAATATACGTTAAGGCACTATCAATCAAAGACATACACACACATTCTGTCTCTCGTCTATTCAAAGTGATGTGTGCTTCGGAGCGTATAAGCACAAGGATTGAGGCCAGCACTAGCACATTATGAGATTGTCGCGGTTACCGCTTTCAAGCTGCAATGATGAATCGTTGATTTTTGCTTGCTTACATAAACTAATGCCATATAACTACATTGAGTATAATAAAAAGTAGAATGTTGCTAGTGTTTTTATTATCAGTCTCACCAGCAGCAACACAAAGCCGTATATGCACTTATAAATTACCATAATAATATACTATAAGGAGGGATTTCACTACTCCCGTATTTTATTCAGTTTATCGCCATTCACTAATTACCAAAGTTTTAATTTAACTAACAAATACACAACCAAAAAAGAAATACAAAACATTAAACTTTAAGACAAAAATATAAAGAAGAAAGAATAGTTAGTAACGATATCATGCATAGAGCACCCGCCTTGGCCAAACGAGAGAGAACAAGGGGCCCTGCGAAACAGAGGCAAAAGGCTGCGCTTTCCAATTAAGATCATCGTTACTTTTTAAGTTGTTTGCCCTGTTTACCCTGCTCATTTTGGGTAAATCTTTGTCGTACACTTTGTGTACACTGTTGAGTGCACGTCTCTCAAGAAGCACATAGCTCATGACGTTGCGCGTCGCAGGGACAACACCACTTTAATGGGGAAGAAACTACTCAGTGTAAATTACAGGGAATAGATTTTTCCCTCCTATATTTTTTTTTCTGCATAAATACACAGACGGTAATCATTAATTTTGCGCACCCCATACCAAAAGACAATGCAATTAAAGAGGATGGAAACGCGGGCACTCAGAGGATGGGTAAACACAATGTGTGTTGCATTGCTGAAAGAATGACGACAAAGTGAGATGAAGTTTCGAACGTGCATAATACGAATTGTGAGCTTTGCAAGCTTATCGTGTTTTGATGGCGCTTAAATACAAATTAAATGTCATTTAAATTTAATTAGTGTGGAATTTTTTATTTAATATTATGTTTTTTGAGTTTAATTTAAATTTTATAATTTCAGTATCTTTTTAATCTTGCAAATATTCGCGTATATTTTTACGTTGACTTTTAATTATTAAACATCAACTTAAAGAGCATTCATAAAGTGTGTTTCAAAATAAGGGTTGTTTAAAGATATTTTTATTAAAAAGAAATATGTTTTATAAAAGCAGCACTTGCACATCAAGTTTCACTTCTGCAAAAATAAACTTTACAGCCTCAAGAGTCAAGTCAAATTAAAAACTTTCAAATGCTCTAAAAACATTACACCGATGCTAATAAAAACATTGCCAGCCACTTTAAGAATTTACTCCTTTACTTCGTTTCATTATCACGACATTTGTTGTTTCATCTCTAAAACTTTCAGCATATCATATTTCTGCAGATCGTTTTGGTACCAAGTTTTGTACTTCTTCCTGCATTACGAGTACACAAAGGCATTAGGGAAATGTATCGCGAGAAGAAAAGCATCATTGTTGTTTAACCACGACGATGATATACTTCGTTTGTTTCTGTAATTATTGCAAGAAAAACAGGTGAACGAAAACCGTACACATTTAGTGCTCACTATCAATGCAGAGACTTTTAATTAGTTTTTGTTATTTCACAATTGTAAATGATGTACACTACACAAACATACGCGGAAAGAGACAAGCGAAAATTGTTTCACTGTGCACACAGTTTTGAAGAATGCCGCAGGATCCTCTTGTGGAAAATTTATTATTTACATTAGCAATTTCCGTCTATGTTTATCTTCCCGGGTGATTGTAATAAGATATCAATTTCACAATTTTTCTCTCTACCCTCCATTTTTATATTTGCAATAATGATGGCGGTCTTTTATCTAGTGTGTGTGTCTTTGCTCTTTCTCCTCCGCACATCCAACAAGAAGACACTTTTCCCGCTGAAGACGCATCGATTGGCATTTGTCTGACAAAACGATTTTTTATTTTAAAGCTTCTTTTATGTTTTATGTAATTGGAAAATTGAAAATTGCAACGAAAGGAATTTGATGATGGGAAGCGAGCGTTTACATAGTTCTTTATATTATTAGAGAGAAAACTCGCGCTCGACTACGTGACATTTTCTTGCATTTTGCTGCAATTCCATTTTTGGATGCGTGACTCGGTGTGATACAGTCCCCTTTTTTGTTGAAAGCAATTGCTCATGACTATTCCTTATGTAGACTTAATAATTTCATCGTTTACTTCCCTTACTCTATATTTTCTCATATTGAGGCAGCAAAAGTGCTCCACAGCTGTATGGAAAAGAGCGAAGAGGGAAGCTACAAAACACGCGGTAATCAAAAGAATGTTTATGAAAAATTTAATGCACAAAGGCGAATTGATTTTCAAATTCCTTCATTTATTCTTTGAATCTCACAGTCACATAAGAATTTCTACTGATTTTTTTCTGCCTGCTTTAACATTTTCATTTTCACTCAGATAATATGAAAAAGGTCGATAAACGATTGCCAAAATCGTATTCAGCAAAAAAATATAATTTCCAATCAATGAGGAAAAAGGAAAGGAAAAATTTCAACACAAATGTCGGATTCGTTTGTATATGTGTTTGTGTGTGTGAAAGATGAGGGCGTGTGGACTGTTAGAGATGGTTCGGGGTCCATGTGGCGTCAATCAATTGGGGGATGTTGTGCTACAATTCATTGAGAATATTTTGTGAGAAATTTCCACACTATCATTTTTGGCATACACATTTTTATTCAAAGCATATTTAAATGAATTGTGTTGAAACTAATGAGGACGACTTACAGACGTGGAGCTTTTTATACTTTTTCTCGGCAACAGAAGAAAACATTTAAAAGTGCAGACTGGAAGTTTATCACATCTTTCAATTTGTCAAAACAACTTTTGAATGGATTTAGAAATTGATTATGCAATAAACATCCACTAGATTTAATAAGCATTTTTTGAACCATTGAATTGTCATTATACGTTAAATTTGATGACAAATTTTACATTTTCAAAGATACAATTTAATCAACTCAGATTCTTTATTACTGAATAAGCGATTTTTGGTATAACTAACGATTTCTCCCGTTCTAAATTATTTCTTCAGATTTTTCGCTTGTGCTCGATTGAAAAATCATGAAGCATTTTTCAGGCTATCCAGGGAAAACTGCGGTGCATAGAGTGAGCTGTGAGTGCAAAAAAAAGAGAATCTTTTATTAATTGAAACTAATCAGTTTCAATCGGATTCAATGATGCACACCAGGGCTTTATCGATCTCTATAGCCACGGTTCATTTCTCTGTTAGTTATTACATCGTCTCGTTTCCTATCGTTGGCACTCATTCGAAAAGATAAGCCAAGACGTGAAGGATGCAGACTAAATAAATCTGATGGATTTTGCAAATAGAGGATTTTGGGAATAGCATACACCCACCCACATTTTCAGACACACACACCCACTCAAATACACACACACACACACACACACACACATACACAAACATTTACACACACACAGCCAACAAGGCAGCTGCAAACGGTTAAACGAAAAATGCTAAAGAAATGGAAACATATTTTCCAGCAGACATCCTCATTTTTTCCCATCGTTCTCATCGTATTTATTCTGTGTGCATTTTTCATTCATTTCTCAAGCGCTGTGTGTCTGTGCATTGCTTTATCCACCCCCACAACCCCAGCCCCCTTCCGCCACATTTAGCTATATAATGCATATTTTGATATGGGAGGATATGGTGGATGAACTGAACGCCATATTTGCATTCAAAAATTATATTGTCTTCTACAAACCTGCGCCATGCCACAGCCTCCTCTACTTTTTTGCTCAGCTCCTTTATGTATAATATCTTATCTGTTCGTGTTTATGAAATTTTATTTACATAAAATGTATGTGTACGTTTGGAAGTTTGAGTCGAAAAGTTACAATGCTCCATTTACTCCAGTTGTTTGCATTATCCCACCCACCTCCACTGTGTATTTTTGTCATAACTTTGCATAGTATTTTTCGATACAGTTTCCCACCATTATGTACTCTGATCACAAGTCCTTCGTGAGCGTACTCATAAAAATATTATTGAGTTATCCACTACAAAGTTGTGGACTAAATGAACATACATTCAACCCGCACAACAATACGAGTTGCATATTTTATTGTTTCATAATGTTTCTCATAATCTGTACTACTGGGTGTATAATATTGCGGACGCATATTTGGTTATAGTTGGCAAATACATATCATGAATAACTAGCGCGTTTGTTGCATGAAAATATTATAAGTATTGATAACAAACAAGCTTAAATATTAAGCTTTAGTAGTTATTTGGTTTACGGCACTTTAAGCTTATTCAATAAGTTTTTAGAGCTGTAAAAAGATAGATTTCACGAATTAGGACTAATATAGATAAAAATGAGTTTAATTTGCTTGTATTAACTACAATTAAAATGTATAAAAGATTTCTGCCAATAATTTTATTTTTTCCGAAAAAAAAGGTAGCTCCTAATATTTAATAACTTTAAGTTAAAAATGTGTGACCTTGAAAATCTGCAAAAAAAAACAAAAAACTGAACAATGCCATACCATTTCCGACGAGCATTAAGGGAAACAAATTTGTGCAAACCATTAACTATAATATGTGACTCACAAGTCACAAACGTAATAGGCAACTAGAGACATATTAGTTTTTCACATTTTACGCATTTCAACTTTATCATAATTTAAGGGAGCGCTGTAAAAGGCCGGAAAATGTACAAAATTCACATAAAAACCCAACGAAATGTTTTGTTTTTATTACACTAAACTGATAAGGAGCGAGTGGTGCGCGCAAAGGAAGGAGATTTAATTTAAGGTGTGGAGTTGATGATAAAATGCTAAGGACAATTTCCTTTAAAACATTACGAAATATTATAATTTTTATTTGTTTTTCAAACTTTTTTAGAATTGAATTATTTTTCGCGAGGCAAGGAGAGTCAAGGATGATGTATTTTAGCATTGTGTTTAGAAATATTCTACAAAAATTGGCTTTGTTTAGCATTTTATTCAGAAGTCTTAAACTATATAAAAAAAATTCTTAAATTGTTTAAGAAACACATACACACACCTTTTTCACATACTTAAAGACAATCCACATTTAACGAATGCCTTACTTCAATACTTTAAATCCCATCACGCGAATATATTCCATCAGCTTCTTACACCCAGGATAAAGGCTGTGGTGTGCTCGCATTACACCGATAATACATCCTTGCGGGTGCGAGTATGTTTCCCAACATATTCACATAGAGTGAAACATTTCACTACATATACTTATAGTTATGTAATATGCAGTATTTGTGGGTACCGGGTGGATCTCAACTAATTTCCGGCTTTACGTTTCGCTTGCTAATTTGCATTTAATGCTCAGCGGCACTACAATTATAGCAGCATGTACATTGTACATTGAACATGATGCGGTACATCGTAACACAGAGATGCCCTAGTTATTGTGGAAAAAGGATCAGAAGCGTGCACAAATTCCAAGCGTTATAAGCGAGAGAGGAAGAGATTGTTAAATAATCATTTGGATGATCAAGGTAAATGCGGGGTAGACAATATGCGAAGGGGTTGATGAATGTATGCACATACATTGTACAATGTACATTCCGAATATGTAATATACGTTTGTCTATAGTTAAATGTTTAAATATGAGTGTGGAAGTAAGCTTTCTGAATAAATTATGGAAGGCTGTGAAACTTTGTGGCATCATTGGATGTAATGGCTTATTATTGTTTAGACAATAATCCTTAAGTTTAGTAGGAAACTAAAACAGCAGTGCTCAGTGTTAAGTAAGGTGTGCACCATTTTAACGCAATGTTTCCATAAGTATGTATACTTGCAATGCTCAACTTTTGAAAGTCGTTTATGTTCCAATTTTTTTTTTGTATTTAAATTATTTAAAGTTTTGTCATTACATTTATTTTAAGAATTATAATTTTGAAAATGTCAATCCGAATTAATCGTTGCGTTCTATTAACATCTCATTCAGTTTGTTTCCAATCTTATTTTACAAAGAAAAATACAAAATAAACCTTGCTATTTACTAATTCAGTTAATTTACTACTCTATTACCCGCAAATGACGCTGAAAAATAATTAATCACTAAGTTAATAAATTAACAATAATTTATTTCTACATTCGGTACGATTGTAACGGTATTTTACTTTGCCTACATAAATATTTATATGTTTTAATTTCATTTCACGACTCTCTATTTTAAATGCCTATATATATTTGTGATTTTAATTTTTATCTAAATGAAATGTGTATTGTTTGTGTTGCCAACATGTAATGCAGCCTTCTATTGAACTAACCAAAATTAGATTTCAATAGAACGCAACTATTGTATTGAGGAAACATTTTTTAAATCACAGATTGATTCATTTTCATCAATACAAAAATAAAAAGGGAAATGTCTTCAAAGGCATAATATTCATACAGCACTTGAGAGATAAGTCATATTATTGATCATTTAACTATTGCAAGAGAAAATTGCGAAATGACATAAAAGCATTGATAACACCTTCGTCCATTTCACAACCTTTTATGCAATTAATTTGAAGAAATTATCATGTTTTTGTCCAACCAAAAACAACCCTTGGTGTGTTATATAAATTAGATGTGAGTCAGACGACAGCACACCAAGCATAATTCGGAAGAAAGATGACCGCCATTTAATTGAAGGACACAATGGGCATGTCCTTTTGTTGATTTGTCGGTTGCCGCATTTAGCCTCATACTCTCAAGTAAATTAGATTAAGGGATGGATAAAAGGGGATGAATGCGAGGGAAACCAAACCATGCTATGTAGCGCAGTGTTGAAAGAAAACATTTATAGCTCCCTTTTTTTCGTTGTACCCAACCCCACTCCATTTCCATCTGCAATTCTCTCTCTTTGCTTTTGTTACATGTATAATTTTTTGTGCGAACTATTAATGTATGTAACTACCTAGTTAGTGTGTAGTTATATAATAATGTCGTTGTGGACCAACAAAACCGACATCATATAAAAAGGACAATTTATATATACGCAGTGTATGATTAGTTGGTGAGCATGTGAGAACGTGTGTCTGTTTTAACGGTTGTATGGAGTAGTACGTATAACGTAATAAACTATAGCAAACTAAAGTGCAGAGTGTAAATATACTTGTTCATTGTTTTATCTGCGCGGAGTGAACTTTGCTTTTACCGAAAGCATCATTTTTTTATCACTATACACCCCATTATTTATTGTGCTCTATTTTCTGTGGAGCGCATTCAAACTTTTTCCACACCAACTTTGGCATGTTTTCTCCTCTCTTATCGTGTTATGATTTAGTTTGATGTTTCGAGTCGTCGTCATCCTTTTGCTGTCTTTTTTTTGTTGCCCCGTATACTTTTTTCTACATGTATATCGTTTCTTTTTCTTTCATTTTTGCAGACAATACATTGGTTGCTGCTTGCAACTTCTGTGTTGGCTTTTTCCTAATTCGATTATTGTAACGATTCTGTCATCATCATCATCATCATTACCATCGAGGGATAATTACACATAATAAAGTAAAATGACGACAGCAGTGTGTGTTGACAAGACGTCATATTATTTTGAACTTTATTATCATGAAATTGGAATGGAAAAGTTACGACCCAATAAAACCCCGAAATGGTAAAAGGGTCGGTCAGAGGGCCACCTCATCAAAATGATGTAGGTAGTATACACCCGTTAAACGTAAAATTTACTGTCGATATAATACAACATACGACCTCCGAGGACATATGATGCTCCTGGCGGCTACATGGCACTGCAAGGGAAACGCAAGGAATTTAAAACTGACAGTCTCCAATTTTATTGCGGCTTAATTTGATTCTGCTGTAGTATATGTGTGGCTGTAAGGAAAAATAGCAAGGTGAGCAATATTGGCTGATAACATCAGTTTGTACATTCAGTGATGTTCATCACTTACCCACACACCCAGGACTTTATATATTGGAGATGCTGACTGCAATTTATTTCCAGCTGATAAGGGATAAAATACCATTTCCCTTATAGTAGGTGTGATATTGTGCAGTGCAAAAGTACTGTGAAAACATTTTTTTTACTGAGCGTATATAATTTCGTTGCGACGCAATAGTTGCGTTTACATTCCACACAACTACCCCCGAATTTTGCAGCCCCAAAATTAAGTCACACATGCAGAAATACGCCAGTATTTTAGGTGGGTGGTGCTATATTGAAGACATGAATGGGAAACATTTTCATAAATTGTGTGCAAATTCAGCACTTTAAATGAATATTCCAAGGGATGGAAAAATAGATTTGTGTAATGGATTAAGGAAGTGTGGAGTGTGGATGTTTAAACATTTTAGATTTTGCTGAATTTGTTTGTACAGAAAATGAATGACTTAATATTATACCTATGTCCTACTCCTTTTTCTAAGAATAACAATTTCCAGTTACGAAATCTGTTTAGTTTGTTTATACTATGTATACTTTGTTTTACTTTGATTTGATTTTTATTTGAACGTTTTTTTTATTTCTATGAACACACCAGCCGAAATGCCTTTAAGTCTCTATAACATAAACAAAGATAGGCAAAGGGATTGGAGCGCCTTTAATACAATATATATCGAAACGCCAAATAAAATCTCCGCCATACTTTGCAGTCTAAAATATGCTGTGATAAATAAGCATTTAAATGGGAAATGGGATTAACTGCCATTGACACGCGCTCGTCTGATATAGCTTTAACTAAATCCCACCCACAAATGAAGTACCTACAAATTGTAGTATGCATAAACTCATTCCAGTCCTTAACTCCCTAGCTTCCTATATAGAAAGAGTGTTTCTTTTGAAAATCGATTTTCAGGACACACACTGGTGCGATGGTTTGGTTAGCACACAGATTCGGTTTTTCAAGGAATATGAAAAACAATAATTTTGCCGTTGAGAAATACACCATCGATTGAACTTGCCAGCTTCTTATCCAAACACACACATCCACTCACACTCACACACACACACATGCACATACAAAAAGAGGATGAAATCAGCCAACATCAAATAAAGGAGCTGAACTCGGAAGCAAACAAACCGCTATTGTCTAATAAACGCCAATGCCAGAACACATTGCTAGCAGCTTCAATTTAAGTTTGCCTTTACCGTATTTGTTTACAGTTTAAATAAGGATATTTACCCATAGGAGCAAATATTCAATGTGCAAAATGTGAAGGAATATATTATGTATAGAAGCCGACATGTCGAGAAAAATCTGGATTGCCATAAAGCATGCATACACATGGTGGCGAAATACTTTGTACAATGTACACCAAGTACATAAACACAACATATAGTCGTGTAGAGTTCAATGTAGGGTAATTTTAGGCGAAATCGATAAATATTTTCTACCATGAGAGATGTACACAAAAAATAGCATAAAAAAAAAAAATAAAAAATAAAAAAATAGGAGTGTGTGCAAAGAGATTAAGAAAAGGGAAACAATAAAATGACTCTAAAAGCTTTCGACATTGAAGCTTTGAGTTTGTAGCGCATGTATAAAACGGAGTTGGGCGACACCACCAACAGCAACAGCAACAACAACAACCAAAGAATAAATAAATAAAAATAAACTGATACTTTCAATTTATTTTTATTGTTTTCCATATTTACGCTTCACATATTTATCCTTAAAGACAGTTCCAATGTTGGTGCTCAATTTTCAACTCTATATATGCTGGCATAACTACTTAAAAGGCAGCAGTTGTAGCCGTTTGCACCAACCCTTTCCGCCCCTTATAAGTATATAGCATTCGCTCAATGCGCCTCGTCTCGCTAATCAATTTCGATCCACAGTGCAGAAAAACGGAAGTCGCCTACAGCAAGTTATTCAATTTTAGGGCTTCAACGATGAACTCATTCCACTGTCGAAAAATATTGCCTTCATTGACTTATTGTGACCTTTAACGGATTTCCGCGCCATATTTCTTCGCCCGTGGAATACATTACAAGCGAACTTTATAATTTATGATTATTTCAGTTCATCTCCCACATACATCTTTTAGCAGTTATAGCTTTTTAATAAGCTATTTAGTTTCTTGTTATGATGCCATGAATTGCGGTGCATTTAATATGGATTGGAATTTCCAGGAAGTTGTTGTTTGACCAACTTTAATTTAATTTAATCGTTGTGGTTCAATTTGATGTCTTTAATGTTGTGTAAATATTTGATTATTATAACTTTGTTGAACCACAATAGTAACAAAAACACTGTCCTGCTCAGACTTAAAGCCTAATTCATATTCCGGGAAGCTTTTCACTTCTATTAATACTTGTTACGAATAAAATTTAATTATATTTCATTACTAGCAATAACTTTTTAGCTATTACGTACTTTTAACCAAATTTTCAACATCATGTATTTAGAATTATTGTACTTACCGTTTTTTTAACAAATGAAACGAAACCGTATCCCTTTGATTTAAGCGTTTGAGGATCACGAACAACTCGACAGTCCCTGTAACAAAAACGAAAAAATAAAATGTAAGTAAAGTCAAAAACAACTGTTTTATTTTGTCAATTTTTAGCTAAATTACTTTAAATTTGGAAAACATTTTGCCTTTGACGATATCAACAACGTGCGGCGGAAAAAAAAGCTCAAGGGTAATGATTTCACTACAGTCGTTCAACATGTAGATTTTCCTACAACGATCCTCCTCCGCAGCAAAAGCCAATGAAAATTTTTCGATTAAAGTGCCCTATACACCGTTGATTGTGAGCCATTCAAATACAGCGCCAAAAGGGATGACGCGACGCGACGCTCTTTGTGTATTTCAGTCACGATTCAGCCGTCACACTCATGAATCCCTTGTTTACCTCGGCATCGTGGCGCATGAAAACCAGTAACTATAGGCATCGAAATTGATCTTTAGCACACAAAGAGTCCGCTTTGCAAACGAGCATGAACCAACAATGTTAAACAAATCTAACGACTCGGTGTCATGGAACAAGAGAAAAAAAATCAAATAAAGAAAAAAAAAACAAACTGACACACAAAAAAGTGGATAGAAAGTAAAAACACGAAACATAGTAAACACCAGCGCGGGGGAGAGAGGGAAATAAATTCGTACACCGCGACTACAATAATGCATACTGTGTGCGCCCGCAATTTTGTTGGGGAACCCCGTCAGCCCATCACACAGGGAATGTAACTCTTCCGTACAACACCGCATGATGTAGCGAGCACAGACGACATCCAACCTTCACCGCGCCCATTGGATGCAAAAGGGACGCGTCGCGCCACTCTCGCCAATCACCGACAAACTGTATAAGCATGGATAAATATACCTAAAACGAGTTGACATTAAAAGTTTTGCCACTTTTTGTATAAAGCATTCGAATCGGCGCTTTTATACCGTCATTTCCGCTTTCTTTGTTGTGAATCGGTAGGGAGTTGAGTTTTGAAAAAAATAATTCAGACACAACAGACTTGATTTGACTTATACTCGTCCCCGAAGGGTGGCTGTGTGCACGCTTCCACATGCATACATAAATAGTGGACTAGGGTGAATTATGTCAAAAATGAAACAGTCGTCGCGGGGGTGCTTGGATGGGGTTAGACATTTAACAAGGCTTATGACTCCCCGTCCCCCGAATTCATTTGCAAAAAAATCAAAGGACGTGTATGGCGTGAGTGAGAAAAAGGGGAAATAGACCGGTCTGGAGCATGTAATGTGAACATGAAAACCGAATAAAGGAGTATAATTGTATATTCACAAACGAAATTAGCGTGCTAAATGTGTGCACATTTATCCGTCCAAATTATTCCGGTGTTTGTCCCTTTAATTTGTGTGCGCTGGAAATTTATACATTTGATGAATAAAAGCAGTAGAAATAAAATACGCCAACAATTTGAATGGTGAAATGACTTTTTTTGAGCAAGTGTTTTTACAGAATATCCGTTATCTTTTAACGGTAACACTTTCAACAATGGAACGCTTGAAGCTTAAATGGAATCTACGTTGGGACTTGGGTTGAATAAAGGCTAACAAAGTTTAAATTCAATAGTTTAATTTAAAAAAAAGTATTTAAGGAATAGCTGTATTGATTTGTCTTCATGCTGTGACATTTTATCACCCAACAAAGCATAGTTCGACGCTTGCACATACTCGCACATCCACTGAAAAATTTTATAAAGCTTTTTAAAATCAGTTGATCGTGCCAAACAAAACAGAAACAACAAAAAAAGCACTGAGCCATTAACTTCTTTTTGTCATCGAGAGTATATATAGCCGGAGAATCGCCAATAGTAAATGCGGGAAATTGGGAAGGAGTGAAAGAAAACAAAAAAGTACGACTACATCCCTGTGACAAAAATATGGCGTAGAGTTTTACTGTTCTCTGGTTTTTGTGTGTTACAGCTTCGTATGGCAAAAATATAAAGCGTATACAGTTTATACAAGCTTTATGGCTGTCTGCAAAAGAAAAATGATTTCAGCATGGAAATATGAAAAATGAAGCGATTTATAAAAGGTCAAAACGACCAATAAAGTATAAAGTACACAATTTTCTTTCTCCCTCCTTTTCCCATAATGCCATATATTTTAATATTAAGTCAACTAGTTATTGATTTATGACGTCGCCGATAAAGACACATAACATTGTGCCCATTTTCCTCTCACATGTTCCCATGGTGACATATTATCCGGCATGCAGGTGTTTATATGTTCGACGTACGTGTCGAAGGTGTTTTATTGAAATGAAATGCCTAATTGTGTGCCTAACGATATGATTTTCTCATGCCCAACCAGTTGCCACCCCTGACATGTTCATATATAATCAGAGAGAAACATGTAAATTACTTCTCCCTGATATAATTAAGATACATGTGCCATTACAAGTGTTTGATATGTATAAAATTATATTCATTTCATTTGATTTGGTTTATTTAATTTTCAAATTAATTCCCCTTGATTTATTAATCATTTAATTGAATCAAATTTGCCAACGAAATCGTTTGAAATTTTCAAAGAAATGTGATGTGTGCGAGCTGGCACAGGGAGTGTTGTTTATTGTTTGGTAATGACATGCCGCGTTGAGGGCATGCTTTTATATATAACATATTAATCAGCCACCCTTCGTTATGTGTTACACGTAATGTGGGTGGTGGGATGCGACAGCCGACATCACACGACTCGAATGTTTTGTGTGTAGTCTGCACGAATTTTAGCGTATGGATATGGCAGTGATTGTTGCATATTATGAGTTCATTGTCATAATATTGGTTGTACAAAGTGCTGCTTTATTTGCATCAATTTTATTTATTTACATGTCAAATCCGCGGAATCGATATGATAGGGGTAGAACCATTATCAACATTAGTAAGTGATGGTTTGTAAAACAATTTTAAATATAAATTTTGTGTAATTTAAAGCGGAATATTTGATTAAAAATATTTGTCAATAAGTGGGTTTTGCCTTTGCCCACCCCCTTTTTTGCCAGAAGTCTTTAAAAACCTTTTAAAAAAGGACGAAAACCTTGAGAAGTTAATACTTTATTTTGATGGTTGAAACTTGAAAGCATTAAGCATTTATTTTTTGTCGTATTTTTGATAATGTGATAGCTAAAAGCGTAAGTGCTGTGTACTAAAATGAAACTGAATAGAGTTAAAATGATTTTGCCGCAGAGTTTATTTGAATTGAAAGAATTGTAATTTGGTAAAGCACGCCACCCCACGCCGCGCCTCGCAGTATGTGTTCATTTATCATAATGCTGAGTAAAGACACTCTTCCCTGCGTCGTGGTACGCAAGTCATCTCTTTGCAGTAGAGCTTTTTAAAATAGCGGAAATGGTTTGTGTGTGTATTTTTGTGTGTGTTTTTAAATCAAAATGAAAATTCTATGGTTATGTCGAGATAAAGAAAAAGAAGACGACGAATAGAAATAAATGGGTATGAAAGAGGAAGTCGTGCACAGCACGCGGAAAGTTTCCTATACGTCGTCTTTTATTCGGCGCGCCATAAATCGCGCACAGGCAACATTTTCAAAATTGAAATTAACGTAATAATGTTAAGGGAAAAGTTTGGTTATGTGCAGTTTTCATTTTTATGATAGCCAGTAGGTCAATGCAACTTTATATTACCCAGCGTGTTACGACGGGTGGTAATGTCAATATACATTATTATATAATATACCCACATCTATACACATACTTATTGCCGCATGTGCTCGTAACAGTCAGCCGGTGCGCCGCGGAGTATGGTGTGACTTTAGGGGTGCAAGCATGGTTTGTCCAAGATACATTGCCATATATCGTAAAAAGCGCATAAAAGTTGAGCGCATAACAGAAACTAATAAAAATTGTGTTTAATAATATGGGCGGCAATGTTTAACGATTAAACATGGTTATTTCTTATTTTTACTTGAAACATTTTTGTTGTCGTTTTTATTCGTGATTATTTTGGTGTGTGTTGAATATTACAATAAAAAATTGGAAGCTCAGAACGGGTGTTTGCATCAATGGGTCGTGCATTTCATTGTCTTTTATTGAAGTTAATGGCTTAATTATGAATGACATTTTAAACAGAATTGTCTTTGAATTGTGGGAATGTGAATTGATGATTGTGATACTTATTGCAACCAAAGCATGACACAAAATTTAAGATTTAAAATTTTTATTTAATTTTTTTTTTAACGATTGACGACGTTGTTTGGTATTTCTCTCGTGGTTCAGTTATTACTTGTTTACACGATAATCATCATTGCAATTAATCTTCAGAGATAGGGGAAAAAACATCTTGAAATAATTAAAATTAAAATTCTAAAAGCAATCTTATTTAAGCAAACAATTCCAATGCTATACCAATAAACATTGAAATCTGCAGTTACCAAACTTACACATTGTCGTACAATTGGTACGAGATAATTATTAATTTGAAATTCTGATTGCATTTCAACCGATTCAACATTCTTGAGGAATTGGCATTTCACTATTATCACTCTTAATTAAGTTTTCGAGTTCAAATATTTGTACGATTTTGAAATTATGGCATATTTCGATAACTGCAATGGAATACGGACTGAAATGGATATTGTTTGGCATTCAGACATTCGAGTAATCAAATAGTCGTGTAAGTATAAATAAATACGCATACTGCATACGGACACGCACATAATAATTGTTCAGCCGCTCCTATTTCAAAAACTATATTGATGCAATATAAATACCCCTTACAAGTTTTCAATTGGCTTTAAATTTGGAAAAGTTTTGCATAACGATGAACGCTGTTAAAGACCAACAAACTTTTATACAATGCGCATAGAGAATGAACCTCCAGGGCCGTTGTGCCAGCAACAATCCAGGTAAGACCACATCTCTCCACTTTATTTTTAAAGGTATATATACACGGCATATTAGGCTGCCGGTTTCACAAAGTATACACAGCTAGGGTACAGAAACTCCCAATGCTTCGACAGAGTGGCTTATCCAAGTGGAAAATATTTCTTTGCCATTTTGATTTACACACAACTTCACGTTCTCCTTCTGTTCTGCCAATTCCTTTCTCATTTCGTATATTTTTTTGCTATTGCAGTTATGTAATACTTTTAAAAACTTACCAGCTATAAAAGAACAGTTAAAAAAACCCACACTGACACACAAAGTGTAACTGAAGAAAATTGAGCCGCTCGGCGAGAGCAGAGGACATACACATACGCAGAGAGGAAAGGAAAACGAACCGGAGATCCTTTAAGAGGACAGTCGATAAAATTTATATGTTGAAGAATGCATATACGTATAGCAATAAATTTGCTGAAAAATAAAAGAAGTCAACAAAGGGATAACATTTATTTGATGTTAAATGGGCTACTTTTATGGACGATGACGTTGAACAACCGCACCAAGACATTAAGAAAAATAATCATCAGACACGGAGATGGTGCGTTTTTGCCGCTGCTGCCCTCCTTCATGAAAACTATAGGCTATTAAATTTAATTGATGGAAGCAGAGGAATGGCGACGGAAAAATATCGTTCGTTGTAAGCCATTCTTTTGCACATTGGGCATTCAATCAAGCTGGTTTAATTTAAAAAAATATTGTGCCTTCACTTAATTTGGAAGAACTACAAAATTTCAAAAGTAAATAAGTTAACTTTAGGTGTGAGTAAAATGGAGTTGATGACTACTTGAAAAATTTAACCTGTGTCAAGAATTTACTTAATTTTCAATTACATTGTTTTTAATTTTACCAGGAAAAGGATTTATAAATCCAGTAATTAATTTTAAAGGTTTAAAAAAAACACAATCTTGGCATTAATGAGAAATTTCGTCATCTCGTCGACTAAACAAACGCGGTTAAATCACAAAGCTCAAATTCTTAAACACACCCAAAATTGTTATCCTGCGATTCAGAAAAGTCACGCTCCATGAAAGCCTACTGCTAAGCCCACGTCTTACTCTCTTTAATCCAACTAACGATTAGCCCGCCCGCTCCGCATGCCATCTCATTTTCCTCATTCCTACAAGTTCCAAGTCATGCGCTTCACGATGAAAGCCAACGCAACAACTGATAGCTTCTCTATAATTCCATCATTTTCAAAATATTATGAAAGATCCAATCGGGAAAATCATGAACACGCGTTTCGCATTACCTTCACTTTTACAATGTTTTTCATCGATATTGCGCTGTTGGTTTTTTTTTTTTTTGGCAAAGCAACGAGTTGGCGGGTGGTTGCCTATTTGCCTTGTGTATACAAAAATGCGAGAGACGTAGTGTTTAAGAACTTCATCCACCCTACAATTTGGGCTATGTGCACTCCTGTGACAGGAAGCCATCAACTTCAATCCATCTTGTTTATTTTCCTAAAAGATTTTCCACATTCTTTTCCTCATTTTCAATATTTCAAAGACGTTTTTTTACGGTTTTCACTTTAAAGGAGGATTTATTTTAAGCCGTGGCGCGAGCACGGGTGACGCTGCCTTATATAATAAAGCTGAGGGTAAAGGGGGGGGGGCGACAGGGTGGTAGAATTATGGTGTAAACGGGTGTGGGAAAATGAACAGGTGGAAACGGAAATTTGGGAAAACGTTTACGCTCATTGTTTCCTCATTCAGTTGACACCAATTTTCGGTTCCACCCCTCTGCTGTAACCGGTTTTTCTATTGCCGTAGTTCCTTTATAAAATATGTACGGGTTACGGGAAAATTATGTTGTCTGACGTAAGGGGGTGGTGGTTTAATTGTAAGTCAATCGTGCAGTATTGCAGCATTTTGGGGCGATTAAAAAAAAAAGGGCTATATTGTATGCAACTCATGAAAGCTGAGAGAGTTAATGATTGATGTAGATAAAACTAATTTTTTCTTGGCCTTACATGAATTGGGCATTGTGACGTTGTTACTTGCATATTTTGTATAATGTCTATGTTGTAAGCACATTTATGGGTTTGTTGGCAGCGTCTGACAAATGCACACAACGATAGCGGGCATTGAGCACAGACACGATATTTGATATTCATGCACAAAAATAAATCACATCTTGAATGTACATTCAATGTTTGCTTTGGTGTCGTTCGATGCTTTTGGCTGTCTATATAGAAAAGGGCTAAGAGCGCCACATCAACGAAATAAAAGCGATGATATCGAGGACGCTTCCACAGAGGGTGTGTTGGTTGGCATTGTAAATTGTGTAGTGTCATCGCCGTCTTCTCTCTGCCAACACACCAAACGAAATGTTAAAAATAAACATCAACACGAAGATCAAAAAGAAGAATATACACAAAACATAAATAAATTAGAACGCATATAACGATGCCATACATGTGCATTGTACAATGCCGACACACAACAAGCACAAAATTCAAATTGTCGCCGACCAACAAGAATGTGCACTTTTAATCGATTTTCATTGATTTCCGTTATATCAAAAAATAATTTAATTTGGGGTTGCATGAGGCTGTGGCAGTAGCACCCTCCATCATCACCACCACCAGCAAGTAGCAGACTGCATCGAGTATTGTCTAAACTCTAAATAAATGGGCTTGCACATAAATTGTATGCGTTGAGCACTCGAATGCAGATTATCTCCGTTATGCATAGCCGTGAATGTGTGCAGACTGCAAGCAGTGTGCAGTGTGTGTATTTTGGTTGTGCACAGTGAAGAAAATGGCGCGCGTTTAGGCGCCAATAACAAAAACAACAATTTCCAGACGTTCGTCGGTCCAAGTATAGAGAATGAAATAATATGACTAAAAAAGGCCGAGCAATGGAGTCAGAATGAACAAATTTTTATACATATTTTTGAATCACATTTTTCATTTACTTGGTTCTAGTTATCATCCCTTTTATATATTTAAATTATAAGAGAAAGGAGTACAACTACATAAACTGACATTTTGTTTAATTCTTTATTGCGATTTCAGGTTTGTACAAATACTGGAGCTTTAGGCGATTTAAGGAAACACATTTTAAACAAAACAAAATACATTTTTAAGAAGTAAAAAAAATGTTATCATTTACGAAATTTATAAATGAAAGTTTTTCATTAAAATGAAGACGATTAAAGAAGAATTTCTTGAACGCTGCACACTTGAAAGGGTACATACTAAGGGTAAATCAACTCAAGTCTTTAAACTTTCTTCATTACAAGCACTTCATTCAAAGTACTTTCGCTCTTCAAATTAATTTCCAACATGAAGCTAGAAACACTCACACATTTTGCACCACGTCATTTCCGCATGTATGTACAACAAAACGCACGCCATTTTAATTTCTCATGCACAAATGTACCTTCTTTTTGACGCTGCATGCACATTCCTTTAACGGTTATTCTTGTGTGAATGTATACGTTACCCGATTAAAAGGATGTGCTAAATAAAATTGTTAAAATATGCATGTTTTTTTTTTATACACACACTGCATCTTAGAAATAGCACATAAACGAGCTTCATGCAACCTACATGCAGATTGCAGGCGCTTGTAACTATATTTTGTTTAAAAATCAACAGAAATAAACAGAAGCAGTAGTACTGTGTGTTGCGTCTCCTTGCTGATCCCTGCAATGTTGAATGTGCACTCATCGTGCATGCCGCAACACTACCCACATATGACTCTATTTCCGTCACTACCCTATTTTGAGATTCTTTCCCGTGCCCCCTCCCTTTTCACTCAACTGCCGTAACTCTCATTTCTATTTATATCCCATTAAAAAATGAGAAGTTAATTGCTTTGTCATAATTGCATAAGCGACGCTTACGAGACGGCGCGCAATGTGGTGTATTTTACGACGATGTTTGTACGTATAAAGCGTCGCGACGCGATGTACAATTTATGTATGATAGTATATTTATACACGGATACTGCACATGCGGGTATACTTCACTGCAATACTTGGCATTATGTTATAGGGTGTGAAGTTGTAAAATTATTCCATTTTAGGCGTATTCTCTCTATTCATTAAAATATAAAAAAGCTACAAAAGATAGAAAAAACGTTGTTACACAGTTTCATTTTTGTTGTGCTAACGTGGAAAATGTGTGCGATGGCCAATTTGGGCAACATTAATTGGGTGTATGGGTTGAAACTGAATTTGCATAATAATAAATTGTCTGTTCGTTGGAACATGTCTCACACACCTCGATTGATGGAGTGGCCACAATTACTGGATTGTTGAAGGGTGGTGTGTTTTTTTTAATGGGTGTGTGTGTGTGATGGCTGAATGATGTGGTGTAGCAATTAAACTTAAAGCCAATTAAATGGAAAACAAAATATGTGTTTAAAAAATTTCACAAAAGGCTTTTTCATATACATAAATATTGAAAACGACTTTAAGTGATCAACTTTCAGAACTGTAATTTAATTTTTTTTCGTAGAAAATACAATAGACATTGGAAATTTAAAGAAATTATTTCTAAATGCATAAAAGTATTCGTCCGTCATCGATGTTTGCACCAATTTCAACTCCAAAGCATTTCATTTTCATTGAGCAATTTCGATAATCTTCATTATCTTACCAAAATCAAATATTTTCGCTCCTCTATACGATGATGGAGAAACCCATCCCATAAATAAACCAGTTTGGCAAATAAAAATTATCATCTATCAATGGCCTCACATTCATGCACCTTCCACCTGCCATAATCATTGGCAAATACTACCTTGTTTTTACGGTGAGCACTGAGCGCCATTTAAATAGAATCCATTGAAAATGTGGCTCCATTTTACCAAAAACCAATCGCTTACAGCTACACTTAACTAAGCAAAGAGAGGATGAAAGCACATACTTTTACAACCCGACTAAAGTCGACGAATAAATATTTTCCTAATCACAGTCATTATCTTTGAATCGAATATGAAAATTTTACTTCACCGCCTCTTCCACACAGCAATTACCACAGTGAAACGCAGGGTACCAACCCGGCACACCTATACAACAATATCGTCCTGAGATTATACAACTTAACAGAAAATGTATAAGTTTGTACTGAGATTTGAAAATCTCAATACGAAGCTCTGCAATAAAATGCCACCAGACACACATATAGCACAACCCTCTGTCGCCCACCCCCTACGTTTTAATACACAGTGAAACATCGGATAAAAGAGAGGTAACATTTGAAACACATTCCAATGAAAATTGCCAATCAAAGCTAATCCATAACACCCATACAACATAGATGTGAATGCCAAATATTCTCTGCCCCCAACTCTGTTATTCCTTATAATAATCCACATTGAACGATTTTGCACCGCGTGGAATGGGCGCACAAAGCGCCCGTATGTACGAACATACACACACCAGTTATATGCATTAGCTACCACATACGAGACATTTTCACAAAGCGGGCACAAATCTGCATAACACATACTTGTGTGGGTAACTCTTCACTGAAATTGGGGAGTACGGTATTTGCAAGGGTTGTAGAAGTTTTTGGGGGGTGGCAACGCTCTAACTGCACACTCTACTGTATAGGGCAGGAAGACGACATCGACGTTGCCGGTGGATGAGCGCGGTGAAAAGCCATTAAAACACATCCTTTCATTTGCCACCGCATTCCAACACTCACACACACGTGTAAGTATATGCCATCATATAAAATATAAATAACTTCAATAGACATTTAAAATGGTATACGAGCAGTGAGAATTGAGAACATCGCGGGAGATGGTAACATATTTATAAGTGGATAGTGCCATTCAATCCATAAAATCGCTCAATCGTTAAGTTGACATCGAATGAAGAGACCTATAAGCTTTCTGATCGAGATGCATTTTGAATGTCGACTTTGCATAATTATTGCGTTTATTTCACTGCGATAATTTACATTAATCTTCAAAATCCTTGTTATAATTTTATCATCCTAAGTCATATATTGTGGGGTGTAAAAAAAAAAGATTACTTAAATATTACATCAACCCACTTAATTTAACAGTATTGCTGAGATATCTCGATACATCTCGCGTGAAAGGTGAAAACCCGTATAGAGATGTCTTTGAAGTAAACATTCCACTGAATAAATAGGTATAAATATTGCTAGCGGAGAGATCCGTGCGTTGTTTAGACACAATTGGTTGTTTTAAATAGCAGGATTTTTTTGTTAACTTAAATGTAATTTCACAAAAACTCCATTTAAAAATTGAAAACGTTGACAGTAATTATTATGAAGAATCAAGAAATTTGATTTAATGGCACATTCTCAATCGTTTTGATTTTGTACCATTTTTTCGCCTTCCTTCCGAAATATCCTCCAATTGCATAAAAGGAAACAGAGTTAATTCTTCGTAATTTGATTCTGTTGCTTTTCGTCCCTTTGATAATTGACTTACGATATTTTCATTCAAGGATCAATATTTATGCAAATTTTTTTAAAGATTTCTAAACCATTCTATTGAGATCAAAATTTAGCAAACGAGTTTGAAGAATTTAGCTGTTATCAAAACTCTGCTTTTGGGTTTGTTTAAAAGCCAAATATTTTCCATTTTAATGGGACATTGTAGACCGCGAAGCGATTTATACTAATCGAACTCTGATAAATCGATTGCCGCAATAATTTTTCGAATTAGGTAATTTTTTCATACACCGCGATTTTATTCGCAGTTTTAACGCTTTATTTTTGTGTTTAAAATGTTTCTTTTATTTTTATATATTATATAACGATCCCACTGAGAGTGCCCATGGTTTTCAAGGGTTTTATTTTAACAATTCTGTTCGAGTTCAAAAATTTAAATATAAATTTAAGTTTTTGAAATCCTACGCGTTTCCTACCAAATTTTAAATTGAGATTAAATTTAATTTGCAAAAGTTGACACAGGACAAACATTTATACAATTTTCCATTTTCATATCACGATAGCAATGGCAATTCCTGGAAGCATTTGCCACACTGAAGGGCTTCCGGTTGCATATATAATATGTAAGTGAATAAGGATTGGAAAAAATGAAGATGGATTTTAGGGGTGATGATTCCCTTTTTGTGTTCTCTTTCTTCTGCTGCTCTCTTGTGCACATTTGTCGCTGTGGAAAGAACGCCAAGCGTGTAAAGCCCTTGAACCCAACGAAATCCTCTGAAAATCCGTTCGCCTCTACCGCGCTGTGATGTTGTTCTTGAACGAACAATTCCAACTCCTTCTTTGACTTTAAAAGTCCCCAACGACATCACACAATTGCTGGTGCGGCGAGGGCGGGCGCGGCTTCACACATAACGTCGAAAAGCATATAATATTATGCATACACGAGTTATGTTGTGCATATGCCACCGCATTGAAGATTACCTTCATGCCTAACATCTCGTTTTTAGCATGTTTGATGTAGGACGGTACATCATGTATGTAGAAGCTTCCAAAGCGTATACGCATATTATATCATTAGACAAAGCGGGAAAGGACTTAAAATATCAACGCGCGTTATTTACATTTATGTACCCAAGTCATACATAAAATTATGTGCATGTATGAAAGTGTTACACCATTCCCATTCCTCTAACCTAACCCCACCCTCAAACCACATTCTTTTTGATGTAGTACATTCATTTTGAATTACCTAAGCCGAAGCTAAAATCAACTTAATGAGTTAAACCGAGCACCTCAACCAATACATGATTTGCGACTCTTTGCAAAATGCTTTAAGCTTTATTCATGTGGCGTTACAAAGCAACTTACTGCAACCATATAATATGTATAGCTCCCACCTGATAAGCATGAAAACTTTAGGAGCGCAGAGCTTTAATGTTTGCGGTGGCTCATTGTACCATATAAAGTGTGTGTGTGTGTGTGTGAGTGTGTGTGTAAGCGCCGTCACGGTGCTTCTTATCAGCTTTCTCGTGTGGCGTATATAATTGCTATTTGTTATTCATGCGTGTTTATTTGTGAAGAGTTATATATAATATATTTTCGGGGAAAATCCCTACACTTCCCTGAAATGCGGGTGGGCTTGCTAAGTAGTCGTATACAGCTTATTTGCTAGGCACTTCTTTTCAGAATTTATGTGTGAATGTGCAGGGAGCACATGTGCATGTATACAACATTTAGGTAGATAATATGTGAAACAAAGATCGGGTCACAATAATTTACAACCCCCACCGCTCAGTTACAGCATGCTGTGGAGTATACGAGACGCGCACCAAAGTAAAACGTTCCATAAAAAATTACACACGAACAGATCCTTGGAACACCCAAAGTGAGAAATAAACACACAGAGGCGAACACCAAATTAACACAAATAAGAAGGCTTAAGTCGTTTATGTATATACTTTTACAACATTGTATGGTTTTCTTACTTCTGCCACTGTGCCGAATGTTATTGGTATAGCAGCTCTGTCCCGCACCCCTGTGTGCATACAGGCTATAACCGCCTCCTATCCCCAATTTTTCAACTCGTTGTTGCCACACATATATTATATTATGCCTCCATGTTATGTTTGTATGGGCGTAGAGAGTATTTATGTTTTATTTTCGGGGCAAAGGCTTTTGAAAGACTCATTAATTTTCTTGCTTATTCATTAGCTTAATTTATGTTTCCAACTTGTTTAAATTGTGCACTCTCAACTCTGCCACCCGCATTCACGTTATCTGCAGACTGCAATATAGCGTAGCACATAAACAATGTATAGGATTTAGCGATGATACTTATTTTTGGGGAAATCATTGCGATAATAATTACAATTTTAGGGAGTATTTTATTGAACCTTAAGTGTTACATTTGAACCTATTTTCGCTGGTACCTAAAACAGAGTTACTTGTATCACAAAAAACTAATTTTAAAAGTTAATTTAAATATCACTTAAGTATTTTCTTCTTTAAATCCAATTTAACTGATCTAATCCAATTCGCTATCTAGAGTCATAAAAGACTTCGTGCAATTTTCTGCACTGAGTAAGCAATCTTGTAATCCCGAGATTAGAAATAATAGTTAGCTTAAATCGTTTTATGTGAGGAAAAATTACTGTTTATGCACTACCACTACGTTTTCTATTTCTTTTAAATGTTCAATTAGAATTTTATGTAGGTAATACTTGCGTCAACTAATTTCTTTCATTTTCAATACCGGATTGCTAGTGTTCATCACTTAAAACTCTTAATATTTCAAGGTACTCTATTTTAAAATGTTAACATTGCCTATAAGAATGCACCAAAGGGTATCTTACAGTCAGAAATAACTTCTGCTTTCTACTATACCATTGCTTGCTGGAATATGAAATCAAAACCCTTTCTACCGAAACGGAATGGGTAAATGCTTTCAAAGTGTTGCACTCAAAAAAAGCTCGCGGAGCAACTGATTAAAAGAGGAAAAATTGGTTTTAAAAAAAAATCAACCCCGCATAAAAGCCAAGGTTGGACGCAAATGGCTGAGGTATGAAATGTAATTGAAAGGAAGAGGAAATTTTTGGGGGAAAAAAATTTAAAAGAAAAACTACATTGCACATATATAAAAATTTGCATTCAAATTGCTGAATCCTTTAGATGGTGTATACACCCGAACTCTATATATTCACGAAAAACGGAAAGCAGAAAAAAAAAAATGGTGTGGTTTTGTATAAGAGAAAATAAAGAAAATGGACTGAGGCTACGAGAAAATTGAACACGAATTTAAGCCCTAAATTACTTGTGCATGAAATACAGTGAAGATGGTCAATTAAGTGAAGGTGTTTCGTGGTACGGTCAATTAATTCATGCACAACGTTGGGATCTAGCTGTAACACATTATTTTCCTTACAATATTTTTCATCATTTTAATTAATTTTGCTCCTTTTTTGTAATATTCTGCATATTTTTTTGGAATGATGTAAAACGCATTTTTAAAGAATTTAAATTAATTTCTATATCTTAAACTACGAATAAGTTGAAGTAAACTACACTTTAAAGGAATTACTTATGAATATAATAACCACAAGGTAGTAAATACGTGACTATTACTTAAATAAATTAACTTAAATTTGTTGTCATGTAATTTAAATGCCCATAAAAATTATCAACATCACATAATATTTAGCATCTAAACATGTATTGTTATATATAAACCACTTTCAATATTCACAAAGTACCAACGATCCCTGAGCGATTTGCCGTTTCTCACATTTCACATCGTTCACTGCTGACATTTACCACACATACGAATTATTTCCATGCATACCCGACGAGCCGTCCATTGGGATTGAGCGTGTCCAAGCGCGCCAATCGCATTAAATGGCCACCCAACCCGAATGGTGCGGCAATAAAACAGCCAGGATAGACCAACTGACCAAAAAAAAAAAAAGACGCCGCACGAAGGATCTGTGGATTCGCCGATAAATTTACTATACACATAATATGGGGAATGGCCACTGGACAGTGTCCACATTTACACCATTTTTGTTCGGTGTTTCTTTCATTTTCGTTTGGTGTTTTCACCCTCTTACATTTTCGAATCATGAGTTCCGTGTGTGTTTGTGAGTGGATTTATTTACGACTTGTCTCATGCCTAAATTTCATCCTTGTGCGCACCACCCCCTACATGATTAAAGAGAAACATGCCTGTTGTTATGTCCCTCGAAGCAAACCTTTGCACATATTTCATTTCAAGGACCCAAGTTGTTATTGATCAAAAAAAAAAAAATCCTTGTGCATTTGGTGAGATAATATTTTCGATGATTTTCGGAGAAGTAATGTTTGGCGATTACATTTATTATTATTATCATTAATTTAATGTTGTGTCTACTAAGGTTGCCGTACTGATGGTACAAGGGGTCGTCATAGTATTATATAAGGATGTGTATTGATAATAATTTAATTGATTTTCCGACGCAATGCTAAACGGATTGCCTGATAGTCCTCGCACGAATTGATTTGTGAGAATTTTTCTGACATCAGCACATGTAAAATAATTTGCTATGGTGAAAAAAGATTAAGTGGGTGGAGAGGGTAAGGTTTAGAAAAAGAAACAACGGTAAAATAAGCGCCAAAAATACACGAGCCAGTTAATTATTATGATATTTATTGTCCTAATTTCCGTTCAGACTGTATTGTGGTAAATTTTCATTTGTTTTCGTTTTGCAATGTTTCCAAATTCATGTTAATAAGTGGATTGGACCTCGGGGAGGAAGACATTTTGCCGAATTTAAACCATTTTAAAAGACTGTTATCGTATTTTATTTAAACTCATTAGATGGATGTAGTACAAAGGAGTCCTTATAGATAATCCTTAATAATTTTAGGATTAAAAACATATTTAAGGTTTTTATAACCTGACAAAAAGAGATCCCTCGCCTCTGTTCATATTTTGCGTAACTTAAAATATTTAGTAAATTGTGCAGAACTCAAGCCTACAGCGCATAAAAAATAAAAACGAGAACAAAACAACCACGCAGTCAATGAAAAAAAAACCCCAACCAATGTCAATATTATATTATTTGTGTAAAAAAAAGTGCATCCTGCTTTGCCAATTTACATCGACATATTCGACACATGGCTAGAAAAATCCAATTTGCCGATGGTAAATATTTAAAAAGTCAACGAAGAATAAAATATATATCGCTTGCACTTGTGTCCAGGGCATTGAAATGCTTTTGGTTCAGTTGTCACACGATTGGGCATTTAAAGCTGTAATAGGGTGAATGGGTATCAACAACGCAATATATATACGTGTGCACATATATCGGACAACGATCGATGCGGTCCTTCAATTCATCCATGCTTTTTATGCATTTATGTGCGCGCCTGCCCTCATTTGGGTCTGTATTTTATGTTGCATATGGCATGAGTGTCGTCTTTTTATTGCAATGACAATGAGCCAGGTCTTTTGGGAATTTATCTCATGTCCTCGATCCGATTGAAGTGAATTAACCACAATGAATGAGGGTGGGGCGGGGGAGATTTTTGTCAAACACTTCGATTAGTGGTCGTATGTTAGGTACTTTGTTATACGGTAAGTACATTTAGACACAAGTCGTATTTTCGACGCACTTTTTTTGTCACGCATTTTTATACACCTATAACATGTGCAGTGTAAATTTTAGGGGATATATTGTGTTTGTACATTATGGCCATGCCATAAATGAAAAAATGCGAATTGCAAAGATAAAATTGCACTTACAGGAGAAGGAGTGAAAGGCGGCGCTGTGTTCATAATTCAGTGTCGGCCATAAATTGTTTAGGTGTGATGAAATATAACCTTTGCTCGAATGTGAGGGGGACAATGAATCATTTAGCGCCTCCTTTATGCCCACCGATTTTTGCATTTTTATTGCACTTCATGGTGGCAATTAAATGAACAAAACTAATTGATGTTCCCGCGATGTTATACATTGTGGCCTTTGCGAATAATTGCTTCAAAATACCCCTCAACCCATATTGTGGCAACCACTTCGTATAAAATAATGGGACGCGGAAATTCTAAGTCATGGTGTAAGGTTGGCCGCTTCGGCATCGAAACGCATTTAAAATACATAACATAAGTAATTTATGGCGGACATTACAATTATCATATTATAAGAGGAACAAATTATTAAATGCTAATTACTTCTGAATATCCCAACGCCGCGCCGGTTGGCTATTTTCATTTTTAATTGTTTTCTTGTAAACCTCCCCTTCGGATTTTACGCTAATTCACTGTATATCGACCCAGTTTCCTTTTTACTCTGGTCTATTATTTTTTTGTACCCGGATTGAATATAATGAGGTCGATGGAATATTTGCATATAAACGATTCCCCTGTGCCGATAATGTATTTCATAAAATTATCTTCCATAATTTAGCAACATGATAAAAATAGGTGATAATTTATTTATTCGCCTACATATTATTTATTTAATACGAATTGAAAATGTAAAACCAATTTGATTTTATCACAACAAACATTTTAATAATCAACACGTTTACAAAGTCTTTTATAATTGTGTAAAAAAAATTTAAATGTTGAAAAACTCTGTACCCATTAATCAGAATATTGTCAACCGGCATGGTGTGAGGCTGCAATCAACGACAGACCTTACCATAAGTTTGATTGCGTTAATTTCGCGTCTTGTCTGTGTGCCGTTTTTTTCTCCGCTATATCATTTTTTGTCTCCCCTGCTTCCTACTTTCATCGCCTAAATGACTGTAAAAAGTGTACTCGTAAGTATCTACAGACGATTAACTTATTTGCTTTCTATTTAAATTGTCCCTTCACCCAACATTGCCATAACCACCGCCAAAAAATCATCGTCTTTATGCTCGCATTAAACTCGAAGTACACACAGATATTTAACACAAAAGGGATGCTGTGTATAAAAGTGAAGAAAATATTTGAAAAGAGGACATAAATAAATCTCAAATGGAATGGTAAAAAGGACACACAGCGGCAGCAGCGGAAGAGCACACAAGATCCAATATACACTTGCGGCTTCATGTTCTGTATGCCAAAGCAGCTACTCGACTTTTTTTCCCCCTGCTTGTCGCGTCGCCCAGATCCACCCCCATCCACTGCAGGTTTCCCGAATTTCGCCTTCATTCATTTTACACGCACACAATGATAATATATTTTCGTCGGCATATTCCATCACTGTATGTACAACACCCACTCAAATTGTTACCCTTATTTTTTGAATCGGATCTTTATCCTTTATAATAAGCGACCGCCATAAATACGACAGGCGAGTGAAGAAAGAGTAACCAGCTTCCGATTTTCGTTTCAAGCAATGCAGGATGCGAACAAGGACGTTCGCCAGTCCCTCTTTTATCTTCACACAAACTTGTATGTTCGACTATTGCAATCACTAGTCGCTACGTAACTGTATACATTGTACAAATGTACACACACGAAATACGAATGATTATGTACACTCGTTTATATATTATAGAGATAGACGAAAGGCCAAAATGAAATGTTCTAATGGACAGGGAGTGTGGGAAGGTTGGGGGAAGGCAATGCGATGGCCAAAAAGAGGTAGGATGTGTACGAACGAATCGAGCAACTGCAGTAACGGCAATAGGAAAAAAAATGCGGAGGGTTGAAAATCTTCTAACTCATTGACAATTGAGCAACGGGTCTTGCCGATATTCTAGTATTTCGAATCCTTTATGCGAATTATTATATAGAAGGACGGACGCAAAAGGGATAACAAGGTTTCAATATTTTGTGCCTCGTTTTCTTTGTTCATCAGGTTGAGTAAACTCGAATGAAACGCACATTGTTATGGATGTTTCTTCTTGCCACCCTTTGACACATAATATAACAATGGCATTTAGATGTATTTGAATAAGCTCTGGTTTAAAGCTGGATCGTAAATGTTTTCTTATTCCAAGTATATTATTTAAAAAGGCAGGAGAATAAAAGAGATTGTCAGTGATGGGTTCCAATGTCCAATTGGATATCAACTAACCCTGGCAAATGAACCCTTGCCACTGGATACGAATCAGTATACGAACTATAATTGAGTTAGTTTGTAAATAAGGAGAAGTTGATCGGGAATGTTGAACCATTGCTAATGTGCTCACAGTAAGTGACTAAATTGTTGGATGCTTTTTGTAAAGATTTCTTCACTTTTTTAAAGAAATTTCCATCTTCGCAATTATTTTGTTACTTAACTCCTTGAATCATAATGAAGGATGTGTGACAAATTCACGTTTGCCTAAAGTATTGTGATAATATTAGCTTTTTTACTGGTTGCTGCCTTATTCTCATCATAAAGGAATTATTTAACAGAGCTCACAAAAAAGAAATACATCTGCAGAGAAAGGATGCATTTTGTGACTCATTTTTTATGCATTTTCTAAAGTAATAACAGCTGGAACATTTCTTCCTCTATTGTTTTTTTCCACCATTGAGTACAACAGAAAATGCATATTGTAAATAATAAATTGAATTCATGTTAGCATTAGTATTGTGCGAGCACAATCTTGTTCTTTTATATATACAACTTTGTCTTGTGCTGTGATACTTTCAACAAACCGGATGCATTTTTTTTTTGTTCTTGTCATCCTCAAACCCTTTTCTTAAATTCAGCTTCTTGTGTGTTTGTTCAGCTTAATCGAGGAGTGTTCCTTGTTCATCTTGGGCGGTGCAGATTTTCTTCTGCTTGTGCAATGTTAACGTCTTGCCAGTGTTATTTACGTTTGTTTATGTTACATATTTATATCGTCACGGCTAAGAGATTTCCTCTCAGCTAGGATATTTTGTTTTTGCAGCGCTATTCTTTTGCTATACTGATCTTATTTCCTTCCTTATATCTTATTCACATCCCATAGCATTCCTCGTTTTGTTCACATTCGTGTGCTCTAAAGCAATTTAAAACCTAAATCCATAGAGTTTTTATCCATTGTCTCCCTGTTCTAAGTACGCTCATTTCATCCCCCTCCCTTACTTTTTTTTTTTTTTTTTGATACCAATCCAAAGCAATGAGGACAAAGTGAAAAAAAATGCTCTAAACTATAACATACACTCGCACACATACTATATAACTAAAATGTACACAAAAACATAGCGTTTCATTCGCGTTTTCTATTATCTCTTTTATGAGTCGTTTTTTGTGCTTCCTTTATTCCTTTTATTTACCATTCCTCCCCTTTTAATTCTTGTGCAACGCTTGGGGATTATTGTTGATCATGAGAAACTATCTCTTGTTCGGAATTTGTTCTGTCCCAAACTCACATATTTCCACCACCCCAAAACTATCCACTTTCCCCCACACCACACCCCCCTTCACCCAGTGCGCTCATTTCCGGGATTCCGTTTCCAATTTAAGAAGTAGTGATTATTTACCGAGGCGTTATAAAGCAGAATAGAGTGAGTGAGGTAGCTCAATATATACACAATGTTGCAGATAATTCGAACGGATGAGACTTTCAATTAATTTGCGTGTCAAAGCGTTCCAACTTCCAACGTCTCTAGACAACACAGACAAAGCGCGAGGGGTAAAAATTGAACGCATTCATCAAGCTCAAGTTTGTGTTTGCTTGCGGCAATATGATTTTAAGAAGTACATGCGATGTTGTTTGTTGCTACTACCAATGTTAGTCTACAGCAGAACATATTAACAGTTTCCCATATTAAGAATGTGTCTCCAACAAAATTGGCAAAATTGATGCAGTTGATTGTATAACAATGCTTTTGATGTTGACAAAGTGTATTGAATTTCCAATTATGTGTATACTGATGTATTTAATTGCAATAGCTAGTGGTGTTAAAAAGGAATTGCTTTTTAGTTTAATATGCGGTGTGTATTAAAGAGCTCGGTTATATTTATATTACTGCGGTAAATAAAAGTGGTACCAACCCCCGTACACACACAGTAGGAGACGCTTCTATTGTGTTCACCAAAAAGAGATCTCGTATTCACCCTCAATTTACATTCCCAAGCTTACAAATACCCAAATTCAAGCCAATGCCAATTTGTTTGATTGGCACTAAAAGGATAGAAAAAATTGCAGTGATAAAAACGAGTGCAAAAAAGAAGATGGCTAAAAATGTGGTGGGCAAGAGGGCGTTGTTTGGAAAATGTTTATATGTACCGCTATATACAATTTTATACACAATAACAAGATGAACAGAATCAAACCAACATGGAGTAAAAAAAAAAAAGAAGTCGGGAAGGAAAAATCAAATAATTTCCTTTTTCCAATTTTGTCGATTTTCAATTTTTTTTACTTTTTTTTATTACAATTTGTCCCAATTGTTTGCAAGTGTTAAACATTGCTGCATGTGTGTGTGTATGTGTGTGTGTGTGTGTGTGTGTGTGAATGTGTACAACACTTTTATGAAGGATGTGCATTCGTACATAGATTTTATTTTGCAATGAGTATGTATAATTCTAAGAGATGGAGATGATTTGAAACTCACAAAAGGGGGTGTCAGAATACCGGTGACGTCTGTGAATGTCGTTGGAATATGAGAAGGAGAAGGAGAAAACGGTTAAAACCGATAACACTATTCGATTTTGGTTTTATCTTTGTTTGTGTTTTGAAAGAAAATTTGGATAGAAGATTGAAATTGAGTGAGGTGGAGAGGAACGCTTTGGTGCGGTACCAATTGACAACGTTCTGTGAGTTAATTCGATGAGTTGGCTTGTGGGTGGAGTAATCCACAACGAATTGTCACTCCAGCCATTTTGCAATTTTCATATATTTGCCGAGGGCTACATGGGGCTTCATGCATTTATACACACATACACACACACACATTCATAGCTATATATATATCCTTTTTCCTGCAAATGGATTATTCAAATTTTTGCTTTAACCCGCAGCGTTATAGTTACCACCCACACGACTCATGGCAATTCGACTCGACAAGCATTTTTAATCGATTAAATCAATTACTTTTTACACAACATAACTATAATACTTGTATTTAACTTTATGAGCCAAAAACTGTGTGTCCTCATCGTGATTCTTGTGAAACTTCAATTCTAATTTAGACAATGATTTTAAAAGTTAAACCCAAAATTATTCTTTCCTAACCTTTTCCGTTTTTTTTTTGTTTAAAAAAAATGAGTAATTTGATTTGAAAACTTTATTTCAAAAAATAATATCTAAAGTAGTGGGTCATTGAAATTTAAATGATTAACACACAACCCTTAAAACTGGTGGGGTCCATTTACTCAATTAAGTGTTTTAAAATGATTACAAAAGGTACTTAAACTAAAACAACACCATTATAATGTGTGTAATCATATGGGACACCAACATTAAAACATGCCAAAAGTGTGTATGTATGTTTTCAACCCTCCTACTATCAGCGATCATAAAACTGGGTGCGGTGTAATTACCCAGCAAGCAATGTGGCGTGCTTAAAATTATTATAATCATGACAACGGATTCATTATTATTCCACTACACCTAGTCTACATTAAACCGCCCTTCCCTCTATACATACAGCGAGTGATGTTTGCGTTACATTATTTAATATATTGCATTTTTATATATTTTAGTTTGACAACCTATGTTTGCCCTTCCCTCGCGGATCACCAAATATACGACGGTAAAAATTTCCCCACATTTAGATATGCATACATAATATACTTACTAAAACGTATATATTATTGTGTGAATAAAATTTGTATTCGCTCAGGAACTGGGCCATCTCACTTATAAAATCATAATTGGTACCTTTGGTGCAATCGAAAAAGGCTGAATATCGTTATACATTTGCAATGCAGCCCTCCCCCGTCTGTTTTGCTTTTTGTGGGTTATCACTTATCCCTCTATGTATCCATGAGAGTTCCGTATGTCTTTCAAAAATTCAATGGACGCCCTTTTTCGGATTTCAATGCTCCCAAATAGTTTGTAGCACACCAGTCGTAAACTACACAAAAGAATACCTTGCCATATAAAACACCTAGATACAGATTGTGTGCATGCATGCTTTTGCAGCAAAACAGAGCAGCACGAACTGTTTGTGCTCACATCATGGTGTGCCACCATTCTTATGCTCTGCGCCCTCTGTAAGCTTTCGCTTTTCACTTCAATTTTTTTTTGTTACTACACTTTTTATGCGCTTTCCCATACATAATGCATACATACAGCTACATACAAATATTCATGCAACTCCTCACACCCTCCAACGTATAATGTGGCTGTTTTTATTTTTCCATCAGGTACACTGTTATACCTATACAGTGTCCACATTATACTTTCACCTTCCCCTTCCTCCACCTATACACTTTGGTTATGCTTCCATTTAATTGCAATGCGCTTTAATGGAGAAAGGACGAAAAAACACAAAATAAAAGCGTCCCATGTTCTTGTTTTACTCTTTTTTTATACTTCTTTTTTGTTGTTGTTGCATTTTTTTTTTCTTCTCTTCGCATATATATTTTTCTTCAACTGCATTCTTTCTTGTGTTTCATTTCACTATTGCACAGCAGTCGCTTGCTGGCGCTCCCTACACCCCCTCCCCCTACCCACTCGCTCTACACTGTGCGACCCCATCACTGCTCCCGCCTGCCATACGTGCAACACAAAACAATCATGCAATATGTAGCAGGTACTCTTTTGCCTTCAGCATGGTTTCTGTAGATATTTTCTTTATTTTTGTTTCCACATTTCGTTTTTTCCATTTTATATGGCTGTTGTGTTCTTTTTCAAAAGCTTATAGGATGTACATACACACACAAATATATTCACTTCATTCTCCCTTCAAATACAATGGCGTTTGTGAAGGGAGCTTTTGCTATTTTATATACACACAATCGCATAATAGTGTAGCACAAAAGCAGATCAACACACCACTAACACTTTTCACCCTATTCGTAAAATATTAGCCTTTGTGCTGAGGCACACCGAATGAATTCACTGTACACTACAGCTGTGATGGAAACAAACTGTAGTGCATACGTATTCTAGAAATGTTGTTATAACTAACTAAGTATAGTTAGCATGGGAAAAATACAAAAAGAAAAAAATTAAAACAAGACAAAAACTTGGGGTAAAAAATGAAAAATTTAAAACTTGACGCTGGTGTGGCGTGATGAGAAAAAATAGCGTATCGCACTGTAAAATCAGCACACATGAGTTTTGGGTACATGCAAATTCTTGTGTACAAAAGACAAACATGTGAAATGTGGAAAATGTTTAGGATTTACGGAAAAAATTTGACAAACACCACAATTTTTTTTTTTTTTTTGTTTTTAATAAAAATGTCCTCACACCGATGTTACCAATATTTCTCTAAATACTTGTTGCTAATTAAAAGGAAAATATATATGAATATATATATTTATAATTATCATTGATTAATAATTCTAGTTACTTTTTTTTTTAAAACATCCCTTAGTTGGGAGAATCGCAAAATAACGCTATTGCTGTTTCAACTTTTGCACACCACAAGCACTAGCAAATTAAAAGTTTACATAAAATGTCCTTTAAAAAAAGGAAAAATATTTTTTACATTTTTAATGATGCCTAAAGTTAAATCATATTTTTCCCTCCATACTTTCGACTAATTAGCAAAATAGCGAAATTCCTTGTTTTTTTTATGAAATAGCACTGCGTCTATATACAATAAATTATGTAATCTGCTAATGAGCTGTAATTTCCCACCAAAAGACAGTTATTACTTTACCGCCGAGTATTTTGTGAGAAAGGTCAAGACATTATAATGCTGATTTAATATGCTCCTGCCCATTCACAACAAGTAGGCAACAGTGCGATCAATCGATTGTACCAGCCGCCACATTCTTGCACGCACAAAATTTCTTTTATTGGATTTTTAATACCAAAAAAAAAAGAGAAGAAGCGAAAAAAAAACATTTTGCGAGGAAGAACGCGCATAGGGTTCTGTATAAGAAACAGCAACAAACACAATGGCGGGCGTGGGTGGGCGGCAAAATATTTTCATAAATATTTGAAAACATTGTGGGTGAGGGGAGGGCAGATAATAAAAGCAACAGGATGTTTTTTGCACACTCACAATGACTGTCACATTTGTTGTATTGCCTGGCTTTATGGGGGATGAAAAAAAAGTCATATCCGATCAACTTTACACCCCTTTGCTGCATGTCAGTATTTTTTAATATTTCAGAGTGTGTGAAGGTTTTTTTTTTTTTGATGCAGGACAACAGATAAATTTCAATGCGAACGAGCAGTGGAATTAACTTTATACTCACCAATCATTTTAACAATTTTATATAAACATTTTACATGACGTCGACACTAAGCACTATTGTTGATGACCTCATGTCGAATAAAATACCACAAAAACAACGATGAAAAAAAATTAGTAACCCAATACACATAATATGCTGACTGAAGCAAACTTCAAATTGGATTTTCCGGGAGTGCAAAAAGTCGACACTCGACTAACTTCAGTAGGTGACAGGTGTGTGTGTGGGGGGGGGGAGTGTGGGTGAGTGCGCCAAAATACACATCTTGCATCAAGCTAGTCGTTTTATTTTTATTTCCACCCCTCGTGTGCTTAACAGCGTATGGCAAAATGTGTCAATTACTTTACGATGGTGACATTTAATCGTTAAACGCGCATTCCGGAGTTGTTCTTTGTGTACACAAAAGTTACATACGTCGCGTCGTTCGGAGCTCGTAATATGCATGCCCTCGACATGTGTGTACTGTATTCTGTGCATATATATGCGACTTCGATCTGCACATAACGTGGCTGCTGTGATGGTACAATATGTGTGAGTATGTGGCAAGGTTACACGTAATGCGAGGTGGAATCTGTGGGTGGTGAAGTTGTTTTGAAAGCAATTTCGACATTTCGATTTTGATACTTATTGTTACAAAAGCTTTGAAAAAAGTTCTGCGTTAGAAGTTTCAAGTTGTTTCGCAATTTATTTCGGATTTCAACTCCACAATAATTGTGCGGGGAATGTGAGCATATACACGAAAACACAATATTTGATGTGCATTGTTATGCTTGTTGTAAGTGGTATTGTAAACAGGAATTAAGGGTGACATATTTGCGAGAAATTGCTGACAAATTTAATTGGCAATCAAAATTCAAAATATTTGATATCCAATAAGAGGAACGAAATGCTTAACTAACATTTTAAAACAACTGGAAACAGCTTAAAAAATGTACTTCAAAATGCGCAGCCGAATGAAGCGTTTGCAGAAACTTTATCCACGTGTGTGTGTGTGTGTGTGTGTTTCCTGATATCTAATTAACAAGGAGACATGAAAACCCATAAAAAACCTCATGGTACACCGTTGCCACTGTCACTGCAAAACAAACACAAGCCACAGCTGTTTTCTGTATAACGCTAAATCTTCTGCAGTAAATTCTCATTCCAAATCCCATTAAGTTTCCAATGGTACAACGATCCTTTATCCAAGTTTTATCAAGCATCAGAAAACACCAGAAAAATGTGGTACCGTGTACTAACTGTATATATAGACCAGAGAAAAACTCCGGAAAAATTAACACGACAAAAGAAAAGAATTAAAACAGCTATGTAGCACAAAAGTCTCCGCCATGCCACATAGGAAGGAATGTCTATGAGCATTGTGTAGCAGCTCAAAGCTGATTATATACATAATATAGAAATCTATGGAGTATGGTGAGTACAATCTCCGAGTGAAGGCGACCACATAGATGTGGGAGGAAGTGGAAAATGAGAAAAGTTTTAAAACATCCGTTTAAAACAAATAGAGAAGAGCACACAGCGACAATGAAAGAAGCATTAAATGCCATTCGATTTTCATGTCTTGTTGGTTCTTTATACAGTTTATCTTCATCCTTTAACAAGCTACGTGAATTCTCTTTTACCGAAAAATTGTCACGAGGCATTTGCTAAATTATATGGACTTATTATTTGTTATTTGTATTTAAATTCTTATAAACCTGAACGTGAAATATTGGAGCATATTTCCAACATTTAAAGACAGATCGGAACAAACTTCATTGGGGTTAAAGGACCCATGTCTTTCTACATTTATTACACATCAACCAGATATGATCCTTTGAAACGCCTCATACAATCAACAACAGTAAAAGCCATTGCAATGCATTAATGTTTCGTAAATGCGCATACCAAGTGCTTTTCCGTTTTTCCTACCAAACCTGATGGTCTTTGCTGAAGCATTATACAAAATATCGTATACGTACATACTTTCTATTTATTTGTGGATGGCCGATCACAAAAGCCATTATCCTTATCGTCCATTTCAACCATACACACACACACACACACACACACACACAAACACATACGAGTGGTACCCACAAACACACCCACATCTCATTTCATCATCATTGTCGTAATCATCAATTGTGCTTACAATGAGTGGTTGATTGAGTGAGTATTTGATATTTGCAATCATTCTTCTCCGGATGCTACACATCTCCTTTCATCTGTATATACCATTCCTGCCAACTTACAGCGCTCCTTCTTGCGTTTCGTGCACACAATTTTAATGTGGCGCCACCCGCGATGCCCGCCAACCACCCTTTCCACCCAACATGGTGACGACCCCACAAATGCTATTGGCACACACACATCCACAAAGGAACATAACTATACACATGCAGACCATGGTACAGTTAGTTAATAACTACAGTTATACCGTATGAAAAATGTATATGATGTGCTCAATGGTTTATCATTTACGGCAATGATGATGCCACTCTTCAAAGTGTATGGCGATGATAATGATGGCCACTTTGTGGCTTGATTCAAGTTGACGGAGTATTTCGAGTGGTGGAGTGTGTGTGGGTGCTGGGTGGGTGTGTGCGGTGCGACAACAAAAGCAACAATCCAACAAATTGATTCGAGCTCAATGCACTGACCCCAGACACATGTACACATATAATATACACATTGTTGTGTGAAGATATTTGTTGTGGTCGAGGCTTTCAATATAAAGTGTGAAAAATTTGTGTGGGGGGGGGGGTGCAAGAGGGAGGTGAAGCAGGGTGAAAATAGGAGGAAACAGAACTTTCAAGAAAGTGAAAGATTGATGCCACTTGTTAAAGTCGTTTGTTATTCATTGCCTTTTGAAGTTTAATCAATTCAACAAACATATCGCGATAAGTGAAGAAACAAATTGAGGAAGAGTTTGGGCTGTAAGTTTTTTTGCTTTCATCATTTTGGAATTGAGAAGTTTACTTACATCACTGCGGTTGATAAAGAATTTCAAGGCGTCGTGTCGTGTCATTTAAAAAAAAATGTTTTTATTATTAGAAGTGTTTGACAAGTTTGATGGATGAAAAATTTTATAGATTGATATGAATCGTAATGGGTTTGTTAGTAGGAAAAAATAATTTGTGGCAGGGAGAGCAAATCGAAACTTTAGACACACCAAAAATATAAAAATAAGAAGGCGCGTTTCTCTTCATACATTAATTTCTTCTTTAAATATGGAAGTAGGCGCAAAAGTCTGCATAAATAAAATGGAACACTACCTCAAGACTACGGAAATATTATCCATCTTTGTGGTTATGTAAATAAGCAAAATTATCGCTTTTCGGTATAACACACGGGGATCAATTAAACCTGCTCAAAGTTACTTCACTGCTACGGAAGATTCATCGGGACTTATTTTTAAACGACTACTGTGGACGGTAAGCGTTTCAAAGCTATGCTCAACCACTTTTTCCTTCATTATTTTGACCGATTTAACAGTTCCAGGCTTCTTTCAGTGGGGTTTTTGGGGTCAGGAGTTAATGTGACCAATCCTCAGACTCTTGAAGACCTCAAACAGACCATCCGTGAAAAATGCGAGAAAATATTGTTGGAAGTTCTGGCAAGATTGATGGAAAATTGAATTCATTCAAAAAAGGCTAAAGCCAGAAAATGTCTAGCAGCATTTCTTGCGCCACAAAATATTTTTTCAAAAAGGAATAACTTTTGATCTTGTAAATTAGTTACAGAAATGTACAAAAAAGCACATTTTTAGAATAAATTATGGTGTGATTAATTTTCGTATTCCACTCTTTTTAAGGAGAGGGATGTTAAAACGGATTGTAGGCAGCGCGATCTAATTAATTATGGGCAATATGTTCGTATGTAAGCAGTAGATAATTAGCAATATAAAAGAAACGGTGTTGAGAAGTCCTTTGAACGAAAAGTAGTAAAGAAAAGCAGTAGTGGTTTCTAAATATAACAACCTAATAAATGTACACCGAGTACACGCATATAATATAACAACATTGAAACTAAAATAATAAATTACATGTATTGTGCATAATAATGTTTGCAGATACAAGCTTCATCTATAAAACTAGCTGCGCAATTACAGGATATTAAATTGAAATGGTGGCAATAACCAAATACATATTTAATATTTAACATTAAGTAAGTATAGCGGGCGCCATTTGTCGTATATTTAAGCACGCCAACATTAAAAAAGCTGCTCAAATTCACAAATGGCTAGATAAATACATATACTCGCGTTTGTACAATGCGGCCACAGTACAAGGAATACACACAACAAAAAAGAAAACAATATAAACAATAAATTTCATCGTAATTTTTTGTATATGCCAGCTATCCAGATGCCTCCCTCGCGCGCTTTTATTTTATTTTATTATGATTTTTTTTTATTTCTCATTCCATTTTTTTTTTTTGGCTGGATGTTTTGCTTACATGGTGAATGCCCACTTAATTATATCCATCCCCGCAATGTGATAGCATTGCGTTCCTCCGTACACACAGTCTGCTATCTTTCGTGCGTCCGCATGTAAGCTATATATACATGAGTGTACACTGGAACTGTGTGCGCTTTCATAAATAGTCGACCTCCTCAACGTCCCCCCCTTAAACGTTATAGGTATATTTGCACTAAACTAAATACGAGCCCACACACAAACACACGCACGCTTCATAAATGATATGATTGAGGTCGAGGCGGTGCGGGTGATATACCACCGCATCCCCACAATCTACCCTGCGTACTGCACATACAAATATCTTTACGTACAATGAAAGCAAGGTTAATGGGTAGTACACAGTACACACACTCTGTGCGGCGGCAATGAACACGATTGGAATGAATATGTGTGTGGGGGTGGAGGTGGAGGTGGTGGGTTTACAAATACACACCGCATGTTATGCGCGCTAACATTTTATCCTCCATCACACCCCCCAGCAAGGATTTTTTCCGATTTGTACTTGTATATTTATTTTCTTTCACTTAATGTGTGTGTGTGTGTGTGTGTGAGTGTGAGTTGTGCAGAGATTATGTTTTCCATTTCCCTTTGCCCATTTTGCAAGGAATTCGGCGGGTATTTATTATGATAATGTTAGCGTCTGTGATTTTGCATGGATGCTGTGTGTGTTTTGGTTATGGATCACCCAACACACACGTTGGCACGCACACACGTCATGTTGGCACATTCATTTAAAACACGTGTGTGGAGAAGTTGTGAGGATGCTAAACGGTTAAGTTGTAACAATTCAACAGACAAGGTGCACAAAATTTATGCCGGGGAGTTATTCAAAGTATGTTATGTGTGTGTATGCTTTAATCAATTTCACATTTATTGCCTATATATAAAGCTTTGGAACTTTAACAACCATATTATATGTTCTTCGTCTTTGGTTGAAGCTTTTAGTATCAATCCCCCGTTATCCGTCACCACCCGCACCGATCGATGTAACACAAATGACGCGGTTGGATGGCAATACGTCATTTTGGGTCGTAAACGTTTATTTACCGGAATAAGTTGCACCATAATTGTCATTGCATTTGATTCTTTTAGCGTTTTACGGTTGTGAAGCCTTTTCTGCATCACTGTCATTGTGGTAGTTTTACACTGGGAAATCTCTGCGTATACAATGCGGGAATAGTTGGATTTTTGAATTCAAATTGAGTAAAGCAAATGGTGCGTTCAAAATGACAAGCATTTAACATTTATTTGTATCATGGTGCCATTGAGCGGCCTATGCACATAAAGTTATGGCTGTACATTGAACAATGTACATGGTTTAGGTACCAACTTCCGATATTTTTCTTTGTTTTCTTTTTTTTTTATATCTCCTACAGACATTTGCCATCAATGTTTGATTTTTGTGCTATTAAAGAACGGGGGAAATAAAATAAATTCTTTTATTACTTCATTCGTTTCATGCTCGTGTTCGCGTTTCTTTTTATCTTTGCTATTTTACTTCGGATAGCTTTTAAGCATTTCAATGATTTTCGCATATTAAGGAAATTACTGTTATGTTATTACTTATTACTGTTATTGTTTTCAGTATCCTTTTCTTTTTTCTAATAATTGTTTTTATTATCTTGTGCGTAATATTTATATTGCGCGATGCTATAAAAATGAAATTGATGAGAAGTTATAATGTTTTGACCTTAATTGTTTACAAAAAGTTTTGCCATATTTAACATTACAATTATATAAAATATTATGTATATAATATGTGACCGATAAATAAAATAAACCGAATACTCGCAAATACGCTCCAGCCAAATATTAAATAAATTCCGGATATTTCTCCTCAATTTAATTCAAACAAAAACACAAAAATTATCAAGAGGCAACAAAAAAAAAACTTCAATGTACCCACGATTAAGCCATGAATTATATTGAAATCTCTTAATTACCACCTTATTCTCTTCGCACCCCAAATTTACGGTAAAACGGAACTTTAATTTTAAATTACATTGGTTGCTGTGGCAGGAAAAAAAAGCGCGGCGTCGACCGCTTTCTGCCAAATTCACCACAAACTGATATACCCTCTTCTTCTTTTCTCTCTCTCACACAAAGTATAAATTACCCACGCAAGAAAGCGAGCGCACAAAGAAAACACCCATAAAAAGTTTTTACATTTCGTCGTGAGTTTTTTTTTTTTTTGAGGTTAGAGTTCTTAAAGTGAATGTTAATTTGCTCCGTCTTTTCATCTGCCATATATTTTGTGTGCGGGCGAACACAAAAGACACCCCACACCCCTTAACATGACATCTTATTGCACCCTCGCACTCGTTTGTTGACTGTAGAGAGATACAGTGGGGGGGGGGGGGCGAGGGGAGAGTTGCCCGATGCCGTGCACTCCAACCATATTTTCAATTTGCCATATATTGTAAGTTTAAGAAGTCATCTTTTCATTTGTGCTCGCGATTCTCATTTAATTTAACTTGGCGGAAATTAACCCGCAGCAAGGCCAACCAAGTTGAGGTCAATTTAATCAAAATTGAATGTGTGGCGCGAGTTATGGACTGAGAGGCGTTTTTAAATTAGGTTTTAAGTTTTCGTCATACTTGAATATTTATGAGTGCGTGTTATTTGAAAAAATTAGAAATGTAAATGTGCTTAAAAGAATTAAATTACAGATTCCGAAATCATGAGTATAAAATTAAATTAACTCATTGACTATAAACATTGTAAGTGGAACAACCCACAGGCAACAACAGTTAATCAGTGACGACAATCAAATGCCAAAAGCTTAATAATGTTAGCTATTCCCACAACAGTATCGTAAACAATTGGTAATTCCATCCTAAATAGAATTATGTGCCCCCCAAAGCTAATTGCAAATGTACTAGTAAATCCGATGCAATCACAAAATTGCAGCACCCAAAATAACAACACACTTGTTGAAATAAAGCCTCATATTATGTTTACGTTGACTGCATCGGAAACGTGTATCGTAGCTGCTACCGCCGACGCAACGCGACGCGACTACCGCCTACACTAAATGTGGGTGGCTAGTTTAAAAATGTGCCAAATTGAGTTTTTATTTGTAAGGGGGTGAGGATTGTAATTTCCCATTTTCATTTTTATCATGTGTATATATTTTGTATCATTTCCAATTTAAATAATTCATGTTGGATGGTAGAATGGAGGAAGGGCTTATGTTTGGATATCCTGCAATGCCCTACATAAACATTATACTCGTACATAAATACAATATGCTTACGTGTATGTACATAACTTCCAGACAAACTGAGTGTTACTTTACCCCTTACTTAATATATATATATATATATAAAGCTGTATGGCTCCAACTCACACAATGTATTTTATAGTTCTTACACTGTATGCATGTGTACATTTTCAAAACCTCTAAACATTTTTCACTCATGTATTTTTCATTCGCATTTTCTTTATGTCTTTGTTCTTACTTATTTTTTTTTGTAATATTTTTACCATCCAGTACATAGTTTTTATTTACATTTATTCGTGAGAAAACTCTATATCTCTACTCTTGTAACTCTGTATTATATGATTGCATATTTTAGGGGTGGCACGACAACGGGTTGCACAGTAACAACTAAGGGAGGGAGGGGGTCCCAACACTGTGTATGGCATTTTCTCAACATTTTCACTTTGTAGGCCGTGTGTGTATATTTGAAATATAATGCATGTAATTTTTCTTTGTTGTGACAGAAAATTGTGGCGTGCTTTTTCGCCATTTCGTTTCTCCCTACTGCATATACTGTGTTTTATGATTACATTTATTTTTAATAATGAAAATATTAACGCAATCACGCACATCCAATGTTGTGTTGCATGATGGCTGCGAACGGCATCAACTTATAATGTGCTTTATACACCAGCAAGCAGCTATGATATATAGATTGTGTACCTACACAGGAAATTTTGAATCAAACTGCTATAACTATAATATTGAGGGGAAATGGAGTGGGCTCGTAGCTCTTTTGGTTATTATCTTGCCGGGACGATTACAAGCTTCGGAAATCGTTCAAAATCGTTTAATATGGAATTTGCCTAATTTAACTATCGTCGTGATTAATTTTCATTGAGCATAACTAATTTACGGTCGTGCACAGTTAGAGCGTTTTCATTTCAAACGGTTAACGCCATCGTCATTTCCTTATATAAATTATTGGGAAATTGTTTTAAAGCTGATTTAATGTGTGAATAAATTTTTTGCAAAAATGTGGAAAACTTTATTTATTACACGGCCCTCAAATCCAGTGATGATTGCATTAAATTCCATCGATTACTTAAAGCATTTGGTATTAAAAATAACCCAACTGTAATCTGAATACCGGTTTTAATCAAAGACTGTATATAAGATCATTTTCATCGTGTTGCGTCGATTGCAAAGGAATTTCTATTAAACCGCAAAAGATTATAAAAAATGCAAAAGCTTTTAGCCGATCTCTCTGTACGCGCTGCAATAATATACACGTATACATATTATTATAAAAGATTGACTCTGTGTAGCGAAATTCGCATTCACAGAAAGCACATTAAATTATTAATTTATGGAAGCGTATAAAAAACAATAATAAAGATACTGGGAGATGAGCATTGCGAATAAAAAGCAATAATACGGGCAGGAAATGAAATTGAAATATTCATCCAGATCCTGGCTCTCCTTTTCAGCGATGTCTATTTTTCCGCTTGGATTCGCCTGTATAAACGTTGTTAAATCAATATTTCTTTTTTATATGTATTATATGCGAGTGTTTCAAAAGAATCACATCCCAGCGTGTTCATCGCTATACAATGTTGTAGACATACTATTATATGTTTACAGAGCCGCTTGGAGACCATGGGTTTGCTTATTAACTCGATGAATTTGTTTTAGTTGGTACAGCTGAGATCTTTTTTGTGCTCACATTAAGCTTAGCTTCTCCCCCCCTCCCATGCTTTTCTTTTTTTATGTGAAAATATATCGCAAGCACATAGAGTTGTATAGGAAAAAAGCGTCCCATATGCTCACTGTATCCATTTTGTGACCAAGCTACATAGTTTCTAATAATTTGAATAGTTGCACGTTGGTGTAGTATAGTACAAGGACTACTATTTGAATGGAGAGTAAAAACAGATAATGTGCAGACCCATGGGGTGCAACAACAAAGGCGTCCTTTTAAACACAGATTTTTGAACAATAAATTATTAAATTATATTTTGTGGTACTCACGAAATGTCGCCGAATGGCGCAAACGCGTCTTTCAGTTGCTGCGTCTCAATTTCCGGGCTTAGATCGCCAACAAATATGTGATAGTGTTCTGCAATATAAATAAATAAAATGGTTAGTGAATATTGTTTGATTGGTGGTGATTGAATATTTAGGGTTTTGCATGGATGAATGCTGTTAATAAAAGTTTCCTGTTTAATTATTAATATTTGATATGAAAATAAAAACAATGAATCAAAAGAAACCTGAGAGTTGTTAAATAAAAAATACCATTAATGTTATAAATAAATTTTACTAAAACACAATTGGGATTTTTCAAATATTCAATAAATGAAGGAAAGCTTCCCCAAAAACATTTTCAGTGTATTTCAAAAATATTTTTTACTGTTTTTAATCCTTACAATTAAAGCGCTAGTTTATTTGTGTAACTTTTTCCTGAATGTTTTAGTGCAGCTACAACCTGTTAAAATGGTTCGCCAATTCCCTCTTATTTTGTTTCGATTTAATTTCAAAAGCACTGGGTTTTTTGTGTGCTGTGAGCTGTCCCACATATTGTGCATACTCTTTTTGCTATTTTTGTCCACATTTAAATTAACTGAAGTTCAGCTGTATAAACGTTAACGTTTGTTTTCTATTCTAAAAATTTTCCAGGAATACAGAGTTTATTTTTAGGTTATGTTAAAATAAAAATAAGAAGTAGAGTTGAAAGATGCTGCTCTTGACAATTTAAAATAAATTCACTTAAGGCAAAAATAATGGAACGGTTGGGGAACTGTATGCTAAATTCACAAGTAAATGAATAAATTTATCTCTCATTATGAAATGATATGCGTATGCGATGGTGGCGGCTGCCGTGTGAAATGTAAATAGAAGTATACAAAGCGATGTTAAATGAATTTAGTGGTGGTGGAGAAAATCTTCCTCATTCATGTGGTAAGTTTCTCACACATATTATGAAGATGCAGAATGGTTTTTGTGACGAAATGTTTTGTAAATGCTTTAACGACACATTGTTTAATTGATGAATTCATTTGAAGGAGTTTTATTTAAAAAAAATTACAAGCAATTTCTCTTATTTAACAAAATAATATATTTCACCACATTTTTAAGCTGTTTATCCAATAAATTTAAAGATATAGACACAAAAAACGTTTAAATTGTACTTTTAAGTGAATCGAACTGTGATTAATTTTCATTTTATTTTATTACAAAATAAACAAATTTTATTCAAATTGTGCATAAACATAACACCTTAATCAAACACATAAAATTCTCAATTTATTCTCGCTAGCTATTTAATTTTCATTTCACTAACACACTTCCTTTATATGGCCGGAAGACATAATAGCCAGATTTGGACAAGAAGATTACCACATTCTTTTGCTATTTCATTTTATTATTCCGACACTTTTGGGATAAAAAAAATGTATACAAATATAATAATATTCTTAACCCGACTAAGTTCAACCATAACTTATCGTCCTCTATATCTGAATCTCTTATAACCATGCAGATAATTCTGCCCACATTGTTGTTGCTATTATTGCAGATGATGATGGTGGTTGTGTGTGTACAAAAGACAGAAATCGCAAAATTAAGAAGGGTAAGCACTAGATCGCCTGAAGGCTTAAACCAACTTGAAACGGCGAATAAACAAACAGAAGCAAAGTGTATAAAATATACACACACCAGACACTGAAACACACACACACACACACACACTGCAACACACCCACGCCTCCCCTTTGCCCTTATATGATGATGGGGATTGTGAAGGATTGGGAGAGGAAAAAACGACAAGATGATAATGCGACCGAAGGTGGTGGTCCTTTTGTTTTGAAAGCGTTTCCTTTTCTGGTGTTGCTTCGTGTATACATATACGCCACCGCAAAGTGAGTGATCAGAAGGATTTGTTAAGTATACATCCACATAATATTATGTTATGTATATAATGTAGAACTTTAAGAGTGTTGTTACATGTGTCTTTCTTTCACTTAGCAGCGGCGCGCTAAGAAACAAGCGGCTTACATGGAGATGATCCAAAACGCACCCTAATACCTTACACAAAGGCGGCCCTGTTGTGTGTACACAAGACTCGGATTGTGTACGGCTGTCTCTGAGCATTATTTGTGTATCCTTTTTCTGACAGAAATTTAATTACCACACTGATTTCATGTGAGGGTGTTTGTGAAAATACTTGGCCATCATATCGAACCAACAAGATTATTAGTTTAGTGAAAGCGTGACTGTGCGAGAGCTCAAAAGTTTGACACTTTTTTATTTTGGTTAGTACACGAATTTTTTGGCTACCAAGCACTCCTACTACGAAATGCCCACACTGCTTTATTTTGCCAAACAATCATGCGGTAATTCGTGCCCCCTTATATACAAAAGTCGTCCTTAATAAATAACGTAAGCCGACAACGAGTTGAAAATGATTTTCAGTGAAACAAAAGCACCACGCATAATCCACGAATATTAAATTAGAGCTAAGGGTGATGCGTTCAATGATATACTTATTTAGATTTCCTATGTAAAAGTTGTATTATTTTAGAACATTATGTGCCGAAGGTATTTGTAGGGAAACGTATAATAGGCATGAAAGTAGCGAGAGATACACATTAATGTGATTTATCGATATAATATTTATCAAGCCTCGATTTCCCGTTTTTTGTTGGTGGGAAGTCACTATAGTGCGATTGTTTGACAGAGACAACTGAATAGATAGTCCTTATATTTGTATTGATCAAACTATGAATTCATTTTGGGTGTAGAAGTATGCATCTGAGGTTTTGCGTTGGATATTTGATGAAACAATGCTATAACAATAGCTATAACAGCTAAATCACAGTAAGACAGTTTGAATATTAAGCATTGTTTGTCCTTTTCACCAAACTTGAAAGCACAAAAACAATCCTCATTGTAATACATCTTTCAAAGAGAGAGGTTAATGAATTTAAGTATCGCGACACTTTAATTAAAATTTACCGTCCATATTTTAAGTGTAGCATGGCGGTAAAAATTAAACACAAAATTTATGTTGTCCCTCATTTACATAACGGTAAAGGACTCTGCGGTAAAGGACTCTGAATGTTATGTGCAATAATTTCAGCAGTTGCTGCAGCAGCGTGAGTTGGTCTGATTTTGGTCTTCGCATATAATGCAGGTACGTGTTGCAATAATCAAAAAGAAAATCTCGACCGTGCATTGAATTCGTTTTTCTCGTCATCGTTCTCTGTTGTGTGCATTTTTTTTTTTACACGTAAAAATTTTTCTTTCCAATTTAATACTTTTTTATGTGTGTGTATTTTTATTTTATTTTGTTCTATTGCTGCTGTGCTCACTACATAACTTATGTGAGAATATTTTTTTTACACCGCCATTTTTTGCTAACCACATCCGCAAATTTATCCACGTACACAACGGAACAATGGGGTGGCTAAGGTGGCTTCACACAACAAAAAAAAGAGAAAAAAAAAAATCCGAAAAAAAGGTGCAAAGCACACAAAATATACAGAGCGAGGAAAATTGCGGTAAACCACTTTGTACAACCTGAGGTTAAACTATAATGGTCAATCTTTCAACACGAGCAAACACCTTTGTGGCTTCAATCAACGTCAGCATCATTATAAATTAACATACTAAACATATTTTTCGGTATGTAAAATTAATTACAAAGTTTTCCATTATATTAAAAGCTAAACTATTGCAATACAAAGTGGAGGGTTTCTATTGCATGTGTTGGTGTACTTTTGCTCGGGTTGCATGTATACACCATTTGTGTTATTTGCTTGGTATTTCAGTTTATTTGGCAGTGCGGAATTTTAATTAAAATGCCTTGCTTACATGAATCGTAAAGGTAAAAGTAGTCTAACTAAATATATCTCTGATTTAATTTTTTTGTATTTTCCAACTTTTAGATTTTTTTTTTAAATTTATTGAATTAAGTGTTTTTTTACTGATTTCAGAATTTTTACTCACAGTTCAATTATTGTAATTGTTTTTATCTCAAAAATGATTTAAATTTAATTTAATTCTTTTAATTTGTTAAGAGCGTAAAATTGTGCAAAAATATAGTTAAATCAAAACTGGAATTCTAACACAAAATGCACAAATATAAAAACGTTTGAAAAATATCCCGTAAATAGACAAATATAGGATGTATGTATAAGATGTAAACATAAAAGCTTTTAATTTCACTTCGTAAATCTAAAAAATACACATCATACGTAAAATACTTATTCGCATATACCTGCTTGAAGAACTTAGATGAATGAAAATACTTTGTGAATATGAGACTCTCTTTGATAGGATCGAAAAAGCTTGAGAAATTTCTACAACGGAAATAACTTTCGAAAACTTTGATTGAATTTTTATGATTTTTGTTATTTACATTTCATCCTTTGTCTCTAGCGTTGTATAGTTAGGAAAAGGTCTGTAGAAGATATTATGTAGGAAATTCTTGTCGTGTTTTGATTTTGAACACACAACGTGTATCATTGTTGTGCATAAAATTAGGGGGTGCACAAGATGAAAATTACAGTGAACACTTAATACAGACATAACAATTTAAGTCAGAGTAAAGGGATGGTGCAAGTACAAGTAATGCGTAGTATTTTGTTAGTGCTGGTTGAAGGTGAATTTTCTATTGATCCTTCTACACGTAAATGTATGGCTCATGTAACATGCAGTTTGAGAATTTATTCAATATGTAACTATTTGTGTATAAGGAAAGGTATAAATAATTTACTTATAAGGAATGCCATTGAACTTAAGTACGTCAAAGTTTAATACAAATTTGATCTGAAGGTAAAATTTTCGTCAACTTTTTCTATGTTTTTTTATGTATTTTTACAGCAATGAAATAATTGCAATTATTTATAGTTTTGAAGGCGTGAATTGTTTCAATTGAAACATTTTTAAAATTGTTGCTATAACTTTGAATTCAATTTAAAAAAAAAATCATTTTGCAGCACTATACGAACTATTAAAATGAAACGTTAAATGCATTATTAAAGCTTAAGTAATTTATCAAAAAATGTTACCTTTAAAAGATTATTTAATTACACCATACACAGCAACGCGAACAAATTAATAAGCATGGTTGTGATTAGATTATATAATTCGATTTGCTTAATAAATTCAAAGAAGACGACTCCAAGGGTTGCACGTTGCGCACGCCATTAAAAGCCAACAGAATGCTGACAACAAGGCAGTTAACTGTTACGTAAATAACATTGGTGTAGAAGACAACGGAAATGGCAAAATTAAGATGACAAATGTGACACAAAAGAGCTTAATGAGTAACGAAAGGGCTTGGGAATGGCGGATCGTTTGCAATGAAATGACCAAATTATAAAAGTAAATTTTGGATGGACGCTGCACAGAAAGCATAATATCTAAGGGAATATTCGTTTTTTTTTGTTTGTTGGAGACGACTGATAACATGATACAACAAATACAAATACGCCTAAAAAAAAAAATAAAAAGGAAATAAAACAAACAACGTTTGCAGCTGAAAAGAATGAAGAAAAATGTAAAGAAAGGCGAATCCTTGAGGAATATATTGTACAAAAAGTACATACCTACCAAATGAAACAAATAAAGATGGACCGAAATGATAAATCAAATAAAAAGAAGGTAAATAAAATGGAGACGTTAAATAGTGGTGGGGTGGATAAACCACAAATCATGCGCAATTGTGAACGAAAGCGATAAGTTTGTAATAAAGAAAATATGCAGACGCGGCATTAGGGATGACAAAGGATATAAGAGGTACGTAAATTCATTTACGGTATTTTCATATGGAAAAATTAGGTAACTGTAGTCTATATGAAATGAATGATAATTAAAATTTTGTGACTTTTTAATACTACGTATAATCTCTAAGTGTTCTTCTTATTTTCACTCACTATTTTAGATGCTTTTCTAATGAAAACTATAAAAGTATTTGCGAGTAAAATACTTTTTACAGTTTTAGAATTATATTTATGCAGTCACTACCATATTTTAGCAGTTTACTGAGTTTCCTAACGACGAAGTAAAGATGTGATGAAAAATGTGTACAACGTTCAACTTTAGAGCACAAAGTAAAATCAAGAGGCAAACTGAAGCCTCATAAAACACTTTTCCACCCTTTTCAAACCTTATAGCCAAAAGCATATAATACTGGATGAAACTGTAAAAGTTAAAAAGGGAATAACGCATAAATATGAGGGAATGCTGTGCCGTCAAACTCAAGGGAGGGTGCATACTGCATCATCGTTCAAAGTGATCATGAGTATCTTTTTTTAATGTTTTGAATATAACACAATTCAAATGAATGAAAAACTGAAGGTATTTGAAGATGGAAGCTTGTTAGTTACTTATAGGGTTCAAAAAGGGATAAAAGTTATTAAGTTACCATTTTTAATGACAATTAACCATTCGAAGGGACTACCAAATATGATTTAAAATTCGTAAAACTGTTTTTAAACAGTAATTAAATTACAGATAAGTATCAAAATACAAAGATAATTTAAAAACTTCAACTATTTTCATTGCCTACAGCAATAATTGTATTTACGTTGTCCGTTAAAAAAGCTAATCACAAATAACAACCTTCAATTTACTGTAAATAAAAGTGCCTATGTACCTCAAAGTCTGAAAAGAAAGCCTTAACACAACGCATGTTTCCTATATCACAATGCGTCGGCTCTCAACCGTCAACTTCAATTTCCACAAACACTCAGAGACTCTCTTATTGTCTCGATTAATAGAATATCTTTTATTCGGCTTACCCTAATTCGCTCGTCTTGGAGGATGTTGTTTGAGTTCTTTGTCTCAGCACCCTTAACATTTTGCCACACACCACCACCCACAATGTGACGCGTCGCATCGCCTCGTGGAGTTGACGACGACGACAACAACCAACTGTATACGATATGACAACGACAAGGACCTGCACATCTAAACATCACACACACATAGACAGAATAATGAGACGACAAAGGGGATGTTTCGTCTTGTATGTTGTGTTATAGGCTCAACTTAAGCATTCATTTTATCCACTTCTCGAGTAGTTTCCGCCGTTGTCGCTCACTTTTTGGCCAATTTTATATATACTACGTAAGAAATAATATTTACTATAGTATGTGGGTGGTGTTGTTGTTAGTGTTGTTGTGTTTTATTGTTTTACCCGAAGCACACGATATTCGTCATGAGAAACATTTACCAAATAGTAATAATAATGATAGGTTTTATTATCTTTTATGAGCCCTATATCGCCTGTCGTTATATGTGATAATTTAGTATACATTATTGAAAAGTCTTCCGACAGCCTGTGATGATGACGACTGAATCATGGCGTATTCCTACATATACATGTGTACGTGGCAATAAAATCAAATTGATTATTGAGTTATGAATGACAAATAAAAGTTGTTCTCAATAAAAGTGATTTAATGGGATTGCTCTCTGATGGCGGAAAAAGCTTTCAAAATAGATGCATGTATTCGCCGGGGCTATGAACAAAGCCATTTAAAATAGAATGTAGTCATATATGGGAATGGAGGAGTGTAATTATATATGATGCCGCTGCGGCGTATTGGGTTATGCCTTTTTTTTTTGGTCATGCCGCAGAATGGCATTATTCTCGTTTGCATTTGTCAAATTATCAGCAATTATTTCAATGCAGTGCATTTTTTTCTGCACAGTTTTTTATTCGCTGGATTCAAAGTACACGATTTATTAAATAAATTTATTCACAACCGATGTTGCAAATAATTTTCTATAATTTTCGTAAACTTTTAAAATCGGTGATTAATGTAAATTTTGTTTCATTAAATTTTTAACATGTCACTTTAATTTAATTTAAATCCATCCGACATAATTCAAAAGACCCCTTCATTTAATCTCCCTAAAATATTTTACATCCACTCAAACCACATTTTTCTATTTAATTAAATTGCCCCTATTTATCAGCATAATATAATATAATAAACACTCACACCATTTCACCAACATATTAAGCTTATTTGTTTTTACAATATTTAAAAAAACATGCCTCAAATTACCCAATTGGTTTGCTTCAAAAGTCACTCAACACCAAGGATACACATTAGCATCTACCCGCATAATAATTTGTACAAAAAAAAAAAAAAAAGACGAAAAGAAAAACTCATCGTATAAACAAAACAACCATCAAATCATCAATCAAAATCGTGAGACACCTTCTATCTGGCGCTTATTCCGGGTTGTGTTGCAGCCGTCACATTATCTCGATATTTTAATCGCTCATCTCCGCCCCGCCAAGAATACAAATTATTATTTGTGTGTATATAGAAAACACGGCATTTTCAAATTGTTACAGGATATTCGAGTATAATACATGAGGCAGCGGCAATTCAGCGTACCGCCAATTAACTCGCGACAATAAATCAAAAGGTATGTATACCAAAAAAGACGTGAGCAGCAGCCTGCTGAAAGGATGCGAATAAACAAGGTAAGGATGGGGTGTACGTAGGTAAACAACGAACACGCGGTAAACAACCGGGGTTTTTGAGGGTGGGAGGTGTTAGGCGTATGATATTATATATACGAGTTCTTATGCATACAATAATCTATAATAATATATGAAACGATTTAAATGGAAAAGCCATATTTCTAAATAATCTAATTACCATTTTGGTGGTACATAAAGAGAGTAACTCTCGTAACCTGTTTTCCCACTTCCTTATCCCATTTGTTTTCATAATATACAAATTCGTAGCATCCGATACACCTGCTTTTTCATCTGCCCACTTCTACGAACACCGCCACTCATTATAGTCGTATATTTTAGTTGTTGTTTTTGTGTACACAGGATTTCGATTTTGAACGCCCAGCGCATCAAAAATAATTAACCAATAAGCATACATAATATGCGTCTCCGTCTTGAGTTTGGCACGAGGCCCTTAATGGTGTTTTAGTCAGACTTATTCAATGCTTTTTCCCGCAAAGTGTTAGTGCTATGCTTAAGAAAATGACCTCTTTATCCTTATGAAAACCTGTGCTTCTCAGGTGCTAAAAAATCATTCAACTGTTTAATTACCAATTGATTCAATTAATTTGAGCTCTATTGCTTTTGAAATACGCCATTAATCCGTACAACATTGTTTATTTACTCCAGCAACCCAGTCAAGGGCGGACTGCTGAGTGTTGAGTGCACAGAGCACACTTTTATAGACTATGTGGAGTATGTTGTTGTGTAAACAAACCAAATATTTAACTCTGTTTTATTTATGTACATACATTTACAATTCTGTACTGTATATTTAATCCTCAATTTGAATTCGGGCCCTGTTGTTAGCGTTTGGCATTTTCATCACCACTTTTTGATACGGCGCTGTATGCACAAATACTTACACACAAGTTGCACTAAAACAAATGCAAAAAGAAAACAAAAATTGGAAGACGGATGAAAATTGTACAGTCGCATGCAGCTCCAAATTTCACACCCACTACCCCCAATAAAATTCGAAAGCATTTCAAAACCATCCAAAAATGTTTGCTGTTTCTATACCGCGCATCATCTTCCCCGCTTTTTCTTATTCCGCTATTTCAATTATTTGAACTGGGATTACAATCAAGTAATTGAAGGAATATAATTGAAATTGAAAGAGAATGAAAATTATTGGAAACAATAAATTAATTGAATTCGATTTACCGAATTCCAATGTACATTTAGTATAGGGGAGTGTAGGGAGTCATTGGGAGGGGATTATTCATTTAATGTGAATACAAGCTACATATTGCCGCACACATTGAAGCGTATTAAATAAACGCAATTAATATTTCTTCGTATTTAATGGCTAAAATTCATGTGCTGCACATTGATGCCCATAAAACACACTCGCAGATACAATTTAAATATGCAATATGTATGCTAAATAAATTTTATATATTGCTCAATGTAAGGCCTGCATGTTTTACCATCTACGTTTTATATATTTTTGGAATTTAATGACCAGCACATGACACTGCTCAAACGCACATATAACGAACGTCAAAAAGTGGTGCATGGGATGGGAGAGGCAACAACCCGTCGAAACCGTTCGACATTAATTCCGCATCCTTCGCCTGTCATCCGTTTATTCTAATCATGCTCAGTCACCTAGCCTTCGATGCATCCCACACAAACATTTACACACAAACACACACACACACACTACACCAACAAAAAAAGTGACACTAACACAAGCCATCACCCGGCTTCCTATCGCCCGCCTGCAGGCATCCCTTTCTCATTCACATCCTTCCTGCGTGCCTCCACATACATACACTTATATATATGAAATGTTAGTTATACTGTTATTCAGAATGAATGGCAGACCTTTGCTCCCCGGTATTTTATGTAAAGAAATGTACACATGTATATTGTATATTATGCACTTGGTGAACGAGCATACATATAGTCGTCCTCCAGTGTCGGGTGACTGCAGAGGACGATGTAAAATTCATGATATCGCATTGAAGTATCGCAAGCAATCGTCATTTTATTTATGTATGACATAATATGAACAGCCAACATGTATATACATTTATTTATATTTAAACCTTTTCAAACCAACCCATCCACCCCATTTCACCACCACATATATATACATATGTCGTATATGTTGGCGTGGTACATGTATCGCAATTCCCATGGTCTATGGGTTTGTTCTAACGCGTTTATATTCAATACCCATAGCCCGGTATTTCCCTCTGCTGCCGTAAATATATCGCAATAGCACTGCATGCCATATAGGTAATAATATATGTTTGTGAATTTGTTCAGCACTTATATGCGGGCATCAGAAAATACATTGTGTTGGTAGTTGGTACATCATTGCGACTTTTAAAGTTGTTTGCTTTAAACTATTATGTTGATGTTTTTTTTTTTATAATATTGGGTCCTCTTTACTTTTAGTGGGCATTTGATCTCAATATTGTTTTTTTTACAAAATAGCTTCAACGTAGGATATTTTAATAATGTTAAAAATTTATTGATGACAAAAAAGGAACGGTTACATACATTTCGTTTGGCTATTTATTATTTTTTGCTTTTTGTTGCAATTTTAAATTTGCATTAATGAGGACAGCAAAAACCTTCATTGCACCACGCATCCCGAGAATCCCCACAAAGACAATCCATACATAGAATTTACTTAGCCGAAATTGAAATACCAATAGATCCGGACCTCAGAATGTCATAATAAGGTTCAAACTTCCGAATAACAAAATTCAATTACTGATAGCCAAAATTTCGTCTTGCAATAGATGCCTGCTTTTCTCTATTTCCCTTAGAGATTATTTGAAAAAAAATTGGTTTTTCCGTGGGAACATAATGCAACACACAAAGCATAACGATTCAATAATACAATTTATTGCAGTAGGCTAATTTTTTTACTACACAAATACTTCTTTCGTCATAATTAATAATTACCACCAACATCCGGGTTGACACCCATATAAGAACCACTCCAGTCACCACACAAACATACCATACTAAATACAATATTAAGAAGAAGATTTACTCAAGCAAGGTTAGTTTAGTTGACCTCAAAATATTGTTCTTAAGTTTATTTAATAAATACAATAATAGATAACTTTAATGCAAATCGTGTGTTCCTAATAAATCCTGCAAAAATATGGTGAACCAAGCCGCTTTCGAGATATTAAATATTTAAAAAATTCACAAAAAATCTTTCAATTTTATAATAAATATTTTACAGATTGAGATTACAGTAATTCCAATATCAAAATCATTACCAAATATGTACAATTTCAATTGCATTCTGTAACTCGACATATTAAATATCAAATAGTTTGCCAACTCAATAATCCAATTGAATTCCACATTATTTGCAATATGGCTTTGTTAAATACAACCAATTCCAAACTTGTATTTATAGCTTTATAAGTTATTGCACAATGCACATAGTTGCAATTAAATGTATGTGCAATGGTTCACATATTACACAATCAATAAAATTATTATTATGCAATTCTAGGCGCATGTAACAAAAATAAAGCATTGGGCTTGCAAAGTTCGCATCAGCCTTAATGACCTCAAATATAATTAATAATTATTATTAAACAAATTGAATTGCCATTCAAATTAATCACGGAGCTTCAAAGTACAAGTCAGCCACCGCCTATATATAGGCTTTAAATTAAATTAATTTTAATTCGATAAAAATTTCGCTCCAAATATAATTCATCACCATTCAAGCACTACTAAAGCTTTATTATAAAAAATCCACCAGCACCGATTCTCAATTATTCCTCTTTTCCGATCATTCTGATGTCCTGCACAGTTCCGGCACAGTTTACCATTGAACTGTTGCCACACCACCACCACCACCACCACCATCACTATCCCAAATAAATTCTTACACAATTATTTTGTAGGATTTTGTGTGTGTGTGTATTTGTGTGGGTGTTTTCGAAAGCAATGGCACGAAGCTCCAGTGGCAAGTATCCATAGACCATATAGTGAAATGAATGTTTTTAACACTTGATTAAAATTGTTTTTATAGCACGCTTTCTTTTCGCTTATTCGCGTTTTATTACCCTGCGAGTTTCGTCTGTTTTCATGTTTTTGCTTTCGTCCAAATGTTGGTTTATTGTTTTGCCAGTCCCACCCCAATTTTGCTTCTCCTCCCCGCGATATGTGTATATAAACTTGGGGTGCTTTTGACTCGACTCTTCATTGTCAGTAGCTAGCTACATATACACGATTGTATAGTCATTCAATCGCGCCTGAAATAAAACGCTAAATTTGGTGTTGTCAATATTTTTCGTTACTCACACAAACTCAACGAACAGGATATGCGCGGCAGTTACAATAAACATAAGAACGCAACATTAAAAACGGTCATAAAAATATGTTTATTGTTTGTATTGTTTCACCAATTAAAGCCTTTGCTTGTAAAAACATCGTGCCCAATTTCATTGCGAAAAAAAAGGCACTCACCTCATCTCGTGCAACCCCTTTTGCCAAACGATGTAACGGAACACGGTGCGCATTTTAAGTCGCTATCAAACCGCACCGAACTTATTTATTTCTATACGTAAAAACGAAAAACAAAAAGCCCAAAATGGTTATTTTATTGCCGTCATATAAACCACCGCATACAGTTATTAACAGTCGAGACAAGAGGGCTGATAAAAGTCATACTTTTTGTGTTTTATTAAAATCCCTGTTGGAATATTACAAAATCAAAACGGCACAAAACACTGCACCGCATTGGGAGGTCGCGGGGATGAGTGCGGAAAACAACTAAATCGTATATAGCTGCTCCCTAACCGGTACGCGAGATTAATTGAACAGAAAATTTAATGTGAGAGATGAGACGCAAGTGTGCGGTGGAGGAAAAATATTATTTTAGTTATTCCAATAAAATGTATGTATGTAGGACGCGTGTGCGGCAAATCACGCGGCATCAATAATCGGATGGTCAATAAATCTCAAGTTTTTTTTTTTTTTGGAGCTTCCCAAAAAAATCTCTGCATGCCACATAAACGGAATGGGTCCCTACATCTAAAAGTTTCTCTCCACTCGCACCCATTAAAGCTTTATATTCGCTTTTTTTATGGTTTATGTTATGTTGGGATTACAACAAAATTGTTGAAGAACTTTCAAATGAGCCCGTCGAGAGTCCAAGTGAAAAAAGCATGGAATGAAACACATATCCATGCATAAAGGTTTGGCTTACAAATAGCCTGCGATATATATTCTACTCGTATATACAAGGACATAAGAAAATGGTTGGCAGTCAACAGGGGAGGAATGAGCTCATAAAGAATGGAAGGGACTATGTAGATGGATGAAACTATACAGTACGGACTACTGGAGACACACCGCATAGAGCACAGAAGGACAATGACGCGGGTGAGAATAGCGAGGAGATGTATACACGTTAAAGGAATCCGCTTGGAAAAATTGCTCCCAAAACGTCAAACCATTTTTGGCTCTTCGTTTACATTATATATATCTGTTCACTTTCATTGTACTTAAAACTCAAACATATATTCAACTATACAAAATGAAGAAGAAGAAGAATAAAACCAGCTGGAGTATGCAAACAACTTTTGGTATAAAAATGAGGTCGAACTGCTTTTAAGCGAGCATGCAGCGTATTACTTGAGATTTTTTGTATTATGGTGAGATGGATACAGATGGATAGGGTATAGGGAATGTGGAAGTCGCCGAGTAAATGAACGTAGAGCTTTTTTAATGTATACAGAAAAGTGTATAATGTTTACGACCCTAATGAAAACAGAACAGATGCTCAAATATTGTTTCATTTATATGAATGCCCTGCTTCTGTATAAATACGAGCTTTAACGGAACGTTACGCACATTTATGTATTCCTAAGTGTGTCTTTAAGTGTAAAACAAGCAAATAATTTTATTTTTGAGTACAACTATTCTTACAGATATAAAAATGTTTACACACGAATGAAAATACATTTTACTACATCAAAATAAGAAAGCAATTCTGCAAATAAACACGGAAATCAGCTATTTTCTCCAGACTCTTGAGTTTGCCAAAGTGACCACACAACTTTCCAGCCTTCCCAATAAATCCTTCTGCTTATCGTCACTCTTTAATCAAATGTCACATCAAAAGGTCAATCTCCATGCTCATAAAAGTCGCCAAAAAGAGTACTACACACATTATGAGCCATAATGACATCAACAAAAAAAGTGCTGCGTGAAACTTTGACACACTTTGCCATATAGTTGATCTGATTCTAAGACTTGTGAATCACCAAACAAAAGTCCGATGCCAAATTGACCGCAAAAACTATGTATACGACGTCTATTGACTGTTTTGGCTCGCAAACTGTTTGACGACACCCTCGCACTTTCCGAATTTCCTATACAACAATTGTCCTTTGTCTTAATTTATCTGTGTGTCAACGCTTCCCCAGTTCTGTTTTGTTACACATTTCGCTATAGATAGAAGCTTTTCTTGAAAACCACATGGATTTACTACACCACCTTGAACACACAAACACACAAAATCGGTTTTATATGTGGACAACAGTAGGAACCACTATTATTAACTATATTACAATGCAAGCATGAAAGGAAAAAAGAAAAGCACAGCAAAGCAAATAAAAAAACAACAGTTACAAGACAACTTTGGACGTATTTCTTTTATTTTTTTTCATAAACACCACCACATACATTGGCTTGATTTTCCCCATGCCCATTTTAATTCCTATGTTTTACGACACTGTGCCCTCCCATGTTTTATTATCAGATCGTCAGAAGCGCATATTTTTCTTGCGATGTTCACCAAACGATATAAATATGTACGAATACAGGGAATGGCGAATATTATGTGGAAGAATGTGTAGGGAAAGGCTATTATGCTCGTCTTTGGTGGGTGTTTGGTTTAGGGGTGAAAAGTCGGCAGTCTGTATCTTGTAGAAGACATATATAGCATGTACATCGGCATACTGGAATGAGGCACAATAAAACTGAAATAAAAACAAAAGAAAATCAACTAATAAATGGAGTTGAGCAAACAAAAAGCATCAAGTAGATTGTAATAGGAAATAAGCGGTCATAAATCATCTTTCGGCGCTCAATCGCTGCTGCCTGCTGAAACAATCATCCTTGTGCTGGTTTATTATGTATATTCCCATATAATATTTTGCGATTGATTGCCCAAGCGCATTCTTTCTTTTTGCTGAAGATATGTGTTCAGCGTTTGCAATGCTTTGGTTTTTGTGTTGGTTTAAAAGGTTTTTCATTACACCCTTGCTTCATGCGAATCTTGGTGTAACATTATTGTTTTGGATTAAATAATTTGCTAAAAACTGGCTAGAACTGCATGACCTTTAGGATTAACTAAATTGGATTTCCTTGCCAAATTCTTCAAATTCTTGTTTAAAGAAACAGGTTTAAACTACAAATTAGTATTCATTGCATTTTACAATTACATACAATACTTTTTGGACAATTTAAAAAGATGTGTTTTAAATTTATGAAACTTTAAAACAATTTTAAATATGGCATGGAGTTCATAAAACATTACGTTTTAATATTTTCAATAAAAGTTAGGTATTTATATCAGTGATCCCAAACTCTTTTTCACTTTCAGTCTAATCAAATTTACATTTTATAAGAAAGTATTCAGACAAAGAAATCTCCAACAGAACCTTAAACTTCCCCATCGTGATTTTCAAATGTTTTTCAACTCGTACTTTTCATCTCTCAATTCTGAAACAGTGAAATTCCCTTATGACTGCATGAAAACTCACTAAACACAAAAGTTGGAACAAAAAAATCAAACATTTTATTCAAACAATATGCTAATATTTGATCTAATTTTTGAATTGGATCCGCTTACACACACACACACACACATTGCTACAGTCGTCGCACAAAACACCTACACCAGAGAGTCGACTGTATAGTGCAAACTTCCAAATGGGGTTTAATACAAAGTTATATAACAAAGATGGATTCTATTTATAACTGTAAATCTAATTGTGATAAAAAGTTGGATGTGCTAGACAAAAGCGAACGCTGTGAAACAATAGGACATAATATGACGTCGACAGCGATGCAGAGTGTGGATTCACAAGAAAGGCGCAAAAGAAACGAAAAAGTATGAAAAAAGAAGAAGAAGAAGACAAAAATCTCTCAAAAAATACAGAAAACAGTCGAATGCTGCGTAACAAAATAGAAAAACCTCGAGAATAAATCATGATCTCATTATTTTCGCCTTTCCTCCCCATACATAGCTAGAGATGTACTTTGTGCACCTCCCCACAGTTGTCCCGCATCGCCCGCCTTGCACACTTCGTACATATATCGTTGTTTTGTTTTCCTATACTTCCGGTACTGTCTGGGCTCTTGTATGTCTAGTTTTCTTCATGTGTAACGTGTGTGTTGTACTCATTTATTTTGTTCAGATTTCGGTCTTTGTTTGCATTTGGATTTGTGTCTGTTCGCTACGGTACAGCATAAAGTGGAGCCGAATGCCAAATGCGAAAGCCTTTTTCCAGCTTTAACAAAACCAAACCATAACTGTGCGAAAAGTGAAAGAAGAATGCGAGAGTTGAAGTATAGGAAAAAAAGGAGAAGCAAAATACATATTGTATGATATAACCAAAACAGAAACATTGGCAAAGGAGCTGCTGCATATCTCGAGACTTGAGTTGAAGCTTTTATTGTACTTCCACATATACCTAACTGTATATTATAAATTATGTAATATTATCTGGATGTAGCGTGTGGATGTGGAACCTCCAAACGTACATCACCATTTATCACACTCAGCTTGAGTCAGTTCTCAATGCGACATTTTTACAACCAAAGCCAACATGTTCTTCACCGCGCGCCCAACAACACCATACCATCATATTCCATATTTTGAGTACAGCATACATAAGTACGTACAGACACAATATGACGATGCCGTACACATTCGGCTAGATTATAACTACTACATTCTATATGACTGGCGGCCCGTACAAAAAAAAAAAACAAACAATAAGAGAAAATACAAAAACCCCTTAAACCACCCTGTTTCAGTATACCTATACGTGCTATCTATCTGTATGTTTGTGTATGATGCGCTCATGATTTTGCTTTCCGCAATAAAACCTTGTGCACTTTGCGTAACGTTTTATTGTTTCCACCATACACATACACAATTTGCTTTAGTTTTAATTGTGAATTCTCCTCGCATATCCATTATATGTTACAAGGGTTCAGTAGATAATTTTCAAATATCCAGACACATGTATAGCGTTGTAGAATTCTTTAGTATGTACGCGACAATAATTTTGGCACACTGGGTAGGTAGAATGAAAAGTGGGCTACACTGTTGCGACAGAATTCTGTGTGTGTGTGTGTGTGTGTGTGTGTGTGTGTGTGTGTGTGTATTCTGTGTAGGTATATTTAAACAGCTTTTCAAGGGATTTGCTTGTTTATAGACCTATTGTAAATATTAGACTTCTTGAGCTTATAAGCAAACAAAATGTTGTCGGGGTTGAAAGCTGAAACTGGCATTCAAGAGATGAAATGGGAGGTTAAAGAGGTTACGAAGATTTTGTGGTGAAAGTTTGTACACTGCATATTTTAAAATCCGAATCTGTTTGCCTATTAATCGCGTTTCTTTACACAATTAATTCAGATTGTCAATTTTTTTTATTTAAAGCTATTTCTATATTTTACAAAATTTAACTTAAGTCATTTATTTATTTATTACAATCCATTATATGTTTGTAAAAGATTCATTGTTCGCATAAACACCCGCTGTTAATAGAACAGTTTATTCCTAATTTATTATTTATTATTTTAAGGTCACATCTCTCAAGGTCAAAAAAATAACCTTAAATAATACAAAAAAGATTGACGAATATTTCAAGGTCAAAATAAATATAAAAATTTAGAAACCATAAATATTTTTGAAACTTTTTTGTCACTTATCGTAACATTTAAAAAGGGAAAACACTTTGCAGAACATTTCAAGGTCATACAACCTTTATCTCAGAAACGATTCTTTTATTCCTCTACGTCTAATGAATTCAATGATTGAATTCTGCTTACAATATATTTTGCACCAGTGGTCCTATTCCGGTTGTTCCTTTTCAATTAATAAAGCAATTTTGCTGTCAATATTTCCTGCACAATTTCAACCGAGTTAAATTAATCCTCAGTTTAAATTAAAACAATTGAAATCACTTACAATGAATTTAATTTAATTGGGAATTCATTCCTTGTGAGCCAAAATAAATTTTTAGAGAATTTCGAATAACAAATTGGGAAAAATTTCGACTGGGAGTTATAGCAGAATTTTTTCTGGTAGTAATAAATTAACACTTCGCTCTCCCTGCCACGTTTTTTTTTTAATTCGAAATTAGGAAAACTCTTAAAAATGTAAAAGCACTTTGAATATTTTTGCCCTTTGATTGTCTCTTAGGGGAATAAATATTTAATAAAGTAAATCCTTTATTCTCATAATTACATAACTAAAAACTTCTGTGTGGCTTGAAGATATAAAACCGCAAACTAAACCAAATTATTTAAAGTTTTAAATTATTCGAATTATGGTCACGTGGGTTAATTCATAGTAAGTCGATTTGAAACACATTTAAGATTGAAAATTCGCGAGATTTACGTTTAATATTTTTTTTCACACTCCAAGATTTAGTTAAACCTCAATTTTTTTTTCATTCACCTAAAAGCTTCCAACTAATACTCGACACAGTTTGTACATTTTCCAAGAATTTCCCTCGCACAGACGTAATCCCCATTAATGTGTTTCTGCAATATGAACCTCTTCCTTACAAGCACTGAGTGTGCCACAATAATAATAATAATAATAATATTATTCAAATGTGGGGTGTGCTGAACAACAGCAATACATTGATATGTATTAAGCAAATGATTGTTGTTGGAAAGTTGTTTGCCAGTTTTCAGTCGAGCCCTCTAAATGGCAAATAATACGCATTCGTATAAACATACACACTACGTACACATCGGCATTGTTTTAAACAACAACAAGAGTCTAAGAACAGCAATAACAACAAACAGCAATAAGAAGTTAGAACGCACAGTCAAGAGATGTGTACCTATAATACGTACTTGCGTATGAACACGCATATTATTATGATTATTATGATTACATAAGTCATGAAACATTGCACATATTATTCCATGGATTTATGGGGGATAGACATTAGACAGTGTGTAGGGTAGCTGTATCATTAGAATATATTAATTATGGGTACCTTCATCTATACGCACAACGCACACAATATAACACACACATGCACACATTTCGCATGAATATTAATTAAACAAATGTGCCCATGTTTGCTATATGGAAAACATTTATAATACATTTTGAATATATGGCGTTGGATAATGAAATGAAGCGGACGATGAAGGTGGAAACTGGCGAGGGGGGGGGGGAGTACCGTATAGGTGGTGAGAGTGGTGCAAAAAGGCAAGGGTTTCCTGTATTTATAGCCCCTGCATGCGAGAAAGACTTTTTAGCGCAAACAAGGTAAGTATAAGCATAATATGCTGTGGGTGATGGCATTTAGCGGAGAGTATTTATGAAGCCTAATGGCTGCTGCTGTTGCCTTTACCTCTACCGATGTATACATCGAGTACACATCGATGTACTCGTAATACAGGAGAAATAGCATGCTGTAAAACGGACACGGATTTTGCTTACGAATATATACCAGCATGTATCCTGACGGTGGTAAAAATGAGAAGTTATGGAGAAAGGGTTCCGGGTAAATGCTGCAAAAGGTATACAAATATATTCGACTGTATACAAATGAGATGAGAGCATATTAATATGCAAATACATTTTAAAATATTACACAGCAGGGTGTGTTAGAGGTTCATTAAAAAATATTCTTCACGTATGAAAGTGTAAGGATTTTTTTTTAAATTGTTAACAAAATATGAAATGAATATTTATTGCTAATTTAATATGCATAAAATTTGCTGCAAGAAACAAGAGTTGTTTAATAAAAATTGGGTTACAAATTATTTCAAAATGCTATGGTGTCTACAAGGTGTTCCTTTTTATTAAATCTCGTACTATGGCAACACCAAACAAGCTACAGTCTTAAAATTTTGACAGACGACAGAAAATTTTTTTTTTACTTTTGTAATGTCTATTTAAAAGTTAAATTTTTCTAAATAAAGATAAGATGATGGAATTTTAATTCATTTTAATTTTATTTTTAAGGAATTCTTTTTAGGAATGACAAACGATTTCGTTTAAGTGGCTCCCTTGCGGCTGGTCTTGCAGTGTCTTATACGTTTCCTCAATTTTTAAGCACATTTTTCATATATTCTCTAAATATTATGTTTAAAGTTAGAATTGCTTATGGATTATCCGCAAAGCATCGGGCTTTACATGCACCCCACAGAAAAACAATTAAACGGTGTCAAATCGCAGCTAAGCATTGTGCATAAATTCGACGACATGACGTCAAACTGTCACTATTCATATCATGATCTCCCAGATGGCGTCACACTGCACAACTGTCAAGCAGACCTTTACCTTTAGGATCACGGTTAAGCACATACAAATGAGTACTCTTTTGAACACCTTTTAAAGCACATACTATTTACAATGAAAAATAAAGCAAAAATATAATACTATGTTGAACTGTGTCATGAGTACAAAGTGACATTAAATAAAATATTAAATGCACTAGTTACCTCACAAGTTTATCACTTTCCCAGAAGTATATTTAATGTACAATATGTCTGTTGATTTAATACCCCCACAACACTACAACGCCATTCTATTAAATGCAATTCACTTCAAATGCACATAAAGCTGCAAATGCATCTGTTTCCGGTATTACACTGTGTACGCCGATTTCACTTGCATCACGTCATGGAAGTCAATAAAAGGAAAATACATAAAAACCACATGGAAATTGCATACACTGAGTACGGACTAGATGGCAAACAAAGTCCACAACACAAACAAAATGCATATTCCTACACAATTCTCTCAATAAAGTGGCGTAAAAGTCAACACACATTCATTCCGCAAAATGAATATGAACCAACATTTTATGGAAAATATACAATACACACTTTGAAAAGCCTTTAATAACGCACACGACTGGGGACTGGGGAAGTATGGCAACGTAATATAGCGCAGATAATAGCCAAAGCGTTCCGCACATAAGTATAAGAATAGCCCTAGTTGACGCAATAAATAAACATGTGCGGAACAACAAGAAACACGTGTGTAATGGGGGCTACATGTGTATTTCTGTCGGGTGCCATGATGCCACCCACACATCACACAGGGATCACCCTTTTTCGTACACATTGTACAAACTTTAGTTAGGTGTGCCTTATATTTATATTAAGGCAATGTACATTGTGTTCGATATCTTGGTTTACATGTGCGACCTGGCCTCTGTTGCTTAGTTTAGGTTCATTTGCAACATCCTCCGCATTTTCTACACAACACAATATTATGATCGTCACAGAAGAACACCATGTATGGAGATTAGCAAAAATGTATATTAACTATATGTACTTAGGGGTAGTAGGGGGGGGGGGTGAAATAAGCTTAACTCTCCACTCAATTGTGCTGATGCACCCATATACACATTAAAAGAGGCTTAGCAATAAAAGGTAACACTGTATTATGTTTGGGGGGTGGAAAGGGGGTAGTTCTATATATTGCCGCTTACATATTTTTATATGACATGTTGTCTGTGTGTGTACAGGATACTAGGGTGCAGGAATGGGTGGTTTGTTTGAATTCACCTACATATTGTGGACACCGTTTTTGTTTTCACATATATACATATATTATTATAGCTATGGGGACGGCTTTATTGTTAGGTATTAAGCCTAGTTTGTTGTTGCTAAATGAATAAGCAGGTTGCGGCGATGTTCGTGGTTAGGGTACAGCAATTGAATAGTAGTTAGTCGGTAACAAATGGGGTACTTTGCCCGAACAAAAGGATAATATTGTTATGGCATAGTGAAAATATATAAATCCAAACACACATATATCGACCTTATTCCTTTACCTCTTTAAAACCTCGCGATTGTTGAATGTGTATTATGAGAATTCATGTAGATTGAAATCTCCCCCACACGTAGGATGTAGAATGAATATATTGTATTGTGAAACGGTGCTATATTTGTTGTGGGGTTGGACACAATATTATGTTTGTGCGTTTTAAGTGTGTACAAAAATTATGCCTGCCTGTTGAAGTACAACATGTAAAGTTATACAGAAAAATTGGGGTAACTGTAAATAAGCAAATAATCATTTTTTCAATAGCATTATACATATTATGCAGTAATTATTATTTATATTTTTTACAGCTGGTACTGTGTAATAAATCCTATGTTTTTTAACCACGATACCAACAACCCATAAAAACAACTGCTTTTCTTTCAGTGCAGAATACTGCTAAGTCAAAACAAACAATGTTTTTCAACATCTAAATTCTAAAACACACAAATTTCAATACAAATACTCCCGCACATGTTCGACCATATTTTTGCCACTCTTCCCCACAACCTTCACTCCGTTTCAATTTCGTCCAAAAACAAGAAAGTCGAAGTTATGTGCGGTTGATCAAGTGCGATACTCCCATCGGATCAAGAGCACACAAGACCAAAGGAAGTACATAACACCACATCGAACATAACAGCCAACATGAGAATAAAGTTTTCTTTAATTAAATGCGGCTAATTTTCTTCTTGTTTGTTTTTGTTTGACTTTTCTCCACATGCTTTTTGCGTCATCCGCACCCAGCACCACTCATCGCTCCCTCCCTTAAGCCTACATTTTCCAACGATGTAACATTTGCACCGGAAGAGAAAAACCGCACATAGATGACCATATTAATGGAATGAGACGATGAAAAGTTGGCTGCTCGTTGAATGATCGCACATAGGACGAAAACTTCTTGGGCCCCCATCCCCATATTGCAATTCTCAGCGGAGAATTCGACGAATACGTACGAGTAAGTACTCCATGTATGAACGTAATTTCTTCACCAGAATTTCATTTTGTGTAACTTTTCACGTGGAAGAGTGATGAACGTAATGTTACCCACAATAATGTGCATTCAATCATCAACACTGAAGCGTCCTTCATGTTCATCAGCACTTGCACATTTTATGCTTTTATTTATATAAAAGTTTAAACGACCGTGTGTGTGTGAATGTGTGAATCAATCACTCTAAAATGAGAATAATATTGCCATATTTTAAACGCGAAAATGAACCACGAAAATAATGGCAGTTCGCGAAAAAATTTAGTAATTATAAAAATTATGATGCGGGACTTTGTCAGTATTCGATAACTAAAAAGGACTACGCAAAAAATTTCGCTAATGATTCTTAAATTTTCCGCGCCAATATTTTATAACAAATGTTTGCCCTCTTATTACACTTAAAGCGGGAATCTGATAAGTGATAATCATTAAATTTGTTAAACGTAATTGTCATTAAAACTGAAATATAGACATATTAAAAGCGTGAAAAAATTTAATTAAATAAAAAAGAATTGCGGAAAGAAATTTAAGACTCATTAAAGCTTATAAATTGATAAATTCAATAATAATGCCAATTAAGGATTGAAAGGATTATTTTCGCGAATATTATCTACTTGGATCTTTATATTGCTAAATTAATTTCACCCAATGCGTGGAAGCTTCAAAAATCGGGCCAAAATAGTTATTTTGCATTTGCTTTAATTATATAAAGTATGCATATTATAGTAGTGGATTTTAAGTAAAAGTTTGTGCTGGGTATTTGTGTAGTTTTCTCTATAAATATAAAGCTGTCAAAACTTTGTTGGCTTAACCTATGCATTATGATAATATTCGAGATATAATTGTGAATTAACTCAATCTTCGAGTTTTATTCACATGGAAATGTCGTAAATTTTTAAACTTTTACATCTGCTCCAAGCACATGTGGCAAAAACTTTTATTTTAGAATGAATATTAAAATCAGAAAATATTGATTTGCAATCTCGTGCACATATACGAGTAATCTAGGAAGCAAGCAATAGGAAACACAATTCCATTCAGCAGGAATACCAACACTTATATAAAACATGGACTGTCCGGTCCGTTAGGTCAATATGTGTACATCAGGAAGAAATTGGCCAATACCCACACGTCTGCACTGCAACATGATACCAACATAGTTATCTGTTCCGTTCAATGGTCAGCTTTTCTGTTCTTTCCCATTTATATATTTAGTACCTCTTTTTTTACCCCATTTTTTCTATTCAGTTTTTTGTTATTTTTATTTTTTTAGTATGGGGAGTTCAAAGTCATAAAATAGCAAAAAATATTGAGAAAATTGGTGCTGGCAACCCTTTTATCGGTTTGCCTTTCTGCGTTCTTTTCTCTACTAACTATACATAAGTATAGAATAAAGAAAAGTAGAAGCAACAACGCACAAAAAAACGTAGAGGGTTGTTTTTATCTTGGTCGGTCCTGTTGTTCTTTTGTACCACTTTTTTATGTGTGTGCGTATGCGAAGTGTGTGGGTGCGTGTGTGTGTTTGCGTATTTCTATGAGCTAAATGAAAATGAAAACGACGGAAGGATATTTTTGGTGGAGGCCACCCTGAATAGAGTAAATAAAGTGAGCTGTCATGTTCCCCTATCGCTTTTTATTACTTTGTGTAATTTACATGAGCTTGGGGATGTGATATTTGTTAGCTTGAACGCACCATTTTTCCTCCCCGTTCTATCTCCATACGCTGCCGCATTTAAATGCGTATACACACGTCGGCCTTTTGTTGTCAGAAATTTTACCCTTGCCAGTGTGTTGTGTTGCACGAGTATAATACAGAAATTGTACACACGGGATGAAGCTAATCAATCAATCAATTACAATTCCACATTTAATGTGTGCATATGCGATGCGTGTGTGTGTGTGGAGTGTGTACGCGTATTACGCTGGTGATGTCAATAAATTGTTGCTTATGTTAATATGGTGCAATTAAATTACGTATGTGTGGTGTTCTATGTTATAGCGGACTTAATCGATGTTAAGTTGATTGGTTAATGTGAATAAAAACACAGACACTTTAATAATAGTTCTAATCAATTTTACTAATTTGAACAGTTTATTTACTCTGTAGTTTGTGAGCTTTTCGTTTGAACGATTTAGAGAATCACCTAGTTAATCGTAAACATCATTTTACCTATAATTGTTATCTAACCTAATCATTCAATTCAACAAAGTTCTTTCGTAAAGTTATTATTTTCATAGCTTTAAAAACTGAAATATTTAAAGTTATAAGCTTTAGTTAGCAACTTTAACAAAACATAAATAAAGCATACAAGAGAAATGCATAAAAAAATGTTAGATTAGGGACCAAATTTCTGCTACAATTCAATTTAAACCTCAAACTCATATTTATTCATAAATCTCCCATGAAAAAATAAATAAATTGCAAAATTCAGTAATATGATTTATTAAAAAAAATAAAATCTTTTATTATAACTAAACAGAAAAATATAAAAAAAATCAATGAAAGAAATAAAATGTATGTGGTGTGTTCAGAACGAGTAGGATGTGCTGTCAGATGTGGTATACGACCGCACATAAAGAAAATCCATGAGCCAATCTCAGCAGGGTGGAAAGTTTTTCGTTGAGTGCCGGTGCCAATGCTTTTGCATTACCATCAACAAACGCGGCGTGCACACCACCGCATACACTCATTGGAACATTTTGCACCAGTTAGATTTACCAGCTCTTTTTTTTCATTCTGCTTTTCCTTTTTCTTTTTTTTTTGATGCATAAATAAACGAGCAAAAGAGGAAGCAAATGGCTAAATTTATATATAAAATATAATAAACATAATATGCATTCAAATAAATATAGAGCAAACAAAAGGGTGACTTTTTAAAGCTTTGCTAAATGCGCTGCTGTGTGGGGTTGTGGGTACATCATAAGGATCACGATTTGGGAAATGGAATTTCAGAGAAGAGCTCGTTGGCTCGTATCATTTTATGATGCATTATCACTCACTTCTTATTCAATATTTGAACTCGTTGCAAGACCCTTTAGAAAAGTTAAATGTTTTCCGTTTCTTACAATATATTATGTTTATTTACTTGCAAATGCGGAAGCATTTATTTTTTATGTTCCACTGCTTGAAATGGTGCATAGTGAGAAAACTTTAAGTATTTTACTGCGCAGGAGTGAACCATATAGAAGAAAACAAATTTATCTTAAAAACAATTTACAATTAATTGAAATTTGTTTTAAAAGAAAATGCAGATTGCAATTTTATGAAATTTCTTTAAGAATATTTTCATATTGCAAAACAAAATTTAAGAAAAATAATACAAATTTGAAGCTATAATTTTCCATATTTATGATAGGAAATTGTTCGCATTTCAAATGGTATGCTGTATACAGCATAGTCTATAACAGTACCCAGTACCCGCACAGTACAAGTTTAAACATAGAATTCCTAGCAAAGAAAATCCCATCAACATTAATTTTCACTTTTCATTTTTCTCATCTACCTACATTCATAAAGTGCTGTTTGTTTGTATGTTGTGGTGGTTTCCTAGCTCTCACTAGACACACGAAAATGTTGAAAAATAATTGCTGTGAATTTTCTATCACACCCTCCCCGCTCTTGAATCGCACTCCCCACCCGAGCCACTGTTGTGTTTTTCACCCACACTCGATACAAATGCATTGGGAGGAACCGGGGTTGGGTGACGGGATGCACGAGAGCTAAACTTCACGCTGAGATAGCGCATCAAGAAACAAAATAGACAATGAAAAGTAAAACGTGGAGCATAGTAGAAGAAAAAGATGGATACGACGATGATGAACCGCGCTTTTACTTCTGTTTATTTTGTACATTTCCCTTTTTCCCTCCATTTTTCTTGTTTCAATGTACGTATACAGGAGTTTTTTTTCATGTTGCTGTTGTTGTGTGTGTGTGTGTAACCCCGAAATGGATGCAACCCGCACTGTGAAGTTGATAGCAGACTTTCCAGCGTTACATGAATAACGTATATACTCGGATTGTGTTCGTCTGGGGTGTGAAATATGCAAGTTTGTGTTTTTTAGGCGTGAGTGGGATGCATCATGCATTTGGTTATGTTGAAGGGATGACGAGGCATGGTTGCCACAATAAATAAAAATATTTGCAATTCCTGAAATACTATTTTTCATAACGTGATTGTTAAATAATCTGGTACACATGTGATAAATTGCATAAAGTTTGTGAAAATTATTATTCTAACAAATTTTTTAACGTTTGTTTAAGAACACGTTAAAAAGTCGTAAAATTTTCTATCATAAAAAGACATTAAAACAAAGAATATAATATTAGTACAATCCTATAAAAATATGTTTAAAAGCTATGGCAAAAAAAGGTGAAATTCCACTGAATCTCGCAATAATTCTCAAATTTTATTTAGCTTCTGCACTTTGATTGCCCCTTTAGTCATGACTTACATATTTTTAAGTTCAAAACGACTGTAACTCCAAAGCGCAGACAGAAACAACGAGCAGCAAAGTGTTGAAAAATGCGAAAACTGAAGGAAAGCTAGCAAAAGCAAACACAACCCTCAGTGAGAGCCAAAATGTTTTAAAACAGAACCAAAATGAGAAATAAGTTTAATATACGAGAGTGGTCGTACACAAGCTTACACACTCCCATACTGCATGCTGTCAAACGAGAAATGAAATAAAACAAACTTTTGCAAACACAAAAATATCTCCTAAAACACTAACGTACTCACACATCCTCAAACACAAACGAACTAACATTCCCACAAATACTTCACCAATAACGATAAAGCGAAAAATAACCAAAATGGATGCTCAAATGCACTAGCTGTAGCTTCAAGTCGAGCTCAGTTGCTATAGCTGCTTTCACTTTACGCTGCTGCACTATATTACGGTGCAATACCAAAGCGGAGAGGTTTCTTTATCAATCTTTTTGAGCAACCACCCCCGCCCTGAAACCCAACGAAAATTCATTTGCTTTTTACCATCCCGAACAAACACACAGACTTATTAAATGCGCTCGCAGTATATAGGGACCTCCTATATCTTATGCACTTTCATATATATAGGTACACAAACTGTGTGTGATATTAAAGCGCTGTTGGATAGACTCAATGAAGAGCATAAAGCGACTGCACACAAATGTGCTGAAACATAATATTATAATATGTATGTAGCAGTACGGGTATCTGAAACACAAACTCAAACCCATTGCTTAAACATTCACCCTTACAGCAAATGGCGGTGATGATGCTGTGGGGTGCGATGCAATTGGGGATGCATTTTCAAATAACCAAGTGTAAAAAGGGTAAAAATATGGGAATGAAAAGGTACACCCGTATACAGCAAGTCAGTGAATGAAAAAAAGTGGATTGAAAAATGCGGGACCATAATATATTTCACACACCACCTACATATATGCAAGCGAAATAGGGGGTGGAAATTATGAGAAGCGCAGCCATGAAGCAGCAACTTCGATGCAGTATGCACTCCCGCTTTTAAAAGGCGCACACAAAACCAGCTGTGCTGTAAAAATATATATTGGAATTAATGTTGAAAAATAGTCTCCACTTTTCCGGCCAAGTGTGCAGATTTTACGGCCAAGTGTTGGTACATATATTGAGTGTGACGTGTGTTGTAGCAAGGAATGGTGAGAATATGGTGCAGCATTTTTGTGTTCTATCACAGAGCGTCTATGTGTATTCTTTGGAAAATATCCCGCAACGTCTCATAATTGTTTGGGCAAAAATGTAAAATTTTTGAGAGAAAAATGTAAAAATGATTGTCCAAAAGGACGAGTGGTGAAAAGCATCAATGCATGCCAACATCGCCATACACGAGCATGCAAAGTGAACATACAAGAAGGACTTTCTTTTTTGAACTAGAATCTGAAGGTAAATTAATAGCAGTAATAATATGAAGGGTTTTGATGTGAAACGAAGTCGAAACATATAAGAGTACATAAAAAATGCTAGTCCTCTGGTTGACTGTTATTATATTAGATAATATGAGGATCCTTTCTTAAGGTTTTAAGGTTATTAAATTTAAGCCATTAGTACAGTTTCCAAATTCGCCACGACTTTAAAAGCTTGAACATTAACTGAAAATCTTAATTTGAATATCAGTAGACGACAATGGAAAAAATGGGACAACTGGACAATTACTTGTTCCTGTTTCTATTCCATTTAAGTGAATATATTATATATAAAAAACGAGACGTGTACTGCTTTAAAAGGCCTAAGTAAAGTCTACACTAAACCCTCAGTTTTTCTACAACCATTCCATTACCTACATTTTTATGTTTATTCTGTTCATCCTTAGATTTGGATTTATTCCTACTTTGTACAAATAAAACATCCCTGCGTTGCCATGAAGCAGATTGGAGCTTAAAGTTCCACAATACATTCGAATGTCGCAGGGAGAGGGGACAAACAAGTACGTACCAAGAAAAATCTGTTTCAACCACTTTCAATAAATTTTTATTTGTTTTGAAATGTTCCTTAAACAAGAACACGCAGCACGAGCCGTATGGCGAAGATGTGAAAAATGAAATAAATAAAATAAATGAATTGAGGAAAATTGAAGAAAATCTATGTCTACATCTTAAGGAGAGACGTTGCTATCGTACTTATCACTATGTTGTATACATACTTATATTATGGAGAAGTTGTGCCTACACACACACAAAAAGCATTTACTCTTTGGCCACCCTTGCAGCTATCGCCCTTCATCCCCCATCAATGCGAAAAGATTTACTTTATCCAACTTATAGTCTCAATTTAGTTTTGCTTCGCATTCCTAATGTCTTTGTTGTTTCCCTTTGATCATCGTTTATACACCAACACACACACACACACATAGTTACAAAAAACACACTCACACCCACACACACACACACACACGCCGACACACATTCCGCCCACTCTCAGCAGTCTTGTCGTCGTATACCGCTTGCGCCCGTTGCCCCAATTATATGTGAACGCTGTCAATTAACATGAGTGTGTGATTGTAGGGACAATTGGTGACATCAATTGCATACATCTAAATGTATATTATGCTGGTAGACGATTGCGATGAAGTCAGTGGGTTAATACAGTTAGATACTAACCATAACATATTTGTACATAGCAGTTTTGTTGAATAAAAAAAAGAAGAAGAAGAAGAAAGGACATAATATATACTGGAATGGAATTGAATGAATTGAAGCACATAACAAAACGCACACACCATGTAATAACGGCAAAAATGAAGATGACAATTTGCCAACGAAATGAGAAAAATGTGGAATTATGTTGGATGTACGAGGCGCTATGCCGATGTTAAAGAATTGTCGGAATGAAAATGAGACGAGGCGGCTGTGTCTTAACATAAAACAGAAATATAATATTACTAATGGGCATAAAGAAATGGACAGTGAGTTGCAGAGATCCAATTGGATAAGGAATATTTGCTGCTATATGTTTAAATTGCCTCTAAATGGCCTCTGAATTATAGGGCTGACCAATCTAATCAAGTTAAGCGCATTTATGTGATTGATTTCAAGCATATTTATCGCTATAATGCTGAAAGGCATTCTCATGCATTAATTTGCTTAGAAATTGCGATAACATTTTAGGAAATATTACTTAATATTTAATTGTTTTGCTTCCGGATGTGGTATTTATGAATTATTTTGGCATTTCTTTAAAGACGACTTTTTGTTTTATTAATTTTCACGCCAGGGTCTTTGAGATTAAGATAATACGACTCAACTGTAATAATTTTTATTAGTTTTAAAATAACAATTATATTGCTTAATTATTCTCAGAAATTTTGTTCTTAATGTTAGAGCCTGCAAGTGAAAGCTACAATTTTGTTTCAACGAATTCTTTGAATATTGCGATGTGCTTTTTGTTTTTTGAATTACATAAAGCTTAAAGAAATATAATATAATTCAAAATATCCAACATCCCAATTTTGAATTAAAATCTGGAACATAAAAAATTCGGGAAATATTTACTTAAATAGAATAATTAGAATTCTTCAAGAAATCTACCAAAAAGTTGTATTGAAAAATAACTTTAAAACAGAATACTCTCATTGTCCCGAACTGAAAATCCATATTGTTTATAATTTATTAGGGAACGTTGCCATTCAACATCGACCAAAATTTCAAAACAACATAAGTTTTCGAAATTGATAAGGAGTGGACAATTACGTCAAATTCCAAAAGTCATATTATAACATTATCAAATACATAGGTTTGTTTGGCAAAAGTGGCCAAAACTCTTTGTGACACAAACATTTATGTCTTAAGCAAGTTAAATCCATTCCAAGGTTAAAATGCTTATAGGGTGAATTTCCTCCCGCAGTGACATGCAACATAAAAAAAAAATGAATTCAGATAGATAAAGTCGAGCAGCTCTTTGCTGAAGCGAAATGGAGATGGTTGGGTGAATGGGGCTGCAGGGCGGTTAAACTTGTAAAAAGACGAACCATAATCTTTGTGACATTTCACTCGTTTATTTTTGCGACCAAGCTTCTTTTCTGTGTGCAGCAGCACTACTGTAGCGTGCTGAATGTATATGTTGTATAATGTTCGACTGGGTATGTTTCTATAGTTTACATACTTGAATACATACGTATAAATTTTAAACAAACACACACACACACACACACACACTTGCATCAAAGTGTGTTGAGCCAAGCGACTTTTATTCCATTCCTTTTATTTTTTTCTACCATTTTTATATGTCGTGCACCTTGCCCTTGCCGTGCACTCTTTTCCTGCATCCAATATTGGGAGGTATCCTTTTTGTCGTTGGCCAAAAGTTGCGAGCTTCTTTGAGCTTGCCGAGAGCACCCTCTTTCATTTCATTATTTCCCTTATCCTGTTCCATACTGTTAAGCTCGACAAGCAAATGTATAAGAACGAGATATTTATTGGAAAAGATGGAGCGCGCAAAGAGAGATCACTTTAAACGTTGAGTTTTAAGCATACGAAAATGGAGGGAAATGGAAAGTTTTTAAACGAAAAGTCAACGGCAAAAAAAAGCGCACACACACAGACACACACACACACTGACATCGAAGTATAGTAGAAGTTAACGAACACAAATTGATGTCATTTGGTGCAGTCATGTTTGAAACAGAGTTGAAGAGTGATCTCAGATCTGGGGTTTTCAACATATACCTATACAATGGCAACGAAATGCTTCAGCGAAATGGAAAAACTAATGACAAGTAAATAAAGCGAATGGCATTGATCGAAAACAATGAAGTGAATTTTTCTGATTTGTTATTTGTTGTTAGAAATCTTTGCTCGCAAAGCAAACACTGCGCACACACAGAAAATGAATGTCTTAAAACTTTTAATTTTTTGACTTGAAATGCAACGCACAAGCATTGCGATAATCAGGCGAAACCACCGTGGGATGAATGTCGAAATGTATACTTCATCTTTTATGGTTCTTCCTATAACCAGACAAACTCACTTGATTTTTCGTGCAGGATGTGTGTGGGCCACGAGGGTGCGATGGTTGGTGGTGAACAACAAAATGAATTAATTCTAGTCGTTCTTTGTTTTTTTTTTTTGTTTTTTTGTTATTTCACTGTGCGTATATTTCTGCAATCCTGTTTTTGGGTGTCATGTTTTCACTAGTGCTCAGCACAAAATTGGTCCATCCTTTTTGTGTTTTCTCTTTGATGTCGTGCGCTTTCACTGCGAGCGTTCGTCAGCAGTTTTCCACCGAAAAGCGAATATTTTCTCGCAATAACATGCAGAGAATGCAGAAGGAACCATGTTTTGACATGCGAGACTTAACGTTCGTTTTTGGATTATCCCCTCCATGCTTTATATTTGATTTTCACTCTATATAGTTAATATATAAGATGGCACTTGGACGATAAGTTTCGTTTTCTGTTGACGCGAGAAAATTAAAAGAAAATATAGAAAACGTACAGACTGGCTGCTATTAAATAGAAATGCTGATGGAAATAAATAGAGAAAGTGTGGATTGGGAATGGGGGGTGGGTTTGTGCTAAAACACATTTTCCAACATGATTACGTTTTCGGTGGCAATGTCAAAATTTGCTGCTTGTAAAGCTTTTACAATGAGACCGTGCTTCTTTATCGAGTTAATAATTAAATGGATCTCATAATCAGCTTTATGGAAGAATAAACTTGGTTGATTATTTAAGGTAAAACGGGAGAATGAACACGGGTCATCATAAGATTAATTTTCTCAATTCACTCTTATTTACAAAGGAAAAATACGTTTAAATGTTTTCAAATAGTAAATATGATGAGTTTGAAGAAAGTGCATTGCCCGAACTGAGTATAGCTAGTTAATTGAGTTGAGATTTAATTGGTGATCGAATTTTCGTAGTTTAAAAATTAAAAATCTTTTCATTTTTTTAATTTAATTATAGAAGGTTTTAAAAAAACTAATTTTTTCCGACAATAATAATACAATGTTTTCCTCATTCATCATGTTAGGGTTTAAAAGGCTTTCTTATTAAATACTTGTAAGCTTAATAATGCAATTTAAAAAATGCATGACGGGCTACAAAATTAATGTAAAATACTCTGCTGACACAAGTCCTTAAAAGAACATTTTGTTATTAAAAACGCCAGGGAAGAAATGTGGATTATACACAATATTGCATACAATAAACACAAGCAAAACGTACAGATCAAAAATTGCATTTCCACCCCACGAAACAAAAACAGTATTTCGATTACACATTGCAGGTGTGAATATTGGAAATTTAATAGCGCACCCCCAAAGGTTCAGACGGGAGGAAAAAACAAAACAAAATAAAAAACGTAACGCGAAAGATGTTCTCTTCTTCAGGAAAATGAAGAATGAAACCAGCAGAAATATACATAAATAAATATTCTTTCATCGTTAAGTGTATCAAACTCATGAATAATTCTAATTTTAATCAATACACTTTGAAGATAACATTTTTTCCATTTATGTGTCACCTTGTGAGCTCCTGGCGCACCCCTCGCTATATTTTACTGCTTCTTATTCTTTATCGTTTTATTTTGCTATATGCCACCGAACGCGAGACGCCAACACACAATCATGGCTAAAGTGTACATGTTTTATTTCAGCGTGTGCGATGAGCACATATTGAAAAGATATTTCAATTTGTATTATGGATAGATAGATAGATAAATTCAAATATACGTAGACATGCGAGTGTGTGTACGCGTTTCCACATACAGTTCACAAGAAATAAAAGGGAAAAAGCGTGTGAATGGGGAAACAGTGGAGCAAATGTGGAGGGTTGGAGGTTCCAGTATGCACATTTTCCATATTTTATAATAATTTATAAACGTACCAAGTGCTTGTAAATCATATCTCATTTTTTGAACCCTATAACGCAACCCCCTTACAAGTAGTACGTAATATATTGAAGTCTGTTGGATATAGCAAATCAAATAATATTCGCAAAATTGATGAGAATGAATGTATGAGTTGCGTTCACGTGCTACCCCAGAGTGTCAAAGATGATTGTAAAAGATTTTTTTTTTTTTGAGGAATTTTTTCCTTATTTTGATTAACTGTACAGTGTACAGCTTCACTTCATCAGAACGTATGAGGTTAGAATTTGTGCTCGTACTTGTTTAATTAAATTTGTTACAAAATGAGAAGTTGGCTGATTAAAACACCACAGCCCTATCAAACATTAATAATGTGATTAAATTACGTACAGAAAATACAATAATAAAATTTCAAACGGTTCAATTTAATTTCATGCCACTAAAACAAATATTGTCAAAATGATGTGACAACAATCAGACACATCCGTTGATTTAAAAACCCCACGCGATAACATGATCATAATTCACAAGTGGGTGGGATTCACGAACATCAATACATTATTAAAAATCTCAACAAAAAAAAACACCCTAAAACAAGGGTCACCTCAGCGAAATAATTGAGGTCATACCGCACGGATTGATGGATTTTACCTTGCTTATTACTTGTGCTATTAAGTTGCTGCTGTTGACATTGTTGCTGCTGTTGTTGTTGCTGTTGCTGCTGTTGTTGCTGCTGCTGCTGCTGTTGTTGCTGCTGTTGCTGTTGTTGTTGTTGCTGTTGTTGCTGCTGCTGCTGCTGCTGTTGTTGCTGATGTTGCTGCTGCAGCTGATGCTGTGGTGTTGTTTGTTGGGTGTGTGTCGGATGGATGGCGAGGAGTTTGGCTTCAGGTGGCTTATGGGGTCCGACTGCCAATTGTGGTGCACCGAGTGCAGCCATAGTTGGCGCCGGCATCATCAATGTTGACATGGCCAACATTATTCCACCGGGCTGTCGATAACGACTCTTGTTATCAAAGTAATTCAATGTGGCCTCGATTGTGGCGGATGATTTTCTCTTTCTTGAAATAATTTTCAGCGCTATTTCTCACACACTTGGTGTCGCGGATAGTTGATGATTCAGCTGGATGGTAGTACTATGATAGGATCGTTTTGGCCGTTTTCTTATTTCTTCTTAAAGTGGAGCACAAAATTCAACAACTCTTTAAAAACTCTTTTTTATCGAAAATTTTTACAACAAAATTTGATCACGATAATTTTGATAATTATTTTTTAATTATTGCTCTATACAGAGAGCCGTTAAAAAATGATTGTGAGAATTGGTAATCTCCCTTTTTTTTAATTGAACATAATACCGAAATTAAATGAATAATTCGGAAATAACATGAGCTGCAATCTTTTGCGGAATTAACTTCTTTTTTTTTTGTTTACTTTCGAAAAATACTATAAAAAGGAAATCATTTCAATATTCAAATAATTTTACTATTCAAAAATTAACACTTAGATTAGGACGATTTGATGTCCTTGCAATTAACGAAAGCTGGTCTTTGTGTAAAATTGAACTAAGTTGCTGTACAGCCGAGTAAAAATCAGCTTTTTTGCTCACAGGTATATTGGCATCATTTAGATGAATTATAACGTAACAAATAGTCAACCGTAATAAAAATTAATTAAATATGATTGCACTTAAAAAAAAACAACAATATTTTCACTTGTGTATAACTTTTTCACCTGCTTTTAAGTCAGTTTCTGATAATTTCTGAAAATCATTAAATACATTTTTTTTAGAAAGTTTAGATTATGAAGGCAATAAAATCAGAAAATAATTTATCAGTTAATTAAAATTAAAAAGCGTGACAAGCTTCTTAAGGATTTATTTTAAAAAAAACTTTAAATAAGGATAAGTTAAACTTTGCAAAACCCAAAATTATATGAAAAAATGAATTGTAATAATTTCTTTTTCTTGAAGTAAAGTTAACAGGTAATTTTTTTACTATTATTTTGAACATTTTGGAAAAAAAAGAATTTGAAATTTAATAATATTAAAGGAAATTTGATTGGCACAATAGAAGGTATGTTTGAAGTAGAAGCCATCCAACATTTAAAATGAAAAATATTAATTAAGGAACTCAGATATGAAAGTAGTTAGACTATTTGAGAATTGCGTCACTTGAGATAAAAAAATTGGCGTCACTAAAACAGACATAAAAATAACATTTTTATTTTCTTAAAATAAAACGTTTTGAAACTCGTAACCAAGAGTACAATAATTTAACATTTACAAAAGCATTCAATTTGTCACGCTTAAAAACAAAACAAAACAGAACAATAATAGAATTAAGAATTAGCCACACACAACAAACGGCAGTTATATCCTAAAAACGCACTAAACAGAACAAATTAAAACACACGTACTAACCGTAAGACGGACACTGCTCTAACTGAAAAGCACAACACAACATATTCTCAGTGGATAATGTTTACATCACCGTGATCCTCGGCGGTTCACTTTTTCAATGCGCATGTGCGACATTTGCCGATGGGTCGTTACAGCAGACAGAATGCGAAAATCATACACATTGGGAAGACTTGTTTGTTATAAGTAAAAAGGAGATGGTTGTATTATGCGTGATGGCAAACTTTCCCCCAATGTCATGACGTTTCCCCAAAATACGTTCAGTTTTATGTATAACGATGGCTAAACGAAATAATATTCCACCCCTATTCAAAAGCTCTACTTTCTATACCCCTTGCGAATTTTGTAAGAATTTTCTTATCGTACAGAAATATTTCTAAAAAAGTTTCAGGACCTAAAATCGTGGTGCTTGTTTGAAAAAAAAAATGACTTTATTTATTTCGTTGAAGTTCATGTTAACGATTTTGTTAACTTTAATTAATGTTAAGGAATGTTACTGACATTTAATAATGGAATTTTATTCTCAATAATATTTTGAAGTGAATTGCATCGCACATGGCATCCAAAATCCAAAATAGGGGAAAACAATGATAACCCTCAGATAAATTGAATTACATTGAGTTTTACTCCTCCAGGTTAAGGAGAAGCTGTGGTGAATATGACTCATCAAAATGCGCATGTTTTCGATATTTTATAAAAACAAGGAAGGACATAAGAGTGGGAAATTTGTATTATAAGTTTAGGAAAAAATTTCCCTTGAATGAACGAATATCAATAATTGTTTCATTTAATTTAAATAACAAATAACTGAAATATTAAAACTTTTTGCAAAGGAGATCTGTCCTTGCCTTATTATTTTAGCAATAAAAAAAGAAATACGTTCCTTTTAAATATGCTATAAATAATTTTAAATTAAATATACACATATTTCGAAATAATTTCTAATTTAATTATTAAAAATTTATGAATCCCTGATTTTTTCTTATCGTAAAAGAATAAAATAAAGAAGTCTTTATATTTAACACTGGTTATAAATATTTAAAAACGCGGTTTAAAAATTGCAACACATTTTGATAGCTGAACATTTTGTGCCTTTTCGTATCAATAAATTTGTTTAATCAACAGGTTTAAATTTTAAAGCAAAAATTAAAGTCTGTAAATAACTTAAAATTAAGAAAAAATCATTTCAAATAAATCCTAATCAAAAAATTCAATGAAAGTAATCAATTTTTTGTTATATACTTACAACTATAAGGTTTCGGGAGATTTCCTGAAAACATTTAGCTTTAATATTATATATCAAAGCGCTTAAAATAAATACACAAGACAACAGCAACGACACATATTGTCATAAAATGGACGACACTTTTTGTTTATATGCGCATACAATATTAATATAACTTTATTAAATTATCTATAATCTATTTCCAGGAGCGCACTACAAAAGCTATCAATTACTCAGACATATCTTCTTTTAAGAAGACTATCCAGTATCGCATAGACATTGTGAAATTTAACGGATATAATTTTACATATTAAGGAACCCCGTCATCTCTTGCCTTCCGTTGCCATTTCGTCATACATATATAACAATGTAGGTGCATAATTCTCGCAATATTAAGCGATGTCGCACATTTTGCTCTCAATATTTCCACAGCACCCCTTAACGTTATACACAAGATCCTTATGCTATAAAAAACGGTGTGGGTGGTATGGCATGGGGGATGAAGAAGGTGCAGAGTGAAACCGATACGAAAATTGAGCGCGAAAATTTATTACCGTATTTATTTGTAATATGTTATCGAATTTTCGTTATTATTTTCGCCTGTCTGTTGTTTTCATAGCCTTGTTGAGCTGACTCCCCCGGCCCAAATTCATGCGATGCCATCTCAAAATAGAGTTTTGGTACAAAGTATATCAACAACGAGGGAATGAGTTTAGATTTACCATTTAATTAATTGTAATAATTAAATTATTTTTCAGATTCAATTGAGTTGTTAAACAAATAGGGGTTTTTATTAATGAGATATTTTTTCCACAATTAAAGCAAAAATCAAGAACTTATTGATGTGCGTTTTTGTACAATAAAAACACATGAATTATGGCATTAAATGCAACAAGAAATATACGAAGAAACCACTTAACATTAATTTAATTCGGTCCTGCATAATCCACCCAAAAAAGGACTATAATTTAAATATGCAAAAAGCAAATATTTTATTATGAAAATTTGAAAGCAGACAAGATAAAACATTCGCGCGGGTAAAGTGAGTTGAGTAGAAAAACGGCACCTTTGAGAGACAAGTGTTGTCAATTGTTATACCATTGCAATGCAAAACAACCAACAATAACGTTCGTATATTCCTTAAACCGGAATAATATCGATATACGAAAGCAATTTTCCACGCACAAAATACCACACCATATTAAAATTCCCAATTGAATGTCTATCAATCAAAATGGTCCGCATCCCAGCTTGCTACTGTACCCCACATAATATTATACAGAATTAAATAAATAAACACATGTGGATCGCTAAGCATCGCACTACACGCTGCAGTATCCTTGTAGACTGCTGCTACAACCGACACGCAATTATTTGATGAAATATAAATAAATTCGCATTGGATGGTAAATATTCATCCATATATTTATGCGATGGTGAGTTCTACACTTGTGTGTTATTGTGAGAGAGTGTGTGTATCTCGTCCTATCTGCACTGTGGGATACATCACCAGTAAAATGTGGGTACACACGGCAATTTGGGGGGAGTGAGTGAGGGTTTTTTTTTAGGTGGATGGAAATGTGCGAGATAAATAAATAAATTTCAATTCACCTGGCGGCCATTTGCTTGGTTTTGAATATTTCATATAAATGTTTTTTTATGATTTTCCCGAATCAAAATTGAATAAGGGGAGCACAATACCACCACACGATACTCACGTATGATGGGTGGGTGGGTACTGGATATATAATATGTTATATAATATGTATTGTAATGCCCGCACTCCATCGCATGAACATTCATGTAAATAATTTGGCATCATGCAACATAAAACAATTTCAAAATACATGTTATACTCGTAAGTGAAATTGTTGTTTTGTTTATCAATTATTTTATGCATGATCTTGATTATTGAATGTGTTATTGTTTGTTTAGGGACGTAGCAATATACCGTTAAGGTATGTTTATGATTATGTGTTTTTTTTTTTACGTGAATGAGAAAACAAATCTCGAATGTTTTCTTTTTATTTATTCTTTGAATTAACTTTCTTGTTTATAAATTAAACTACATTTTTCGATTTTTCAACAATCAACTATTCAAAAATATGAATTTTTTCACTTTATTTATTTTGAGTTGCCTTTATACATTTCCTGGCAGCCCCACAAAACTACCAACCTATTTTTAATTTACACACGACATTTGGGATTCCGAATTTTTCGAAAAAGGGTGTCATACTTGTTCAAAAAAGTGGATAAAATGTGCAAATGTACATCTGTCCGCCCGCGTCGTTGCCATCGAAATATCTCAGAAATTAAATGATATGGATTTACATGAAATTTTTATGTAAAAAAAAAAAATTAAAAATAAGCATTTTTTTATTCATATATGCATAACGTAAAGAAAATATTTTTATTTTCAAAATCGAAAAATTCAATGTCAAATTTTTGATATCTTCGAAACGCTAAATATTTTAGAAAATATTTTTTATTATTCCTATAAATATTTAGAAAATAAGAAAATTTTCTGAACATTTCAAGGTCAAAGTTTGAGAACTGAAGGTCATACCTTCAAAATAAAAGTAATTGACAAACTGTTTGTTCCAGGGTATTATGATGTTTCACATTATAGGAAATCTCAATAAAAATACCAATTTTGGACAAAAAAAAATCCAAGGTGATTTCATATAATAAACTGAAAGTCTTATAATTAATTAATTAATTCATATAGTTAAGCTGTAGTGGAATATAAATTCACACCTTGCTCTTCCTGCGATATATTCATTTAGAATGTAAATGATTATTTCATGAATTTCTTAATAAGTTAAAAGAACCACATTTAGAATTGAAACATCACTTTAAATTAACATTTACAGATTAAAAAAAAATACTGCAATAATTTCGCATGATTTGAATAATCCAATAGCAAGACAATGAATAACTCCCACTGTATCTCACCCATAAGTAGTAAAAGCCTCAAAATTAGCAACAAATTTAACTGCTAAAGCAGAGTGATAAAGATAAGAAGAAAAAGAAAGATATAAATAAAACAGAAAAATGAAAACAAACGCAATAATGAAAACACTTTTAAAACCAACACGAAATATATCTCTGAGGAACACGAAAATTTTCACAAAAGAAAATAAAGAAAAAGCATTTCTGTTGTGCGATTCATGCAGCGAGAAAACGAACAGCTAATAGGAGTGTACATTTACCGTTGTATACTCGCGTACTCTACTCGCATATACATGTAGGCTTGCACAGTGACCGAATGGGGTGGTGGTGGTGGTGATGGTGTTGGCTATGATGATGATGGGAAGGGTGTGATATGGTGTTTTGCTATTGTAAAAAAAGGCGCACGAAAAGCAGCCAAGCTAACAAAAAAGAAATTATCTATACAGATAGAAGAGAGAAAATAAACCTTCAAAATAAATTTAACACATCTGCATTGCACAACAATAATAAAAGGGAACCACACTGTTAAAATGAACTGCTTGCGCTGCTGCCTTTTCTCTTATTGTTTCATCCAGCATTTTTGTGTTTTCCGTTTTTAAAGTAATTAAAAGAGATAACGAACTGGTGAGAATGGCTGCTGTTTTGTCTAGATAATCTTCGTTTAGTAACACACACAAACACACACTTTGTGAGGAGTTAAGGCCACTATAACTATACATTTAGAATAGGAAAAACACGGGAATAAATCGTTTTCGAAGCAGCTGAATGTGTATTCATTGCATGCGGCAAAGCTCTGACGTTAGGGTGCAAGGGTGCAAACTTATAAACTTGTTAAAAAAGGAATACTCAAAGAGGGTATAGTTTTTAATTAATTTCAATTAATTTATTGTGGTGTAACTAAGTGCAATATTAAATTGAATTTAAATTTTTTTTTGTAAATATACATTCTGTAATTCAATTAGCAATTATTTTAAAATAAATAAATAAAAATTAATCATTGGTGATGAGTGTTATTGCAATTGTTCCACCTTTGTTAATGCAAATAACTAAAAATCAACAGGAAACACAAATGTATTGCCCCAGGGATTCATTTCAGTTTCATATGGGATTTGCTGTGTACCTCGCAGGTAATCCATGAGTGTAAAGCAAAAATGTTTTACTCACAACACTTTATTCCAATAAAATTACAAACTCAACACAGCTACCAAACCCCAAAAAAAAGCACAAAAAATTTAATTCTGAAATTAATTAATTATTTTTTCACTCGGTTTGTCCCATCTCGTCTCTAAATTATTGCGTTTGTACGCCCCAAGCTCTACCTGTCCAAAACACAAACGCGCACGCACATTAATTTATTTGTCACCTGTCTACTCCACAACGCAATACCAATGTGGAATTTTCAATTTTCTAAACCGTCCCATGAAAATCTAAGCACAGACACAAGCACACACACTGCAGCGAGCGTTCTAACAAATTTCATTTCACATCCCTATGTCATAGTTAGTTACATTCTGGTATAGGTATATGTGGAAACAGATTAACATACACATGTCGCTATAACGTTTCACGCTTTCTGTGTAGTTTTTATGCGGATTTTGGGGTTTTACCAAAATTGTGTATCCCTCTTCTTTTTTTTTTTTGTTGCGGAATGTTTCTTAATTCATGCATTTCTTTTGTGAGTTTCAAATCCACAATCCACATTCATTGATTACGTATTCATTGCAATGGCTAGAAAGTATAAAGCAACATATAGCACAGCAACAACTAGTCTGCAGATGAATTGCATCAGGTATAAACGTACATCCAAAAACGGCACAAGGAATACTTTATGTCCTTTTAATTCATCCCATATACCAGCCATTTCGAATGCGGCACCTCTTGCGCAATCGAATTTATATGCCTTCTGGTATAAACTACCAACTTCAATGCACAAACGCCTTTATACCAATGGCAATACCCTCCAGAAAGCGATTAGAAACCTCTTCAATACTTAATCAATTCGGCAACAATAAAACACATTCGCAGCCGCATGTATTGCAATCGCCAAAACGCAGTGATACACACTCGTACACATTGCAACGTATATAAATTGAGCCCCAATGGCGTGAGAGTGAACATGAGATGAATTAACACACGATGACCAAAGCTTTGTCCACATTTCGCTCCCGGTCATAGTCATCCATCGGCTCTACACGTTTGTTCACCATCGGAGTTAAATGCATGTGTGCACAGCTCAGGAAAAATACGTGTATACTGTATAGCCATAATGCTTTTGTGCATAACTTTGGAATGGTCAATATAGGGGATGGGGGTGTGCTATCTATCAGTCATGAGTTTGAGAAATGGTATTTTAATTTTTTCTTTTTTTTTTTGCATTCCGTATTGTGCTAGTTTTTACAGCGCTTATTTAAATTTTCTTCATTAAACTAGCGGAAAAACCCGTGTCCTGTCGGGCACACATGTTGTTTTAAATTAAATTTTTGGAATTTTTTTACAAACCTCTATATTTTTTAGCATTTTTTGTGGATCATTTTCGCGTTTAAAATATGTTCATGGTGACTTCCCAAATGCTGACCAATTCCTGAGTAAAATTTCATACACACACGGTCATTTAGCTTTAATCTAAAGCTTTTGAGAAAAAGGACATTTCAGTATCAATGGATATTTATCGAAGTTTTCAACTTAACTCATACAGTTACATACTAAACAAATTATAAAATGGCGATTCCTATACGGGGCTGATGACGTTGATTAGGTGGTACAAAAGCATAAACCCATCTCTCCCTCTTTACACACACACAACATGCCCGTACATGTGAACCACGTCAGATTTGTCGCAGCCTATTTTGCATAATTCTCTCGGATTATTGGTCAAAGCGGCTCCTCCACCAGGCACCCATTTTATCCCATGCCGATAAACCCATATGGTGAATGGTGGAGCAGCACTGCATAACGTATGGACTATGGAGGGAAAAAAAATCGAAAATATTTGCTCCCATTTCACTAAACCCTAACGCCACGTTCTAGTCGCCGATGCATGCCTCGCGCTGTTCTGTGTGTTCCGCCATATATGTGCATTATGCATACATTCTATATGCATCTAGTTTATCATGATGAATGAAATTCATTGCAACCAATTTGTTATTTTGCAGCGACATCAAAATGTTCAGTTTAAAAAAAAAAGGACATAGGGGAGGGTGCAACAGCACCGACAACCGATCGGTTGAGGATTTGCTTGTGCATCAGCTTTAGTATAATATGTACGGTGCACATGTTAAAATATAGTTAGCAGCAGACAGGATGGCCTACTCAAAACATAACGGCATTAAAAAAAAACTGCACCCCTACACCTTTTTTTATTTTTGTACCTTTGCTTGTTTGTGCCGTGTGCGAGGTGCATTTCGTCAAAGGGGTCGAACGGGGGCAATTTGAGGTGTGCAAGGAATTGAGGTAAAATGTGCTATAAATATATGGGTAAGTAATTTTTATGTTAAAAAATATTTTTATAATAAAAAGTATCACGATACAGCAGCAATATAAAAATATGCTTGTTGATCCTTTTGTCATACAGCAACGGACAACATTTTTTATTTCGAATTGCACATTTTTGTAATAATAAAAATATATATTAATAAATTTTAAATGGACGGAAGCAGCATTTTCCTCTTTTCCCTTTTGTGTCGCTCGATTTGTGCAATTATTAAACTGTTATTTTTTGTTCATTATGATATAACAAGTTCATATTTTTAAAAGGCATTTCAGAATGAATTTGTATACAAATCCTGTAGCTTTTGAAACAATTTCCGTTCTAAATTTTGAAACATGAGATTTGCTCTGCATCATTGATAAATGTTGTATATTGATCATGGATTATGCTTCAGTTGTGTGCTTCCTACAACAATTTTGCGACCCATTCATTGAATTAATATGTAATGCGTTTCAATGGAAAATCGTGTGAGAGAGTTTACAACAATTGATAAACATTTGTTGTTGTTTTAACTAAGCGGATTTAATTTGGTACTTTTTTTTTTGAAACTGCTTTTTATAAGGGCATTAAGAAGTAATTTATAGTGATTCCACTGTAATATGTGTTATTTGAATTTATTATTTAAATGATGCAAAAAGGATTTTTCAATGCGTATTTTTTGAGAATTAAAATGCTTTCCAAACAAAAAACATAAAACAATTTTATAAACACTTAAATTTTAAAGCTGCAGTAATTGATCGCATTATTTTAAAGGCAACGAAAATCCCACAACATTCAAACCACCATCAATCTTAATCACACATTAACGACGAAAAAGGACATTTAAAAGCTTAAAACTGCGCAAAAGAAACACTCTTTTTAAACTTCTCGCTTTTAGTCCTTAACAAACAATGTCGTTTTTCAAATTAAGACACACAATATGAACATGGGCCATGAAAGTTCATACATAAAACACTGAAGGCAATAAATATTATCACAGGTGATAAGCATATAGAAGATCATTACCCGTGTGTGTGCATGGCGTGGTGTTCACTGTTCGCGTTGAATAATAAAGAGTAACGTTTTACGTAAGGGGCTAGGCTATATTATGGCTGCAACTTAACTTATTTGTAACATCGCAACAGCTTTTGTTATCATTTTAAATTTTGCGTCGGAAATTCAAGCGGCTTATGCACGTCTAATAAATTCCCGATTTTGTTTATACATTAACAATTTATGGATTTTTGCGAGGCCATTTATCTATGGTAAAACACGTTTTCCGGATTTTCACAAAATTCATAAACATGGCTTATATCGATAATTGAATTTTCTACAAAAATTTATTAAATCAATAGCTTATGGCGGATGTGGCCATATTTTAATGCTGCATAATAAATAAATACAAAATAGCACGAAAACAAGACTTAATGCAACATTTGTTTGAAGGTCTGAATAACACGTGTGTGAATAAAGAATATTATTTAAATAGGCGTGCTTGCTTAAAAATCTTTAAGAAATTCGTTTTATAAAAAAGCAAATAGAAAAGCCTTTTTGAAAAATTATCAATTTGATAGTGCTCAAAATGGTTTGCTTTCGTTAAATATGAATTGATTTGTGGTTGAGGAAACCTTTTTAATATCCGTTAGATTTTATAACAATATAAACTTCCCATAAAATTAGAAGTCATTTAAAACGATAAGTACAGTTATATTGAGCTGATAGTCAGACTCTTATGTCTTCGTTTTTCATCATCACCTACGAATTCCATGAATTAAGTTAGCTGTGAGAATTCATGTTAAAACAATCGAAATAAACAGATCGTACCTACATACCGAAATAGAGAGACAAGATATGGCCAATCTGCACTCGTAAACGAAGGCCAGCTGTTGCCCATAACATTTAGTGCTTTCACTGGCCACCACGCTCAACCCACCATACCATTTTCAAAAGACAAAATTTTTCACATACGAATGCCTCGTTCCAAAATCAAACTGTCTAAGATATTTCCTATTTCCTTGTCGCCTTTTCATTATTTATAATACAGTTAGTGCTTTTCGCACAATACACACAAAACCGCACACATGTCCACGCTTACACATATACTGTGCAAATTTAGCAGTTGTTCATATTATAAAGTATCCCTCCTGTGTGTGGACCGTGGTCGCCGCTTTGTACCATCCCTTTACCGAAATGGATTAAATGGATTTCCTTGGATTCTAATTTTTTTTCTATCAGATTTCCTCATCGCAAAATTTTTTCTGCTGACTTTTGCACCAATTTTCTTTATTTTCTGCGTCCACTTTAGTCTGCTTGCTCTTTTATATTTTTCGTATGTTTTTTTTTTCTCGTTTGTTCGCAATTTCCCTTGCTATACACTACACAGATTCGCCATAGCTGATAAAGCTTCGAACAGAAAATTGAGACGACAATGTGCCGGACACACTGAAATTGAAGCGTAAAATAATGAAATGGCAAAATTGGTAATATTTATTTTTGTTGCGCTTTTTTATTAGTTTTTTTTTTTTTTGTTTTAAATGAAATTCCAGATGCATGTGTAAAATATTGAGAAGGGAAATGAAGCTTCCAATAGCAATTTAAGACGTTATAACGGTGTTTAAGTTGTAACTACCAGCACAGCATTGAGCATTTTCAGTTTGGGGATATGAACTTTTTGAAGGTAAAATCTTTGACTATGAAATAGCGGCAATAAATTTTTGTGAAATTGAATGGAAAATGAAAATTAATTGAATTCGGATGTAGTTAGACGTATGCATGCAAAAGTGCAGCGGTTGCGTATTTTTTCACTGCATTGAGCTCATAACTTTTAAGACTTTTGTGCTAACTATTCATTTAATTGAACGAATTGGCAGTTTTTGTGTTTAGTATTTGTGTTTATGGTGCCTATATTTGAATGGTGATAAAGCTCATAAATTATTTGGTAAATTAGCCATTCAATTTCGTTTTAAACAATTTCGTAAACAAAATTTGTGAATTGGGAATATTTAATTTATAGCTGCTTTTATTGAAAATTATTACCAGTGCTACTATTTACCGCAAATAAAAAATAATGAAAGTGTTCAAATAAGGTTTGTTTTGTTTAAAATAAAAATTTCTAATAAAGCTTTGTTAAATTTAAAAGCTTAAGGTTGTTTCAAACTATTAGTTTTATTACACATAACTAATTAATCCCGCGTTATCCATTTTGATAATAATATTAGAAAATAATTGTATCAAGTAAAAGCAAATATAATCCTTTCAACCAGAAACACCATCAATTGAATGTGCATTAAAACCTCCGTCAAACTTGTTTCTGGGTTGCCACATTCTAAACACATGATTACAACTACACCTTAAGCCCATTTGCATAATATTTAATAAAAACGTCAAAATAGACCATATTCCCTTGCACATTATGTGAACAGCGTTTTTTTTTTTTATTAAATGAATACAATAACTTAAGTGCATGCAGTGAAAATGCGGTGTTCATGAAGACACACACACACAGAGTGTGATGCTCCCGGTTGGTCATGTCTTTTTTTACCACCCATAACCCACCCCTCATCTCTCGCAAAAAACCTCATTTTCACAAGCGAAGCAGAAAAAGTAGCATCACCCCCTCCCGCCGAGCGTTATACAAAAAAAAAAGTGAAAAAAAATCTAGCAAAATTAAGGGGTTGAAAAAAAAAATTACACACAGTCGTGGATACAAAAAATCTGGACAGTCGGAATAAAGAACCACCGGAAAATATTAGAATAACACAGAAGCTTAATTCAAATAAATGGGCAGTCGGTTTTTGCTGTGTCTCCGCACTGTGTGTTGCCCATATAACTAGTACACAAACAGTGGCCGCAGTTCATCGTCGTTGAAATCCTGACCCCTTTTTTTTTGTGTGTGTTAACCCGACGAAATGTACACATACAGCTGAAATTGTTATACACATATTATATATATATATATAAAGTTATAGGTACAAATGGAATCCGCCCGACATGTCCGAGTGTACACACCAGAGCGCAGAGAGGTGAGATAGATGGCCCAAAATGGTTCAGTAGAGCCAGCATTACATTCATTTTGGAACTTGACAAATTTAATGAAAAGCAGAAAGGAAATGAAACAAGTGAAGCAGGAAATGCCGGTGAGCTTTATTTGCTAGCCTTGTTCGGTGCCCATATATATCCCACGATGCACTTCCACACCCATATACCCGTAGGCTGGAGCAACATATATATATGTAATACATTGTGCGGCATCGTGGTGACACTCGTATATGCGCGCCTTCTGCACTTGTTGTGGATATACATATAACATATAACTATTTGAGACCGATGGAATTCCTTTTGGTAACATCCACATCGCACTCACGGCACCACAGTCCACACCAATTTACATCCCACACACTCATGATATGTCCGCAATATGTATTCGAATGGCATGAGTATATCGCTGCAGTAACGCGAAATTGTCATTTCAACTGGGAATGCTTTTGTGAACCGGGATGAACGGTATATGCATGTTATTTTGCACACACACAAAGTACAGTATCTATATTTATAATATAGTGTTTTGTGCATTTAGGATGCAATTCTTGCGGAATTTCGGATGTGCATAAGCCAGGACATTGACGTGTAGCGAGCACTTCGTGTATGCGCGCTGTCTCGGTGTCGCATTAATCTACTGGACGCCTACCCTGACGCTCGTACTGACCCATGCATTTTTACTTGAACCAAAGGGGGTGTGAAAAGCCATGTATTTAAATCAGCCACATAATTTATTCGAGAGTGTATTCTGATCTATACTTTCACTAAATAACCGCATCATGAAGCGCCAGAGGCTTACCGCGTTTGAAACAATCAAATGAATTGAAAACAGTGCGGGAGCCTCAATTGACACTTTTTTTTTTTTTAGTGCTATTTCATGAAATAACCCCCTTTAATTGAAATCAATTTAAAGAGAGAGGAATGCGGAGGGATAAAAGAATTGTGTGTGGATGTGAATTGCGAATGGTGCCACAAACGCTTTATGCACACTGAGTGCGGAATGCATGTGCATCAGGGTGCGTTCCTATATAATAGTTATGCTTTTATGGACAGCTTCGGTCATCCTGAAACGTGGCGGCTTCTATCAAATATGTGGTTGGAATCATTGTGTCCGATTGGTGGCCATTTTATTTTACACCGAATTGCATCCGATTTAATTTACGGTTGCCCCTATAATATGCTGATGTGAGCTGTTAGAAAATGCGATTTACCATTCCGATAGATTGTGAATTTAGATTGGAATTTTTTTTTTTTTTAGAATCGTGGGAGTGTTGGAAGCAAATTTTGAATGAATTTTGATGTCCGCAAATGAATGTGTGGTAATAGAGTTACATAAATGCAATCAACAAACTTTACAATTACACAATCAATTTTTTGTAATTAGGTGAAACATTTTTGTTGAATTTATTGCAAGAAAAAACACATACGAAATCCTTTGAGATCAATTAATTTACGTTTTTAATGAACTCACCATATTATAATAAGTTGGAATAGTGATAAGAGCGTTGTATATCTTATTTGTATACTATATCCAATTGGGTTATATAAATTCTCGCGTTTTCGACTTTTTCTGAGAAAATTTAGTAATGCAGATACGCGTCCAAAAAAGTAGTCTACAAAAAATGTGTAAAAGTAAGTTAAGCGTCTGACGCTTTGTCATATATCAGAAACTACTCGGCCAATTTGTGTGAAATTATTTTGTACTTTATTAAATTAACAAATAACAGTATTTTTCCCATTTCAGGTGCACCAAAACGAAATTATGTCAAAAAATGAGTAATAACAAGTTAAAAAGCTGAATTTTCAAGGTCATGTTTATTTATAATGACAAATATTCAAAACTGTTTGTTTTTATTACTACCAATCTCACTGAAAAGAACAGTTTTGTAGAAAATATTAACGTTTATAATATTTCAAGGTCAGATCTTCCATACCTCAGAAACATTTTATTAAAATGTATTTTAACAACAGTCATTTATAAATTGAGACCTCGCTCTCCCTGCCATGTAGGTTTTTTTTTAATTGCGTGAAAAATATTAAAATACAGAGTTTAAATATTAAAAAGGGGCAGCAGCCAGTAACTGCTCCCTTTTAAACGTTATAAATATAATATAAGTATGTACTTTAATTAAATGTTTTCTTTTCTTTTTTTAAAAGACTAACATTTTATCTCCATTTTATATTTTTAACTTCACTTACTAAAAACTGCTGGGTACAGTGAGCAAAACTTTTTTTTAAATTTTGTAACACAACTTCACATATTTTTGCAAAAATGTTGAAGAATACTTCCGAGTTTCATGTGACTTCTTTGATTTTCCATCTTAAAAATATACAAAATCTATGTATAAATAATCAGTTCTGATACATCCGTTATGAAATTCATATTAATTCCGTGGGCACTAGTTAAATATATAAACATACCTATATTTAAAAATACATTCCATATACAAATGTATATATAGCGTTCGGCCCTGCAGACACAAATTGAAGCTATACACCAGATTGTACGGTTGGGGATAGGCAATGTTATATTATATAGAGTGCATTAATGGATGCAGTTATGTGTAAAGTGTATACTTCACTCAAACTTTAATTAAGCACAATATTGATTTTAATGAACTGCAGAATTGTTTATTTTTAATTAAATTTTATCCGGTTGTGTATATGTACAAGTGCATATTAATATATTGGCCATTTCTATCATACTCGTATATTTTGGGAGCTTGGCTACCATTGCAGCTGCTGCTGTTTTATGCATTTTGTTTTTGTTAAATGCAACAGCTTGAACGCTGAAGGCTCTGGCAGTAATTGAATAGCTAGTATACTGGAAGCTGAACTGTGATTCTTTTATAATTATTGGTAAATATTGGCAACCAACGTGGTGCAATAATTTTTTTTTAAATATTTTATATTTGTGCACGTGTAACGATGTAGGTTGCTGTAAATAATTGAAATAAGGACCCGATCACATAAATCAGTCGTTTAAGTATTTCGTAAGAAGACTATTAATTTATTATTTACCATTATTAATTTACCACCAAATCACCAACAAGTTTGTAAATATTAGTTGTGCTAAATTTTTAACTTCTAACCACCTTCTTTAAGATATTTTTCGGTCAATACAATTTTAAAAATATAATTCTTAACGCAGTTAGTTTTTTATATGTTTCTCACGACCCAAAATGGTTGTAATAGATTCCTAAATTTGCAAATTTTTTTGAAAAGAAAGATTAATAATGCTGCAACACGTTTTGGCCTTGAGTACAGAAAAGTTGTATTAAGTCTGTGCCTAACATTTCAAGGTCAAAATATAAAAATTCAACGTCCCATTATTTATATCTCAGAAACCTTAAATATTTTTTATTGAAATATTTATCATAGCATCCAAAAAAAAAACAATCTAGAAAAGCTTTGCAGAAAATTCAAGAAATACTGTTTACATCTCAGAAACCATCATATCATTTAACCCATTGCTTCTACTCTTACTATTTTCAATTGAATCTTCAATTTCGAGAAATGTATTATTTATATAAAATTTTTTCAAATTAATAAAAAAATTAATTTCTCAAATTGTGCAAGCAAATAAAAAAAAAGTTTTATTGTTAGAAAAACTCTTAAATAAATGCAAACAAAAATTTTGGCAACACAATTTTTCCTATAAAATATTAGGTGGTCATTACTTAACATTTTAACCCCTATAATGGACACATAAGAAAATTCATCAGGCACTATAAAAGAGCCAGATGACTGTAGCACTGAGCTGGTAAACAGGGAATGTTAATGGTGTTTGGTGCGGTTTCAAAATATTAATGGCATTTTCAGAATGCAGTTGCACTTTTTGTGCTTGCTGCGTTGTTGGCTGTATGTGCGCTTACCCCAATCCCCATGCAACTATATGCTGCATGTTGGTATAACTATTAACTACTCGAATATGCAGCTGTACACGGCTGTTTGACCGCAAGTGCGGCTGCTGCTGTTGCTGTGTACTATAACTGCTCCCGCATCAACGCAACGCAGCATTGGCACTTTCTTGCTGTGAATTGCAACTCGCTAACGCCATCATCGTCATCCACCACCACAAATGATCAACACACAAAAACAATGCATACCATACCATATAGAGATCGTTTCAGGCCAAGGGTGGCACCGTGATGGTGCGACATGGTTTGGATGAGGTATAAAAGTATAATATGTATAAAGGAAAAAAATGAAACGCGAACCCAAACTCGCTATGTTATATAGGTATAAATATATAAAGTTTTCCACATTACCCATCTGCACAACATGTGCATACACAGTTCATAATATATGATAGGAAGTCGGCAGTGTTGATGGTGATGCATTTTCGTGCTTAGTGGAATTCTGCAAAAATATAGGAACGAAACAGCAGTGTGTAGTGTGTACCTAAGTACAGATTATCTACAAAGATAATATAACCTGCTGGGGGATGGGGTGGGGTGTAGCTTCGCAGTGAAACTGGTGGGTGAAACAATAACCTTCTCAATGCTCATATGCACACAATACTGGAATGAGCTGGGTCATTTATGGAGAAAACGAGTATGTTGGTGTCAGTATGGGATGCCTGTCGGATGTATTGTCTGCATAAGAATGGGGTGCGGCTGGGGGTGTTGGGGTGAAGGGGAAGGGGGCTGTAAATTGTGCTCCGAATTTTAAGTGTTTGGGTGATATGGAAGAAGTGAAAACTGCAGTGTGCGCTTAATATAAGTTAAGACTCTCGGCATGAGTGGGCGCTTTTAGCTCTTGCCTCTCACATATTATAGCTGGTTGTTAGAACTTTTGATGCAGAAAAAAACGATGGACCTCATTTCAGTACGGCTGTCAGTCTCTATGTTGCATATTTATTGTCATTTCAACAGCTCATCCATTTCAAATATGTCACATTGTGTGTAAACTAAAAAGTGTCAGTGGGTTCTAGTCCTTCTCCTTGGATGTCATAGCTATTTGTTTTTCATGATAAACAAATGGAATTTAAAATTCTAAATTTTTTTATTTCAATTTCAGTGTAATGCCTGGAATTTTTGTTCCAGCACTTTTCTTTCATTTATCGCCAATATAAAAGGATAACTGTTAAACAAATTTTTTTTAATATAAACAAACAATGATTACAAAGGATTATTGCAATTCCTGGTGACTTCAATAAGCAAATCTTCTTTTTTTCAAAATATTGCATAAACCAAACAAATCCCAGAATGTGCTTCCACCGAAATGAATTTGTTTGTTTGTGCTACGTATTTCGCAAATTATCTCCAAATGCAATAATATAAACAAAATTGCCAGCCCAGGTCAACACAAAAATATAATTTAAAATTGTGTGTTTATCTCAGGAGGTTAACAAAAACAACAACACAACGATAATAATAAAAAAATGTTGCTTTACTTGCAAATTGTTCTGTTTGCCACATGTCTTCTATGTACAATTTAAAATAAAGATATATTCCGTATTAACATTCACCATTTTTTTTTCATCAACGCAACTTGACCACGGTGATAGCTGAAGCAATATGAAATTAGGAGAATGGGAGCAAATAAACAAGGACAAACGAGGTTGAAATTATAACTGTTGTCTTATTTGCACGGTATACACGTTTCTATACAATTTCCCATATTAAATATATTAAACCACCCCGCCTCACTAACAATGATGTAGCCTAGTCGGTATATGAAATGGTAAATTCGCAAAAAAAATGCTTGAAATTGCAATTAAGCATGAAACGGTAATTAAAAAAATAATAGAACGAATTTTACTACGTTAAAAAAGGGAATTTTAGTTGTATGTAAAATATAAATTTACACTAACTATACAGTGCATTTTGTTATATTAGTCGCTATGTAATATGAAACCACAGCCCATAATTGTTTTTTTTATCTAAAGGGTGATCAAACAAGAGCTTTTAAATGGTTTTCATGCCGGCATTCCGCGAAATCCACGGATTTATTAGGACATTTCACATAACCTCCAGAAAGTAATCCAGTAGTGTAAGATCACGATATTTATTAACAAAACATCTTCTTTAGATCAGTTCCATAAGAGTTCAATAAAAGCTCTATAACGATTTCTGATAGAGCACTGGTTTTCGATCTGGTTTCTGCACATAGTAAGCATTGTTCATTCGTAACTCTATTCATGATGAACTGGCAATGATTACTGAACACAAACGTCCTAGAGGCAAGAGAGTTGACACATAAAAACTGTTAAAATAACTCTTTTGTTATTACCTCTAATTGGATCACTCTTTATGTTAGCTAGCAACTACTACAGAGTACCTGCTTGTAGTTTAAACAAGAATTTAATATCAAATGAATTGATGGTGACCTAGTTTTGAAGTAAAAAAAACTAATTTTCATATTAAATTTAATTAATGTTTCGGAAACGGAAATAATCATTCAGTTGTTTATAATTTTGTCAATAGGTGGAAAAAATTGCATTAATTTATTAACACTAACTATTGGAAATATTGACATTAAAGTTGGGTTTGTTATTTTATATCCGTTTGCAATAAAAATTTTTGGTTTAGCGGATTAAAGAATATGTTTTAATAATTAAGGAAAAGCTTATTTTTAAATATTAAAATTTAATTTATAACTTTTTTTAAATACATTTTTTAACATTGAGATTTATGATGATTTAATAAATGTTAAACTATTAGATTAAATTGTGAAGAAATAATTTCAGAATGTTTTCCATTATACGTGCGAAAATAGTTATGTTTCTTGTGCAGTTAAAATCGATTTGGATGAAGATTGATGAATAATGATAAATCTCCCCATCAATAGCAATAATCTACAAACGATGTGCATAATATGTGATCATCCAAAATATTGTAAAAAGTAGAACTTAGTTAAGTAGTTAATGTAGAAAAATAATTGAACAATAAATATTAAAATTTATGTTACTACTTTATTTTAAATGAACGAAATTTATATTCTATAAAGATTTTTTATTTCTTTAATTTACATAAACTAAATTCTACTTTTTCAATATTTTATTATTTCAATGAATAATTAATCAACATTAAAATAAGAGCTTAAAACTATGTAAAAGTAAGAACAGAAAACGCTGAAGCACAACATACTCGTAAATGCTTTACATAAAGAATCCATTCAACATAAATAACAGCCCTACTCAGTATTGTACTTAATTTATTCCCTAGTTGTCGTTACTAATTATCATCAGCGTATGCGTTAAATACCGTATAAGAGTAGTGGGTAGTGAGTACCGCTTCAGCATCGTTGCAAACATTTTCTACGTTTCTAAAAACTGCAACAAAAACACTCTTTGCGAGCATTAAAAATTCGCATTAAAATTAAAAGTGCTGCATTTATACTTTTTTATGTTAGCCGTTCTCCCAAAAATATCCACGTCATAATTTCCCAACACAGTGCAATGGGGTGGGTTCAAGCACATTTCCTTATTTACTTTTTCACGCTGCCATTTTTCACATAAATATAATGTGCATAAAATAGCAAACTAATAAAAGCTATGCACTTTAATTGCCGTTTCAGCTTAAGCTTTTGTCATTATAATTCATGTGTTTTTAAAATTAGTTTCATCCATTCAGACACATTATGGGAATGTAGAGAGAATAAATTAAAATTGTATAAAATGGCGCACATTTTTGTTTTCATCTTGTTTATTGCGCTATAAAGTATAATTCGTATAGCTGTAATAACTAATAACACATATTATTTTCTGTTATGAGATAAATTAAGTACACCTACCTACTATGAGATGAAACAAATGGGTGCACAATGTCTGAATTCATTATATTTGTTTGTTTCCCCGTCCTCACATTGTGAATTATCCGCACTATATGCATTCATTGGGAGTCCCGGGTCCCTTATCACATTTTCCGCTCCTAACTCCAGTTTCACACTCTTCATTATTTTGGATGTACGTACAAGGAAGGATAAGGATATACAATTTTTAATAACCGTCATCCCAATCCCCTTTCTAAAAGGTTTATTTGTGTTGCATTTACTCAGTCTAACTGAATATCGTGGAGAAATTTATGTGCGAATTTGAATGTGCCCTAATTCACACCACCTTTGCTCATCTTTATTATCTCCAGCTGTTGTATGAATATTGTATGGGTTTGCAAATGAAGCAAATAATAATTAAGAACGAAAAAGAATTTGGAAGTAGATGAGAAGACGCATACATTAACATATAGTTCATAATAATTATGCTGCATGAAAGACGTACAAACAAAGTGATCTAATTGGTTCAACATTTCATTTATTATTCTATTTGAGAAAGGAAAAATACTTATTTTTTTAGGTATAAAAATTACTGGATTATTCCTGATGCTTGTAATTGGAATTCTTGTTACTTTAATGTTACAACAATTTTGAACTTATAAATTATGTGGTTTACTTTTGAACTATACTAAAAGCTTTAGCATGATGTACAACTCATTCCAGTTCAAACGCAGTTACAGATGCAGTCGTCGTTTGTATGAAATAGACGAAGGAATATCAAAGTTAGATGACATTTAATGACGATTCAAAGTTTCAGCAATTTACAACGCACGTAATCATTATGATGTTATCTTTAATGAATGCGAAATATAAAAACGTTGCTTGAATTAAGAGCACTTTAAAATGTAATTTTTTATAGAATGCTTGAAACCCCTATTTCAAACAAATAATAAAAATATGTACAAATTAAATTTAAAAAATATTAAATATCCTTTATTTATTTTAAATCTGTTACGACGACTTTTATTATATTTGTAATAGAATCTAACATTATCCAATTTTTTCAAAAAAAAACATTAATGATACAGAAACACAATTTGACACTTCCTGTGTCCAAAAAAATTGCTCAAGAAAATGTGTCTGATGACGAAAAACGTTTTTTCGTTAAAAAAAATGTATGAATGGTCAAAAACGCCTAAAGATGTCGACCATTATCAAATCCTTAAAACAAAGATGTTCTAAACAAAAGTGGATTAAACGAATCTACAATGCACAAAGGACCCTTGGGGATGATTTGATGGAATGAAAGCGCGATATGAAGTCAGCTTCTATCTCAAAAACCTTACGCTTAACATGAAAACAGTTCTTGTAAATAAATTTAGACTTCATAATACAACAAAAATTGCCGAAAATGTTAAGGTCAAAATATAAAAATCAAGGTCACACATTTTATATCGCTTTTTGAATTCTTTCTCATCATTTTTTAGGATTCACTGTTTCCGAATATTTATTTGTGTGCATTTTTATTCAACCATACTATTCAGCATTACAGAATAATTATTTATTAATATTGATAGATTTATTGTGTATTTATTATTGATTGAACCACATAACTATAATTAAACGCACTCCAAGTACAACTATTTATGCCACACCACTCAAAACCACTCAACCTACTCTATAAACATTAATGGTTCATTTGCACATTTCTACTGCATAAATTTGCCTTTGAAAATTGATTCTTTTGGTATTCCCTGCAAATTATCTATATGTATTAAGCTATTTACCTCTAGGAATACAACAGATGAAATGCTATTTCCATGTGTGGTAAGAAAATGGTTTGAAACTGCTAGAGATCGTTACATTTCATTTGTTGCAGCAGCATTCTTGCAATTGCCGTACACCATAATGATAAACTTTGTGGCAAACACATCAATATTTAGCATCTTTCAGCTGTATCTTGTATCCTCAAATTTCTGCAAATGTCATTGAGCTTTATATACAACACAATGTTTGTTTGTTGTGTGTTATGAAACTAAACTTCTACGTTGAATGCACTTAAAAACACTCGGCATATTGCAGCTTTGTGCAATTTTAACTGCAACACAACCTAAAACCAATGTTATGTATTAGAATGTGTGGTGTGTAATTTATTCACATTGTTTTCATGAAGTTTGTGTTGAAATTCTAAACTTTTGCAATATCTGATTTCAAGGCTTTGAATTTAATCATAAGTAGAATTTGTTTTTATTTTGAGAATTTTGAAACGTTCTCAGAATTTTGTGGTGTGGAAGGTTAATTATAATTGTTTCCTCGAAGACCTTGCTTTCTTGATATACCGTTCGAGAACAATTTAAAATTTTTAGTATTAATTATGATTGCAATTGACGTTCCAGAATTAAATTTAAAAATAAACTAATGTTTTAAGTGAAATGCTTTAATAAACGTTTTAGTTATTTTGTTTGTCCCATCCCTCACTGCAAAATATTTAAATTTTCCCTTTTCTTCACAATTTCTAAGGTATCATAGCTGTAATAGTTGGACAAAATAAAAGCCACATTGCAATGAAGAAAGCCTGAAGGACATTCATGTGAACATGGACCATTTCTTTTTATCTGCTTGTGAATTTTTTTCCCTCACATACCATTACCATGCATCCTTTTTGGTGAATTATGAGAAAGACCATTTTAACAGTCACATTGTTGCCATTCTTCTTGTTCAAGCATTTTTTTTTTTTTTTTTTGTATATCGTTTTACCATTTCTTTTCGCTTTTATACAGACATTACACAGTAACACAGTTAGTCCGGACATAGAATTATGTACACAAATATAGTTAATTCGTTTAGCACACAAATTGTGGCAAAAAAAAGCTTTTCTCATTCGTTTTTCGGAAATTTTTATTGCAGATTCAAACGCCATCTGCTATTGGTGTTTTCGTTTGTTTAATAAAATTAATGTTTCGTAAATGCTCATACTATGTGGGTACATGAAACAGCCATGAGAATATGTCAAGCATTAAGTGTGGTTACAAAAGAAAAAAAAAATCGGAAAAAATGGGTAAGATGAATTTTGTCTTGATGTAATTAGATAATTAAATCTTTTTGACCGTATATAGAAGTTGATTAAATATTGTTGCATTTCACAGACGTGACCATTTGCAATGTCAAGATGCCTCTGGCAGTAAGCCATATGTAGCACAATATTACTCACTTAAGCTTAATGCAAATGCTTTGTGTCAAAAGTTAATTGGGATTTGATGCTGGTAGCAATATTTTGGAGAGGAAATGATGCAAAATATTGTTGTTGCTTTATCCAGAGGTTTATAAGAAAATACATTTCGTGCAGGTGTTGCAAAATTTGGATGAACTTTCAATTAGAAACATTTAGTTAATGGGAAATGCTTTGGAGTGTAAGTTCAAAAAGTTTACTAAAACGGAAAACAAGACAAAGACCCAAGTATAATAGTTAACTAACCTTGGTACTTAACCTATATGGAACTTGTGCTTAATAACACAATACTTAAGTTTCACCACCAATCACCACTAATACAAAGGAAATTTAATATATTTAAGCAAATAAACTTCATTAAAATTGCGGTTTGGTTTAAAATAGTTTCAAGAAAAACTCTATTTCAATTGTCGTTAAATTTTAAATTTTAATTACTGAATAATAATTTTTTAGATAATGAAGCAATCCATGTTTTAAATTTAATGAAGGAAATTCATAGCATTATAAAGTTAACTTCCGTGTAACCAATTCAAGAAATCTGGTTAGAATATCCTTTCAACAACCGTTGTAAAATATTTCCGAAGCACGCGTTGTAATGTTTAAAATTGCATGATAGCCGCCGTAAAGCTTTCATTACCGTTATATTCTTAACGATCTGAATAAAAAAGTAGTTAATTATCATAGTAATGTAGTTTCCGGATGAGTATCTCTTCGGTCGCATTTATCTTAATCCTATAAACAACGGAGGAGCACACGTGGACCCATTAATTATTTAAATAAATAAAGCAGTTTTCTTTGGCTGTTCTCGCTTATGCAGTCCCGACTACGGTGCAAACCTTCAAATTACGTATGTACTCTCGTATATTGTTTGGAAAGGGTGTATAGGTAGCAAACGAACTTGTACATAATGTAGTCGTGTTCTTGTAAATGGATGTATTATGAAATATTTAGGGCCGGAAATCTCAGCGTACATATTAAGTGCACACTTTTCTTGGGCTCTTGCAGAATTCAACGTACATATTTGAGCTTAAGTGTATTATACTGATGCGTTTCAAAACTTTACGGTGATCCTTTGTGGATATGTGTGTAAGCTGTAAAATGTTAAAGCGAAAGAAATATATAATTTACAAGTTGCTCGTCAGTACATCCATTAAAAAATAAATATCAAGACCAACATTAGAAAAAAAAATGTTTGATGCAAATTACCTTAATAATCTTGACATTCCGCTTAAATTGTTAATATTTTAAATTTATGTTAATATTTATTTTAAACCCTCACTAAACACTTCCCCACATAATGTAAAAATGTTGTGATGAATTGCATCTACTCAAATAGTCCACAAAATACACTTCCTTTTATTAAACAAACACCCGATTTGGGGTGAATGTTTATTTTCTACGGTAAGTTTATGAGTGAGTTTTACGCATTGGATGCGTAATCTGATAATGAGCTCAGCATTATCTGCCTAAAACATAAAAACATATAGGGCACAGCAGTGTCAAACATGCTTAGTGAAAAGCTGCAGCAATACTAAAATCAGAGCCCCCCTCCCCCCAAAAAAAAAGCATTTAGGTAACAAAAAAGTATTTTATGAGCACATAATTAACACTCAACTGAGCACCAAGACATTTGATAGATGCGTTTGCATACATATGCACACAGCACATCACCCACGACATGGCGTCTCCCCTCGGGGCGACAAATCGCATTGTTTAAAAACATTACGCATCACGAAAAAGGCCTACAGGATACGTGTGGTGTTTGGATATATATTATATGAAAGGGCAGACGAAAACGATAATGTCACGCCAGATAAGAGAGGGAGTGTATATTCAGCAAATAAGGCAGCCGCATATATCCGGATAGGCCCTTTCAACTTTTGACAGGTTTAATGTGTTTGCGATCGCGAGTATAAATGTTTTTTCTTTCATTTTGCTTGTTTCCTCCTCTTTTTTTTTGTTGGTACATCCTTGCTGTTGCTTTTTTGTTGTGGGGCTCGTGCCTCCCCCACAATGGTTAACCATTTTTGTATTTAAACACAGCTTTATATGGCAGATTACAATATATTTATTACATTAGGTATTTATGTCATGCTTTTATTTATTAAGTACTGGGTGTTATTTAATTCAGAAAAATATAATTTCTAACAATATTCAAGAATTTTAAGAATATAACAGACTCATTAAAGCTCTTCTTGGAACTTTTATTATCCGAATATGCACAAGTTGGGTCACTTTTAATCAAAAATGAATAATTGTTAAACCATCTTCGCAGGGTTTTAAAAAAAAAACGAGATCTCTATTAACACGTATAAGAGAAATCGTTATGGAAAATGTGACCTTGAAATATTTTAATTTTTAAGTTGATTTGTCTTTTTATTGAGATTTCAGATTAGGAATATAGTAGAACATTACAATACACTAGAACAACAATTATATTCAGAATTATTTTGAGAATTAAAATATTACCTGGAGTTCTCAAATTTTGACCTTGAAACGTTTTCTTTTCTCATCAATTTCAAAATTAATGTGAAAAAATATAATAAATAAATTTAAGACACGTTTCGCAAAGTTTTTACGATTATAAAACACTGTATATAAATGAATCAACTTTTATGTAGGAATGCGGAGATTGAAAATCTTCGTCTATTCCTTTTTTGCCAGGACGATCGAAAATATAAAGTAAATGCTGTTTTGTTTAGAATGTTCCCCTTGTGGTGAAGGTTGTTAAAATGAACAAAACAATGAAGATCATTTATTAAGAAATGAAATCGAATAATGTGCAACTCGATTTGAACAATAATTGTCAAACCACCCAGTACTTTATGTGTTTCTAATTTTTCTACTACTTTACCATTGAGTGAAAACGCTTATCGTATGTTGTTTCCGCTGGATGCTTCTTGTCGCTTCATCTTATCCCATTTCGCGTACAACTCAACCATGGTTTCTTCGCTTGTACTACAACATAGTACGGATGGATTTTTCAAATGTTGGAAACATACCCACGTATAGATATTCATATATTATAGACTTTTCGCATGCCACAATGGGTAAGGGTCCGCATGCTTTTCTAATATAGGGGTAACATGAAATGAGTGGCAGCAGCAAAAAAGACGTGAAACGCAAAAACAACATGAAACAACAAGAAAACGTTCAAAGTCATTCAATTAATCTAAATTGCCTTTAAAGATGTTTTATTCTTTTAGCTAGTGTGTATACGGTGTGCTTTTCTTCTTATTTCTTCACGTTCGTTTTTTTTTGTTGTACCATGTTTTCTTTTGGTATGTCCTTTTTGTACACTTTTCCAACCGAGTTGACAGTTTTCCCTCGCTTTTGTTCTACATTTCATGCTGCTTATGAGCTTTTTGTGTCTTGACGTTCTCGCGCTGGGCAGCTAACCAAAAAACAAAAATGCCAACATTATGGTGTAAGTGTGTGTATGCGAGTGTTGGGAATGGGAGTACACGCAGGAAAGGCAATGAGATGGTATAACACTGTACACCATTCGGGTTGGTTAAATCGGCAACGACGACTAAGAATGCCATGGCTAAGGAGGACGCTGTGCACAATTAATTGTGCTCTCAGAACGAGACTAGGGTTGAGTTGTGTGCGGTAACCAGAAAAAAAAAAGTAGAAGAAACACAGGAATGAATGCTTGTATGTGGGTAGGTGTACCTTGTACCATTGTGGATGAAGATTGTTCCCCCTCCTCATTTGTCGTTTGTCGTTTTTTGTCGCTTGGCTTTCCCAATTTAATTTAATAATTAGTTCAATTTGGGCTCGGTCATTTTTCTTTCGCCCATACTTACAGCCGGGGCTATGTACGGTCCTTTAATTTCTATTAAGGTTGGCGCGAGAAATGGAATGTGTATACAGCAACTGTGTAGCGAGAGGGGGAGATGTGAACGTATTTATGGGGACAATCGCCATTAACACGCAAATGAGCGCTATTTTGAAGACAACCAAACATAACCTTTCCAACTCATTTGTCTCATTATCTTTGTCATCATCCTGAATCTTTGTCGTTTTTGTTTTGTTTTATTTTTGATGTTTCCAACGCCTTGTTAGTTGGGGTGATATTTTTTTTATTTGAAGTGGACACTCGAAACGAAAATTGATTAATTACATCAATTGGTATGTCATCATGCGGCGGATGATAACTGATGAGTATCATTACAATAACAAGCCGTATTATTTTTTTAGAGCTGCATATTCTTGAATGCAATTATTAATTTGACCCAGAAACAATGAAACACACAAAACATTAAAATAACAAGGTGAACATAAATTTAGTACATCCATCTATGTTGGGATTATTGAAAAGGAAATCCTTGGCATACAGAAAAATAAAACACACATAAAGTCTGAAATTGTTAGGCAAACGAGGAAAAACAGCCATATACAAATTTCACAGAATATGATTTATCTTTGTAATATGTGTACGCGGCGCTTTATTTATTCTCTGCGATGCATGTCTGTCTGTTATGCTTTTTATTCAACCATACACACATAGCATCGTGATTCGTGTGCACTCCGTGGATAGGATCCAACCTCATCCCACCCACCCAGCATTCAAACGCCTGCATGCATGCAGCCTGCCAGTCATTCTATTCACACCACACCGCCTGATGTAGCGGGGTGTTGCGGTCACCAAAAAAAATTAAAATTTATTGCATTCATCTTCCTCTGAGTCGTTCGTTTCTTTTCATCTATTCAGTGAATGCATCACAACAAGCCAAAATGCAAGAACGACGACATCAGCTAAAACAGCAATGCCACCGAGTTAGGTATACCTACGTCCTACATGTGCAATGGGCACACCCCAGTTGTGTACCATGTCAGACGAGAGTATATTGCTGGATGTTTCGAGAGAGTGCTGCACAATCCAACACACACACACACACACTCACACCCCAAAACAAACAAAACGAACCAAAAATAAATAAAAAAATACGAGTGAAAAAAGGCAATGGCGAACCATTTTAAAAATGTAAAATTTTCTTTCGAGCAAAATTTTTTTAAGCTCCACGAAAACAAGGCGCAGACAGACAAGAGCAAAATATGGTTATAACAGAATAAAAAACGCATCATGTCATCCCTGCATATAGAGCTGACACGTAAATGAACAAAGAAAACCTGAGAAAAATCATGACATTTTCACAAAATTTCTCTTTCATCGGAATTTTGAGGGTAGGTACCAGTCGTTTGTGTGATTTTTGTAAAATGGGGAGTGAAGTTCTGGGGTGCTGTTCAATCAATACCCATTTGAGCTGCATTTGGGCTTGCATTGCATTGTTGTACATATTACATTATGATTCCTTGTATCCAATATATAATATTTTTTATATTGATTTTCAGAATGATTTATTGATAAATTTAAGAAGGTTTTCCTCCTAATGTTACGAGAGGAAACAACAAAAGTTTGTGTGGGAATCAATCACTTTTAAACTGTAAATGGCATCTCTAAGTAACATAGGCATATTTTAAAAAAACTCGAAAAAAGTCGAGGTTCGCCAAAAAAATCTTTTATTTCAAAAACTATTGCAGGAATCAATTTGTCAGTGTTCTATTGATATAAACCTTTTATGAAATTGATTAGATATTTCGGACTGAATCAAAAATAAATTATGAACATACACCATGAAATCTTATTTCTTCACAATTATTGTTAACGTTATCAAATTTTACTGTGATTAGTGATTACAATAAATACTTGAAAAACTCCTATTGTTCAACAACAAAATGTGTTTGAGCAAATCACTAGTTTTCAATAAAAATTCCTGAAAACATTTATAATTAAATTTTAATTTAATTTTTTTTTTTAAATTGTGCACTTTTTAGTACAAACTTTACATTTATAGTCCTTAATTATAATGTTAAACAACCTTATAATAATCAAGGGCATATATATGTAAATTGTGTAGACATACTTCTTTCTCATATTATTAAGGAATATTCTTAAAGATTTACTATAAACGACGGCACCACTTGAAAAATTTTCTTTTTTATCATGAATCGTTTCAATTCTACTTATATAAATTTCACGTTCAAATGATGAAAAGAGATGATTTTAATGAAAATTTAGTTACGTTATAGTCTCCGCTTATTGCAATATATTTATGTCATGCATTTATATTAAAAAATTTCCACGAAATATTTACTAAAGCTAACCAATTCTCACCATTGCTCTTGAAGTTGAATGGATTAAGGTTAATGATTTATTTATGAATGTATTCAACTTCTACTGGGAGCAGTGACATTTAAATTCATTTTCATATTAAAAACTATTATTACAATTTTCTTAAGGGTTTAGAAACGGTTTTAAATTGTAAGGAAAAACTTTATTATGTAATTTAAGAAATCCCCTTAGTTTTTTGAAGCCTTTAGTCTAAAGAAACAGATATTTTGCGTGGTGCCCATCACTGGTCATGTTGTGTTAGTTGTTTTTACTTTTGTTTTTAAAATAACATTAACAAAAGATTGATATGATTATTTAAATAATGTATTTTAAAAATAAATAAACAATAAAGATTAGTACGATACAACCATTTTTTTTAACAGGAATTAGGACTAACCCGCTCTTTAAAACGAATAAATTAGAAAAATCAGCTAAAACAATCATCAGAATAAAAAGTGACTCCCATTTTCAATTTGTTTTCCATTTTTTACCACCCCAATCCCTTAAACTGTGCTTATTTGCATCTGCAAGTAACTCAATTAACTCTTTGAATTTTACTCATTTACGCGTAATTGATTTAATTCAATTGTCATTAACATTCAAGGATTCTCGCGTTTAATCTCCACCGTGTCAAAATGCTTTATTATTTGTTTTGTCACTTGAGTGAATTGCAGAAATTTGAGCACACAAATGAGTTAGAAGAAGCTTACACGTGTGCATTAAGAAGCTGGAAGAAATGGTGATTAAAATCGCTGATGTGTGCAACGTGAAGAATAATGTCTTACCTTCTGAATTAGTGTAAGTACATATATAGTTATTTGTGTCAACGATTATGTTAATCCAAACTCTACAATGTACATGCACTTCTGTGGGAAAAAATGTAAAATTATTTGAGGGGAGCCTGTAATAGTTAAAGGATCAAATTCAAGATAGTTTAATTGAACGATTTTTATAAGACACACTGTCACCTTGTAGCTGATTGTGACATTTTGAAAATTATGTCTGCGTTTGGAATTTTAGTGAAAACTGAAAATTTCCTCCCTGCACGTCGCCAAAATTCACTCACTCCAAAATCAGTAGCTTGGAAGAACGTCTCCTCCCGCACACACATGTTTTATGTGACTCGTGTAAATATGTTTATATAGGAACATAAAGTTTGGCAGATGAACTCAATGCGGGGTGAGTTAATTTCATAATTTGCAACGCGTTTTGACTTTACTTCGCAGCACTAACTGGAAAATTCATTACAACGTGGCGGTGCACAACACAGCGGTTTCAACTATATAGTGCACTTGCTGAATGTGGGGGGGTGCAGACATGAAAAGGGGAATGATAGCCTAAAAGTTTAACATATACAACCCAAATTCTAAACTAACCCCGTTATATATTGTGGCAGAAATCCTGTGTGCAATAATATATTGTGTACCTGAACGAAGGAAGACTGCATGCAAAATTATGCATAAATGGGAAGACGAGAGGTGCATTTTAGCAGCTGACAAGAATCAAGATGTACGATTCTGAGTACGCATATTGCTCATGTTCTTGCAAAGAAACCGAATGTATGGAATACCTACCCGAACACATAATATTGTGAATTTGTGGGTTGTGGAGGGAAAATCTGCATTTTCTTCTATATGTATATAATAGCAACGAAGACATAACTGTGTGTAATCGCTACTGTATGTTACATTAACTATTTTATACAGTACACATATTGTACAAAATCTATGCTAGTTACAAGGAAACATGTCACATTTCTTTTCAAATGTTAAACCAAACTTGTGAAATGTGGTGGAGGTGGTGTTTTGAGGTAAAATACGCACGGTGGAAGTAAGATATGTGAATGATTATAGAATTGCGTAGGAGAATTTAACCGCATGTAAGAAAACATTTATATAGTCGTACATTTATGCACCAATATTGTGTATATTGTATTGGTTGGTTGTATTGCAGCTAATCTTAAGAGTAGAAACTGTAATGGTAACTAATTCGTGTAGGGTGGGGATGTAGTTTTCCCAAATTACACACGTGGAGCAAATCTTTGTTCAATTACACTGTGTGCACCTTATGCCATGCAAGTAATCTTTTAAGCCATTCTCTTTGGGAGTTTTCCTTAATCTAACAACATCATTTCGCTTTTAACTGCTGTAGGAGCAATGAGCACATACATTTTAATATATATACGAGGGTTTATGTACGACATTTACGCATAATATATTAAAGGAGGATTCTTATCTATGAATTAACCTTCGGGATTAAATATGATATGTACCTACAGACTGCAGAGGTGTATTATTCTTAATCAATCAGAAAGTAATATGCAAATATTATTTATTTTATTTTAAAGCAATGATGTGAAGAAAAAAAAATTAGTTTAATTTATAGAAAATATATACTATTATTAGTTTTTAGGTTATAATATGCAAGCAATATTATTTTTGAATTTATAGATTTAGTCTTTTTTTTTTAAATACAATAAAAAAATCGGTTTGTGTAGTCTTTAGACCCTCTCGGCTGAACAACCTCATATTCACGTGGTGTCCGGTATTTGGTTATATTTAAGTTACGTAAGGAAACAAATTAGCCTACTACGATAACCTGTGCGTTTTTCAATTTTGGCCCATCGGGCATATTTGACATGATTTGAGTTTCCGTTAATTTTTGTACTGGGCTTGTTTCTGACGGAATTTCATCCTGCCCCGATTTAGATTTTGTCATTCATAAATCATAATACATATGTAATGACCTCCGAAATTTTATTTGTGAATAACATGATTTTTTGTGAATGGGTAATGGGATTTTGGCCAGAATCTATTTGGATTAACATTTAAAAGCTTTTTCAAAAAATTTATTTAATATGCCAATTTTTTCACTATTGTTTTTGAGATATTTCGCGGGTTTAGAAACTTCTCTAGTCAGTTATATTACAGAATGGTGGAACGTATTTAATATAATTATAATATTTAATTTTTGAAACAATGTGGTAGAGTTTATTTTTGTATTGTTTGCATGTAACAATCAACGTTTACCAAAACCATATTTTAATTCATTCTTTGGACAGTAAAAAAAAAATCCCACAGCACAATAAATAAATATGCGGAAAACAAAACGGAAAAGAATGTAAAATTATTTCCCATTGCCGGGTTTCATGTCTCTCATTATATTCTGGGATGTTTGCCGTATGTTTGGTATACTCTCCAGTGTTGGCTTTTCAGTATCCTTGGGAAATTAATATTTGATGGCGAAGCACAACATAAAAACGAACAAGATGTGTATGGAAATAATGAAAAAAAAAGAGTATAGGAATATGTACACAAAATAACATCGAGGTGAGTAGGTAAATATCAAAGGAAACGCGCAATAAAAGCAGTGTCGATGAAAAATAAAGAAGCTTTGGCACATTTACCTCCAACAAAAAAATAAAAAGAAAGCAAGAGAAGAAAAGAAAAGAAGAAATCCTTCCTGGAGACAACCGGAGATAGGTTTAACTATGTACGCGTGTGTATGTTGCTTTGTGATGAGAGAGAGGAGGCGCGGAGACGTTGATGCAAGCAGGGATATGTATAAAAAGTCGACTTAAATTTAACAAAATATATACATGGTATTGCAAAGAGAATTATTAATATGTTGATGTTTCGTTCCATTTACAATTCTTTCATCTGCTCATAAAGCTTATCCGTCATTGCCTTCTCATATTATTCCAACAATTTCCCACTTCATCCGACTCCTATGCCACCTCACTCCAGAAGTCGTACGTATATGAATACTGTCAAGATCCTCTGCAACTCAACTGTCTCATACGTTGTATCTTGTTTATATTTAATGCAATATTTTCGCTGCTCCACAGACACAGAAACGGAATATACGTCGGAATTGATAATATCCGGGACTAAATACATAAGTCTTCATACCTGCCATTACACCCAATCACAGTCAGCGATCTCTTCTTCAATCAACTGGAAATCACAGCGTGCGTGTGTAATTAAAATAAATGTGCTTGTAAACACAACTTATGAAGGATTGCCATAATTAGGACATTAATAATGTACTAAAGTTGTTTTTTAATAAAAGCTCGAATACTAATCTGTACGCATTTTCACACGCTTCTTATCGGAAGCATTAAAGTACACACAAAAGTAATTATTTTAATGATAGGCTTCAGTTTTTATTCAGCTGCGTTATGACGCAATGATGCGATGCTTCATAAATGTAACACCCGCGAGAAACACTGCATAAATTTTGCGGCATGTACTTAAATGCTCGCAGCTTGACTCACATAAATTAAATCTCGCCTGAATTGTTTAGTGACTCCCGAGATACGTGTAATGTGCTAAATCTACATACGGATAAATGTGAATAATGGTACTTACTGCTTGTGTCGACTTTTGATTGATTAACCATGAAATTCGTATTCATTGACGGTGTCGGGTTCGGTGACGACCAGGTTGATTTAATGTCCTGCAACATAGAAGATGTAACACATAAGTTAGATTTGGGTACATTCGGTACACTCCCAGCATACGCTTTCATGTTCATCGAAATTTGGGTAGCTAAATGTATGCCTAACATGCAGAATTTCTAAAAATGGATGCTGCAAGTTGTATTGCAACTCCCATCCATCGTCATCACTTCAATAAAATACAACTTGCTTTAGGAAGATGTGAAATGTGAGGGTAACTAGGTGTAATGTGACAGAATTCGCTACTTTTTTATACGCCAACAGTTTGAGTGCCGCAGTTGGCTTAGAATGTCGCCAAAAAATTCGACTTTTCGTCGCCTCAAGGTTCCGCATATTCAACTGAAAACTGAAAAGCACACATTTTCATTTCTCAACTGATTTACTTTATTCAACTTGAGCGACTCCCTTATCAAATAAAATATTCAAAATGATCCAGTTCTTTACCGCCAATACCTCTGCAGTGCTAATGCGGGAGTTGACATATATAACTACACTTAGGTGACGTGGAATTGTTGCTTAGCTGCTCCTCGTGTGGCTTTCAAATTTTACTTCAATTTACATGCACTACGATGATAATTATAATGAATTAAAGATTATTTAAAATGCAAGAAAATTTTATTTAACAAACGATTTAACAATTCAATTTGTTGTAAGCTTTGTTGTGTTCTACAAAATAATCTTTTTAAAATAAAGTATGTATTAGTATTTATTTTTAAATAGAGGTAAATATATTAAATTATTTTTTGCTTCTGAACAATTTCTAATGTCGTATTTGATTGGATGATAAAAACGTAGTTGTTTGTATACCTTGGACTCATAAATGTGAAATATAAATGTTATTGAACCGTATTACAACACGTAAAATGATTTCTTTTATATACACGGAAGTCTAATATTTACCGGAAATTACATTTATATTACTTAAAGTTATTAGGTTGTGATTTATACCGACTGACTGCGTTTCTTATATTGCATTTTTTATATTCAATTTAATATGTTTTGGTTTTCCATTTAATCAGTTTATATTTGGACCGGTATTAATCCGGATTTAAGAAAAAAAAAATTTAATTTTTATTAAAAAAAAAATAAAAATTTAAGACTTTTTTATATTTATTTTAATTTAGAGTTACACAGGAAACATAGTTCCGAAGATTCCTTGTAATTAACTCGTGGGAAAACCACTCTTTAAATACTGGGCCAATATCGTATAGCTGTACATTATCAGAAATTCTTATTTAATAATTAAACCACCATATTTCCGGCAATAAATAAAAATAAAGTATGAAACACTCTAAAGTATGTAGGTAGGTTACGAATTATTAATTTAAGAGCATCTCGAAGTAGAAGTTGTTTCAACAAATACTTATAAACAAAAAATTGTACATTGTATTAATTAATGAATCTCCCGGGGTTGTTATTTTGGCAAAAGTTGAAAATACAAATTCCTTTACATCATACACGCGCATCCTCAGTGTCATGATAATTTGCTTGTGTATGTGTACAAAGTGATTTCACATCTCTCATCGTCCACCTGGCACATCATCCCACCACACTAATTTTCTGCATATAAATATTTAAATAGTAAACCACACTGATTTGCCATTGTTTTTCATTTGTAGGCATTTGGAAATTGCTTGTTCGTCGTGCTTTCTGCGCCACTTGCGTCCCTATTTTTGGTGGGGTGGTTTTCCTCTGCACGACCACATACTTTGCACAAGCCCACTGGGACGGCACAGGCACTTCCTTTCGACCGTCCGCCATGAAGGCAATCACATCACAAATGCATGAGCATGGTTGGATTAAAAAATTGCGGCCAAATAAGACAAATGGATTTAAGTGTGGCGATGATTAAATTATATACTTCGTGTTTACATGCATATTTTCGTACACAAGAAGAAACTCTACAGTACAGCGATTGTACGAGTATTTTAAGATTGCTAAGTGTTTTCTTTTTAAAATTATTTTTGCACACACTGTTACAATTGACTCTCGAGAGGCAAGGAATTAAATGTCATTCAACAGACTTAATCACATTTTGAATTGAAGGAAATCGTTTTTCGTCGAAAACTTTAGTCAAATAGCAAATTCTGCGTATACGTTCAGCGCTATTGTGATTTCCGTTTTTTGATGTCTTTTCTCAGAATTTGTAGAAATTTTCTCACACAAAAGCGAATCAAAAAAGGACGAAAATGTCAAGACGAAATGAAAGGAAAATGCAAATTGGCTTTACTTTTCTCCTGGCACTACAATGCGAATGACAGTGTGTGCACAATGTTAACACTGAGCATATATGTAAAAGGGGTACAGCGGGTGTATAGTATAGGCAGGTACATTCAGGGGTGCATTCAAAGGAAGACTATATGCAACAACGTATAAAAGAAGAACGTCAAATGTTACGTGTCTAGCCCAATTCACGTATTTGTGTCTAGCGTTATTTATTGTGTGCAATTTCAGTTGCAATTCACAATAAAGTGAGAAAGACATTTGATGAAAATTTCAATTTCGGGATTTCAGTCCTCTTTCACTTTTGCATGTTCTGTTAAGTCGAAATTATTTTGTGTTACATCGAACCGCCGAATCAAAGCTTAACAAAAAGAGTTTACGATTTTATGTAACAGAGGAAAAAGCCAAAATGAGCAATTGACAAAGTGAAAAAAGGACACTAACAATTGTAAATTTATTTTAAACGATGCATTTGTGCTATTTCTGGAGGAAAATTTAAATGCCTGAATTAAAAAATAATAATTAAATGGCCCTAAAACATGAGACAATGATAAACAAATGTTTGTGCTGTAACCAAGTTATAATAAAGTGGGGTGAAGAAGTCTCAAAAATATTAAAGATGCCTAATAATTTAAAATATCGTCACAATGATTTCGCCGCATCAACTGACAAACCTCAACCCAAATTTGACACCTCACAGACTTTGATAGCTCGTGGTGAAGAGCCACACCACTTATTCTACCCGTTCCTGTGCCCAATCACACGCAAACACTTAACTATAGACAGGACATAGTGTGCCAACTGCCAACGCACACATTCCATGTCAGATTTCGTGTCGTAACTATAACTATGCCGTATAGTAAGTATACCGTGGAAGGCCAATGGATTGAGGGCATTTGTGGATACATATATGGATTATGGACGGGTGTGGTATTCAGCCCACAATGTGTACTGAGAACACACACACACACATACACACACACTCATTCAATCTCTCTAAATCAAGTTCAGTGACACATTAATTATGAAATTAATTTCGGTGAAGCTGATTACAGGCTGCATGAAGCGAATTATTGGAAGCAACTTTGAAGTGTTTAATCTTATGTTTGTAATTATACGTTTGCACATCGTTCTGTTGATAACTAATATGTTAAAGGTGTAGAATCCACTGCCCAATTGATATTATTATTTCAATTTGAGGTCATGTTAATTAATTATTGTAATGTTATATTATTTAGATTAAATAATTAATGTGTTTTAACTGATTTACTTGTTATAGATGTTGAAAAATTCACAAAAATAAAACAATGTAATTGTAAGTAAATCAACGATGTAAAACATAGGAAAAACCCTGATACAAATAGTTAAGCTTTGCTCAAAAATTAAATGCTATATATATTTTGAATTATGAGCAGAAACAATATTTGAAAAAAAATTTGTTACCGCTTTTATTGTTTTTCTAGAGATTACGGAGTTTAATTTTTAATGCTCCATTTTAATGAGAATAGAACTGAATTTTTAAGGGTACTTAGAATTATGAAATTCTTGCAATTTCCACAATTAAGATACTAATTCATAAACATTTTAAAATTTAAATTTTCGCTTTGAAAAATACTACAATACCAAGCAAGTGATGAAAGTGGTGACGATACAAAAGAAACTGAGGCAACAAAAACAACAACTCAAAGGGTTGAAAACTTAGAAGTCAGATCAAGCACACGGATAAAAACAATGAAATTTGAGACGAGACCAAAATGTTGGCATTAAAAGCAACAAGACTTGACTATATACATGTTACGAGTATGAACCAACTACTGTTATATGAATTGAAGTAAAAGTTTTACCGACCTCGCCGGGAAAAGGCAAAAAATACCCACAAAAAAGAAACGGGCGAAGAAGAACGACAGCAACTGAGTAACCCATCCCGAATGAAACTACTTTGCATATCTTAATAGTTTTGCGTTGGGTTTTGCGGTTTTAATTACTTTATTATACTAATTCAAACCCCTCACCATCTCCTTCCCCTAGCGTGCTACTTGGAAGTCCTTGCTTTGAACTCTCTTGGAATAAAAGGACCATTTCCTCGTCCAGTATACATATAATATTATGGACATAAAATGTAGTACGGTATGTACCAATATACTTATTTCACGAGAAGCATTTTGTGTTGTTTTGTGAGCTTCAATTTTCGAGGGCCGTAACTGCGCTTTGGTCCTTTCTTAATGTTTTATATACGCATATAACTGAACTTGTATGTATACAAAATACTATGGGGGGACAGTTTATAATTTAATTTGCACACCCATTGTCATGAGCTTTTATGTTTTGTGAGGGAGTTTGTGTTTCATTGCTTCCGTATGTGTTTTATACGAGTAAGATAAATCGGTTAATGTGAAGCCATGATAAGTCCTTTCGCATACATACAGCTTCTTTCTTCCAAGAAGTTTACACAAAATTTAGTTGAAATTAAAGGCGATGAAGAGTCAGAGTTTAATCTTAAATCTTACATTAAAGAAATACAAATGCAATTTGCTTTAATCTTAATTCTTTTGTTATTCTTTGGAGGATTTTTCTCAATCTTTAAAATAATGGGTGATCCGATTAGAGGTAGTTTTTCCAATAGGATTATTTTGACAATTTTTATGTGAAAAGCCTATATGAAGTTTGTGTTTAGTATTCTTTTCCATTTCATCTTGAATAGATTTAAGCCTGAACAATGTTTACTAATTGTGGAAACATATTTTCAAAACCAGTGCTCAATTAAAAATTGCCATAGAGCTTATTGCCAATAATTAAAAATAATCGGTGTGGTTGATTTATGGTTTCAACAGAATAGCGCTACAGCTAACGAAACAATCGCCATATTGAGGGAAACGTTGGAAGAAAACATCATCTCAAGAAGAGGTCCTGTTAATTTTGAACCGAAATCTTGTAATCTGATAACATTACACTTACTTTTTGTGTATAAATCCGTTGAATCTTTGGAGACAAATATAGACCGTGCTATTCGCGGAATACCGACCGATAAGCTTGAAAGAGTCCTCGAAAATTGGGAGTCGTGGGCAACATTTCAACTTTCAATTTAAATAAAAATTATTATGTATTTTATTTTAAAGAAAAACAATCAGAAACTCTTATTGGTTCAAATTTTTATTTTTTTGTAAAGTGAGTTAATGAAATTTTAAGGACAACCCGGCGTAAGTATTAACGACTGATCCCTTTTAAAAATATCCTTGGATTACTTTCAATTGAGCACACTACTTCAGAAACAGTAGTCAAAACTGCAGTCGAATGTCGACACACAATAATTTTGAAAGGACAGCTTAATAACTCTTCAAAAAATCCTTCCTACATGAACAAAGGATGCGTTAAAAGCAAACAAACGTAAAACATTACTAATTCACAATGTTTCCCAGTATAATTGATGTTTATGCGTTTCTTGTCATTCTCAGAATACATAGCAGACACAGTTTTTCATTTCTCCAGAAGCGACATAAAAGCTCTCAGGGATGTAAAACTATGTTGACTACACATCATTTCAGCAACCGTAAATTTCATAACCTTGTGACGATTCGCCGACAAAGTACAGGCCTCATCCCTCTCCCCCTCCCCCCATCTATCTCAAACCCATAATTTGACCACTACATAGTATGTTGTAACGAAATGTAAAAAAAAAGTCCTTAATAATAAGATGACAACAAACATTCACCCCGGTTTTCAAATATAAAAAAACCACCCCCAAACACAGCCACACACACACACTCACACATGACACACGCAGGCACATGTGAAAAAGGTGTATTAGGAGATTACAACATGTTTGACATTAAACAGACAAACATGGAGCAAGATAAATGAACGAAACAACGTCGACTTGTTAATATTGCGATTCCATTTTGCCGTGTTGTTAGCTTTACATCCCAAAGGTTTCTTCGTATTATATGTTATGTCACATCATTAACTATATAATTTTGTTTGGTTTCCTTTCGCCAATATAACTCGGTACATAATATGCGGCTATAGCGTATCCAGCAGCTGGATGTGACTAAAGTGAGAACTTAGAAATGAGGGTACGCCAAAATGTCCACATTGAATTGGGAGAACAAGCGTACTCTATTACGGAATGTGTTTGCTCATGGCAATGTTCCTCAATCCATATAATATGAGTTACATTCGTATAAGGACGATATTCCATTTTTACCATTTGTTTTTCGTTATTTGATGTAAGTATGTGTCCTACTATGTGTGATGATTAACTATATACACATGTAGCCACATGTGGGTAAATGTGCATATATAGTTAGGTGGACAATTTTGGATACCGCAGGATACGTTTGCAATGCATCCCAATGTGTGTTTCAATTTCATTTATACATGTAGCACATGCCAGATGGACGCCCGGTGCTCTCATGCGTCACCATATTATATGCATTATGCGGTTACATAAACGGCTGAGTGATTTGATGCTTTTTGGAGATGTGGTCACAGTTAATGTACCATAAACTGTCTTTATTTGCTATCATTTGATGTTTCTGTTGCAATCATTGTGTAGGAAACTTTTTCTCTATTTAAAGTGCAGCTTATGGAAATTATTGCTATGCCAGAAATAAGGATCGTTTAGCTAGAATTGAAAACAGATGGTGCATTGAGAATAAAGGACATCAATTAAAACTTGATCTAAATCAAAGATTCACAAGAAAAAGGATAATAAACAATATCAATTAACAAAACCTTTGAAAATGAAAATCGTTCTTTGAAAACATCAGATTAATCCCGTAAATTTATGATTCTCATGTTGTCAATTGAAACAGCACAGGAAGCAAGGGGACGCCTCCGTAGTGATTTCTGATACACAAAACCACAAACATTTCACAAAAAACAAACGGTATCACAAAATCTATTTGGTTTAAATGAAATTTGATGCTGTCGTCTGTGTAAGCATTTAATAGAACACCTACATGTTAGTATATGCTTTCAAACAAACGTTTCCTTTTGAGTGCATTTACAATTCACATGCGTTTAAAGCAACATCCCCAAATTATGTAGCATAAGAGTATTCAATTCAACATTTTACCATTGAAACCCTTAACATACATGACTTTGCCTACCCACACGCCACCACTACGCAGTACTCACCGCCCTATAAAGTCCCCATTGTTTGCCTCTTCCATGCACGACGCAGCCACCAGTTGAGAATTATTGGTATGCGTGAATAAATTCGCACTTCTTTGAAACTCGAGACGGTATGCTCACAAAAGCCTACATAACATTTTTTGTGGGGTCGGAACAGATGCACGAAAGCTAACGGTTGGTATTTTCGGTGTTGATAATTTGATATCCATTTCATGTTTGAAATAAAAATGCAGTGCTAGGATATTATGTAGATTGTTGAAAATTATATTTTGTAAAAATTTTCGCCAAGTCAAATAAGAATGGAAGACTGCAAGGACTAAATAAATGTAGTTAGAAATTACAAATTTAGGAAATACTTATTGAAAAATGTGAACATTGTTTGCACGATCGCGCAAAAACAAAAATGTGACAACGGTTTGCTTTGCACGCGGGCGTGTAACATGCGTATACAGGAGTTTGCTATTTCAGTACTAAGCTTTGCATTGCCCATTGATGTTTAAACACATTCCTGTCGCAATAAATCATAAATTTCGTTATTATCTTTGAGAAACATGATCAGATTGTTTGCGAGCGCGTGTATAACTATGAGACTTAAGATGATGTCATTGAAGCTGGTGTGAAACGTAAATAAAATAAAATTGGACAAGCAAGGAAATTGGGGTTGTCGAGTGCCTTCCCTAAAATTACTTTCAATAAAATGGAAGTTATTTTTTGAGTGTTCATTTTGTGTCGTCTCTAATGAGCTTCAAATGTCGATTAATTGTTGTAAGGAAATATTTTAAGGTAAAGCACCTTTTGTTTCTTCGTTTTAAAGATCATAAATTAGTCAAGGTTTTTTATTGCCTTTTATTTTATACAAATTTAATGAAAATTTTGAGTATGTTCCTATTTTGTGGCACATTTTTAAGATCATAAAAAAATTGTTTTGAATCGTAAGTTGCTTTCTCTGCTGTAGTTTTATAAATACAGTTTTGCCTTAAATCAAAATGATACTTTAAAATATATTTTTAATTTGTATTTCTTTAGAATTGAGGATGCAATGAAACGATAAAATGAACGATCTTTTGAAATGCAAGAGAATTTTTGCTTATAACCTTTGATATTCTAAATTTTGAATGAAGCCTTTACCAAAAAAAAAAAATGGAAACAAATTTATAAATAAATTAACAAAAAATACAAAAAATTTTAATGTTAAAGCTAATGTGTATCATCAAAGTATCACCCAAAATAAATCAGAAGGACTCTACCTGTTGCCGTGTCTTTGTGCTCATACTTATACCTCCATTTACCTATTTATGTACGTCGGTTTCGTTTGTTTTTCCCAAACAGCACTCAATAACACGACGAAGCACAGGGAAAAAAATTGAGAAAGTATACACACTTCCCATCCATATAAAATAGGGGCTAGGGCTGTAGCCTGCGCTCTTCAAGTGCTGTATATATGGGGCAGCGGGAATGGCAGAGCAAAGGAAGCACAGAAAAATAATATACCTACACAGCGTTGTGGGTGGAATCAAATGGTGATACAAGACTGGCTGAAATCTATAATTCATTTGGCTCACTCTTAGGTTTCGTTTTTCAATTTGTTTTTCCTTATGTTCTTTGCGTTAACTTGTTGTTATTGTTGAATTTTTCTTTTCCTTCTTTTTCTGTTAGTCTTTTTTTTTTTGTTTTTTACTTTCCAGTTTCCTCCAACAATTTGTATTTCTTTACACAACATTTTCTAAACACTTTTTTTCCTTGTAACGTTATTCAAATGAAATAGATTGCTTGAGGGTAATAAAATAACTAAATAAAAGAAACCAGACTCCGTCCGACTTGAGACTCACAAAAAGCCCACCACATTTGGATAATTTAATTATTTTAACTGAACTTTAGGTAAAATGTATCAAAATGAACACTGATGGAAATGCGTGGTGAGGACTACATTTTTTTAAGGATAAGGAAAGTTAATAAGTAATTTAATTTGGTTTTAAATTTGCAGTTATTCAAACGAATATTATATGGGAATTGGTCTAATCCGAAAGAGAGGGCTCCAATGCACATCTCACAATTTCTCCACTTTTTTTTTTTAATTTCACGAAAAGTGCAATAGTCAACCAGAAGTTTCCGAATTTTCTAATAGCAACTACGTCTGAAAACAGATTTAAAAGAAATTGAAACTACAAATATATATGCGATTAATTGAGAATATTATAATTTAATGTTATTATCATTTACTCTTGTCGTGGTTTGTTAAGAACGAAACTAAAATTAAAGACGGTCTGGACACGTGGCAACGACAACAGCAAAACAAACTACTCGTACGAATATTCTCATGGAGTAAGAATGAATGGCAATGACCCTGCGAAAGCTGTCTTTGCGGATAAACTCGTAGAAACAATGGAGACCTCGTATCAGATGGAAGGTATGTGTAGGCCAAGACGCAAGAGCTCTTTGGCAAATTTTTTGTATCAGGCCATGATGATGATGATGATCTTTAAGAATTCGTAAGTCTTAAAATATTTTTTAAGAATAATATTTATTTTGAAATTTGAATGATTTTTAGAAGTTATTGTGATCTTGAATAAATTGTTGTTTAATCAAGACAACATGCAAAAATTATTTAAAGGTTCCTCATTTTAATTTTATACCGCCTAACAAAGTTTCATGACTGTAGTTTTCAAGAAATCATTCCTAGGAAACAGACGAACAAACACATGACGATCACTTAATTTTGCAATTGACAAAATGTGGATCTTAAAGAAGAATTAATTTAAATAACTATATTGTCACTGTTATACTTTCAGTACGCTGAGTAGTACAGAAAAAGTTTGTTGAATAAAATTCCTATGTGCAGTTTTTTTTTTTTTGTTTTTTTTTTTTTTGAATAAACACAATTGCAAAGTGCACAATTTTATTATGTGTTACACAAAAATTATAAAAAAGGGTGAATGTTAAAACTGTATGGTTAAACCGGTGAAAGTTCCCCGCATATTTACTTCCCTTACCTTCAAATTCAATTACATGATTGAGTATGCTGTGAAACGCTTTAATATTTCATAGAACACACATTTTCATGCATGGAGGCAATCAAAGTATATGAAACAGTGAATTGAAGTGCACGCAATTTCGAAATTTAAATAAAGTTCTGATTGTTTAATTTCTTGCTTTCATTTTCTTTTTGCTTTGCCCTTACACTTTACACAGTTTTTAAGCTTTTTGTGAAAAGTACATAGAAAACCAGAAAAGCGTATTACAATTGGACTGCAAATGTAAATAATATATAATTCATTTAAAGGCACATTATTTCATTCAATGTGAAAGTTTTCCGTGTATTGCAAGTGCTTGAAATTCTCTATTTAAAGAATGTGTGCATAAAAAAATACACACTTTTTTGTATAGGTAAAATCTACGTGTTTAACGTTGAAATTTTTTGTAATTGTGAACGCTTTTTTGTAAGAAAAATCAATATTTTGAAAGCATTAAAAATTAAAAATATTGAATTGGTCTCAAAAATGGTTTTGTTTAATAAAATTATATGAGAAAAGAAGTACAATTTTAAAAGCTGCAAAATAAAATATAAATAATTTATACACTTTCTAAAGTTCCGAATTTATTACACCATTACAATTTTTTGCTTCCCATTTTTTGCATAAAATCCTTACATTCTAACTAATTTACATCAGCATTCATACTTAATGCAACAAAAATTGATGCTACATACCTTATGCAAATACAATAACCGTAATTCCATTTAAACTATTTCTTTTTTCTTTTTCCTTCTTCAAAAAGCTTAAAATGAAATCACAAGTACACTTTAAAATAACCGACTTATGATTGAAAAGCGTACACAAACTATTCACTTGAAATTCCTCAAGTCTTTCATCTTGTAGTTGTGAAAATTTCTCATTGTGGCTGTTATAAATTACTTGTATGTATTATTCTTGGAAGTATTTCATGGTACACGCCAGTATTTTGTACGAAAAGAAAATCTTATTGAGATATTTACATCACTGCAAACACCAGAACAACATTTATAGCTGACGTAATATGAAAGAAATGTGCACTTATAAACAATTTGAGAACCTGCAAAAGGAAAATGCAAAAAAAAAGGGGAGGAGGCGGGAGTGAGAACTGAGATAGCAGCAACACAAAAAAAAAGAAAGCAGAACTTTTGATTTCCACTTGAAAGTTTGAACATTTCTTAAGCATCGGGAATCTCAAATATTTTACATTCATTTTGAATGTTTTCATGATTTTAACTATGTGGGTGTACAGTTTTTATGGGGAGGATATTATTTGCTGCGCAATTTATAGTACAATAATGAGGATTTAAAAATAGTTTTTTAAACCGTGAAGATACTTATGAGTTAATCAAAGCTTTCATAATTAATTTAAGGATTTTCCACAAATTTCTTGGAATGTTGTGAAGAACAAGTTTTGTGCATAATATCAATTTAATGATAAAATTTTGAATTAAAATGCAAGTATTTATTCCTTTCTTTTATAATGCATATACTAGTAAATAAAAGTTGCCATTTAATTGCATTTAGGAAACCCTTAAATTGCAATAGAAACAATATAGTGAGAAATTTTTATTTGAATTTATTTGAAAAACGAAATCACCTCTCCCCACCCCCATATCCGATATAAGCGCAGCATTTATTCAATATGCACTGAACAGGGTAACGCAGTGTATTTCCCATGTCACTTTAAAAGCGAGGCACGCACGCAAAATGTGGCCAAACCCAACTGTGCTCGGTTATGTTGCATAATGAATGTGGCTTGGGGATTTTTTTATTTTGCTTGTATGTGGGTTTTTTTCGCACCCATGGTTGTTTTTTCCTGTGAGTATTGTGGTTTTTAATATTTTTTTTCATTCATTTGTGTTTTTTTACATAAATAGAGTCTATTGTTCTTTATTTTAAAAAATGTTGGCTTTTCAAATGCGCATAAAATGGCAGGTTAAGTCAAAAATAGTACAGCATAAAACAAATGGATCTTATAAATAAATATATTTCATTGACGTTTATTGTACTAGTGGTCATTTTTCAAAATAAACTAAATCAGACTTTAATAGATAAAGGCTATTACTTAAATGATCGAAATGTAAGAATCAATCAATCAATGTTTTAATATAAATAAAATTCGAAAGGTCTCCTTGCATTGCTAATTCCAAAATTTTAACAACCCTTATACTTACACCGATTGTAATTTAGTTTACTAAAAAGTGTTTCGTCTCTTTTGCAGGCAAATAGATATTGCAAAAATTTGTGTTAAAGTCGCCTTATACAAATAAACTGCTTCGTCAGTACACGAACATGGTTCAAAGTTTAAACTATCGCCGTATAAAATTAATTTCATCTTCATTTTCCAAACGGCAAAACTTTTATTCAGTTAAACATTAATATACATTATACAGCTCATTCATTTTAAATTAAAACAAACGCTAGGGAAGTGAAATATATGCGAAAAGTGTATACGCAACACAGTAGAAAAGTCCGTGCGCCGCGAAGGAGCATGGCATTAAAAGCGGAAAAAAATAGAAGCCAACAGGCAACATATAACGCAACGGAAAAAGTAGGTGCATATTATAGAAACGGTGAAACAAAACGAAAAAAAAATGCGACAGCGAGATGAAGTTTTGCTATCACGTCTCTCGGGCGTACAAAACCCCTTTCATTTCCATTTAGCAACAAAGTTCACCTTCAACCTCATAAAAAAACAAAAAGACGCTTCTCATTGTATTATGTATATTGCTCGATTGTATATGTGGGGCGTAAGGAGGAGACGGTTCCAGTTTTACATGCGTTGTTGTTGTACTGCTGTTCATGTTGATTTTGTTGTTGTTGTTGTTATTATTGTTGATGTTGTCATCGTATTAATTATTCAAAGTCAGTTCTCCCTGTTTTGCTCTTCTCCTAAAATGGTAGAAAATATCGGCACACACACACACAAACACACGCAAACAAACATTATAGCATCCATAAGACAAAAAATATGTTAAATGTGTGTAAATTTCGGTGCACACCTCCCTAAATGAAAACAGAGAGTTAGGAGCAACAGGAAAAGTTGATTAAAAACGTGGCGGCAAAACGTTCTATCCTCCGCCATAGTCTATAAGAATATATGAGCGTATTTTCTGAATTATCGTCTATATATTCTACTCTATGCACTAAATATTCCAGAAGCAGATTGAATGGATGAGGCAACGATGTGCATTACTGCTCTATATACAGCAGCGAAATTATACCAAAAATTAACAAGATGCATGGAGGAGGAGTGGAGTTAAAATGTTCCGACAATTTTTTTTCACCAACCCCCCACTTACACAGCACTGCTCAATATTGCATAAAGTATATGCGGCTTTTTATGCAACGCTCGTTGTTGATTAATTTAATATTTAATCGTGTTATCGGGGAATATTTATGAATGAACCATAGAACAATACCAGCACGTTGTTTACACTAAACGAGGAATTATGAGGCATCTAATGGATATTTGGTTTCAATCATCCAAATTTGTTGAATAAATAATGTTTTGAACAAAAGTTTCAGCTGATTAAGCTCATAATGTTAAGCTTCCATTTTTTGTGTGCTTCGTAAAATACATTCGATGACCTTAACTTAAGTAGAAAGCTCACAAAACATTTAATAAATGCGATCACCTAAACAATGCGTGTTGTAACCCCAATTTTGGAAAAGGTCGTCATTTACCTTCGGAAACCTGACCAGCAACATTATTTCAAATTTATTAAATAAATAAAATAAATATTTAATATTGTTTGCTGTGAAATAAGCTCATTATTCTAATATTGAAAGCAATGGGTATGTTACAGCAACAACCGTTCGCTAAGTCCCAAGGGTGATTGAATTCCCAATAGGTAAAAGTCTCTCTGGTAAAAGTTAAATTATACCTTTTTGCCAACGACGATGTACTAGATTAAAAAGTATCGTACACAAAAGCACGTGATTGGGCTTTAAGAAAACCCATTAAACAGTAAATTTCAATAACGCATGAACAGCTCAATTGCAAAGCGCCATTAAAATATATAATCCAGACGCAACGTATTTTATTACGCAATCAAAATTAAATTATTGTTCAATTAAACAATTAAAACTCGACAACGTTATTTATTGATAATGTGTATTAAAACAACACGCCGACATTTGAAAGTTAAAAATGATGCTTTGTAAATAAATACGAAAAAAAAATCAAATAAAACGGAAAAATCTCAAGGACTGCGAAGTACCTTCAACGCGCCAGTACTGAAGACAACCTCTGATTGGGTAACAATGGGCGGAACATGGCATATTGCCAGACAGCACTAAGCAACGATGCCCATAAGTCGGCAACATTGCAATACAAAATGCGATATAAGAAAATATTTTGTGTAACATAAGACACCCCAGCATGGGAGAAAATGTTAAAAATAAAACGGAAACCGAAAACAATATTCATATATCACATTATAACTAAAACGGAAAAATATTTCAGAGACAACCAGTATGGTGAAAGCGAGAAAGCTTTTGCGCAAAAATATATGTAAAAAAAGCGAGCGGCCTTCTTTCCTTCATATTTATATATACCGAGCACAACTACACCATCTTCATCTATTCGCAGATAAATGTATATCTTTTGGTATATTTGTTGGAGAACATTTTTCCTCTTTTAGCAATTATTGCTATCTGTTACATACATCAATATTATGTAACTTTTTCGATTTCATAACTGCGATGACGAGAAGGTACTTATACGGGGAAAATGAAGACATCACTTGCAGGCTGTTCGAGAGTCAAGAGAGAGGAGGGCTCATGAAATGTGTGAATTTGATGTTTATGTTAAATGCTATATGGATATTGAATGAATCCGAGGGGCAAAGGGTGCTTTCAATTTAAGAAAAGTAGTAATTGCTTACTTAAAGAAATTTCTATTTTGATGCTGGTTGTAATGACTACATAATTTTTAAATAATTAACCCGCTAATAAGTATTTATTAAAATTATGTAGAAATTCGGCAGTATTCTATTTTTTTAAATAAAAAAATTACTTTTTCAAAAATCTGAACTTTTAAAGCATTTTTTCCATAGTTTTTTTTCGGAGCCAAAACGCGTTTTACATAATTTTAATTTATATACGACCCCAAGGGCATATAGAAATATTTGGAATCCGAATTTTTTCGGAAAAAAAGTTGATGATGCAGAAACTCGTTTTGACACCCCCAGAGTCCAAAAAAGTGGTCTAGAAAAAATGTGCAAAAGTACGTCCGTACGCCGTACTATAGGAAAATGGTCGAAAAAAAAAAACTTCTAAACTATTGGACCGATTTGTATGAAAATTTTTTGTAAAATATTAAACAAAAATATAAGAATAGGATCTTCGATTTTTCGAGGTCAGATATAATTGTCACTTCAGAGCTGAACAACTTGTCGGATATAAATTCACACCTCGCTCTCCCTGCGATGAAGTTTTTTTTTAAATATTAATTAATACCTCAACTATTCACATATTCGTTCATTGTGGAATTTTTAGAGAATTAAAATATAATTGTCACTTCAGAGATGAACAACTTGTCGGCCCGTCAATAGATGAGTTCCTAAATGTTTTCAATAGTTTCAAAAAATTTCAGTTCATACAATTATACTAAATTGATGCTGAAAATACAAATAAATTCATATCATTCTCTTCCGCCTAAAATTGTTTCAGACCTCTGCAATTTGCATTAATTGTTAACATTAACAAGTGCACAATAAAATGCTACGCACACGCACTGATCACGTGATCCCTGGCTGCCAATTTTATTAAATCCGTGCTTCCTCACCTACACATATAATATGATCTTCATTAATTGTTTCCCTGAAAATATGAAAATAAAAGTAATAGCATTCCTGTTAAAACCGCCTATGTATTTTACAAAATATATAATTACATCGAAATAGTATGCGTGAGAATTTTTTAACAGTTGCGTTATGCGTAATAGATTCATATTCCAAGGCTAAATATTGGTGTGGTCCACAAAGCACACCCACACCCACACGCAAGAGAAAAGAGACAATTATATGAAATCACAATGATTCGTTGATATATTGTACCAGGTGGTATCATTTTTTTACTTTTTAACAGCATTTTTACTAAAATCCTTTAAAAAAAAATTAATCACAAAAATACTAAAAATAATTGTAGTTTAATTAGTAAAACATTTTGTATGTTTTCCTAAAAAAAAGTTGTTTTTTTTGCCACAGAATTGTCCAAATTCTGAGTAGAAATCACTAGTGAAATCTCCTCAGATTTTGGCAATTTGAGTGTAAAAAATTTCAATTTCTCAAAATATTTAAAATGCGTATATTTCTTAAACGGCTTTATCGAAATGCATCAAATTTATATATAATATGTAAGTCCTAGAATCCAAGAGTTACATGAAGTTTCAAGGTCGAAATCACTCTTATGGTCAAGATATTGCCAAAAAACTGCGGTTTTGCAAAATTTTCCTTTAAGATGATATTAAAATTCGCCAAGTTTTTCAAATATGATCTATGAAATCATTCTCCACATAATTGTGGTACATTGCAATTACACATTCAATCGAGTTTTTGAATTATAAAATAAAAACTAAAAAGGATAAAACCGGAAATATCTAATATCTCGTGAGTTTTACACTTTATCAACATATAATGTACTACAGATTTGTAGATTTTGAAAGAATTTATATTTTTGCTAAACATTCCAAGGTCATACAACCTATATTATAATGATTATTGTTGTTTTCTTACAATTCCTTGAGAAATAATACTAATTTCTTGAAAAATCGGTTTACTTTTAAATCTATTAAGGCATTAATATCGTTAAATTTTTCAAGGTCTATATGAAAATATTTTCTATCCAAATAAAATAAATATAAAATTTAATTTGGAACAAAAAAGCTATTATAAGAATATTAAAAGAATTTTCTCATCAAAATTGGTACATAAAAATGTTGTTGAGCGTCAAAAGAATTTTACATTCGGATTTTTTCTGGTCAAAAGTGAACAAAATTTTATTAAAATCATAAGATGTTGGTTTTGAACATTGCATGCAGGAATTCTTAAAATTTTCATGAGGTTTTCAATTTTAAATGAAAACATTGTAATGCTAATTATTTCCTGTACAAAAACTTTTCATTTTTGAGTGCGGTGTTACACAATTAACGGTAATTTCTCATCCCGCTTTGTCATTTTATCTCTCCCATATAATATCAGGTGCAATTACCGTGCTGGATGGAAAGGGAGAAAGAAATTAATTGTGGTGAGCTATTTTACTAACACTATTACGTGTAACAAAATAATTTTTTTAGGAGAGTGCTTGATCGCCGATCACGTGATCTCATCTCATTTTCTATAGGTATTTTATATTTCTGACCACCACTACATTGATGCGTACAGTGCAGGTGGCCGCAGTTAATGTAAAATTATTACGCCTCGCTGACAATTTTATAAAATCTCTGGACTAGGATTAATGCGAGTGCGTTAGAAAGAGATCACTTTTTTTGCAAATTATTAAAATATATGTTAATAGATGAAATGAGTCCCAAATTTCTTCTGCATTAAAATTTTTCCATCAGTTTCATTTGAACTTTTGTCCGGGAGGCAATAATTAAAATCGGGCGCGAACAGTAAGCCGATTAGTTTAAAGGCACCTTTTCTAATTTTCTTTTGGATGTCGTTGTGTTTTTTAATTTTGTCGTCGTTGCTTATTTTTAATCGCTATTAATTTTCCTTTGGGTACTTTGTAAGTGTGACGAAAAAATGTGGTTATAATGGCACTTAGTGATTTTAAAAGTGAAAATTTGATGAAAATTCATCAATATATGGCCTTTTCTTTACGTATCAAGAAGATTGTGATGATTTTCTGAATACCACAAAGAGTTTTATAACAAGTGCTTTCAAGTGTTAGTTGTTAAGGTATTTTTAAGTTGAAAAAATGTGCTTTCAAAGGCATTAAGTGATTTGGAAAGTGAAAATTTGATGAAAAATCATCAATATATGGCCTTTTATTATGAAAATAGTGATAATATGTTGAAATATTATGAAAAAAATTAATTCATTAGAATAAAGTGTTAATTAAGTGTTCATCTATGTGTTCAATCGAATAAAGGATCGAAATTTTAATGTAAGTAAATCAATATTTTGATTTAGTGCCCTTAAAATATAAGATTTATTAATTTTCAATCGCTGTAACAATTTTCATCATTGGAAGAAAAATTTGTCTCATAGAATTTTTCGACTTTTGAACGAACTGTACCAAAACGTGGCACTTGTTCGTGCGACGTGGCATTTGAATTGTAGCGCAATTTTTTGATCATGATCCACAATTAATCAAATACACAATTTAATTAAGTTCGCTAAGGTGGAATCAATGTTGTATAACAGTTTTGTTTATCGCAGCTTTTGGGGATATTTGATTCGGGGTATACTTATTTATTGAAATAATTACTGGTCATTTCGGGATTTTTAATTTCGAATTGAATAGTCAATTATCCCGTGGGATTTTTTTTAAGGTCTTTAAATTCGAAATCAATTACATATATATAATATGTATCTGATGTGTAATTAGACTTATTAAAGCCAGTATATAATAATATTAATAAATATCAAAACTTAATTTTGTGAAGCAGTTATTTTCAAGGACAATGGATTTTGAAAATGTCTAGTTTTTCAGTTTTATTAAAATATGTGCGACAATAATTAAAAAATAATTTTTGGTTTATAGAATCATTCCTCCAAATTCGACTTAAGTTAAGTCACATTAATTAACCAATAACAAAGCATACAAGAAAAATCTTAATTCCAAAATCATTTGAATTTGCTTTTTAATTTCCATAACAATTAATTAATTACTACAAAATAAAACGAGAAATTAAAAACTTACACAAAAAATGTGCTGCGATTTAATGATGGCATAACAAAAATAAATAAAAACACATTAAACAAATTAAAAATGTCATTATAAATTGCATGACATCTTGTAACACGATTGAAACTGGCTAACAAACGCAAACAACAACAACACACATTGGAGCTAGGGTTGAAAGTGACAGATCTGCGCGCAGATGAGGTCCAGAAAGCAAAAACAGAAAAAAAACACACAAACACACGTACAATATTCGCTCAACAAAAAAAAACCTTAAGCCTTATCAATAATATACAAATCATTATATTTGAGGTGTTTTCTTTGTATGATGTTCTACATTTTTGCTAATCTCAATAAAATTACCAATTTTGGACAAAAATCAAGGTCAAACTCAGAAATTTCAAGGTCAAATCGTCGTATATAAATTCACACCTCGCTCTCCCTGCGATGTAGTTTTTTTATTTATTTCAAAAAACGTCTTCATTGTATTTTAGGTGTTAAAAATAATCATACATTGTTAACTTTAAAATTGGTCATTTAACATTTATTTACTTAAATATAAATATGTCGTACCGATTGTGAACACACAAAAAATATTAATAAAGCTTAAAATTGTTTTTAATAAATTTTTTAGCAAACGCGCATTAAAATTATGAATATTTAACTCTAAGATATAAGCACTTTTCAAAATGAATTTTTTTGTTTTGTTTGAACAAAATTGCTTCCCATGATATTAACTTCATTTGCTTAAATATGTAATATCTTTGAAACAGAAACTCAAATTTAATACATACGAGTTTTATGCAACCAAAGTTTTCAAATTTCGCTAAACCTAATTTGAATACTAGTGTAATCATAAATGGTAATTAAAATATTTTTTTATCAAAAGAAAATTAAAAACTTATATTACATACATTTTGAATAATATTTCTGATATGTGCACATTTGTTTGCTTAAACACATTATGATGTTCTGGTTCGAAAAAAAAAATTATCCATCTAATATTTTTGTACACGCATATAATGTGGTTCATATTTATTTTTGCAAATGTTCATCAAAATAACATGTTTTAACAATAACATACTCGTATTATGCAAACAAAAATGTAAATGGCAAAATATGTTCATAATTGAAAGAATATTTTTCCTTTCAGATTTTTGTCGCTTTTGTGAATACATACATTATGCAAATTGTATACAAATTAGTTAAATGGTTAATGAATTAATAAATAATGTAGCCAGTAATTATATACTAATTAAGGCGCTTGTCGAACATGATAAGCGGGCAGATATTAGTTGTTTTAGTGAACTGAAGGTTAATCGCCACATTTGTACCTAATTCACAATGATAACAAAAAGTTAAATATGCCAGTAAATAGTACATACAGAGGTCTATTTTGTTACCATTATACGTATTTTTTTTTTCTAAAATGGAAATGGTGTGTGTGTATCTCCGTAACGTTATAACTTAAAAGCGGCTAAATAGATTTTTATAAGTTTACGTTTGTTTTGTTGCAGCTCTGCATTAGGTTTATCAAGTAAAAAATTTAGTAAAATCCACTGAAAATCCGGAAGATAAGAAAATAAGATGAATTTTTGTGATAAAGTTCGCTGAGACATCTAGTTTAATATAATTTAGGGTAATACGTTAATATATCCCAAGATATAATATTTCATATAGTGGGGTTCAATATTTATCGATTGAAAATCGTGGAGTTAAGAAAGTTACCTTTAACTAACTGCAGAAGTACATCGTGTAGTGTAGTTAGCGTTATCCCAGCCTAGCTAAGTTAAGCATTGTGTAACTAACAAAGATTAAAAAGGCTCCATGTCATAGTCGATAGGCGTCTTTAGCTGATGCAAGGAAAATGTTGCGATAGAAAATATATTTTTCTTATCCTCAAATTAATTTTCCATTTTACAATAATATGCATAGCAACAAGAAACTTAAAGATTTACACTAAATTATAAAGAAAATTACCATATTTTCACAAAACTTGAGAAAACAGAGTTATAAAATTATTGTATTATATTTGAGTGTACCACGGCATACAGTAATCTTACAGTTGAGTCTCGTATAATAAATAGATAAGCACTCATTGAAATGAATTGCATTTCGAACACACAGTTTATTGCACAAACGAGAGAACACACTCACGCCATGTGTGTGTGCATGTGTATGTTTATTAAATGTGCATACGAAATTCAACTCATATATAACAGGAATATTTTGTACACGAATGTCCATGCAATTTGACTTAAATAATGCGACTGCATGTAGTATGTGCAGTGCTATCTAGTTCTGGGTGGATGCTGTCCTGACTTAGAAAGTTGCAAAACTTGATGCTAGATAATGTGGCTCTTTGTCAGAGTAAAATACTACCTTCCTACAAATTATTGAGTTATTTGCATTTTATGTAAATTTGCACAGAATGCAACAAAGGGACTCAATTTAAGTCTGTGCAACTCTTGTATGGATGTGGCAAAAATGGGAATGGCTCAAGCCAAAATTCGTGAATTGCACATAGAGCACACATAGTATGCACTATTCGTAATATCAATACACCGGATTATATATGTTAATGTTAAATTAATGTTTAAAATCGTAGTTGTACTTGTGATACGCAATGGTGTCACCTAACATCCGTTCCAACCCTGTGACCTCACACCATTGCATTCTGATGCTTTTTAACGATTTTAACATCAAATCGATGTGCTGTACATAGTTGACATAGCTATTATAGCGGCCGTATTGCATTTGTCTGCTGTGTTGTTTGATCCCAGCTCATGCATGCGACTTTATTGAATGTGTGTGTTCCTACATATTTTGCCAACAATTTTCATGTTACACACAAATTAGTTGCGTGTTTTAAATGGTCGCGTGCGCTTTGCCACGTCCCACACATGCAATAGCTTCGAACGCAGCAGCAGGCAGCAGGCACCAGCTTACATGCTGGAGCGACTGCCCGCTACACACAATATAATAATAATCATAATAATAACATGTAAAATGTGCGTGTGTGTCAATTGCTCTCTGAGCTGAGAAAACATAACGCCTCACCACCCCATGAACATGTCATAAAAATGTCCCCGCCAAAATGGGTGACTTCCAATTCACAGCGCATATATTGTACACCGGTCATTGTATAATGTATGTACGCCTCCCCCCGCCACCCGCATCCCTCTGCCCACCCTACACAGTTATATATGTATATAATGTACAGATAAAAGTTGTGAATTTATGGGTGGGAAATGGTGCACAGTTGTATGCATTACGTGATGGAATATTTTAAAAGGGATTATTATTTTAATTATTTAAAACATTTAGCGTATGCATAAATTATTGTCGATAACAAATGAAAACAACAACAGCAATATAACACAAAACAATGAAAACGTAATAAAATGGCAATTCGACCAGAATGCGTTGCATAGTGCATACATTCGGCGCTGCAGTTTAATATGCATTGGCGCAAGCAATTAAATATAGAAAGCGTGCTTATTAAACGCCGCTGCTTGTGTGTGATTGAAAAAAATTCCACGCGGCAATAAATATGTTATAATACTTCGGGATGGATGCTGCTGCGTGTCTGAAATCTCTTTAAACCATTATCACAGCTCAATATCATGGCGTCAAATTATCTCTTTGTTGATTTATTAATTATTTTGCTTTAGTCCAATTTATCGTGTCCGCATCCGTTGAATCTATGAGAAGCTTCATTTGGATTATATTGTACAAGTGACATATTTATTTGTTTTTTGTATATAAAACGGGCTTAAAAGATATAAACAAGTATCCATGTCATTTCAACCCCAATTGAATACCAATCAAAGTGCGCAACCTAATTAAAAATTTAACAATGCCCGATTCCGGACATGAAAATAACTGTTACAATTCTCCACCTCAATCGTAATGAAACCCAACCCCCCCCCCCCAACTCCTTGGCTTGCAGTAAACCGACACGAAATGGAGTTGTGATGTGTACAATGTATACATAAGACAACAATTATTGTCCAGCAATCCAACAACCAATCCTCCACCCGCAAACCGCAAACAAACACTATAAACGAAAAACGCTGTTAAATAATTAACAATGTGAAATTAATTACTTTATTTGTGGTTGTGTTTCATTGTACAATTCCCACTTAACACTTGGTGTCTTCTTGTTCTTAATCTGGAAGGAAGTTAATTGTTTTGTTGACCAATGGCATATATACCGGCTCGTGTACTGTTGCATTCAAACACGACGACGACGTTCCATCTATTTGCTGATATCAGTGTGGCGTGTGTTTTGGTATTATGTATATTTAAAGAATGCGTGTTGGAAAAGGTGTTACTTCTATCTGTTTGTGGCCTGCTGGGAAATTGTTTTAATCGAAAACAAACGTCTGGGGTATGTCCCTGACACTTCCCCATACCTATATAGTATAGTTATGCATCGTATCGTGTGTACTTATTATGTGCATACATGAAAATGTGCACATGTCCAGATTTGGTGAAAACATTCGTGGGGGTGTGTATTAAGATTGATCACTTCGATCCAATATGCACGGGGGTTGTTTCTTATGCTAAAGCGTTATCTATTATTACATCACACACGGATGTGGTAACGAGTATTTGTGCATTTTTTGGATAACCATTTATTATTTATTTGCCGAACCTTTTATTTGGATATGCAATTAGTTTGTAGAAATACTGGCGAAATTATTAAATAATGTTTTATCAAAGATTTGTTAGTCATTTAATTTGATCAATAAAAAAGGGAAAGGATGCAGACAATTTCACATTTTCTATAAAGTATAGAGTGTTTTATAATTTATAAAACTTTGCCAAACATTTCAAGGTCCAAATCGGCAAATTCAAGGTGAATCTTTTAATTTCTCCGAAACGTTAGATATTTAAAAAAAAATTCTTTCACATCATTGTAGACTCTGATAAGATAAAAGAGATTACTGAACATTTAAATTTCAAAAATACAAATTCAAGGTCAAACTTTTTTTTTTTTTTATTAAATTAAAGAGTTTGTTGAAAATTTCAAGGTAGAAAATTGGAGGTCATACTTTTTATATCTCAGAAACCTTAAGCATTTTTGGAAAAAAAAAAAATCCCCTTTGTTATATAATAAGATAAGAAACCTAGCCGAACATTTCAATGTCTAAATTTGAAAACTCAAGGTAAAACAGTTTGTTCTACTGTATTATGTTGTCCTACATTATTGAAAATCTCAATAAGGTGTGCAAAATCTCAACCAATTTTGTTAATTTTGTATAAAAATTTAAGGTCAAGATTTAAAAAACTTGAAGGCCATATTGACCATATCTCAGAATATCTCATAAAACATTATCAAATTGTAATTAGGCAGCATATGCTCTCTCTGTAATTTAAAATGGTAAAATACAAAAGTCCATCTTTTTATTTTACCATTTTAAATTGATGTTGGGTTAATTTTTTTTCTATTTTTTGCTAAACATTTTTTCCGTAAACTTTTCCTTCCAAAATAAACTTTAAAGTTAAATATAATTGTAACTTATTAAACCGTTTAATTATGTAACCCAATTACCTTCCATTTAAATCACCAATTTTTTTTTAATGCCTAAAAAGGCAGGATCCCAGAGAAAATGTTGTACAAAAATAAATGTTATCCACTTACACGAAACAAATGAGGAAAAGCAAATGGGATCCGCTAAATAGGGCAACCATGCAATGAACATGAAAATTAAAATGAGAAAATGAACATTATTTCTCATTATGTTTTGTTTCTTGAGTTAACTTGGCTTTTCGTGTTTGGGTATTTTTCCAACATGAGTACTCAAAACTCCTGCACTATTACTACTACAGCAGTACAAGTAACACTGCATACTGCACAGTGCATACCATTTTCATTGTACCTATGCGGAAAACTTAAGTAATGATTTTGTTCAACCTTTCTCCCTGCAGTTTATCTTAAGGGCAAATACAATAGACGACGAAATTTACGCTCAAGCGGATGAAGTTTATTAGGAGTGGGATCAAAAACATTGGGTGGAAGGGAATGCAGTACAGTTACCCGGAACTAATTTGGAAGGTATAGTATTTTGAATAAACATGCCGCTGCATTTTTAAATATTTAAGAAAAATTATAACACAAATTAAGATCAAGTTATTAAATCAAAAACTAAAGTCTACATGTGCAAACTAAATATAAAATTAAAAATCAATTTGTAACAATTAACAATTAATAAGATGTGGATTTGTTGATGAAAAGCCAATTGTTTGCTGAATAATTAAACAACTGAAAGATCAATGATAAATATTTAAAAAAATTAAATCTAATTTTTATTACAATAGAGCACCTTAAAATTTAAAAAAAAGATGCTTCAAAGCTTTTATATTTAGCTCCTTATAAACTGCATTAGAGGACCCTTTTTTATACATGACAATTATAATCATTTAAACATTTATTACAGACGCTCTTGAACAGCACAATTTCTGAAATCATTAAAATCGTCGCCTCTTCAATAGCATCAGAAAACAGACGCTTTTAATGTTTTTCTCGCACTCGCAACATCTCTGTGTAATGCAATCGCCGCAGCAATCTTCTGCTTATAAAATAGTTTCCATAATAGAGTTAAGATAGACACATTCAGTTAATCCCCGAACTTTAAGCCCAAGGACGTTTGACTGCCAGTTAAGTGAAACAAATGAGATTAAACGATAAAAAGAAAGTGGATTCATATAACTACGCACACAGCGAATATGAACGGGAGTGCCGCGCCAGCAAATAAAGTCGGCAAACTAGCTAGTTAGGGGTTAGGGACAGCAGCAATGCATTGAAACTGGAAAGGCTATTCAGATCACGTGACCATGCCACAGAAGAATATATTATACGAAGTCGGGCAGGCGCAAAACAACGTTGAGAATGTTGCAATTGGTCGGCATTACGCCTTGTACAATGTATACAAAATACAGTATAAAGATTGTGTGTATTGCCACACTCAAGTTGGCTGTCACACGCTTTTCTTTCAATTCATTTGCTTAAGTCGACAGATAATAGGGGCGCAAAACAGTTGTATGAATAACAATTCAAGTCAATTCAATTTCTTTGAGGGCTTCTTTCGATGCAGAAAGGAGGTTGATGCAAGGGCAGGAGGGTGATTTTGTGCTTGTGTACTAAACTTAACCTACTCAAAATATATATTCAGTACAACAGCATTTATACAAAAAAAAATTGTCTTTCAATGTTTATGCTTATTGTTGGAATGGAATTAAATGGGGCAGCAATTCAAACAGTTGCTAACTTAGATTCATGTCACGCTACAAACCGTTTAGTCATACTTCTTCACATTTTCTCTTTTATCGGGGTGAGATTGCCGAAAATAGGTTGAGTTGTGAACCCCGAAAGCTTTAAGGGATGAAGTCTAATTACAAAATTGTTTCAAGTGATGAATTATGTGCCACCTGAAAGCGAAAATGGGAGAAGTAAATTAAATAATAAATCGCCAATCCCATCGATCCTTAATATTTTATATTTCTAATGAAAAAGGGCAACTTCTATAACACGACAGACTAATAACCGCTGCATGAAAAAGGACGAAATCGTTAAGAAGTCGCAAACAGATTCAATAATTCTTTAAAAGGCACCCAAATTTTTAAAATTGTAAAAAACGTGAAAAATTTTTGACCCGCAAAAACTTGTCAAACCGGAAAAAACCGCTTATAAATAATTCACTTTCAAGGAGATTATGAAGGTGATAACTGAATTATTAAAAAGAAGAACTCCAGTACCTTCTCAATTTTTACAATACTTGTGAATACTGGAGCCAAGGACCACACAGTTTAGAATATTAACTGACTGAGTAAAAAATCAAAAAAATTTGCACAGGACATACGCGCAGTTCTTGCATAATGCATTCGTAAAATTGGAATAAGCCATTAGGATAATTATAAGAATGAAGCCGTTTTAACACATTAATGAAATTTGTGTGAGTATTCGCTCAGTCATAGTAAACTCAAAGTATTTCTTTATAATTATCATGATTATGATGAAGCCAAAGCAAGAGGATTATCCCGGTTTGTATTTGGATGCAGCTTTTCCACTAATTCCAAACGCTTCCCATTAAATAAAATGGGGTTGAGGCGTGCACAGTAGCGTGGCATGAGGTTAAGGAGTGATTGCTCATGGTTGGGGGTGAATGGGTACGCTTGCTCGTGCTTACAGGACGTCAGCTTTCAGTTGTAATGGATTTGAGTATTTTCTGCAGAATGTGTATGTGTGTATAAAGTGAGGCGTAAAAGGCGTGAATTAAAGAGAATATTTTAATAAAATCATAAGCGAATAAGACCAAAAGGAAGCTGCAGGTTATATTATATGCTTGTCCATGGATTAAGAATATTAAAACAGTGCAAAAGGGGTATAAATTGCATTTAGATGTGCGAGTTTTGTTTTCATGTTGCTCGGCATTTGTAGAAGTTTGCATATTATGTGAATGAATGAGTATATTGAGTCGGAGCATGGGTCTCGAAACGAGGACCCTTTACCTACTTAACACTTAATAAATGCACGTATGATGTGCACACTCACATCCTGATCCTATATTCTGGTGGGAGCAGGGTGAGGATGAAGACTGTAAGCTTGAATGTTTGTCAAAATGAAGAGGTTAATTATTTATAAAATACATGCATGCATAATACCAACTGGTATATGTGATACGTACAATATAGTTAAATTGTATGCTACTTGTTTATAATATTCGGTTGTGTTGCTCGGATTATCAGCATTTCCATTCTAACACTAGCTTCCACCCCATTGTTTTCGTATTCACATAACTAGCTACATACATTTGAGCACATATTCATTATATCTTAGGTACATATGGGTACATGTATGCGGTGACAATATAGTCTGCCCGGAGAACCACCCCTCACCCCCCTCCTCCTACCCATTTAATAAGCACGATGATGTTCTTTAACTTTTCAACGCCAATGGTAATTCTAGTTAGTGTTGAATGTTGGTGATCCTTGTGCATACCGTCGCTGTCGTCGTCGTCGTCGTCGTCATCGTGCTGATATAATTTTGTAACATAATCAAGTCTAACAAGCTCCATATAAATATTGCTCATTCATGTGTGTCGCCATAATAACACATACGAATGTGTATCTACATTTATATTAATAAAACAGTTTATTCATTTTCGTATAATTAATTCCTTTAAGCTTGCTTATGTGTATTTCGTGGTGTGATGTACGGGCTCTCAAATAAGATGTCTGCACAATTACGTGTACACACAACGTTGCTATAGCGATACATATATGTAATAAAGGAGCACCATCAAAAGGACGAGCAGAAAAAAAAGGGAAGCTCGCACAAAGGTTTCTGTTTAATTGAGTGCAAAATGGGTGGAAGAGTGCAAATGTTATGGTAATTTGAGCAGATTTATTTATATACAGCACTCTATAATTATTAGTTATTACCAACGCTACAGTTTTACGTGGGTATGATTAAAATTTGTGTATTTGTTGCGATAAATTATGGCAGAGTTGACAAAGTTCTTGCAATTTGCATTGATGATTTAATTCATGTGTTGTTAAATATTATAAATTTATGTTTATGAGGCAGACTCGAAATCATCCCTTTTTTATATCAAAAACTTAAATATGTAAATGTCGAAAGTCACTAAGAATGCGTTTAACACCGATATCAGTATAATTTATATTGCCTTGGAACAAAAAAAATCAACCTCTTTTTTTTTAAATAATTTTTATTATGACCTTGAGGTATTTTGACTTTAAAGTTAAGCACTATTTTACTATGGTAAATGCTATAAAAATCTGAAATAAAAAGTTTCAAACATGTTTAAAGTTTCTGAGGTATAACAAATATGACCTTGAATTTTTAATTGTTGACCTTTAAATGTTGAAATGGCGGATACATAAAAAGTTTAAAAAAAGGAATTGACTGGGTCCAAACATTATTTAGCCACAAAAATAACATTTGGGAACATAAAGTAAAGGCAGTTTTGTTCAAATTACCTTTACGGATAAAGTCTATTAATATGAATAAAATCGGCGTAGCCGTTATTGAGTTTCCGATGAACCTTGAAATTTTTTAGGCATTTCGTATTTTTTTAAATTTTATATATAAATTTAACAGCAATTGACAGATACAGTAATTTCTGAGATATGGCGATTAAAACAGGGTGCATATTTTTTCTATATCACTTTTTTGGACTAAAGGTCTGTCAAAACAATTTTATTTATCACTTGCTTTTTGCGGAAAAAGTTCGAAATTCTAAAATTTATCTATGCCTTTATGGTCGCAAATAAATTTAAAAAATTAAAGGTCTTTTGTAAAATTTTTTTTTTAGAAACGTCTTTAAGGACTTTAACCATTTTAAAAAAAAATTGTTATGTAAATTCTGTTGTCAAAATATCCTAAAAATGATTAAGATTATTTATTCTATGTCCTTTAAATGACAGTATGAGTTCAAGTTAAAAGGCAATTTTTTTTAACATAACACTTTACATAATTTTTACCTCAGACCTTAGTTCTTTGTAATGGCACTGTGGCATCTAGGTTAGGCTTTTAGGTTTAAGTGAATGGTTAAGAAAATAATTAATAATTGGTTACACGAAAATTATAATACAAAAAAACGTGTTTAAGTCATTGACACCGTTACTACTAATTATTAAGCACGCCACCCATATACGTGAGTCACTTGTGACTGAAGCACGTGTGACACAAACGCATGAACGACAGCTTGCATGGGCGCCCAAAAACGTAAATCACTTCCTGCAAACTATTTTTGTACAAAGCCCAAAAACCATATTCTGTTCAGAATCTCGCTTCTACATTATTATACTATATTTTCTAAATAAACAATATATCTAATAGCGTGCAAATACGGTATAAAATATAGTTGTAACACGTATATTTAGGAGTATGCTCGTACGGCTGAGCATGTGTGTAAACCAAAAATCGTGCCTAAAGCAACTTGTATTAAGAGGAGGTAACGACTACCTACTGTTGTAGGACTACATACTACTCGTATAGCTACAAAATATACGGCATGAAGAATTTCCACAATTTGATCTTTGATTGCCTTCGGGGCACAACAAAAGACAAGAGCCGCATGAGAGAAATATTGCAAGCAAATGAAATTCACTGTGAGACGACCCGTTGCCAATCAACCAATCTGGCAGAAGGCGACATGCGAAAAGCATTGGAATGCGGGAAACCATATGAAAGTGAATATATCTCATGTACATTGTACGAAGTAGAATACGTAATAAAATAATATACGTATTAATGTACATGCATGGATTTGGCGTGTGCAGTGCTGATACAGGAGGAGAAATGTACTTCTTTTTTGTTTTGTTTTTTACTTTCTGCACGTATTTGTATGGACTATGAAAGAAACATAAGTTCCATAATCGTGTCACGAGTTTTAGAAATAAAATAAAAATATTAAAAATACAACTTTATAAAATAATAATGCTGAAGATTTGTTGTATTCGCATATAAATTGTTGGGTGGCTCTCCCTGACCCGTTTTTAATTTATATTCGACTCTAAAGCATATATTAATTTTTCGGGAAAAAAATTTGTGGTGCAAAAACCTGTTTTGATACTCCCTGAGTTCAAAAAAGTTGTATAAAAATGTGCAAATCCGTACTCCATCGCCAGTTATACTACTAGACCGATTTCTATGAAATTTTTATGTTAAGTATTAAAGAAAAAGTAAAAAGTTTAATTAGTTAAAGGTCAGTTCCTTTAAGGTCAAGTTATTGACAAAAAAAGTGTTACGCTTGTACGAGAGCGCAAGCATTTATTTTGTTTATTTTATTGACGATGACATTCTAAAAATTACTGCATTTACCTTACATCCCTTAAATGTTATCCTTCTGGATAAAAAAGGGGTTGACGCAGATAAATCCGACTTCATCTATATCAGCAAAAGAATATGGAAAAAAGTCTTTCGCACATATAAACTGTTTTTTTTTTATTGAAAATCTTTGCCAAACTTGTCAAGATCAAAATCAAAATATTGAAGGTCTAATATTTTATATCTCCCAAACCTTAAATACTGTTTCTCAAATTTTCTTTCGCATTACTGTAGCTTTTGATTTAAAGATAAAGGAGTTTTTTTTAGGATAAATTTGTGACGAAAGTTTAAGGTCTGAATTCAAAGCCACATTTTCCATATTTCAGAAAAACATTATTAAATTGTAGTTTAGCTGCAGTCGTATATAAATTTATACCACGCACTCCCTGCGATTTAGATTTTTTATTTTTTATTTTGTCCCCAATTTAGGTAAACTTAAGTTCAAAGTATTACATCGCTTTCCCTGCAATGCAGTATATTTTTGTTGTTGGAGGATGGAAGGTATAAAACAAGGATGGGTGGTGGCTTCAAAAATTCTTGAAAGTTGTTACTTCATATTCCATACATTTTACATACATACTTACATTGATAAACCACAAGAGGTGGATTCGGGTTGTCAATTCTAGCAAGAATTTTTTTTATATAATAGGCATATGTACGACAGTATATGCAAGTGGGTGGATGACAACTGCGATGTTTGCTCATTCTTTCCGAAGTGCCTCTGGCACGTTAGCTTCTCTTTTTAAGTTTATGTTAAGCTTTAGCTGATAGATGTTATCGTAAAGGTAAGATTATTTGGTTTCGGCGATGTGTAATATATTATAAAGTATGGAAAAGCCATCTTTAAAAAACTTTACTTAGAAATGACTAGACATTTTACATTCCAAAGTAATTAAAGTAAATGGCAGGGAATATTTTAAGAGTTTGTTTTTCCGTTTGTAACATTGTAAATTTGAAATGAGTTTAATGTACTCGGATTACCACTTTGGTTTATACTTCAAAAGATGAACAACGGCTTAACTACGAGGCCTACAGCAAACAACCGCACTCAACCGTATCGAGTTCTTGCTTAATTTTCGTTTAAAAATAATTCGTTTTAAATAAAAGATTGTTCTTTTATCGGAAAAACAGCATCTTCATTTTAATTACCGCTTTTAAACGAGATTATTTTCTTTAGCTTGAGATTATCTTGCACGACGCTAAACATCACACCTCACACAGTGAACATAACAATTCAAATATTCGGATTCTTCACTGAAGCAATACGCAAATTTAAAAGCTTTACCACCACCGCTCGTCCCTTCACACTTCAAAAATATATTAATAAATATACACTTCTAAGTTATATATGTTTGCACCGGTATGAAAATCTTTAGTACCTATAGCTACTCCAGTTGTGTATAAAGATAATGGAGATAAACTGTCGCAATTTATTCCTCCCCAGCTTATCGCGCGCATGCATTTGTTTTGTTAAATTAAAATTTATACATTAAATGGCTATGCTCTCTTGAATTCACATCAGAGGATAAACAATAATAAAAATACTAATTACGAGTGAAGAATATTAATTTTGTAATTAATAATTTGTTGTATATGTATGTACGTAGAGTGTACAATCGCAGCCTTTTTGTATTTAAATACACGAGTTGTGAAATTTTAATGCGCGCACCGGATTAAAATGCGAAGGATTCATTTGAATGAAATTGAAAATAAACATTTAATGAATCTATTTGTAGATTCAGTGGGTACCGATATCATAAATTAATGTATTTTGTGTATCTACAATTTTAATGCAATATGAATTTATTCATGGTTTCGCGTGCATCTGTTATTCCTACAGCCTGCCTGGCAAGGGGTGGTGGAAAAGTCCCGAAAAAAAATGATCACTTTTTGTGCGCGCATTTACATTTCGGTTATCTTTGGATATGGCGAAGCGTTATTTGATGTCAAAAAGGATATTTATAATTTGAATAAATAGTGCTTTTTACTGCGTCGTAGATTTCGCCTTGAATTGATGACCATAATTCGATAATTCGACACAAAACAAGCCTTTTGTCAAAGGTCCCTTATCAAAATGCTTCTTTTTTTAATTTTCCTATATAAATAGTCAATGTTGTCTTCACGATTTCGACCTAATTAATATAGACAACAGTTGTCGCATTTGAAACAAATCGTAAGAAAAATACGAACTGAAACATAACCAAGGGAATTTACATTACTTGACAGGCCGAAAAGTAAATTCAATTGATTCTGATTTCATTTAAGTGAAATGCTGTTAAAATGTTTTGTTTAACGATGAATTTGTTTCTTTTCTGTCTTTGTGAACATAATCTGTTTTCGAAATTCTTCGATTTGTATGAAAAGCAGCTGTCATTGCGATTGATTGATGATGAGCTTTTATGGAAATTGCTGTCAACGCTGTGTATTTGTCATTTCAGAGAGAAAACATTCAGCATTCGGGGAGTGTAGAGATTTGCATTCTTTAAAATGTAAGCTGTTTTCTAAGATTTTTGCTACAAAATTTAGAATCAGAAATTGTTGTTTCATTTTATCTATTGCGTCTAAGTTTCAAAGTTCAATTAAATACCCCAAAGTTATTGGAGCCACGCATGATTACGGTCAATTTCATATTTTCATGCACAGCAGCACATGAGACTCACTTCAATTTCCCACTGCACTCTTCAGCCCCTTTGCACATCGCACTAATTTATGTTCACCGTCATAGAGTCTCATAAATCCTATTACAAAATCACCATAAAACATAGGCATGTGTACGCGTAAATAATGTTTGCCGCTACATAAATAATTTCCCGGCCCCTTCCCCCCACTCTATCGTCCAACGTTAAATATAAACAAATAAATAATTAAAACTGAATTAAAATGAAACCGCAAAAATTACAGTAATTCAATAATTCATTTTCCATTATAATGCATTTTTCTCTCGCCAATTTGAATGAGCTTTTATTGTTTTATTATGTATTATATATGGAAATTGTAAATTGTTTGTGAAATAATGGTGGGCATTTGTGTCACACATTGGTGTGAATAGATTTGTCGCAATTTCGGCATACTGCTATATATAACATAAACATAACTTTGCCGAATATGCAATCATCCCCCCTCTGCCCGCATTGCACATTCAAAAGCTTTGCTCGTAGTTACAGTCGCTGTGTGATTCTCGCGCATCGCCAAATGCTATAATGCTGCAATAATAGCGAGCCCACTTTGCACCCTTTTGATCCGAATATGGCACATTCCATGCATTATAATGGGTTCCGTGTCGCGCCGCCAGCTATTGTTTTCGCCATGCATATATGGAGACAAATTATTGTTAGCGGTGTACCTTTGTTGTGTGCGGGAACACTGGAAACGGATGCTTTAATGAAAATAAGCGTTGATGTACGAGAGTATAACTAATTTTGTGTCGATAATTTCGTGATGATGTAAATATTAAATTAACGTCAGACTCACTACTGAGTCTTAGTAATTGTTGAGAGAAGACAGAACAAAATGGCGTCTCTGTTTACTAAAATGGCGCAATATTACCAGAGATAATTATAAAATTATTAACATTAACGTTACAGAAAGGATGTTGATTGTATTATGGATAATATATTAATAAATAAATTATAAAACATAAATGGCAAGGAGATTCTTGCAATATTGTGAACCTTGCTTTCAAACTATTATTTTTTATTTTTTTTATAACAAACTCCCCTAAATATTAAGCTGAAGAAAGATAACTACAAAAGTGAATATCATAAACAGAACCACCCATGTACGCAGATAATGAAGCCATTACGTATTTCGCTTTTATGATCCCAATTAGTATTACGAGAAACCAGCCACCACAGTCCACATTACCTTGACATATTAAGCAAATTACTATTTCCACATATTATCCCCCGAACCATCTAATGTTAATGTCCAAACATGGTTAATGTCACCAATCCCTCTCGTTTTCCCTCATGCATGTGTTAAATTTCACAAAATGGCTTTGCAGCTCATTTCCAACTCATTTGAAAAATTTCCCTTATTTTGTTAGTACCGCATCAACCATCCTCGTATTCCCCATTCACTGCCGTTACAATACAATGTATATATAATATAAATAAATAAATAGGTATGGCAATTTCTCCCAGTTAAATTATCTGTCACAACAAAAACAGTCAGCCACTAATTTAAATCCCTTTGTTGTAAGTCCTTTTAATGTACAAGGTTTTTATTTTTTGCACATTTTGTCGCTTTGAGGTCCGTTTACTTCTCTCGTCCATGACCATTTCATTCCAAAAAGACCCACCCACTTGCCGCAGTCACCCCCGCCTGCTCCTCCTCCTCTCACCCCCTCTCAGCGTTGCGCTTTTATGTCTACTATGGGATGTAAGGCAGAAGGCAAGCAGAAAAAGTTAAATGGTCTATTACGCCCTTGCGGGAGCCCAGAGACGATCTACTAAAAGGGGAAAAATGAGATGCAAAAAAGGGATAACATGAAAATGTCACATTAAAAGCTGAAATATATTAAGTAAGCCTTATTTGCTTTGGCATACAAATGAATTCAAATAGCGAAATGTTAAGAGACTAACCGCACTGACTGTAATTATTATACGAATTATTTTTTTTGTTTAGTTTCATGAATTAAAAAACACAAAAAATTTAACATTCACAGTTCACACAGCTAAAATGAAGAAGCCACATTGCACAACAACCCCCAATGTAGCCCAAGTGCAAAGCAACCCAATTGGCAATGCCATGACATTTGTACGATGAGTGCGGAGTCCTTTAAACGCTGCCGACAAATTGGTGTTTTATATTAATTTTCCCTCTTGCTGTGTGTTAATAAACGACCCACAAGGAACTTAAGAACATCTCCCCTAAACCACCAGTACATGCTCTTTAATGAAATATGTTGTTTCGTGAAATTTGCAGCTTAAATTGAAATACTCTCGCAGTTTATGTTGCAGCGATCATGTAGTGTACTACTGTTTGTCTTAATGCCAACTGTAAAAGGACAACAACAAGAAATTGAAAGAATCTCGCTGATAGTGAACGGGGTGAAATATTTCAGCTCGTGTATACAAAATTAAAGGAATTCCGCACTATACGAATGCGAATGCGACCCATAAATGGGGTGGGTTGGCAAATGCGCTGATGTACAACAACATGCCAAAAAGCTTACGACATGGATACGTTTGCTCTCAACACTCTAAATTTAATTAATCGATGAAGGCATGCGTGAAAATGTCCTCTTAAGATGTTATGCGATTCGCACAGAGGAAAAAACTGGAAGCCTGCCGATGCGACTCTATGTGGCGATATTTTTGGCAAATGTGAAATGCTCGTGTTTTATTTATTGTTATTTGCCTAACTCACTTTTGCTTCACACCAAAATGTAACAATAAAATGAAGCGGTTGTATAGACTGCTTTATTGTGTTTATGCACAAGAGAAATTGTGAATGAAAAGAGCCAAGCAGAAGTTGCGTTTTTGCTTCCAACACATTGTGTAAATATAATTCCATTATATGCCGCATTTATAATTACAGAATGTCAGTCTTAGCATTCATCAAGTAAGCTTTTTTTGTGTAATTTGTTCAGTGTTTATTTTTATTTCAAATTTATTTTAAGTGCGACTCACTGATGTTTGACCTTTAATACCGAGACCATTTTCAGAACTCAAAAACGGCATTCCGAATTTAGACTGGAATTGTGTGAAATGAAGTTTGCGATGTTTCTTTTTGGATTTAATGTCACTTAATCCGTTGCCTTCATATTTTATAAAGAGAAAGGTAGGTTTAAAGTACGAAATCAAATGGATTTCAAGTAATCTCAAATTAAAATAATGCCTAAAAAAGTTTCGCAAATATTTGAGCACAATACAGTTGAATTAAATTAAAAACTCACTTGAATATTTCTTCAAACAAATACTCGTTAAGATATTCCGCTTATTTACAGTAATTATTCAAATTTTAAAAATAACTTTGGCTTTAACAACAAATATCTGAATTTATGCTGATTTTCATTGAATTTGGGAAAATCATTTCTCAGAAATTTCAGTAATGATTATTTAAGTAAGGCTTATCAAAAATGAGCTCGAACCAGGACTTTATAATGAATTAATTACTCATTTAAATCAACGCTTATTGCATAATGGGTCGGGACGGTCCCACACCCACCTCATTTCGTATTTTCGATCTCAATGTTGCCAGTATAAAAAAAAAATTTAAAACATTTTAAATGAAATAATATGCAGATATAAGAGATTAATTTGTATATTCAACATTTAATTGAAGTTCGACTCGTATTAATATTTGCTGGAAATGAGCTTTTATGTGGTTTTTAAATGAAAATAATTTTTAATTACATTGACGATGTATGTTGATATAATTAAAAAAATAAAAGAACAAAAACCAACAAATAAATTTTAAAACAATTGTGGGATAGGGAGGGTTTTAAGAAACGTATTCGTACTATAATAAATTACAAGTATTAAAAGCAATTATCGAGTAATGAAAGGCACAGTTTTCAAAGCCACATTATAAGGACATAAACAGTCTTTAAGGGAGTCTGTTGTTTTTGATATAATTGCTATTGCAACTCTCTTTGCATTTCGAAATGGCTAGTCATATAAGTAGAGAAAGAAAAGTTAATGAAACGTTTAAAAATTAAATCGCAAAATTAAATCACAAGAGTATAAAGTTGCCCGAAAGCCGATGCTGCTTGTATAAATACACCTAGTTATACTTGTCTGTAATGTATGTAGAGAGGGAATGAGAATATTTTAATTTAAAAACATAAACATAAGAGCCAGAGATGAATACACATTGATATAAAATAAATGCGGCATAAATAATTTTGGTTTAATTAATTTAAATTGAGTTCCAATTTTTAATTTGCATCTCATTTCAATGTTTACTATCGGTAGCTTCGTACTCATTGTGAATGACTTTTGTACTAATTGCGCTGATTAAAGATGGACGGAAATTTACAGGAGGATAATTTTAATTACAGATATCGCGTTTACCGTTATGGGAATCAGTTAATTAAAATTATAAACGCTGTTTTGGATTTTTTTAATTCGAATTTAGTGGTAGTTGATATTTGGTTTAATTAATATGTTTTAATATAAATATTGAAAACCAATTTAGATTAAATATTGGTTTTGAATAATTTGGACTAAATCCTTTAGATTTTAAATATTTATTAAATTTATTATTTGTTTTGATAAATAAGTTTTAACTATATTTTGATTACCAAATAAATAAAATAACTTAATCCTGAATATTATTCGATTTAATAAAAGTTGTATTTTTTCAATAATAATTAATAATTCAGTTTAATTTCTATACACATGCACAACAATGTAAATTTCATTAATAAAAAGTGTTTTTGTTTATTTTTTTTTAAATAACATTTATTACCATAAAATACATTGATGGGTAATTTTTCAAAAAATATTTACCCAAGCCGCAGTTGTGACAAAAATCTGTTAAACATAAAATACTTTAAATAATTTACAAACATTTCAAGGGAACAAAAATTCATCAATACATTTTGTCCCATATGTGATACTGTACATTAAAATTTAAAATAATTAAAATTCACAATGTTTATACAAACAAGTGCGAAACAATTTACCATATTATTCGGTTAAATAATAGAGCGACAGTGCAGCGGTGGCGCATTTGTGTGCATTACTGCAACCACTCGCATACAACATACAACATGTAGCATAAAAATTAATAAACACTGACTGCAGTGTGTGTAGTGTGTACTGTGTATGTAGTCCGGGAGTGATAAAACATAACTCATGAATCATTCGTGGGCGCAACGCAAAAACAAAATTTATGAATATATAATTAAAATAATGTAGTACAAATATGTAAGTGCATATTCAAAGTAGTAGATGAGCACATCCGCACATTAATGATTTCCCGCACAAAACCAACGCACATTGCGGCCACACTAAAATGTAAATTACATAAGGCACATACTCGAGTGTGTGTATAATAAATTCAAATATTAATGTTAATTACAATATATTTTAATTACCGAACTAAAAGCAAAAGTAATTCTTTGCATAATATGTATAAACTCGGTTGCATTGTGTGACTTGTTTTTTCGGTTTTGAGGATTTTTTTTTTGTTCGCATAAAATATTATGCAAAAATGCAAACAGCAAACGCAGTCAACAAAAAATACATAAACATTAAATGAGCATATGTTATATCACATTTTCAATGTTATCATTTCATTATGTTAATGAATAATGGAGATACGTAATGAGTCATTATTGCACAGTAATTGTATGCATTAAGCCTAAGGCACAGCAATGAGTGTAAATTTAAAAATGATCAATTTGGACAGTGTGAAAAGGCATGTGTGTGTGAATTACACCACTGAGCGTATTTTGTAATAATAATTTTGTTTAATTATAATTTCTTTTTAAAAGCTTACACATTGTCGTTTTTAAATTTTAATGCAATTATTGTATTTACTTGTCTATGCACAATGACATTTTTAACAGTTCATTTAAAAATACATTCATAATTCTTTTTCAGTTATTTTTAACAATAAACACTATGTATTTTATAAATTAACACAAGAGAAAACAAAAGTTAAGATGACATTATATTTAGTGAAATTATATTTGCTACTCGCAGTAATAACAATTAATAAGTGCTTTTGACTAAAAAAAGGAGGAATTGCTGAGTTAAATCCATTATTTAAATTCAAATCTAGAAGTTATTTTCCATAATTTAAAAAAAAACAACGGCAATTTTTTTATTTTAGTTAACAAACAAATTTTCATTTCTTGAATAACTTGAAGAGACGCAAATTCCCAGGCGTTTGAGTTAAAATTAAACATATAATAAAAATTGTATTCATTAGCCACGTTCTATTGAGATCGCATTTAGTTTATTTTGATATTTTACATTGCAATCCAACAACAAAATACCTCGCTTTATACGACCGTTTACTCGTTCGGAATATTTATTGTTCTATTCGTCGCAAGTGGCGCTGAAATTATTCATAATGCAGGTCGACAAAGCTGGTACGATTAGAACCGGATTTTTACTTATCCTGAATAACTACTTTCAATTGTATTTAACGGATTACCTGTTTATGATTTTAACTAAATTAAATGTACTTTGTTTATGTTGCAAACAAGTGATGTAACTCTCTGAATTCAAAAGAGCGCCAACTCTTGTCGACTAGATCAACTATCTCGATTTAAATTAGAAACCAAATGTCGTTCTATTACAATAAACTAAATAAGATCTCAATCGAAAGAAACTATTAAAACGAATTATTCACTAAAATTTGATCTTTGATGTACCAATTAACTCTAATTATAAAATCAGGTACATATTTTTAATTTAAAATATCACTATTCACTCCTATAAAGGCTGTTGGATAAATATTTAAAAATATTTCCATTTCCTAAGCTGCTCAAGTCCTCCAAATTAATAAATTTTCCACAAATAATGTTGTTAATCAGCAGCACTGAAAAAAAAAGAAAAGCTAAATGTAATAAATTATTTATAAATAATGCTTTTTGAAAGACATGCACATAAAATGTATATTATTTAAAATATGTATAAAGAAAATTAAGCGTAAAAAAATTGATACAAAAACTACGAGTTGTTGGAATCCAAAAAATAGAAAGTATTGAAAAATATCCAATTTTTTAAATTCAAAGTTTAATTTTAAAATGAATTTAAAAGTTACACATAGAATTATAATTTATTAAAATCAATTGAATGATATGTAGTAAGAAGTTTAATCAAAATAATTTTATGAACGCATTCTTAAATTAGGAAATGTTTTGTAAATTATTTATTATATAAATTAAATGTTAGTAAATTAGTCATGCAGATATTAAAATGAGTCATAGCTATATAAATTTACTTACCTGTTATTTTAAATATACAAAGTGTGTTTAAAAATTAATAATATTCATTCCACAGTCACTACAGAAACTTATTTCATAGTTATTATGAAAATATTTCGCGAGTGATTTTTTTCCAGTAGTTATGAAAAGTTTAAATTTTAAAAATATAAAATGACCACAGAAAAAGTTCACACAATTTGATTGACTACCAAAAACTTAATTTAATTAAAAAATATATTTTAAAAGATCTTAAAATGTAGTAAAGTTATTTAAAAACGGACTTAAAAAATGTATAGTTTTTATATTTAGTTGTATTAAATATTTTAAAGAGTAAATGAATTTGTAACATTAACAATAAAATTGATGTTGTAAATAATAAAATTAATTTGTTTAAACCCCTGCGATTAGTCTCAAAATTGTTGTTTAAAATACGATACATATTTTACAAGTATTTATTTAATGTGAAATAAAAATAATCCTTTAAAACTGGGTGAAATGCGTTTTAAAAGGTTCTGACAGTTTTATGTACTTTACGAAATGGTCGCACACATAAAACAATTATAATTATGCATTTAGCAAATATAAGGCAAATGGGGGACATGGCGCATGAAAAAAAAACTCCATTAGTGTCCGCATGTATTGTATAACAATGAATATTATCTCAAGCGCAATCACAGGAAAGAAATCATCGTAAATGTGAAACACTCAGCAGGGCATTTTCCGTTCTCTGCGAGCGCTTTTCTTCTCTGCTCCTCAGCAGTCTTGCGTTGCAACAGAGAACTTTTCCAACTTCTTTTTTCTTTGCCTGTGGCTTTAGTGCAATGCTTACAGACTACTGTAGTTGTTTGCAAACGTGCAGTATAGTGTGACATGACAGCGGGACGCCAGGCGTCATATAAAGCTTGACATTGCAAGAAACAACGGAACAAAAGTGTTCATTTTAAAAGGGTGGCGACTGGCGATGTCCGTCGCCGATTTGCCTTCAAATACAGCCTCAATTAAATAGTGATCGTTTAATGTTGTGTGTGGTTGGTATGGATGTTTTTTTTGAAATAAAAGTAAACATAACTGTTTTATAATTTAAAATGGAGCTGCTCAAAGAAATGTTCAAACATCCTTTTCAAATTCTAGCATTATCGGCTTGGATTGAAAATGCAAAACGTACAAATTAAGCTATTTATAAATTTAAAATGATTAAATAAAGCGTATTAATAATTTCAATGTGATCCAAATTAATGAATACAAATTTAATAAAATGCATTATTTAATACCAATTAATTACACATATATCAATTATGATTGCAGTCTTGCAGGAATGTGCAATGTGCATTGTGCCCTACACATTTATTATAATATGCAAAATGCATCGGTAATTGCCCTTCAAAATGTACACACTGCACACACACACAACAACAAAACAATAGCAACATTAACGTGCAACGATAACGTGGTTCATAATATGAAAATTGTACACGATATGCGATGCGAATGAAGTGGAATGAAGTTAACATCATGGTGGTGTACGTAGTTCTATATTGATTGTATGTACATACATTTTGCACCGAATATACAACAACCCATGTTATAACTAGTGATTGAGTGAGTGGAATTGGTGAGGTGGTTTGGTAAATGGGTGGTACTTTGAAATTTATGTAAATATTTGATTCCACGTTAGCTCGATGTTTCAATTGCTTTGTGTACATATAAAAACAGGGTTAACAGCACATATTCAACTTTGAGTATTTATTCGGAAAATGTTTCTAAATATTATTAATTGAATTATTATTGTAGGTACTTGTAGCATAGCAAAAAGAGCAAACTGCACTTGCTTACTTTAGTTAATTGCAGAATTCAAAGGAATTTCTGAAATTTATTCAAACAATAATGTAAAAGAATTGATGTAATTCATTTACGTCTTTGTTTTACAGCATTAAAAGAATTCTTGATTAAAACAATGCCCGCCATCTCGTGTCGATTACCAAAATTGCAAAAATACAATTCTCAAAGATGTTGTAAGAACAAAGCAAAAGCTTTCATCTCATACGCTTTTATTCACCCCCCAATTATGTATCAAGAGATTTCAAAAAATCACAGAGCCATTCAGAGGATATTTCCACCCGCATAAAAATTGTCCATGAAAAGTGGTTTTGTGCATGACTAAATATCCCTGCTTCATGCCCTACATATTGAATTCTCCTTTTCATATTTTCAGGAGATCTGACGAGGTGAGTAATTTTAAACGTTCACAGAAATTTCTTCAGCACCGTCAAGTCGTGATGCTCCACGCAACATTTAAGGGGAATTCAACAATTGTCGAAATCAGGGGTTGTTCGCCGTTAAAATTAATGGAGAAGGTTTGTGGGAATTATCCCTTCTGTGCGTTGTACATATTGTAGATCGCGGGGTAAATGGGAAAAGCTTCTATGAGAAAGCTTTCATTGAATAATTTACGTTGTCTTGCTTTGATTCATAAATTGTTGTGCAGTGAAAATGTTAACGTATAATGAAAAATTTAAAATGTGAATGAATTTAAATTTTCATCGGAAATTAGAGAACATTTTGGTTAATGCAAGAATTACATTACAACTAATTGATATCACTAATTGTTTTCGCAAATTTATTTAATTACAAATTGCAAGATTTGATTTTGAAAATTAAATTTGCTTTCCTATGTTAAATAAATACATTAAAAATTAATATTAGTAAATATTTAATAAGTGAAGTGCAGCAGTGATTTTTAAAAATTACTGTTTTCATTGTAAAACTAAAAAGCATTTTTTATAAAACTTAAGAAAATTGTCACAGCATTTGTAATCAAAAACATTTTAATTTAAACACAAAAAATTATTGTTACACCAAAAACCCACCCCTTTATTTATTATGGATTATTATGGAGCACAACCCATCTCATAAATAAAATAATTCCACGGAATCAAATCATACCAAAGTATAAACCGAGGGAATATACACTAAGCAGAAGCGTTACCAAACCAACATCCCAGTAAATATGGGCAAAACAAATTGATAAGCTCCAGATCAATCAATAGATGTAGATTAAGATATTTGCACTAGATAAATCCTCTCTCATTCGCCTGTTTCAGTTATCTTGCCACATAGTTGTGTATGGGGATGGATCTGCACGGAATTTGTATACGAATAATGTACAGTTTTTCAATGTTGCTGCTGCAGTGGTATGTGCGGCCAGGGGGTGGTAAAACCAAACCGGAAGTACGTGTGTATATTTGTGTGTACGTGGAAAGAGGAGGTGGCATAGGGGAGATGGTGTGCAGGAGAAATGGAAGTAGAGGCGAGTAGGGGGTCAGGGCAAAGCAATTGACTAAAAGACGAATGGTAGAATTCTGTGGAAGACTAAATTCACATAATATTCGTGTAGAAGTCCAAGCACGTAATCCTCCATGGCAATAATCACTCTTGTTGTTGTTGTTGTTGTTGTTGTTGTTGCATGGTGGTCTTCAATACCCTTATATATACGCTACCATCCACTAACTTCTTCTTCTTCTCCTTTTTATTATTATGTGTATTCGACGTTCACTCTGCTATCGCAATTCCGTGGTACATTATAGCTTGTATATTTTCAATATAGCAGCATACAAAATAAACTAGCCTACATAATATATCCTTCATCCCACATCGACCACAGCTATATCGAATGCAACGCAGCCGGCATTGGCAAGCCCAGTATGCTGTTGTGGTGCGTTCTTATAACTTTAACCATTCTTCTTGAGCGTTACTGTGTGTTACTTAATCGATCTTGTGTTATTTCATCTACAATGAGTACAATATATAATATGCCCTTATGCTCGTGTATGTGTTTTATGCTTCTTATAGATATGTGTGTTTATTATTATATGAAAGAGGCGCGGCGGTACAGAAGGAACCGAAAAGCATAGAACCGACACAAAAAAATTTAATGTACAATGACTGCATCAGACATTTTTCGACATTCTGCGAAATTTATTGGTGAAATATCATGTGAAAATGGATGGAGGACAATATCGAAACGAGCGACATGATAAAAACCTACATATTCTATGTATTTAATGTGTACCTATGCATGCAATAATATCAGACTTCAGGGTTGAAGTGATGAAAATATGTTTTGTGTGAAATGCACAAAGGACATTTATATTTAAAAATTGTTGTTCAATTGATGTTTACGTGTGTGCGTTTTAAATTAATTTTTGAACAAGGATTTGGCATGCTAGTTGCACTAAATATTTGATTGTTTGAAAAACATTATTAATATTTAATTTAAAAAATTGACAACATTTTGACTATTTGTTCAATAAATTCTGCACTTGTTAGTTTTTATACTGATGAATGTTTTTTTTTTAAATATTTTAAGTTCAAAACTACTTAAGAACACAAATATGATCTACCTAATGATGCACCAAAAAATAATTCCCAAATACTCATTCAAGTGACAACAACAATGAACCATATTATTTATATAATATACGACAAGTCGCAGATCAGTTGAAAGATTGAAACTGCAATTCTCAGCACGTATTCCATAAATTTAAAACCTCTTTCCCAGTGCAAGATGCACTTGATTAAACTTAATCAAGTTTTGTGCAGTTCACTTAAAACAAAGTTGTCTCGCTTATTTTTGCCCCCACCCTCTCCCACATTTTTCCGAACCCCTCCAATTTCATTTTCCTTGTGCAGCGCTTCACAAACAGCTCGAAATGATCAACACGAGAATATATAGCGGATAAATTGGCAATGCTTAAAGATGTGGAGGAGTGGAAATTTGATATGACATGACGTTGCGTTTATATGTCGTAAAAGAAAATCATTTGGAGTATGTGTGTGTCGGTGCTGATGTTTACTCTCAGTGTGATGTGTTTTCGGGAAACACATTAAATATTAATAATATCAATTTCATTAAAGGTCTCTGAAAGCGTGGAGGGGGCGAATATGAAGATTTTCGAAAGCTTGTTGATCATACAATTGTTTTTTTTTTTTAAATAATTTATATTCGTGACTTTATTATAAAATTAAATTCATACTGTGTCCACAATAATTTCTTTCCGATTGAAGAAATTTAAATTTAAGATTTTAAATTAATTTTTAAATTATGGCGTGTTATGCAAGAGAGCCGCTGCTCCTATATAGTGTCAAGATTTGTTTAAATTTAAAAACGCGACGTACGATCGGAATCATGGAGCATGAGTATGACGAAAAGAGATGAACAAAGTCTTTGAGTCTTTGAGAACAATTCTCCATGCCATCATTTCTTAAAGACCGAGGAGTGTGGCTACGATTTATGATAGTACAAAGACGAACTATACCAACAGGAGGGACATTGTCAGCTTCCTCCGCATAAATCGTCTTCGGTAGCTCTATCATGTACACAGAAAAAATGATAACAGGGTTCTGAAATGATTTTTTGAAGCAAATCCAGCGGGGTCGCGCAGAACGTGAGGACAACGAGAATGATGGTGGGATGCCATCCTCAGAGGCCTAAGAATACTTGGATTATTGAGTTGACGAAAAATAGGTCCAGGCGCTTGTTGGAGGAGACGAAGAACGACCAACGTTTGCAATGCCAGTAAGATAAAGAAAAAGGAAGAATCTTCAAAACGATAAGGTCCACAATATTTTCAGTAAAAACTAGTTGGTATTTTTAAGTTGAATGAGTAGCAGAACACATGTTGCAACTGCAACGACAAACCGAAATGGGAAATCATTTAAGAAATTTTATCTATCTTTCTTAAGATATCGATTATTGACTGTGTAGCCCGTTTACACTTTGACTTTATAATATATAGCCTGTTGTACAGAAGATTCATTGTAATAGTCGCGTATTTTATAAATTTCAGCATTACAAACACGCCAACACACACTGCAATGTTATCTATCTTTTTAGAAATGATCGTACTCAGTTTATTTAATACAACACCATGGTATATTTGAAGTTGGCTTCCCAACCACTTCCACTTTCATGAGCTCATTCTCTCAAGAGATTAGCTTTCATCAAGAGAGTAATCGCATAAATTTTCGATACATGAAAAGCATATAAAGTAAGCTTCTTTCGGGCAGCCCTCCTTCAATCCGCCCGCATCGCCTCTACATTTCAAGAGTGGCCCATTCCGTGTCGACAGTGCGTTTTCATTTACACCAACTTGGCATATCCTGTCAAACATTTCTATTTTTTTTAAACATGTGAGGTGGAGAAATCATTTATTTTCACTATGTGTGTGTGTGTCTTCAGATTACTCTGTTGAGCACTTTAAGTATTGAGTGTTATCAATGTCTTAACACCCGTTGTCATCCCAAATGTGAGTTTTTTTTTGACACCCGCTTTTTGTTACGATAGAAGTATGTATTTATTACTGTCTCGTCGAAATTTATAAACATTATTAAAGGGACATTTTTTGCGAAGGCTACGAATTTTAAGTGAAGGATGACTAATACCTTGCTTTTATTTTTATGAAATGAAGTTGTAGTATAAATAGATTAAAGAGGTTTTTAAAAAAAAATTTACAAAAAATAATTATTTAACTTAAATAATAAAAAATAGATTAACATTATAAATTATTGTTAATGTTAAATCGTTACGAAATATGTAATGTAATACTTTTTGCTTGCTGTACTTAATTTATGTGCCAATTAATACAAAACAACTTCCAACTAACTAGATAACAATATTTGATGTAAATTCAATTCTCGTTTTCTTAAATAAATAAAAGCACCACCCCTAAGGCGCCATACCGCATTCAACATCTGCATCAGAACTACGCTCAATTCTTGTAAATGAATGTCAAATCTAAATAGCGAAGCAAAACGTACATTTGATGAGTAAAGGAAAGTCGCGTGATTGAAATTTTAATGTTGTTTAGAAAAGAAATCAACCCTGCTTTGCATCGCATCAATTCTTTTTCATCACCCCCTTTACTCAAAGTTTTGTACGCTTGCTTTTTTTTTGGGGGGGGGGGAGGGGGAAGGCGGCAAAACATAATGCAATCATGGAGCCGGGGGACCCAAAAAAAAAACATAAATGTTCTTCTTAATGGAAATATTTAACATTCAGTCAACCAAAATCGCTCACTAGAGCAAGAAAACGGGGGAAAAAGCGAAAACGATTGCGGAACAAAACGACAACTTTCTAACATGTAGAGTAACAGAGATGGGGTGAGATGCATCTGTACAAGAGGGAATGAAAGGAAAAGTAAAAAAAAAATCAAGTCATATCCGAAAATGACGAAAGCACAAAGTATATGCGTGTATGCGTTAAACATCTTCATTCCACGCACAGAATAAATAAATGCAAAAGGAAAAACGTTAATTTCGCGAGGGAGTCATTCAGTGGCACAATGTCCTCCGCAAAATGCCATAGACTCATGTACAATAATATAATCATGTGATTGTGCGTTGCTTCCACATTTTCTAGTGTAATGTTCTATTATGGTGTACAGCATCTTGATGCCGCGAGGAAAAACCCCTTTATGAAATTACAAGATTCACCCACAACCGCATTCCACTACACTATCGTCGTTAAGTGTGATGAGAGTCTGACAATAAAACGGGCACACACACACACACAACATAATATTGAATAAAGTACAGCATTGAAAGTTCGCGGGAGGCATGCCCATTGCTCATTGCTCATGCCGTTGTAAATATTGTGTTTGTGTGTTTGGGTCATCAGTGGAATCAGCAATGAGTTGACATTCAGTAGGCACAAATTATCTAATAAATTCGGGTATATTGTCATGAAATAAAAATACCTCAACGTTTTGAGGGAGAGTAACGAAGAAAATAAACCACCCCAAGTCGTTATGATATGTATATGCTTCCCAATCTTAGTGGTAATCAAGAGAGGGAGAAAATACTTGTACTACTTATAAAGGAATTGTTGGATGTGTTTAGCTTTTATTTGTCACAGATTACACGGATTGATAGATGGACTGATAAATGATTACAATGTACAATCAAAGTGATATTAGGCTTTACAGCCTTTGAAGTGCTGTTTGGCTTTCGAGCATCTCAAGTGGAAACTTCAATGAATATAATAAGAATCTTGCTTAAATATTTGAGTTGTTTGTGAATGCATTGAAGAAGCTGCTTCGATGATGTGTCAATGTTTTGCATTTATTTTTAAAATGTTAAGAGCTTTAAACTCGTTTTTACAATAGAAAATTTAAAAGTTAAATTCTCGTAACCATTGATAACGTACGTATTTCTAAAAAAAAATGTATTTTAAGTAGATAATCCCTATTGATGCGTAAGATAATGTTTTAGTAAATACAAATTAATTTTTTTTTACAGTCTCAAAGTAAGTAATTCGTTTAATTCCACTGAAAGGAGCACAAAAATAATCCATTTCAAGCATCAAAGTGATACGTCCAACACAAATATTAGCAACCACTAAACCAGTAAAAGGGAGGAGAATATTATTCTATATAAGGGCTACACCGAAATGACCAAAACTTGAATATCTTTAATCATAGTATAAGAATATAAATATATATTATAGATGTTAGACTTGAATTCCTGTCTGTCATCAAAGTCAAAACACACTCACACATAAAAACATATAGAGGAGGCAAAGATCTGGAAATTACGACGCCCAAGAAAATCTCTGCAAACCGTAAGATGACATTATAAGGATTTGATTGAAGCTTGTAGTAAGGACTCAAAAGATTAACAGATAGAATTTAATTTCTGGCCGGGACGTATACAAGAGCACATTTCATCTGTGTGTAGACTGACTGTAGGCGCTTACAAGGCTCTGCATGTGTATTTAGGATGTAGAAGAGGTTTTCACTCATTCACTGTAATGCAAAGGAGTTAGCAATGTCTTTACTCAGCTTAACACTTTTCTTCAAAGCTTGAAATTTAGAATGCCAGGACATTTTATTGAATTACGAATAGATTAAATACAGTACGAGAGTGTAAAAGACTGTTATCTCGAATTGAGGTTTTTTGTGGGTTGTGAATTAGAATTCAGGATGATTTTATATACAGTTAGAAGAGATTTTCCATTGGTTTCGTATTTGACGAATTTGTACAACAATTTTTTTTTTGTGATAAATATTTTGTCGCTGTTTTCTTTGGACAATATCAAGTCAATTGTTTCTTATAAAATAACTTTCATCATTTAATAATGGATACAAAACGATAAATAAATATAGTTCAATTCTCAACATATTCATTTATTCAGTGTTTCAAAACAAAAAGTCACTAAAATATGTATTCCCAATTCTCAAAGCAAACTCCATCCAAATTGCGAAAAGCTAAACCAGAACTTTACAGAATTTCCACAGTATGGTCAACAAATTCAACAGAAATAGGAAAATATATTTCTGACAACTAAAATCGACGAGCAATTGGCTGTTAAAAAAGGAACAAGAGAAAAAAAAAACTACTCACACACATTCAACGAAACAATGCAAAGTATAACAAACATAAAAGCACAGGAAAAAATGCCGTCCAACAGAAATGTACAAATATAAAAGGCAGCATGAAAGAAAATAATGTATTCTCTGTATGATTTATTCATAAAGTTGTTCTCTCAGCGTGCCTTGCCACCCCTCCGGCTTTTTGTTCTGTTTTATGTATGTGTATATATTTTGAATGCCAGCCACCCAGTCAGTTTCCACTGCACCACCATCATCATTCCTACCCACAAACAACCAGAAGCCGGCTCACTTCTTACTTTGTTTCTCGTCCCTTTTCATGATGATGGCTCATGGTTTCGGTGGAGATGACATCCAATGTATGCGGACTGAACGGAGAGATAGCGTTTCAGCCAAAATATTATCTTTATATCTATAAATGTACATTGTGCGACTGCACAGAATTCCTTACAGAATATTTTACAGGGCAACAGCATCCGTATTCCGTACGACATATACAAAGCAGATGCTCGCATGTGCTAGTGAGTGCACGTTTAAAGGGAGAAATATTATAACTAACATACCTACAATGTTACATTTATGTAGGTCCACATTATTATGTATACGTTTATAATATAAAACCAACATTTTATTGCATTTTGTTTATTTTCACACATATGTGTCCTTTCAAGTGGGACGGGGATGGGGTGGTAAGTGAAACAATGTGAATGTGTGGGTGAGTATTTTTTTGAAAACAAAAGTGTTTCTCCTATAGACACACATAATCTTGTAGTTGTGAAATATTATTTGTCGTTTTAAAAAAAAAAATTGTAATTTATTAAAACCATATTATAAAGAATTAAGAATTATTTAAAGCAAGAATTATTAAAAGAAGCAATGTCCTAAAAATATTGTAAAAAATAATTACAACCGAATAACATTGAAAATAACAAGATAATTTATAAATTTAATAATTCTAAATTAAATTTTTGATATTCGTAGAATGTCATGTATCCTTTTTTTGGTTAAAAAATGTAAGTGTAATTAACAATAATACACCATAATTTGTATTATACTTATAATCAACAGAATCATTTCATTGTATAGCGTGCACGACCCCTTCCAAACCAATTAAATTGAATATTATTTAATTAAATAAAACTAGGTTTATAATTGTCAAAAAGGATAGACAATTGTGGTATTATAATAAATGTATTTATCATAACATCATTAATTACGTGATGTTTTTAACGGATTTCAATAAAACAACGTTTTAACATTTTAATACGTTGCGGACAATGTATTCGAAAACATAACGACATAAACTGAACGGTTATGCTAATGAGTTAATTTAAATATTTGAGAATAAATATAATGTGTACGTAAATATAAAAATATTTTACAATATAAAAGTAGAGAGAAAAAGGATAAAAAATTTCACACAGGAAATGTTTATAACTAAGTTGTATTTTATATTTTTAAACGTTATTTTAAAAAATGTTTTGAAAAGACATTTAAATGTTTTTAATTGAAATGAAACTTCAAAAAAGGATTTGTGTTAAATTTAATGAAATGTTGTGTGGATTTAACTTTTATAATTGCGTCAACAATGTCCTTTAGTTTGAAATTTCTTTTCAATTTAAAATAATTTGATATAAATATTTGTTTAATGTTTTAGTAATTTCTAATTACGTTTTATGAAATTAATTATTGTTATTAATACTGTAAATTTAATAAAATTAATTAAAATAAGTTCAAAGAAGAAAAATGTCCTTTAGAATAAATTTAAAACACTTAATCAAAATAAATTCGCATAGAATAAAAATGAGTAAATCCAGTAGGGTGGAATGCAAAGAATGAAACTTTTTGTTTGAATCGTAAATGAAAAGCAAAATAATTGCTGTTAAATAAATTGATAAGAAGAAGCAATTAGTTTCATTAAGAAATGCAAAATAAGAAAAAGCTTTCAAAGTTAATTGAAAAATCATAAAATAATTTTCCAATGCATGCTAATGAATAGAAATAAAAGGCATATAATTCTATGAATCGAAACAATATTCTAACCAAGTACAAGCAATGAATACTAGTAAAATATACATAATTAAATAATTAAAAGCTGTTTAGAAGATAATCTGTACCAGAAGCCTTGTACATTGAACATGCTACGAGTACACACATAACGGAATAAAAAGAAATCAATACTGTGTTAGTATAATAATATGGCAACACAATTTGGACTGTCGCGTCATTGCAAAGTGGCGGCGAAAGGCGAGAGAGGGGGTGAGTATATATAGTGAGTACAGCAGCGCGCAAAGGATGTTCTAAATGGGTGTGGGGTGTGAGAGTAAAGAGTTGTGTTGAAACGAGTTGCGGTATTACACCACAGGGTGCCATTTGTTTTTCGTCCTTGTTTTTTTATTCGTTTTTGCATCTCCCCTTTCTTATTTCTGTTTTTTTTTTGTTTCATATTTATGCAGATGAATGTGGAAATCTTTTGAATTGAAGGGGTGGGGTGGGTAAAAAGGAAATGGCACACAGAAAAGCTGCATAGGCATAGCGAATAAATGGAGTTGAATATACACAAAGAGTGTGCAGTGTGTGTGTGTGTGTGTGTGTGTGTGAAGCATTTTATATTTGAATGTGTGTGCACTTATTTAAAGGAGTAAGTATGGATACAGAAAACTTATGGATATAACATACTTTGCGTAAAAACAACATAAATGTCGTTCATATTGTGGTTTGCTATTATGGGCACTCTCTTTATAATGTGTCATATTTAACGTTGTTTTAACTCAGTGATTGACTTTCACGGTTTAAAATAAAAAGAATCGCAAAATTCTCTTCTTTTCTTTTGGTTTTCCAAATCTGACCTTGAAACATTCTGGTTACTGATACAAATTGAATAGTAAACGGCAAAACTCGTGCTAATATGAAATTAATATTACTATTAAAAAAAATAATAATTTGGCAAACAATTAAATAATAAAAATTTAATTTTAAAAGCACAAATATAAATATGTAAAGATGTTAAATTTGGTAATCATGCTACATAAAATCTTTTATATTTAAATAGATTATATATTATTTGATGAAAACATTGTAAATATGTATAAAAAAAAGGAATAAACGTTAACTAAATAATATATTTTAAATCGTCATATTATACAGTTTTGAAAGTATTGAAAATTATTTAATTAGTATTGTTAAATCCAAATTATTTAAATACGTAAAAAGTATTTTAATTAAAAAGTAAAACTTACTAAAACATTAGACATGTTGAAAAGATTGTTAAAAGTGTGTAACGAATCATGACAATCACGTACCTGCAATAAAAATAGAGAAAATTTATTATTATTTGCAGCAAACATTTCTTTAAAAATTTGAACACATTTAAATAAATATATTTGATTAGTTTTGTTGTTTGGCATCAGTTTTTTTTAGTTTAATTTTTACGTTTGTAAAGTAAACGAATTTTTTAATGACTTTTTTTAAAGATTGATTTTATGTAAAAGTAAATATTAGACTTAAACTGCCATGACATCTAAAAAACGAATTTTACAAGAGAGGTCACAGGAGACTCAAAATACCACGTCCATCCTCACTGACAACACAAAAATGATGACATTTTAATGTAAATTTAATTACACACCTTCTATTTACGAATTCAACAAATATAACAGCATTACTCGCATCTAAAATTAGACAACAATTTATAGTCCATTTAAAAATATAAGTGAAAACTACGACATGTGTCGGTGCGCTACAAAACCAGTACACCACTCTAATTTATATTAAATGGTCTGAGCTCCATCAGAAGATTGCCCTATGCCACAAACTGCAGCCGAAAGCAACCAAGTGAAAGTAATGATTCCAATTAAGATATCCTTCATTAATTATTTGATTACAAAACCAGCATTTCCCCACACAATTACATACAATTACATCGACGAAGCACCCATACAAACCCACACACACACACGCACACGCCACACACACACATACACCGATCGATATAACAAGAAATTAATTAAGAATTCTAACAGCCATGCCGCCGTGCCGCATCCGCAACCCACCCTCACTCGGTGTGCACTCAGTGTGCCCGCCCGCGCCTTCTGCTATTGTCTGTCAATGTCGTATGAGCCAAAAAAATTATGTGGCAATGTATATTGTGTGGAGGATTTGTAAATGATCGCAGTCTCTTATCAGTGTCATTATCTTCATGTGCTTTTAATTCCAGTTTATTTATATGTACGACGCCGTATGACATTGTTTTATAAGCGCGCCGCACACAAAACAACACAAAAAAATCAATTTGCTGTGTTGTGCGAGAGGAAGTGAAGCATGAAATGGGGTCAATTCAATGATGTGAGCCATACACACGAAGCGGGAGATAAATATAAAGGATCTCATCAATTTAGAGAATGTCTGAACCATTACAATGTCATCAAATCTGTAAAAATCTGAGTACAAGTTGGATTCAACAATTTGATTGCAGAACATACGAGATTCGTGTAATAGGTATTTTGGAGAATTTATTTTTGCAGTTTGCACCACAAGGGCCATTGAGGTTTTTTGTTTTGCAAGCGTTTTTGAATTATTTATAGTTGTTAAATGCCTTTTTGGTCACGATAGTATTAACAGTGCTCTGCTGCAGTATTGACATGGGTTTCAAGTGAAAAAATGGTGTTGAAAAAGTGTGTGTGAATTGAGATTTGGTAAAAGTAATAATTTCAAGTAATTTTAAAGGTCAAATTGTTGATTGAATTTTTATTGAACTATTCTTCAATGTAAAATACATTTCAAAAATTTCAAATATTATAATTTTCGGATTTTACGGTTCATACTTCTTCTTAACGCTTAGAAAATCCGAAATGAAAAAATTATTGGGTTAAGGTCAGAAATTTACTTTGTATAAAACTTCTTTCCGGTCTCGTTGAATAACTTTGTGATGACAACTCGTTTGTAATTGATGGTACCAATTTTTTTCCAGAGAACTCTTTTCAGAACTCTATTTCAAATAACAAACTTATACAGTAGTTACTTCATAACAATATTTTCCTTAACGAATGCGTGAATGCTATAGTAAGAAGCAAAGTCATGAAATGACTGAATTATGCATTCTGCACATTATTGCAATGCAAGTAAAGCACAGCATGCAGCTTGTTAGAGCTCTTTCGTGCATATCATTAGCATGTTTTAAAATGCACATTGCTGCATTGTGATAGAAAACACCCTTACATGTTGAATACACAACTGAAACAATACACCTTTTGTCGAGATTTAAATGAATTCTGTAGTTAAAGTAATGTGCGGCAAGCGACAAAAAGCAGGACAGGGAGGGCCATTTATGGATTTGAATACGACTGCAACCAAACTTCAATTGGAATTTTATTTTTTCGTTTGTAAATATAGAATTAGAAAGAAATTTGTTGTTAAAAAAATATGAACAATTCACTTGATAATATATAAAGTGGAAATTCGGAAATTTGGATCATCAAAATTTCAAATAAATCCTTCCAGAAGCTTTCGAGATGAGTGACGAAATGAGCAAGTCTCGGCGTACTGGAAATTTTTTTTAACACAACTTTTTTGAGCTCAGGAGGTGATGTCAATAATTCTCAATAAATATACATCCACTTTTTCCGCAAAAAAAAAAGTAGTCCAAGAATCCGTGAGTCGTAAACTACGCATTTTGAAAAAAATAAAAAATTGTGCTATTTTATTAGCTCATTATGCTGTGGCGCGTGCTTATATGAGTGAATCAACATTGTCGTGAAAATGAATTCAATTTTGCAACTACCCCCACAACCCTTAATCGCACGCGGCACCGGCACGGTTTATGCTCGCATGGTCACTGCACCGTAATGCAATAGTTCTGTATGTGAATTTAAATGCGTTACACTTACTCATTGTGTCGGTAAATTGTTTTTTCTATATGCGCCCCCGATTTATATCACAGCACGCATATTATGTGTAGCTGGACTCCTTATGAGCACACGCTAAATTATAAGTGCTTTGCGTCAACTACTCGTACATATTTAATACATGCTGTGCAATGTGGTTTAACATTAGCTTCCTACACTGTACACCCCCCAGTTCCACACGCAGCTGCAGTATGTACATAGAAAATAAATGTAAAAGTGGAAAATAATTCTAATGCAAATTAATGTGGGGTTGGTTGATCCACCTCCATGTTTTATATGAAGGTTTTGTTGCGCACAGAGATTATAGGCACACGGATTGAGGGAAATAATGCTTATTATAAAGCTTAAATATGCAATACTATTCCAATTAACAAATACTTGAATGTGATTGATGTTAATTTGTAAACTACACTAGAAATTGCAATAATAATACTGCACACATATTATATTTAATATTATCACCACTTACATACAACTAAAGTCACTTCTTAAGAATTACCATTGCTGATGAAGTCATTATGGAGTGCAGTGGCACGCAATGTGATTTCTTAACAATGCATCATTGGTAACACATAAATTAAATGTAACTGTTATTATTCAGCTACTATTAAATAATAAACTTTTTTACAATCAAACAATACAACAACTTGCTGCGATTTACACACCACTTATTGCATTGCACATATTATTGCGATCAAAGTGTTTGTGATTGACTTTTCTCGCATTTGACCCTTTTACAGCCCTTCTGGTTTTCAACCACATAAATTATTTCATACACATGCATTACCCTCATGTCCTTAATTGTTGCTGACTACACAATACACACTACCACCTTTCAAGCTCCCACTTTTATAATAATTTTCATTCGCCAGCATTTTCCACACCATCCTCGGCCACTCACCTTTATCTGTGTCCATTTACAATATTGCCCCAATAGACAATCCTTGCATATAACAATCATACGTACGAGGGTAATTTCAACAAGCACACACCAAACAAGATTGCAGGAATATAACCCAGCTACATCTACATTTACGTCGAGTACACCGGGACTGAATATATTCTCAAGCATAGAATACTAAAAGGGGGTATTTACAGTGAAGAGCTTTTAAAATGGTAATGAGATCGAAACAATATACAATACCTATGCAGGGATGAGAAGGTTTCCATTTGGATCACATTCAACCCAAATTTTGTTTGTTTATCATTTCAGGGAAATCGTAAGCCATAACATTGTTTATTACTTTGCTGTATATTTTATTTTCCCAGAAAATATTGTCTTCGAATTGAAAACGTACTTAAATTATTAATGAATGATAATGTTTATTTGACATAACCTCAATTTTGTTTATTGATAAAATCAAAAAAAATTGTAAAATGAATTATAAGGTTTTTCTGCCATAATGTGCGATTGTATAATAATTTAAGAGAATTTATTATGAGATATTTTCATTAAATCAACATGAAATAAAAACTATCTAAAAATCCCAAACATTTATGTCAATAACTTTCAAAATACGCCAGATAATACAATTTAAAATAACAAATCTTTGCAGTTTTCGTATAAAGTAAACATAATCCCAGATATAACGGTAAAACCATTTCATCGCTTTTTTAAAAAATAGTTAGGTCGAGGGCATGACCTTTAAGTCTCACAAATTAAGTTTTATGTTACTTTCGATGTGAAATGATGAAAAGATTATAATTGTTTCAATTTTTTAACGGAATTTATAAAAAAAACTTTATAACCGACCATAAAACGTACTTCATAGTAATATTCGAAAGACAATTGATTCATAAGAATTTAGTGGCTTTATTGGCCTTTTTAACTCCTAATCGTTGATTTTTTTGCTAAATTCCACTTAAGACTGCACTTTTCATAACCCAAGCGTAGCAACGAATTTTTATCCATAAAATACTGCTGTACTTTAACCGCCCAATAAGCGAACAAAAGAAAATCATGTAATTAGTGAATATTTGTGGAAAGGAAATTTTTCGGGAGAAAAGACAATAAAATTAGATAGCATTGAAAGAAATGAGGGGGAACGCCGAAAATGGTGCTAGGTACCGTGCAGTAATTTGAAAGTTCTACATATAAAGGCTTTACAGCTACAAAATTGTTTAACGGTGGAACTTTCGTGCAGCGCTTCCTATTATTTTGTGTACGTTTTAATTAATGGGCAAAGTATTAAAATCTACCGCTGTTTTTTTCAGTTGTTCGCTTAATTTTAAAGCTTTTTATTATGTCGGTTTACTTTCCAGACTTTTGGTATTTATTGGAATGAAAATTTTAAACTCGTTTTAAGAGGTTCCATTCTGTTTTGCTGTAATACTGTTTATTTAATTCCTGTAATTATTGTTTAATTTATATATACGAGGAGAAAATTACTGCAGATTACTGCCACGCTATTCGTGCAGTTTTTTGCCATTTTTTTGGTCTGAAATATTTTTTAGCTTCAGCGAATTTTACAAATCTCTAATCACGTGTTTTCAGAAATCAGCTCCAAATTCGAATAACAAGATAATTTGCACAATGTTTTATTGCACAGAGTGTTTCCATTTTTTAGCGCTTTTCTTTATGTGATTTAAAACATTACACCCACAATTGTGCACACAGCAAAAGCGAAATCCCCACTGCAGTGGCAGTTTAAATTCCCATTATGGTATACTCATTTAGAGCTTTCATCCTTTTTGCTGTGTCATTTCGCGTATTCCTTTAGTTACGGCATTGCCATACTTATTATATGTACATAATATAGCTGTATGCTTGAGAGCTTCTCTTTAATTAAAGTCATATCGCTTCTATGTTTTATTTTGTTTAGGTCAACTACGATAAAATAAGCTCGGGAGCTTGGAAATGAGCTAAATATACATAAACGCCGCAAATGAGAACGCTGTTTTTCCCATTTTCTGTTTTGTTGTTATTTTAATATCATATTCATGCATTAATGTTGTGTGTTTCATTTTTTTTTCTGCACCCTCGCACATGTTTTTGTCCTCGTATAATGTGTGCTTTATGTTTGTGTTATGTTGCGCTGAACTGAAGAGACTTGTGTACGTGTGAGAGTGGTGTGTGTGCAAGTGAGTTTAAAAAGTCATCCCATTAAATTTTCCAAGCTGCGAACAAATTGCACAATAAGCGAAGGAAATGACTAACCATTTAGCATTTAGGAGGATTTTTGTTTATGACTTTCATCGTTACATCGTCATGTGAAAATTTTACAACACTGCACTGTTGGGGATTTGATTATATTTTTATTTTGGTTTTAAAACAAAGAAAATATTGATCCTATTTCAAATTCTGGTACTTCGCAAGAAAGTTGAGTAATTTGAGGGCATACAACCAATGAGTCGTAAACAAGAAAACAATTAAAAGTTCTCAATTTGATTCATCTAAACAGTAAACATGTAGAAATTTTATATGTAAATGAATCAAATTGCAAAACAACATTCGCCTAAAAACACTAACTAACATGCGTCAAACCAAAAGAGAATGAATATTCATATTATAACAATAACAATCCTTTTGATGTGTACTGTAGAACTTTGACGAAGCGAAACATCTTAAACGGGTGCGTAGCTATTGAATTAGTCCCCCGGCTGCACAGCCACAAAATTGGGTTTCATTTGTTCACAGGACTTACATGGAACAAGTTGTCTTAATGCTAACTTCCTGGCCTCCCCAGAGGATACATGCGACAGCAAACAAAGGGCACTCCTTCGCAATCCTCAATGGCACAGATCGTGCATGCTTCTCAGCACATACTTGCATGTGTTCACATACTTTGACTCTAAGATGTGTATTCAGCATTCACATATATACCTTCCTTTTACTCGACACATGAATGTGGCAACAACTAATTATATTCTACAACTATACAACAAGTGTGAGTGTCGACTGTCGAGTTTTCCAACATATTAGAAGCAGCCACATGACATATTAGTAGTGCAAAATAATACATTTGGGTAGTTGGAATGAGACATCAAAACTATTTCGTCAGCCCAAGATGAAAATTGAATAATTTTGGCGTACATACTCGTACGCAATATGCATATTATATATGTGTTGTAATAAAGTTTTTGCACACACAAAATTAAATTAGGAAAATCCAGGGAATAAAGGACTTTCAATCTTAGAATGAGAAAATTGTGTGTAAACTATGAACCTTCCTGACATCATTCAAATACACTCTACAGATATGTCAGGACTGCACTTTAATGTAAACCAGCTACATAGCTTATACTCGTAGTTAGCTATATGCGTATAACAAAACATTTTTGCTATGAGCTAAAAAGCATGGCTAAGAATTGTAAGACACGCGTCATCGCCTTTGGCGCTAAAATATTCCATGCTCTAAATGGAATGTTCATCGTTTTGCTGGCATCGTATCTGCTTCAATGGCCGCATCCTAAACCACCCCCACACCCCCTGGCACAATCCCTTCTCGATCCTCCTCCTCCCCCCCCCCCCTCCAAAATGCCATCCTCATATCCTTTCAAATGTTACAAAATAATTCAGCTCAAAAATATTTTCTTTTGTTATTGTAAGTGGTCCCTTTTTCCTGCGATGGCTGGGTCAGAGAGAACGCGCTGTTCCCCAGGGTTAATTTTCTATTATTTTGAGTGCAACATATTTTATCAGCGATGAATTTTTAAATTGGACGCAAAGGCACAAATTCTAAATTCTCGTCGTAACATCGCATCGTTTGCGAATAGAAAATCCGCACATGCCGCTTGCACAAACATTTTGGTTTCGGTGTATGTATATATGTCCACCTGTTGGTGTTAGGAGGATGATGATATTGTTGAAACCCCGTGTACGAAATTTTTTGTCGCTGTTTTTACTGAATGCAAACTTACATGTACTCGTATATATGGCTGAGGGTGGAGGGTGGAGGGTGGTCGGGGTTAATATGGTAGTGGGATGAGATCGTTCACTGTGCCTTATTGTTTATGTTCATTTACCTTTCTGTTAAACATAGACTTCATGCAATAATAATTTTCCAATCGCCCTGAGGAATGTAAATATTTAATGGAGCCTCTTTACAATCCCTTGGATGTATTTGTCTGCAAACAGAAATGTGTTTGTCAGGCTATGCACAGTGAAGACGAAACGTACATGAATATTTGCCCTCAAGTTGAACAAAAGGGAGAATTGAGTGTGTTCGAGACTTCTCCGTTTACAGTTTACCTATAAACAATGTTTGTGTACGCTATGTCGTTGTTTATTTACAATATCATGAGAAGAGATATGTTTCCAAATAAAATGCAATAAACTTAATATAGCAAGTAACAAGAATTATGTATGATATCAGTTATCAGTTATCACTTATCAGTTATCAGTAATTTTTAATGATTGACGAAACACTGGACAATTAAGTAGTTACGTTTGTTCGTTTGTTCGTTTGTTCGTTTGTTCGTTTGTTCGTTTGTTCGTTTGTTCGTTTGTTCGTTTGTTCGTTTGTTCGTTTGTTCGTTTGTTCGTTTGTTCGTTTGTTCGTTTCATTTTTATACATAGCTATGTGTGGTTTTGTTATTGTTCCACTTTTTGCAAAAAAAAATTGCTTTCAAACTCGTAATAATCATCATCATCAATTTAAAAGCAGTTTACGTAATTCTTGGAATCATAAAAAATATAAACACGATTCTGCACTATATGAATAATGTCATTTAAACATACTCTACTTTGCATGTGTGTATAACTAACATTCGTGTTAGGCCTTTTTGCATATAATTAAGTAAGCATTATTTCAAATTCTGAATCACGCAATAAACTTACATTTGCTGGCATAAAAAAGTGAATATTAAATATAGTACGTTCATTTCATAATTTATTATAGTTTATCAGTCAACAACCGAAGCTAATAAAAACAAATTCTGTTGTGAATGTTAACATGAAAGGGGACGACTCTCGTAACTTGTTTTATAAATTATTAAATCGGAATTAAACTGAAAAAACATTTGTTTTAAATTATTTCTTCCGTGTGCCCATACAAATTTAAAACTTAAAAGAAAACGTGTGCTAGCATATTATCCAATACACCATAGCTTTCAAATATAAACTCAAAAAATAAAATAAAAAAAACGTACATTTTCTGACATCTTCATTTACATGTCAATTAAAACTCTTAATTCATGATCTTGTTCGACACCTTAACAGACAACCACCGCACCCTTTCAATTCACGCGTTTATACAATTAATGTCATTAAATACAATTGTTGAGAGTTTTCATTCATGAATGAAAAGCATTTGACTCTCCAATTTTCAGTGTTCTTTCGATGTACGACGGAGAGCGTGTTTCCTATTCGAATGAAAAGCGCGCCCGCCCCGAAAAGAAAATCTTATTGGCTCGTTTTTCCATGCACACATACATCAAGCACTGCGTGTGAGAGAGAAAGCCACACCTTTCTGCAGATTTTATGGAAATTATATTAAAATAGTAGCACAATTTATGCCCAACGAAAGTAGCTAAATGTTTTGGTATAACGGCCTGTAGGTGTAGGAACATTATGGTTTTAGTGGCTTTGTTTAAACTATTACAATAGCTTTCATAACCCGTAATATTTACAAGGACTCATTTTATTTCAAGGATATTTTATAAACAGTTTAATATATTTTTTCAACGAACGAGACCAATTATTATACATTAAACACACTTCTTTTAACAGTGAAAAGTTAAGTGATCAATTATAATGTCAAAATTATATTGTTGTACGTGAATTAATAAACAAATTATGAAATCCTTTCGGAAGATTATAATGCCGGTTATAAAAATATCCATTTTAAAGTTTTATAAACAAGTTTTAAAAAAATGTAAACTGTACAAAAATTACAAAAGGAACGAATTTCTTGAGGTTACAATTAACACTTAAGCTTTAAAAGTTACTTAGCGCATAAACAGTTGTATAAAAAATATAAAAGTGAAAAAAAAATCATACTTACTGTTTAACTTACTTTTAAATATCAAATAAAAAATGTATTGTGCACAGATTATTTTGAGTGTTCTTTAATCATTGTTTTTCTTTTACAAAAAAGTACATAATTTTGAAAATAAATTATTTTAGCTTGAACCAATGCTTTATTTTTATTACGTTTTAAAATGTTCTTCATAATCTTATATACCTTCAATATGTGAGACTAAAAGCGATTTGAATTTTCGAAAATAACTGCGATAAGAGATCAACGATTACATTCAAAATCGCGAATATTTTGCAACCCTTTCTGCTATTTACACAGAAATCGAGTTTAATCATTAGTTTTGATAAAAACGATTATTTTTCACGAACAGCGGTTTTTTTTCGTGTTGTTTACGTATTATATTAATTAATTGCTTGTCGTCCCTTTTTGTCCTGTTCAACAAACCAAGCTCAACAAATTTGTTCCATTAAGTCCACTATTACGGCCAAATTATTATCTCAAAATAATTACAATTCAACATTTCTTTGATGCATTTTCAGTTCAACTTCATACCAAGTAGCGTCGATGTGCATCCGCATAAATTACTTTATTTAACGAGAACATACAACCAGCTTAATATGCATCCCAATACACCACGATTGAACTGAACGTATGTATAAACAATATAAAGTGAATGTACGAGCGAACCGACCACAAGAATTGACAATGCTGATTGTGAAATGAAGCGTCCATTTTGAGATCCAACAAACAAATGGAGTCTCTTTGTTTGTATTATTCTAACAATTTTATATTGTTTCCGGCAACTGGCAAGGCTGGTCAGTGAATCACTAAATTATAATGATCTGCTGTTGAAGCATTGTCATTGCATCTCCGTTTTGATACAGCTGAAATAATACACCTCGGGTTGTACAGCAGCATAGTCGCATGCGATGCCGTCGTTATAATATTTGGGAAGCAATATTGCATTGCCGTGTACTTATTATGTGAATGAAATATTCAGTGGCCTCAACTGCATTTCCCAAAAGTCCCATTGTTTGTCTTCGTATTGTCCTTGTCCGCCAAATTTGTGCAATATATATATCTTGTGTGTGCGGAGTATAAATGAATGTGTTCGCATGCACATGCATGTGCAGTATGCATATTAATTTTAATGGCACCATATTACTGTACAGCTGTAATGATAACGATGGTGATTATGGTACTGCCTCGAGCTCTATGTTGAGGATGCTAATAACTTGTTTGTTTATTATAATTTATAAGGGTGATTGTTTTGAACAATAACATCAGCTGCGCACATCCTGAACGGAAATTTGATATAATAAAAGCCTTTTGCTTAATTGTATAATTAAATTTGACACTTTAAAGGATGAATAAAGCTGCAGTTAACTTAAACTTATGTATTTTATAAAGTTTGGCATTCAAAATATTTTGTAAATAAAGTTGTAAAACCTGTAGATTAACTTAATTACAGTCAAATTACTCAAGTTAATTCACATTTGACATATTGGGAAAACTGTCGGATATCTGATTACGAGTTGATCAATACTCAATTTCAAAAAATACCTTACCCATAATGGTCTGACCTCAAACACAACCGCACTGTGCCAGCCCACAAAATGCATCCGTTTTGGGAGAATGAGATATTAAAATAATGTCGCTGATTGCAATCATTTCAGGGAAAGGGTGCATAGAAACCTGAATGTGACGCATTCTCATTTATTTATTTATTGCATTTCCAATTAACTTGACAATCGTGTCCGCCTGGATGACAGCAAATGGGTTACAGACGATCTGGTCCCCGCATACCACCTTGTTTACCCATCCACTCCACCCTCATCATCACCCCCTATAAAAAGAACAATAACCAACATCACATATATCAATGTGACAAACATGCATTTACAAGAGGTATACCCGTTCATTGCAATTCGCCTCTGTGCAATTGTATTGCACTGCAGATCCATGCAGCAGCTTTTGGTTTGTGGTTGTTTTGTTGCGTTGAATGGTGTTGTTAAATGATGGCTTAATAGTTGGTATGCGTCTGTATATATTTCATTGTGGATATTTATAGGCAACGTGATTTCGCAACGATGAATATAAATATGGTAGCAAGCAAAAGCTAATTGACGTTGAAGCTTTTACTTGTTCCAATAATGGCATCAACAATTAAAATGTTGAGGGATTTGCATTTAATCGTATGTAGACACAATTTAGTACTTATTGTTTTAATTATTGAATAGTACACCGCATTTGTTTAAATCGAATTTTTAGTTGCCCTCATATTTTGACCATTCAATTTTTGAAAAATTATTTGTCTATTAGTGCACTAGAATAAAGTAAAAAAATTGTGCATAAATGTGAAACATTAAATTGTATTACATAATAGGTACTAAACAATCTAATTGGTTATACCTCCGATACGTCAGAAGGCGTGGCACTTTTTAATTTAATTCATTGAAAATGAACAATTTCCATGTTTTTGGTGTTAATTTCAAACACATCGCAAGGACTAAAAGGTCTGAATTTAGGAGTCGTATAAAAGCTTTTCAGAGATATGGGAAAAGAGGCCATGAAATTTTCCTAAATTGGTCCTTTATTGAAAAAATATTTAACATTTCGGAGATATAAAAAGTTGTACTAAGAATTTTCCGATTTTGACCTTTAAAAACACTTTGTCTGCGTCTACCACATTTTTTGCCAGAAGGATCACATTTGGTGTTTTATGTTAAATGCAGTTTTGTTAAACCCCCATACAAGTCAAATGTTTTTTTGCAATAACCTGAGCTTCAAGCATTTAACCTCGAAGAAATCAAAATAATTATTTTTTTTTTATTTAATATTTTACTTAAAAATTGTATAATAATCGGTTCAGAAGTTTCTGATGTAAGGCAGTGGCGTACAGCATACACCGTGACGGACGTACAAGATTGTGTTAAATAGTGTTTCTGAATTACCAATTTTTATGCTCTTGGGGTCGTACATAAATTAATTGAGAATCATAGAACTAAAATGGGTAATAGAAGTACCTATAGCAAATTTTAAAATTACAAATCGTCGACTTTCCGCAATGGGCATGTAGTTGCATATATTAGCTTTATTACAACTTCTTAAAAGTACAACTAATGTACAAATCTAAACAAAAGATTTATAAAAGCAACCAACGCAACACAACACAACTGTAAATACCAAACTTTCATCATCAATTATCCCAAATATACTGAATTATCTGGTTCAACTAAAATAACATAAAAGAAAAGTAATTTAAACTTGTCTCAATTAAATCGAATTCATTACACGAAAATTAACCGCAAAACCGCACATTGAATACAAAAGGAACCCAATTAAAGTAATAAATAGTATCTCTCCTGCTTGAAAGGACCATATCTGTAAGTACACTCATATGTAGGTAATTTTCAATGCAACGTGCAATGCAATGCACTTGAACTAACCACACTTAACAATCTTCATGATGTGGACATGGAGGCAATGCACACCACCACTCAGCTCATCAAGCACATGGATTTGGAATTCGACCATCCAGTCGAGTATTACATTAAATGCACATATTGCAGGGAATTCTGGGCATACGCTTTCCAGATTATGCTCAACATTACTACCTATAGGCTATATTGTGTTGTGTCTAGTGTTTGGCTGTGTACTCGATACAAAAACGAAAGCATATAGTACTGCAGTGGGTGTACTTGTACAATCTCGTGCCCCGCAACAAATGATTCATGCGGCTGGATTGGTGTATGATGAGCCATGAATATGGAATGCATGCGAGTACTAGCGAAATCGGCAAAGTTTGTTGCGGACTTCATTTTGAGGGCCCGACATAATGGTGGATGGGTGGTTACGATGCAAACAATCTATCTATTTGCATACCAACTTGTACACGGTTATACCATACAGTTAGTTATGGGCCTTATGGCGCACACACAAAAACCATCAACCGTATGATGACGGCGGTCAATATGATACTTATGGCGAAGGGTTATTTTAAGCCACAGGGATGACGATGCACATATTGCCTGCATGCGTTCGCATGATGTGGAAGGTAGACGCATGCAGAAATGTGTCGATGGGACAAAGAGCCAGAAGGTGAATAGTTATGTTTGGCAAAGTGAAGGATGTGGGACTTCAATTAGTATACGATACGATCATGCTGTTGCTGTAGCTTTATTTTACATATTTGTACTCTATGCTTGGCGATGGTATCGAACACACTATGAAAGACAGAAATAGGAAAAAAATTGATTTAAATAGAGTGTTGGAAGGTTAATTTATGTCGGGATGTGAAGTTTTTGTAACTGTACCCATCACTTTGGAATTTTAAACGTTTTGAAATAGTAGATAGCAAATTCACTTTATAATCATTATAATAGTTTTGAGATTATGTATTTTCATTATTTAATTATATTTGACAATGACCATATTATGTAATACCCATTTTATTACATATTTGATTGTCAATCAAAACAATTCCTAAGAAAAAGTTTAAGACCCCAATAACGGATTTTGCTCATTTTTGCAACATTTAAGGCATTCTAAACAAAACTGCATTTTCCTCATATACCCAAATATGAACGTTCTGGTAAACAAATAATGGAAACAAAGTTTTTTAAACATTTCAAGGTGAAATATACAAAATTGAGGGACATACTTTTTATGTCTCAAAAACCATAAACATTTTTGGTTTTTTTTAAATATTACTACAGCATTTTATAAAATTAGAAAACTTGCTTAATATTTCAAGGTTAAAATTTGAAAACTCAAATTCGTTATTTTCACAATGAAATTAATTCAAAAATCGTTTTTCAAATTGTTGCTATTAAGTATGAATATGATATTTTGTATTATTGGTAATCTCAGTAAAATTACCAATTTTGGAAAAAAAATGTAAGGTCATAAAACTTTTTTTAATTTTGTTTAGCTGCTGCCATCTTATATAAAAATTCAAACTTCGCACCCCGTGCGATGAAATTTAAAAAAACATACTCAGGGGGTTTCTGCATCGTTAAAATTTTTTCCGAAAAAAGTCGGATAACCAAAGTTTATTTACTAACTCATGGGCACTGCAGTTAAATTGAAGATCTCGTAATTGGCATCTACTCGCAGTTCGACAAATACTTGTTTGTTGCCTTCATTTTTCTCGTTAATTCAAAGCACAGAAATAATCTCATCCCTTCATCATTTTGGATTAATTTCAAAATTTTACGAAAACAATTCCAACATTGATGGGAAACTCAATGCAATTGGGTGATACAAAAACATTTTGATGGTACGGTTCGATACATATGAAAAAATAAAAACCGATATTAAATTATTCTACCTTTCAGTTGGTTGGTTTATTTTACGATTGTGAACTTTTATGAAAATTGAAATGGCTCCGCATTATTTTTCTTATTTTATTTACCCCAACAATATTGGCAATTTATCTGCAGTATATTTAATAACCTAAAGAAAACAATCAACAATTTGATGTCTGGTTCAATTATTTATTGGGATATTATTTCAATTTCCTAAAATCAGGATTCGGAATGCCATGCTTCATCACATAGGAAATTTCAATCAGCGTATATTTTATCATCCCTCCACAGTCCACAATTAAATGAATAAATACAAGATGCATAAACAACATTTACCAATATTATTCGGCTGATGCTTTCCAGTTCATTTTGTATTAAGGTACATATTATGCAGCATTTAAAAAAAAAAACTCATAAAAAATTCAATTTCTCGAAATTTGTTGTATTTATGAACCGATCAATATATATTTTAACATCCGTTTAAGCTTTAAGCTCACCCTCAGAAATTTACAGTTACAATATACACACACATATCACGAACACAAGCCCATTTTAATCTTTAAAATACGAGCCCCATACTCGTTGGAATATAAAGTAAATTAAACTGATATATGTTAATAGATGTGAGCATAGTGTGTACCATAACAGCATATAATGTTTATGTTCACGCACATACAGGGCTCGTACACATTCGAATGAATAAAACGATTATAAATCATTCATGATTGTTGTCTTTTGTTGTTTAATTTGTTGTTGTTGGTTGTTCTTGGATGAATTACGTATGAAGCGGCTGTGTACTGTGTGTAGTACCCCCTCGTAACTACATGTGTGTGCACACACACACACACACACACCATTCATGGCGGAGAGGGTGAAGTGAACACATTCAGTAAATGTATGTGCGTTACACAGCCATGTGTGCAGAAGAGTGTGCTTAGAGCTTTGCAAATTTATCGCTCACAAACTGATAATAAATATATATAAGCGCTGCACATATTATTATGTAAACATAGCACAATAAGCATACGTAAGCTCGCTTTTAACTAACAAGTTGCACTGGCACACACACGCACAAAGCAATAGTTCATGCAAATAAGAGCAAAAAGGTGGTTAATGCGTTGCCTCTGTTAAATTATAAAACCAATAGCACCATGTAGGTGTCTGTAAAAAATTGTGTATTGAAGTAAAACGATAAAAGAAAGTAAATGGTTAAAGGAATAATTAATGTATATTACATCTGCGTTTCTATAGAAAATTTTGCGGAAACATACATTTTCGTTGCACACTCCGCTCGTAATACAATATTATTTATTATTGTAAGCAAAATGGATTTAATTTTAATTGTTTAATGTTACCATAGCGTATTGAAATATGCACATATAACTCATAATAATTATTGTAAAATGACCAAGCGTTATAATATTGTAATTTAAGTGGAAATCATCAGTTTCTGGTAAATTATGTATATTTATCAATTTAATGATGTTAATAAAGGTGAATTATTTGTTGAAAAACATTATTTTATTAACATTTTTTGTGCCTTTTTAAACAAATTTAAAATCAAATTTTACGGTCAAATGCTGATATTATTGGTTTTTCTTGTTACACGCCTATAGTTAAATATAAATTACATCGCAGAGGTGCGAATTTATTATAAATTACTACTTTTTTTTGTCCAAGAAAGAATGTCCTTGAATATTCCTTGATTTTGAGCTTCAAATATCTAGCAAAGTTTTTTCCTTTTTAAACGCTACAATAATGTGAAACAAAAAACAATCAAACTTTGTAGTAATAAATTAAAATAATTTACAGTTTCAGATACGTTCTAGTAATATTTCTTAAAGCCTGAAACAAAGTCTTATTGCTATTCAAAAAATGGTCTCCTTTATATTCAAAATAAAAACTAAGAATTTTCAGCTTTGTAAATTATGAAATGCTACACGATTAAAATCGTAAGAAATGTTTTTAGAAAAATATAGTGTACAAGGAACTAATTGTCAATCTTGGGAAAATCTTTAAAAATAAAATCCCTTGACTGGATAACAAAAATAAATAAATCTCATAGCGCATAAAAGTGACATCAGTGAATGTCAATTTAAAATGAAAAAAAAAAAAAAGAATTCCTATGAATTATTAAAATGTCGAATACACAATGGCATAACATGATCATCACAGAAAATTCTCCAACCCTATATTGCAAATCACTTAGCCTAACAGCCAATACAGTCAATAATTGACATGCTTGACAGCAACTTGCATTCTGAAGCAGCCATCCAGAGCGACAGAAGCGTGCAAGTTTAATCAAATCAACTCAATTGGCGCCATCTATATTTCAATTAGATCGTTATTGCGTCTGTGTGAAGCTTATGGGAATAAAGCAATAACCATTTCCCACAAAAAAGCCAGGACGAACACAAAAATGCAACACACAAGCAATGAAGGGATGCATCAGAGGGAAAGGAAAACAATGCAGCACTTTATGTGTGCACTGTGTGCACTGACCAAGATGCAATATCGACATTATGTGCGGCATAATGCACTCACAAGTAGGTAGCAAAGAGAACTGAATGGACATTTCATAATCGTTAACAATTCTGCTGGTGCTATTGGAGCGACGCCAAAAGTTAGAAAAATATTATTCTTATTATATTCTATTACACTTGAAGTTGTATTATAGACTTTTTACTTTTTTGTTCTCTTCTTTTGGACTTTACTTAAAATATTTCTTTTTATGTTATTTTTTTTACTTCAAAGAATAGTGCTTTCGAAATGTCTAACATCTATATTTTTATTAGGCAGTTTGAATCTCAATTTTATTATATTATCTAAATTAAAACCTACATAAATACTTCTAAACGTGGAAAATTTAAGATTTCGTCCTTTTTAAATTATTAAAATTGCTGTATGGATTTCAGACGAGTAAAATGTTTCAAATAAAATCCCAAATTGATTGCACAAATGAATTCGCAATTGAAATAATGTCACAGCACTGTCATTTAATTGATATGCTGCTTTGTGCAATGTGCATTCATAATGAATACCTAATTACCAATTATATATTAAGCCTAACTACACTGTTTGTATTCAGTCAGTTGAGAATGCACGATGTCTATTGCATGAAACGACGACGTTGACGATGACAACAACGACACCCGTATGGTTTAGTAGATGCGGCGTTGCACATCAACAGTATAATATTAGAAATTCATGCAAGTCTCAACCTCAAAGTGTGGAACACAACATATACACAAATTCTAAGTATTGCGGAGGAGTTTATATGAAAGCTTCAGCTTGAGCGATGTATTTTACCAACAACATCCTTCTTTAATTTGTGTGCAGACTCCGTACTAAACTGTGCACCCCTTATGTGTCAATGGCAGTTGTTGAATTTATTTTCAAGGCACAAACTCGTCAGGAAATACCGTGACACATCTCGTATAACGGTTACACCCCCATGTCGTGAGCTTCCGACTGTTATTTCGATAATGTGTGCAGTATATTTTGAATCAACAGCCAGTTTCTTTCTCTCTCCCTTGTGTGTCTTTGGTGCTTAAAATATATCTTCAAATAAATATTTCTTGTTGATCAAACAACTTAGGAAGCTGTATGTATGAGGAATAATTTACACAATGTACTTTATGTGTAAAGCTTCAATTCACTTAGATACTTAATAGTACACCTTAAGCAAGCAAAAAAAGTTCAAATACATTGTGAAAATGAGCAACCCACCCTGCAATTTGACACAGTTGCATAATAATAAAATAATTCGAGAGCAAGGGTTAAATAAAAGGATGGTTTCTAACATAATAATTGACCTTGAAATTCATATTTTGGCCTTGAAAAATCGACAAATTTTGTTGCATTATAAAAGGCTATATTTATGTGAGAGAATTTTTTTGAAAATGAAACATGTTCATCGAGTTCATTCGCAACTTTATAAATAATCAAAATTGTAATTAGATAAAACTAAATTCCTATATAACTTATTGGTCATGTTTTTAACAGCACGCGTTGTGCATCGAATTTCAAACATTGCTGCATATCCTTAAAAATACAAAATTAGGATATCAGTTGCAATGCACGACTGCTGGCGCTCTACATGAATAATCCGGAAACGGAAAGCGGCCCGCATGATTCGGCAAACGACTGTAATAAGACGCTGGCACTCTTTGATTTATAGTCAAAACAGATCGCCTACGTTTGTGAGCGCGCCATATCTTCAGCAAACGTATATTACAGTATAGTGTTGTATGGGAAAAAAAAGGAGTGACGTGTAGTGTAATGATACAGCTAAAAAGCTGCCAAGTCTCGCCCAGAATGCATATTATATGCGATAAAGAACAAATTTCAACTCCCTTCATACTGGCTGCAGTTTCATGCAAATAATTTTGCTGGCTTCTTTTTGCGAGCGCATTTAAGATTTGTTCCTCCTCCATTTGGTGTCGTCTCCCCTCAGTTCCTGACCATGTAACTGATGCACACATGCAATATTCACACACAATGATGCATTCAACACACTACACTGAAGTCCTTGCTCTCCCTGTGTTTTGCTGTGGCTATATATTACACATAGTTTTGTTAAATCTTCCACATGGGCATTGTGCACACATGTACTGGTATGTATGCAGAGCTTTTATGCAGCCACGTATGTCATTTATGTGCACATGCAATGCTGCATAGCCTACATAACGTACTTACATGATACGGGACAAAATATGTGCTCCATCACGGGACTGGGATTGTGAAAATCTGTAGAAAAAGCTAGACGAGACTGTAAGTGTGTTGTGTATGTTGTGTGCATAAATATGAAGGCAAAATAAAACAAAAACATATATACTGTGGATGTCTGTATAATGTATATGTTACGGATTACTGGGCTCGCCTCGAGACGAAAAGCTACTGAATATGGTCGTACGGAAGGAGACCGCATCGTCATAATAAAATATGCACATTCTACCATGTCACTTCCACGTAAATCCTTACTGTATGGTGGTGCTGTATTTTTTGAAATGTTATTTATGTGAACAAGATTTTGGTGACATTGAAAGACAATGTCTCATGATGCATTTTTAAGCCAAATTTCTCTGCAAAAAATGGGATTTAACAAATTCCGTTAAAATGTATCTTATTTTGTTAAAACATTAATTGTATTAAGGCTGTTTGTGCAGCTAAAGAATTTGTGTTTTTTCTGTAGAAAAATTTGAGTTAAGGAAATTATGTAACACATATTAAGATTAATCCTTTTTTTATTGCAGTTTATATTTTATGAATTTAAAAAACACGATTGAAACGGAAATTTTAATTTTTTCTAGCTAAAATATATTTCAAATATAAAAACGTAGTGGTGTCTACCCGTAAGGCTATAACCTAAAGATGGCTAAACCGATGTTAATGATTTTATATAAAAAAATTAAAAAAATTAAATTAAAATTTACGAAAATCTACTGAAGGCTGGAAAATGAGATGTTTTTTCTGATCAACAGCAAAACAAAGTCCGAATTTTGGGCGATTAGGAGTTCGCAGGAACCGCTAGTTATCTATACTTCAAAACTGATACATAGTTCTAAAGATAACATTGGATCGTCTCCCCAGCAGCAAAAACATAAAATTAACAAAAAGTATATCAACTCCTTGAACATCAAGGAAGAGACATGAAGTGAACTGATCCAAATTTTGAGCACCAGCAGCATCGGCTGTCAGGAGAAGAAGAGGGTGCAGTGTGGAAAACCTTTTTTGGAAGCCAAATTGGTAATTTTTTACAATTTTCGGGGTTGCTGAGTCCAAAAAAGTATCAATTTTGCAGTGAAGAAGTTTTTCGAACACTTTTCCCAGAATCGGAATAGGTCTATAGTTAGCCACCTCAGTTGTATTTCAGTAAAGCTTTTCAAATTATGTAATGACGTTCATAATTTTCCCTTTTTTAAAGGTCCCTAAAATAACTCTTTTTAAATGTTTTGGAAGACTCTTTTTTTTAACTGACTTTTTAACTTATTTTAGAAATCCTGAATTTTATTTTAAAATTCTTACATCATGTATAAAAATACAGTTTTTTCGCTTTTACTGGTAATATTTCAAAAAGATCCTCTGAAAGTTGCATTGGAATTCCATTACATTTCTTTCCACATCCTTGAGTAAATAATTGTTTAATATCAATTGCACATTGCTATGAACTGTTTTATAAATATATGCGAACAAATGGCACATCACTGCAAATAGCAAAATAAAAAATATGAAATAAGTGCCGATGGCGATTTAAAGAATGTTGTTACATTTCATTTGGCTGCTTTTTTCATGTAAACCTTTCCACTGTTTTTATTTACACTTCCCTCTAGGGTTTTACACCTTGCACATCCAAACCGCTCTCAATATGTGTACACTTATTACGTCGGCAAAGTGCTTTTAGCATGCGGTTTGTTTTCCCTCTGCTTGTTACAACATTTTTGCTGCCAATTGGCAGTTGCCAGAACAATATTTGTTAGACTTCCACTAAATGCATTTAGAAACGACATATATACAGCTTTAAAACGAAAACGAGAGAAAACTGAAGACGGGAAATTGTATTTAAAATAAAATCTAACAAAAATTATAATTGAATCTTTTTTTTCTTTTGCCTTTTGTTGATTTTTAAGAAAAAACAAATTTTTGTACTTTAAGTACAACAAATAATTTCCCATCTCTATCCGTTTTTAAAAATTCTCTAAGCTGATTGTTTCATTTTAAATTTAAATACAACTTAAGCCATTTACATTACAGCAGCAGCAGCAGCAGCTTAATAGTTTGAAAAATAAAACTTTTCATCATCAGCGTCATCATTTCAATGCCTGAATACGTTTGTGCAGTGTGCTTATGCCAGTGATTTAAAAAGTTTCACTCTATTCCACCAGCAATTTCCATTCCCATCTCATATCCTAAGACCTAGCTAACATCCAACCTCCCAACACTTGACGACAAATACACATACACCCCATGCACCATCATGTCGTTACTCATTTGATTTTATTGTTGTTGTTATTGTTGCTAACTTCGTGCGAGGATTATCCACCCTCAGATCTTTTAGCAGCACCACCTCAATGCTCTGTGCGCTACATGTAGCTACGGTGTGCGTTCCTCCTGCAGCTTGTATACGGAATAAATATCCATCGACCTTCTATCCTGATTATTCTGTTCGAGCTTCTTTTTCGCCTTCATGTGTACATACTTATAATATCTGTATACAAGAAGTATAGCGGTACCTAACTTTTCTGACTTTACTTAACTACCATTATAAAATGTTTATGCTAATTTTATTGCTGCTCGCTGCGTACTCTCTTCGTTTTGCCCATTGTGTATGCGAGAATCGTGTACTGCAGGCGGTTTGTTTGCATTTGCCGAAATGGGGTAGGGTTCTGGGGATGTGATATTACAACCCAATATAATAATATACCGAAACACAAGAGCTCTGGTTGTACAGACTACAGAAGACAGCATAGATGTATCGTCGTTTATATAAGGTTGTAAGAAAAGTTTCAAGATCCGAATAAGAAAGCCGTCGAATTTCGTGTGGCTTTAAATAAAGTTTAATTTGGTTTGTTAAGCCTTTCCCAAGCTCATGGCGTGTTCACATTTATAAAAGAAAAACCACTTTGGGGAGGGAAATTGAAAATGTTTTTTGCACCATCCTTTCCAGTTTAAAATTATTTAATTTGTGGTGCTCTCATTAAGGTTTGCTTGTTTAAATTTTAAAGTCTAAGGAACATAAAATTCGTGTTAAAGACATTATATAGCGCTTAAATTAATCTAAAATTGGACAATACAACATTGCATGAAAAGTGAAGTTATGTCAAAATTTTAAAATAACACAATTTTTAAACATTCCAAACAACTTCATCAAGAAAGGAATATGTTTATCGAATTTAAGAAAAGGCAATGTTTTATATCGTGACATTTAAAAATACAATTTTTAATGATTTGAAACCTAATTTTGTTGTTTGCCTATTGTCCATATTCAAAGTCTTTAAAAATATAAAAAAGGCAAAAAAATTCAATTTAATCAAAAGCAACCAGAAATAACATTTTACTCCAGAATTTTTACATTCTTCGACTTGTGATTTCTCTAATTTTTATTCAGCTCGCAGGCTTCATTTTGTCATTCTCGTTCATTTCTGTTTCTGGCTTATTTACAAATCCGGATACAGTTGGAATAAGCAAAAAGTAAAAAGTCAAAGAGAACAAAAAAAAACTAAACCCCAACAAACAACACATCACACAACAAAAGTCCTGAGAAGGTGCATCCCCAGAGGCGAAAGAAAACTCACCACAAAAGTTTGAGTTTTATTCAAAAACACAAAAAAATAAATATTCTAAACTATGTATGGGTCTGTTCTCTTTCATTGCCCTGTTTTGACTTTAATTTGAACACACCCCACATCCCTCACTTAGTTTTATGTTCCTGTTTAAATATTTTCCTCAAACATGTTTCCCAATTTGTCTTTGCCGAACAAATATGTCACAATGCGAGGAAATGGAATTTGACCTTAAGGGAAATTTCCCAAACACACAGCACGCACACACATTACGTTGCGAGGAGGTGGCGCGTTCAATTTTCATGGGGATGGTTAGAGAATGCAAACGTGATTTTCCGCATCCGATGTACAACAACAACAACAAAAAAAAAAGAAAAATGGAAACGTTCACTGCACAGTGAACACACTGAACACACACCAACAAATGGTTGTACAAATGGTGCGCTATCATGGGTGATGACTGAGGGGGGGGGGGGGGGTATTAAAAAGCGTGCTATATACGATACTGATACGTACCTCCGCACAATACACCAAATTGCGGATGCCAACAAATATATATCGCCTTGTGTAGTTATGCAAACACATTCGTTCGCATATGCATTATGCACACAACTGATCCACATATTATACGAGTATGATAAAAGTATGTAGCAATTTTTGATGGCAAATACTGTACACACAGGGAAGGGTACACGGGAAGCGCATCTTTTCGGGGGTGTGTACGGTGTACGGGTGGTTATGCCATGCAATGGGCAAGAAATGTGCTACGTGCTTTGAATTTGCCATGCATGTTTGTTGTTTCATTCGGCGTGGAAGTTTTGCAAGTTAAAGAAAACTCAAATAAATGGAAACAAGTGGATGATAAAAATGCCGCTTCAATTCAGCTGTGGAGATGGTGTACGTAGCAGCAAAAACCAACCACTTCAACTGTACATTTATATGCACATTGCATGAGTGTAGTGTGCGACACTGCACACAGGTATCAAGAAATTGTTGTCGCTTACTGAAGATTACTGAGCGCTTGGTTTAAAGAAGTCGTTACCGTTTGTAGTCGGAGGGAGTTTGTTGATACTTCTTATTTCCGCAAAGAGACGTGTTGCATAATGCACAAAGAGAAATAACATAACCGAACTTATTTTTTGTGCACGGAAGCAACTTTTGAATGTTTTTTTTTTTTTCAGGTGGCTATAATATGTGAGCACGTTTTTCTGTAATATTTCACTAGAGAAAAGAAAGGGACTATAAAGAAAATGACTGTTGAAGCGGTTAATTTTAAGAAACAGTTGACAAAATAGTTTTACTAAAAGTTGAAAATATAATACTCAATTATTTAAATATTATTTATTTGTGCATTCTATTTTACCTTCCTTTGTTTAAGATAATCAAAGCTTCCACCCAAAAGAGTTCTCTAAATTTACTATGTATGGACTTCTCTTTTAATTTTCAATAATAAAGCCAGCATAAGGGTCAGACATTTCATATAAGAAATAAAATGGAGATCCTGCCAAGATTCCCTCAAATTTGAAAACAGTCAATCAGATTTAAAAATAAAAACCGACTGTGGTAACATTAATAATTTTTTTAGTAAGTTAAACCTTACATTATTATATATTAGCAGTTATTTCCTAGGCAGGACTAAGAAAATTTAGAACTCTGGACTCGTGGAATGTGGTCACAAAAAAAAATGATCCTTGTTATTTCAGGATAAAAAGCTACATTAAAAAAATAAATACAAGTGACATAATAAAGCCCACATTTCATCCCAACCAAATTGATTTAACTCACAAACGTTTTATTCGGAATGACTTCCACAAATCTATGTACCAAAGTAGGTACAATTCTATCTCCTGCATGCACAAAAGTTGAGCCACTTAGACGTGATTGGTGAGGGTTTGTGTTTAAAGAAGGGATGGGCCAGCGTATATATGTTATGTACATCGTAAAGTTATACTTAAACATTCTGCCCATTCCATGTCAAAATTGAATCGCTTTTGTCAATAAACACCAAACACTTTCCATTCAAACAAGTTTTCCAATTTCAAATGAATTGCTTTCCATATCAAATTCTCCAAAGCATGTTTTCCACTTGAAATAGAAACAGAATTTGAGTCAAATTTTGAACCATAAGGAACGCCAAATTTACACCCGCCATCCTCACATGTGTTCTACAAACACACACACACACACACTTTATCAGCCACCCAAATGCCGCAACACCCAACCCCAGCGTATAATAAAAGCTCCATCACCTTATAATATTATTATATTACACACATTGATGGTGTCATCCATAGAGTGTGATGCTCACAAAGTACAAAACCCTTTCACACACGAATATATGTATATTAAATTGCAGCTGTGTATATTCAAAATAAATGCCACATCAAGTTTTGAAAAGGCGCACACCCAGTGAGATGCCATAAGGATTTATAGCAGCGATTTTATATGTGTATCAAAATCACAGCTGAAACTAATCAACCATTTCACAAACACATTCACAAATATTCACACCATTTAGAATAGAGCTGTAACAAAACTACATATTTTGCTCGCATAACGTCATGCCACATGAATAAGACAACAGCAAGTTCGCGGGTAAGTGCCTGACGCGTATAACGTGGAGGACTCAATTCGAATCCTGGCGCTATTACACGACAGAATGATAAGGGGTGGTTTTCGTGTATGTAGGTGCTACCATATTCGCTTTGCACACACTTCTGCAATTATTTACGAAGCTACTTTACACAAAATTCGCATCTACTTAACTACATATAATATTTATATTTGTGTACATGCGGGGGGGGGGGCATACACACTGACAGGGAGTCGTCAAGAGGGTTGCTTCAAATGAAAAGCGTTCACTTCAACAAATTTGCAACAGTTTACTATATAGTATCCTCGTACAATCGACCGACTCTCGCCTCCACCCACTTTTCACATACTTGAAAAATTAATTGCCAGAAAATATGTGCAATTAAATGTGTATGTTTATGCATGCTTTTTCAAGTAAGAGCGCATACACATGGTGAGCACGAGGGTGGCTCAAAAATGACTACTCACATTCGTAAATGAGGGGTATATTAAATGTGTGCGGGTACACAAATGGAAAAGGAGTAATGCTATAAACTTAAGTATAGGTACCGGCATTTCATAATACAATATATTATGTGAATGTGCGGAATGACTTGGCATGACTTCTCACTTAACATAAAACATTTTAATGCTGCCGAGGATTTGGTTCACATTTCCACCATCATTAGCTTCTTGCAATGGATAATGTTCAGCTGCCTTGTAATAGATATATTATATATTATGATGTTACCTTGCACGTTGACAAATGAGCTTTTATGTGTTGAAATTTAAATAAATTGCGCTAAGAGAAATTATTGTTATTTAGTTGCGTTATTATTTCGCTTACAACATGACATACTATTTATGTTTTTATAAGGAAGGCTTCAGCAACAATTAGTTGAACTTTTTTTTTTAGAATTAACAATTAGTGTATCCTAGATTTCATAAATTATTGTAGCTGAACTTTTTATTAAGACCAGTTGTAATGAAAGACTTCTCATGCTATTTTACAATAATCATTTTAGGGGGGTATCATGTACAAAAATAAAATCGGTGGAGTCGTTTCTGAGGTACAATAGAAATATTAATAAATAAAGATAAGTGGTGAAGTTTAATTGGTTCCATTAAGTTTGACTGCTACAGAGGTAAGGTTTTTTTTTTTTTTTTTTCGCTTTCTTATGGAAAATTGAAATACTTTTAGTTGGACTCTGTAAAAATGGGTGTAAGACATAATGTTTATCCTCGGAGGAGAAACGGATAAAATTGAGGCTTTTTAAAATCTAGATCGTTCTAAATGACAACTATGGGAAAACGAAAGTTTTAGAGGACAAACCAAATTTTGTAAAAAAAGCCGAAAAAAATTTTTTGTTAATCTTCTGTACAATTAATTTCATCATCGGTAAAAAGTTCTTTATACTGATAAGGTCCAACTTCGTCTTTTACCAAAAAAAAAAGTGTATTTAATAAAATTTCGGTCACTGTATTTATTAGCTCATTCGGTTCTACATCTATGGGTCCAACCAATATGCACCAGTATCAATTTAAAATGAAAACAATTGATCTACCAAACGTACTAAAAAGTATTGCTCAACAACTTGAACATCATATTTAAGCAATAGAGAGATAAACATTCGTTATAGGTTGCTGGAAACATAACAAATGACATCATTTCCGGACGTCCTTAAAAAGCTATTTGCCTCAAACCCAATGCATTATAAACTCGCAGCACAACTAGTCTCTTTGTTACCCTTATGCTATAATCCCGGTGTTATGCGGACATTTGATTCATCAATTACCTGGGCTATGATACGCGTTTCTCTATTCGGTGGACAACTCACTTCTCGTGTTTCGAGTCATATATACGGACTACATTCAATGCATGCAATGTGTTACTAGCTTTTGACACACTCATCGATTGTCAGGGTTGTATATGATCGTGTTATGTGTGGGGCAGCATATAGGGTGTGTACTATGTAGTTCATTTTGCCACAATTGTGTATGGTCATATGAGCGTGCAATGTAAACACGCAGCAAATATCCATAAAGTGTTGAAGTTTGATAAAAATAATATGGGATGGTCGAAATGATGACAAAATGGGTTCAATGTCAGAAAGGTGTATAAAATTGCGCTATCATTGCGAACCATCCCGTCCTTTAGAGTGTGTGTATTTATGTGTGTTGTAGGTACAATTGTAGGGATGTCGATAAAAAGTATTTTGTGCGAAGTAATGTCGTATGTCATAATATCCTGTGCGGAAATGTATCAACTTTGGTATCACTTCCTTCTGACTGTTTGGTAATTTTGCAACGAATTTACGATTATTTGTTTGCATTGGTAATTGGGGTTCAGGAGTATAGGGGCAGAGGTTATTCCTTCTGTATTACGTGATTTTAACGAGTTGCTGCAATTGAACTGGTGAATGGTTAGCATATCACATTCGCAATTAGCTTTATTATTTTTAATTTATATACGACCCCAAGGGCATATAGAAATATTTGCATTCTGATTCTTTTTTCGGAAAAAAGTTGATGATGCAGAAACTCGTTTTGACACTCCCTGAGTCCAAAAAAGTGGTCTTCAAAAAATGTGCAAATGTACGTTTGTACGCAGTATCTAACCCGTTATGCAAATTAGAACTAGTATTTTTTTTAAATCTTAGCGCCTTACAATATTAACGGTTTCCGCTTTATTTATCGAAAAATTAGTGATGTGGAACTAATTGAATTTCGTTCGCTGTATTAAAATGACCTCCTTAAAATTATATATTATTCATTAAAAATAAAAACACCATCTCAATGCTATTATTATCTTTCAATTAAACAAAAATTACAATTAAATCCCAATAAAAATTATACACAAAATATAATTTAACAAGCGCCACGCGTTTAACAACGTGTCTGAATTGCTATCTAGTGTCTACATTTTCTTTACAAATGTATTTATGATTTCGCTAAAGTTCATCTACATTTTAATTGCCTTTTACTCACTTTCTTTTTATTATCTTCTGTTTTCTCTATTCCTTATGCGTCAAGGAAAACCTCAAGAACGTACACACATACAAAAGATATAAAGCTATGAACTTTTTCAATCAACCGAGCAAAAAGTTTCCTTTGTTGCTTTGTGTACGCTATGTGCTGCCAACATCTCAACATATTGTATTGTATTATAACTAGGTGGTAGTATGTGGGATGTACGGTGAGTAAATCGAAAAGAAAATATAACACGACCAAAAACAATGTTAACGATAAAACAAGACACCAACAGTTTGGCTTGAACATTGGAAATATGTTCCATACTGCACTCGGGTTGTGCTATGAGTGGGGGTATGTGGGGGGAAAAAAATGATACGCCCCCACCCTTTATGCAAACTCATGCCGCTGGATATAATGTAAGATAATGCATGTTTTTAGTGAAATTGAATTCTGAAGAAGGTATTCGCCTCATTCTTATCGCATTATTATCCGGTTACCTATAATGTTTGTGTAGTTGTATCACATATGTGCATCTGTGTGTTGTTTATTTATCGCGTATTTCTTATCGTTTCCTTACAGTTGGCAACAAGTTTCAATTAGTTATGGTAATGTCTCTTAACATTCATAGCGATGTGACAAGAATGTAAATTTTTTGACCCATATTTTTAATGCGTCTTTAAATATTGGTGAGACCGGGGTAAGAAAAACAAATAGACCATGTTGTTAAGCTTATTGTTCGTTGAGAGAACGGAATCACCTAAAATTCAAGTCGATAATTTATTATTGTCATTTTTGGTGTTTTCTTAAATTAATTATTATTTGTTTTTGTTTTTCGCTTTTTTTAAATATTTTGTTAGTTTATTAATAATTCTTATAAAGTATGTCGTATTACAAATTTTAAAATTTTACTTTATAAATGTTTTTAAATCATCCCCGGGGCTGGGAATTCAAACTGGTGTGTCCAGAATCTTGGGTTAATATTAAAACCAAAGTGTACAGTGGTTTTAATAGATCCGAGTAAGAGGAAATGAAGAAACATTTAGTTCTTATCAAACAAGTTCTCTGTTTAATTTCCACTTTCTACCAATTTTGAAACATAATTGTTATCTTCCAATATATACGCGCTAGTTACTCTAAAGATGTTGTATGAATCAAAGATTTTTGTATAAATATTAGGAGTTATATTGAAATCCATATATTCATACATTTATGCGATTGAATATCGTTTTATATGATTCCACATAATCTTCAACTTTGATATTTCCACCTCAAAATAATAGATAAATAATCATACTTTAAGACTTAATATTTATACAAAACATTTAAAATTATCCAGAAACAATTTTTGTCGAATACATGACATTAAAATTTTAATTCTAAAAGCATTTTAATAATCTTTCATATTAAATTTTACTTAGTTAGTGTCAAAACGACATTATATACCCGAAAAAAATTATGGGCACACTGAAAAGACCAACAACTTTCTACACGGACAATTTAATTTAAATCCACCCCATTGACATAATCGAAATCATCTTACACATAAATACATCTCACACCAATGTTATGACTCTCCACCGAAACAATCTCAAGTCAATCTCTGCAAAATGGACAAGAAAAAGCAATTCATGAGAAAGAGGTGTGTGTGAATCTGACCAAACTACAAGCGTACCATAATTTACATAAATTACATATAGGTACACTGATATTACATATCGAGCTACACATAAAACAAAAGAGTTTTGTACAATATATATTTTATTATGTAGTCATGTGTGTGTGTGTGTGTGTGTGTGTGTGTGTGTGTGTGTGTGTTTAAAAGCGATAAGGAAGGGTGCGACTTGAAAGAAGATGATAGGGAAAGTTTTGAAAACCTTCCCACCCAAGAGAGTGTTTCAAACTTATCTTGTCTTGCGGATTATGTATTCTGTTTTGAATGTTAAATCTTGCTTGAAATAGCCCATGGCCACTCGTCCATATATGATAGTTACCGATGATAATGACGGTCACGTTTATACATACAAATGCGTATCTACATATAATATGACGATGATGTTTGCGATGATGATGATGTGATTCATGCATATAATTCGCAATTCCCATTTTATTTCGCATTTTATATGTCGATATATTGCAGAAAAGTTGGAAGAGTTGGGGTGGGGTGACGTTTGAAAAAGAACACGAATCGTGTATGCATGTGTGTGTGTGTGTGTGTGCGTGTGTGCGGATGTTTGGGCAGACTTCCTGGGCCGTTTTTCATGTGTCTCCCATCCGTATAATAATAATAAACGGTTTTTGTTCATGTACAAATGTGCTTTTGGTTGTTATATGCGGCTATATAATATATGTGGAGTACATGCATCAAACATTTATGATAAATGTGAATGTAAATGGCATGCGTGTGTCATTGTGGCAGCCGCAGGCCCTCTACATTTATTCGTATAACAATTTTGTACGAGTATGCTGCATGTTATTGGAGGATGAGGGTTGGACATACATTAATTTTGAGCAAAAGTTTTTTTAAACCCAAAGGCAATCGGCATTTGTATTACTTTGATATTGCGTTTTCTATTTACTTTTCTACATTTTCCAATACAAACCGTTGTTTATTTGTTTAGCGGTAACTGGCACATGACTTAATTGCGTCATGGTAAAAACATCAATGTGTAACACGTTGTGGCAAAATACGTTGAGGTCAAAAACTAATATTTTGGTTTAATCGCATGTAATAAATATCAATTAGCCACTTCAAAATAACAACAATAATTTAATATTATATTTAATTAAGTGCATTGAAATTTCGTCGACTTAAATTCAAATCACGTACATACTTAAAAAGATCCACTAAAATGTCATGGCACCAGATAAAAGATACCTATGTTGCCGTAATACACCAACTCATTCCACAATTTCATATGATTTATCCCATTCATTTGCTTCAAGATGGCGAATGAATTTTTCTGTTCCGTTGGTGCCTCTTTGTTTTACTTAACATCTCAGCAGGATGTAATTTATTATAATTTATGTATGGGATTTTACTCTCTGCATCTTACATTTTTATTTTGTACTCAAGCGTCCTTTTGCGCGCTTCTAAAAGTTGTTTTTAATGCTTTTTAATTTTTCTACCACCCCTCCCACCGCCGTCCCGCCTAAATGTGTCTGCACTTGCAAAAAGTGCGGCAGTGCGCCCATTTTGCGGCACTTATACCCGCGCACACAAATAACGCGCCGCATGTGCATTTATAGTGCTTATACGTGTGTGGCGATGTGCGAGAGAGTGTGAGTCAAATTAATACAATGTTGACAAATTCAGCATCCCTTAACTTGTATATACAATATTATACAGAGTACGTAAAGCTCTGGAATGAGCTGTGTTTAGTGTAGGGCTGTGTGTACTCTGCAGTGTACACTCCAAGTTGAAACAAAGCGCGGGTATAAAGCTAAAGGAAGAGGTTCTTTCCTCATTCCACCCAGCGTCTTTTTTTTCCTCCTTATTTTTATTGTTTGGTTTTTATTTCTTTTCTGAGATGGCAAAAAGTTCAGAACGCGAGAATAAAATAAAACGCTTTTAATTTGCATAAATGAATAAAAGTCTGGCCGAAAAAAAGGGGGCTTGCTCCCTTTAATTTTCAATGTAATTTAGAGTTGCCCTTTCACGAATTTAGCGTGGAGCAAATTTTTGTCCGCATTCCCATTCATTTGTTCGTTTTGAAGCTCCTTGCGCAATTAACATCTAAAAGCAGATTTAAATGGTATACAAAACTTTTGACGGTAATTTTTGTTCATACCACCTGTTTCGACTATGCATGTATGCAAATAAATTTTGACTATAAATAAAACAGCAACAACACTGCAGCAGATAGTTAACAATTGAAAGGAACTGAAAGCATGTGGAACATTTATTCTCCGTGTGTAATTTCGTTACCGCAATTCGTGTACAGAATTATAAATATGTACATATATATGGTAGGGAGGTGTCAATTGTGGCTCACCATGGAGAATTACCCACAAAATATATTCATTGTGTGGAAACCTTCCTATGCAAATGATGGGATAACAAAAAACAAAAAAAAAACCTGCTGAATTTAACATGTCTGCAACTCCACAGGCGACGGGAAAAAGTCAACAATGATATCCGACCAAAAATTGGATGAACAGTGAACACCAATGCATGCATATTTCAGTGGAACCCCTAAATTGCTGTGTATTTTATTTGTCTTTGTTTCAATCTATGGATATACCAACTGAACGTGTACACACATAATATAAACATGTTCCAAGGGATGTAAGAGTAAACAAAATTATATCATTCCATACATCGATGTAGATCTACGGCAGCAAAACACATGCATTGAGATTTGAGAATATGCATGCCATTGGGAGGGGGTGAAAAATTTGAAATTACACACAGTGTGAGACATGCCTACATAAACTCCACGCAGTTTGGGTTCTGGAAAATTAGAAACCCTTTAATCAGATTATCTCACTTGCCTTGCTTTGTGCAAAACAAATTAACATCCCTTATACTCGTTAGATGCTTGTAAAATGGAGTGATATTCTTGTACATGTAATATAGGGGTGTCTGTGAACGCATAACTTTTACCAAAAGGAACGCCACATACACCGACAAAGCAAAAATGGTGCACAGAAATCTCTTCATTCCTGACGAAAAAATGCCATTGTGTAGATCACAATCATTCAAAATTCCTGAAATAACATCAAACAACAACCAATGTGCATGCAATATAATCTTTTGCAAAACGAACACCAAACCACCCCCCACGTTTAAACCCTCACACACCATCATTGACATTCCAAACGCTAATTTTATCCACCCCTAATTTAAATTCACATTATTTCTGATTTGATTTTTCAATTCACTAGCGCAAGCACAAGGCAAATAGCGCGCATTGGTAGAACAAGACGACAGTTCGATGTTTTCAATTTGCGCGCAATGTTAAAAGGTGGAGGAGTAGGAGGTTAAGTTTCGTTCCACAGTATGTATAAGTAGGTATAATATACACCCAAGCAGTATTTTCTGGAGCTCATATATTCATTGCCATCGCTGTCGCTGGAATTCCCCAAAAGTACGATGAGCAAAAATGTGTGACACGCCACGATAGATTTGATTCATTTGCGTGTAATTCAAGTGCTATGTGCTACAACCGTATCTGTGTCTATCAGTGGTTGCGAGCGCTGTGTTTGATAGTCATCCTTATATGTGGAGAAATTATCGTTTGCGGAAATTTTCTATCCAAACGTAACACTACACAACTCTTGTATCACCCCTTAAGCACACAATACCACACCCCCCCCCCCACCGCATTTATCCCCACTCCTTACACCTACTTAATCTGCGTACAATGTATACGTTTAGTGATGTCGACTCTCGTTCATTATGTGGCATATGCCTCGCATCTTATGTGTATTGATCCACTCAATTCAAATTGAAGATCAATTGAAATCACTTAAAATTGCCAATCAAATAAAAGAGGAATAAGTCAAGAGCGTATAAAAGAATAATAAGGGCGCATCGGATAAAAATCATCAAACAAGATGTTCTTCATTGTTGGATTTTTTTCGCATTGTTTTTACAGTGAACTCCACCCTCGTATACCACCCCCTAAATCTATAGCCCCCAAACCTCTGCACATAACAACTTTTTTTTTTCTCATTTTATTTCATCGTATAACATCACACCCTCCACCCCTATCGTAATTTTATCGTTTTAAATAAATTGAAAAAGAAGAAATGCGGAAGTGAATACACACAGAGATGGAATCTTCCAGTGCACAGTACAAACAGGCTGCGAGAGAATCTTTTGGATAAATTGTCGTCGATAAAACAAAACGGAAAACAGATGTTATAGGGCATGATGTGAGAATACTGAAGGGCGCAGTATGTGCAATGGAATTTCTAAACTCACTCACACACACCCACACACACACACACATTCGAAAATTCAAAGAAAATTTGTGAATAAATTTACAAAAACAGACATTGAAAAAAAGTGTTTCAATTGTTTTCAATAAAATGCTCAAAAAAAGGGAGACATAAGAAATTGACAATTGAACAAAAAAGTTACAGGAAAATGTTTGCACAAATTTTTCCTGCTGCATATTTTCACCGTGCGTTTATTTTTCATAGATGCCGTTTCAATTTGTGCTGCCCTCGACATGTGATGAATCGAGGGAGTGATGGCATTGAAAACTTTGAAGGCAGGTTGGGGTAGACAATTGAAATGTTCTACAAAATTAATTTCCACTTATACCTTATACGATTCATCGCAATGAAACAACTCAATCAAGGGATGGCCATTGTTAGTTTAGTTGTTATGGGGGGTGAACAGATTTATTCATCATCGTGAGCTTTTTGCTAATTATGAGGGTCAATATTCATATTGGAATAATATAAACCAATCTGTTTGGGCTTGGGGTGACGTTTCCATATTTAATTTTAGTCCTTTAATTGTTTTGTTGATGGTTTAAAAGGTAATAGTGCGATATGAAAAAATTATAATCTTCAAGCATTCAATAATTTAAAAGATCTTTAAATTAAATTTTAATTTAATTTGTAAAACTGGATTGTGGAGGAAAAAAGTCAATTAAAAGTTCATGTCATTTTGTCAAATTCAACTGAATTTTTTACCCTCTAAATCTCATAAAAGCCGGACACATTTTTCATACAATGCCTGAATAAACTTAAAGTCCTGAAATTATATGTATGTATCTCCTCCACAATTTTCTTCAAGCCTCGCCAAATGAAGACACTTCAAGCCAAATTAGTTTAAGCTAAGAGCAAAATACCATACAAAATTCCAATGTAACCAGACACAACGCAGCGTGTAGCGGCTGTATTAACTATATATACTTAATATGTATACGAGTGAGTATACGTTAAGTCGCTGCCGACTAGCTGGGGCAACGGCATGAGGCATCTTGTACATTTGGAAAAAGGTAAATTGAAGCAAATGACGAAAATAAATGGAAAATGTGCTTTGAGGGCAAATGAAATAATGAATAAGACGTATTAGGAGGGTCGTTGGCAGGCAAGGTGAGCGCAACCCGCAACCGGCATAGATGAAAATATATATTGTACATTTTCCGTTACAGAAGAAAGTGAAAATTCTTTCGTCAGTTTTACGTCAACCAACTGAGAAGAAATAAACAGATTGCAAAGATATTCAAATGAAATTCGTTCTGTACACATTACTTATACTTTGTAGTTAGATGGTGGTTGAACAGCGACCGTTATTTTATTTTATAGTATTTTCTATGCTTTTTTCCCTCCCATTTTCTATTTCATCAACCGGAAATTAAACCGTTAAAGGATAACCAAACGAAGGGAATTATTTGGGAAGCATCATGGAAATGAAAAAGGCGACTTTGCATCGTTCAATTTTACTGGTTATGTTTTGAGCGGTTGTGCGGGAAAGATTTTGAAGGTCAAATTGCTTTGAAACACCAAATGTTTTCTTGAATATTTCATTACAATTTTATTTTCATCCCTCCTTCAAAAATGTTGTCAACAAGCCGAACCACATACTGTTTCACTATTACATGCTCGCTCTTCATATTGGGAGGGTGCTAAAAACCGGATGGCATCTGTACAAACATAAATGACACCCAAAATCTCATAAATGTGAAATTCATGAGAGTTTGTGGAGTGCATTCTAGTGACAGCTTTAGGAAATTTTACTTTTTAAAGTTTCCCAAGCGCAGTAAACGTTGTAGTTATCTGCGGAATATCGCAATGTGTACTAAAAGCTATGTACACGGGATGTGAATTATTTCATAATATATCAGAATGTACGTACACATGGGGTGTACCAAGCTTGCTATACGTTTGGAAAATCCCAAATGCTTCAGCATAAACCGCATGTATAGCGATTTTCCCATTCAATGTCCTCTTTGTTGTTGCTGTGTTGTATGAAACGTTATACAGTTACCTATATGTGCACACACTCGTATATTTAGATGGATATATAAACATTTTCCATTTTCTCAACCCCATTTGAATTGGACGTATACACTACCATAAAGCCGTTCGGAAAATTTATGACCGTCTTCTTAACTCATTTTCATCTATTCCCCCACTCCCTCTCTCTCTCTCCCAATGTTCCTTTTCTACATGCGGTTCTTAGCTGATGTGGTTACACCACCCCTTTGTGTGCCACCATATCTCAGCCCCGCGCCCCAATCAACCATTTGGCTCGCGCTTATACCATAATATAACTTGCATGTGCGGATGATAATATGTATACGTTTGTGTACCAACGTGGAGCTTTTATTCTCACCGAGTGTGCACAAAAAAAATAATAATAAGAAAATAAAACACATAATATAACAACAACATGCAGGGGTAACCAAAAAAGGAAGAGTAAAAAAAAACAGCAAAACGGTAATAGAAGGAAAACCCAAAGCTCTTTGCCATGCTATTTTCCCATCTTATTTTCTATTTCACCATTTTCCCTAGTCCGCTTATTTTATTTATTATAGTTGGCTTTAAGTGTATACGTTTTTCTTTTCCCACTCTGCAACCACCACCACCATCCCCTTGTGACTCGCTCTGCACAATCTCAACTCGGTTTTTTATATTCAATTTTCTATTTAAATTTATTGGACTGGTTTCCTTCGATGTGTGTTTGTAGTCTAGTACTCCGATTCTGTTCTTCATTGCATTTGCACAAAGCCGTTAAAAGAACCGTGAGGTTAATGGGTTTGCTTGTATTGTTGCACACCATTTTTTTTCCTCCCCCTTGGCTCCTGCTGGTTTAGTTTTTCCGACGCGATTTTCAATTAGCATGTCTGCTTCAAACATTTGTTTACTTAAATAATTTATTTGATTGCAATTTAATTGAATGTAATCATCACCATCTTCAGAGAGTTTTAAAGTAAAGAAAATGACTTTAAATAAATATCTTGTGAGGCATTTCAACAATTTAGTTTAATTTGTTTGTTACTTTTGATGAATAACAGATTATTTTTTTATGGTAGGTTATGGAAGTGGGTTTTCTTTGAATGTGTATTTTAGTGAAATGTAATTAAACGAAGAGTGGGATGAATTCATATTTCATAATACTAAACCTTTATTGAGATTTTATATTCCCACTTTTTACAAAATACATCGAAATATTCTACATGTGAAAATTCTGAAAAATATTTGTCCAAACCGCATTACCACTTTGTATACTGATATTTTAAACCCTTTTCACAATATTTCCTCACAAATGTGACGTTATATTGTCAAAAGAAAATTGTGGTGTCATAAGATGTGCTAAAAAAGATTCTTTCAAACACTTTCAGATAAAAAATCCACCCCAGCTTCACCCTCAATTGACCCTATTTCACAGCAAGTTGACATTAACGCATCTGTACTATACCCTATAGATAAGTTTACTCGCACCCAGATACATCACAACACACAAGAGTGTAGAGTAATATGATATTCATTCAAACAAGGTGAAATACAGCAGACCTATCATGGAAACGCAGTAAAGATGACAAAATCCCCGTCTCGACAAAAGGGAGCAAAGAAATATTGTATGTGCACACAGCACAGTGCAGTGTACTCGATGACAGACGAAATATAAATATTGGAAAAACTTGAATGCTCTTTGAGCGAAAGGCGAACGCTCTTGCAAAAGGCTCTTATCGACATATTGCAGTTGCGAATCCTATTTCAAATGTTATCAACATTTTACAAACTACCCTCAATTCCATTATGTTATTTTGTAATACTTATGTAAATATCCAAGTTTGTTCAAAATACACCTTGAATTGTAAAATTTTTAAAAGATGCATATTGCATTTTCTGACACAAAGGACTGTTTTGATAGAAGCTTCTATTTATATTCAATTGATATTTTAAGTAAATCAAATGCCTTCTAACAAAATGCAACATTTTCTATGCGTACAGTGATGGCCAAATACAATATTCATATTCTGTTGATGCTCTTTATTGTCCCACACAATCCTGTCACGTCACATCCTTTCAATTCATGCTCCAACATAAGTCCCAATTTTGCAATAAACCAAAAGTGAATAAGCGTCCCCAAATTGATTTAGGACGATGAAACTTTTTTGTTTGTTGTTGCGTACAAGAATAAATGTAGGTACTGTTTATTTCGTACAATACAATCAAAATTAATTTTATGAAAGAACCTAATTATTTAAACCTAACTTTCTTTTCCGCACATTTAATATCATTAGGGACATTTTTTTATTTAAATAAATAATTTAAACATTTTTCAAGCTCTCCCTAACATCGTTCATTACGGGAAAAAAAAACCCTTGGCACTGTCTCCCCATAGCCCATTAAAATTTAAATTTCTCAAAAACAAATAACGATTGTATTTTAAAAGAGTTGTGCACGCATAGGGACGGCGAAATTAGTAAAAAGGAAGTTACTTCACAGTACAACAAAAATAAATTGGGGACGTTTGCGCATGTAGACATAATACAATAAAACATAATATCATCACAGATAATTAGAAAATGTCAGGCAGCGTCTTGTGGCACTCTTTCCACCCCCATCTCTCTCTCTCTCCAGCTAAAGTCACAATACACATTATGTATATCCGGCAATGATCTACGCCATAGCAGCATCGTATCGTCCAAATGCAAACACAAACGGAACACAAGTTATATAAAGCGTGAAAATTTAAGGGTACGACGCTTTCAAGGGAATGCTAATAAATAAAGCGACAGTGAAAAATTGAGATAACAAAACATTAATTTGCTTGGCGCGCTTATTTGTCGTCACGATGTGTACATGATGGCAGAAAAAGAAGTGGAGTGCCACATAACGAAACGCTCGGGATGCGGGAATTAAAAAGTGGGGGCAAAAAAGGACACGCAGCTGATGGCAAACAGAGTGAGGCATGCGTGTGTTTGGGAATTGTGTGAAAGCATAGTACAATGTAATGTATTGTACAGTCGTAATGATAAACATTCATTCTTTTTTGCAATTGGTTGACTCTTCTTTTGTGGTACAAAGTACTGACTACAACCCTCTCAAAGGAGCCCTTATAGAGATTGTCATCTGGTGTTTGTCAATTGGGTCATTCCTTTGGATATTACAATATTAATCGTATTTGTTCATGAGGGTTTTAAATGGAAAATGATGTTTAGATTTTGGCAGGAGATGGGGAAATTAAATTTTGAGTTTTTGTTGGACTTATTTTGTTTATTCAAAAATGGAATAATATTTAAGACTTTGCGATGGCAACTTGCACTAAATCAATCGCAATATAATAAGATCTATAAAAGGCAGGAAATAACAAATAACTCTTGTACACAGAAGGCTGCTTTGAATATGACTACGGCCATTTTTTAAACAATAGTAGTAAAAAGTCTCGTCACAAGTCCGAGTAAAATACTGCTGTTAGACCCCAGGGAAAGACTAAGATGGTTTGTGTAAGGCCACGGACCACTGGGAGTGCATCTCAAAAAGTCGAAACTGAAAGAAGATGAAACTTACAAACTCTGCTCAAAAAATTCTAAAACACATATTTGTATTATTTAAAATTACTAAAAGAAGTCAGAACTGTGAATATACTATATAGAGACGTGAGCAGGAAAGGGAGATAAGGAAATACTCAATTTAGTTCAATCTCTTAGTGGAATCTAATGATGGGAAAGAGCTGGCGGAGGAAAAGGGGTTTTAGGGCCTAATTCCAATTCACCTCGTCACAAGAAGTGGACGAGCTGTCTCACTTTATTGAGTAAGGATGCATGGAAGTCTATGAAAACTTCATTTAATTTTTTGAAGATTGATCTCCGTGGACACATCCAAAAAAAAGGCACATTATGAAAAAAAAATAACCTTGTAATGTTCTGTTTTTAAACCTTGACATTTAACCACTTTCCCATTAAAATTTGTCTGTATCAAAATTGTAATAATTGGACAAATAAAATCGAGAATGAATGGCTCCGAAATACACATTATGCAACGTAAGTACGAGTATCTTGCACCACAAAGCCTCTTAGGAAGTAAATCATTTTAATCCATCATCGTTATCACCCGTTTGTAGACTAATCAATAAATGCCTTACCATCAGCAAATGATATATGATCATTGTAATTTATTAACAGTCAATTATATCGAACAAACCCAGGCAACAGCATTTATTATCAGATAATATAATGAAGACGGCATCAAATCAGATCCAATTCATCTTCATCCAGAAAATCATCCATGAAACCGACTAACGTCACAACTCACATTTGCTATACGTTCAATACCACCCCACCTCCGACCGCATCTACCATTTTAATATGTGTGAGTGTATGTGTGTATGTGTGTGTGTGTGCTGAATGACTTTCCACATCCACTTTATCCAATCTGTCCTCCACCACCGTACACCAATTCACTTCCATTGACGAATCAACTCAAACAAAAGCATGTAAATTAATTCGCAATAAACCATCAATTAGTTGATTTTACCCTTATCATCTTCTTCATTTTGCTTTCATTTACCCTGAAATCTACAATTTCCTACCACTTTTGCTCGATTCATATATTGTTGTTGTTTTATTTTATTACACAGTTACTACATACACATCGCAGCACCCATAACCCCCCACACCATTATAATATTGTCCCTCAGTTGCCGGTTGTATTCGAATTGTCTCACCCGCATGTTTCTTATTCAAATCATTTTCAACACACAAAAACGAATGCCCATGAATCGTTCAAACAGCATTTGGGGGTGGCTATGGGCGGGGGTGGTATGGAATGGTGTGGGTTTGTATACTCCGACCGATTGGGATGAGACGTCATGGTGGGAGCCCAGGAAATGCTGTTTAATGAATTCTAATTGTCACAACTTTGACTAATGATCCCCAATGGAGTTGTTCTGTTTTGCCGTTGAGAATATTCGCGTTTGCATTTCGCATTTCAGTCGTTTCAGTTTTCATTTCAGTTTTGTTAGTTATGATTTTCCTTTTTTGCTTTTCAGCTGTTATAATTCAAGGGGTTCATTCGTTCGTGTATTTTTTATGCATTAATTTTGTTAATTGAATTATATTGTGAACGAACTGGGAAGGATAAGCATTAATAAATTTTGTGCGCTCTCAGTGAATAAACATGCGGATCCATATCGAGGGTTTGTGTCACGGAGAGAGAAAACAACAGCACAGACAACTCGCGGTTTTCGATCAATCATTGTGGAATTGTTTTAGGGGTTGTAAATGTGTCATAAGTTCAGTGACATGAGTTTAAATGTTGTTTTGAAAATTAATTGGGGATCATCATGCGAAATTATGTGTTTTCATATATAAATTAAAGATTTTAATTTTAAACACAACCCGTCGCCTCAACGCACTTAAATTAAAATGTAATAAAAAAAAAACTTACCTTTAAATTTCCCGGTGGCGTATTTCCATTGGTCTGCATGCTTGACATTATATTGTTGGGATGGGGGGACTGCATAGTTGCTGGTCCCATATTGTGCTGATGCAGTTGATGCACCGTCTGCTGATGCTGAATTTGCAACGCTTGCTGTTGTTGCTGCTGCTGATGTTGTTGTTGCTGCTGTTGTTGTTGTTGCTGCTGCTGCTGCTGCTGTTGTTGTTGCTGCTGCTGCTGCTGCTGTTGCTGTTGTTGTTGCATTGGGACAATACCCGGTACAGCAAATGGTACCAGAAGCATTGAATTGGATTGCGCTGTGCTGGTTCCGTTCGCTAGAAGTGCCGCTGAATTATTACCTGTCGGCTGCAATTGATTTCGTCCAACAATAGCGCTGTGATTTGCAACTGGTATCGCTTGAGGTGGATGCACTGTCTGAACGTTAGAATTTACACAACGACAATGATCGTTTGTGAGGCGTCGAACTGATGAAACAATCCCTGGTGGGGGTACAGATGTCAAATTTGCACACGTTGCAGCTGCAGCAGCAACGCTTGGTATTGTGTAGGGAGCAGCAGCTAAACGCAATTGAGTTGATGTCTGATGGTGTCGATGCAACACTGGCTGATGTTGTGACTGTGTACTTTGATTGGTAGGTTTCGGAGCGTTTGTTGATTTTGGTGCCCACACAGCACAGGGTAATAGCCCGACTAAGCGCAGCCCCACAGGGCTCGCTTCGGGTTGCGCCTGAGAGCTTATTTTCGCAACTTATAAGTAAATTTGAGATGGGATTGTAATCGCACGTCTCTTCTTGATTGAATTTTCTCAATTAATTTATTTTCGTTTATGTCGTAAATAAGAGCAACGACAATTGCATTTATTTGGAAACACACCAAATTTTAAACACCTTTCTCTTAATTCACTTTGCTTGGCTTATTTGTTTTGATTCTGTTGCAAAGATTAGTATTTACTGTTGCTCGCACTAAATAGACACTGACACCGAATCTCACTTGTACTGGCACACGAAGTGTATGTACAGAGGAAGTTTGTTACAAAATCTGTTGAGAATATTTCGTTGCGCGCAAAAGACAGCGAAATGAATTGTTTGCTGTAGACACTCTGTGTAGAACACAACACGACTGCAGACAAAGAAAAGCTAATTTTTCAACTCAACGCGTACTTTGTAACTGCACAGCAAGGGTATATCTGTGTACTGCAATTTGGATGGAATTTTCTTTGTGTTTGTTCTGCACTGCATTTCGCAATCTGTAAAAGACAAAAAGAATATAAGTTTATGTGCAAGAAACTTTAAATTGTTGAACGTTTTCATAACTTTTAAGCCTCGTAAAGGATTTCGGTTCTAGTAAATATCCGACGAACAAACAGATAAAGAAACATGCCAATTGCATTTAAAAATATTTTATTTATTGAAATATTTACTTTTTAATCGTCACAAAAAATGTATTTGAAAAAAAAATTTAGAACTTATTTAGAATTCTAAGACTATTTTTGTCATCAAATATTTTGCGCGAAATTCCTACACAAATTTTTAACCACAATTTCTAATAATAAGTTTTAAATAAAATGTGATGTTTGATTTTTTATTTATTTTTTGACAGTTTATATTCTTTACCTCATTAATACATAAAACATTGCAACTAACGTCATCAGACATCCAAGAAACCAAGGCTACAAATTCAACACCTCAATAAAATCACCAACAATTACCGAATCCGAGAGATAAAAAAAAAACTTCTGACGTGCTACACCGTATACACGACCAACGAAAATAAAATCGACACGAAAAAAAATTCAACATGATTGTGGACATCTGTTAATAGAGTCAAGATAAATAAAACAATCCGCTAAGTGAAAGACCTATAAGAGTATTTCATTGAAATAAATTGACGTCAACAGGTATTTGCTGTTTCCCTTCTCCAAAGCACACACAGCCATCCACTTTACTTTAACTGATCAACTTATCGAAGTCAAGGCGAAGAGTAAAGACAAAAATCAGTTGGAGTTTGAGTATTTTCAGCTATGTAGGCGGGTTTTGGGGTGGCACAAATACACAACAACATTGAGACGGAATTGTTACAAGGAGCAGGAGTTGCAAGACGGTAGCTCAATATGTATCGTTCTAAGCGATATATCGAATTTGTGAAGGAGCGAATGTTAAAAGAATACACCACGAGCGTGGAGGTATACACGTTATAATGCAGAAGATTGTAACGGGCGCTCGCTCTGGGTGGGGGGATGTAGAGACAAGCAGGGCAACAACTCAGGGTACAATCAATCAATCAGGCGAGCATGAATATACATCCATCCATGTACACACTATCGGGACATCCTTGACGCTTCAAATTGAAGTCAGACTATGGCCAAGAGCGTATACCATGCACAGAGTGTCTGCAGAAGAGTGTAAGGTGTAAAATATATATAACTACATAAGTGCATGCCAGGCACCAGCTATAATGTTGAGCACATCATATATGAATGGGTACAATATATTGCCGTCTCGCAAACATTTTCATTGATAAGAGGCGCACACGATTCACCCTCGTCAACATGATGGGATGAAAGAAAGGACGATGTCAGGATGACATATAGTAAAATAGAAGGGCGCGCAACAAGACTGCGATAAAACTTTATTTGCTGGGTTCTGTTTTTTTTTTTTTTTTGTTGGCCTCCGCATCTCTGCTTAGTGCTTACTTCTTCGCGCACACTATTCATGTGTTTGTGCGCCTTTCATTCACATTGCATATTATATAGGTGCTAGGTACATACTTACATGACTTTAGTCTATAATACGTATTGAAGTCAAGAAAAGCAAATTTTGTGAAAGGGCTCTCAATATCTTGAGCGCTTTTTCTTCAGACAAAAAACACATTGAAGTGGAACATAGCGCCGCTGCTGATGGAACACTAGACAATACCAAGTCGTTGCACGACAGCAGCATGTGTATGCGGATGATATCACATGGTGGCTGGTTGGGGGTCTTGGATGTTTTTGGGGGTGGCAATACGACACTTACATTAATGTGTGTGACATTTGAGTGGTAATAAATTGAATAGATGAGCTGAAGAAAGTTATGTACATGAGAGATAATATGTTGAAGGATGCTGGGACAAAAAATAACGCAACAAGCCTATACATTTGTTATTTAATTGAAATTTTATGACGAATAATACTGCATCAAGGAGAATATCAAAATAGACAAAATTCAATTGGGGAATTTAATTTGAAAACTGCATTTTAAAAATTTTAATGAAACCTTACTCTACGGTTTCATTAAATATTAAATAAATAGATTTAATTAAAAATAGTATATAATACAGAGAAAAAGCGGAACAAATGCAATATAATAAATAATTTTTAATTAAGTTGCCAATAAACTGCGTATATAGCGAATATAATATGAAAACAAACAACATGAAAAACCAAAAATTATATTCCATTCGAACGGTTTAAATAATTAATTATTATTAAACTGCAATGCACATTGCACAATAAACAAAACAGAAATTGTTCAATTATTCAGTTTATCTATTTGCCAACTGAAAAATGCCAATGCCAAAATTAAACCAAGCTAATGCGGTGCACCCGTTTTCCTGCGTTCGTACAAAATAATTGATTGGGGGGTGGATGCACGCCAAAAAAAAACACAATATCAGTCCAGGGCCATAAAAACGGCATAGAAAAACCAGTAAATTTATTCAATTGACATCAAATTTCTTGCACACGCGTTGGGGGTGGTTTCAATTAAATTGCATTATATTGGGGTATTTTAATTCCGTCCATTACATAATTTGGGTTCAAATATCTTTGGATTGCCGGGACATTGCTCAGCGGTTTCAAATTAAACTTTTCCTATTTCAAACCGCAGCTGTCGATTACAATTTATTTGCAATAACCACACAATCTATACATAGTTAGTAAACAATTTACGATGTACGAATGTAAACAAACTGTGTGTTGCAATAGTTAAGTCGTTTATCATGTTGCACATGGTTAACTGTTATTGTTGTGTATGAATATTCATTGTATTATGTATCGGATATGTTTCCAATAACTAGTTATATAGTTTCTTCAATTTATAACGCCGACTTAAAATTAAATACTTACTAAATTCTAATAAATTGTTAAACAATTGTTCTTGCCAAATAAAATACTTAAATTATTAAGATGGAATTTTAGAAATTTTACAAAATAAAATCGTCGTTGTGATTTTCAAAAATTACGGTGGTAAGTCTCAATTGTGGCAGTTGATTATTAAACTTTTTGTGTTTAACATTATATCATTGTAAATTCAAATGCATACATTCAATTTTTTTTAAAATAAAAATTTTTTATATATATATTTATTGGTTTATTTAATAATTGAAAATAAAATGCATAATCTAGAGATTTCCGACAAAAATAATTCCTGTTTTATTTAGTACGGTAGGTCAGTTGTATAAACACTATGCAGAATGACCGATGCACCGGGCATTTGTACATATTAGGCATCCGGCATCGATTTAATGATAAACTACATTTTACCGAAGGGAAACCGACATGTGATTTGCTCCTTAGATTTTTTTTTTTTTTAACGGTTGTCGAAAAGCAGTTTTCTGGAATTAGAACTCTGATAATAGCATCCGGCGGGCAAACTAATTTATTCCTAGACCTTATTTAAATTCTGTGAAAGTCTCTTATTCCAAGTCTCAATGACAGGATATTTTTTTTTTTAATTCAAGGTCAAATTTCAATAATTTCAAGGTCGTGTGACTTATTTCAAATCTCACAAACCGTGCTTATTTTTATTTTAAATAGCGCTACATTGTCGATATCAGCAAGGTATAAACTTTGATGAAGAATTCAAGGTCAAATCATTATTGATTGAAGGTCACCTTCTGAGGATTTTTTTACATTCATTGCTTAGGAACAACTCCTACCTTTCCCTGTTAAGGCACATTTTAGTTAACGTTGACGATTGCTTTAAGAATTAAAAGAAATATTTCTTAATACTTTTCTTTGTGAAACTTTACGAAATTTTGTTTAATGACAATTTTAAGCCTTTTTCAAAAACTACTTATGTTTTTTAATGGCATTTACACAATCGCTTTTCACTAGGGACCTATCAATTTAAGGTCTTTTTCAGCCCTTAAGAACAGGAAGGGTTTGCACATAAAAAATGTATATTTTCTCTTGCATTATCGCCGGAAGATAAAAAAAATGTTTTACCATATTATGAAATTTCGAAAACGACCCAGAGAGTATATGAATTCCAGCATTACCGATTTTTTCCGAAAAATTAATGATCTACATGTTCTGAGTCGAAAAACGTTGTCTAGAGAAAACGCGATATTATACTCCCCGCGCGGCATCGCGTGTAGTACTGAACGGATTAGAATGTGAATATTTTCATATTTTTTAACGGTATGTTACGAACGTTATAAATTTTTTTTTATTCAAACTATTTAAGGGCATTTTTTATTAATAATTAAAAATTTATGAATTTTTATGAGAAATTTTTTTTTCTCAATATTAAAAATGTACAAAATAATATTGATTATAAGGTCACCCGTCAAAATGAACGAAGAAACATTTAACCAATCCCCTTATTGAAATATTCCTCGCTTGGGTGTTGCAAAAAAAAAAAAAATTAAGCATGGCCACATTAAAAATAATTATTGTCTTAGAAAAAGGCAAAACAAAATCCAAATTTCTGAGAAAAAAAATTTCGCCAGTATATCAAAGTTGTTACTAATTCCTACATTAATGTACATACCCACTTTGTAAATTGTAATCCTAGTCATAAAATATTTAAAGGAGAAAACATCCTAAGTAATTGATCCATTTTTTGGGTTATAACTTATAAAGTTGCAACCCCTTACCCCGTAAACGGTTTGATCAATGTTGATGCAAAATAATTAATGATTAGTTTGTGTAAACGCAATGCAAAACATGCGTCTGGCCCACACAACACACAAGTACAAGATGCTACTCGTATGTACATTAATATTGATATTAAGCTTAAATTGGTACATAAAGTAAATGCATATATGACGTCAGCCGTCAACACAACCTGGTATGACCTGTAATTATATCATGCATATTATAATATGACATACATATTAAATATCCTCATTTGAGCATAACTGTACAGTGTACAATAGTCATTGTGCAATGCTGCACATTGCACATTGCACAATGACTACATATAATATAATAGGCAATGTGTATGAGGGAAAACGCATGTCAGGGCATTGCATTTAGTCGGCAATCGCATATGTTCGTTTATAATTGCATTAGTTGAAAATGCCTCATATATATTATGATTATAAGCTTTCTAGTTCGGATTTTCAGTTTGCGGGGTTTTGTGCAATTTCAATTTGTTTGGGTCAACCGATTATGTGATTTTCTTTGTTTGCATTTCCCAATAATTAGTTTAATTTCGACATATTCTGGTATTGGCAGTGGAACATAGTACTCTCCACGATTTGCATAAACTCAATTTTTTCAAAATGAACTGGTTTTGGCATATCCATTTATTTACCTTTCTAATTTCTCTGCAATTTGCGTTATAATCCCATTGCCAATGCAAATACAATATCCATCCGGTTTAATGAAGTTGAATTCTCACAGCATGTGGTTACACTTGACACTGCACACTTTTTAATTTCATAAATCTCTCATTAACTGTAACGATTCGCGTGACAGGAAATTTATTTATTCAACTTTTATATTTAATCATTTAACAACAATTATATGCCTCAATTTTCCATGAAAACCAACACACTTTATAATACTCCGGGTAACAATTTACACCGCACGGCCAAATGAACCGCACATGGAATGATTGTGTGAAAAGCCGCAAATGCCCACAAGCGCGACACGTTGAAATTGCAAAAAGGTTTTGTATGCCGATGACAAAATCACCCGCGGTTTATAATGCGTTTATTCCTTCCACAAAAAGAAGGCGACCAAAAGTACTATAACGTGAATAAAAACGGAACGCTGGAACAAATTTTTGCCAATATTAAAAACGGAATTGGTAACGTTGAATATGGATATCCGGTCAAAATCACACACGACGTCAATTATTATTGTAGCTCAATAAACTAGATCGCGCTATGAATATACGCTCACACACGAAAATGTCGAAACGAACGCACACAAAACGAACCCCCTGCGTTTCAATGGCTGGTGGTATACTAGTAAAACAACTGGTGGTGGGCCCCAAACAGAGCGAGGCAAAAAGGATATATTATATATAGTCATACACATGCATACACATTATATGTGGGAAAGAGATTGGCAAATGCCGGGTCGTCGTTGTACTCTTCCACCAGACCACCTCTTTATTAATACCAGACATGCTGCCTGCTGCTGCTGCTGCTGTTTCGGCTGCTACACGCTAAAATTTCACGGTCGGCATTGGAAAATTGAGCGCCGTTACAGAGTACCACACCGCATATAAATATGTGGGGACGTAGGGTGTGCTGGTGTTTTCATTTCGGAGAGAGAGCTTCATATTTTAGCGTCTGCGCATTAAATTACTATAAACACCAGACTGTAATCTGTATAGTATTCCGCATTGTTCCAGTCCTAAAAATGAGTATGTGTTTGTTTGTTGACGAAAAGGGGGGTGAAGCAAAAGGAAGAGGGTGGATTTTTGTTTGGGCCCCACAGCCACTGTAAAGGCGTATCAAACAATGGAATCCACAGGAACTTAAATTGTTCCAGTGTATAGGTTGGAATGTCTGCATGCAATTTTATGTTACAGCATAATTTGCACAAAGGCGGAGCTTTAGACACATCAAATGTGATTTCGCTCTCCCAATCCAGGAGGCGTCACATTTACTCGTTTTTTGTCGTTTTGTATGAAAATTTACTTTTTGTCTAACAAAAAAATAGTCCAACAAAAAGCACATGTGAAATACAAAATGTCTGACTGTATTACAAGATCAAAATAATTATGATTACAATTATTTAAAATAGATTTACTAATTTTTAAAAAGGGCTACATAATTGTCACGCCGCCACTGTGTTTATTGCGATACAGGACAACAACACAACAATATAAACAACCAACACATTTACATCACATCCAGTAAACATAAACACATAAAAGCTTGGTGGAAGCTTCGCTGTACTGCATGCTTCTAAACGCACGTGGCATATCCAAATACACGGAGTCTCTCTCTCAATTCATACACAATTTTACAGAAGCATAAATATTTAAATTTACACTTTATACCTTATTTATAAAAAGAATTGTTTTTTATTTCCTCATTTAAATTACTTTTCGACAATGCAATTTGAATTTAATAATTCAAGGAATCATTGTGAGTTATTTCAACGCACCACGACTCAGTCAGTTTTGATTTTACAACAATTTTGATTTCCGAACATAACTGCAAAATAAATGCGTGTAATTCTGATGTAATTGTAGCAATAATATGCGCATTCATGAATACCACACAATAACGTCAGACAATAAACAATACACGCTTGCATAATGCTGTATGCAAAACCCAAGTGCATGAAACAGACGCATGAAACCGAACCGGGCGAGTGCTCAATGCTGCCATTTCCTGCGGGGTCTTTGCACAAACCAAATGATGCGCCTTCACGCAGCACCCGTCAACCGCTGCGCTACCCGTTCCTGCTTGGATGTTACGGTACAATGACTTTTCTGCACACACCAGCTGGTGGGGTGGGGTGGGCAGTTATGTGTATGTGGGGGGTTTTTTGGGATTGGTGGTGAGGTCGGTGAGGTTGATGTGAATATTGTTGTGCTCTCCCCCACATACATAAATATGACGGCTTTAAATGCAAATGAAGCAAAAAATGCTGAGTTTATAATATAATATTCCTCAAATTCATATGGTGTGACCTTTTTTTTAACGCCCCTGAGCTGACTTTAAAGGCGAGGGTTTTTGTATAACTTTCACAATTTTGGATTAACATATACGGTGGGCATTTACTGGTTTTGAGGCGTTGTAATTTATGCATATCGTCTCCATGTTTTTCAGTGTTTTTAATGAGTTTTTTTTTAAACATTCGCAGTATCCAGAAGATATAAATATTTTTAAAAAAATGTCCTCCTTCTGAAATATGGAAATTTAAAAAAAAAATGTTTTGTTTTAACTTGTCTTTTTTATTTAAATAATAATAATTATGAAATCCAATTTTAAAAACAATGTCCAGCTTCTCGAATTAATGTTAGTGCTTGTTTTTGGTTCTTAAGAATTTACTGAGTAATTACTAATTAGTAGTTGTTCAACTTTATTTATGAAATTTTGAAATTTTGCAAATTAATGAGGTTTGTTCACCCTGACGAAGTAAAAAATCTAACTTTTTAAAGCTCAACGAAGATTTTCAACACATGACAGGGTTTCTTAAATTCAAATTTAAAGCTTTCGACCTTGAATTTTGTTGCAAAAAAAAATTAAATTTTCTTACAATGAAATGTAAATTCAACCAAATCATGTTCCCATTTTGATTTAAAACAATATATCCAAATTTGAAGCAAGTCGCTGCAACCGTAAAATCATAAATTAATCTTCTTTCTTAGCCCATAGCTGGTTATGGTGATTAGTCATTAATCATTGTACTAATGAATTCATTTTAAAATACTATATTAGTTTGCAAAAAATATAGAAAAATTTTTTTTTAAATAATTTCATCAAACTTTTGGGACTTATTTCAAGATCGTGATGATTTTTAAACAACACACTGAAACCCACCCAGCCATAAATTTTCCAACGAAAAACGATTCCAATTACGCAACCGCTATAATATTACTCCTTTAACATTATCCTTGAACCACGCATAAAACACATTGCCGAAGCAAACGCAGCCTAAACTTCTTCATATCAAAACCATCGTCCGCATAATAAATACAACCAGTAAGCACATTCATTTCATTACACGGATGTATCGGGTGCACACCACCCTTTTATACAATTTTAATGAAGTGTTATTCAGTGTAACTTTGTGTCACGTTGTTCGACTCTCTCTGCGGCTGTACGTATTATTCCCATTTAACAGCCCCGTCTTCGCTTCATGTTCCCAGCCACCCAAAATACAAAATAGGCAACAAGCACGGTCCAACATAACGCTGGAGTATATTGTACAAGGTAAAGGCAGTTACCAACCCCATCGGAGGATCATCAACGCAGCCACCAGGAATTTGTATAGCCCATTAAAACAGTCTTAAAACAGAATGTGTCTTAAAATTTTATAGCATTATACCTTTAAATAAAATAAAATTAACCCTTCGGGTGCGGTAATGCTATATACGGCAGTCATTTACGGTTGATACCAGTGAGAGTACACGTGTTTTAATGCATCGTAATTTATGTGATAAGATTTTCGGGGTCGTAGCCCACTGCATAACTGTGTACATATTACATGCGGCACAAAGGATACCACTCCCCCCATTGGTTGGGTCTAAATTATATTCGATAAAATGTGGTAGGGATTCGGAATTTAAATGAAATAAAAGGTTGAAGGTCACTGTACAACAAAACACAACTGTTTATGCATTGTTATACTGTGTTGGCCAAACAGTAAATTATGAACACTGCATAAAAGGAATTGTGGTATCGCATAACTTGATCCCACTCGCAGTTAGTTAGTGAAACCGCATTCTTCATTGAAAGTGCTGCAAATGAGTTATACTTTCCATTCTTGTGCGTTATAGACGTTTATTATCGTTCTTATGATATATTGCAGCTAATATTGTCTACTTATAAATTAAAGATGTGCTTCAAACTTTTGTACATAATGGAAGTAAAAAGTCAAAATAAATATTCTCACAACGTTAACTGTAAATTGTACAAAATATGTGGAGAATAGGGATATCCAAACTAAATAATAATATTATATAAGACCACCCAAACCAGCATAAGCTTTACAGTATGCTTTGTGAATTGTTATTGGAAAGAAATGGATATTCATTTATTTTCCACCCCATTTCCTTTGCATTTACATCAAACAAAGAATCTATCTGTGCATGAAAATACGACATACTTTTTATGTTTTTATAGTGTACAGCCCTCATATTTATTTATGATTTCTTTAAGAAAAGATGTTGTATTTCGGGGGATGAATTTATATTTTGCACATTGTTTTGTGTGCCCATATCTGCGTGCCATTTACTTATAGATCTAATGTAAATTTAGGAAAACAATTTGCTTTGTAGATTTTCTCTTTCATGTGAACGTCCTTCCAATATTTGTTTTTACAGGGTGGCGCAAAATGATCGCTGTAACTTATTATTTGTGCACTGAAAAAAATTTAGTCTACATAATACGAGTATATCAACATTTTTAAATATTATTTTAAAGTGGAAATATCAAGGTGGGAGATTGTGTGGGAACATATTAAATGAAAAAAGAAACCACAAAAAAAAAACACTTCTAAAAATAATTCTTTTGGGTTATAATATTTCGCTACGTAGGCACATTTAATTATCCGCTTTAAATTTATTTTAGGTAAATTTGTTGTCTCAGTGATTGTACACACTGTATTCAAAAACATTTTAAGTAGATGCACTTCACAGATTAAATATTTACATTTTAGCCTAAGCTTGCAGTTAAAGATTCCTTCAAATCAATTAACTAATTCTCGAGGTTAATACAATTTAGACCATCACAAATAGTTACAATGATCGCAAAACCTCAGCATCCGTTTAGCTTTATACAGTTCTGAGTTTCCCGCAATAAAAATAAAATACCGTTGCTCCTTGGACATAAATTCGACATAAATAATATCGTATAAGGTATTGACAGCATCAGAAAAAGCGCCAAGTCATTTGGCAGGAAAGCCACATTTTTCGAAACCCCATTTACAGGCTTTTATTACAGTTTTATATGCATACTTCCTGTTTCCCTTGTGGCCAACCCCCCTCCCCCACCCTTCCATGCATTCCACGAACATATAACATATTATACATCCACAATATATTAAAACATGTCGACTTGTGAGTCTGAAAATAAAACTGAAAAGTGTGGCGGATATTTTGCTCCGTTATTAATTTGATAACCGCCAACAGAACGAGCCAAGGAACACACATAAAAAGTCTAATTATATCCTAAGCCTTAAAAAACGGCCTTTGACTGCATATGCAACAAAAAAATAACACAAAAAACTCAACACCTCCTTCTCCCACCGCACACACAATATATAGAGAAAATAGAGGCAAACGTACAACAGTTGCGTGTCCCGAAAATCTAAACAAAATTATCGCCTTAATGCTTTTCTTCGACCTCCCTTATTTGCTTTCACAGCGTTGTTGGATTCCCCTTTGCGATGTTACAACGTACAACGCGTGTTGGGGGATTTTTGGCGTCAGCGCAGCGTACCGTATTGCTGGTCTATGGTATTGCGCCTTTTGCAAAAATGTTCGGCGGCAAGTTCTTTGCGTATTTGTCACTTATTTTAATATTGTGTAATTTACGCTGTGAAAAAACAATACAGCCTGGACTGTCGAGCATTCGCCCGCTGTACAGTTTGTATGTGTGTGCGACATTAAGACGCGACGCGCAAAAAGTTTTAATATTCAAATGCGTTTTGGAATTAAAATTCAAAGTGGCAAAAACCGCACCGCAGAAGACGCTTTTCAGATGCGAGAGTGAAAATGGCTTTTCTTGTTTGAGAGGGTTGGTGTTTGTTTGTGCAGGATGGAGTGGGGATTAAGGCGGTTGGTTGGTAAGAGGCAACGCACGCGGTCGTCGAGGCAAGACTTCTAAAAACGTATTTACAAAAAGCCACTAATGTGCTTTGTAATTAAATTACCGAAAGAGCTGTACCTAATTTATCCACAGTTGCTGTGGATATTTTATTTCCTCTTTGGCTGTTTTTATTTTTCACCCATTGTTTGTTAATTTATTCATGGTGTTCGTGCTTTCTAATTGTGCTAATTTCATGGTGTGCTTTTTGTTGGTTCTCAATATATAAATGAATTTCTATTGCGGTAACTGTAAAAGGGTTTTAGAACAAACTTAAATTTATATAATGCAGAGACATGTTCAATTGTTCGATTGTACAGCGCTTGCCTCAAATGCATCAATTAATGCAACTGACATGAACGTGTCCGATTCAGCGTTCCCCATAACATATTATTAAATCCATAATACATAGATATAAATATTAAAATGCATTTTTTGTGTCTGCAACATGTGCTATTTAATAAAACCGACATTTTATAACCGAGCAACAATTTACATGTATTTGTGGGTCGTGGGGTGAGTTGTTGGTTTTCTGAGGACATTTTCTGACTTTATATGCAGAGTAATTACAGTCAGTGTTGATGAAACTGATAGCAAGCTCGCGACAATACCGCCCTATCATTGCTGGTCTGAGTGGGCATGCTTGTTATTTCGAAATGAAATAAAAAGAAAAAAGAAAATATTAATATCGTAATTATGCATTTATAGCATGATCTGACGATGTACATAAATATTGAAAACTACTCCATGTCTAATTTTTTAAGCTTCTTTTTAATTGTATTAGTTTTTAAAATCGTAAAGCAAAATTGTGAAGAATGTGTAAAATATTTAAAGTTTAAAATCAATGAAAATTATGGACAAACATTCTGAAACATTATTTATTTGAAATTATTTTGACATTCTTTAAAATCTTAGTAAAAATTATTAAACATGTGCCTTAAAATTGACCAATTTTATTGATTGTAGAAAGGCTTTGTTTTTAGCTTAGTTTTTAGTATTTAAAAGCTCGATTAAACAATTTTATTCAAACTTTCTTTATAAAAAATGTTTAATCCAACTACATAGTCTAAAAACCTACAACTTATTTTCTATAAGAATATCGTCACAATCATAATCTAACTGGATTTATCCTCCCCTAAACTATTTAGGCTATTTAATGGGTGATAATCAAATCAAATAATATTTTTGTCATTTTCCATAAAGCTTTTTTTCTATGAATCATAAAACGATTCATTTAAATCAAAAAAAAGTATGTCAAAATGAAAACCGTAACTCCACAATAAGTTACCCTTGACGAGACCAAAGATGTTTCGCATCCCCAAAAGCCGTGGGCATACAAAAGAATGAGCGATCGTGTTATGACATTCAACGATTATAATCTATCCACAAACCCACCCGCATACATTATTTATTACCCTACATAGTTGGTATGTTCTTTTTGACGAGGTTGCGTGCCGTTTGCCGCAGTATACTGCCAACGTAAACAAATCAATTTTTTCACCGCCTCTCACAATACCACCCATTATACCCCCACCCACATTATTCTACACTGCACCCTTTATAAATTATAATAGTAATTACAATTTATACTTCATCCAACTGCAATGCTACACCAGTCAACGCACACGCACACTTCAGGCAAATACCTTTTTGCTTTGTATATGGGCACATACAAACCCCCTTTCCCCAATCCGTCAGGCAGGCAGCGTGGGAATGCCTCTAAGTGAGAACACCACGTGAAATTTTTATGTTGATTGTGCTGATTGGTCACGCAAATCGTCGCTCCATTTACCTCCACCTCATCCGCTTGCCATTCTTTTGACAGAAATTAGTTTCACTAAACTAACCATTGAATGCCAACAAGCCGTCATCAATTTCCTGTTTAAATAATTTGCCCAATTTCTGTGAATTAACTGCGGTGTTGGGTTATTTTCTCGATCGTATTGAGAAATGCCATCAAAATGCATAATTTACATTCATGATGGTTTTGTGTTAAACATTTGGGCAATCAGACAAACAGCGACAATTACAACCAATTAGGAGAAACCAATTCAAATGAAAATTCGGGGTGGAAACTGAGGGATTAAAACATTCGTAATGACCTGATTCATGCATATATGCATGTGTTTTCTCTAGAATGATCTGCAGTGTGCTTCTGTGCGGGATTTACTCTCATACATAATGTAAGATGTTTTGACGTCTACGCAGTGTTCTGCAACTGCTAAAAGCACAGATATTGGCGTAATAGAACATCCTTAATACATTTTCTTTTACTTGAAATTGTGTTAGCATTCCTTTTGGAACAAGACGTGCTCACCAATTTAATTTTTTGCCTGTACCGCACCCTCTTTTCATTCATTTTAATTTTATCTTTTGCCCAATTTTGCTCATTTCCACATCATTTACCAATGTAATTGAACTATTTGATGCTTTAATTCGGGAAAATGTTAAATTTTGAAAGCGAAATTATTTTTGAGTGTTGTACCATTTGTACGCGCATATTAGGATAACTTTGCGTCGCGTCAGCTGTAGAGAGACTACCATCAAAGTCTTCATGTTTCTTGAAATGCCTCTGTGTCATCTACATCAGCTCATATCTCGTGTAGCTTGTTGAAATATGCAGACGTGATTGTGATATTATCTTTTCTCATTTTCAGTTTTAAGTTTCATTGAAGCGATAGCTGCCTTGTCTCGGCAATCAAATTAAACCGGAGCACATACGATAGGCATTTGCGCGTTTTGCATAAATAATGTAGGGGAATATTATAAACAAGGGCATGTTTATGATACGGTTGTTAGGTAATAGGCGCGAGTGCCAAAAGACAAAATATTTCAAATTGAAGTATCAATTTCTTGTATTTTTTGTTTATTTGATGGTACACATAATTGGATAAAATTTAAAGTAATTTCAATATCAAAATCAGATCCTACTTTCATCACAACTTTTAAATAATATTTTGTGAACAATTCCAAATTTTTCAAGGTCGAAAATGTTTTTTACAATTATTCATTTTTAACTAAACACTTTGACAAATTTAAATCATAAAGTAAAATTTTTTAAAAGAGCTTATTTCACCTAAATCAAATTGTAATCGTAACATAAGCATTTTTAAAAACCCGAAGGATTAACCCAAGTCTTCATCAGTGCATAAAAATATTTATATACAAAAAATATTAAATTGGCTTCTCCCGCACACAAAACCACAGACGAAAGGAAAATTAAAAAATTGAGAAAATAAGTAAGTCAGAAAATATTGTACAAAATATTGCGATGTGAAATTAAATAACAATAGACGGAAAAGGGTGAATTAAGGTCTGGTAAAACGTTGTGGGGGATCAAATTAAAAACGGTGTAAATCAAAAAATCTGACACCCGCACACACATTGAAGTGCAGACAAATTGAGCGCTCTTGACTATACGAATTCAATTTAATGCCGAGTGAGAGAGGCACCTACCGTCCTACGTCGACTTTTGTGCAATAAATATACGTTCAGGAGAAAGGTATGTACGTTAATATGTAGGCGAGTATGCAAAAAAAAAGCGGAGGATTCGTCAACTGTAGGGTGAACACTGAACACTGTTGTGTCGAGGGTGCAATGCTGAAAAAATTATGTGTGCACGTGATATAGTATGGTCGGCGCAATCGGCATTAACGAAATATAAAAAAAAGTACTTCAGCCTGCCAAAAAAGGGGTGAAATCTGTTCAAAAATCTGGAGAGGCGCACACACATGTTCTTTTATGTATGTTTTATCTATACAACCGGATGTAGCTTGCAGGCTTGCCGTGGCATACATGCATGTAGCACGAGAGGTGTATGTAAGTGGGTGGCCAAACGTTGATACGGGAAGAATGGTTGTGCCGTGTGCGGCTAAAAATGGAAATAAATTGCAAATTGAATTGGTAAAGCGTGGACCAGATGGCTAGATACCACACTTATACAGTAATTTCGAGTAACATTTTTTTCATACTTTTTTCCACACTCAATAATTCTTGTGTTTTAGCAAGGATGACAACAATTTTTTATTAAATTTGCGTTAAGTTTATTACCACGCGAAAAATGAACGTAGTTTCATAAAATAATTAAATTAATGGTGTGTAAATTGCAAACCTAATAAATTCAATAAATTTCAAAAGAAGATAACTATATTATGATGTTGATTATGATTGATTAAATTTATCTGTTCTAATTTTCAAATTATCGTACAGAAGTTGCGATGATTGTCGTTTATTCAGTATTAACGCCTTTCTCAAATCCACACAAAGCTGCGTTTAATTTATATCCCTAAATGTGATCGTTATGGCAATACAGACGAAACCCCTTTTCTATCTCAGCTATATTACACAATATGAAAAAGATTCAAGTACACAGCTTCTTCTAATCGTAAAAACTTTGCCAAACACATTAAGGTCAAAATCGAAAATTCAAGATCAAACTTTTTGCTCCGAAACCTTAAATATTTTTCAAAACTTTCACATTATATAGTCTTTTATTTAGCTTTAGATTAAATAAAAGAATTTTCTGAATAATTCGAGACCAAAAGTTTAAAATTAAGGGTCCTGCTTTTTATATCTTAGAAACCTTAAATTTTTTTTTTTTGTTCATTTTCATAAGAAAATTTTCGTAATTTTTCAAGGTCAAAATTTGAAAACTCAAGGTCTTATTTTCATAATGAAAATAATTCAAAAGCCTTTGTATATGGTATGATGTTTTCAACAATCGTAAATAAATTCACACTTCGCTCTTCTTGTAATGTAGTTTTTTCTTATTGTGAATAAATATTTTCATTATGGTAAAAAAAGGAAAGACTTTCAATTTAATCGTCCTAAATATTTACCAATTTCATTTTCTAAACAAATAAAATTAGGTTTCGCAATGAATCAACAATTCAATTGTATTGTTAAATTACATGCTACACTGTGTGCCTTTCCACTTTACAATTTCCAACTGGATGGCCACCCCTCCATCAGCAGGCACACCAACTTTAAACTACACGATACATAATATGTGTTTGCAAGAGAGGTGATCATCAGAATCCATATAGAAGAAGCGAGTATGTCGGTTGACTGAACTTTAAACTAATTTCACAAATGATGTATACACCCAACATTTGGCCAACAAATTGTTTGTCTTTATTCTGCCATGCACGAGACGGACCCATAAACAGCATATGTATGTATATATCGAACAGACCCACCAGCAGCTGACCATATCCACCATAGATACACCATGCTCCATCTATAACACTCTTCCCACCCGCCCCCTTCCACCCCTATTTTAACATTTGTTTGGACCGTATACCAGTGCACATCCACATCATATGTATAAATTCTTGGACAGAGAGGTTAATGTTGGATGCGGTTTTTGTGTCTACATCTATATCGGACACACACACACACACACACACACACACAAATACACACCCATGTACACAAAGTGTCGGTGTTCCTCATGCCCAGCGGTTATGTCGCATTCTGAGTTTGGTAATTTGTCTCCCTTTGTTTGTCTCAATTATCTCATGGGAAATTTTCTGGTCGAATTCCTTAATTTTTCAGACAGGGCATGAATAACAAATTGGAAGCATCGTTCGGTGTTCAGTATGACCCGGCAGCCTAGCCGCCTGCATTCGCCGCCCCCCCCCCCCACATTACTGCAGTCTGTATATATGCATATAAACAAACAAAATACAGTTGGTTGCGATTGTCGGATGCGGACATTAACATTTTACATTCACCAACTGCATGTGGATGCGAGTAGGCATATAACATAGTGCTTACACGAAACGGGGTAAATTTTCTGCATTTATGGGCAGTTATCGGTGGCATTAATTGATTGCCATGACCCATGACTGTGAAAGCTTTGGCTCTGTAGCTTTTCAATCATTTCCAAATTGTTTGTTAATGCATTGGCAAGTAGGTACTTGCCGTTTGAACACACATTTAATTGGATGTGATTTAAAAGCAATCATGTTTCTAAATAGTAAAGTTTTAAATGTACTGACTCTTACGGTGGTCAATAATTATTAATGATTGTGGCAAATTTATTGAATTCTCGGGATATCAGCATTTTAGTAATTTAAAGTAATAATTGCCTAAATAGAACGTACATACATTAAATTAAATTATATATATATAATACATTTATGGCTATTTTATTTTCAACTTTGTATTTCAAGGTCACATATCTCAAGGTCACCTAACGATTTTGAGCATTTACAAATCGTTTACTTATTCACAGAGGTATTCGAAACAAAACCTTCAGATGATCCTTCGGGATGATTCCACATTGATGCAAGCTCAATCGTTTATCTTACGCAACATGAAAATAATTCTTTCTCATAATTATAACCTTTTATTATAAAAAAATTTCCCAAACATTTCAAGATCGCTCCACATATATCTCAGAAACCTTAAATGCTTTTAAAATTTCGCTATCATATTTTTTGACTTTAGAAATAAGAAAAAGCGTTCCAGAATATTTCAAGATGAAAATCGGTAAATTCAAGGTCATACTTTTAACATCTAAGTAAACCATGAACTTGAAAAAAAATTTTTTACATTGTAAATAAAAATGTAAATGAAAGAGATCATATGTGCCCATCTGATCGAGATCATATTCACTTCGACCTTCGGTCCATTGTGCCACCTCCTTTCTTCTATGCATATTACTTTTTTTACATTACTTTAGCCTTTAAAAAAAAATTGTATCACACTTCAAGGTCAAAATCTAAAAAGTATCCACACCATGGTCTGCCATTTCCATATATTATAAGAGGTTGTAATAAATTCACACCTCGATCTCCCTGAGACGTAGTTTTTTTGTCATTTCACGATTCCTTAAAAGCAGGAATGATAAGCTCGATTTGTAATGGATTAACTTTTTCTTAAATCTTTTAGTGGTAATATCGCCAAAACTTAAAATTTAAAATACTAAAGAATTATATCATTTCTAATTACACCAGCGTAAATTGAAAGTATGAAATCCCGTTAACAATATCCATAAAATAAATTCTTCCCATAAAAAGGCACCAGTTTTTTTTTAAGTATTCAAATTGCAAAATAAATAAGAACGTAAGAGCATATTTACTACGTATGCGTGTTCATATGTGTTTCACATGTGATGTGGCATCAACACTGAACACTAAACAGTAAAGTACAAAAGCATGTTTCATCTTTTTCATATTAAGTACACTTGTCTTCATATCACATAAAAACATAAGTGATTCATTTCTGCATAATTCAAGAGAAAACATCGATTTCAATTTGCTTAAGTGAAGATATCAAGATGATCATTTTATGTCCGGAACTGGCATAAATATAAAAAGCAACCAACCCACCAAGGTATTTCCTAAACATATTCATTTTCTCAAACATTTCTTTCCTCCAGCTCAGCTCGCATTAAAGTGCCCACCCATACAAATGCGTTTATGTGTTTTATGAGTGAGTGTGTGTGTTCTCCCTACAGCCCACCCCTCAGGCTCGCTTATTTTTCTTATTAACATAATGGCCAAATGTTTTTCCATTTCATAAAATTGCAAAAACACACTTGTACCCACAAGTGAAGGAGAAGAAAACGACAATTTTGTCCAATTGCTGAAATCCATGAATGGAATTTCCACAGTTTCTTTTATGACTCTGCATAGGTACGAGTGTATATCTAAAGTATTTACGAGAATACATTTCGTCCCAGTGCACTTATGTTCTTGAAGTTCTTCAAAACTTTGCAAGGCCAAAAAATCCAAGAGGGAAGCACAACACTGTGGAAATGGCATAAACTTTGATATCGTGCGGGTATCAAAAGAATGGTTTAGATTGTGGAATGGGAAATAGGTTTGTCCTTTAAGCAAATATGCATTGTACCTTCTTGTGTTTCACTTGTTGACTGGCTAGACTGCGTTGTGTTGAAAGGTAAACAATTGGCCTTGTAAGGCTGTAGGTACATGTAAATGTTTTGAAGAATAAATTATGAGATTAAGTATGGTTTGTATTTAAATTATAGGCATTAAGTATTTAGATGTCCATTTATTCAATGCACATTTTTATTACACTTGTTATACAGCGAACGAAATTCCTAAAGCAAGTTGAATATTTTTTGTCACCAACTTTTTGGTAGATAACAGAAATAACCTTTCATTACAGGAAAGCAACTTGACTTTAAACTTTAAAATGTACAAGGTGTGAACCAAATTTGAATAAATTAAACACATTCTTGACCTTTAAAAAATGTTAAATGATGCTCAAAGTTTAATGTCTTACAGGATAATGCAATAAAATAAAAGAAAATTTGTAAAAATATTTAAAACGTCTTGGAAAATGTTCTCTGTTCAATTTTTTTGGATTTTGACCATGAATTATAAAAAAACCAATTTGTGTTTTATGGAACCATGAGTTAAAACGAATTTCTGCATCTCTTTTTTAACCGGAACCATTTCCTTGGAATTCAAGTATTATTCAAACTCCTTTCCAGAATTTTTCCTTCAACTTTATTAAACCGAATATAATCTTCCAGGGTTCCTAATACAACTTTCATCATCTTAACTGTTACAATATTAAGAAATAAAAATTGTAAATGACTCCAAGCGTTGGAACAAGTACTTTTATAATATAGTAACGTGCTACATTATTCGTGTTATAGTTTTCAATAAACATTGAACAGAACGTGAAACCCTCGCAAAAAGCATTTCAAGCACATGCCTTTAATATGCTGCCCTGCACAAAAACTGCGAACCATAAGCTTTTAATGATATAACAAAGTTCAACACGAAAATACTATCTATCTAACATCTAATTTCCCCGCATGTACGCCACACACAACCTGGAGTCCAAGCAACAGATGCGACCATTTCACTCATATACGGCAGACTATAATATAACACCCACATCTGCTTTCCCAATTCCTCACTCCATTAACGCAGCATTAACGAAACCATCGCCAAATAGTATAACCAAACTATAACATCCAACACCGCATTACCACCCATCCCTGATCCCATCCTTATTATGTTCCTATATTATTGAAAATACGCTGACTAAATCCATCGGACTGAACCACACACGCACGCACATGTGTTTACATTACAAATGTGCACACGTAACTCAATCTTATATTGGGCTAATTTCTGGTATGTGGATGAGGGAATGCATGCGGCTGTGTAAGGGCTGTAATATATTGGCGAAAGACATACAGCAAAAATTGGCGGTTAGAAAATGATGTGTGTGGAGGATAAGCAGCTCAACGCGGCGCACAATATCTGCCACCAGCAAGTGATGGAAAAAATTTGACCAAAATATATTTATTGGAGGGTGTTAAGATGAAAAGTGAAAAGAAAAACTATATAGAAAAGGAAATGAAGAAGTAAGGGAATAATAATATTATAAAAGGAAAGATGGAGCAAAGCATAGAGTATATGGTAGTTGTGTATAGCCGCCAGCAGCAGTATTATAGTTGATGCGGTGAAAGCAAAAACGAAAACCATCTCGTGTCTGATCCACCCCCACATTTATCTACAGAGCCATTTTTGTCGTCTCCCTTTTTAGATGTGTGTCGCATTTTATTTCATCTCATGTGGCTATTATGTGTATGCTAGGGATGGGACTGATACAAATTGATATTTTTCTTTCCATTCCGATAATCCCAATACCGATATTTTGTGCTCGATTTATTGCGATATCGAAAATTTTCATTGCAATATTATTTTTTCGCCAATGAGAGTAGTTTCCTAGATTAACGCAAAAGTTTGTCGGACGATTACAGTCCACTAGTTTGGTATTCCAAGTGGCTCTTGGCTTATGCATTCCTCCCATCCGAGATGAGGTCTCCCTTGTCTCCTTGTTTGTATTAGTCTATCCGCTTTCGCTGGGTCATCCTAATTTATTCTGACTAAATTCACAGCCGCAGGATTTTCCTTTCAAACACATAAATAAGGGATAGTTCTGTCCAAAAAAAATCCACGCCTCGGAGGAGTATGTGAGTACTGGCAGGGTCATAGTCCTGTACAGTAGTTGCTTCGAGCTTGTAGTAAAAACTTTGGAACGGAAGGGCTTTGATAGACAATAGGATACGACTCGTTTAATATTTGCATAATTTTCTTGAGAATTATATTATTTTATGTTGTGCTTTCCATGGTACTTTTCGAGATTGTAGCAGCTATTACATTAAAAGAAGAACCTTATGTTCTTGGTGACAAATAAATATATGTATTAAAATAATTTTTTCTTCAAATATGCAGGATGTATGTTAGAATATCGTTAGATAGTTTGGCGTAAAAAATATCGATATTTTGTGAAAAATATTTTTGCATATCGATAATTTTATTTTATTTTGTTTATTTACGTCGAAATTTTTAATTTCAATTTTTATATTCCATCCCTAAACTTTCCACCATCACTTTCTATAGTTGTATGTGAATGTGGTGAGTGGGGGTGAGGAATATTTTCAGTTGTTTTTTTCAGATGTCTAGGCATTCATTTTGATACTACAGTGTTGATTGTATTAAAGAGAAGGAGATTCCGTGCAGAAATGTGCCACCTCGTTGACAAGAAAATGAAATATTAATATTAAAACGAATCCGTGTGTTTGCTTTGCGAATATCTGTAATATAATGCGGTATTTATGCGTTACGTATTCTATACATAAATACGATTTATGAATATGAATCTCCTAATTTCACTTATAATATTAGGAAGGATGTAGTTTGGTATATTATATTAAATATAATAAAATATTTTATATTTAAAACCAATATTTTTAAACGCTTATTCTAAATACAGTCAGACATGTCGTGCATTTAGAAGTCATCATAGCAAAATGTCATTATCATTAAAATGTGGTTTATGTCCCGTATCCATCCATTTAAGCAACAATCTCCATTTGTCAAATCTCAGACACACTCAATTTATTATGGTTCACCAACAAACACAACCCCCATGCGGATGTCTTCACAGCAGAATATGCTTGTGTTTCAAAAAAGGTTGACAAGTTCTACCGCATTTCAAAATACCAAAGCTATTTACCAGCTTAAAGCGAAGGTGTATTTTGTGTATTAAAATATATGATATATCATCCCTTATTCAGAAAACCCTTGCATATATGACACACATGAATTTCTCGTCCCAACCCCACCCCCACCCCCCGTCCTCGTGCACACTTATTTGACATTTCAAACGCCAAAACAATGGCAGCTAAACAAGAAACTGTCAACCCACCTAGATGAATGGTTTGTGCTTGTTGACTTTCATCCACACGCAAACATCTTTTTATTAAGATATCATCTGCCTGATTCTCATGTGCATATCGTAATCATTGTGACAGATATTCCGGATATTCTGAAGTTCAACTGTGTGCAATATCCGACTGTATTCATGTAGCAACACATATATGTTATGTTTAATATACATAAATAGTTAAAGTGGCGGAAGCACAATTGAGTATACCATATAATGTTCATGTGAAAAGTTTGCATATTCATATGGCAACAAAAAAAAAGTGAAGGGAAAAAAATTAATGGAAAGCATAAAATATGAAGTGAACGAAATGGGCAAAAGTTTAAGCATATGCACTTTATATACATGGACATGGAACAAGACATAAAAAATGTGTACACACATTGGAGCATACTACTCGTACTTACTGTAGGGTCGACTGTACAGAAAACCGCAACGATAAAAGCATGTGGCTGTATATTGCTTTCGGGGTTGAACTTTCCGAAAAGTGTTCACAAAGGGTACATATAGGAAATTGAATTGACTGAGCACTTTAGGGGGACATATTGTGACAGGGAGTCAAAGTACATCACTTTAATACGATCCAAAGCATATATTTTGGTAACACCTTTAGGTTCCATTTTCACTCGTTTTTGTTTTTGTAAAATGCAATGTTTTTTTTTACTTTTGTTATATACACAGGTGTTTAGTTTTCTCAAAAAGTTTAAATGACATTATACAGTTGAAGAGCTTTTTTTCCAAAGCAGAATAGTCCGCTAAATTGAGTAATTGCTGCATTCCAAAAATAAGTGAAAGTAAATTTGAGAAATATCAAATAAATTGCATAGCAGGGAAAGCGAGGTAATAATTTATTACGTACTTGTGAAAAATGCATTGCAGGCAGACCGAGGTTGTGGCAAATTTTTTGATATTGACCTTGAAATGTTTTAAATAACATTTTCTTTTTTTCTCAAATACTTTGCTGTGGAAGAAATATTCCAAAAAAATTCAAGGTTTCTGGTAAATTTCATGCAAATACTCAAGTATGAATATATTACAACTATAATAGTGCTTAGTAAAAAATTAAAAGATATCCTCAAAATCATATTATTTTGTGATGCCTTGTCCGCTTGAAAAATTTGGCCACACATAACCAAAGTAACTGAAATAGAAAATTTAATTAAAACGTAAACAATAAATTAACACTCATAAATTTAAATGTAAACATCTGTAATAAATTAACAATATACCCGTTTTTCACTCCTAATTCACAGCCCTATTTATTATCTCAAAATAAAGAACCATCATGGCTCAACTCAGACAATCAAAACTAGACATTCAACGCCCTCAAAACTGCACCAAAGCATAAACACAATGCAACGTCTGTTGCGCATTCGGTGGTGAGCTTTAATTAAAAACAACTCACATTGTTTCCACTTGCTCAATGCTGAAGAATTAAAAACATGCAAAACAAACCACGATGTTAAAACACATCCAACAACAGCAACAGCAGCAGCAATTGAAATTGCGAAACAATGCCAAAACTATACATGGTATCTCGTCGTCGTACTATATAACGCTGTGCAAGTTGTGAGGATAAAGCTTTAAATTGGTTTGATGAAATGGTGTACTGAATGCATTATGTATTACAATAAACTTTTCAGTGCGAGAAAAAAAGTTGTACAATGAGCCATTTTAAATAGGCAATAAATGAAAGTTTAACACGCGTCATACAAGGAGTTTTAAATTGCCTTTAATTTTTTACAATAATTCATGACAAATAGGACTGTGTAAGGTTTACACTAAAATGTCCCTTTCTTAAATTGTTGCAAAAATTCGTGTTCAATTTAATTGATTTAAATTTACATCGTTGACTATTTCTCACATGCGGCAATCACATTCCATAAAGGCGAAAAGCACATAAAAGGATCACAAAGGCTTTAGGAAATCCAAATATTTATCCAGGAGTTCGATTGGATATGTCCGCATCAAATATTTACTAAATGTCTTGTTGGAATTGTGAACATTTTATGTCTTTCCCCTGCAGCATTTTGTCTGTGAATCCGAAGGTCGCAGCTTTTCTTTAAATATGTATAGATTGGGCGTATATAGTGATAGTACGCAAGATTCAATTGTATATTGATAATGTTATTTGACAGCAATGTGAATGCTTCATTTATGTTTCATGGTGCATGAGCAGCTCATTAGCTATACGATTATTTTGAAAGCAATTATTCACAGCGTTTTTTTATAACATAATATAAATATAGTAACATAATTGGGAAGTTATTTAATAATCGATTTTAGGGATAAAAAAAAATGTTTAGATTTACTGTGCAGAAAAAATGTTCACATTATAGTCACTTTTGAGTAAATAAAAGAGTTTCTGAACATTTCAAGGTCAAAAATTTTAAATTCAAGGTTTTTTGTATCTCAGAAACCTTAAATATATTTGAATTGTTTTTCTACATTATAATAGTATTCAATAAGGTAAGAAATTTTTTTAAACATTTCAATGCCAAATTTTGAAAAGTCAAGGTCATAGTTTTACGATGAAAATGTTTCACATACATTGTTACTAATCTCAATAAAAGCTACAATTTTAGACAACAATTCATGGTCAAAATTCAAAGCTTTCAAGGTCACATTTTAAATATGACAGAAAAAAATTTATTAACTGTATGTTAGTTAAACCGTGTATAAATTCAGACCTTGTTTTTTCTACGATGCAGTTTTTTCTACTCATGGGAAAAAATTTTCTACAAAATGAAGAGACCAAATTTAGAGTATTCTGATTTATTTTATAACAATTTATTTTAACTAATATTAACAAGAACAAATGTGGAATTTAATGAGGAACTTAATCAACGAGTTTATAATTAAAAGGAAATTAACGTAAAATGGATGATTAGATATTACATTAGTAAATTATATTAAAATGAAATTTAAATATAAAATGTAAAGTGAAAGAAAATATGTAAAAAAAAATTAAATTTTGATGGCTGTGTGTTGTGACTAATTACTCAACTATTGCCCCATTTGGTCATTAGTTGATTATTTGATAATTGATCAATTGTCCGATACAAATTATTGGCGCCCTCATCAAATTTAAAGTCTTTAAAATATTCAAATCGAAGTTTAAAGCTTGTATTACTATAAAGTTTATTTAGTTTTTAGGAGCAATTTAACGACCTCGCCACGTATAATATAAATTCAATAATAAATTCCCAACGGAAATTGGAACATGAAGCTAAAACATAATTTTATGACCATAATAATATATTCTAATTCGGCTATTATATCCCAAAGCCAGTCATCAATGCAGATGCTCCTAATATATTACTATTTTAATAGTATCGCATAAATTTCCATATTCCCCAATGTGTTAATCATTTATCGCAATGATCATAACACAATATATTGTGCAATTAAATCGGACAACGACCTTTTATGCATTATACGAGAGTAGCCTCAAGTACACTACGCATCGATATTTAGTCACACAACGTATTACTATTATTTATAATGTTATTTGATGACAATAAACATGTTGTGCGTGAACGCATAATAATGAAGCCGTTCATTAATAAGACGCTCGTTAATATCCTGAAACGTTTAGCTTAAACGCAATAAATGCATGCTCCTTTGAATACACGCGATCAATCTTCATTATTATGTTAATCGTATTAAACACTCTTGATTATTATTATTATTATTATTATTATCATTATCATTATGTATACATATATTCAGAGCTCTATTAGGGCACACACAGTTCGGTAAAACCGCATATGCCATGCAATTGTGTGATGTGTCGCAGACGTTACCAGTTTGAAATGTGCGAGTGAAGGAAATTCGCGTTAATGGGCTTTCTGTCACTGCCTAATGAGGAAATATAGAACAAATCAGGTTCGGATTACTCACACCTATGCCGTAGCCCGTAACGTAACCGTATATGGCAGCGTTATATTGTGATTTGCATTACTTATGTATTTAGTCAAAACATGAAGTGTGCAAATTAATTATAATTGACTAATGGTTACGACTTACGAGTATTAGATTATTCTGTCATGTTGCACAGTTGTTACCTGAATGAATTAATGAACATATTATTCTGTACAATTCAACAAAACTTCTCAAAGCTTATTGTGTCCTAACATTGCAGTAGCTAGCTATATTGATTCAAACTGCTCGCATTATTGCATTTAATGATGTTACAATAGTATTTAGGTAAACTCTAAGAAATTGCTATTTGTATAGATTTATTTTAAACAACTCAAAAAAAAACTAAGAACTTACCTGCACAGGTTTTTGTTAAAACAAATTATAGCAATTTTAAATTGTGAACTTGTACTTATATGTATATTTAATTCTGAGTATGTGACTGCTAATTTTAATAATATTTCAACCCAGTTTTAACATAATTAGCAGCTAACATCTCACCTTGTGACCTTAAATTCCAACTTGTTTTTTCAAACAAACAAAATTGATGGTGTTTATAATAACCGAAGTATTCAGAGCAATCAAATCAAATTATTTTAAAAATTACTGTCTATTTTAATCAACCACCGATATTCCTAAAGTTTAAAAATGTAATCTAAATGTCCTTTAAATGTTAGACTCTTAATAAAAAATAATATTGGTCTTGAAAAATTCAAATTTGTAGTTGAAAGGTTTCTTATGTCTTATCTTTACCCACATCTGTTATAGTTGAAGCATAATTTGAATACATTATGAAGTTGGTTTCATTAAAAATTTTGGTTTAAATGTAAATGAACTCTTATTGCTTTAAGATCCAAAATTCATCGCATTATTTAGACAATGAACAATGACTAAAGATTAAAATTAATAAAATTTGGCACTTATTTTGCCAACTCTTAAGACTTTTATAAGTATTTACGTCATTTAAGCAGTCGGTAACCTTATCTTATCAAGTTCGGCATTTCAAAGAATGAGATTTATTTTTGCATTGTTTTTTTACGATATTTTTTTACAAAATATCAAAGCATTTTAGGTAATTAGAATGTAAAACTTTAATCGCTTTTACCTTTTCTTTTTACCTATAGGGTAGTGTGGTGCCTTATCGACTTAATAAACTTGTGTTTTGATGTTAATATTATCAACTCGCAGGCGTTATAATGAAAGTTAATTTTTTTTTTATTTGTTGTGTAAAAGAATTTGTTAAACGAAAAGAAATAAAAGCTGGAGACATAAAACATATTGAAAATTCGTTTGCACAAACTCAATACTAATTCCAGATACAAACAAGAAACTCAAAAAAAAAAATTTCCTATGTTAAATACGTTTAAAACGCAACAAAATTAATTTATGCAGTTAAAATACATTTTATTCCATGAACGCCACATGCTAATTACATTCCTTTTAATTTAATTCAAGAAGCAAAATAAATATTAAAATGTAGCCATTAAAACTTTGCCCCACTGTACCCTATTGAAGAAAACTTGAGATTATCTGGAATATTAATATGCTTAAGTGTTCCGACAATGTAATTAAAAGCGATAATAGAAAAGTTTGTATAACATTTCATGGATTGTCGATTACACAAAAATTTAAAACTCAAAATAATAATTACTTTTGTGAGTTTTTATATGATTCGTTAATGTATAGCTAAAACCACTGTACCGTATTAAATATTTGCTGTGTAAAAAATAAGCAAACAAATCGCATTCCGTTTACAAATAAATGGACTCCCTTGTAAAGTATTGTCGTTATGCTATAAAATATTGATTTGCATTGGCAACAAAAGGGAGCAATATTTTCAGTGCATTGAGCAAATAGCTAAAATGTCTTAAGGGCAATTGGCATAAGTTTAACTTTATTCAATTGAACAAGTGACGTTTGCAAATTGATTCAATTATGAATAAAAGTTTGCTCTTATGCAGTCTCAGTAGATTACACATAAATTTATACGAGTACTTAAATGCGAATACATAATATAGCTACTTGCTGTATATGGCTTCATTCAAGCGACTATATTCAAGTGAGCGGAATCAAAACTGCATTGAATAAACAACATACTTGTGAGTTGTGAGTTGTGACTTGTGATAGTCACTCCAAGCTCCGTTCACTAACTGCAATTCATTTTCAATTGGTTTTGAAAAGCGGGTCATCCCATAACTCTATTGAAATTTCATGTTTTTTGCTGTTGTGTTTTTTGAATAGAATTTGCAATAAATCGCTATTAGTTGGCGTTTTTAATAGAGGATAGCACTGCTTTACTCCGTTTTTGTAATTCATGCAATTTTTAAATATAAAACTCTTTTTTAAATATAAATTGAACTCCAATTTTTTTCTTTTAATTACTTAAAAGATTCCAAAGGACTTCATTTGAATTTAAAGTTTTAAACATTAATTTCCTATTGTAAATTATTTTGATATAGGATAAAAAATTGAGAGAGGTGCAACGTTACTCGCTTATAAAAACAATACACGTACATTACATCGATGAATTGCGATTTTACCGAATATTTAATTGCCCTCGTCTCTCGATTTATTTTTCAACGTCCATTTACGGCAAATATCGACGTAGCATGTTTGTATTTAATTGCAAAAGTTGTCTCCGGTTGTCATTAGCTGTATCGGTCAATGACAGTTTTGTCGCAAATGCTAAAGTGTTTTACCCCCACCAAGCACCAAGTTTCCCATATAAGCTTTGTAACAAAGTTTTATGAATATTGGATTTACTTCGTAATTAAGCTATACAAGAATTAAATCGACTGGAACACCATTTTCACACATCAACACTCTGGAAACTCTCGTTCCACGTAGCTTACGAATATTTGCTGTACAACTTTTGGTCAATGAAATGTTCTATATCATTCTCGTGTATTTTAGTCTGAAAACCATACATTGAGGCTGTGCAGATTTTTAGAGAAATACTATTGATGCAAAAAATCAAGTGATTCTAGTATGTAATCTAAAAAATGTGTTTACGCAACAAGAAATATTGCTTCTGACTTAATATTGCTTATATTTTGAGTTCGTTCGTCTTTGGATAATATTATTTTTTGTGGCTTCTAAACTTCGTTCTGCTAAGTAATCAACATGATATTACAAATAGTGACAAAAACCTCAACGAAATTTGGATGTTCCCTCAATGAAAATACATAATTGGAATTAAAAAAAAAAAACTTTAAGCCTTGGCCCATAAGATTGTAAGTTGTAACACTGGAACTGTCTACTTTATATATCATAAATTTAATTTAATTGTAATTTAAATTTCATTTTTATTTATGATGTAATTTCGTTGAACCTATATTGCAATCATTTTCAAAATATTTTGGGACCCTTTGATTCTTTTACTACAAGCTATTTGTCACAATATTTTCGTAATGTGCCGTTGCCCATATTAACAATAATGTCAACACTTAACTAAAACAGTACAATAGCAGTAGCCAGTAACAGTTAATTTCAGTGCCACTATTTTATTTTATATTACGACCACTTGATGAATGTCCAAAATATATATTATTCAAATATGTCATAATAACAAAACGTAAATGTTCAAAAAATCATTTATTTATGAAAAACGTCATAGTATGAATTAAAATGCTTTTTTTTAGTGTTTTAATGGAAATTATGAATATTCGACATTCATAATTGCAGCACTTGTAGTGTGAATTTAATTCATAAAAAGCGAGACTGACTCCTTCAATTACTATTCTTTTTACATTTTACTTCTAACTAAAACGTACCCCGCAAACACATGACATCACTTAACTAGGCTCTAGTATTCCTCTCGTCTTAATATAAATAAAATAATAAAATAAACGAATTCTGAACCACTGACATATGTCTTTTGGGCCTTCTAGCAGCTAGATTTTCAGGTAGGATCAATTCTAATTATGACCATTTCATTTTTTACAAATATCGTATGTCTTCAAGACGACCTCAATTGAAATATAGATTATAACGGTAACAATACATCTCATTTCTCCAACATCTGTTTCTAAAAGTCACCAACAGGCAAAAAATTGTAGGTAATAAAAGTAAAAACCATTATTGTCAATAAAGGTTTGACACCCCGATTCACACATTGAGAATCGTTTCACTTTGCAGTTTAATGCCGGTAAAACTACTGTGCAAGTATTGTTAATTAAATGGCACAACGTGCAATGGTATTTTACGGAATTCGCATACACGTGTAACCTCACAGTCGCAATCCCAACTCCCAGTGCATATTAAATATGCCGCCGCTATGCATGGCATAATTGGTAATCGTATGCAACATTGAAGATTTGCCACACGCGATCGCGCGACTCTACTTCGTCGTACACGCATACAGTGCAGATAAATGTATAAGTATGCAAGTACAATTGCACAAACACTTAAATTACCTTTACAGTACTTTATAATAGTGTGTCTTCATTTTAAGTAAAAACTAAACGGAAAATGCACACGTGTGCATTATGGTCATACCTACAGGGTAAAGGCTCAGCTCTACATGATGTGTGCCGTGTGGTGATATGCAGTGATAATACACATGTGTGCAGACAGCTCTACCGCTTCTGCCCCGATTTACCCAAAATCTGTTGGTGTATCTGCAATAGCGGCATCGGAATTCGGAATGTATGCCGCCACGGTACAAATAAATGAAATGAGGGGTGAACTGAATCACGAATGCAGCAGAATTTTATACGAATAGAAAAGGCAAAAATGAAATCAAAGAACACCAATAATTTTCAGTATTAAGTACAATCGCAGCTTGAAGAAATATCAAGCAAAAGAAGCCTCCAGTCTCAAGTCTCAACAGATCCATAAACTGAACGTACGTTGTAATGCTGTTTCAGTAAAAACCCATGTTGAATGAACGTGCCGGCCAGCTCTGTCGCACGTAGATTTGAGAAAATCGTACGTGTACACTCAATACTACAGATTTTTCTGTGTTTTTCGCGCGCATCAATACACTCTAGTGACTAATACAGTTTAAAATTCGTGTACGTATCTCACTTTATTTGAAGGAGTGTGTGTTTGTTCGAGAACATACTGAAAATCCGTACAGCAACACTACGAAAATTCTACGTACTTTACTATAGACACATTTGCAAGGCCCACAGCGGGGTAACGGGAACGCTGAAGTGGAGGGAGACAATTGCGGAAAAAGCGGACGGTGAAAATTTCTGTATGATGGCGCACTAGTCGATAATTTGTGATTTTGTGAGCGCGCCGCTTTATTTTTACTCCGTCTCTCGTCTTAAAATCGGCCAACCAGCCGAATTCCCGTTGCATTTTGTTAGATTTTAATAGATTTCTATCTGTTCCAGTGCTTGTGTTAACGTCCAGTGCAGTTGATCTTTGTTTTTTGGGAATTTTCCGTTTTAAAAACACATAACAAATATGAGGGAAATCGTTCACTTGCAAGCTGGCCAATGTGGCAACCAAATTGGATCAAAGGTTCGTCTGACGTCTATAATATTGAAAAAAAAAAGAATTTATGGGCTCGGCAGGGCTGCGCCCTCCCAAGCCACCATATGCAATATAATTTATGCCTGAAAATATTGTGGGGACATGAATTTTCAGTCGCCCATTAATGCAATAATTGTACCTTTATATCTATGTACATTAAAATGTGCTGACGACTGATTCCATTGATGATGGAATTTCAGGCGAAGAGTTGTGTGTAAAACTGTGAAATATTCTATATCCTATGCGTGTGTGAGCCTCTAGAAATAGAAAATGTATGTAGAATTGAAATGAACTGCGTTGTGCGGCAATTTTATCACGTGGCGCCTTTAAAACTTTTTTGTATTGGGCGTTTTCGTAGAGTGAAAAAATATTTCAATTTTATTATTGTGGTTATGTTTTTCGCACCAATATATATTTACATAAGTTATGCACAATAACACATTCAAACATGCGTTTGAGTTAAGTATTTACATTTGGTTTGACGGGCGACAGCAACAATTAAAATTTATGGGCTACACTTAAATTTTGTAAATAATTTTCATGGAAAAAGAGGTGTGGTTATTCAAATTACGTCAACATCAATCCTTTGCAAGTGTTCCAAAAACATATTTTCAAAAGAACCGTCTCAAGCAGACAGACACTTTGTCTTTTTACATTATCAACTAAAGTCGTCTTTAAGATTTGTATAAAAATATTTAATTTCAAAATTTTAAAATATTATTTCATTTATAAACGTATTTCAATCATACGTTACTAATTTCCCTAGATCCTCTAGTGTTATCTCGGTTTAAAACCAAAATTTGAGCAAAAAATAAAACAGATTGGCTGAAAAAATAAACGCAAAATCAAAATTAAGTCATTTCATACACACAACAGTCAACAATCTTATCAGCTACACTCAAACCGCAATCTTTTAATTATGTTTTGCCAATGTGGCGATATTTTGAGGCTTCACCGGTCTCCGACCAGCGAAAAATCAATTTTTCTGATAAAATAAAAACAATATGTATGAGAAATTTCTTTATTTAAATCATGACTCATACATTTTAGCAACGTCATGTCATGACAAGAAAGAATACATATACATACATTGAATTTTGCAATAAGTTAGTTTCACAGTGGGCTGCAATATTATGGCGCATTTTTGCCGCATAAGTTTAACATAAAATAATGTTGGTTTGTCATACTTTTGCACTCACGCAACATTGGACTAAATAAACATATATTATATTTACCAGTTGCTTCACGAAACCTGCGTGTTGTAAGAAAATGTTGTCTGTCTGAATTCAGAAATCGTTTTATGCGCATGCCTGGTATTTATGTTCCAGAATAAAATGTTGAATCATATGGTCACCAAATAAATATGTTTTCATTTAGCAAAACATTGACATACTCTATAATTTACTATAATTTATTTATATTTTCATTTCATTCGATAAACAATCGTATCTTCGTTAATTTCGTTTACTGCATTAATCTTATCTTATTTTCATCATTCGTGTGTAATCCTATATACATATGTATTTTCACATTTTTTCTACTCAATTTGTCATTGCCAAAGGAAGTGCCTTATATGCATGATGCATAGCTATATTAATTGTAAATCAAATATAAAATTCATTAAAAAGTGACATCATATTTTTTATTACAATTGGTGACCTACCTACTATAAATTAAATGAATCATTAGAGGTTAAGAAAGTATAAGTTGAAAAGTTTGAGGTTATGTTGCAAATCTGCACATCTGTATGTCATTTTGCTGTTTGACAGTATGCGCAGTAAACGATTACGCATAAATTGTTCATTTTTTCAACTTTCAAGACTTCATCTTCGACCCATTCAGTACTTCCATATATAAGCATATTTTGCTGCACGCGTCCTAATACAGACAGCCTGTTTATCAATTATCTTTTTCGAATTGTATACTTCAGCACAATATATGTACATGTACAGTATAAAATTACATTCTTCTATACTTGAACGTAAAAACGCCGCATCGTATTCAAGTTATAAATTGTATGTGGTTTGTGGTAAATCGCATTAGTATTGAGGTGAGGTCTTAAAATTTCACAAAATCATAATATCAATTCCTATAAATTCAGAATGATATCAGACTGTATGTCCCCAATACTTAGAAAATATAAATTGCATGTGTGTGCACGTAATTGCTAACCAATATTTACACACGTTCAACGTACGCCATCGTTCGTACGCGTATGAATGAAATGTATTGCGCACAGTTATCGAATACCGTATCCAATGTATGTGGTGCAACCTTTTTGCTAAATGGGTCCCTCAACAGTCTACATCCAATTGCATTTCAGTCGCATTGATTGCATTTTCATTAAATCACTTTTTGATGAATGACTGGTTAGTTTCGTGGAACATGAATATTCATATTTTGTGTCATGGCCCATGGGACAATCAGCTTTGTACCGTTTCATTATTTTACAGTTGCTTTAGAAAACGACTGCCAGTTGCAACTGTTTTTCAATTAGGTTTTTAAACTAGTCACGGTCATATCCATGTTATGCCCATAAAGGTGTCGTATATTTATATTTGAAATTTAAATTGCGTAATGTTATTTTTCTTTCTATATGACAAGCCATAACTGGACAACTTACAATTTATAAAAAAACAATTAAACTAGTTCGACTTATTATTCGCGTAGGGTAGCCCTTTTTCATTGTTTGCAAAATTCAAGGTCAAAGTAAAAGCATCGAATTTTTTAATAAATTTTAGTATTCCTCGTCGACGAAACGAAGAATTCTGTAAAAAAATTACAATATCAAAATTTGGACCTCAAGTTCATAAATCGATTCTTTTTTTAGCTTAATGTATTAAGTATTAAAAAACAATTTGAAAACGAGCAGATAAATTTTAAAGATAAAAGTCGGTTTCAAAATATTTTTTACAAATTTTTCAAAAATTTTAAATAATTTCTTATAAAAACTTAACGCAACCTACACAAAGTATTTTATTGTGTCTTTGCAGTTATACAAGTCATATTGTGTAAAGAGAATACAATTTAATCAACCCACTTATTTTTATCGAAGTAATTTTTTGTAAACACATTTTTTCATTTATCTTTATCAAAACATGAAATATTTATCAACTTCAAATTACCTAATTGATTTTAAAGCAAAAGCACCATGATAATTTTGAATTTTGGAAAGTCGAAAAAGAACAAGACAAATTAAGCGACAATAACAGTTGCATCATCTTCCAAGGCGTTTACAATCAGCATTAATAAATATTTAATTCAACAACGAAATGGTCCATCATAGTTAAGTATAAGTTACAACCATAAGTCGTAAGACTTCCTAATTGAATTTAAGTCTTCTTACCATATATAAACTACAATACATCAAATATGGGGCTTAAATTTTAAACGGACGTTGTTAACTATTCCCCACTTAAATTTTATTGAAGATGAGCACGCACTAATCGCGTGTGCATATCAAAATCTCAATTAATTATTAATTATAAAAGCGTGCATGTATTTCTCTTTTACATCATACAATTGGAAGTAATTAAAATTGTGCATTGCATTGTTGCATTTACAGTAAATTTTCGCTCAACCGACTGCATATAGTTAATGGGGTTGTAATAAAAATGCCATTTTTTGATTTGCTGATTTATTTCAGTGGCTAACAAAATACGAGTAAAATAATGCGACATGTGGTCAATTCAGTGCACATAAAAAAATGCATTTTGATTGACCATCATCCACCACAACGCATTTCACCATACCATACCACTCGCGTACATGACGTATTGTTAAGTATCTCGGCCGATATATTTTCATCAATGTTGAGTGTTGACGTGACAAAGTAAACCAGCAAATAAAAATAAATAAAGTAAAATAACATGAAATTACAATTATTTGTATCTGCAATTACATTCAATTCTTCCTTTGCCCATACCAGTTACCACCCACTCATTTATGCATTCATGTGGGTACAACTACTTTAACGTTCAAATGCTCTACCCGCTGCGCCAAACGTGTGCCTATAGTGCACACACAGTCACACATACGAGTACTTCTGCATAAGGGCATTTATATGAAAGCCCGAAAATCGAATTGCATGTTTGTGCAATGCCATGCCACAAACAGCACACACGACAATATTGTAACCTCAGAAACATGGCAATATGAGGTGGGTGGGTGGTTTAGTTTTGAGTGGTGCAAAATTGTCTCTCCCGCGACAACGCGACGAGTACCCCCCACGCACGGTGAGATGGCGGTGGTGGTGAATGTTGGTACATACTACCTGTTTTTGGATTGCTTGTTTCATTTGAATTTTTGTTATTTTTTTAATTATTAGTTTTATGTTTACTCATAAAACATAGGAGGTTTTAAATATAATTAAATTGTTTTGCGGGTAAATGCGAGTAGTGGATATCCATTTTGATTAATTTTATAACAGTACAAGTGCGGTTAAAGTTAGAGTGGTTGTAATATACGTTATTGCTATGTGTAGTAGCATAATGTGATTTTGGCAGCATGTGGGTCTGATGTGGGTGGTTGCAATAAAGCTCTCAATCTAGTTGTAAACACAATATTAATGCACTCAGACATGTTATGCAGTTACGTAGATATGCGACATGAGAGGACACTTGTTGCTAATTCCAATAGTTTTGGTTTAATATATTTATTACGAGTTACGACGCAGAAATTGTTCGGAAAATAAATAAATATTTTGAAATTTGTGTAAAATTTTATTTATAAATATTCTAAATCTTTGCCATCCATTTTTAGGGTGAGTAGTCAACTGAATTTTATTTTCCGCATGGATGAATAAAGTTAAGGAAAGCAGCTGCAAGTAGAGTCTACCGTTCATTCTTTTCTATACACGACATTTAAAGATTTGCAGAAACTGTAGAAACCTCGAAGATCCTAAAAGAATTATGCGTCATATATAAACGTAGAACATTCTACAATTTGTTTTTCTACCTAACATCCCCATATGTCTTGCACATGTCTCAATTCAGCCAAAAAAGTAGAAAAAATCAACAAAACAAAAATAATGATGAGATCATGACCCCATGGCTTTTTTAAAATAGTGAAACCGGCACATTTGGCACCTTTGCACCATTCGTCTCACCTCATTATCCTTGATAAATGTGTTGAGTACAACAACCCTGCAACACTGCAACCAAACACACACACACACACAATCAGTGTCGAACAAAACAATGAAGATACAGCTTATGGAGGTATAATAATTTTACTCCAAAAATCTGTAGTTACACAGACACACACCGAGTTTATCGACCACTTATTCCCTTTCATATATTTCATTTCCTTCAGATACAAACATGCCATTTCCGATGCCTCCCCATTTATCAATTTGTGTTACCACTGCTGACTATAAGTGCCTACATCTATACTATTTATGAAGATTTTTGTAGTGCTTACGTCTGAATGTGGATCGACTGCCTTCCACAGTCCGCATCGACCATCGTATATCCTTAAACACAAACATTGCACAGTCAACCCAAAATCGATTGAATATGTTTAACATAAGCCATAATAAGAATAAATCCGGTTACCGTTCGACCACCTTCCATCCTATTCACTTCCCTACATATGACACACATGCGGGTGTGTTTTACCAATTTTGTTTCCCCACGAACTGAACTTCCAACTTCCACCGGCAAATGCCATCGATCCCTATCAATTTTATGCCATTCCCAACGACCTTCTTTACGGAAGACGGAAATTCTCTTCTTTTATAATATTTGGATTGAATATTTTCCTTCTTTTTTTTCTTTTTTTTTTTTTGACCGAACTAGAGACCTTTTTATCGCCTACCTACACCGCTGTATGTGGCCCATATATTTTATCTACGTATTTTTAGTGCGGCCCATTTCTTGAATGCGCCTTGGGCATTATGTAAAATGTAAGTAGGTATTTCGCCTAAATATGATGCTGCTCTGGGTGTGATTTATACGCGGACACATTTATGTTTATCTTGGTAATAAACGCAACTTGCAGAGAAAATCGCATGCTTAAAGCGATGATGCTGGAATGCTGAGAAATGATGCGCGGATTGTGTAAGAACCGGCCAGCAGCTTCACACGTAAACAGAATTTAAGTTCAATAACCTTCAAAGCGGCCACACGGTGAAACGTGTATTTAAAATTGTACATGAAATGTTAAGAACATCGTATACTTTCAAATGTACTTTACTTTACTGTTGATCGTTACATTTAATGTTTTGTTGATTGAGGTTTAGATGTAATTGACAAAGTGTGTGTGTGTGTGAATAAAACCATGAGAAGAATTACTTGAATCGACGACAATTTTAAAGTTGCTTACACTTCTTTAAAGTATTTTCAGCTTTAAATATTCGAGAATGCAATCATCATGATCACTTGTTTTTAGAATAGCATTTGTAAGTGTTGGCACTTCATACAGAGAAATCTAAATTAAGCCATCTTTTAACAAGTTGCACGTCCCATCCAATTTCATTTAAATTGGACAAAAATAGTTGCAAAAAAAAAAACGACTTAAATAAGTAAATGCTTGAATTTTGCACAACAAATTTAAATAAACTCTTACATTCAAGCGCAATTCTGCAAATTCGTTTTACTTTCCCCAAAACATGTATATTTATTCTATTTTTTGTGTGTGTCTATTTTGCGAGCCTGGATTATGCACGGATTAATGGGAATGCCGTAAAAAGTGGGGTGAAAATTGTCAGATTACAGGAAAAAATGCGAGACGGATTTATTTTTCAAATAAAACATGGGATTTGTCTTTAATCTAGTATCTGCAATGTATGTTACTACCACACAAACCAAACATACCGTTTCAAAAAAAAAAGGGAAGACAAACGTGTAATTCCGCACAAATAGGTGTGTAGAAATTTGTACAGTTTCAGTCGTTATTTTTATTTAAATCTGCGATTAAATGTAAACAGCATGCAAGTCGACAAATTATTTGATTAAATAAAATGTATTTTTGATGGTTTTAATGTTGTTAACAGTTTTAACCGCTTTGTAAGTCCAATGTGTGGAGAAAATGAAATCTATATTATCTTAAAACCAATGGATTGAAGTCATGCATCAATTTTAAATAAGATTTTCTATTGGGGAGAGAATTGGAAAAAACAATAATGTAAAACATCCATTCTAAATAGGAAACATAACCTCAATTAAAAAACAATTATTCAATTAAATTACAAACTAAATAAAATTTTGTAAATAAACAATAGTCGTGTAAAACTATATTATGTAATTATTTTCCCAAATTGAAAATTGTGTTCATTTAAAAATGCTATTATAGTATATTTCAATTAATTAGCGAATTAAAACAACATCTGCCAACAATTAGCTAGCAACTCGTTTTTATAAGTCAACATGATTCAAATAAAACGCGATTAATCGACCGCAGTTGAGTTTGAAGTGCATCAATAAAGATATACAGTTAATTACATTGTCATCTAATGAAAAACGTAATGACGTAATGATAATTTGTAACCGTCGTTGAAGATGACAATGACTTTCCTCTCTTTTATACATAGACGTAAAATGGGGTATTACATTTAACATTTAGTAATTGCGTAATATTATATAACTTTGGGGCATTCATTTTTGTCTTTAAATGTGTCACAGCTCATGAGGTTTGAAGAAGTGCAATTTATATGGGTAGAAAATTAGTCAAGTTTGTCATCTAACAACAGAAATTATTAAAAACTAGCCATATGTAGGCTGCAGTTAATAATGGGACGAATAATTTAACGCTAGCTTCGGAAAAAAATTATTATTATGTATGTTACATGAGAAAAAAAATTCAGTTTTTTAGTATAAAAAAATCGTTTGTATGCTTACGAGATGCAAATTTGTAGTAAGTAAGTTCATCATGCATTAAAAAAGAATGCACATACAATGTACCCTTAATGACCCGAATTTATTAAAAATACACAAAATGTTCAGCATTGAAATATTCCCATTTTATGGCACATAAAAAGCAGATAGGAAAAATTAAATCGCTTGGAAGCATTTTCATGAAAAAATAAATAAAATCAGCACCAATGAATTTACAAAACGGGAGGGGTGAGTTGAAAAAGCTCAGTCGGATATATTCGCAAACGCAAACACACCTCAGTTGGTTTTATGTTTATTCGTATACACACTTCATACTGCCGGGCTTAAAGTTTCAGCTGATGAGTACGGTGTAAATTAGTTGAACCATTTGCGTTCCACTCTCAGCAATAAACAAGCCTTTCGGAGGCCATGCACAGCGCATCATTACTTCCGGTGGTGTTCAGTATAAATCCCCTTTGGAATACACAACACATACATACACGAATCAAGCAGCTATAGTTAGGTGTACACTGTGCACTGATCAAAAGCATAAGAATATGCGGTACAACATGGCGCTGGTACAATGCAATAAAAACGGATTCACGGTAACTAACACGTATACAATTATTGGTGAAGGAGAACCGCCCATGGTGTGAACTGTACACACAATGGGCCACAATGATTGCCTACGGATGTGGAATACTGATTGATGTAGTCCATATTTCCATTTTACCAATTGCCTGATATGTAGTATTATGTAACGGTTCTGCTGTACAATTGAAGATTACACCGTTGCAGAAAAACAATGCACTCAATCTGCATGGACTACTTACTCCCTTAAAAATTGTGATTGAAATTTTAAAATTAAGTTAACGGGTTAAATATTTTTTTTTTTAGATTATATTTTTTGGATTAATCTTCCACATATTATAAAAATGTGTTTCTGTACACCGAAACGCGTCCAGAAATACATGTACTTAATATACACCTTTTGCATAAACTCCTCAAAGTTTATACGCAGCCAATATGCATAAACATATGAGAGGTATGAGAGTCCCAAAGACGAATCAATAAATGCAAATGAGTTGAATAAAATTTTACACGCTCCATGGATAATCCCGTCGGATTTCCTTGGCTTCCTCCATGTGCTTGTGCTGTTAGGTACAAAGCTGGGCGGTGTGACACGGTGCGATATTATGGACAAACGACAACCGTATGCTGCCACCATTGGAGAGAAGCTAAAGCTTTGTCAGCTAATGCGACTTAGATTAATTGCTGAAATTGCGCGCACACAACGCAACGTGTGAGTGTCTTTCCCTCTTTCTCTTTCTCTCTCCCCATCGTGGTGTGGGTTGAAATGAGGTGGGTTTTGGATAAAATGGGGTGACATGTTGTTTTCGGACAAATTTATTGGAGCGCGTTGTGTTATGTGTCGCCTTGGAATTGTCAATCTGCAATATTTTACAATTTTCACTTTAACCCGCACTGCAGAGGATATTTATTGCTGTAGAAAACCACATCCCCCCTTTTTCCTTATAATATTATTTAATAATATATTAAATTGTCACAAAAAGAAGTTTCATGTTCCCTGAAACAATAAATGATGTTATTTGAAGCGCATTAATTTAAATACAGCGATGCGAAATAATAACTTCAGTGTTCAACGTCACCACCCTATGAATTACATTAACACCGCGGTCTTATATTTTCAATGATTCTTGTGTTTCTGTCTCTTCATGTTACTTAAATATATACGCGACTTGAATATTACTTGGTTGTGCTTTGCAAAAATATAGTACATTAAGTCCCATCAAACGTGGGGACTATAACAAGTACAGTACACCAGTTCACCCGAATTTAATTCACATCGTTTAGCTGTACATGGATATTGTGTGTGTGCAGACACTTCCATCGCCATGCATACAATTTATATACATAGGAAACTGTTGAAAGAGACAAATGTACTTTCATCCGGAAGTAATTACCCTCAGTCGCAGCACACATTCAAAATCGGAATCGGATGAAAGTATAGAAAACGGTGCGGCATCATCTCCCTTTCCCACCCCCACCCACCCATTTCACACAGTGTGAAACTACTCTACTGTGTGGATATGGCGCATTTGTGCAGAAATTGTGGGGCGAAAGAAGTTCAAAGACACATAAACATTAATTTTTGTGCTAAGCTCCCCAACTTCGTTAAACACCATAAAATATATGTACTCGTTTGGGTATGCATGCCATTCGAGGAATATGCCAACGAGCACCCCGTCATGTCAGCTTGCGTTGTTGTATCCAGTGCGAGCGCGTTTCTTGTGCATATAAGCGCACTTGTTCATCATGGCTCTGGCACATTTAGCGATTTCGCTGCCAAATACTGTATACTAAAATCATCACAGTGGAAGACTCAAAGCGACTTCATCACATTTTGCTTCATTTTTTTTTTTTAGATTATTCGTATACAGTTTTGATTTCATATTTAATATACCTCTCAGCATGGCTGTATAATTGAATCAGAAATTTATTGAAGCGTTCAGACTTCTTTTTTTATTCATTTCAAAAAATGCAAAATGAAATATAAACATTAAGTGATCATAATAGTTACAATCGTGCAGTAGAAAAACAATGTAGAACTTCTGGTGCAGACTGTTCTGCTGGGGGCATGTTTAATTTTGCTTGATTGTTAATTTGTAATTTAAATGCTAATTGCTATTTTATTGCGCTCATAATAATGAGACAATACATTTAACGATTCATGTAACTAACTTTATTATTTTTTATGCTATCGAGGATGTGTCATCAAGTAACCGATTTTGACAATGTCTAATTTGACAGTTTATAGTATTTTTGACAATTGTATTTGACAGTTGAAAATAAAAATTTGTATTTTGAGATTTTATTCACCAAAATATTTTTTAATCAATTTTTCAAATTGTTGTTTTCGTTACTCCCTGTGGGTTCAACAATCTTGCATCTATAAATATCATTAAATGCAAACGCCATGCTGTTTTTAAAAATGGTACGTCACGTGATTTCACCGATATTTAAGCACATTGTACACATTTATTTAGAAGTATCTTATTGTAGTGCTTTTATAGTAAGTTACTTAATACATAATTCTAGCATGAACACAGTACAGTCATTGATTACTGTTGAACTAATAATTACATTCTCTTCAAATTTTAATTCAATTTCTGGCTGAACAACATAATTTTTTCAAGGATGATTATCGCAGTTTTACACTTTGAGTTTGCCGATTTATTTATTCAAGCCATCACGCTCGGATGCATTATCTTTGAGGGGGCATCGGCATGGCAGCGCAGCGCCAGACATATATAGAAACAATTATTATTAGCTACTCACGGTTCTCCAGTTTCACATATGCAGGTTCCCTCAACGCGATGCAACCGCCAGCGTGGCAATTTCATCACTTCTTGCCAATATTAAATTTTTTGACTTGCTTACTAACACTGCTGCAGCTTGTTTTTATTTAATAAAATGTAATACATATACTTTAAGTTTCCCAAGCAATGGTTTCAATGCAGCTTAACTCCATTGTCCCATAAGAAACCAGCTCAACATTACAAAACTTTTAGAAAGCATATTTACCCAAAAATGTAATAAGTTTTCTGCTCGTGTATGTATGTTCAAGGACATGCTCGTACAGTGATGATAAAGGATCAAACTTTATGACTTTGTTCATATCCGTACCAAAATAAAACTAAGTACAAATAAACAGGGAATCTACGATGTGAAATTATGCACCCACCTTATATAGTATATTGTTGTGTAAAATTTGCTGCCAGAGTGTGTTCGGTAGTCTATATTAAAGAACAATTCCCGACTACATCACATCTTCAGACCGTCCCCATGCTGCATAGTGTGCACACATTTCCGGAAACTGAGAACCATAAAGCACTACTTAAAACTTCATCATTTTATTTATGTGGGTTGCATGAAGTTGTGTTATGCTTTTATGTGAATATGTGCTGTGTTTATATTCATGTGGGGGAGGATGAAAAGGTGCCTTAAATATAATATGTCAGAGAAGCCAATATATATTCGGGAAAACATCATGGAAAGTTTTATTGTTCACTTATTTTGCCACCCCACCCACATGTGAGCTTCCTATTGTATTCTTTTTGTTTTATTACGTTTAAGTGCTATTTTACTCCGGAATATATACGTGGGTACTTAACACCATGGCATTAACGTTTTTTCGAGGTGGTGTATTTTTGGGCACATCCCTTTGTGCTCGTATTATGTGTAGATCACAATTTAAATTAAAAAGGGGTGCACGCAACACATTAAAAGTTTTAAGTGTCACATTTTATGGCATAATAAGATTCATTGGAAAATATTTATTATACGACTGAGATTGATGCAAGAATGTATCTTTAGACAATAGGCATTGCGTTAGAATGATGTAGGTAATGTTGAGTGGAACATAAAATATTGAATTGCAATATTTAAATTGACTAGGAGTCGTATTTTTTGTTTGATTTGGGTTGTTCAATCAGAGGTTTTCAAAGGTTTTATAGAACATTTAGAAGTAAGTATATTTAAAATGTGAAGATTAATCCCGAAAAAATCGCGGTTCGTGAAAAAATAGACTAACTCCAAAAATAATTGCGGGAATCGTTTTTTTAGTGTTCGATTAGTAAAAAACACCTCACGAATTTGACCTCCATTAATACTTCCAAAACGAAGGTCTTATAATCACCAAAACGCGATATAATAAACCGCGAGTGAAATTATGGCATGTTTCTAAATTTCTAAGCAACGTGCGATTGCGCAATAATGTTTATTCTACACTTTTAATTTATTTGAAAAAAAAAAAAAAAAAGGGAAACTAAATCTAGAAATCCCTGAATCCACATTTATTAAGCGATTATCTTACAATCGACATAACGCATGTATTTATCAAGATAGATACCTACACTTTTATCCACACCCAACGGTAACCACTTACATATACCGTTTCTTATATGTTTTTAAGCACTTTTCCTGGAATGTGCTCTGAATGTGAATATCACAAATTTACATTTTGTTTTATTGTTGATCGTTCCGTATCCTAGTTGTGTTATATGAAAAAAAAAACCTACGTGTGGCAGACTCCTCAGTCTGTGTGTGCAATATCTGAAAAATGAAAAAATAAAATGAAGCATGATGATGTGCTTAAGGATGTTTAATGGAGTTATCCCGTCTTTTTTATATATAATATATTATACAATTTTCGTTTTTCGTGTTTTTTTTCTCGCACATCCACCCAGCCACCCATTGATATAGTCACAGCTCACAGCTTATGCATAGGCTTACCTTAATCTAGTGTATGTGGGGAAACGTGTGCTTTTATCGTTTGTATATGAAACATGATTGCAGTGTGAAATGCGTCGTCTTTTCATAATGTACATACTTAAATCGCATAAGACTCGAGTTTTGACGTATGTGGATTCAAAACCGCGATATTACTACCGAGACACGATTATGTCAGACAATAATGTGATGATCCATTTAATATGATGTGACATTATTGTTATAGAGACACACACAATCGTGTTTTGTCGAATGGGTTGTACTAATTATAAATGTTATAATTTATGTAAACAGTTAAAATTTGTGTAAATTTTTTACTAAATTTAAACTTCTTTTAGGGGTTAAAAATTTAAATTCAAGATCATAATACAAAATTGAAATTTTTTCCTTGATATTTGTATAAATATTTATAATAGACGCCTTTTTTGTTAACAAACCAATTAATTATTAGGCATTCCAACGAGCAATGAATAACTTTAAATTCATAATTCATAGTTGTCCCTATAGACACGTACAGTTCAATTCATTTGTGCAGCACAAATTGTGACTAGTTGGGGGAGTTTTCCTAAAAGCACATCAATTGCCAATTTACAAATCAATGAAATATGATTTGATGTGTGTGTTGAATTATTAATAATATGAGCAGTCGTGAAAATGTCATTTGAAAATGTGGGTTTAAAATGTCATATAAACGTCGAATAAAAATGTATTTATTTCAATTGGAAAGGTGGAAACATTTTACACAAAGGTCAAAGTTCTTTCATTTTTAAAGCAACTATAAATACTGAAAATATAAGGGCAGAAAAATTATAGCATGGATTCCACAAATTAACGGGTAGACTTGTAAATTTCGCAAAACTGCATAATATTCAAAGTGAACATTTAATTTTAAGTGCACAACTTACAGTAACTGTTTCCGATTAAAATTCTTATTTTTGCATTATATGGAGGCAATGAACAATTTGCATTTCTCTCTCTCTCCCTCTCTGTACACGTGTGCAGCAATACCCTATACATTTAACAATTAACCCACCAGTAACGCTCAAATTACTGCTGCATTTAGTTAGTTAAATATAATTTACAATTTCCACAACCCCCATTCCTCTGCGTGCCCTGAAACCCCAGCGCTACAATATGGCAGCAGCAGAATGTTTGCTGGCCATATGCAGAATTAACGATGCTCTTTTAGCATTTAACGCAGCGGGAATATTTAAAACATGCTACACATTTTGCATTTCTACAAATTTATGTATTTATGTTGGGACGGGTAATAAGTACGCTACGTAGGGCACAAACAAATAAAAACTGCATTAATATGAAACGATGTATGGGGCCAATGTGCAATGTGCATTGCCCACATTTTTTCTGTATGCTCAATGAGTAATTAGCAAAAATAAAAGGGTTGAATTCTTTGCAATTAAAAGCACATTTGGGGATGTCGCTTATGCACACTTGTGCCATAAAATTGTGCATATTTAAAACATTTTCAGGTTAGATAAATAAAATTTGATTTTTGTGTTGTAAAATTTGTAGTCAATTTGATAATAAAAAATAGACTTAAGCTTTATAACTTTAATTACATGATTTTAGTAAGAATAAACTATCACGCATTTTAATGTTTCTTCTTTTTGTGTGCAAAGCAAATAAATTAATGTTTTTTTTTAACACACAATTTCTGATCTTCGTTCCTTTTTGTTTATTTAAATTCAAGCATTTGCAAAGTCAAAACAAAAAGGGGTGCAGGACGATGCCACCGCGCGTGTGTCGCAACAATTCCACCACATGCGGGAAGGAACGCATAAAAATGAAATAATACCATTAACAATCTAGTCAATGTTTGCACAGTTGTGTCGTTATACCTGTGCTCGTAAAACACTTTTACAGGAATGTGTAAAATTGCCGTAAGGGGAGTGGGGTTGTGGAAGCACAGGGCGTTGAGCGCACGTGGTGAGATTTAGGGGCGACTAGCTGTGCATACGGGGTGGGTGAAATTAAAAAAAAGCATACGCGGTACATAAAGTAGGAACATATTAAACGGAATATAACGAATGTGAAAGTCATACATGAATTTATTTCCCAAAGGATTGCGCGCTTTGTATGGTATGCGTACATCTGTAGGGTGTTCAATGTTCATATTACATGTTATGTAACATAAAGGAAATGACGAGAGGTTTTTTTTTTGTTTTTTTTTTTTTTTTGGCAGGAGTGTACATTAAAATTTCATTGGCATACACACTGTACGTACTGCTACACACAAAAGATATTACATAATGTATTGTATTATGCTGGGTACAAAATGTTAGCTAAATGTACACAGACGCAGAATGTATGTATGTCCAACGGAAGTTGGAATTGAATGGGAAATGTGGGGCCAAATAAAATAAACTCTATTACATTATCCATGGCGCCTTGCAATGAATTGCCTTTAATCTTTGTTTCCATCCCCTATGGCCTATATCAATACTGAAACAATGGCCATTTGTTTGGATATAAAAAATTAAATAAAACCACACACTCACCAATATGCGGATAAGTTTTTATAAAAGTTCAGATTGATGGAAAATCAATGAATATACTATTTCTATAATTTTTTTTTAAGGATAAAGCCACCCTTAATTTTTTGTGACATAATTTTTTTTACGTATGGCTTTTTATCGAGTCTCCACAATTATTATTATGAAATATTAAACATATTTTTATTGTTTATTTTTAGTTCTGGGAAATCATTTCCGATGAGCATGGTATCGACCCCAATGGTCATTACCACGGAGATAATCATCTTCAATTAGATCGCATCGATGTGTATTACAACGAAGCGAATGGCGGCAAATATGTGCCACGTGCTGTTCTTGTTGATCTGGAGCCCGGTACCATGGACTCTGTTCGGCAATCACCGTACGGAGCTCTTTTCCGGCCAGACAACTTTGTCTATGGACAGTCTGGAGCTGGTAAGAATAAATTTAAATATTTTTTTTATTAAGCAATGAATTAGATTCAATCGCTCTCATTTTTAGTTTTATAATAAAAAATGTGTGTATTTAAACTTAAAGTAAAAATGAGAAATTAAAAAAAAGTTTCAACAATTTATTATAACGACATTCTGTTCCTTCAGGTAACAATTGGGCTAAAGGTCACTACACAGAAGGCGCTGAATTAGTAGACTCAGTTCTTGATGTGGTCCGTAAGGAAGCTGAGGGATGCGACTGCTTGCAAGGCTTTCAGTTGGCACATTCTCTTGGTGGTGGAACTGGCTCTGGTATGGGTACATTGCTCATCTCAAAGATCCGCGAGGAATACCCAGATCGCATTATGAACACATTCTCAGTAGTGCCATCACCAAAGGTAAGTTTTTTTTTAATATTCGCATTGAATGTTCGCTGTTATGTATTTAACGCTGCTATGTGACATGATTGACATTGAAGCGTGTGCAGAATTGATCAAATAAATCATTTGGACAAGTGCATTTCCTACGTGACACTTAATCCAATTTAAAAACGGCTACTGAAATTAATGTCCAAAAGTGATGAACAATCGACCAAAGGACATCAAAACATTAAACGCCAATTACCCAAAAAATATTTAATTAATCGATTTTAAAAGGTACACTTAATAACTACAAGTAGTGAGTAGTCCCCTGTCGCTGCATCAAATAATTGCAATTCAATTAGTTACATCGTCATCATCAACATCAACTGCATCACAGCACCTTGTTATATTTGTGTATTGCGTTGGGATGTTCATTCATGTTCACAACTCAATTCAGCACTGGCAACATACGACAACACACATTGCTGAACACTGGACCCTGGGGGTGGCGAAAAAATGCAGTGAAAATATTGCACAAAATGAAAATTGTTGAAACAAGAGAAAGAAAAGTTGGAACTGATGGAAAAGGGGGGACATTGAACACAACACATCGCGCACAATAGTTTCCTTTGTTGCAATTGTTTTTCATCTACACGCTCCTTTTGTGGACCATTGAACCAAACGATTTGGCACGAGCAATATCAATTGCGAGCCCACAACACCACCCCTATTCCACACACAACGATGTACATACCGCTGTAGAAAGTGCTCGCCCACACTACTCGCACAGTCATCCTCCACGTCTAATTCAGCGTTCGTTAATATTCTGGCAGCGTCCTTGTGCCCGCTCCATGATACGTACTATGCCAGGACGCTTCATGTTCAATTAAGCTGTTGTTGAAGACAAGTTGTATTAACTTTGTATGTGTTTGTGTTAGTTGTTTTTGTTGTTTCTTCTACATGAGATTTTTTTTATTTTGCCCGTCTTATGATCCGTACTTCCACTATACTGATGGTTTTTACGAGTAGATATTTAATTCAATAACAAAAATGCTATGTAATGAATGCACTAGTTGAATTGTTTTACACTGAAAGTGGCAGGGATTTTGGAAACGTGCCCTTTCACGCTTCCAACTCCATGATATCCCATTTTTATTTGGAGTGGGTTGAGGAACTGTTGATTTCGTTACAGCTCAGCTGCATGCATATTCTCTTGCATTAATAAGCCAACAATGAAGTCAATTTTGCGTTCATGTGTTCAAACTTCATCATTTATAATTATGATCGGGTTAGTTAGTGTCGGAACAATAATAATTATCAATAATGTCTACTGCATTTCAGGCAATTTCCGTCACAACATCCATTAACAATATGCATATTAAATCGTTGAGAAGATGATCTTACCTTCATTCACCCGCAAAGCTGATACATATTGATGGGATTACTTTAATTGAATTTCCGATATTGATGCCGATACTTATCGATACATAAATAGCCGCATATAAATTGCAATTACACCACAACATGATTAGACGTCAAGCTTTAATTTAATTGACAAAGCATTGAGTTTCGAAATCTTATACACATGTTGGAATATATATGGGGCCAACATGTCAATAAATCACACATTGGCATCGCTATAATCTTGATAAATGAAATGTAATACATACAGGCTGTGATGCGTGCTTGCATTTGTCATCCCTTCTTGACTTCTGCCCGGTGGCATGGCAGCGGCCATTGTTTATGACTTACTATACGTCATATGTTTATGCATTTGAGGCTTCAATGTTGTGTATGGATGTGGATGGAAAGCCGGATAACTATAGTCAAAGCAAATGTGCTATCGTAATCCGTTATGTCAAGATATGGGTGGTCGACCTTAAACAACCAAAATTTCATACGGCATGCATCACGCACATCGGGGTGGGTGGGTGCATGGTGGTGTATGGCTGGTGGTATAACGCAGATGGTTATAAAACCGTAATCCGGTATCTCAACTCGAAACTTCAAACCGATAACTTGATTTACCGCAATTGTATGCTCATTGCTCGAGAGCATCGATACAGCCAACCAACCCTCTTTCCTAAAATATTTGCATATGTAGATATTGTGCTTGATGGCTCATGCGACATTGCCTTCATAAATTAAATTGTTTTGTATGTCACATTGTGCGAGTACTCGTTACCTTGGTATGTGCCGAGGTGGGTGGACGGTGTGGAAGAAGAGAGTCAGGAGCGAGCTTACCGTAATTACAACATTTTTGGCATGTATATGGTCTTGAGTATAAGTTAAGATGATTAGTGAGGCTGAATATGATGTCAATAAAGGATTAGTTTGATTGATTTGAATTGATGGGATCTAAAGAATGAAGTTCTATATTTAATCCACAAAAGGCGGCTTCACTTTGCACTTGCATAAGCATGGTTAAATTAAATTCAAAACTATTACTGCCTGCTGACTCCCACAGTGAATTGTAAAATGACTACAATAATTTGAATTAACGTCTGTTCGATTTCACATTAATTATTTTGAATGCTTTAACTTTAAACTCCCGGAATAGCCAAATGTGCAAATCCGTTTATCATGTTTAATTTTTTTTTTTGATTGATTACTTGATTGCGCTTTTGCGAAAATATTTCCATTATCCCGGCAAACATTAATTCACATCGCGATCACACAGAATTATTAACAAGGGTTTAAATTGTTGCGATGTTTTCGTATCCCTCGAAATTATGTGCTCGACGTCATCCACCTAAATCCTCCACTACAATCCCCCGCAAACCAATTCAACGCGGCGTGTATCACTTTTGTGTGCAGGAGCCAGGAAGCACTCTAAACCGTATAATGTGTTGGTATGTGTATACAACGAAGCATCACCATGACACGGCCTCACACAATTAACTTTGGCGCAAGAATTTGCCATACTTATTAATTAACTGAAGTTGAATTATTAATTAAAGTGCCATCAATAAATTTGTGGAAGAGCGGCGTACACGTACCCGCCATCCGTGCCAACCACCATGCTGCTTTATGCCGAGAACGCATTATGTAGAGTGTGAGTGCTTTGGCACATCGTCGTAGATTCACACTGAATCGTAATTGGAATTAATGTCAACCGTCACGTAGCATTTCGGATATTATGTGTTAATTGCAGCGTCCTTCGTCGATTATTCATTATTAGATAATATGTGTTTCTCTTGTGCATCCGTATCATAAATGAATTTGTCTATTTGTGTGCTTTTACAGGTGTCAGATACTGTGGTTGAACCATACAACGCCACCTTGTCGATACATCAGTTGGTGGAGAATACCGATGAGACATTCTGTATTGACAATGAGGCGCTTTACGACATTTGTTTCCGTACGCTTAAGCTTTCGTCACCAACTTATGGCGATCTCAATCATCTTGTTTCCGTAAGTTTTACAATTTTTTTTTATTAATTACTTTTTTTTTCTTTTCCAATGTTTATCCCTCATCCTTTTTTTCGCAAACACCCTAATTGTTATAATTCCCTCAATTATTTGGTCATGCCCAAACCTCAATTAAAAAAAAAAAAAACAAACAAAATTTTCCCTTCCTTAAATTCTTTCCGAATTTCCTTTGAATTCCAAAATCCAAACCATTTATTTAGGTCTCCGATGTTGTACTGGAGCCCTACAATGCTGTTCTAGCTGAAAATTTACTTTTAGAGAACAGTGATGGGACGTACGTCATTGACAATGAATCGCTTTATGAGATTTGTTTCAAGACCTTGAAAATTTCAAGTCCCACATATAATGATTTAAATCATTTGGTGTCAGTAAGTACTGGTAAAATGATAAAATACCCTTTAAGGATGTTTGTTTTATCTAAAGTAATTAATTTCAAATATCAAATTAACGTTAATTAAATTCTTTCTATTAAATTACTAAAACACAAATTTATCACACGCACCAGGTGACAATGTCAGGTGTGACCACATGCCTTCGTTTCCCCGGCCAATTGAACGCCGATCTGCGTAAATTGGCTGTCAACATGGTGCCATTCCCACGTTTGCACTTCTTCATGCCCGGATTCGCCCCACTGACCGCAAAGGGCTCTCAACAGTATCGCGCATTGACAGTGCCCGAGCTCACTCAGCAGATGTTCGACTCAAAGAACATGATGACCGCTTGCGATCCCAGACACGGTCGTTACTTGACAGTTGCCGCCATCTTCCGTGGTAAGAGATTTACATAGATATTTTCTTTCTTTGTGCGTTTATTTACATCCCATAAATATTATTAAGACGAGCAAAAAAAAACTCCTCCAACTACCCCCAATAAATTGAAAAGCATCAATCATTTGCCAACAATATTCGATATTTATACCACAACAATGTGGAACACCCTTGTGCCTTCCTTAAATCGTTTATCGCCTGTTAGGAGTAGAATGAATATCTGGCGCACGTTGTGGGCTATAACGAAAAAAAAGCGACTTGATTTTTCATCGATAATGATGATGATGCGATTGTGTGTATTCATATTCATCTAAGGAGGGTTGGGGAGGGGAGTGATGGAGGGTAGTTGCACGATGACAACAGGCAAATGAGTTTGTATAAAATATTATGGCGCGGTAATTAAGGGAACAAAGCGAGTCAAATTTCCGGTTTGGCGTCTGTGTGTTATGTGGAATGAGATTTGATCCCCAGTTAAGCTGCCATATTTATAAAACATTAACACAATTTTTTTTTATTCGCTGTCCGTATTTTCTTCCTTATAATATAATTTTCACGCCTATACACTTAATTGATTTTGGCGTGTTGTTTTCCCATGGTAGTTTTTTTATTCGTGTTATTGTTTTTGCGCGGAATTCACCCTTAACTCGTTTTCTGCCCGTTCCACAGGAATTTCTTGAAAGCGTAGACGTAGAAGAAGAACCCTTTCTACATTTTCACGTGACTGTAAAATTTATTGAAGATTAATTATATTTTAAGAGGGCAAATTTGGAAAATACGCTTGGGACTGCTGGATGGGGTGGGCACTTTTAACCATAAATAAATATTCTGCATTGAAAAGCGTGGCCCATTCCTTCAGTTGGGCTATGTGGCCATGCTTTATACAGCACAACGTTTTGCGACCTAATTCCACTTAAAATGGCGTGATAAATTGATTGTTAAATGATGAGAAAAGCTTCTGAAGACGTCGAGTTGGAATTTATTTGTCATATACTTTAATTGTTGCAAAATGTTTATGGTATGGCCTCGAGTATGCTACTAGCAGTTGTATCTTTGGCATGACAAGATGTTAGGATGAAGGGGGGTTGGGGAAGATGGCTTTGGAGTTTAATGTCAATATTATTATCTTGTTGTTTATCGATGCGAAGATGATTATGATTATTCAAGTTAGAAATGTGTGTTTATCTTAAGGATATTTGTGACATCTTGTTGTTTGTTTCGATTGAGAATGTCATTTGATTAGTCCTTGAATATTTGTAAATCATTAATTAGAGTTGATTTTGATTTATGTTACATTGTATAAAATATTACTGAACCGATTCGTTTTATTCCTTCTAACTTCAATAGGCGTGATGTCGATGAAGGAAGTCGACACCCAAATGCTCAACGTTCAAAATAAGAACAGCAGTTACTTCGTCGAATGGATTCCCAACAATGTGAAGGTAGCCGTTTGTGATATTGCACCACGTGGTCTCAAGATGTCAGCCACATTCATTGGCAACACAACCGCCATTCAGGAGATTTTCAAGCGTATTTCCGAGCAATTCACAGCCATGTTCCGTCGCAAGGCTTTCTTGCATTGGTACACTGGCGAGGGTATGGACGAGATGGAATTCACTGAGGCCGAGTCCAACATGAACGATTTGGTGTCGGAGTACCAGCAGTACCAAGAGGCGACCGCTGACGATGATGTCGAATTTGACGAAGAGGAAGACCTCCAAAATGAGGAGGAACATGCCGATCAAATCTAGACGACATACATATTTTTTCAACAATAATCGTATGAATATTTAACAACATGAAAAACAAAAAAAAGTCCCCCCCCAACATTATATTAAAAATACTGGTCATAAGTGTCACTGCCGCAATTACACTTAAGAAGAACCAGTGGTTTTTTTTTATTTCCTCGCCCTATCAATTCTTATTTTTATATAAATTAGCTTCAAATGAGATCCAAAGAAGGTCCAAAGTATTCTGAAAATTTCATTATTTTATTCGAAAGTACATTTGCAATAATAACAAAATATAATGTAAAACTGTTTTCGTCTGTGATTGATTTTAAATAAACAATTAACTTGACAATTGAAAACGTTGCTTTTTTTCAATAACCATCCATCCAAATAAATTGGGGTTTCACTCCAACAAAGGAATTAACACATTAATTTAGTTGTTCGTGCTTAATAATTTTTACACATTTTGTTTTGATGGTATCGCCTAATAATAAATTGGAAGGAGAGATTAACATTTTTTAAGAAATATAAAAATGAAACTAAAATATTATTTTTTTATTATTTTATACTTTAATTTTTTTTTTCTTTTTATAATTTTTATTAATATTTAATAATACCACTTGATGAGAATGCGATTTTTTCATTAAATATTATGAAATCGAGGGAATCTATTATTTTAGTTAATTTGAAAGAACGGCGATATATTATATTGCAGATTCAAAAATGAGTTAATTATCAACAGGCAACAGCAACATATATGTTTATTGTAACAACTAAAAGTAATCAAAGAGATTATGTGAGTAGGTTTGCATTTTTTCAGGAAAAACATTTATTTTGTTTTAGTTACGCAGCTCATAAATAGTCGAAAATTTTAACCTAGCCATTTAGAACAGTTTTGACAAAACAGATGGAATAATCGGCAGAATACCAAATTGGTTGGTCCGGAGAAAGAACATCTTTTTTATATTAAGTATTACATTGAAAAGGGAATTAAAAATAAAATGTTTCTGCAAGGAAAACCATAAAATGAGGACTCAACTAAAAACCTATTGATATTAACACTAAGCAATGTAAAGCAGTCAATGTATTGCATCTTGCATCCAATACACGAACATCTTAGAATAGTCAGGAAACTGCATTAGAATATCTGCAAACTGCTCAATATTCAAACCACGAATTACGATTCTGCGTACAGCCAGTTGGAATTTGGACCAACCAACCACGCGAGGGCTTGGATCAGAAACACGACCGAGGTTAACAAGCGCTTCCAATCGTAATGACTAATGGAATTCCGCTGATCTCAAGCACAAAGGAGTTGTTTTAGCATGTTATTGCTAATTTATTTAATAATAATTTATTTAAGAATTAGGGAATTTATCAATTGTTTTTTATGAAATGTTTTAATAAAAACATCCGTGCAAAATCTTGGAAAAATTCAATTTTAAAGTAGTCTCGAAAAAAATAAAAGCAATATTACCCAAAATATGGGAACTATATTTTAATGGCTTGTTGAAACTCTTGGAGTTTCCAAATTTCAGGGATTGTAACACTCTGATGAATTATAATTTGAATTACGCGCTAACTGTACTCAGCGTTTCAAAATTTACTGCTGAATGCTGACAAAATGCACGAAAAAATTTACATATTTCTAAAAACGCCGCAATGCGATTTTCATTCCGAACATATCGCATCGATATTTTTCGTAACTGTTTTGTTTAAAAGCACGTCAGCTGCTGCCTGCTAGCCTGTTCATGTATTGCATTTTGCAAGTGAATACTTTTTTTATTTAAAAGTGTTTCTCAATTCGATTCAAACCCAGCAAGAAAAATGAAGTGAAAAGTGTTGAAGAAATTGGAATTAAAAATAAATAATTCCTCCCGAGTGTCTAAATGTAAACAAATACATTTAAATTTACAGCGAAATTGTCTCGAACAAAACAGTTTTCGTAATTTCCACTTATTTTACTGGGATACAAAAAAATAAATGTAAGAAAATTGAGTTGAAGTATTTTTTCAAAGGCCAAAAGTTGTTGTGCCAAACCAATTATTTATTATTTACATTAACTTTATGTGATGTGTGGCGTTTTGTGTTTATTTTCACCAACAATTTGATAAGTGTATAGTCGTTTGCGGTTTTAAATATAATTAAAAAGCGATAACAAAATAATGTTGATTGCATACATTCCGAAGGTACACAAAGGTGCTGCACTGATAATTTTAATTAGTCACAGACGATAGTAAAACCATAATTGTCGCATAAAAATGTACCACAAAATGACTTGTTAAGCAATAATAATTGCTCTTTTTTGTGCTTTAAATAGATTTTGTCTGTTTATAGTTTTGCTGGGAGACATGACAATGGCTCGAAGTGGGCCACAAATGGGGTACACATACAGTCGCGTCGCAGTGAAATCGAAAGTTAAAATAGTTTGCGTTTATAATTATTAAATGGAAAGAAGTGGAGGTAGCAAACTGAAAAAGTAGAGCCCCAAAGACTATAAAATATAAACACACGATGGAAAGCATTATTGTGCAATGTTATGCAATTGAATTAAGCTCATACAATGGACGTATCGTGCAGAAGCGTTCAAATGCTTTCAAGTTTTAACCACAGGAATTGGCCTTTTAATTTAATCTTTGCTTATTTATTTTATGCTGTGTTCTCTTAGGTGTGACTCCGCGTTCTGACTACACACATTGGTAGTTTTCGTCATTGTTCTTGGCTTTACAATATTTTATTAAAATATGTCATAATCATCTCCTAAAACCTCTTCGATTTGCATAAATTTCATCAGACAACTTATGAATCATAGTTAAACGTTATTGAAATTTATAAATACTGGACAACCCGAACCAATTTTTGGGATAGTCAGGATTTCTCTCGTATTTTTTGAAGTACATTGAAGCCGGTCTTTCCATTGGGTTCTCTTGATATTTATTTGATGAGTTTATTAATAAAAAAATTATATTAAAATAATTCATCTTTGTAACCGACTTGCTTGTCACTTAGTCCAATTCAATTGTAATTAAAACACTATCCACAATGGAATGTTAAGCCGCAACGTCCTTCGATGTCCTTTTGTGCTTCTTCCATACAGACGTGGCACATTCAAAAATGCTTTAATATCAAACTAAACATCTGCGGATGTATTTCCCCCCACACTTATCAACATTTAGTCCACCTCTGATGTCAGTTGTTGTTTACAAACATTCAACAAATTGATCCGTTGCCAAGAAATCCTCAATATTATTATTTTCGTATGCTTTTTATCTTTAGGTAATTCACGTTCAGCAATTTTCCCAAATTTTTTGAGCTTAAATTTATTTAATATAGCTGCGTAGTTTTCAAAGTTAATTAAAAACAGAGAGAGCGTCTTGTCCTTTTCCAAATTGCAATGAACCTAAAATTATTTTTTTGCAAATTACGTTGGACGTTAACCTTAGTTTTATGCGACCTTGAAGTTTCATTGCGGTAAATGTCGCATTGTGCAAATGCTGACCATGCACTTTGAAAAAGTGCATTCTCATTGTGTCATGCACTTGGGAGTCTATTTTAGCTATATCAACATATTAACTGCATTTAAACGATGTACAACGTTTTTAACAATATTTGTATTCTTTTCTTCAGATTGACGCAAAATGACAACATTTTTAAGTCTCTTTGATCCATCCCTATCTGATGAGATAACCAACAATGACGAAGAGGATCTCTACGAAAGCATAACGAGTCGCTTCAAATTTTGCAAACAGCGTGATGACAATCGCAATCCCCTCGAGTCCAAGGAGTATGAACTGCCCGATGAGGATAAACCGCAAGAAAAAATTATAATTGACTTCGATTCGGGTGTCCTGCCTCCGGAGCCTCAACTTGGTAACATCGAATACAAGTTGAAATTGACAAATCCTTCAAAACAACGTTTCGAGCATCTTGTGACACAAATGAAATGGCGTTTACGCGAGGGTCACGGTGAAGCCATCTACGAGATTGGCGTCTCGGACTCTGGTCAACTGCGTGGCCTCACTGAAATGGATATGACCGCCTCTCTGGGCACCCTCAATCAAATGGCACACAAATTGGGCGCATCCACAACGGTGCTACGACGCAAATCGGTGGTTGGCCAACGATCTGTGGCTGAAGTGCTTGTGCGAAAAGTTCCCGATGATCAACATAACATTGAAGTGCGTGTTGCTGTGCTGGGCGGTGCTGATGCTGGTAAATCAACGTTGCTGGGTGTTTTGACACAAGGCGAACTTGACAATGGCAGAGGACGAGCTCGACTAAATATGTTTCGGCATATGCATGAGATTCAATCCGGTCGGACGTCATGCATTTCCCATGAGACTCTTGGATTTGATGCTGATGGCGCGGTCATTAATTACAAGTACAACGAAATGATGACAGCTGAGGAAATCAGCGATCGCTCTAGTAAATTAGTGACATTTATGGATTTGGCTGGACATCGCCGCTACCTGAAGACAACAGTGCTTGCGCTAACTGGATATTCGCCACATCATGCGATGCTTGTGATTGCGGCCGGTGGTGGCGTCAGTGATATGGCTCGAGAGCACTTGGCAATTGTGCGTGCCCTTGATATGCCGTTTTTTATAGTGGTGACAAAAATTGATTTCACCTCCATGGATGCGACACTCAATGACCTGAAGATTGAGTTGACGTCCATAGGATGCCGAAAGGTGCCACTACTTGTCCAAAATGATGACGATGTACTGACGGCCGGTTCTCACCAGTTGTCCGAGCAAATAGTGCCAATATTTTGTATCTCAAATGTTACTGGAAGCGGATTAGATCTTTTGACACGATTCTTGTATGTGCTTTCGCCTGGTATCTCTAATGCAGAAAAAGAGCGTCTGGAACAGGAGTTATGCGAATTTCATGTCGATGAAATATTTAAGGTAGCCGAAGTTGGTCCAGTCGTTGGTGGTCTGCTGGTAAAGGGCGTCCTGACCGAAGTGATGGATATGTGTGTTGGTCCCTTACACGATGGTTCCTTTCATCCACTGCAAGTGCACTCTATACACCGAAACAAGGCTCCTTGTCGTGTAGTGCGTGCCGGACAAAGTGCCTCACTCGCATTCGTCAGTGATCGAGAGTTGCCACCGCTGCGCAGTGGCATGGTAATGCTGGCATCTACAGCACTCGAGAAACCATTTGGTTCTCTGTTTTTCCAGGCTAAAATTTCGGTTCTCTTTCATGCGACCGCTATACACGTGGGCTTCCAAACGACCGTTCACATTGGTAGCATTCGACAGACGGCTGTTATCGAGGGCATCATGGGATGTCACTGCATTGAGACGAACGGCTCAGCGTCAGTGCTGTTTCGGTTTACCCGGCATCCGGAGTATGTGCGCGTTGGAATGCGAGTGCTCTTCCGCGAGGGTTCCAGCAAAGGAATTGGTGTTGTCACTCAAGTGTTTCCGCTCGATCAGCAAGTATGAATGTAAGAGCATTTGTTGACGGACCCGTCTTTGATTGAAGGAATGTTAATAATGTTTTTTTGGTTTTCAAAAATTAGGTATCAATTTTACAGTTTACTCTTTCTGTGATTTTTCTTAAGGTATAATTATTCAATTAGTCTTTGAGAAGGATTGAAATATTGACTAAGCGCTAATTTGTTTAGAATTTGCGATTATTTGCAGCAATGATGTTTGTTTGCTTTTAATTTAAGTAACTGCCATGGGTACTTATATAGACAAGTAAGTGAGAGAATTTTGACTCTTTAAATAAATTGAATTTTAAATCAACAATTTGCAATTTTTATTAAAGTTTTTTTTGTTGAATTTGTTGGACACTATCCTTTGATATGTAAATATTAAAAGAAAATATTATGTTGTTGAGAACCATGTTCCTAATAATAAATATCTACCTTAGAAAGCACTGCAAAATGTTAAGGTATTTAAAAAAGGCCTGAAACCAGACAGAATGAAACAAGTCTAATATTTCGAATTATAAGAAAGGAAATTAATTCATTTTAGAAAAAGCATTTTTTGGCATTGAAAAAATATAATTATAATGTACCTTTTTGGAGAAAACGGTTTTCGATATAATTGGAATATTTTGTACAGTTACTTAAGTATGAAGCCTTGAAAAATCCCAAAATATTGCCAAAATACTACCGTTTTTGCACTAGGGAATCTCGACCGAAATATTTCTGGTGAGATAATTCTTGACCAAATTGGTTGGAAGAGCTCTATTGATTGATAAAAAGCCCTTTGGTTGGAATTTGGAAGGCATTAGAAAACCGGAACCACTTTTCCCTTCAGATTTCAGAACCTTTAAAATTTTGATGTTTCAAAAAATATTGTTCGAACATATTTTTGCTTCACTGTATGTAATATATAAATTATAAATATGCTGTTATCTATAATATTGTTGAAAAATTTGCAATCGCATAAACGTCAAAAGTGTATGGTAAATAATTTTATTTAATTAATTTTTTAAAAGGAAAAAAAAATCTTTTAATATTAATCGTAATTCAGGACAATTATGTACTTAATTTAAAACACATCCTCATATTAAACAGTTACATATACCTTAAATAATCGGAAGGACGTAAAATGCTGTCGTCTATGGTAAAAGAACATCAAGCTAAACAAAATCAACGAAAAGAAGAACAAGGTATGCGATCTATTCCTTGTTATCCCTCTTGTAGGTTATAATTTATCAGCAATCTAAATAACAAACAAAAACCATTTAGAACAAAAACGAAAAGCTGCGGTTGGATCAGCCAATGAATTGACACAGGCTCTTGTAGACCATCTAAATGTTGGGTAAGGAAATCTTCCTTAATCGCGTTTAATAAATTCTCATAAATATGATATTCATTTAGTGTGGCACAAGCCTATCTAAACCAAAAGCGTTTAGACGTTGAAGCCAAACACCTTCATGTGGGTGCAACCAATTTTGCCAAACAAACTCAGCAATGGCTGCATCTTATCGAAGGAATGAGCAGTGCCCTTAAAGTAATATTCCTTGAGGTACAAAAAACTCTGTAGCTAAATTTAAAAGCATTGCTTTATATATTGCAGGAACTGGGAGATGTTGAAAATTGGGCACGCAGCATTGAAACAGACATGCGGGTGGTCACCAATTCCCTGGAGATAGCCTACAAAACATCGCGAGAAAATCCTTCATAGTAACTTAAAACAACACGTACAACAATTTTCGTTACCAAGTGGATTTATTAATTTAAATAAAACAAACAATTACAAGTTCAAAATTATTTTATATATTTACAAACAGTGCAAAATAATGAAATAAAGTGGAGGTTTATCGGTAGCGACTGTCACGAGGTGAATGCGTGCGACTACGACGACGACGTCTTGGACTGCGTGACCGTCTGCGTGTATTCAAATTGGCTTAGCATTAGTAAAAACTAGTGAGCAGTAAAAAAAAAAGTTTTAAAAATTACGTTCTCTTGGATCGATGTTCATGCGAACGAAGTGGCTGCCCTTTGTAGATGCCCGGCGTCGGTGAGTGCGGTCTTTGTGTTATTGAATAATCAACTCGAATACGTCTACCGTCAATGTCCATTCCGCTACAGTTGTCCTTAGCAACACGCGCATCGTCCATTTGCTCAAAATAAACGAAACAGAAACCACGAGATTTTCCAGTCTAGAAGAGGTTTGAAAACAATTAAATGTCGTTATAAACTATGAACGTATGAATAAAAAAATTGTTCCGAAATGCCTTTCTTAACACGCTGCTGTCTGGAATGCGGTTACTCTAATAATTTCGGGGTTTCTGTAGCCTTTTAATAGAAACTGACTTTTTAAGTAAACAAAAATCAATTCAACAACTATGTAAAAGGCTTATTAGGGGAGAAAAGCAACACAAAAACATACCTTAGCGTCATATACTAGTTGAACCTTCTGAATTGGTCCATATTTCCCAAAAATGGATCGCATTTGATCCTCAGTGGTTATCATATTAAGGCCGAAAATTCCAAGGCATCGTCCTTGCAATGGAGGAGCTGACTTTTGGGCCTGCTGCATACACAACAAAAAGATAATATTTAATACGGGGACGCTTTTTAATCAAAAAAAACAAAATACTGACCCTTCCGCGATAATCAGACCTTCCCGGAGAATGGGATGGAGAACGCCGACGCTTGGACCCATACGACCTTTTTTGATATGATGAAAAGTTGAAAGTTACTCAAATGTTTTCACTGTTTTCACAAAATTCATTAATTTAAATCAAGTTCACGCTTCTTTTTCATTTAACTGAAGCAATTTGAAATGCTCATTTTTCACATCCAAAAGAAATGAATGAAATTGTTCATTTTCATGTAAACCGACTTTTTCACAGTCTTCCAACATAAAAGTTGATAACATTTTCAAATTCAAGTAAAGCTGTAAGTTTGCATGTTTTTGGAATGAAGCTTTCTTTACCTAGAGCTGCTGCGTGAATGGCGTCGCCTCCGATGATGCTGCGGCGAACGAGATCGTGAGCGTGATTTTGTGTACCGTATAGGAGGTGTGGGGCGTTGCATACTTTGTTTATTACGACTGCAAAATCACAAAAAAAAAAAACAATGAAAATATGTGATTGTGGGCTAAGAATATTTTTAAACTTACTGTCGGTGGCGGCGATGCCCATCTTGCTCATCGCTATCATAGCCCCTTTCGTTGTAAGTGAAAGAACTGCTTTTCTGAAATTAAATAATATTGACGAAATTAAGAGGTTAGCTTTTTTATTTTTGGCAATCACGTCTTACATTGATGCGGCTCATATTTTTCTCGTTTTTTTAAAGAATTTTTTTTACTATTTTAAAACACTTCTCGCGTGACTGAATTCTAAATTAGAAATGAACCAATTTTCTCAGTCTGATAAAACAAAAACATATTTTAGATTTTGCGAATCACGGCCTGCTTAAAGGAGGCAAACTCTGGGCATCACTGCGACACTTTAAAGGTGAATCCAAACGCAGAGTGAATTTTTATTTTTCTGGATAACAAATCTTTAGTATGCAATTTATTTGAATACAACAAAATATGTTTACTTAATATGTATGATTAACCGTAAAAAATAACACTTCTGCGTTCTTTATGTTTATTGAAAATTTTGGCTCATGGCTATTGAAGTGCACTTTGCAGGACGCAGGTAAATGTAATGGAAACTTCAAAGCTGAAAAGTGCCGCGCGACTGATTCACCAAATTGACTGACGCATGGTAAAAATAGTTTTATATATTTTCGCACACTTTTAATTTTTCGAAATCGCATATATTCGAAAAGTTGTACTGGATACACGTACTAATAGTGTTTTTGTCAAATTTATTGCCTTTGGTTTCCACATATTTTTACGACATGTTGCCTTTGAAAATGAATCACTATTAAATTAATATAGTGGCATTACTAGTGTGCTGATTCCGTTGTAAAGATTATGAGGAAACAAGAAAACCACTTCAGTGTTCAAAAGGAATACAAAATGTGTGTAATGAGGTTGTACTATGGACAGAAGTGTTGAAGTTCAATAACTTCATTTTGTAAGAAAGAGTCCTAAAAACAATTGGGCGAAAAATCCTTGATCCTAAAGTTAATATAAATACCCTGTACATATTGGCCGTGTCTCTTCAATTATATATATAATGTGAAAGTTTCAATCATTAAAATTTTTATATACATATCTACGTCAAATCAAAACTCATAAATACCAAAATGTCGGAAAGACACAAGATTTATTAATATTGTTTTGTGCGTTTTAAATTAGTTCTTAATAATTGAAAGTGTTTTCAGGTTGTTAGTTAGTGTCTAATTACAAATAGTACAGCAAAAAAATGTCGCTCTCGACATTGTTACCCACACCCTCGCACGCCATTTGGGACCGTGAAGATGAACGCGAAATGCTGGCTCGTGGTGCGCCCTCAATGGGTGCCCTTGTCAGTGCCAAAGTAGCTGCGCCACCATACGGCCAACGTAAAGGATGGGTGCCACGCACAGAAGCAGATTTCGGTGATGGTGGTGCATTTCCCGAAATTCCAGTTGCCCAGTATCCACTGGGTATGGGTCAACCTGCCAACATTGGCAAAAAATCAAACGCCATCGCTGTGCAACTAGATCAATCTGGTAACGTTAAGTATGATGCCATCGCCCGCCAAGGACATGCCAAAGACAAAATTGTCTATTCCAGTATCAATCAACTACTGCCGGCCGAGGTGTTGGCTGAGGATGCCGATGAATTGAGACGTCCCGACGAGGAAGCCATCGCTGAGGCAACCGACGCAACCCGACGTGCCCTTGAAAAAATTACTAATCAAAAGATTGCTGCTGCGATGCCGGTGCGTCATGCCGAGAAATCAGCACCAGCGCAATATATTCGATACACCCCGTCGCAACAAGGTGATGCTTTTAATTCGGGCGCGAAACAACGTGTCATCCGCATGGTGGAGGCTCAAGTGGATCCAATGGAGCCACCAAAATTCCGCATCAACAAGAAAATTCCACGCGGACCTCCTAGTCCACCGGCGCCTGTTTTGCACTCACCGTCTCGCAAGGTCACTGTAAAGGAGCAAAAAGAGTGGAAAGTGCCGCCTTGCATTTCCAACTGGAAGAATGCCAAGGGTTACACGATACCGTTGGACAAGCGTTTGGCAGCCGATGGACGTGGTCTGCAGCAAGTGCACATTAATGAAAAATTCGCAAAAATGGCGGAGGCGTTGTACATTGCGGATCGTAAAGCGCGTGAAGCTGTGGAGGCGAGGGCATTGCTCGACAAGAAGTTGGCGCAAAAGGAGAAGGAGAAGAAAGAGGACAAATTGCGTGAGATGGCGCAAAGGGCGCGTGATGAACGTGCTGGCTTGCGAATGCCAGATGAACCGGTGGGTGGGGGTGCCGGTGGTGGTGGTGGAGCGGGTGACACTGGTGTGGCGCAACGAGATGAATTGCGTGCTGAACGACATCGTGAGCGTGTGAGGGATCGCAATTTGTCGCGTGCCGGTCCCGAAAAACGTTCCAAATTGCAACGTGAACGCGAGCGTGACATCTCAGAACAAGTAGCGTTGGGTTTGCCAGCCAAAACCACCACCGGTGGTGAAACAATGTTTGATGCGCGATTGTTCAATACGACGACTGGCATCAGTTCTGGGTATGGCGATGATGAGGGCTACAATGTGTATGACAAACCGTGGCGTGACGCCAACTCACTGGCTAATCATTTGTATCGACCGTCCAAGGAGTTGGATAAGGATAACTATGGCGTGGATTATGATAAGATTGTCAACACGAATCGTTTTGTGCCCGATAAAGAGTTCAAGGGTACTGACAGGAATGGACCGACTGCATCGCGATCTGGCCCCGTTCAGTTTGAAAAGGACAAGGAAGATGATCCGTTCGGTTTGGATCAGTTCTTGAACATGGCGAAAAAGGCACCTAAACGCAAGGATGATGCTGAGAAAGCTGGAGCGTCGGGATATGGACGCGATAAAGATGGTAACAAAGAGCGTGAGAAGGATAATCGTGGCGATAAGAAAAGAAGACGCGATTAATTTCATTACTTCTGTTTATACTTTCAATCTTAATAACAAAACGCTTGTTTGGTATGTCATGAAATAGTTTAAGAATATTATTGTTTTTCGGCTTTCTATTAATTTGTAATCAATAAATATTAAATCTATCAGAACTTTTAAGAATTTATTTTTACACCAGTAATTTCAGGAACCTTGAGTATTCTTGCAAGAAACTTACTATATTTAGATCCTCTCCCAGTTAGATGTCTGCTTTTTGGAAAAATTCCTCCTCAATTTATTCGAAAGTTCTTTAAAGATCTTTTCCTCTTTTTTAAATGTAAGTGAATTAAAAAAAAAAACTTGAGTCGTTGATGGAATGGAACTAAGAGTTCTGTACACATGAAGATTTATTAAACACTATCATACAAAAACACATTTTGTGGAAGATGATTCTTCCAATCCCGCCAAAACCATCGACTGCAAAATCGATTTTAATCTAAAACAATTCAATCCGGTTTTACATTGAACATCCAGCAGGGTGTGATTTTGAACATCTTACATTATATATCTTAATATACACAAATACTTTAAATTTAATCTTCCTTAAATTCGGAAGTCGCCTTTGGCGCCTGGTCAAAGTAAGCTCTGTAAATGTACAGGCCAAGTGCGACGTGAAGTGCAATTATCGCCAACACAGCGGAGTAAATGTTACTGGCAACCGGTGCCATATTTAATATGCCATCAAACAAAAGGGTTTTTGAGCTAAAAAATGTTAGGATCGGTAAGAGGATGATGAGCAGGCAGTATCCGAGGACAACACTGAATGCGGACGAGTCACTTGTCTGTGGAAAATATTAAAATTATTAATTGTTTTGGTGGCGTGGTGGTTTGAACAAACCGGATTTGATACCTTTGTGGGCTTGGAAGCGGTTTTTACTGTTTTTGGTTTACTCATTTTAAATGCTGTTATTTTCTTAAAATGCTTGAATTTATTTAATTTTTATTATTTTATTCCTCCGGGTGAGTCGTCAATGTTTTTTTGCGAGCTTTCTTTTTTTCACGTGAGTTGTTAATGTGTCATTTTATTGCAATGTTATGGTTTATACTTCAATTTTTATAGCAAAAAATGGACTTGTGAATTTTGACTGATATTGTTTTGATTTAAACAATTATAAATATTAAATATTTGATTGTTTAAATCACACACAATTAAAAATAAAATTTAGTTCCAATAAAACGAATTAATTAAAGATTTGTTATTAATTATAAATACGTTTTGATGCAGTTTTGTCCTAATTTGTTTCTTTTTTAAATTTCCGCGCCAATTCATTACAGTCAAAATTTTATAGAATAAAATGACATTAAACGTCAACCGCTCTCTGCAGTTTTCAATTGCGTATATAAATAAAAAGGAATTGTATTAAATAAAAAAGTACGTGTGTTTAATGAAATTTTTTTAAAAATTTGAAGTGAAAAAATACAGCTGTTAAAAATAATAAAAACACATTAACATGAATCGCTTCGATTATGCCGATGCAAAACTCCAACCAAATGAAACATTTGTGAGCAAAGACCGCAACATCAAATTGTACGACGGCGATGAAAAGACTCAATTCGAGGATGGCGAGCTTGTCCTATCAACGCACCGTTTATTCTGGGGACGTCCCGGTGAAATAGCACGCGGCATGAAAACCCTCTGCCTGCAACTGAGTGTGATCGCATCACTGGATGAAGAGGTGGCCAGTTCATTTATATTCGGCAAAAAGAAACGTGTTATCGTTCACATGAAGCCAACGCCCGACTCCGGTGCACGCACTTTCATCAAATTGTCTGGCAAAAATGGCATGGACACTGCTTTTGTGAGCGCGTTAAATGAGACAATTTCGGCCAAAGTGTGGGACGTTCAAGACACCGAAAAGGAGGGGGATTCAGAGCCAATACCACGAATTAAGTTGCGTACTGGAATTGTGGGCATTGAACGGGGATTGCAAGAGAAACAAAAACAAACGGATGAGAATATTAACATTGCGTTTCAGGATTTGCAAAAATTGATGATCATGGCCAAGGATATGGTGGGTATCTCAAAGGCGATCAGCACTCGTATTCGTGAGAGACAGGGTGACATCTCGGAGGACGAAACCGTGAGATTTAAGTCGTATTTGTTGAGTTTGGGTATCGATGATCCGGTGACAAGAAATAGTACTAAAAATGATTCGGATTATGCCACCAAATTGGCAACTCAAGTTTGTGAGATGTTGCTGGATCCAATAAGTGTAAGTTTTTTTTTGAAACAAAAATAACTTCTATTTTATATTATTAAATTAAAAATCATAATTTATTATTAAAAAATATTTTGAAATGAAGGAAGCTGGTGGAATGATGTCAATGGCGGATGCGTATTGCCGTGTGAATCGTGCTCGGGGATTGGAACTTCTTTCGCCTGAGGATTTATTGAATGCCTGCTGCCTTTTGTATGGTCCCATTAAACTTCGGCAATTTCCAAGTGGGGCTATGGTGCTGGAATTGGAGACGCACGACGATAATGTCGTAGCAGAGATGACCTACGAGTTGATTGAGGCATCTGATTCGGTGTCTGTGGAGGAATTGGCGGCTTCGTTGAGTATTTCCATTATTTTGGCGAAGGAGCGGTTGCTGACATGTGAGAGAGCTGGATTGTGTTGTCGAGATGAGTCCATTGAGGGTCTTAGATTTTATCCGAACATGTTCCTCAAAGAGGTTTTATGATCTTTAATGGACTATTAAGTTTTGTATTTATTTATTTAATTAAATTGTGATGAAAAGGATGATGGTCCTTTTTCAAGAAATACAAGGAAGTGCATTGGGGCAACAAATGTTTTAAATTTTTTAAGGACCGTCTGAATTTTTTTTTTTCTGAAAATTGTTACCCAAAAATTTAAAATCATTTTTGTAAATAAAACGAAAAAGTTTAATTTTGTTTGAAACAGTTATTTTGCTTATAATTAATAAAAATAAATGAATTAAACTACAAGTAATTAATATTCAATAAACATATTATATTATTATGTAAATAAACAGTAAAGCTTAACGCAGTTATATATCCTCAACAATAAATCGTTTCCACCCATATGACTAGTATTATTGTCCTTAGAGGTCTAAGTGCTGTTCGGCTATTTAAAAATCATCTTCAGGCTAGTTTAATTGATTAACGAATACAAAATTTAAAAAACAGTACAAAAACTGTGTGATTGACGAAAAAGTAAATGAAACAAAAAATATTAATACACTTTTGACGAATCAATTCACGCACCAAAACGGGATGGGGCGTGAAGGGAAAAGTCGTTAAAAATTAGAAACATTTAAACGTAAAAAATATATGCTCGAAATATATTTGGTTAAATTAAAATGCTATCTCGCTCGGCTCGTTTAAAAATGTTCATTCCACCAATAAAACATTATATGCGGACTCCACTTTAAGTGAATGCGTTTGATAAAGTGCATTCATTGCGGGAGTAAGCGTGCAACAATATTGGCGCCATTTGTATTGCAAGAGGAGGTCCTTTCGTTTCCACGTGCGTTAATGTTATCCTAAAGCGGGTGAAATGTTTGTAATCAATTAGAATTTTGTTTGGACATTTAATACAAATTGATTCCGATGTTAATTTACACACACAATATTCACACTCACAAATTAGCACAGACGTGTTGCAGACAGAAAATTAAGGAGGTGTGTCTTTTGAAGTAGGTTTTAAAGTTCCTGAATTAGCCATTTAAAATAATTAACAAGGAAATCACAATTATTTGTTTATATAATTGATTAAATATTTAAAAATATTAAAATTTATAATGCCTGGGATGAAAAGAGTGCTCGTCGGGATTATAAGTTATCCAGATTGTGATTGTTGGGATTTTGGCACATCGGGATTGAAGGTAGCCAGGATTTTAGGTAGTTGGGATTATCATTTCTGGTATTTTGAGTAGACATTTCTGGTTTTGCAGGACTTGTATTTAATATTGTATATCCAAAAGCACATCAAGAAACAGGAAACATCACAAAAACTGTCTCTGGGTGGCATGACATTAATATAAGTCCTGATTGCTTGCTTATTAATTTATTGTCGTTAGGAATTAAAGAAAGTGCATTATTTAAGAGGGAAACCAAAAAAAGTATTTTAAATTATTTTAGAAATAACCAAGCAGTTTTAAAAATTAGAAGCAATCAAAAGTAATCGGGGAAACATTAAAAGATGAATTAAACCTAAAGGACTAATTTTGTTTTGAAATTATCTGCTGACGAATAAAAGATAACAAAATTCCACCATTTTTTTAAGAATAACTATATGTAATTCAAGAAACAGAAATTTAATTAAAACACAGTGTAGAGTTGATTCCTATAGGAATATATTCATTTCGTTTAACTCGCATTAATTGCTTTTCTTATTTTTTCTCATTAATAATAATTTAATAATAAATCTCAACATATTTTGCTAAAGTCTCAATAAAAATTGACGCTAATAATTAAATATTAATTTGTTTTTAGGCTCTATTAATTTACGAACTCAACAACAGGAGGCATTTTCACGCAACAATGGGCTACTATTATCCGCCAGCTGAAGAACGTATGGCTGATGGTCAATGGCGGGCGATGTAATGCTATTCGGTGGCGGTTGCTGCTTGACTTGGGGCGGCGGTGGGGGACGTCGTTTAACCGGTGGACTAGGCGCCTTTGCTTTCCGACAATTCAACTCGGCCACTGATTTTTTTTTTGCATTTGTTTAAAGAATTTTATCATAAAAGTTGGAGGAATAATTAAGAAAACGAACTTAAATACGACGTCTATAAAACGAACTACGCAAGACCAAAGTAAATTAAATAATGTTGCAATAAAGCAAAAGTACTAAAAATAAACCAAATAATAGACGTCGTGGAACAACGTTGAAAGAAACTGAACTAAATAAGAAATGAGAACAAAATATGCTACAAAATTTAAAAAGGATCAACTATGAACAACTGGAGGAAAAAATGTCATGCACAAAATAACAACGAACGAGAGATTTATTGCGGAATTGTAATTTTTCCTATTTACAACAGCACATCTTTAATCCAGACGCTGATGTGTTAGGAAGGATCGATAAAAGGATCATAAAAAATACATACCACACACACATTCGCAATAAAAGTATAAATGGGCAGGGTTTAATTGTTTAAATTAAACATTAAAAATAGTACACACTCATGCAATTACACAGCTTCTTAAGTCAAAAACGAAAGGCCATTAAAGGTTTCTGAACTTACCATTTGTAATCTTCATATTTCGACTAGGATATGATTTTTGTCCGTTTGTAAACGGCGCTGGTGGCTGAAATTCCGTCACATTGTGAAACTTGTGGAAAAACTTTGCCTCAAGATCGATTGCCATGCGATGAACTTTACTACTGGACACGGCCGGTGATGAAGCATTGGAAGACGATGCACTGCGAATGGATGAGTGACGCTGTGGTGGCACTGGAGGTGGTCCGCCCAGCGTAGCTGCTTGTGCTTGACTGGTGGAATTGGAAGATGTCTACAAAGAAAATGTTTGAGCTTGCAAATTAATAAACAAAATATAAATACAACTCACATTGCTTGCGCTACGCGTAGGAGGCGGGGGTGGTGGACATGTTCGATGTGGCGGCAATGGTGGCGCAATAACTCCATTTGGAATAATTTTACTGCTATCGTTGCTTGTATCGGATTTTGGTGCAGCAGCCACACCACCACCAATGTGATGCTTCAACTGTTCCTTTAGCGAGGAAACATTACCGCCGCTACCAACTGATGTTGGTGATGTGTTGGTGTGGTTTGTCGACGATGACGGCACCGTACTCAGTGGTAGATTGGCTAAATTTGTGTTGGAAATACTGCGAATGGGTGTCGGCGGTGGAGGCGGTTTTATATTTGGTGGCCGTGGCGGTGCAACCGTGGGTCGACTGGGCGCTGAACGTCCACTGCTTATTGACTCTTGTGACTGGAATTGAGGCGGCGGACCACGCATTGTGCCGAAGTGCTGTGTCGCTGGGAATACTGGACCTGTGGTGGATGGTGCCACCGGTGGTGATCGGGGTGATTTCATGCTGTGGTGGCGAGCCACTGTCGGCTTCGTACTGCTGACGCCGTTGTTGTTATTGCTGTTGCCATTTTTGTTGTTGGATGACATCAATTGAATGCCGGGCGGTTTTGGGGCACAATTTGGTTTGCCATGATTGGGCATTTGTTTGGAGGAGGATGAGGTGTCTGATGTTGGGGGATTCACGCTCTTTATTACTGGCAATTGCAAAGGAGGTGGCGACAATGGACCGTTGTCATTTTTCACAGAATTTCCACTGAACAGTGATGATTTGTTGGCGATTGCGCCGCCATTTGAAGCAGTGTTTGCTGACGCATTTTCAGCTACTTGTTGCGTCAATTTGGCTACAATGGATTGGTGACTATTGAATTCAGTTGAGGAGCCTGATGAACTGGCGAATTTCTTTGGCGCTGACTGTTTGCTTGTCACCACAGTGTCAGAAGGAGCCTAATCGGGGCAGTGTGTCTTTACATAAATGCTCAATAATTGAAAAAAATAATGTGCTATATATACCGCATTAAAAGACGCCGGAGGCTGTGGAGGAGGACCCCGATTTAAAGGTTGTGCTTGCGTTAATTGTGGCTTCTTTTGCTTTTTCAGTGTCAGACGATTTTTCAATTCATCACTAAATGAAGTGCCAGTGTTGATTACGCTGGATGCACTTGGATTGCTTTCTGCTTCGCTGGGAGGTGATCTATTTTGGGGTGTGCCTATTTTCCATTCAATAAAATAAACAAATTACTTTTTTTATTTAATTCCTTCAAAAATATATTTACCTCGACTTCCCACTGGCTTTAATTTTGGCATACTCGAGAGACCTTCAAAAATACCACCCAGTTTGGGCCCACCACCACCATTCGAAACGTTTTGCGGTTGTCGAGGTGCCGCAGCATTCGTAGAACTATTTGATGCATTTCCTCCACTGGATGTTACCTATGAATAAGATATTATTATCAAAATAATGGAAAATGTGTAAAAGAATTTAACAACCAACCTTGCCACTAATTGCTGGTCCACTCTTGTCAACGGTGACTGTTTTCTTAAGTTTAGCTCCACCCTGAATGCTTTGTAGTAAGGCCGCTCGTGGATCTCCACCGCTGGGCTTACCGCCTCCCAACTTGAGACCACCAATTGGTGGTGGTGGAGGACCTGGCGGTGGTGGCGGCCCTTGCGGTGGTGGAGGTGGAGGCAGCGCCATTGTATGCTATAATTTCACTGGAATGAATACAAAATAAACACAGTTTAGTGGGAATGTTCGCAACACAATTTTCAATATGAAGTTTACGACAATTACTTTTTCGTTAATTGTGAGAGGGAAGCTTACAATTCAGATAGCGCTGTTTTTTGTCACAGATAAGCAATGAAATATCTGACCCGTTTATCGAATATTATCTTATCAGGTGCGTTATAATATAATTATAATTTAATGTAGGGATTAGAAGTTAGTTGGCTGATTTTGGTTGGGTTGAAAATGTTCTCTGACCATTGTGTAGGGCATTGCATTTTCGTTAGCGAAATATTAAATTATATTTTGAAATAATAAATATTCGCATATTTCGAGGCCTTCCTCATTAAAATTAAATTGAATTTAAAAAAATAATTATACTTTTAATTATTTCCTTATGATTCATGTATTTATTAAAATACTTCAGAGGTTAAAAATGTTGATATCAATTTTTTATTAATTAAATTTAAAATTCATATCATGGTTGAAGCTTTAAAATTTATTACTGCCACCCATTCACAAAGTCTATTAAAATGGCAAGCCATAATCAACAAAACCAAAAAAAAAACAAGCGGATGACCACAATTCAATCAAGCTGACACACACCCAAATTTGAATCAATCAAATTAAGTAAGTATCCACGACAAAATGAATCAATAAACAATTAAGTAGCATTCCTACCAAAAGAAAAAAAACATTTGTTCATCATTCTAATAATCTGTACGCCCACTTTGCATTAACCATAGTTCAATGATCGATGGTTCAACCCTTAAAGAAGATTTACATCCACGGTCTGGTTCGACCTTCAAAATGTCGGATTTACGCGCATCATTAATTTTCTATATGCGGCAATTAATTTGAATCCAAAAGCGCACACCCAAAAGCATATTCCATCCCAATTTAACGGAAAGTGGGTCAACTATGGTTGTGGCACAAAAGGGTGTGCAACAAAAAGCACACTGCCCATTCAACTTCGATCAATAGCAAGCTCGGGCGAAAATCTGCGAAAAATGGACTGCAAAATTGATTTTGTTGTTGTCGCTTTTATTCATTCTTTCCGTTCACAATTTAGAACGGACCCGGAATTTTCTTTAACGCGTTTATTAATAAAACTCACTGTGTGTTTTCATTTGTCGCATTGAATTTTGTGCGAACAATTAAACGCTTTTCATGGGCTTTTAAACACTGGGTGTTAAATAATTTGTGTTGTGGCCTCATGTTACGTTTCTAATTTCCTTTGCATCTTCTGCCTCCACATTTAAAAATATCGTAACAATTCAAAAAGCTATTGTCATCTGTTTAGCATTTTTACGTCATTCTCTTCAATGTATTTCTTCACTTTGTCTTGGCATCGTCGCGCTGTGTGTGGGAGACCTGGAAGTTACTCTGTAACATCTATTTAGCCTTCAAATTCCCATGCAGCTGTCGCCTATAGTTTACTCACTATAAACATTTACATAATATGGACGACTCGGGTTGACATGTTGGGACTGGTCGATTTATTTGATTTAGTTTTTTTTTTGTATGGTTAGATGTTGTTTAGTCTGATCACGGAATTGAAGCTCGAGCACTCGTCACATTTGGATTAGTGTGTGCTTTTTATTTAATCAAATGTATTTGCAATCTAAAATATCATGATCTCACAGACAAAACACTTTGCTAGATTGTTTTCAACAAAACTGTATGAAAAATGTTATCTTTAAAATAATTATTATTAAAGTGGTTAAACCTATTCTTAAAGCTGATAACATTTTTGTGTTCAAAATGATTCATTTACGCCAACCGTTTCTTAAAACCGGAAATTTTTTTAAAACAAATAGAAACAGGGTGGTGGCGAGTAATGACAATGTGCACAAGTGCGCTAAGCCTCAATTGCAAATAATAGATTTGGGTTGAAAAATGCTTTTAAGAGCCTTCCTTCCAATTTTTGCTGATTAATTTTTTTACGAATTAAAGCTAAAGCTATTAAAATATTTAACCTGTTGTAAGTTAAAGCTAATTCTTAAGATTAAGTGCAAATGTTTTTGTGTTTTATATTTCATAATTACATTCACAACCACGCATTTTTAAATCAAAAAATTGGTTCACAATAATTAAAAAATTTAAAATTGGGTCAAAAAAAAACTTTTCATTTTATTTTACAGTTCTGTTTAGTTGTGGCTTAATTACATTTTACATTTACATTATGTGGTTCAATTACTTGCATGTTTTTATATAAGGTTAAAAAATTATTTTGAAATGGGAGGCTACCTCTTAAAGGACTTTTAATTTTTAAATAAATACGAGGGGATTTTTATAATTAGGTAAATTGAAATTATATTTTTATGTTTAAACTTAAGATACTCAATAAAAAATATTTAAAGCAAATTGCAAAAAATCGCAAATGAAAAAGTTATAATCGTTTTAGAAATTTTTTTGAAGCCGCGCTTTTTTTTTATTGTTGTAAGTTAAACGGTTGCATGGTTATAGAAATGCTAGTAACATATTGATGTGTAGTTAACGAGTCATCATGAAGAAATCAGCGCGGAAGTTTGAAATGCGAAAGATAACCTATCATTTTATGTTAACAAAAATATAGCGTTATCAAAATGTTGCATTACTCGTACTTAACGATTGTTTCTTGAAAAGGCTTTAAATTCAGAAACATATTTAAATTACAATAAAATTAAAGCATGATAATAAATAAATTTATAAATTTAATTGCAATTATGCAAAAAAAATTGAGAATCTTAAATGAATCATTAATTAATTGCATAATATTTCAAACAAAGCTACACATTCCACTGCAATATTGCATTAAAAAACAACATAAAATGTGCAAATGTTTAAACAATTATTTAATCGAGACAATTGCTCATTAGTGATTACTCATCGCGTACTTGCATTACGTACGCATGATCAATCTGAATCAAGGTCTATGGAATACAGATTAATTATAATTAAACTAATAAATGCTCTGTGCTGTTATGAGTCATAATTTGCACCGGCGATCCCAGCAAAACTATGAGTAATTCTGGAATAAATTAGTGACCAATATGTTGTGTGATTTTTCGTGCAAATATTGACAATGAATGGAGTGGTAGCGTTGGCCGACACCTCAATGGTATTTAACATGATCATCAGACAACCACATAAATCAAAAAGTATGTGAGCGCTTAGATAACAACAAAATACATAAAGTCACGACTCATGATGAGTGTACTTAAAGACAAACCCTAAATTGTTTAAATGAAACCTATATTGGTTTTTTATGTTGGAAAGTAACATGAATTGTGGTTTACGTTTTCAAAGAGGATTTTAGGTTTTGTGGTATAATATTAATCATCACCAAACAATTGTTATTTATTCTTCTGTCTTTAAATGGCGGAATAATTAAAACCAAAAAAAGTGGGATTTTAAGATTCTCTTAATAGCCGTATATTGAGGCGAACTCATCGAAATTAGGACCCTTGTTTCATTAAGACTTTTTTATGTAATGGAAAATTAAGATGAAGTTAAAAAATAAATTAAATTCATCAACAAAAAAAAACAAGTTTTTTATCCCATTTTTACCTTACTTATTGAACCACCCTCGTATAACTGTAACATTTATTCGGATCGCACAAATGAATTCATTTCTGTTAAGTCAATCATTTTAGTATTTTTAAACCCTAAATAAATTGACTTTCGACAAAAGATAAAATTGGTATTGATGGCCAAAATCGTTAGATCCGTCTTTAAAAATTACTCTAAAAATCGTTCTAAAATTCGTTTCTAAATTGTAAAAGTAAGTGCTTACATCTTTCACAATAAAATGTCACTGCGCGTTGAAATAAGATTTTAATCAAATAAACCGCCTCATACACAGAGTAAACAAACGTAAGACAGTCCATAAACCTTAAAGACTACAGCTCATAAGAAGAAGTCACAACAAACGCAACGCAATATAAATATAAACAACCCTTCAAGTTGGTAATGTAAACCAAAACAGATAAACCGCATGGCGCATTGGAACAAAATGCAGTGACCCATATTCAGCGAGATAGTCGGCATACGCAACATAAGTGAACATTGTAAACATTATTTACATTACCACATGCGCTCAAATGTTAAAATTCTTAATTAACAATTACAAACCACATTAAGTGAAGTGTTGTAGTGTGTAAAATAAAATGGATGCAATCGACATCAATTACATAAATGTTGCAATTTGCACAAAACGATTCAATTGCACAATGCTCATTGCTCAGGTACCACAAACGATTCCTTAACACTGTGCTTGTTTATATTGACCATGACCTAGACAAATCCCTCTGCCCTCAGCACGAGATCATCTCGCAAATACGAGCGCCGTTATTGGGATGAAAATCAATAAATACGCCACCAACCTCCTTGTGCGAGTGCATGCGACGACGCGTACGTCATGCACGCAATGCATTTGTGTAGTTGTAATGAAATGGCATGCCAACGAAGCTTATTATTGTATACCGCAGCTATTAGCTGGCGTGTACAATTATGCACCTTGAGAATTGCATTACATTGAACTGAAACAATTGGCCCAAGCCCCATCGCAATGTGCCACAAAAACGGAGAACTGCCGCGGGAGAGCGCGTTAAATTGTGCACGATTTTAAATTTTAATATGCTGCTTAGCACCCATCAGCAGTAACAGCCACAGCAGCATGCGGCATGACATTGTTAAGTGGAATTTATCATTTGACAACATATAAAAATGATATTCATTGATGCTGAATGATTCATGCGCTTTGTGTTGTTCGTTGTATTGTATTATGCAAATGTTTTTTGACGTTTGTCGCCTATTTTATTATGTGGAAAGGTCAAATACCGTTGTGATGTTGGTGTGAACTTTGGAAAATGATTATTAACGGTTTTTGGTATTTATATGTTTTAATGGAGCAATCCAGTGTACTACCAATTTGCCAAACTAGTTGTGAATGATGCTGGAACTATGTAGCTGATGATCAAAATCAAGGAAACGCATTCAAGGTCAGGTTTCAAACAAAAGGTAAACATTATTTGACATTGTTTTTGTTTCATTTTTCCCTAGCGTGAAATGAAGCATTTATTTAAAGTTTACACAAAACGCGTTGGAAGTTATAACCTCTTCTTTCACATAATATGTCGGTAGCTTTTGACTTTGTTTACTATTTATACTCGGATTCACTGCAATTCGCTGTAGGCAAAAGGGTGTATAGGCCGTAGAAGTGATTACCATATACGTGTTTTGGTTGTACAACGAGTATTTTCTGAAATTTTGTTTAGATTAGCTGGTAGACTATAAATGTAATTGTGATTTTATAGTTCTTATTATTGCACCCTACCATTCGGATCAGGTTTAAATCATCGCAAACTTTTCAAGATCCTTAAGTTCTTAAGTTAAGTGAAATTTTTTTACTCAATTGCTCACATATTATTTAAGGTTTGATTAATCTTTTAATGGTAGATACTAGGTTTCACGCATCGACAATTTGTCTGAAATGAAAAAGTGGTCTATAAAATTCACAAATGACATATTTTAAAGCATGTATCACAAAAACAAAGATAAACGCATATTAGCTGCCAAATATTAAATGTTAAAGTGCATCCCATAGGGAGTTCATGGCAGGAGACGTGCTAATTATAAATGTTTGTCACAGTGTTTCCCAAATGATACTCGGATCCCCTGGATTGAAATGTTCAGCATCCCAATTGTGTGTTTTCTACTTAGCTTCTGACGACATTAACTCGTTCCCATGATAATTTCGTTTGTATTAATAACACTGGCAACTGGCGTGGATATATGGAATGGATACGGTTGGAACGCTTTTTTTTTTTGTTTCTCTCCTTTATGATTGCCATAATAATTTATGTAAGTGAAAATTACACCAGCAGTGGCAGTGTTTTGTCGTCAGCTCACACTGTACATGGTGTGGGTATTTCGTCGCATTTGACGCATATGTTTTCGCATATAAATGCGTTGAATAGTTGCTGCCTGTTGTTTTCTTTTTTGTTTTCTTTCTCGTCTTACCGTCCACAGACTACATAAAAGTTGGTTCATTCAGCTTGCGAGACGCATTCGGCATTGTGAAACAATTATATGGATATGTTAGTTTTTACATACTTAAAAGCTGCCGCAACGATTATTGACTATCTGATTGCCATTTAAGTATAGCAATTGCCCCCATCAACACCCAGATAAACCCTACATGGGGAAAAAAACGGATGACAGCCGTGTCTAGTTATAATAAGTGACGTCACTGTTTATTAATCTGTTTGATGGTGGAAGGTGTTTTTCTTTTTTTGCGCATGAGAATTGACTTTATTTGTGATTTTATTCAATACTAACCGTTTTGTTTGATGATTGGACAGCTGAACGTCACTCAATGGAATTCCAGGAATTACGCGTGACTATACTATTGCCAACTTTCTTGTACAATCCGTACTTAGAGCCTATAATACACTCCGTTAATTATTTCTTCAAATTTTTTTACTGCACAAAAACTCCACACACACTTTATTGCACAAATGTGTGCATGGTTGGGTGTTCGTTTGAGACCCCTTTTTGGTTTATTTTACGATTTAATGTGACACTTAAAACAGTAAATGTGCATGTTCCATTTTTATTAATTTTATCGTTTTCGTTTGCAAAAAAAAAAAAACAAATAAAAAACTCTCAACGCAATCACACGGTGACGGTACACAGAGAATGTCTGCGAACTTTTGTGTTTTGTTTTATAATCTTTTTCACGTCACACATTTTGTTTTCTGGACTCGAGTAAATTTGTACAATGTCTTTTGCGGACTCTTAGGAAAAAACCGTCGTCGCGATAATTGCCTGTATTGCGGGAATCCGCCAACGTCTTCCCATGTACGGTACACAGATGGTGTCCGTTTAGAAAACACTTTTCACATTTATCCCGTTGAGTTAATTGTTCCAGCCACTAGTGCAATGGATTTTTTGTAACTAATTAATCTTCATAATAACGTTTCGTTGCGTTTTTTCTTCTTTTTTGGGGGAAACTTGTAATTTGTAAAATTTCACACAAAACAATACACACTACTTTGGAGTTCGGATATACGCAAACTTAATTTTGATGTGGTAGACATGCATGAATCGTGACAAATGTGCGATGATTTTTGAATGAATATGTCATATATATAAAATGCATGCAATCCGCTCGTGTCAAAAATTTGTGTACCACTGTGCTGAGCTAACGGTATGAGGTCTGAGCAACGGTGCTTCAATTCGCCGGAGCACAACTCTCAACTGTCAAGATTTGATAAACAAAGCTAATGTAAAACTTTAACAAAAATTAACGGTTAAATATAAGCTTTTTTTTCGACGTTGTAAAATGTTTTATTAACACTGCAGCATTATGTTTTAATAGTTATAACTTATACTTAAATGCATTTGGAAGTTTATTGTTTGATTCAAATCAAAAATGAAAACGATTGTTGAAACTCATTCTGAACATTTTTAATTTATATACGACCCCAAGGGCATATATAGGTTTATGCATTCCCACTTTTTTAAATACGTCCGTACTATAGAAATTTTTCTTTGTAAAATATTATAGAAAAAAAAAAGAATGTAATTATAGTTTTTTCGAAGTCAAGGTATTGATAAAATCAGTTTTTCTCAGAAACGGGCCCTACGATTTGTTTCATTTTCACGAGATTTATTATTCAAGGTATTCTCAAAACTGCATTTGTCTGATATCCCTCTAGGACGGCTAGGTGATCCTTTTTACGATGAAGAGGGTGGATAAAGACAAACCAATCTCTCATTTCAATGTCAAAATCGGAAAATTCAATGTCAAATTTTTTATATCAGAAACTTTAAATATTTTTGAAATATTTTTTTCACATTATTATATTAGGATTAAATAAATAAGAAAACTAACTGAACAAGGTCAAAAATTTAAAACTCAAGGCCATGTTTTTATTATAAAATATCTAATTCAAAATCTGTTTGTTTTAAGACACCATGATGTTCTACATTATTGTCAATCTCAAAAAGAACCAATTTAGGACAAAAATCTAGGTTACAATTCAAAACCATATTTCCATATGTCAATAATTTTTTATTTTTAATATCTTTTAAACATTTTCAACGAACTTCCGGAGTCTTTACACAAGGCAAAGGTATCCGTTTTAGAGTGATTTTTCGTCTTAATGTTAATATACGTGGATGATTAAAAGAACTTTTTTTTTTGCAGTCCTCAGAGAACGTATGGAAATGTTGTAATTCTCTTTAGGAAATTATTGCTCGGAACTCGGAAACAACTCATTCATATTATTTCTTATTAATTAGATTATCGAGTCTGTTGTAAATAATGTATGAGTTATGATTGCCATTAATTGAATTATAAATGCCACTTCAAATTAATAATGAACGAATAATGAGGTATTAACAATCCATATTTAAAATCAATCAGTTATTAGCAGATAACGGCCCATCAAATTAATTTTGTATCGAATTCAACATTACAATTAGCGCAAAGCTGTATAGGAAGTTCACAATATTATAAACGCGCCACTGCACTGTTTAAATGACTCCAGCAAACATCTACCAAGTGCTGCAACCAATTTATTTTTATTTAAAAATGTTCGGCCTGGCGCCTTTTAATTTCAACAAAAATGGTGCAACGAACGGTCCCCTATTGCGGCACATTATTATAGTCGTTATACGAATTGTGTGCACATTTTATGGGACGCTGTACTTTAAACAATTGACCAACATTTATGGATTAGCCATATCGAATTTATTGTTTTACGGATTAGCTTTATCGGTGATATCTGCAGTGATATTGGTGAAGATCATCATGATAACGACCATGATTTATCGCCAGAAAATAATCCAAATTTATCAAAATATTGATGACATTGATAAAATGATTCAATCAATTGGTGGAGAAATTCCTTACCAAAAGCACTACAGGAAAATTAAACAATTCATTACCGTTGTGACTACTTACCTAATGTTGCAGCAGATAATAACGATTTGGTACACGTATGTTAAGGGCGATGCATCGTTCATCACTTTGGTTGCCATGTTCAGTTACTGGGCCGATCAGTGTGGTCTTACGCTGTACATCGTTATTTTGTATGCCACTGTTTTAAGTATTACTGCAAGATTTCAGCTTCTAAACAACTGCATAAAGTGAGTGAAATTATAGCTTTCATATTTTTGATATCAAAAATAATTCATTTAGTTTCAATTGCTTTTAGAACAGTTTTTCTTAAAAATGACATTAAAAAGGATCCGTTATTGCGCCTCGTTGCATTAGAAAATGCTTTAAAAATCATGACCAATATACACGATAAGTTAATGGAAACCATTTCACTTGTCAACTTCTGTTATTCTCCACATGTAAGTTATAACATTAAGTTAACGGTTTAATTTTTTAAAACAATTATTTTTACAGTTGGTTATAATGTTATGTTCCTGTCTTGTGTACAATATTATCGTCACATTTTTCTTGTACAAACTATTGATGAGTGATGGACTAAACCTTGTTGTATTAATACAAGTGATATCTGTATGTAAAATCAAAGCATTTTTATGGTCATTTATAGAAAATGTTTAAAATGTTACAGTTGAATTTATATTATGTCATTTTTAACACCTGCGTTGTTCAAATAAGCAGCCGAATGGCAAATGAGGTAACATTTTTGTACATTGATTTTTTTTTTAAACACATTCAACCTAATTATTTTTAAGGCTAAACACACAGGGTCGTGGATCCACAAAGTTGCAAACAATATAAACAATGACACATTATTGTTAAAGGTAAATTAAGTACAATAAGTTAAAACACATTTTTTTCATGTTTTAAATTATTCACTTTTTCAAAATTTCAGTTATATGCATTCTCTCAACAAATGCTGTGTCAAAGTCCTGTTATATCGTGTGGAATTTTTCAATTTGACTGGTCGTTAGCATTTACTGTAAATTTATCCATTAAATTCATAATTTTAATTGAAATTTACTATACATTTTTAAACATAATTTCAGTTCATTGGCTCCACTGCGACTTATCTCATTTTTTTAATTCAAGTTGACTTAAATTCTAATAAGATGTAAATATAGTAGTAAAGTAGTAAAAATTATTGTGTAACAAGCTATAGTATTTTATTGAACAAAGTGTGCAATTTAAGTTAAGTTGTCTTAAAAAATCAAAACACATTGAACAACCAAAAATTCTATAAAAAAACTGTAATAAATAATTTTATTAATATTATTCCAGAGTTGAAATACAATTTAAAGATAATTCATCCCAAAAATTTCTCCAGCATATGACTAGGATCAAACATTTGGCTAAACATTCCCAACAATGACTTCTGGCAATCTTCAAAAACACGATCACATGGTTCCCCAGATTTTCCAGCTTTCTCCGCCTGTAAATACTCATTATCCGTGTGGTGTGAGAGTGGATCATTTGAAGTCGAAGGTCTGAAATTGTATAAAAAATTGTTTATTATTTAATTTTTTAAATTTTTCTTTGCCTTACGTCATTAAAATATGAATTAAATCTCCCATGATGCCATTTTCCATTGCGAACGGAGTGTGTGCTGATTCACAGATCGCCCGCAGTAAACATGGTCGTCCAGTAAGGCCGTGGCTGTAAAAATGATACACAAAAAAAATGAAATGACTGTAAACAATAAAACAAAAATATTCGCACCGTTCCGCCATTTGTTCAATCCCCTTGTAAACAATCCAACGCGACAACTGAGTGTCATCATGATCTTGATCGGGCCACAGCTCCGGTTTATTCTCCTCATCGTCACTATTATAGTCATTTTCATCATCCCCACGATTCTCAGCATCTGCGCCAGCAATGGGACCAGCATTGACTTCAACAGCTTCGCTCTCGTATTGCTCATTTGTGGCATAAGTTCGCATGTCATCGTCCGATGGCAATTGCACAGCTTTGTCTAACTCACGACGCCTTCGTCCCAATACACTGGGTGCTTGCGGCCACGGGAAATCCTCTGACCGCAAGTATGAGGCATTGTCAGGCAGAAAGAATTGGGCTTTGAAGACATAGCCGATTGTCATAGCCTCAAATGGTAGATCGGCGACGGGAACACCAATACCATAAATGAACTATTGAAAATGCGAAATACAGTACATTTTAAATGGAATTTTGAATTTAACTCAATTATATGGTGACTTACCGATACACGTGTGGGTGAAGTTGGTGGGAAAATTAGAAATCTCTTAGAGCGATCCAAATTCTTACCTACTGATGCACTTTGAATTGAAATCACTGCCACAGTCAGTATCAACAAAATACCTTGAATCAGAGGGAATGATGGTCGACGTAAGGTCTTCATGGTTTTCTCCGTTTCCACTCACAAGTTTTTAGCTTCTTCACTTTTGAGATCGAAATAAAATAAGATCACTCTGTGCTCCTCTGCGAATGTTTACTTTACGTGTGCGCGTTTACAGAATGAAAGATCCACAATAACATGCACAGGTTGAAAATGATTCCAGTCTCTGGAGTTTCTGCTTTTTTCTTGATTTGCGCTATAAGAAATGGTTCATTAATTAGCATTAGGGTGAGAAGAATTCTGTCGTTTACCGTTATTTCGTTCGATTTCGATGCTGAATGGTGAGACGTTAAAGTTATGTGGATGTAATGCGTCTGCAGATTGCGTGTTAAATATTAAATTGTGTCACAACATGGGATGGAACTGGATTTTTTAAGCTTCGTTCTATAAATTATTAAAGTAATAAAAATTATGTTTATGAGCTGACGGTATCAATTTTCCACGGTGGCTTAAATTTTTTACAGAAAACTACAATACACAATATTTAAAATTTTCAAAAGATGCTCTATTCTTCTTTTTACTTTATGAATTACCAAAAAAAAGTATGTACTCAAGAAAAGAGTAGGAGACCCAAGTAGGTACCACCTCCCAATTTCAAATGCATGTACATTTCTCACATACTTTCGTATCTTTTAAAATACTTAGAATGAACCTTCTACAACATAACAAGATCTATTAGTTACCCACTAAGTACGTACTCACTTAAAATGTACTAAACGATTACATATTACGAGGTTTATGTTTATTTAATTCATTAAATCCGAAAAATTGTATTAAGCTATAGCGCCTTAGCTTGAGTACTATCAAATTTAATTCTCATTTAATCTTGGACAGAGGTGCATTGTAATCTCTTTTAATTCAATGAAAGAAGTTAGAAATTCTACATTTGTAAAAATTTGGGTTAATTAAAAAGAATTTGTGATTTATTTTTAAAACACTATTGGAGTTTTAATTATTATTACTGGTTTATTCATTAAAAATTTATAATCCATAATTTGTGAAGATATTAAAAGTTGAGGACATTCAGGTAAGTCACTCTTATATATTTTTTTTATTTTTCTATTCATTTATCAGATCGTTACAATACATAATTCAAATTATGTTGAAACTTTCACAATGTTACAAAATAAAATTTATATTTAAACGAATTTAGCGCTTAATATTATGTATTGTAATTTAAGCGATTACGCATTGTTACAAAATTTATTACAAAAATTAAAATAAATAATTTCATATTTTTTAAAAACCGACATAGTTTTAAATTTAACAAATAAAAAGTGACATCTTATAAATACGTTTAATATTTATAGATTGTGTGAGAAAGTAATTAGTTCATCAACGCAATTTTAAGTTCTATAATAAAGTGAAAAAATTATGAATTAAAATATTGGTTAAAATTACTCGTTTTGAAAGCGCGATTCAGACAACTACCGCGTTAAAGTCAATTCGTTGTAAAAAAAAAAACTTTCGCTATTAAAATTTTGGCATATTAAACTCAAAGTCCTAAAACTATTAGTGATTAATTAATTAATCAGGTTTTAAAATCATTCATCGCTTTGCTGGGCTCCACGAAATAGACCACAAAGCTGCGTGTTCAAGCGACGACCAACACATTTGCAGTTTATAAAAATTAGAGTTCATTAGGGGATCAGAAAATTATGTAGCAAATCAATCAACTTCGTGCGTTGTCGTGCGTTTCTATAACAGAATTCTGATTTTCTCAGTCAGCATAAGAACAAAACTGCAGCCGCGAGTTCAGTTTAATTCCAGCAATAATTGACTGATGTCGAGTGTCATTTTTGTTACCAGAGTGCCGTGTTAGTTTAACGTTTTCTTAAAATGCGATTGTGTTCATTCCTTTTTGCGACCATATTATGTTGCATGAGCAAATTTCAATCGACATCCAGCACATATTTGCCCATACTTTGGCCGCAAAATGGTGAATGGGGTGTGAGTTTATTTTAATATGTTTCATTTAACCTAATTTTCATTGCACTTTAATTTACCACAAAAATTAAGTTTTTTAAATTGTCTTAATAAAATGTCATCTCAGTTTTTCGTGGCAATTGCAATCCCATTAGATTTGCCGCACCGAAGTGTTTTTGTGTCGTATAATTTTGAGGCGAATTATTATCTTCTCTACAATGCAACCACCATCATTCCGGGTCCACTGACAAGGGTTGGTATAAACAAAAAAAAAAAAAAATTTGTCTTATAAATTATTACCTCTTTAACCACTCAGCTTGGAATTCAAAGAGACTTCCCACAAGATGCAAAGACAGTTGGTACAAACAGTACACAAATCAGCACTAAATCAAAAGTCACCGAAAATGAAGTGGATTCAAATGTTAAAAGTAAGCAGCCAAAGAAAACACCCCGCAAAAAAGTTGTTGCCAAGAAAGTTGATCAGACCAAAAATGATAATAAAAGAGATTTGAATGAAGAGCTGCAGTCTCACAGGAAAGTCGTGCGAATGACTAAAACACCATTTGTCACTCGAAAAGGTTTCTACAAAATTCTTCGTACTCACATGACCAAGTAAGTGTATTTTAAAAGTTAAAAAAAAACACAAATAAAATAAAACCAAAATAAGGGCTGGTTATAATGGACGCAACTGCCTCCTCCGCATGATATGTGAATCAGCAGCAGATCCATTGGGATTGCACAATGGAATTTTTGGCGACATCATTCACATTGTATTAACGTAAGTAGTGGTAATAATTTAAATTGAATGGAAAACGTTTAAATAAAATTTTCCCCCTCTATAAAGTCCTTCGTCGTCAAAAGATGAGAAACTTCACAAGGACTATTACATTGCGGAAAGCATGGGAGCGCATGACGATTGTTCAACGTATGAGAAAATGTGTCCGGAAAGTGTGTTGGACCTCATAACTCAAGTCACAGAAGATTTTATGCAATAAATACAAATTTAATTTAACTCTTAATTATTAAACAACACGTTTTTGGATAATCTGCCCCAGACAAGTTTAACGTTTATTTTAAGTATATTCATTTCTGGAACATACTGGAACTTCTTGGATTCTGGAAATGTGGACCTGCTAATTACGTTGTCAGTTGTGTGAATTTTATAGGTTTTTCAGAATTTGGATTCAAATTATCTCTCTTACTACTTTTTCTATAATTAAAATATTCATTCATTTATTTATTTTTAGAACAATATTTATTCTTTATTTATAAATAAATGTAATCTCATCAAAATATAACATAGGGTTTAAAATGATTCATAATTTTTTAATAATTATTATTGGTTTACTTTAACATTGGCAGAAATTGCAATTTCAAATTAGAATGTATACTGATTTAAGTCAATGATCCTTAATTTCATTAAATAGCTTTCTTATTTACTTTACGATAAATTTTATTATATTGCACCTCCTTCTTATAATCTCCGTGTAAAACTACCAGAACTTAATTTCTACGAAATGTTTTTCTTTATTCTCAAAATTTGTCAATTGAATTTTTACGATATGCATTCATTTCAAACATAAAATATTTTTAAAAACAAGAAATAAAAATAACTACAATAATATATTTAATCAATCATCTCTCTTCTCCAATTCATTGGAGGCCAAGTTACAGTCATCTGACTGAAAGATCTCCGCCGAGACAATATCGAATTCATACGAATCGAAAAAGTTCGTAGTATTAGCTACCAGCTCCATGTTGGCACCCAAGCAGATTCCCTGGTAGAAATCGTCATCAATATACAAGTCCTCGGTGGATCTGCCATCTGGAAAGGTAGTCAAACCTTGACTTCGCTTGAGGGCGCCACAACTACCTTCGGTTGAGGTATTTGAAACAGATTCCAAGGCTAAAACATAAAGACATAATTAGCAATGTTGCAAACAACAAAAATTCTTCCTTCGTATATTTTTTCGTTCTATAACTCACCAATTCCCATTTCATCCGGTCTCATACGTGTACCGCATTTGCAGCAAACATAGCGAATAATTTTGGAGCCTTCCGTTCCTGTGGATGATTGCCGCCTCGACAAACCCTCCGACGTGCCAACTTCACTGCCACACACATTCGCCGATGACAACTGCTTCGTCAAGCGATCAGCCAACAAAGCGCCTGCCTGATTGAATGTCTTTAAAATTTCACTGCCACATACTGAATGGCGCACATGATTCTCACCCGCTATCATGTCGACTCTGCGTTTCGGGTCAATGCCAATGTCAGATGCCCGGCGACTTACTTTGCGCATGTTCAATGTGACTCGGGTGGTAAGTTTTTTCTTTCGGGCAGACGCCACAGTCGGTATCACCGGCTCAATGCCATTTGCTGGCGTTTTAATTTCAATTGTCTCTGTGGTAACTGTGTGAGTTTCTTGAGTAACGCTTGAACTAGCGACTGGTGTTTCGTGTTCAAATGCTTCTACTGGCATTGGAGATGACACGTGATCCCATTCTGGTTGAGAAATGTGTTCAACTTGTACTGGTATGTGTGAAGTTGTATCATAATGCTGATTTTTTTGAATTTTTGAAATGGTTCTCCTAGGTGAAGGTGGAGACAGTTGAACTTCTAAACGTGAAACTGCAGGCGAACGAGCAGATAAATCCCTGGGGTTTACTGGTGATGGCTCAACATTATTTACTTTATCATCGAGAAGTTTATTTTCAATTTTCTGAAGAGATACATTTTGTAGGCTTGTCTCAAATTTTTGAACAGTATCCTTTACTGTTTCGTGACGAGATATTATTGGGCTGGTATCTTCTTTGGATAAACTTTTATTTAATCCGCAACGCTCCATTTCACGCTTCCATAACATCGTTTCAAATACTTCGTCTTTCTGACGGCTCAAAGGACTTTCTCGTATTTTCGCAAAGACCTCACTCAAAATGGAAGAAGTGTTGTTGGAATTAGGCAAATGTTGCTCACCACTTGTCGATTCGGTTAAGCTTGCGTCAATTTTTCTAGCTAAATTCATTGGTATGGAGCGACGTGGTGGCTTTGGTATTGGCGTTATCTCACCTGAACTATTGGCGAGTAAACTATACGACGTTGTGGATTTGGGGGTCTCTTCCCTCTAAAAAATATATTAAATTTAAAATAATTACAATTTAACTTATTTATTTTACTTACCACAAGATCAAGTGAAATTTGCTGCCCTATGGCGGGCGTGATGCTTTCGAAATGACCAGTTGAGAAACATTTGCTGATATCTGCCGACAGTTCGCATATTTGTGTAATTGTTTGACTCGAAAAGAAGCCATTGTCCCTTTCAGAATAGCTGCGATTCTCTGTCACTTCAGTAGACTTTTTCCTCAACATTGGCGAACGCGGAGAGAAACCCACACTGCCTGGAGAGTCTAAACTGTTGAAAAATTTAACACGTGAAGATATCGACATATCAAGGCCAGACTCCACATCTGCAGGCAATGGAGTTATGTGATCTTTGGTAATTTTATTCTCATTTGTATCTTCTTTGGGTGAAATAGATTTGTTGTGGATTATTTTGATGCTGACATTGAGTTGTTTGTTTTGAACTGGTGAGTTGTGATTGGATGATTGGGGTAATGGAATTGAAACGACTTCATCATCAGTATCGATAATTCCTTTGCGGCGAGATTGATTGGACGTCAAAGATCCAGGCGTTGCATATTTTTTGCGATGTTCACTAAGTGCTGTTGGATCCAATTTTTTGTTTGATAACCAAGCATTTTTTCGGATTTTATTACGACGAGCTATTGGAGTGTCGGGTAATGAGTAGTCACCGAACGAAAACCGGTACGAAGTCGGGCATGAACCTGCCACTGCTTTGTTAGGAATCTTTCTGATTACTGTCGCAGGGGATGTTTCTTGATGATGAATCGATTTTAACGACTCACAGCGAGGAAATTCCACTGCTTTTTTGTTGTCAATTATGGACAAAGTAACGGTTTCAGTTGTTGGAAGAACTAACTCGCGTATAGAAAAGTGTTCAACATTATCGAGGTCAATTCGACTATATTGGATTTCATCGAGAAAATCTTCCTTGCTATGTGTAATATTATCTGCGATTGCATCAAGTTCACCATTGATGCGTGCATATTGATCATTGAGCACGGGACGACTTTCGTTCGGAAATAAATCCTTAATGGCACGACCATCACCACGTTGTTGCTTTGGCTTCAATTTCATGGTACTGGTACGTTCGTAGTTCAATTCAGTATTTTTCGGTGACAAAAATTCATCAAATTCTAAAATACTTTCCGATTTTTTCACAACATTTTGTTCAGAAGAACTATTAATATTTTTGCACACTACTTTTTGGTGCAGGCTTCCTTTAGCATCGCATGCATTTTTTCCACCATTTTTGCTAAGGACTTTTTTCTCACTTATCCTAGAGTTCAATTGGCTGTTCACTTTGTTGTTGGACGCCTCGAATAGTTTACTTTGGTCAGCCGAGTCTGTGTCACTGCCCGATATTATTGTGCGCTTATGCGGCGCATCCTGCACTCTTGCAATCACCGATGTTGGCCGTAAATCTGATTTGATATCATCCAACAATGAAACGAAATGCTGAATGGTCAGTATTCTCTTATTAGCACTTATCTCCAGGCCATATTCAAAGAATTTCACAAAATTTTCACAGCGTTCGCGCTCAAATATTGGCAATGTCGCGTGCCGCATCTCGTACAACTTTTCCAGCTCATCTGCGCTGTAAACCACGAACGGCACACAATTGTTGAGAATCTCCCACAGCAACAGTGTTATCGAATAAACATCGGTGCTTTTGGTGGGAAACACAAACGGATCCGAGCTGATAAGCATCTCGGGCGCCTGGTAGTAGTGGAGTGCAAACTTTCGTCGATAGTCAATACTGTATGGTAAGTACTTGGCGGGAAGGCTGGTGCATGTGGTGTCATCCCCATCACAATTATCCTTATGGTTATTGTGACTGTCGTTTTGTTGGTCGTTAAGCATTTTCAAGTGCTGTGGCGTTTTTGACATTTTGCGATATTGCTCGGCGATGTGTTTGCCGCGACCCCGATTGAGGAGTCGCTTCACGGCGCCACCTTCCCACCTATTGGAGGGCGAGGTGGTGTGCGATGCAGCAATGAGGTCGGCATATGCGGTGTGGATTTCCTTGTATATTGTTGTAGAGATGTCTGTAGCTAATTCAAAGGAAGCTAGCTTGGCCCGTTTGGGGTAGTTTTTCATAAGAATTGCGTGACTGGAAATGTTGGAGTGAATGTATCCACTCTCTTGAAGGTAAAGGACAGCCGATGATATTTGCTCAATGATTGTAATGCATTCGTGAGGGGTGAGTGATTTATCCTAATTATCAGAAATTATGGATTAAATCAATTATATAAAAAGGTGAATTGAAAAATGCTTACAATCTGATGAAGGTAGTAGTTGAGGGTGTAATCGACTGGTTCCATGACAAGCGAAATGTGCTTCTCAGTTTTGTCGTAACAAACAGCCATAAGGGTCATGACGTCAGCATGGCGTATTCGGCTGCAATGGGAAAACCAAAATTTGGATAAACTTTTTATAAAGGGGTTTAAATAAACAACTTACTTTAGCAATTCAAAGTCTCTTTTTATTGCTTCGGAAGCTAATTGCGTTTTCTTATCATTTGTAACGGTGTACCGTCTCACGCTGACATCATTGCTTCGAAAACTTCCAGATGATAAGTCTAATGGGGATGGATTGGTGCTCCGTAATACACCTGAACGATGTTGGATTTCATTTGGCCAGCATATGACTGGGTTTGATTTTTTTTTCGCCTAAAAATGCATATCTTTACATAATGATCACTTCACTAAATTATTGATGAATACTTACACTCTGGCTAGTCTTCGAGAGATCTAACAAATAATTTGAATTAGACAGATTCCTACTCCATTTCTCCAGGGAATCAAGTTCCTGAAACATTTTAGTACCATCCGCTTCAACATGATTAATAGCCTCATCGCTGGCAACCACACTCTGCTGTGAATTCTCTAATTTTGCGGCCGTATTATTCGACACATCCAAATCAGTCACCTGGGTCTTATCATTGCGCATTTTCATGTACGTGTACAAAGGGTCAATGGTATTGCGCATATCACCATACTTTTCGTTTAAAAAATGAAACTTCTCGCGAATGGTCTCCTCGCAATTACGCAAATCAGCCAAATACTCATCAGTCTTATTCACCATGTTGCTGTCCATCTGATTTACCACGTGATCAATTGGAAATTCATCCTCCTGCTCGCTGTATGGCAATGCATACTCCACAATGTCACCGTGCTTGTTGACCACCGTTTGGTACGGTGGTGAGTAGCGCCTTACGGCTGGCCGATAGATAGGTTGAACCTTGGTGCGCAAATGGCCACCACTGCTAACGCTTTTGTTCATCTTTTTATTGGATAGAAAATTGTTGTCAGACGGTGTCTCATATTTGTGATAGGAGGTGTCGCGTGGCAACTCATTGTTCTTGGTTTTAATTGACTTGCGTTCAGGCTTTTGTGGTGGATCCATTGAAAGGCGATGGTGCGGCTGTTGCTTCTGCTCAATCTTAAACGGTGAGGCACTCTTGCGAGGTGAAGACTTCATTGTATGGGTTTTCTTTGGTGTTGCATACAGTTGGTGTCCACGTAAATCAACACTTGTTGGTGCCGCGTCTGGATACGGTTGCGACGATTCACGTTGATAGAAAACTGACGGTGAGCATCCATCACCTCTACCTGGGGCCATATTTTTGTTATTATAAGCAGACGTATTATTGCCGTGATATTGCTCAAATTTGGCGATGTCATTCTCGTAAATGATTTTGTTGCTACCGCTGTAATCGTTGCGCTTTGATTTCACCGATCGTATAGCATTGGTGGGAATGAATAGCGGTCTAGCGGGAATTACAGCGGGTAGTGAGTATCCATCTCTGTTCATAATGTGACGATTGTTGCTCTGCATGTAAATGCCAGAGCACTCATCGGAGCTGCTCATGCCATCGAAATCGCAAGGCTGCTGTGACGGTTGATGCTCGTTCATATAGTGCGGATCATCACTGTAAATGTTCTCACCCAAATCGGATGTGCCTTCGGAATTGAGAATTTGCGGATCAGTGCACAAGGAGTTAGGGCGACGTTTATTCGGCATCAGATCATCACTGGAATAAACGTCGTCAGTGTCTGGAGTGTCGGCGTGTTCCGCTTCTTCAAAAATTATATCTGATGAGATTTGGGAACGCGATTCTCGTTCGATACGTTGGCGAGTGCGCCAGTCGTTGAATTTGGATAATGCGTCGATGTAGGCGTCGTTGCGAGTCACGTTTGGATCAAAGTTGCTGGGAATTGGTGGCTCGCTTTGGCGGCGTCGGGCAAAATGTCCAGAAGTCTCGATTTCACTAAATAAAATTTATTTATAAATTTTAAATATTTTTAACGAGATTAAACATAATTTACATTGAAATTGGTTTATTTTATTGCCATTACATTTTTAGAGAGCTGTTGATGGGCATTTCAAATAAAAAGAACATCAATTCTAGAGAAACCTGGTAGACAGGCATAACAACATTAAAACTTGGATGACATACTTAAAATTACCCATAATTTTTATGCTCTAATAAGTCCAGTATAATTGAATGTTAGCGTGAAGTGCAAGGCATTTGACCATAAAAATTATCGGAAGTGAAAACAAATTGAGGCTTGAGAGAATAAGAAAACAAATCAAGACGGGGACAGTTGGAGTCTTTTAAGATGAATTGGAATTTTTTTGAAAAACTGATAGAATTATTTTCTCAACCAAATTAAAAATAAATAAATATTAAAATTATGAGGACATTGCCTAATAAAATGATTTTTGATGACATTTTGATAACTTTAGCAAGCACCAATGAATTTATTGCGCAGAAACAATAGATGATAGTGAAAATTCAAGTGAAACTGAAATCGTCATATATAACAAATGTTGAGTATGTAATTGCTCTTTGATAACATTCACAGTATGCATGCCAAAGAATATCTGCAACACAAAGGCAATAGCCCCAGACAGTAGCTGTAGTCTACATAGAAAAAGAAGCAAGAAGTGCAATTGCTTCCCACTAGAGAAAATGCAAAAAAATGTTATATTATGTATGCGTTCTTGCGGAAAATGTTCTCGGAATTGGATCATTCCCGCGCATCTTATAAATTACGTCTGTTTCTTAGGAAACGGTTCTTTTTCATATTCAATTTTTGCACTGTCTTATGGATGTTGCAGAATATTTAAGGGATACAAATCTACATGAATTCATTATCTGCAAACACTGCTGTCTCTGTGAGAAGAAAATCTCTTATGAAGAGTGTGAACTGTCTTCAAGGAACGGCATTATAATTTGCGCAGTGAAAAAACACCTTACACGATCATTTTTGCAATTTAGCACTTCTAATTAATATGAAATACCGTAGAATGGAGTCATTTATGTAGATTATTTCAAAATCGGTTTATTGTTCTTGGTGAGACCATTTTTAATCAGCACTCCCCGCATGTTGATAGTTATGGTAGATGGTTGCGACTTGCGATTCCATGCCATTAAAACGGTGTAAAAAATAAAATGGCACACAGAGTTATACAGATAGAACTTTTATGTTGGGAATACAGCGATTGTGTGAAGGTTTTGCAGCAAAAGAGGATTTTATTATAATGGAATAGTGTGGGAGTTACCTGGTCATATCACGGAAGTTAATGAAGCATAAATAAAGTTAATTATTTCTAAATTAAAAATGTATTTATACTAAAGTTGCATTTTGGGACTTCTGTAGACACTTGCGGTTGCTTAAATATTTTTTAAGCCATTTTTTTTGGACTAGGGGAGTTAACTACACGAGTTCGTGCACACAATAAAAATGTAACAAAACATGCTTTTAAAATGAAAAGAGTTTCGCACCGAAATTATTAAATAAAAAATCAAGTGCACTCCAAATTTTATAGACCATGCAATTTATCCATCAAAAAGGCATATGCCGCGCATTTACTAAATAAAAATGATTTCATCAATCATGCAGTCATTCAATGATTGTTGCTTTACCTCACATGTTATTCATCCCATTGTTATTGTTCGTTTTTTATAATACATGCATTAAAATTGTCTATACAGAGCTCTTGCAACGTTACACATTTACCACCAGGAAACACGCTTCAGAAAGCATACGGTCGCCTCGGTTATAGGTATGTGATGAAAGATGAATTCAAACATAAACAATAAACACACCTATATAGCATTTATATATGGCGTCACATCTCACAGCGACAGGTGATTTTTAAAATGTAGGTACTACGTTTTTGCTTTAGAACCTTTTGGCTTTTAAGTTTGTGCCTACAAAAACTCAAGCATTCAGTTCTCTAAACACGTAATTGAGGTAAGAAGTAAGAAGTAAGAATGTACACATATAAGATTCTACCGTAAAAAAATCGCTTCATAAAAATACAAAACAAGTAGCAAAGAATTATGAATTTAAATGTAACTGGAAATAAATCTATAGAATGATTGGCGCCTTGAAAAATTACACCGGCATATTTTATACGATTGTATTAAGATGAAAGCAACAAATTCCCAAGATGGTCAAGCACTGCTCCAATAGTACACATAAGAATATTCCCGGCTTCAATGGAAGCAGACAAATTCCTGATGTCTGGATTGCTGATGAAAAGAGAAACCGGTTTAATTTTAATTTCAGGTACTGTGCGCCATTCAAGTCGCCGTGTTACGCGCACTAATTATTTTTGATTACAATTTCTGAAGAAAATTTCGATCGCCCTGCCGGATGAGTCAAAAATATGTGAGAAAGGCGCTAAAGTGGGATAACCGTGAATTTTTAATTGCCATAATTGATTGCCGAAATATGTTGGCTTGTTACGCTTAATTGGTATGTGGTTAAAATTTAACTGAGTGATATAATTTGCCTAAAATTTGTTGTAAGTAATATTCTTTTGTTAACGGAAAATATTGAAGTAACAACCATTATTTTGAAACGTTCTAAATTAATTTAAACAGTTGTATAAGCGCAAGCAATTTCTTTAAGCTTCATTTTCATTCAAAATTGCAGTTTTTTATTTAAATTTTATTTTCTATATTACAAATAGGAAGGAAAAAATATAAGCCATTTCAAGAAAGAGCTAATTTAAAACAGTTTATTTCAGATTAACGTATTACGTGCACAAATGCAACAAAAAAATGTGCAGCGAATTGAAGCAATAAATTAAACAAAGTAAACCAAATTTTCTTTACGACATTCTGCGTAAACAATTCGACAGATGTTGATACCCACAATGCGGCGCACTCAAAACCCAATCCCAAGTAATGTGCAGCCTGGGAAACAAAATTTCGCGGGTCTCTCATTTGAGCTTATTATTACATTCACATTTTTCATATATAACACACCAATCTAAGGTGCTGGCCGTACATTGCTAATGACTGTAGATGCCGTTTCAAAGATTAATCTGTACTTATTCAGCGCATTCCCTTCTCAGGTTACGTACGTGTACACATTTTTTCACAGAATTAAATAAGTATGTACAAGATAATAAACAATTCTATTACGCGGCGAGTTGTGCATTCCAATTCTTTGCGTGCGCTTCAAAAAATGAGTTGGCATTAATCGCATTTTTATGTCTTAATGCTCGCGGATACTTTGTTACAAGATTCTTACATTGCGCAGGGCACACAATGTTAACTAAGACCACACGAACTACTAATGTAAGGTACACGATTTTGATAGACGCACCGAACAGAAATTGGTTCATTTGGAATGAAATATTGAAATCAATGTTCATAGGTCAAAGCAGGTAGGTCAAAGTCCAAAGGACAAGGGATGTAATTAAAATCTAAAGGAATGAATTTTGCATTCCATCACGGTTTACTTTCACACGTCATAATTGGGTTGTAATTATTTTTAAAATTATCCACCTAACTGCAAAACCGAGTTTTTAAAACTCTTTAAAAACGAAAGTTTAGATATAAAATTTTTTGATAACATTGGAATATACTTATTCTAAATACTAAAACTACACACTTCAAATTCGTTATTTACCTGCTATTCAAATTACACGAGATCCATAAGAAAAAACGATTCGGAATTTAAACTTTTTTAAAAATGACTACGTCTACATCTAAACAACAACAAATTCACTGAAACGTATCAAAATTCAATGCTACAATGTTGTTTATGAATTTAAACGAATCAAGTTCAAAGTTAATAACTCTCAAAAGCTCAAATATGACCGCGAAAATTGTTCAACAATTTCTTTACCTCAAATTCATTCACAAAAGCTTTACAATTATTTTAGAAATACATATTTTGTTTAATAACTGTAACTATAATTATGTATCACAAAAGCACTCCATACCACAAGACCTTAAAGACACAAAATCCATCGACACAACCAATTGCACTTAAACTACACAGACGCAGAGCGAAACATCGCGCTAAAGCAACTGATCGTAACTATGCCGGCCGTACACCGTGGAAGGAGCGATCATCATCCCGCCAAGAGACTGCACACTGGCCACTGCTGCTGCTTGCTTCCGCCAAAGTATAAAATGTGAGAACAAGGCAATTGTTGTATTCATACATAACATGGGAGTTCATTCTATGTATCATATAACATGTATTATATAAGCACAATAAGTGCGCGTACATTCATTTCATGGAATCACCGGGCATGCTAAACATTGCATCTCACTTCACCTGACAGACCAACGTGTGTACTGTGTACTCTTCCCTTCTTTTTGTGGTACACAATATGCTTGAAGTATAGCGAGAATTTACGACTCGTACAATATTACGCAGAGCACTGCCAAAAATGGGGAGTTAAAAGTGAAAAAGAAAAAGATAGAAAAAGGCTATACGCAAGCACAACATATTATAATGAAACAATTCAAGAGTGACCGGTGAAGCGTCACTTCTCGTGAATTTATGTAGAAAAAACAGTAGCAACATGTGATCACAACCAGTTCCAGCAATTCAATTATAACACAATCGATTGTGAATTGATTTTAATTGCGAAAATGTAATCTAAACATAGTTATAGCTATAGTGTTGGTTAGATACTTTACAGCAAGAGTGCACAGGTTATGGGCCCACCTTTTTGTTGTATGTACAACTTTTACTTTTGTTTGGAAGTTTTAGTGCTCTATAGTCGATTCACATTGCGACCTTTAAATGATTACAGTAGCTTTTAGTCTAATTAACTGATGGTCTATGCTTAACTTGGGTGGTCATTAATCGTTTTCAGACGCATTTTCTATTTAAAAACGTTATCAAAAACTTTTAGGATCAAAAAATTCACCATAAAAATGTTTTTCATTGTAAATCAGAAAAGTTTTTCTAATAAAAAATGGTTTTGACGTTTTTTTTTTGTATTTTTTAATTCGTCGCGTCGTTCATTGAAATCTATTTATCAATGATAAATTATAAAAAATTAAAAAACCCTTGTCACATATTTACGTGTACGCACACAACCAGTATGACTTGTTGGCCAGGAGCGAAAAAAACCCATCCGATGTTTTAATTATCTCTTTATCAACTAATTGCAATGCACGCTTGCACTGCAGGGCGTATAAATGTGCCGTTTTTATAAGACAAGTATGTACGGTTAGGTATCGTCGTGCAGAATTTTTACGCCGACAATGTAAAAACTGAGGAAGGGGGCTTGTCCATGAAGGAAGCTGTAAGTTCCTGCATTTAAACGATCTGTAGTAAAGAACTAGAATCGCTATGTAGTCTAAAGATTGTGCGTGTTACACAATTTGTTTACTTAATAACAGGAAAAAAACTGTGTCTGCGATCTATATTTATGCACTTTTGAGTATAGTTTGCCTACAGGTACGGTAAAGTTTAGGTACGGATACTTTCAAGCGTAATTGAATGTTGAGATGAAGTTACATGTCGCGATCCGTGGATTGAGACTCAAGAGATTTTAACAAACTACCAACTTTGTATTTAATTGAGACAATTAAAATTGTTACTAATTAGTGAATAATGGGGCATTTAATTAGTAAAAAAGTACGGTTTTATTACCTTAAGTCAAAGATGTTTTCAATTACTGATTGTAAAAAAAAAAAAATTATTTTGATTTTCTATTTTATTTTAGGACTTTGCATTTTTAGAAACATTTTCTTTTAAGAATAAGGTAAACCTTACACCCTTCATAATCTCGATAAAAAGTTATGAAAAAAAAAATTTATGTCTAAAAAAAATCAATACCATTAATTATTTAAAACCTAATTTTAATTAAATATGTTTGTTTCGAGATCAGCATTTTAAAACACATTATTAAATGTTCATAAAAAAATTATTCTCTTTAATAAATGGGAGTGTTCTATTATGAAAATAAAAAAGATTAGCTTTCTTCGCGGAAGTGCAAACAAATTGAAAATATATTCAATTGTGAAAATGATTGCCATTTCGTGAATTAAATGTTAAACTCTTATAATGCAACAAAAAAATCAAAAACAATATGCACCAGCCTTCATAAATTCCATCCGTGAACTTCACTCAACCGAATCGCGCCCATACAAGAAAATATATTCCAATAATGGGATGACTTTGGCTAAAATATGGCATTGTCTTATTGTGGATGAAACGAAAACAAGAATAATTCAAATTTAACTATTAAAGCACCTTCTTTGTACCTTTCCCTTTTTTTGCGCGTAATTCATTCATTCAATGTTCATTGAAAAAAAACGGAGCTTTTGCATTAAAAGTTAAAAATTTACAAGCAGAGTACAACATGAATGTGTGCCGTGAGGTGCTACAAGAATTGACACAATGGATCGGAGCTCACGTCTCTTTCCCGCAGCGATTTGTAACTGTATTTTATGCTTGCGAATTTCGTGGTATTGTTGCAAAATGTGATTTATGTGGGTAAGAATAACACAATTTAGCGCTTCTTTTTATGTTGTGTTTGCAGTCTTCTTTGCTACACAATATGCGATGAATGCAATTTGAGGCGCTTCTATGTTACAGAATATTTGCGTTCGACTTTTTTGGTTGTTAAACTGGATGAATGATGATTGTTTATGAAAATAGCAAACTAAACCAATCGTGTTTTTATAGCGGTAAAAATTTTTCACTAATAAAATTTTATTTGTACGTATTCAAACTTATAGTAAAGCTTTTCAGTAAAATTTAATAATCAATAAATCTAAATATTATTTTAATGCTCAAACATTTATTGTATTAATAACCTCATTTTATTCCGCAATAACTTTAATTAGAAAATTTAAGTTTTAACAATGTTAATTATGCTTTCTTGCTAAAATATTGTCTTTAAATATTTTTAAAAAAATTATCACTTATCAGTTTTATAAGATAAACTTTAACGATGCCAGTCCATAAAATTAGCTTTCACGAAGTTATGAAAAATAAATTATACAAAATTGAAACGCATAAATCTTAAATCATACAATCTACTTAAAATGTACAACGCTTCTCCAATCTGCAAAGTCGATCAATTGCGATTATCATGAGGACATGACGTACAATAACCTTATTTAACATTAAGGAAAACATATTGAAGGCTTACCAATGTGCTTTTAATGACACTATATACGCTTCCGGGAAACTAATGGACCGTTTATTGAAATTAAATGCAAATTGAAAACAAAGCAAGTACCCGATGGAAACATCGACACGGCAAATTTAAGATGAGTGCAAAACTTTCGCGAATAAATTAGCCAAACATTTTATTTTGCAATTTCCATGAACTTTATGTTATTAATTCTTCAAAAATAAAAAGCATTAATCATTTAATTCATTTGTTAGGTAATGAAAAAATGAGAAAATATTTTTAATGTCATTATAATATGAATATGTGTCATTAATTAATTTTAATTTAAATGAAAAATAAATTATTAAAAATTCGTTCATAAAATTTTTGTGAAAATATTTGTTTACACGCAAATAAAAAAAAAACATCTGATTAATATTGAAAATGCATAAAAATTATGCACAAGTCTTTAGTGGCACGTTCCAAAATGCATTAACTTAAAAAATGCACGCCTCGCAAATTTCATAAAAACAATAATAATCAGTTGGAGTTGACACGGAATTCGATTTACATTCAAATGGCGCATGATTAGCATTTTTTAATTGCACCATAAATGATTTCATTATCAAAACACAGCGAGTGACTTTGTTTCCGCCAACCAATGCCGCATTTTTTGGGAAAGAAAGTTTACATTTCCCGGATTTCCAGGTGCTATTGCTAAAGTTACTTGATTTATGCAATTGAATGCATGAAACATCCTCTAATCGCTATATTAAAGCGCAATCATGTAGCTTATAAAAATGCCACATAATTGGATTATGTTAAGATCGTGCTTTCTTTACCACATCAATGTTATACACATTCGTTGACACCTCGTCTTAATCAATTGAAATTACATTTGTTTTACATGATTTTTTAAGGCATGGAATTCAGTAACAAGACAGGTCAGCTACAGGTTGCACGTGAGCAACCACACGTACTCGCTTAACCGTTGCGAATTTTTCTAAGTTGCGTCGTTAGCATTTTTAAGTTTTAAACTTTCACTAGTTATAAGTCATACTTAATTCTGGGGCAATATGAAAAGATCATAAAAGTTATAATAAAATGTAGTTAATGACAATTTAAGTGTATATAAACCATACATACAGAATTGTTGTTACTCACTGGAATGAAACTATAAAAATCAAGTCTGAAATTGTTTAACTTTCATAATTTAAATATTTTTTTTTATTTGCGCACTTAATTTATTTGATTGAGATTAGCATGGAATCAGCATGGTGCTGAATTTCAAAATGACTTACACTGCAAGTTACCCTTACTGAAATATTCTTAATATCATAATAGGGAATATGGACGCTCATAGAATCACCAAAACATTGGTGGAATGCTAACACTGTATGCAATATGATTAAGCATTACGTTCTCATCAACATGTAAAGCAAAATCAAAATAATTAATTATTAATTATAAATCAATTAACAAAGATATACGAAAACGGTGATGTCGAATTGAATTTTTTTCACAAATATATAGCAATAAATTATTGTTTTTAAATATGTACAGCAATCTCTACACCGTATTGACAATAATATCATGCTATAAAATCATGTGATCGTCACACTGCCGACAGGAAGTTTCAAGCATAAATACAACAAACAAAATATAATCGGTGAACAAAACGTTTTGTTACATGTAGGGCGGGTCACACTTGCAGATCTCTCAATGAAATGATATGTGCATGATCAAATTAAAGGTGAGTCCATATTGTAATGGTGGTCAATAAAACAATACATAAAATCATGTGCCATTGTTTGGATTCACACACAAAAACGTTCCATGTTGTTCCGAAATGTTATGCATTTGAACGGAAATCGGCAAACGGTATTAAAAGGTGCAGTTTGAAAACGGAAAATCATAAAACGCGAAATCGAAAGTCCGTTTAAAAGTCTGTAGAGTACATGTGCGATTGATGCTAAAGCGGTGCAATAAGCAGTGCCATTATGATTGTGTTGTAGTTTACAGCTGGTGCGTTTATAAATTGAAATGAAATGTACTTGATGGCATTCAGTGTTCATAACATGTAAATGATACGGTTCTTGAGGTCATTCATGGAATCTGCAGCTGGTTCTTTTTTTTGCATATTAGAAAAGTTTTGGTATTGTCAAAACAGGAAAAACATACTGTTTTGCCACATTTTGTAAAGGCGCATTGACATTGAGGTAAGTTTCCGTCAGAGATTCATCTCTTATTGTTTTATGTAATTTAAGTTGCTGCATTTGCATTTAAGCGACTCGCTTCCTTGGATACATTTAACTTGTAACTATATGAAGAAACATTCCTCATTCAATTTCAAGATATTTAATTACGAAATATACTTGCACTTAAAATACTCAAGAATCTTATAGTTCTTCTTGATTTAAAAATACATTTAAACTTGTTAAAAAATAATGTTACAGGAGAAACACCACAAACTTACCGTTTCAGCCATTTTATAAGACCCATTGTTTAATTTAAAAATGATCACTTTAATAATTTTTTTTTTTATGAAAACACTTACACTGGCTAAAATTTTTGCTTTCTTTTTAACAGTTATTTTAATATTTAAGTAAAATTAAAAATTGCATTAATTTTAAGCGTTTTATGTGTGCACTGATTGCTTTTTCACGAAATGCGTTTGCCTGCTGCTGCGTCTCACTTTGAATTCCATGTGCCATTAAACTTTCTGGTCTAGAAAATAAGGCACATCCACGCTGTATGGTTAACCGTTACACCGAACACAATAAACTTCGAATAAAATTGTCACAGATTCGAACCTTTTCTCTCCTTTGTGTAATGCATTGTTATTAATTGATTTTTGGGAAAATATTCTTCTCTTTTTGTATGTAACTGTGCATTTTAATTTATAAGTCTGAATTCACAAATATGATCACAGTGCAGCCAAGATGAGAGCAACCGCAGAACGACGACTGCTGATGTCGACGAGTCCTATATAAATGAGAAAGAGATCAGCAGCAAGTTATGAGCTGAATGTACACGGTGCGATTATTGTCGATTACCTCTATCCGATCAGTATATGCAGACGCGTGCGATGGATAAATGAATGAAATTATTAACCGCCATGAAATAATATTTAAATGAGGCCTGTTGTTTTGCGATGGTGCGGTAATGATCCTGTTATAACTATGTAGGCATATGGACACCGGCGTGAGATGCTTAATGAGTATGAGCGGAGTTTTACACGTTTGATCATGTTTTATTATGGGAACACTGGGATACGCATTAATTAGTACAGGTATGTAAGAGGATCCCAAATAGAGGTGATTGCTTATTAAATTGTATGTGAATAGTTAAAAATTTCATACATTAATTTATATAAAACCTACATGAAGTTCTACATTTATGCTAGTTGAATGAAACGAAAAATAGTAAGGTCTTATTTCCAAAATATTAAGATCATATATTTCATATCTCACAAACGGTGCACAATTTAAAAAAAAATCACTGTATTGTAGATAGGTATAAGTTATAACTAATAAGCAATTTAAAAAACTATCCTAAATTTTTCCCAGGTAAAAGTATTTATGATTATAGGTTATTAAAAATGTCTTATTTAATTTCTACGGAAGTAAAATTTATTTTAATTTAATTCTGTATAATGAAGTTAAGATGCAGATCATATATAAAATGTTGAGTAGCTCTACCATGTTATTTGTTAAATTCTTTTTGAAACTAAAATTAAATACTTATTTGTATTCTGTTCGACTTTTTGGTTACTTTTGCTGATTTTCATACGTTGTTCATTTGTTGATAACTAACACGAAATACCTAAAGGGAGACTTGAGGATTCTAAGATCTTTTGAAAGTTTTATTTATTTAGGAACCCTAATTAAAAATCAAGAGTTTTGCCCTGCACTAAATTAACATTATTATATTTTTTTTTTAAATAAAGCAATAACTTTTTACTCGATACCGTTATTTTAGTACGTATAAATGTTTTCAACTCATGAGCCAACATATTTATATATATATTATTATCATGACATAAATATATATTTTGCTAACAGCTGCTGCGCTGATTTGTGAAATGTCAAAAGAGATTTGAAAAATAAAACTACTGCTCTTTGAAAATTGAAATTGAACACATTGAATTCACAAAAAAATTGCACATCTTAATATCATTTAAAATTATAAAACATTTTGTTTTCATTGAAAATATTTATTGAATGCAAAAACTTACAACGATCAACTAAGAAAGTTATACTTCCAATAGTTACAGTAATTCACAATGAGCGACAAAACGCAACACCGCAATAAGCAGGTAATGCAAAGAAACACCTCTCAACATTCGAAACGTTTTGTAACAAAATACCTAAACGCAATCATTTTAGTTCAAACCCGAAGCCTCCGCCCAAACTATGAACTTGATGAACAAAGACATTTGGGACGACAAAATTCTCATCAAAGCTTACGATGCATCCCTAAAATTGGCACAAGGTGAAGTGGCAAAGCGCATTGCTCGCTCCACAAACACAAACAACAGCGCTGGTGACAGTGAGGACATTTGCTCCGATGAGGATATCAAACAGGAAATCAATGATTCAATAAACCTCGGCGACTACGTGCGGGCCACTTATGAAGACGGCGTCGACTATGAAGCTCGCGTCATTTCGCTTGATGATGACGGTGTCCACTGTTTGTTGCGCTACATTGGTTACGAAAATGAGCAAACTGTTGAAATCGACAAATTGTTGCCGTCATGGGGCAAGCGAGCCCGAAAGCGGCAGAAGCAAATGGTGGTTAAAGAGGCTGCCAAGGAAGGACGTGGCGGTGCTTTTGGATTGTGTGGTCCGCCACCACCGCCCCCAATGCCACCCATGTTGGCTGATGGAAGTGAGGAGTCGGAACAATTGTCGGCAATGTTGATGGCATGGTACATGAGTGGTTATTACACTGGAGTGTACCAGGGACGCCGTATGGCCGAGTCGGACAATAGACAGTAGAGTTTTTTCTTCATTTTATTAATATTTTTAATTTTGATTTTCAAATACATATTAATCATTTTTATAAAGTACTGAATTTTTTTTTGGAATTTTTCAAAGTTTTAAAGCTTATTCCCGTAATGATTGCTCCATTCTTCGTGTTTTTCCGAGAGCTTCGCCGAAACTGGTGATATTTGTTGAATGGCCTGTAGCAGGTCGTGGGGGGTTGCATCTGCCAAATGATTGTCATTCTTTAAGGTCTTGAAGTTGCCTATTAAAATGACGATATTTTTAACATTTTCGTATTATTTATTTTTATATTAGAAAATATGCCTGCTCCCGTAGTCAGTTAAATATTTATTATGACTACAGTTTACCTGTCTATCATCACTCATCAAAAAAAAAGGTAAAAATAATCTTGTCCTAACATTCAACCTTCAGATTTTGGTTAATTAATTATTTTATGATTTAAGTAATTAGGTAAATGCTAAAAATGTAACAGAAAGTCACGCACAAAAACGTTCGTCGGCGTTCCATTCTTTTAAATACCAAATTGGTGAAAAACAAAATTCAATTTAAAGCTTACCACTATCCGCTACAAGTTTTCTAATTTGTTGAATTGAGGCCTCTTTACAAGCAATGCGAATGTCATCCCCTATAATGATTATTTGCAAGTAAATATATGCAATCAATCAGAAACCTATGTCCTATTGGCTGCGGCAGTTACATTATTCTATAATAAAGGCGATAATCATCGCACTCTTACCTGTAAAGCCATTTGTTATGATGGATATGTCGTTCCTCACTATTTCGTCCCAATTATTTGCAATTGGCATCATTTGCCTAATGATGTTGACACGATGCTCAGCCGTTGGTAGACCCATAAAAATTTTCCGTTCAAACCGTCTTAAAAACGCAGGATCGATTTCCCTGCACACATATTCAAAGTAATAATAATAATTATGTATCAGCATAGCGCTCGATTAAATTGAAAAATATTATTACCAAGGCAAATTAGTATTTGCCAGCAGCACAATGTCGGCACGCCTGTTACCCTCTCCATCCAACCCATCGATCAGTGAGAGAAATTCATTTTTGAATCGTCGCGATGCTTCGTGCTCAGCATGGTGATCACGTCGGGATGTCAAGCTTTCGATTTCGTCAAAAAATATCAACGATGGTGCATACAGTTTTGCGACAGCAAACAAAACCTTGAAACGATTCACAATGGCGTCAGTTGTGCATGCAGAGACGAAGGACTGCATGAAACTGCACCCATTAACGCTCTATATTTATAATACTAACCCTTACAAACTTTTCGGAATCGCCTCTCCATTTCGATGTAAGGGTGCTCGATGCGACATTAAAAAAAGTTACTTTTCCCTTCGTCTCCGTGTAGAGAGCTTTTGCAATAAGTGTTTTTCCTGTTCCTACATGAAATAGCAACACAGTTAAAATGATTTTTGCGAAACTGTTCACTGTAATGAGTTGGATTTTAATAATTATGAGCAATGACACTCACAAGCGTACTTGGGTAGCAATTATTACAATTAAATTACGGCAGAAAAAGGAGGAATTATGTTTTTAATAATTCTACCAAAGATTGTAATGAGAGTCTTGAAAATTTCCTTTTTTCGTTAATAAAGTTCCTTCATTAATAACTAAAGTCATAGCAAATACCATAAAACATCACTCTAGCAAATTATTTCTTTACATGATAAAGCAATAAGCAATAGCTAATTGTGTATCTACTATAGAAACTAAGAACTACCCTTAAACATGCAATCCAAATAACTGTATTAGAAGAGTAATGCATGTTACTACAAATAACAAATAGCGTCAACCAACTAATTACGAAAAATAAATCACTTTCGTAGCAAGCATGCATGCAAACCTGGTGGTCCATGTAACAAAATTCCTTTCCACGGTTTAGCAGCCCCCACAAATAAATGCGGATAATCCAATGGCAAAATAACGCTTTCCCGCAAAATTGATTTAGCACTCTCACATCCTTGTATATCGCTCCACTTGACATCTGCGTCGGATTTTAAGATGTCCCTTTAAAGTAAATTTCATGGATGTTAGATAAAACGATTGAAATGTAATCCCCCCCCCCTAACCCCACCTTGCAACAGCATGAGCCAAATCACGCCATTCTTTTGGAAATTCCATGAAATCATTGATGTAATCAAATTGGGTTAAATGACCACCGATGGCGCCATTGCAACTGCCATCCGATCCATTTTCTGCTGTCATTTCCGCAATCTGATCCTGACCACATGTTGGGCCAAATAATGGGACTATTGTAAGACCACCATCAGTGTTGAACTCATCTAAGCAATTATTACCACCATCACCGTCAGATTGGTCACGTTTCAATGCCCCAGCACCTCGCTGCTGCTGCTTCTTTTTCGATTGTGTCGCCGCAGTAGCGGCATTGGTGCGCCTCCGATCTGGCGGTGCGACATCGTCGACTTTCTCCAGCCGGCGACAAATCTTTGGCGCTTTACCAAATTTCAATTGATAGTAACTGCAATAGTCCAAATAGATGGAGTCTAAATCGACGTTGTCACAAACGTGATAACGATCCACCGGCAATTTTGACTCATCAATTAGCATGGCTTTTGTTTGATTCAGCCCAAAGTCATCCAAATACTGCGCCATCAGCATTAATATGTTGCGGCGACGTTCCAAATGCAAACGTTTTTTCTCTTCCTGTGTAGCAGAGAGAATCAATTAGATTTGGCGAATGTACTTTGCGTGCACTGTGTGGGGTGAGGACAGCACTTTTTGGCGGCACATTTTGTACGTGCTGTACAAAAACAAACACTCAACCCTATATGCAGCTTCTCCGAATTCATGCAGTGACCATCATTATTATGATATATTTTAATTTTATTGTTCCGAATTACCTCTGCTGACATGTTGCCAGATGAAAAATGATTCCCCACTGCGTCTGTGTGTTTCTGTGTGTGTGTTTATTTTTTTTTTGCACCCGCACTCTAATTTTGGAATAAATTAAATTTGCTGGACTGTCCGAGAGACTGGCGTGTGTGTAGTGCGATTATGGGGTTTGGAAACTTGAATTAGCGGCACTGTATGTACTTATCACAGCGGAAGACTATTGGTAATTCGATGAACAACTGGGATTGTTAGCGGACTGGGCTACACCGGGCACGTTGCATGAAATGTTAGCTTTTTCAATGGAATTAACTGGAACACGTACAATAATATTTGTGGCTTGGGCATAAGTCGACTTCAATTGTTTATTGTGGTTGCTATAGTACGCCGCGATTCTAAATATGTGCATACAATCACGCATCGACGGACCATGAGTGTATATTCCTGTAGTCGAGCGGCCAGCTGCACCCTTATCAGCATGGAAGTGTTATGATTTTGTGAATTTATATTGGAACTCACATGTCTATGGAACTCACCTTACTGAAGGAGCAGATTTGCCCTATCACGATTTGTTCGTATACATAACAAATTCGTTTTGACACCCTGACACCCTCCAAGCCTAAAAAAATGAATGTAGAAAAACAGTTTTCCCGTTGTCGTACGAGTACGAATTAACATCCGCCTGCAGACTGATTTCTAAATTTTAAGTGGACGGATTAACATAAAGTTTGTTTATTTAAGTTGTTGTAAATTAAATTTGCAGAAATTTTCACAGGCAAGTTTAAGTTTAGAAGAGTAGAGCGAAACCCGACATGATTGAGCGCATTCTTCAACAAGGCCGCAATTCTGATGGTAGTTTTAGGGTTTTTGAGATGCCAAAAAGGAAGTGGAACTTTAATAAAATTTTAATTCCAAATATCGTTTAATTTCTTTTTTATTTAAACTTAGAACATACATACCAAGATTCCCCTATTTTCGATCACTTAATGATAATAAATGTGCAAATGGATCTTCTTTGAAGAACATTTCACAAAATCCTCATTCTCATCATACTTGAGATCCACTTTGAAGTGAGCACCGCGACTTAAGTGTTCATTATTTCAGCATCTTGGCCTTAAATATCTACTCTCAATGCAATAACGAAAAGGATGAGATTGATAACCAACACATTATGGCACTCCACTGTCACATGGGATATAGTTTGATGGTGCTCCTTATGGATCGTTGCGAAAGTGTTTGTTATGTGTTGAAGATAATCTGAAATGGCAAACATATGTACTTTGTTTTCAAACATAACAAGCACAAAAGCACATGACATATTTTATTTTTACTATCTATGGATATTCGTTTTATGATAAGCTTTTCATAAGGACTATACAACATTGTGATTGCCGTACGTCATCGCAAAAGCACAATGTGTTGTCGCGCAACCGCATTGCCAACAACATGCACCCCAAATTCCTGTAAGGCATACAACTGCAGTTGAGTATAAAACATTGTACAACGTACTCGTACAACAATACATTGCACCGTGCCGTGAAGTAACTGGTGCACCTGCATTTTCATAGCTTTATGCACTTTAACTGCAACACTGTTAAAAATGCATGAAATGGGAATCCTTATGACGTACATTGATTGTGACGAAAGCAGTCGACGAAACATAAGAAAAAACAAGTTGACCTATTCCGACTGTATGGGCCGCGAGGCATCCACCCTTCATTGAAGTCAAAGACCTTTCGTTGCTCTTTTCCCACCCCCACAGACGCACACAATGCACACCTCGCCACCACTTGTGTTGGGGTCAAACTTTAAAGCTATTTTTGGACTCAGCCCTAGTTTGGAAACAATAGAGCACGACTTTCAAACTTTATGGGGGAGAAATTAAATATATGCGTGATTTCACGTCACTGCGATTTCACGCGATACGGGGAAAAATTAACTGTTTTATTCAGGAAAATGGTGCGCAAGTGGAAACTAATGACCCGTTTGCGGTGAATTAAAATCAAATTAAATGCAAATGCGATCGTTATAATTCCGAATTATCCAATTTTATTTCATAAACACAAAATTCTAGTAGTTAATGCATGTGTGTGTGTTTGTGTAAGGAAAATCCTGCTTTTTTCGAATGGCGATCTAAAATATAAATTTTATTAATTGCTTATTGATTCATTATTGTTGACATCACTTCTCGTGTCACTTGACAGCTTTTTTGCATACTGACTGATTGTTAGGAATTTATGGAAAAGGGAAAAGGGTGTGAAGATGTTATTCTTTTTTATGGCCAACCATGTTGGAGTAATAAATTCTTCCATTCCCATATGTTTTTTTTTTCGAAAAAAGATAATAATCCAGAAATTCATTTTGAAAATTTTGGAGGCTAATAAATTAATTTAAAAAAGTTTGTGTGTTGTTTCGAAATTTTTTAAGATGAAGTTAAATTGTATATTCGAAACATAAAATGTGTGATTAAAAACGGCGATAACTATTCTGCCTAGGTTTCATTGACCCTTGTAGACCGTAAGTCTTTTAATTAAAATGGTATTTCACGTATATTTGTGTGGAATAAAAAATATGGAGTTTTGGAAATTTTTTTAAAATTCAAAATATTTTAAGTGTCAACAATTCTACAATCATCAATTAAAAAATATTATTCCGTAGTTTCTACAAACCGATTTTGTTTTAATATAAAGTTATTTATTCCATTTATATCAAAAAAAAAAAATTGAAAATGTTTCTGATAATTTTCTTTCACATTTTTTAAGCTTTAATATGATACATAACTTATTTTTAAAGTCAAAATTTTGTTTTTATTGCCAAAACTAATTTTAACTAATTTGCAACAGGTCGCTATTAATTCAGGCGTAGCTCTCCCTGCAATGCGGTTTTTTGATTGCGTGTAATGTTAATTAAGTAAGTCTGTTCAATAATAAATTATATAGCTATATGCCCTAGTCCGTTGTATGTAGAGCATTGCGTATTTGTTTGTTTTCATATTTAATTGCCAAATTGATGAACAAATTGGTCGGTGGACTGATTTAATTTTCATGTTGTTTGTTATTATTGAAACTATCAATGTGTATAAATTGGTACACTTTAATTAGAGGGAAGGGTTATTTTTGTTGAATTAATTGAGAATGTGAATAAATTAAATTTCTTGTTTTAAGTCCACATAGATTCTTAATAAATATTATCATTGATTTTGAAATACTCGTATATATTGAAGAATGTAATATTTAGTTAAATGTTATTACAGTTTAATTTATTCAGAAAGTACATATTTTCAAAACCTGTTTCATAAATCCGCTCAAAATTAAGGATAATACGTAATTTCAAAAGTGCTGCTTTTCGGAAAAGAATCCTTGAATGTAGTAAAATGAAAATTTAATTTACAAATTACAATAATGTGGTGGACTACCCCACTTTAAAGCATCTTGTCCCTTTGACTTTGCCTGGACTTTTTACATCAAAACGTTTACCATACATGCGAAGCACGCAAATTTGAAAATTTAGACTCTGGACTCTAGAGTGTATTTAAGAATTTAGACAAATGCGAGGTTTTATTGTACTTAGAAGACACACACCATTACATAACACAAAGTAAATAAAATATCCTTAACTTAAATGTATGCACACAAGCAAAAGTGCGCTGCGACAAAAAATCAAGTATTAGAAAAAACCGTATGTCCGTATGTAAACAGACAAATACAAATAAAAAAATCGCAATTACTCGTACTATATACATAATTGTAAAACGCGCGCTTAAAATGCGAGAGAGACTTTTCTGTACACCACTCGAGCGAGCTTTTTCCTAACAAAGCTCACCAATACACTGTGAGCGCATGTAGCGTGCTTTAATGTGGGTGAACTCGACTCGGGCACGTTTATAAATATTGTAACATAATGAAATTCGTGTACAGTTCGTACGTACATAATATATTATGTATTTCCAACAGTGGCAAGTGGCAACCAGCAGTTGACGCGATGCAGTATTTTCACTTTTCAGTTGCAGAAATATCTTCAAAGGGTTAACACCACATTGCGCAGCTGAACGTGCTTCCGATGGATACAGTTTTTCTAATTGTTCAGTGTTTTCTATGATTTTCTGAGTATATGCATTCAATTGTAACGGATGTGCCTGTCTGTACTCGTAACAGGATAAAAATAATACAATTTGAATAAAATTAGGTCTCATTTAATGTGAGGTTTCAATTTACAAGTTCAAGTTGCTTTATACGAAAGCTTTTTCTGACAAAAAGTAAAATAGGGAAAAAATTTAAATTTATTTTATTAACATGCGCATAAAAAATAATTAAAAACATTTATTTTTTCAATTAAAGTTTATATTAAATAACAACAAAAATACAATCTAATTAAAAGTTTAACAAAAAATATGTGCATATTAAATTTAAATAATAAATTGCAAAATTAAAAAAAAAATACAACAAAAAAAACTGCTTTAATAAGTGACTAATTAAATGCAAATGTGCTTTAACTTTGATCGATCGCTTTAATAAGTTGTTTTTGCCACTGCAACGTAACGGTTCATTAGGCAGTCAATATAACACACAAAATAATTACATTTGCAAGCGCAACCCCAAACGGATGCTTCAGCCTCCTGCTGCATTGGTGTGTTGAAAAAAAAAACTTCATCAGGGTGCACTAGAAACTGATTAAATAGCCATTGATTGAAAGTTCCAACAATGGCACCGATTAAATGCATACTTCCGTTACTGAGCCTGCTAATTGGATTTGTTGGTGAGTGTGTTGTATTAACTTTATTATTTGTTACGTTAACGGTAATTGACTAAATTTGGAATATGTGAAAATCTATTGATTAGCTTCATGGTTCTCGCATGCAAAAAAATTGAATTAGTAATTCGGTGATCTACTTTTCAACAGAAAAAATAACTATTTATTAATTACATACATATCTGCTTCCAAAATATTTTTATTTCCAAATTATGGATCTCCAAACTCCATGCATTCTAATTTACAATTCCCCTGACGCACTTTATAATTCATGAAAATTAACAACAATAAACCCTTTGAGCTTATTAATCCTTCAAAATACACAAAATAGGTGACATGTCAGCATTCATCCTATAATCCCAAACATGTAAATACAAATATGAAATAATACGGCGGACAATCAGTTCCTCTCATAGTTGCACGCAGCAACAAACATCCGCATTGCAGATCAGGCATTATACGTATATTATACATAAACGACAATTACACAAGTAGCGTTTATCCTGACAAAAAAAAGAAGGTAACAGCGCTAAATTTTAGCACAAGAAACATAAATGGTGTTGGCTGCGCCCGAGAAACACAAGTCTCACAATTCAGCATCACTTGCCAACGAGCTTATTATTTTTATAAGTAGGGTAGCATATTCAGCAGCATAAATAGTGTTTACTATATGCTCGCTTTTAAAATTAATTAAATTTTGAGATCCCATTTGAGGGAGACGCGGTGAGTTGGTGTGGTATGTAAGTGAAAAAGGCTCAAACCGCCAGAAGGTTCAGATCATGCCAAAACAATTAATCTCGCATCATATATGTGTGTTATGTTCATTGTTTTATGTAGGCTGTTGTGAGCATATGTGTTGCATAGCTGTACTGAGGAGATTACAACTTTTCAGATGGGTTAACGTTTTTACCTTGTAGCGCATAATATACTTTCTGTTTCTTATTGTAATCCATTCTACTTTAAAGTATTCGACGCTCTGTGATAAATGCCGAATGCAGATCCTTTTCAAAAAGCATTATATGTTAGAGAAGGCAACTAATTGCGGGATGAATTAACTAAAACGCGCGTGAAAGAGCTTTTATTATGGCACGTAGCAACCTGCAGATGATTGCCATTAAATGCCTCTTGAATTGAGCTGCTTTTTATTTTGTTGCTGTATATGCGTTTAAACTGCATCTTCATATACATTTTCATTTTATAGCAAAGTTTTTACGTGTAAATATAATGCACGATATAATTCAAAAAACGTGCTGTGTTACACAAGTCTGAAGGTTTTTTTTTGAATTTACAGATTACTCTTTAAAGTTTAGGATTAACAGTACATTTATCCTTTATGTTAAACAACTCCTTTTTAGGCCATATTTTGTTAGAAATTGTTAATAATTTTGACAATAACCTAATCTTTTTTAATGATGTAGAAACTATCTTCTATATAATATTATTTGTAATTAATATATAATATATTATATATAATATATTAAGGTAATTATTAATATATCTTTATTATTTTGTTTTATTTGTTGAAGAAAACTTTAATCTCAAAAGATATTGTACTCCAGTGTTAAAAACATTAAAGGTTTTTCCTTAATTTAAATTATTGCTGATAAGATTTACTGCAGGCAATATAATATATATTATTAAATGTACTTTAACTAATATTCACCACTCCATACTTATTAGTATTATTATTTATTTTTCCAGTAATTATTTACAAAATAATTAACAAAGCTGATTAAGTGTTGATTTGACAACAAAGAGGAGATAAGAAAAGTGTCGCATTAAATTATATTACGACACAACCGCAAGGTTAAAGTACAAAAGGATCGTTTGCACAGCAAATAAATTAAATGAATTTGAATGTCAAAACAGTACCGACGGAAATTATTCTTACACATTTATACAACATGAATTGATTAAATATTTACAATTAACCACAAAATATTGTAAATAATAAACTTGGAATATTTAAAAAAAACATAATTCCCATAAAGATCCTTTCAAAGCAATGCAAAGCTTTTAAAAGGGCAATCAATCTATATATTTCGCAGAATGACTTTGCAATGTCAATCTAAATATGGGCAAAGAAAATAATGAATAAAATATTAACTTTTATTCATTCAATCAATAACTTTAAATACATAATAACAAAGCATGTATGATTTATTATACAATCAATTTAAATTACTATGTCTGTTCGTTTAATAAAAACTTGTCATAATTTATCATATTTAAATGATTATTACATTTTACATTTCATTGACATTGATTTAAATAACCTAAGCACAATTTTTTAAGGATAATTTTGAGCGCAAGTGTGTTTATAGTTCTTTTTCTTACAATGCAAAATTGAACAAAATTTGCTGTACTCATAGTTATTGTACTTCAAATTGTTTTTTAGCCGAAGGCTGTGTGTTCGTTCCTCGTGTCAACTATATTTGAAATGGACGGAACCTCGCGGAAAGACCGGAAGGCGATTTCATAAAAATACAAAACCTTCACAACAACTATGTTCTTGGTTGTGTAATGTGTGCGTGTTCAAAAAAAGAAAGAATTCCTTCCGGATGTCAGCCATCTTCCCATTATTTACAAAAGAAATCCGCCAATTCCGAATAAAAATGCCTACACCATTTCACACCGCAATAAACGGTCAAAGTTCCACTGAATGACATAAATTGTGTAAACATTAAACAAATCACCGCGCAGTTATTTTCATTTAATATGTCCATTAATATAATCCCGTTATCAGTGTCAGTTATGTTGATGTGCGCCACTTGACTTACATGGATGTCAAATAGCGCCACAGATAATCCAGTTCGTATCAGTGGAAGAGGTCATGAGGTCATCACACACGATCGTTTTTATGATGAGTGATTAAGACGTACTAAATAATTGTAATTATCAAAATGAGGAGCTTATAAGGGACAAGCACAAACATGTGTAAGAGAATTGTGCAAAGAGTCACGACTCACAACATTCAGCATGTGACGTGCGCTCAAACGTGATACAATTTATATGATTGCAAGTCTTGCGTGCACATTGTATGCGCTTCGTTAATGCACAATGCACACATATACTTGGCACTATTTAACAGTGTAAGCTTTTGTGATGTGGAACTAACAAGAAATGTGGCTTGGGGCTTTGAATTTGGGTGGCAGACTGTGGAGAGAAAGGCGCATTTGGTGTGTGCATGTGCATTGTGAATTGTGCATTGCAGCTTCCATTTCCCCTCCGCATTAAGGGTCAATTGTTGGATCTTTCAATTTTGTGTGTGTTGTGACTGGTGTCTTTTTGAGTTTAAATTAAACAACAGTTGAAATTTTGTAAAGTTATAAATTCTCTCTGCATGCAAATAGTAATTAAAACTCGATCAAGAAAGTTTAGACGTAGGAAAAAAAAGTTTACCAAGAATTTTGATTGTTTTCTAAGTTCTAACTTCTAAAGGCACTTAAACCATAAAAATGACACTGTTTTAAATGTTACATCAAATAAATGTTTTCATCTTTTAAGCAGGAGACTTAATGGGGCCTTCTTTCTAACTCTTTAAATACTTATTAATTATGACTTTCTTTCTTGACAACCTAAAACGTGTAGTTTTTTTATAAGATAATTTGTCCTCTTCATTTCTAAAAAAAAGTCCTCAAAATTTAAACAACTCAGATAAATGTCAAAACATTGGGTACACATTAAACATCTTTAGACAATATACTTGAGCTCGTTAATCTCTTCGTGTATTTAGGCAATTAGAAGCCATTCCCATGAAAGTTATACGGAACATTGAGCCATCATTCGTACAGTGCACGCAGCAAAATGTCTCAAGATACGAGTACACACAATGAACATTATATATAGCTTCGAAATTGTATGCAGCCACATTAAATATATCAACCCATAAATTTAGCATGTTTTCAGTCCATAGATGTGCTTGGCACGAATTGCTTTTTGTATACCAAATTTGGATAAACAGTTGCTTTAAGCGTGCTTATATTTAATTATTACCATCTAAACGAATGCACATTGAAACCGTGAACTTATGAGATAACGCTGTAGCATTTAAATAAGGGAAACAAGTCAAGGACAAGAAATTGTGATGTTTTAATTGTCATGTTAATTGTTTCTGTTGGTGTGGAAAATGTGTGTTTCATAATTTTAAACGAATTTTTGGCTACATTGATTTTTATGCCAGAATTAGCATTAAAGTGTGACGAGTTATTGTGTGCACCCTTTTTTAATTATCTTGCTAATATTTAATTTACTGTAAGCCATTCAACAAAATATGTAAGTTTTAGATTTTATCAGCTTAAATTAAAATAATAAAAAAAATCTAAGGATAATTTTTTTTTTTTAGCTCATAATTATTTTCAAGATCAATATTTCTTCGAAATTGTAACTTTTGCACAACTAAACGACCAAAACCATTTAATAAACAAGTCACTGTTATCATTACTATATTTTTTTAAAGGATTTTTTATACTTGTGTTAATAGCGTCTCAAAAACTCTCTCATTTCGTGTTACAAAGTATATTTTCCTTTATGGTTTTTGTATATACATTTACCAAAGAAAAGACAGTAATTTATTGTGTCGATAATAATAGTCGTAAACAAGCATATGTGTAAACAAAATATATAAATAGGGTGGCTTCTGTTTAGCGACTTGTTTGGTATACATATTTTTATGACAATTTAAAAGCACATACAAAACATTCTTGGTGAATACAGTAGTTATTAGGTACCATTAATTATTACACAGCAGACATCAGATTATTGAAATTAGATACTTCATAATAAGAGTTAACTTATAAACAGTCAGTGGTCGATAATTATAAGCTTTAGCCTTTATTATAAACTATGTACACTGAGATAAATCGAACCCACCTATATCAACATTTTTAATTATCATTGTAAAGTGGAAATATCAATGTGGAAAGATATGAAATGATATTCAAGCATCGAATTTGTAATGGATTCCCATATAATTTACATTTACACAAAAATCATAGATACATATAATATATTGCATATTCAATCTACACTGAGCATCTATATTTATTTTTTATTTGCAAATGATTTATCGTGTGCTATGTTTATAGTTTTAAGTGGAAATAAATGCTGAAAAAAATATGATCAAATTTATTTATTACATAGCGCGCGCGTGGTGAAATGGTTAGACCAATGATTCAGAACATAACAACATACAGGGAGAAAGTCCCAGGTGAAATCCCTGGCCACGGTGGTTTAAAACAATTATGAAGAAAAATTTAACACAAAAAAGAAATCAAGTTTTAAAAAACGAACAAAAAATAGTTCAAGAAAACACCAAAAACCTTCAGTTCTAAAAAAAAATTATTTTAATATAATAACCACCTTTTTATTTGAATATATTATTCTTCATATAAATTTAAGTAAAAACTATAAACTTCAATAAACAAATTTTAAGAAATGTATAAATATTTTCTCATTATTCTTAGAAAACCATACTTTTTATAATTAGTATAATAACTAGTACAAAATTTATATTGCCAACAAATTTCCGGAACATATTAAGGTTCAAGGTGTAAGGAGTCAAGACTTCTACAGCTTATGACAGGACAAAATATAAATCAAAACATTAATATTTAGGAAGATTAAAAAAATGCAATGAAAAAATCTCTATTTTCTACCATAAAGAGTGTTCTTTTGAGATCTAATTCGAAAGTATGCATAAAAAATTGCATATGAAAGCGCATACCAAAAGCTCATCAATCAACAGAGAAAGCGCGTATTCAACCGGAGCAACATAATATTAAGACCAAAAAGGTATTGGCATGCGCGTTGCAGTTTCAATTTGTTTTAATTGGAAAAGATGTCCTTTATGCACACCGTTGCCTTGTATCCATGTCATCAGTGTATACGTTACTTTCCTTGCCGTGCTATACGATCCATGCAATATTCATTATAGCATGTATCTTTGATAGCTGTATGAGTACCAAAATTCGAACAAGCGTCAAGCTCTATCAACAATCACATACAATATCCGTATACATTATGAGACGGTTACAAATTACAGTGGTGATGATTAGAGACGTCCAATGAAGTAATATAGACTTACTAGAGTGGATGTGGTAAAACTTTCAAGATGTGGCGATATTTGAATTGCAAAATTTGATGTTTACGAAAAATGTTCATATTTACTAACTTTAAATTTAAATAGCAGATAGAATAGCTGTTTGATGTTTGTTTATTCCGTTTTGTGACATCAAAGTTTTTTGTTATTGCTCGAATTCTTTTTGCAATTTAATGTCTGCTGAATAGTCCAAACTCTAATCAACAGTTTTCAATTCTCACTGGTTGAATGGCAATTTCTATAGACTCAAAATCAACATTTTGTTCAAGTCAATACAGAAACAAACATAAGAGGATAAAGTAGTGATTGTTAATTTTTAAATATAAAGACTGCAAACGGAAATAGAACTACATTAAATACCTTTTGTTTAAAAATCCTTAAAGAAGTGAATTGAAATATCAAGACAAGACAATGGCAATTCAAAAAACTACATCGCAGGGAGAGCGAGGTGTGAATTTATATACGACTGTTGCTTTACTACATTTTAATAAATCTTTTCGGAGATATGAAAAATTTGACCTTGAAATTTCTTAATTTTGACCTTGATTTTTGTCCAAAATTGGTAATTTTATTGAGATTATCAATAATGTAGAACATCATAGTACCCTAAAACATATAGTATTTGAATTAAAAATTTTCATTGTAAAAATATGACCTTGAGTCTTCAAAATTTGACCTTGAAATGTTCAGCAAGTTTTCTTATTTTATTTATTCCTACAATAATGTGAAAAAAAAATTTCAAAAATAGTTAGGGTTTCTGAGATACGTGCGCCGTACGCCGTACGTCGAACCTTGATTGAATTTCCGATTTCGACCTTGTTCAGCAAGTTTTTTTGTCTCATTTAAGCCTACAATAATGTGAAATTTTTTTAAAAAAAATATTAAAGGTTTCTGAGATACAAAAAATTTGACCTTGAATTTTTCGATTTTGACCTTGAAATGTTTCGCAAATTTTCTTATCTTATTTTATCCTACAATAATCTGAAAGAATTTTTTTGATATTATACAAGGTGGCTGAGATAGAAAAGTGGGGTTTGTCCTTGTCCACCCCCTTTTTCGCCAAAAGGAGCATCTAGCGGGATATAGGATATATGCAGTTTTGTTTAAGATACCTTGAAGATTAATTGTTGTGGAAATGAAAAAAATCGTAGGACCCATTTTTGAGCCCCTATACGAAAAATTTTGTCAATAACTTGACCTTGAAGGATCTGACCTCGAAAAATCGAAGATCCTATTCTTATATTTTTGTTTAATAGTTTACAAAAAAATTTCATACAAATCGGTCCAGTAGCTTAGAAGTTTTTTTTTTCGACCATTTTTCTATAGTACGGCGTACGGCGTACAGCGTACGGCGTACGGACGTACTTTTACACATTTTTTCTAGACCACTTTTTTGGACTCAGGGGGTGTCAAAACGAGTTTCTGCATCATCAACTTTTTTTCCGAAAAAAGTCGGATTACAAATATTTCTATATGCCCTTGGGGTCGTATATAAATTAAAAATATTTTACAATAAATATAAAATATTGAGAGTGAAAAATACTCACGAAATTTTGATACAAAGTCTTAAGTCCTGAATATATTTAAAATTGCATAATTTTTAAATACCAATTAAACTATTTCAATAATTTGCTTATAGTAAAGTGCATCAAAAATTTATATTAATAAACACATACTTAATCTCACAAGCGCTGATAACCAACAACTCGTATAAAAGATATGCACTTAAAAGTTTTCATCTCAACAAACAATCTGTTAAACAATTAAATGCATGAAAAAATCGCTTTTATGCACATATTTCAAACTCAAATACCATGCATTTTTGAAGCTCTATGCGTCCTGTATGCAAAATCCTGGAATGCAATTGCACTGGAGCGTTTAAAACAAGTTAAATTTATTAACTTGTGCAAGTGCATCTATGCGCCTCGAATGCATTGTCTGAGCAATGTCATTTATTTGTGCAGAACATTGTTTTTGTGCAATGTGCATAGTGCATTGATTTCAATTGCAGACGAATGACATAACTTAACTGTATGGGAATGAATCATGTGCGGCATCATGCATTTGTTCTCCATAACTATTTAACTAAGCAAGTCCTTTTTCAAGTCCATTGTTACACGGGACATACAAACATTTCTTGGGGATAAGTTTTTACGGATTACAAAATTTCTGTCGGAAAAGTTTTCTTGTGATGAAAAAGTCTCAACGGAGCCAGAGCGTAGCAGTATGTACATTATACGAATTCTTATTTAAATAATTGTAATTGTAATGAGATTCTGAAACGAATTCAATTCTATTAAAGGCATTCCAAATATTTGGTTGAATGTTGACGCGGTCGCCGCCTTAATTGAATATTGATTTTATGCTCAAAGTTAGTCAAAATGTCACTCATTTCGTTGTGAACATAAATTTGTTAATGTACGTAATCGCAGGAATATGAACGATTCGAAAATCAATCATCAAATTAACAATAATTTATTTTGATATAGAAATAATAATTGGTAAGGGTCAGGGAGCCTTTTCCGTGAGCATTGATCACGTAATTGCTTCAATTATTGTGCAAAGCATGAAAGGTGAAGGACGCTTGGAAATTAAAATGTGCATAGCACTGCGTTGTAGTATTCAGTATCCGCTCAGGACTCAGGTTAATTGCATCGTAATAAATTCAAAATGCGGACGTTGCATTTAGTTCAAAGGATGTGCGTTAGTCTCGCAGTTCATCGTAGTTTCACCGGAATGTTTAATTATTTGCTTGTTAAAGATGTACTTTTTGGCTTTCTTTGGTCATAGCGTAGTAACAGTTTTTTAAAGGGATGAAATAAAAAAGTAGCTTTAAAGGTGCTTATCCTTTTCCTAGAAAAATAAGTAATTAATAATAATTTTTTTCTTCATCTGAAAACATTTTTAATGAAATAAAATAAAAAGTATTTCCTTCAAACTTAAACTTTTCACTAACCTTGAAGATTTGAACGAATACCACAACTGTGAGCCATTAAAAAAAAATTGTTTTGAGCAGGTTGGCTGTTACGCCTATATTAAGCACTTAAATTTGACCTCCAAAACAACCACGAAAAAGCTCTCCACACAGACTAGACAGCATAGACATGCAACGAATTTGAATAAAAAACATCGTTGCATAACAAAAGCACTTATGTTCAATGACTCACAAGTCACATAAGTCACAACTGCATACATATTGCATGCCCATCATTATGCATAATGCATATACTCCGCTACTCGTACACACATAATTATAAATTGTTGGAAAATGCAAACTTAATCGACATGTTTTTTTTGTGGCCATAAATTTTATATTGGATAATTTAACCGCCCAGAATGTATGCTCTGCCGCTGTGGAATCGATTCAGTTCTCGGTTCTCCTCTGCTCCATATATGCATATTATGTGACCTACATACATGTGCGGCAGAGGGATAAAAAATACATCAGCCCCGCAGTATTATATTGTGAGCTCACATGCACATAACTTTAACAATTTTTGCGTATGCTTGCTTTTTATTTATTATTACAATTCATTTCTTTAGCACCCTGTTTTTTGTGCAAAACTTGAGACATTGTAATTTAATATACCTACCACGATTTAATATGAATGACAAATTGAAGTGTTACTCACACATGATACTGACAACGCACGTTGAACCAATATATTGGTAATAGAATTTCCCGTCACATATATTTGCCAGACCTTCATAATTTCTTTCTTTTAAATTCATTACGATTCAATATGGATGTAATAGATTTTTAAATTCGCAAACCATATAAAATATTTTAAACAAATCTGCAAGCAAACCCCACTTTTTCATCTCAGCAACCCTACACAACAGGAAAAAAATTCCTTTACATAACTATTAATAGTGTTATCTAATTGAAATAACTTTGACAAGCATGTCAAGGTCATAATTTAATTATGAAAATACGTAATTCAAAAACTGCTTGTTCTAGGGTTTTATGATATTCTATATAATTAGCAATCTCAATAGAAGGATCATTTCTGAACAAAACATCAAACTCTTTTCAAGGTCACTAATTTTCCATAACTTACAAAACCTTTATAAATTGTTGTTTTGCTGCAGTCGTATACAAATTTCCACCTCACTTTCCCTTTAGTTCAATTGGGTATTATAAAATGTATTCATCTTAGAAATCTTCAGAAAATTTCCATGAAAAAGAAACACTGCCTGTTCTTTATTATTCCTGAAGTTTTAATGGCAACGGAAATGCAGTTGTAATCGAAATGCATTTCCTGTGTATTTATAAATGTTTCAATTCCACACAATTACATAAATGTTAAGAACATAAGTGTACACCCAAGTGCATCCTGTTCCTCGCAGAAAAGGTACTGCTCAATTAAAGCTGTGCTTCGTACAAGAAAGTCTTTTTTTTTGTATTTGATGCAACTTCTGTGTCGTCACTAGTGTGATAATTAGTTCACTGGAAGAGTTCGTGTATAACAGCATTCAAATTGCATCAGAAAACCCAAAAGGGATCAAGAATGAATTGGCATAGATGGCTTTATTTTCTTGCGGATTGTTCAAAAATAATATCATGCAATATTGTTTAAAATTCTGTGGAAAAAAAGTTCTTAATAAATTTTTTTTTAAACTTGAAAGCTTTTATACATAGTGCGAGGTCTCTTAAATCAGGATTTTCCTTTTAAAAAAGTGGTGGAAAATAACAAAGAAACTATCTTTTTGCTTACAATTTATTTTTTACTTGTTTTTACAATGCACCGCCAAGCTATCACGCGATTGACAAGCATCTACATATTCTACTGCATATGTTGCTGACAATTTCCAAAACAACAAATTAAATATGCACATTGTTGCACCCCGCGAAATGCAACGAATGTAAATACCTCAACTTGTTGCCCTATTTCCTTTCAGAAAGCATTTTCAACGTCGTATGTGAAACTTTAAATTACGTTCGCAATTAAGAAACGCCATTCCTACGATGTGCTTGACTTTTCCGAGCGATATTAGTGCACCCTAAAAGCTGAAATCACCATTCAAAGAGTTCCTCTCACCCTTTACCCCAAATTTTTTATTAGAATGAATGCAACAGATAGCAATTGCCCCACACTGTAGTCATTTAGTATTGAAGAACGAAGCTCCACATAAACTTGCATTGCTCACACGGACAGCCCACATGGAGATCAAATGCAGCCCCCGCACAATTATTAACAACTTTGAATGCATATGTTGCACAATATATTGCATGTAGAGTTTTATACGGCAGGTGTTGTACAGTGTACAGTGACGTGTGCGGAAATTGTTAGGTTGTTTTCTTTTTTTTTGTCGCTCACCGGAAATTGAGGCCGACTTGAGGGTGGTGCATGAAGCAATCTAGAATGGTTATAGTTTGTGGGGTACGGTTTAACACTTTGCTGTTGCATTTGTCACACACACTGCATGTCACTGTGTTTGCAAGAAAATGATGTTATTTTCATTGTGAGTGTTGAATTTTGATATTCATTGCCGCATAGCCCGTAAGGAACGCAGGAGAGAGGGATTGAAAGGAGTTCTATGTTATATTGAAACAGATCATTTCTGCAAAGCAGTGATGCAGGAAACTTTTTCAATTTCTGTAATCCAATTGGTGGCATTGAATACAAATTGAGTTGCAGATTATTGCAGGAAATATTAGGTTTAATAAAATGTAGTCCTGTATTTTGCATTTATGTTCCTTGTTTTAAGGGTTTTTCAGTTATCAATTGTTAGTATATTGGGTCAGAAACTTTAATTGAAATTTTTATGGTTTTGAACTTATTTAATTATATTCTTTTGAGCATAACTGAATGAAAATTGATTTTATAACGCATTTTAAAGTGTTTCATTTTTGGTTTCATTAATAAAATTCTTTATGTTTTGGCTTTACTCGACCTGTCTAAAATATAGTTTGAATATTTGTTGTACTTGGAAATAGTACTACAAATTTAAAGGTTCCGTAGATTATGCTGAACCTTTTTTCGACACTTTTTGAAGGCTCATTGGATACACTCTGAGCAAAAACTTATAAAGTGTTTTAGGATTTGACATCCGTTAGTGCGTACATAAGTCCGGACATAACAATATGCATCAAATTTGAAGAGAAAAAAATTCAACATGAATTATGTTCAAGTTATTGCCGAAAACTTTTTTTTATCAGAATTTTAATCATATGAAAACTGTTTCCTTAAATAAAAAATACTTAAAAATTTAATCGTTTAACATAGCATTTTTTAAAATAACTTTTAGCAAGCTTGGAAGAAGATTGCACAGACTTCCAAGGAAATTCAGTAGCACATGGATTGCTATACGTTCCCGGTCCCGGAGTATGCAGCTTGTGTGTTTGCTATCATTCAGAACCACTTTGGTGCAAAGCTATCTACTGTGATCCCCCTTATGTGAGTATAAAAATGCTTTTACAATAAATAAAAGTCGATACACAGCATAAGCTCATGCTCGAGTATGACACAGTTTCGTTCCACTAAACGTATTGATTAGGGTAAGCAATGTCATACATCCTTTTCCATTTTTTATGCGCGGATTCATTCCCCGAAAATGATAAAATTCATTTTATTATGCATACCGGTTCAACTCTCCGTTGTGTTTGGAATTATCCGCATGAGAAAACTGCTTCATTATTATGTCAACAAATGAAATGAGCTCGGAAAGGAATCGATTTTCGTATGAACTTGCTGATGATTTTTGTACAATGAGGCTGGACAATCAGGTCTCGAAATTGGACAACCGAAATGAGGTCAATCGTAAATAAATTGACCTTTTGTTGATATCATTCAAGTTCTTTTAAATGCAGAGTGTAGACATTGTTGAGTAAATAGGACGAATCATAAAGTTCATTATTCAATTTTAATTTGTATCCAAAAATAATTGTTTTAATAGTTGACTAGCGCATTGTTACTTTTAATCAAATAAAAATCAATCAGGAAATTATGACGCTTTTACTAAAAAAAATGTTCATTCAACATAATTGGAAAAATAAAATAATTTAATCAAATAGTATTCCCTGTCTACTGCTTGTCTGCTCATTCAATTAAAGCCCCTAAAGATGTTTTCATTATTTTATTTTACATGCAACGAAATCACTAAAACAATTTGCATCCGCTTCTGTTGTGCCAACCATTTGTGCCGGAAGCAGAAAAATTGAGCGCATACATGGAAAACGGATTATTTAATAAATGTGACCTCTAAATATCTGGGTGTTTAACACGACACCTCACACCGGCAACATTATGTAAAATAATACGACGAAGTATGGCGCATTTTTATCGATTTTTACCGGCAAACTTTTATCGATTTTTAGAAATGGTCAAACTGCGTTGACCTTAGGCTCTGGTTGCTCTGTCTAATTTGAACCTATTATACTTAAAATAAAACTTACATTATTTACAAAATTTATTTGTTTGGCGTATGATAACCTCTTTTGGATTGGCTGAAATTTAAAGCTTTCTTGTTCGGCTTGAATGTTTCCAAAAAATGTATGTCTTGCAAAAATTAAAAGATTTCCATTTTCAAAAATAAAAAGATGAGAAGTTGTTTAAAAAAGATAAACAATACGACTCACGTTTGCCGTCGTATGTCCTATATAATGTTATAATATGCAAAATTCTATTAAATAGAGCGTAATCCCATTTTCACACCCAAAGCCGTGTCTGTCTGAAAAGACGCAGAGCACGTTCCTAATATTTGTGAGGGGGAATTCATTTCTAAATTATTCGTTGTTAGCTGTGTAACAAATCTGCATTACAACATGCCGCACATTCAGGGCAACATGGCAAGAGCTTGCGCTTCTTAAAACTAACTATAATTCATTCTCGAAAAAGCTTCACCGCAATCAGCGTTCTCCAAGGAGTTGTGCAACATCTCCAGAGCTGGAATATAAATGCCAAAACTATATCATGCTCTTGCACAGTGAACAAAATGTGAAATGGAAGTTGTAACCGCACATCTATTTAATCTCGAAATGGATAATGTACTCGAGCTTGCCGCAACGACAACATTATTTTGTTGTTATTTATACTGAAAACTTTTGTTGGATAAAATTCAACGATTGCGTTGCTACTTTTTCAATGTGCTTGCCTAAATTAGGTTTTTGAGGTAAAGTGCAGATAACAGCAGTTTCAAATGTGTATTCCACGAATCCTAAACAAAGCTTTAATTTTTTGACTTTGTGCTTTCTTTCGACCTTTTATTATTTAAATGTCTATTGTGCTTGTGCCTGAAAGCTTTTCTGCTTTAAAACTCTTTTGAATATTGATTCACTGAGTAGAAATAAATTGATAGTGTACAACAAGGGATGCAAGATTTGAACAAAGGAAGGTTGCAATTAAAGGAAACCAACAAAAACGAGTTTGTTTTCAATTTTCATTTTGTCCGTATTCACAAATATCATCTTCAATGTCATTGTTAGAACAATAAAAGGAAGGAACTGTACAAATTTTCGTATACAAGCAATAAATTATTGCAAAAACAGTTTAGGTCAGTTAAAATATCAAATCGTCAAAATTTAAGTACGTTTAACCAATTCATTTTGAAGTTTTGGGCTCCCCCTAATTTCAAACATATCTGTACATGATGTGGGCACATCAACGCGTGGTGTTAAATTGATGATGGTCAATTGAAGTGCTGAATGCCTGCGTCGCTGTATTCAATTAAAGCGAGCATACGGTTGCATCCATGCTGAGTGTGGTAAATGTGGGTGCTGATTTTGTGCGCATTTCACACCGGAATCATTGCGATACGAGTAATGTGCAATGTGCATGCATGTGTGGATACCTACTCTGAGTTCATTTTTAATTTTCATCATTTGCACAGATTTTCAGCGATACACAAATCGGAGTCATTTAAAATTAATGACAAGCGATTTAAAATGTTTATTTTCATCCAAAATATTAAAATAGATTTTGTTTTTGTTTTTATTTGATTTCTTCAAACGTTTTTATTAAAATAAATTCATTGTGGTAATAAAGAATATCCTAATAGAATTACTGGAAATAACTCAATACGCCACTCACCATGTTTGCAATTCTGTGAACAAATTACAGACACAATGGGAGTCATTTGGGACGAATTGACTGAACATCAATCTAGTTGTTTGGTGAAATTAAATCAGTTTTTATATGGTTTTTATTAATCCTTGTTAGTTTGATCAAAAACCTTTGATCTCTTGAGCTTTTTAAAGCAATTTTTCAATGGCTAAAATTGGAATGCGTGCAATCTATTTCTGAAAAGATTTCTTAAATTTTCTTAAAGCTTTTTTATTTTATTTAAACGCTCTGTAAAATATATTTTTGATATTTTAGATATACATACTCACGAAATTCAGACATATACAGAAAATGAATACAATTCTTTGATTCGTACCTCCTTTGCAAGAACTATCGATACAAGTGCCACTTACTTTTGCTTTTCATGTTCAATCGCGCTCAAATACAAACTACACGGGCATTTAGATCGATAGCAATTTTTTATTTCAACGCAACATTGTTTTTCTTTTACACAAATCTTACTTAATATAAATAGTACCGGATTCTATCGTGTAACATATCGTGTACGAATGCACGCTTTCTTTTTGGGGGTTTGTTCGTTATTCTGTTATATGATTCATTCTTATTTATTTCCTGTATTCTTATGTACTCCTTAAACCACGTCTTACAATTTAATTTAATTTCTTCAATATCGCGAAAGATTGCTTTAAACTAGATAACAAAATGTTGAGTCCTGTTTTGACAAACAATTTTATAAATCTTGAGAAGAAAATTGAAGACGAGAAACAATAACATAAAACTATAACGAATCATTTCTCACTTTCGTCTTTAATAAAAAATATATTACAATTATTTACAAATAAAGTTAATAATAAATATTAAAATGATGAATTGGAAGCAATCAACTTCCGCTAAAAAGTGATGTAGTTTCCACCCAACCACCACTGGTTATATAATTATTTGTTTAAATAAAGCGATATATAATTTAGTGACTACATAATTTAATAAAAAAAAATTTCTTCTTTACAGTTTTGTAAAAATTTTCGAGTTGGTGAGAGGTGCTGCGAGTTTGAGTGCTTAGATCCGCCAGGAGAAGACGACAGATATCAAGTAAGTATTGTAATTTTCAAATTACATTTTGAATTTAAATTGATTTAAAAGTTTACTGTCCTCAAATTCCGTATTGACAATGTTAATTAATTTCTGTGCGTCTGCAAATCGTATTTAAACCAAAAGCATTTTTTCTTCTCAAACAAAAATTAGGATTTATTTGTGATGATTTCTAAAGTTAAGTACACTTGATTTCAAATGTATACACACAACCGTATGTACATTTACAAAAACCTATAATGGAGTATGTCAGCATGTGTATCGTTAAAAAGCACAAGACTAACCACTTGTGCAGTATAGTCATGTACTTCAACAGTAGTAGTTAATCCACAAACAAACAAAAGACGAAGTATAAGTATAAAGTAGGTATTCTTTGTTAATTAAACCAACCTTATATAGGCATTTTAACATGTCACAAAACGTGTTTAGACTTTATAAAAAGTTGCAGACATTACATTAAGTTTAGTTCTAAAATGATAAAACCATTGTGGTAGTTAAATAATATAAAAGCATTTTTTAATAATAGAAAGAATGAAAACTCTCATTCTTGATAATATAAATATTTTTTAATTTAAAATTTATTTTCGGTTTAAAGTCAGATCTTAAATATATTCCATAATATTATTTAAGGTTACCTTAAATGCAATTACATTATATGGTGCCGCAAGTTGACATGTTCAATGTTCCCAAAATATCAATGCCAATCTTTGACAGCATTCGCCAATGACCCGCATCAATCAATGTCTTTTCGAAGGAGGCGATATTTTCAATGTTATACAGCCCCAAGGCATCCGCCCGGTGACTTTTGAGGGAAAATTTTGTATTTTTATGTGTGACGTGCACATTGAAATCATCCGGCTTTCCTTTTAAGAATTATAACATGTACAAACATTTTTGAATGGGGTTTCTGCATATTTATGAGTTTTATAAGATATGCTTCTGCAATGCGTCCCCACAATTCCGCATCAGCATCTTTGTCTACGTGGATTTATGCAGCAACCGAGTGATTCAAATTCTCTTAGCGTTCCATTCTCAATGTACACAACATTATGCGTCCTTTTTGTTATTCCCAAAAGTATTTATGTACATAATAAATATTGTATGCATATTAAGCTTTGTATTTGAAAATGTGAAACGCAATTGTGACTTTATGTTAGGGGATGAAATTTATTTGAAGTGACATTTATTGCATCCTTAAATTGAATGTGCTGTAGTACAAAAATAGTGGCCTCGAAAACATGATTTTTACTCCCTGGAGGTCAAAAATAATTACCACAAACTAATTAAAATATGGTCTAATTGCAGTTACAAGGTTTTACTTTTATTTCCTGAAATTATATTTAAGTAAATAATTCCTACCATGTTCAAATTAGCGAGAGCAATGTGTTTAATCATTAATTGTAATTACCTCTTAATTAATATCATTTTAATTTCTACATAATATGTCTCTTGTGACTCATCATCCTGCAATGCCTGTAAATGTAATTTGCGGCTATTTCTCAGGTGACATTACATGTACAGTGACTCCCATGCTTTTATTCTCTATTGAATTGCAATATAAGAGGGATGAGACAGTGAGTAGTTTTTTGTTCACAACTCGATAGCATTATTTGCAATATACATAATTAGTTTAACAACATAAAGACTGAAAATGTGTTTTTGTACGATGCATAACGTCTGTTCATTGGGAAACCGAAAGGCCACATGATACAAGTGTTGTCCTTTTTACAGAAAACTTTTTTATTCACTTCTTCAACTCGGTAACTTTGGAGTAGAGTCCGCCATATTTTTTCACAGTCCGCATAGCTTTAACTCAAATGGTTATTTAAAAAAAATACGAAGCAAACTTTGCGACATTGGGTATGAAAGGTTTTGTTCATTCAAAGGCCGCATCTGCAAGAATTTATAAAAGAAGTTGACAAGAAGTTTTTTTTTTTTGGGGTTGTCTTCATTGTAAATTGCAACCATAACATAAATTTGATAAAATGACAAGAGCCCATGTAATTTTTGTAAAAATAAATGGATTTCGCTTAAGATATTTTTATAACGACCCTTTTGGGATTTTGAAGATTTAATCTGCATTTTTAATTGCGGCCTCATAACTTTAAAGGTGCCGTAACGGTTCAGTAATCAGTAATCCTCATAGCCTCTTTTCAAGTGTTCTTATAAGTGCTCTTTGGATTTTGTGCCGGTTGTTTTGAATGAAGAGAATTTTGTAATTCGCGACTGAGAAACGAATAAACAATTTCCAAAATTGAAGTGATTCAATTGCTTAGAACAGCCACAACTTGTTTAGGTGTATAAAGGATTAGTAGTAGATCTCATAGATCAAAAGTCAGATTTCAGAAGTCATAACGATTTAAGAACATTACCAATAACATTACCCACATCAAATTCGAAAATATTTAAAAAAAGTCAAAAGTATATAAATTATTTTGAAATAGATATTTCATATTTTTATTAAACTAATTTGTAAAATGTCTTCTAATTTCAGGCTCGAATGAAGATGCGTGCAGCCATTTTAGCCGGAAACACAGGCAGCTGCCACAAAACATCAACAACGGGTTTCTTCTTATTGGCAACTAGTCTGGGTCTCACATTTTTACACAAAACAAAATTACTAAATTTTTTCCTATCATAGCTAGTCTAATAACAATCGTGGTAGTTATACCCAATCAAAGTGATTAATTTAAATGTAGAAATCATCAACCAAACTAATTAACAAACATATTTTTGATAAATAAGCTAAATAAAGCCGTAAGAAAATGTAAGAAAAAAAATTTAAAAATTAAAAATTTAACAAACAAAATATATCAAATAGCGATGCGATTAGAAAACGATTTAATTGGTCACAGTTCTGTAACTGTTTTAAAAACATAAAATAAAATGAATTTAGAGAATCTATAATTATCAGCCTTCTCCAAGGACATTCACAATAACAGTAAAATCCCTATCAATTTAACATATTTAAGTCTAATGAAGGACTCATTTTAGGACCCAAATAGGCATTTAAAAACAACTTTAAAAATTATTCCTTTCTTTTGAGATAATGAAAAAACTTTCACTCTAATTTAGGGGAAAGCGGGTATCCGGTGCATTTTTATTCACACTTTTTATGCTCACTTTAGTTATATTAATTACACATTTCTAAAATTAAATTGTTTTAAAAAATATTGGACTGCTAAATATGTATGAGTAAATCAATCTAGAAAAAGCTATCAGAAAAGACGATGGTTTCATGTAAATAATTCACAAACAACATGGTAGAATTGTATGTGGAAAAGCTTTAAGCAAAACAGTGATATTGGTGCTACAAATTGAGATTATAAACTTCAGAAGCTGAAGTAAAGGAACAATTTAATGAGTAGAAAACAAATCAGATATGATTTAGGCAAAAAATGATTTAAAAAATGAACTGTGATATTCCAGAGATTAGTAGAAATAAATCGCAACCAACCTCTTAAAGAGAAACGTTGTGTTTTTAATTGTTGTAATTAGATAACAAAAATATTTTTGTATGCTCAAAGTTTAATTAACCCATAATAATTTTAAAAAATAATGATTTTATCAATTTGTTGCATAAAGCTTTAATTCGATTTTAAATGATATGTTTAAAATAAAATTTCTCAGCTAATACATTTTCATGCTGAAGAAATCTTTTTTTATTTAACTGGAAATGCATGTGTTTGTTTAATAAAGAGGGTTAAAAATTTTAATAATAAAAATGATTGTTCTACCAAAATATTACATATCATAAGAACAGTGTGTAATTTGAATTTTGAATTTTAACTTAAAAACGCACCAGGCTAGCCCATTCTCCCCTAAACTAGAAGTCTTTAAAGACTTTTCATATTTGCTGAAATTAACTAGATTATAAAATTTGAACACCAATTTAGAATAATACAAGATCATTCTTTTATAGACCCTTTTATATTCGTTAAGTTGGTTAAAGTCTGCAAATTAATTAGAATTATCCACTATGCTCTGAGGGCTAAAGAAAAATTGTTAACACGGAATTCTCTATCGCCACAAATTATACCGCTGTACGCATATTAAAAACAAACGTCCAACCATTCAAACTATTTTAATGCAACGCAAAAAGATATATAAAAGAAATAAAAATTGTTAATAAGTTTCCCGTCAATTGATATTCAATTTTTCCCACAAAATATGTAATTAATCGCTAATTATATTAAAAACAAAAACAATTTGTAATTGTAAGAACAAATAAAGATGGTAAAGAAGAAGGAAAGATGAGGAAGACGATGAATGCTGTGGTCCAAACGACACCACAATCAACTTATATAGTTAAACTAAATCTAATTATTGACACATTTGGCTTTAAAATCAACTTTTTCTTAACAATTAGGCGTACAATTTAAGAAATGGGTGAATGCTGTGTAGTCTGAAATCCCAAATCTTTAAGATTTAAATAAATAAGAAATGACTATTATTATGTAATTTTGTTGTGTTTGCATTTTGGGGTGAATCTCAGCTGGAGTTTTGCCCCTTTATATTTTTTGCAGCCGTAATGGAGAGCAGCTGTGGGAAATAACGAAATATAATGCATTGAAAGTGGTTTAATGGTGTTTGCTCGCTTAAAACGTAAAGAAAATTGGATTTCTCAATTCAAACTTCTAATGACGAAAGTGTTTGTTATTTTTCGTTGAATAATATTTTTTTTTTATAACAATAATTTACGTTAAAGGCTGGTTGTAAATTCGATTTAATTCTTCTTTCATAATTCATCCTCATTATGTGCAACAAAATGAGTTAAGATATTTAAGTTAAAGCAATAAAACTGAAACTACTTTCGTTCATTTTATTTCGTGATATATTTCAATTTTACAGGCATCCCGCATCAGCAAAGTTATAAGGTACAGTTAATATTTTTTGTGTAAAAATGTGTTTTAGTTTTCACTAAAATAACCAAACGCATCAGGCATGCACTTATTTTGAATCAGTTATAACTTATATCAGATATGGGAACTTGGCCATAACCCACGTGTTCCACAAGAATTAGTTAGAATGTGATCAGAGATTGGATGAACTCGTCGAATGTCAAAAAACCATTCAAGGTGTTTGGGAGGACATTTAAGCCTTTAAGGTGTTAAACTTCATCAAAACCCACCAAAAGAAATGTAAGATCAATGAATATTTATATTTAAATAAAACAAGGCCATCAAAGTTGACGATTTTCCCAAACAGTTTTGTAAAAAAATTAATTTTGAATTAAAAAAAAACAAGATGAAAAGTTCAACCCCTTTTTTTTATTTTAGTATTTAGTAACTCATTTCATAAAAAAAATAACCTTGAAATGTTTTATAAAATTATGGGTATATCCCTTTACTTTAGCAAGATCTAAGAATATGTTCTGGGTCATAGGTTATAGTAAATTGTAATGTATGGAACAGCTAATTAGTAAATTTTTTTTAGTTTTCAGAATATTATAAAAAAGATTTATAGTCCTTAATTGTTTATGGGAATTGAAAAAGTTTTTAGAACCGTATTCTGTATATCATATTTAAAGATCAACAACAAGGCTTACGTTATGCAGCTATGCCAACTTTTCTCTGTATAATTGAAATTAACAAATCCACCAAAAATACCCACTGCGTTACAAAAACAATTTAATAACCAAATTTTGGGTTAGAGTCTAACTATTCTTAATTTGGGTGGAATTTAAAACATGGTGCCTGTTACGACACATGCAATAATTTTTGTATAGGTGAAAGTAAATACGGTTCAAGTTTGCGTATTTGTCTCTTCCACCCATTTAGGTTAGCTCGGGTACATGCAAATAATTGAATCCAGCTTAATTTTGAGACATCATACGCAATGAAGTAGAAAAACGACTACGTACATTAACCGAAGGATTCATTGTTTCAAAAAAAATGAAACTTTAAGAAAATAAAGTGGTTTTTATACAAACTATTTCTAAAAAAAATTAAAATAAAATACAAAGACACAAATTATTTTCGTGAAAATAAAAATAAGTTTATTTTAAAGTTTTTACACTCTAAGAACGTGGGCGCTCCTTCTTCTCCTTGTACAAGGCCAGAAGGGAGACGTTGGCCACCTTCACAATCTGCAATTAAAGAAAAAAAAACAATGGTAAGTAGATGATTTTTTGAAAATTAAATTGAATTTTATTGATGACCATAAAGTGGCATCAGATAATGTAGGTAAATGAGAGTAATCATGACGGCTCATTGGATTGGCTCATATTGTGTCATCATTCAAAAAAAAAAGTAGTTACGGTCAAAAAAGAAAGGGTATGGAAGAGTTGCTTTACCTTGAAACGAACTCCGGGAATGTCACCGACGGCATGACCTTTACGACCGAATCCAGCGACTAGGACTTCATCGTTCTCCTCAATGTAATTGAGGGAGCCATCCCGGGGTACGAATGCTGTGATTTTCTTTCCGTTCTTGATCAACTGTACTCTGACGCATTTGCGGATAGCAGAGTTAGGCTGTTTGGCTTCAACACCACTATTCATTGAAAACACAAAAAGAATTAGCACATTGTTCTGGAAGTCCAGTTTAATATTTTGTTACTAAACCATAACGATAATTGAAATATAATAAAATAAATGGCGATGTTTGTGCAAAAACAGCTCACAGTATACTTCTGTGATTGGTAGCTTAAAATGTCCAAACACAAGAAATATACTGCGAACTGGCAATGCAATTACAGATGGAAGATCACTTTATGTGTTCCACAGAGAAACAAAATTTGGTAGGCAATTCAATTAACACAAACATACATACACCTTTTCTAGGACGATACCCTTGGCGTGGGAAGCTCCACCGAATGGATTGGACTTCCAGACTGAGCCCAAATGGGCCTTCTTGTAGTCATTGTCGGCCCAACGTTGCTCACGTCGGTGGTTCACGTGCTTGCGACCAGTGCGAAGACCTCGAGGTTTGCCTACACACAAGACGATTAAATGTTAACTTTGTTATTGAGGTTATGTTTGCGCGGTAATAAATTTTCATTTTTTTTCTTCCTTAAATTTATTAAAAATGGCTTAAAAACTATTCGCAACGCCTTTATAAGGTTGCGAAATACACTTTGATGTAGTTAAAAGTTCATTTCGTTGACCGATGACACCAATAAAATGAGATTGAAAAGTCAATGCACTGCTACGGTGAAAACGAAATTTTCAAGTACGCCGGAAATTTTGATATTTTAATAAATTTAAACGCTAATTTTTAATTTAACTCACATTGAAGATAGTTCGTTAAAACAATTCGAATAATTTAACACAGTTTTTAAGCCATTTAATAATTAACTTAATTTTATTTTTCGGGAGAACACTCACCCATAGTGCGTACGATGTCAAGAGGAAATACAAAAGAAAGAATCAAATATCCCTGCAAGGAAAATGGCGTGAGCGGTGCACTGCAGCGCTGTGCGGACGGCATCGGCATTTAATCGATTAGTATGACGATTGGTATGCAAGCGATGAGGTGAATATTTATGTCGATGAAAAGTTTCGAATCGCTCCTCAAAAGATATAATATTATCAATTTAGCAATTTTTTGAATGAAAATCAATTAATTACAAAATAAAAATATTATTCATATTGTCAAGAATGTTTTGCAATATCCTATCAAAAGATTTCAAGATTAATATAATAATAATTATTATATAATATAATAATAATAATTAAATACACGCAATATGTATTCAAGGAAATTTAACATAATACATAACTTCTGAACATTTAATTCATGATAATTGTACATAATATAACAATTATTTATCAATATGATAGTGAATAAAACCTTTGAAAATTAAAGTGTTTCGAGCTACTGAAATTAAAAATCTGTAAAGTTTCTGGCGGTTAGGGGTCATTTTAACCGTTTATGATAAATCCCTTTTTTTACAGTTTGTTCTATTTTAATTTTTAAAGTATTATTTAATTTTATTCCTTTCTGTATCTACCAAATAATATTTCTATTTATGCGCCCAATTTTAGTCTAATCATTTTATGTAAGTGTCTCATAGATATATATATATTCTAATCCATTTTACAATTTGTAGGTTGGCTGTTCTGTTTCATAACAATGATGTTTTGGCGCCAGTTTTTTGACAAACCATTCTTTTGTACATACTTGTATTTCGTGAGGTTTAATTTATTGCAATTTTACGGTAAAAAATAAAAATAATCATTGTATTTACCAAAAAAAAAAAGACATCGAAGAGATATGAGTGAATCGCCATGTAAGTGTTAAATAAGTAAAACCACTTTAATTGTCTTTTAAAACTGATCCAATTCGTTCCGATTCACTTAGCAGCACAACCTAGGGCGAAACGCCAACGTGTGGACAAAAACGGGCGCTTTGCAGCATTGGAACGTTTGCGCGGACTAAAGGGCAACAAAAACAAGTGTGAAGTGAGCGAGACCATTGATAACGTTTACGATACTGTAGATGAGAAGGAGTACAATAAGTTGGTGACTGAACGCGCAGCACAAAATTGGATTGAGGATGACGGTGAGTTTATAAAATTTCATTCCTAAAAGTGATAAGAAAATTTTCTTTATGCAGGTACTGGCTTCTATGATGATGGTCGTGAGATCTTTGATGATGAGGAATTTATGGAAGACAAACATGAGACGACTTCCAGTAAGAAGGGCAACAAAAAACGTCCACGCGATGAGGACTCATCCAATGGCAAGAAAAAGGGTTCCATCGCTGATATGCTCAGTCGTGGTGTGGCAAAAAAGAAAGCCGTTGCAGTCAATTTGGATGACGACAACATTTTGAGTGGACTTCTGGAAGAGGCAAAGAATGTTAGCAATGAGAAGATTGTTTTGTCCACTCTTAATAATCGTCGTTCGACAAAGAAGCAGCTGGATGTGGATGATGAGGAATTAGCCAAACAGTACATGCAGAGTTTCACAAAAAAACCCAAAACTGAGCGTAAAACTATTGTTGATACGGCGGCGGATGATGAATTGGTTGTGAAAGAGTTGCAGGCACAAGCCACTAAAAAACTACCAGTAGCCACAGTAAAGAGCTCATTTGATTTTAGTGAACCACTTGTGGAGGATGATTTTGATGATAATTTAAATGCGTTTGAGATTGATCCAATCGTAGAGCCGGATCTCAAAACAAACTCGGTTGATATTCCAAAAAGTGTTATTAAATCTGAATCAAACAAAAGTACAAATAAACCAGAAAAGGATCCTCCTGAAAACGGTGAGAGATCCATGAATGATTTTATAAAACGACCAAAAGTCACAACAAACAATGCTATGGAGGAGAAAGAACCAAAAGAGTCAAAGGTTGAGCCAACAAATATCGTAGAAAAGCTTGTACTCAAGCAATCCGAAATCGAAACAGAAAAATTCAAAATTGGAGATTTGACAGAATTTTTCAATGATTGTGAACAGGATGAGGATATTGTGGATATTAAGCAAACCGTGGAGGCAGCAAACGAAGCTGACACCAAATTTGATTCAAAAGTAGTCTATTTTTTTTGCAAATTCTATTAAATGTTTGATTGATTCCTGTGTTTTATTTCCAGTCCGTCGTTAAATTTTGGTGCTGGGACATTGTTGAGGAGCCAAAGCGCCCTGGGGAGGTGTTTTTATTTGGCGCAATTTTGATCGAGTCGGGCAATTCAAATAAAAAGTACCAGTCGGCTTGTGTACATGTTGAGAATATAGAGCGATCCCTATTTCTGCTTCCGAGAGAATTTGTAAGTTGCTTTTGATTTGCTCCTTTTTCTTCAAATAACCGTGAAATGAGTTAATAGTTCCTATTTCCGTTTTAATTCCTTATTAACAGTCACTCGATCCGATAACAAAAGAACCAACCAAGAAAAAGGTCGAGGTTATAGATATTCGCAATGAATTCACAGAAACAGTTGCTGCTAAAGTAAAGCTCAACGACTACGGCTTCAAATCTGTCCAGAAACATTTTGCATTCTCCGTTCCGGGTGTTAAAGTGCCAATCACGACTGACTACATGGAAGTTCGCTACACAGCCAAGCAACCAGCACCACCCGAGACCCGCGTCCCATACAATACAGTTGCTCACATTTTTGGATGCAACACTGGAACACTAGAGCGCTTTGTCCTTGATTCCAAAATTAAAGGACCCTGTTGGCTGGAAATCAAGAACTATAAAGTGGAAGATCGCCCAAAGACATGGTGTCCCGTTGAGTTGTCATGCTCCAAGCCGGAATTTGTGTGTTTGTCTGAAGTTAAAAACCAGGCACCACCACCACTCGTTGTGGTCACACTGAATGTGCGTGTGGCCGTGAATCCACGTACAAACAAAAACGAAATCGTTATGATTGGATGCTTGGTCAATAGCCACTTTGAAATTGACAAGCCGGCACCATTGAGAAAATTCAATCGCCATTTCTGTGGTGTAACACGTCCTTCGGGAACATCCTGGCCGCTAGATATTGGCGATAAAATTGACAAATTCACCGGCACCAAAGTAACGAAGTTGGACAATGAACGGGCGCTCTTGAGCTGGTTTCTGGCACAGTACAAAATCATTGATCCCGATCTAGTGGTGTCGCATGACGCTAATGACTGTCAGTTGGACATGATTTGTGAGCGCCTCAATGAGAACAAAATCCCAATGGCTGCACGCATCGGTCGAATGCGGTATTCCAATTTGTTTGGCAAAAAGTTTATTAGTTGCTTCACGGGTCGGATGATTTGTGACATTAAGTTGTCCGCTGAGGAGTTGATCAAATCGCGCAGTTACGATCTTGGAACGTTGTGCACAAACGTCCTAAAATTGGAGCCGGATGATCGCATGGATGTGTCCAACGACGTGATGTACAGCATGTTTGAGAGTGGCGAGGGTATCCTAAATTTAGTCACTCTTACAATGAAGGATGCCTCGTACGTGCTACGCATCATGTGTGAGATGAACGTGTTACCACTGGCGTTGCAGATTACTAATGTGTGTGGCAATGTTATGTCGAGGACGTTGCAAGGTGGTCGCTCTGAACGCAATGAGTTTTTGCTGTTGCATGCGTTTGCCGAAAAGAATTATATTCCACCAGAGAAGAAGGTGCGCGAGTACCATAGACAGCAAGAACAACAGACCAGTGAGTCACAACAGCCGGATGTCACTGTAGGTGGGAAAAAGAAGGCGGCTTATTCTGGTGGTTTAGTGTTGGAGCCGAAAAAAGGGCTTTATGACAACTACATTTTGTTGATGGATTTCAATTCTCTGTACCCCAGCATCATTCAGGAGTACAACATTTGTTTCACAACAATTGGTGAGCCTGATATTGATGGCAATTTGGATCTACCCGAATCCAGTGTGGAACAAGGAGTATTGCCACGCCAAATTCGGCGCCTTGTTGAAAGCCGTCGTGAGGTCAAGAAATTGATGGCAAATCCTGACTTGGATGCTGACCTCAAAATGCAGTACAACATCAGACAGTTGGCGCTTAAGTTGACAGCCAACTCTATGTACGGATGTTTAGGATTTTCTCATTCAAGATTCTTTGCACAACACTTGGCCGCCCTTGTTACACAAAAGGGCCGTGAAATTCTCACAAATACCCGAAGCTTAGTCCAGAAGCTCAATTTTGATGTCATTTACGGTGACACTGACAGTATCATGGTGAACACCAACACCACGGATTACGACCAAGTCTATAAGTACGGCTACAGCATCAAACAGGCTGTCAATAAGATTTACCGTCAAGTTGAGCTGGACATTGACGGCGTCTTCAAATATTTGCTGTTGCTAAAGAAGAAAAAGTATGCCGCTGTAACAGTGTCCAAAAATAAATCTGGTGAATTCGTCTATACGCAAGAGCACAAAGGTTTGGATATCGTGCGTCGAGATTGGTCACGCATTTCAGTGATGGCTGGCCATGCTGTTCTGGATGAAATATTGTCTGATAAACAAATGGACGATAAAATTGATGGCATCCATTCGTATCTTGAGCAAGTAAAAGAGAAATTGCTGTCCGGAAGTGTGCCACAGCCGCTTCTCGGTATTACGAAGCAACTCACAAAGATGCCAAAGGATTACGTCAACATAACTACGCTGCCGCACGTACAGGTTGCGTTGCGCATGAATTTCGCACATCAAAGGCGTTTTAAAAAGAACGATATGGTCACCTACATTATCTGTGATGACGGCACCGAGCAGCCAGCGATGCAGCGTGCTTACCATCCCGATGAACTGAAGATGAGGGAGGATTTAAAAGTAGACATTAACTATTATTTGGCGCACCAAATTCATCCCGTTGTGTCGCGTTTGTGTGAGCCGCTTGAGGGAACTGATGCCAGCAAAATCGCCAGCTGCCTGGGTTTGGATCCGACCAAGTTTAGGGCTGCTGCACAAAAGTAACACCATATTTTTGTTTCATATTTTCTACCTTTTTAATAATTTTTCGTTTTGCGTATTTTATTAGAGTTCATCGTGAACGTGTAGAGGATGGCGCTGGCGAGGCTATTGTCAAATCCATGGCCAATAAATTTAGATTCTGTGAGAAATTCCGTTTCAACTGTGTTGAGTGCAGTTCTGAGATGTTATTGGCATCCGCTGTGAGGCGTGAGGCTAACAGTTGGATTTATATTTTGGACAAATGTGTTAATCCAAAGTGCCAAATGGCACCCATCCAGTACCTAGACTTTATTCGTAATCGTGTTCAATTGGTTATTGGACAATACATTGGGCAGTTCTATCAAAATTGGATGATCTGTGATGATCCTCTGTGCAATTCAAATACCAGAGTTCTTTCGCCTGTAAGGATTTTATTGTGTTTTGTGTCTTTTTAATTATTAATTTAAAAATATTTTCAAAATTGTTCAGATGCTCTTACATGGACGACCACTATGCCACATCTGCCAAAAAGGCTGCTTGGTGCGTCAATATTCCGAGACCGATTTGAACAATCAACTCTCCTACTTACAATACATTTTTGACTTAAGTAAACATGAAGATAAGCGTAAGTCCTGCTTTGTTTTGCTTTGCTCTTGTTTAATTGTTTTATTATTTTTCAGAGCTGCCACCAAATCCAGAGGTTCAGGAAGCCTATAATAGTCTCAAGGAAACGGTCGACTTCTACTTGGATCAATCCGCCTACAGAATTATCAGGTTATCTGAGTTGTTCCAAACTGTAAAGCCGGAAAAGATGACCGATGGTGATTCAACAGCGCAGTGATCTTCACTGCTATGAGTCCGTTTTTTAAATGTAGTTGATGTTAATCATAATTTTATAATAAGTAAAATTATTTTCAATATATTTTTAACTTTTTTGAATCGTATTTTTTTTGTTTGAATAGATAGGTATAATTATTACAATCTGCAGATCAGATCGCTTCCTCTTATTAGAGAAGGGTACAGCATTGTTTCTTATAAAAAGAATTTAAACTAATTAGTATTACAGAGTGGAAAGAAAAATGAATTTATGAATTTTACCATGAAATTAATTCACTCTTCGCACGTCGATTAATTCAGCCGTTATAAATTATAAATCTACACACATCTGACGGCCAAAAGATGTATATGACGTTCGAAATTAAAGGAGTAGATATATATAAATCATGTTGAGTCATTTGACACTTCAATTTTATCTAAACTCATTTTCTCATTCAATAATTCAACACAATAGATTAAAGAATCGGTGTACTGTGTATGAAAGAAAGAATAAAACTTTAAGATTGCAGCAATCAAAACTCGAAAAGGAGTTTTAATCATATATTGGACTACCTTTGGGGATAAGGTTTCCCGTTTCATTTTGAAAAATAAATTCATTAGTAGCTGCATTTAAGGTAAATACTTTGAATAAAATTAAACTCAGCTTAAACCCATCCCACCAAATGTCATGTTAATTTCAAATTAGTATTCAGAATCGATCTGCATAGACGACCCACGCATTCATTTGCAAATCACCAAACAATACGCAAAATGAGCAAAATGTCGAAGAATAAACTTAATCTGACGTTACCGCCAGGTTCGGTTGACCCATCAGCCCAACAACCGGTGCCAATAAAAACGCCCTCCAGTGCTGAGTAAGTCTCATTAAACAGATTTAAATTGGATGCGGGCTACGGCCCGCCCCCACACAATTTTGAACTTTATGTTATAATTTGCTTATATGACTCACCTGATTTACAGAAAAATGGGAAAACAAAAAACCAGCATTGAAGCCCTAACAGAGACATTGGAGGAATTGGAGATGGATGATACTGCCCGCAAACGGATCAAAGTGTTTCTTAGTCAAAAAGAGAAAATGGGCGAGTTACGCGACGAGGATTTGGAGAAACTGGGTGAACTTGGCTCCGGAAATGGTGGTGTTGTCATGAAAGTGCGACACATTCCCACACAGCTGATAATGGCGCGCAAACTTATTCATCTTGAGGTGAAAACTGCCATCAAGAAACAGATCATTCGTGAGCTGAAGGTGTTGCACGAGTGTAACTTTTCGCACATTGTTGGATTTTATGGGGCATTCTACAGCGATGGTGAAATCAGCATTTGCATGGAATACATGGATGCCGGGTCATTGGATTTGATATTGAAGCGCGCTGGTAAAATACCCGAGGAAGTGTTGGGCAAAATCACATTGGCTGTGCTGAAGGGTCTCAGCTATTTAAGGGACAAACACGCGATTATGCATCGTGATGTGAAGCCCAGCAACATTTTGGTAAATAGTAGCGGTGAGATTAAAATCTGTGATTTTGGCGTTTCGGGCCAACTGATTGACTCGATGGCGAACTCATTTGTTGGAACACGCAGTTATATGTCGGTGAGTAGCAAATTTCCTTAATCATTTGTCGGGCATGATGCTATTTAATAATTGTTTCGAATTGAACAGCCTGAACGTTTGCAAGGATCTCATTACTCGGTGCAGTCAGACATTTGGTCTCTTGGATTGTCTTTAATTGAAATGGCAATTGGAATGTATCCGATTCCACCACCTGACGCCAAAACACTGGAGGCAATTTTCGACAACAATGGCGACGAAGCCAACCAATCACTGATCGAGCCAAAAGTTTTGGCCATCTTTGAGCTTCTTGACTATATTGTCAATGAGCCCCCACCAAAGCTGGAACATCAAATATTTAGCGAGGAATTCAAAGATTTCATTGATAAATGCTTGAAAAAGGACCCTGATGAGCGTGCCGATTTGAAATCATTACTGAATCATCCTTGGATTCGCAAGTGGGAGTACGAGGACGTTGACATTGCTGGATGGGTGTGCAAGACCATGGATCTGCCACTGTCCATGCATAGGGGGAATGCGTCGCCCAACTGAGGCGGCGCTTCCGGCCGTTGGTGTCCACTAATGGTACTAATGACGGCTACAACAGGACACACCAGCTGATGCATGGGAGCTGCATTTGTCGTTTTCAAATTTTATTCGCATCGTGTGGGCCGGTATCACGCTATGGTGTGCTGGTATTTTTAAATAGAATTAATATGCGTTATGAAGGAGATTGTCCTTGTACATTCAATGGTCACACTCAGGCGTTATGGCCAATTCAATTACACTCATCTAATATATTTTTCCAAGGATTCTCTCTTTTTTTTAAATTTAATTCAGCCCTTAAATTCATTGATGTAATTAATTTGTTCATAAAATGGACATGCAACTGCAAACATTCCTGGTGTGTCCGTCGTCGCAGCACCTTCCGAAGCGTCAGCTCCGATGCCTCGCAATTTATCATAACTTTTTTTTACAGTGGAATTTTGCATGTATTTTAATTTTTTTCTGTGGGTGTTCGTCAATCCTTTCTAAAGGATATTAATTAAAATTTATTATTCAAATGATCCGTGTGTAGTGTGAATTACCGTTATTCTCCTTAATATAACATTTTTAATGTGTTTAATTAAAAATAATAATTGTAAAATTTAAACATCTTGTAATTTAAACTATGTAGGTATATTCAAAATAATTATAATTCATAAAGATTAAAACTCATTATTATCATATAAGATTGAAAGAAATTGGTTTCACTTTTTTTTTGAAGACGTCTTGGCACTTCGCAGTTTAGGAAATGCAATAAAAAAATGGTTGGAATTTACAAATTAAAGATTGTCTTAAATCAGTTTCACCATCAGTGTAATAGTTATGCCCTCGACTAGTAATTTAACGATTAAATCAAAATCAAGAGTTAAGTAAGGCACTTTAGCATCGATTCCTTTTCCGTATTCGCAAAGGCTTTTTATTTCATTTTTATTAAACATCCGTTTAAATTATTAGTAATAATGTTTCTCAGAAATAATCGATTTTAGTTTTGAGAACCTTACTGCGTATAACTGGTTGAAATAACAAATTTAGATTTAAATTAGATTTTTTACATTTTAAAAATAATTACCGTATATATTAAAGATTACAAAAAAATGGGTTTCACAAAATGGAAAAAAAATTAATAAAAATACATAAACATGCCAATCAATCTAATTCAATTACGCCATCAACTTCCATGGGCACAACATCCGATAGCGCTTGACTCCCTCTCAACTGTTGTGATACATTCGACATAGGAGACCCAACTGTTCCCACAATTCCCGCAGTGGCAATCAGCTTACGTTTATCTTCCTCCGACAAAATATTCGCAAATTTTGTGATTAGCGTATCCCCATTGCTTGACTTCATATCAGCTTCAACATTTCCACTAACGTCCGTTGTCTCCTTTTCGTTGGGTAATTTTCGTGGTTTCTTCTTTAGCTCCAAAATATATTTCCAACTGTTTGGCAAAGAAACATTGTCTAATTGGTTAGCTTCACGCGTCTTACGCGGAACACACCAACACAAACGATTCAGCATCGGACCCTCTTCGGTGCATAACTTCCACTCAGCCAGCTCGCGGCATTTTTTCTTGACAGCAGTCTTTGATATGCGCCAATCTGCTGCCGAATCATCGCTTTCAATCTGTTTCGCCAGATGCGCAAGAAACTCTTCGATGAGGAATTGTAGATTGTTTGTGTTGCCATGCAACAATTGAATTAGTTCTTTTATGTGATCAGCAGTTAGCGAGAGCTTCTTCGTAAGTATTGGAACATTTTCATCAGCACCATTGGATGGATTAGAAATTCCAATTTCTTCGACATCTTTTAATACAACTACCTCCTCTGAAATAGCTGCAGCACGCTGTAGGTAATTCCATAGAGTTTTGGGGCAATCAGTTGATGCCTCTCCATCTCGACTACAATAGACAAGACCAATATTCCGTGGTTTCAGTTTATGAGTTATTTTATTCATCTCCACGGCAAATGCCCGTTGAAGAATTTGTTCGCGAGCCTTTTGTGCAACCGGCGTGTTGTCTTCGGTCATGTCATCATCTTGGTATTCTTCATCACTAAGATGGCCATGCGGTACGAGAAACTCATCAACTTCGTAGTCATCTTCAGATTCCTTTTCGTCGTCACTGCCGTGGAGGGATTCGCCAGGTTCCTCCTCTTCCCATTCGTCATCCGAGTCGACTTCATAGTCGAATAATATCTAAGAGAAAAAAACAGTTTTGATTTGAATTTTTCGAATTTTTAAAATAAAATAGCCGTACTTTGTCTTTTGCAAATGGACATCTTCCGTTTATGATATCACTCTTTTTGCGAAATGATCCACGATAGGCAGGCCGCCGGTTATCGAAAAATGATAAATATTTTGTACTATACATTAGCTTAACTTTAGGGTCTTCCATAATTGTTGCGGCTTCTTCTAATGCGTCGTTATCTATTAGAAAAAAAAATTAGAATTGTGTTTTGAATTTCAAACTTCAAATCTACCAATCACATAGACATCATCGTCATCGTCGGGCCACGTTGAATCAGTTTTAATCGGAACTCTGCTGCCTGTGCGTATCTCTTCCAAATATAAATTATTTTTTTTCCCATTTTTGTCCTTCAGAATCGATTCCAAGTTATTCAGACACTCTGTTGTGAGTTTATGGCGAACTAGTGGCGCCAATCGCATGTAGTCTTTAAGTTGAAACGACATAAAGTTAGCTTGAACTGACTTTTCGACTGAATCAAGATTGTCGATGCTGTCCTCTTCAGATTTTAAAGAAGTACCATTTTTTTGTACAAAAAACTTGGTGAACGCTTGAGATACCCGCTTTTTCTTGTCCTCAGCTTCAGCTTTTTCCAATTCTTTTTTCTTACGTTCCTCTTCTCTTGCTTCTTCACGACGCTTTTTTTCTTCCTCTTTCTGACGACGTTCGTCCTCCTTCTGACGGCGCTCTTCCTCCTTAGCACGCTTTTCTTCATTGCGTAGGTCAATCTCGGCCTGTCGCTTGCGTTCCTTATCCTCACGTTCTTGTTTGCGTTTTTCTTCAAGATCACGTCGCGCCTGCTCCTTAGCATCTTTTTCACGTTGTTTCTTGTCTTTTTCCTCTTGAATCTTACGCTCACGATCTTCTTTAGCCTTTTGTTTTTCCAACAATTTTTGTTCAGACTCCAACTTTTTCTGAACTTGCTTAGGCGTTAACTTGATATGCGTCGGTTGTTCGTCCTGTTTCGGTGTAACTGCAATTGAATTACGCTTAGATTGTCTGGGTGTCACATTTTGTGGATCTGCATTGATTCGTTTTCTTGCACCTGGTGTCGTCGGAATAGCAGGAGGTGGTTCATCATCGATTACATCAACTATTGTTACCTCATCGTCATCCGTTTGCATTTTCTCCTCATTTTCTTTTTGTAAAAGTGGATGACTAACATTGCTGATAACATCTAAATCTTCGCTGATCGAAGTGCATTTGCTGGAAATAATTGAGTCATCATCGGCAAGCACAACCCCGTCTTCTTCGTCTTCTGGTTGAATAAGTCTTGGAGTGGAGGTTCCTTCCTTTCCTTTTTTGTTAAGGGGTGTTATTGTAGGAACATATTCTAATTTTTTTGATCCTCTTGGCAATCTTGTACGGGGAGAAACTACAACTGTTTTTTTATCTTTTACATGTTTTGAGGTTTCTTTATATTTCGTATTTTCTCCACTAATCAATTCATCCTTTTCTTCTATAATAATTACCTCCACAACGTTATCGTCATCTAATGTCGCCTCATGATCATTTTTGTCCACTTTTCTAAGATCATTTTTCATTAAGTTTGCATCACCTTTCTCAACAATACCTTCTGCTACTTTACATTTATCTTCTACATCTTCGACATCCTCATTACCGGTTTCAGTGGCCGATTTCGATGTAATATTAGTTGACACGTCCTCGATAGCAACCACTTTCTCTTCGACGATCGCAATATCATTTCCCCTGTTTTCTTTCTCATCGCTCTTCGGCGGAGTTTTAAAACTTTCCCCTTGTTTTTTCTTTGAAGTTTTATTCTTTTTCAGTTTTGGTAATCGAATCACGGGCTTTTCCTCTTCTAGAATATCATCATCTGGCGGAATTTCAATATCTTCCAGGTTATCCTCATCTAAAATCACTTCGGCAATTTTTTTGGCTAACGGTACACTTACTTCTGGATCTGAACGCTTTCGTTTTCGTTGATTCTCCTGTTTGCTGTCATCCGGCTTAGGGGCACTTTTTGGTGTTCCAAACGATAAACGCGTTTGCACAAACTTTTTCTTCTTTTCCTCAGACTGCGGTGTTTCAATTTTCGACTTGTCCATAATTCCGTACGGTTTTGTACGTGATTTGCCACTGAGGAATTATTGGCAAAACGCCTCAAAAGGTATTCGGATGAATGATAACAATAAAATCAAAACTTTACTCTAAAAAAATAAACACAATTTTAATAAATAAGAAATTATTGTAAAAAAGTTTATTTTAATTAGTGGAAAATCCAAGATGACAGCAGCATTAACTCTGAAAAAGCGCGCCAGTTTATTAGGATTTTGAAGTTGAGGTCGTGCAAATATGTAATTAAACTTATTTGACAGATGAAATTTGCGTTTTATATATGTATGTATAAACATATTTTTGTGTATTGAATCAGTGGTGTCAATTGTTTCTAATAGAATTTGGGTTCAACAAACTAATAGATAAAAAATCATGTGGGAAAAGAGTCAGACCGCAGAAGTCAAAATAGAAAGTAAAGTTTGTAAGCGTTCACGTGTTCCAAATTACTCATGCAACATTTATTAATTAATTATGTTCGGAATTCGATTTCACTCTAAATTTAACTCAAACTCTTCAACGAACAAACATTACCAACAATTATACTAAATGGTTGTTGCCTTAACTCTAAATTTTCGAAAATGAAATGGCGCGTATTTTTTGAATTTCGAATTATTGTATAATAGTTTATATAGATTGAACAAAATAAATTAATAATTGGTTTCATCTAAATTAACCAAAATATTTGTTTATTTTGTTTAAAAAAAATTATGGAAGGTTTAAAAGGTTCGTGAGTATAAAAAGCTTGACCTCCAAAATAGTGATCGAAAATATAAAATAAAAAGAAGTAAAAGAAATTTGATTACAGCATTTTCATCTTTTTCTCCAAGATTAGGAACATAAATTAATTTATTGAATATAATTTTTTTGAAATGCATTTTAAAAACAACTCCCCATACTAAGGTTTTTCAATCCTAATAGTGCAACAAAGCATTTAACGCTGCATTCAATCCCACTGCTATTAACAAAGCTTTGTTCATATTGTGTTGAATAAATTTAATTTAATTTACTAAAACCGCAGAATAAAAATATCCAAACCACAAAAGCAGCATAAAATTAAAGAGGCGAAAGAAGTTCTCCTGCTACGATAACCACATACAAAAATGAGTACACACAGAACTCTCATTCACCCCTAAAATTCCCGTACATGCATCCGACGAGCACACAACCATCGTGTCATGATGTCAAAACTCAAAACTTGTGCAGAGCGATGGCATTTCGGTTTTTCCCATTTCATGCTGCTCTACAGATCTTAGCAATCCTTTCACCAACAGCAAACAAAATACATATATACAAAATGCTGCATCCAATCTACTTGGCTCGCTTCGCACACAAACTGAAACACACCCTCCTTGCAGTGGTGTGATGCTGAATGCTGATGCCATTCTGTGCATTTTAAATTCATTAACTTTTAGCCTTAGCAGAGTGTAGAGTGTAGACGCGACGCAACGTAGTCGAATAAGCTGTGGCGGAAGAGTTTTCCCACCCATTTTATTTGCTTCTAATTCACGAACCCACACCAAGAGCGACAACGTCTGTGGCAACAATATATAACGAGGCGGGCAGAAAAATGCACACAAGACAAATGCAGAAGCGTAGTTTAATCCAATGGTGGGCGAACGAACGGGTATAGAAATGTTCTTTTCATATTTTCTGGTAGTTATTTTTGTTCATATACGCGGGAATAAAAGACGGAGCAACAAAAGGGTTGGCCCCTGCAGACACCCCTAGACACTCGTAATTTTTGCAGTTATGTTACCCCGGAGATATGAACTTCTTTTGTGACAAGGATGTATTTAATTGTTTATTGTTATAGAATATAATGTAAAAATGGGCATTTTTTCGGATGTTTAAATGCATCATACTTTGTTTGTGTAACTTTGGAGGGCTAGGGATGACAAGATTTCTTACCATATTAAAGAAATCATTTTAATTTGGTTATATTGCACTTTTTCTTATACTTTTAAGGATCAAGGTAAATTAAAAATAATGTTTCAAGATTTGAATTTTAACTTAAAATAATTAAAATGTATAATGTTAGAAATTTTTTTTAATTTAAATTAATCATTAATTTCCTACAAAGTACAGCAATAGTTTTCCTCAAATTCGTAAAATATCCTCATACAAAAAATCATTCTAATAATAAATTCAACTTTACATTGTAATTAAAACTCTTTCACGGTGTACATAAATATTCAGCTGTACTTCCTCCAAAGAGCACTGTAACACACAACCTTCCATTGTGGGATGGGTGTTGACGGACGACAGATAATTTTAATTGCAATCGCGAAAAGACTAATTACATAACTTATTCATGAGAGGCAAAAAGCGCATGCAGAACTTCATCACATTATATTTCAGCATAATACATCGAGCTAAACACTGATGTAAAATTAAAATCCAAGTGGGAAGCGCTCATAAGACGACGCAACGCCAAAAGGGGTGAATTTACACAGGATCTAATATAAGGTAGAATGTTACATGTACCATCAATGTAGCGCAAAGGTCATTGCAATGGGAGTACTATCGTATAAGCCGGAAAAAGAATATTATGCGCGGGGTAGGTGCAAAAAAATGAAAAGTTGCTTGCGCTCATATAACATAATGGACGCTCGTAATTTTTAATGGGATGCTTTAACTAAATTTTTGCTGCGTCTCTAATTCTTTTGTCTTTGAATTTTTTAGTCGTGAAGCTTCGTTTAAAAAAAAAGATACTCTTTTCTGGAGTGGATGTGCTCCCGTTAAAGGGTTTTATGTCATAAAAGTGACATAATTGCTCATTTAGCGACTCCCAAAGTATGGTTTTACGACAATTAAGATGTTAAGGGGTTGAACAATGAGCAGTGTGCATACTTAAAAGGGGGTAAGTAAATGGAGTAGGTCCTAACTTCTTATTGATGGGAAAAAGCATGGAAGCACATATAATTTAATTATGTTGAGTTAAGTGTTTTAAACGAGTTTTGTATTATGTTTTGTTACGGCTATTTAGCGTATTGACATTCAGGTCTTTAATAATTTAGACATGACATAAATGATTCGGCATTTATGGTAACACAAAGATAATCTTTAAAATGAAATGGCTCACTTTCACAATGACAGATCCAGAAAGACAAATTACAAAACTGCTATTTGTAACCGAAATAGCAGTTTATTTATTTTTAATCCACTTGCTGCTATAAGTTAAATCAGAGTTTAGATAACAGTAATTTTATCACATCAAAACATCAACATTCAACAAACAATTAAAACCCGTTAAACCCCCATCTTTAATGAACATCTGTATAAGAAATTCAACGCTTCCAAATAACGGCATATTCTTGTGCAGAAAGTACACCTTCATCCATAAGAATTGTGATCACCGCTGTGGAACCAAATGTCATGACAGCAGGAATATATCAGAATGTCTAGTTGGTAACGACCTCACAATCTGATTTACTTTCGATATGCCACCACGTACATTTTGAAACACACATGCGAAATAAAATCGCGCATTCAAATCAAACAGCGGATTTACGGTGCTGTGATCATATCAGGTTGACGAACTGTCGCATATCGATGTTGTTGTTCAGTGAATTAAAGCCCTTTACACACAAAAGCGCTAAGCCACCCACAAAATAAAAAAAACGGTGCGGTTTTAAAACAGTTTTGAAAGATGTGTGAGAAAAATGCGTATAATTTGAGGTGGCTTCCAAATTCCACATGACGCCCTCTCATGCAGTGTGAGAAAAATTGCCTTTCCTAAATATCTACTGCGTGGAATGATTGTAAGAGCATTAATTCAAAATGAAAATAATGTAAAATCGTGGATTGTGTTTTTAAATGATGTGTGGACTATATACCTACTGCAGGTGGGGTATTCCAAATGCCCATGTGAATTCTGAATATGTTTACAAGTCATAATATGTGAAATGAAAAGTTTTAAAATTCAAATTGCGGTGCGGAGTGCAGCAAGAGGGTGTTGCGTTTACGCTTATGTTCTCAGTTTCATTATTTTGTGACATCTGGATGAACATAGAACAAACGGTGATGATGCGGTTGACGCGTTTTCTTCATTTTAATTCGAGCTGTACTTTATGGAAATGTGGGCTTGCATCCGACAGGCAACAGGTTGGTGTGGCAGTCGTGCGATGGAGTTCTAGTGAAGTGGTTCAGTTTTTGTTCGATAAATTTTGTTTTGGATTTTTTTTGGACTTCATTTTGCATTTGGATTATTTAAAATAAATATGGTATGTGTTGACTTTGAAGCAATTAACCAAAATGTTTTAATTTTAAATGTTTTGTGAAAATGTTTCAATAAATTTTTACATTGTACTACTAAAAATATTATAAAATATTTTTTTTTTAAATATTTGATGTTTGTATATTTCCTGAAAAATAAATAAAGAAAGGTTTTGGCATTTGAGATAATTGGGAAATAGGAAAACAAATCTAATTTATCGTAATCCAAATTTTTCTAGTACAGTTTTTGGACAGAAATAAGCTTTTTTTATTGATCGGTACATTTTTATTATTAAAATTTAAATTATGTTTTTTCACAACATTCATTAATGTGTTTTTTTTTGTGATAAAACGCTTTATCAATTCCAGCTATTTCCTTTAAATGAAAATACAATCAACAAACTTAATTGTACTTGACCGGATTATCTTTAAAAATTATGACACCTAAATAAAAAAAAAATTTAAAAAAGTATTATAAAAATGGAAGGTTGATATCTACTTTACTTATCTGTGTTGAGGTAATGGATATAGTAAATTAAGTTTTTAGCCAAATTATTTGAGTTCAGTTTACATATTCTTAAAAACATTTAAGAGTTTTAAAAAATAAACAATGAAAATTATAACAAACATTTTGTCGAAGTTTTAAATTTTTTTCTGAAGCAATTTAATATTTTTCGGCTGGAATATTCTTGGCAAGTACTAGAATTTCTGATTGAAAAGGATTACGTGAATTAAAAAATATGAATACTGAAAAGTAGATGTAATAAAAACAAATTAAATATATAAAAATTGAAACGAATTTTGGGAATCAATCACGCTAAAATTATATCAGTATGATCGCTACAAAATTCTCCACACGTATTTGTCAACACTGCGGAAGTAACATAGGCAAAATTGTCTGATTCCGAAAATTATCTTGGAAATTAAAAAAATTAATTGTTATTTGACTTTCAATCAAATCCAAAAAAAACCTCTAAAAATCACTAAACATTTCACACCTTTTTGGCTAAATATTAAACTCAATAGAACATTTTATGAGTCTTTAAAAAAATCGCCTTAAATCTAAATATTGAATTTCGAATCATAAATCATTTATAGAAGCGATTGTTTTTTGTGTTTTCTTTTAAGGAAAATTAATTTAAATTTGTTTTAATGTATTGGTAAGACCAGCAACAAACACAATATCAAGAAAATGATGCAAGTTTGCATCTTACCAATTATTACTTCGACTTTTCCATAGATGACTTTTTAATACAAATATTGAAATTATATTTTTAAGAACGCAAAAAATGAATTATACGCACGCTAAAATACGCAATCGAAAAATCACGTTGAACCTAAATTTTTTCACATTCCAAAAAAAAAGTGAATTCGTTTTTTTCTACATTGTCCACTGGACAATGGGATGTGACGAGAAATACAACAACAAAATTAATAAAAATGAACAAAAAAACATGTGCACACCAACAAAAATATTGAATGCATGACGTTGATGTTTCCGCCGATTGAAATAGGCTCCATGCCGAACAAAGTATTGCCGCGTGTGGCAAATGATTTAATAGAATTTGTAAAGTGAAATACGAGCAAACAACGAAAAGCGGAAAATATATGGGAAAAGGAAGCCCATATACTGTTGTATTGAATGTGTAAAGAATTTGCAATTCAAATTTTCCCATCGAATCTGTCGGAAAAGTGTTTAACTTTTACTGCAAAAATGCTGACTCAAGGTCGTTCAAAATATTATGTCGGGCATGCGTACATATGTTCAATATACGGCCTCATTTTTGCAATCAATATTTGTAATTATACATCCTATTGTTGTGCAGTTGTTTAGACGTCGTAATATATACTACAATAATCTTGTTTAATTACAGACCAACACTATAATGGCATCAGTATGCCTCATAATATTGATGGCCGCCACATCAATCATGTGCATGACCGTACCGGATGATATTGAAATTTTGGAAGGATACAATTTTGATGAACCCTCCGAGATGTACTCTGAGGATGGATCAATTCCGGAGCGGTCACTTTCCCGATTCTATCCAATTCGTGACAAACGCAGTTACAGAGTGGTAGAGTCTCCCGGACTAGTTAGCCATTTTCATGCAAATCATGTCTCGCCATTTAAGCGGGTCCTACTTAGAAATCCTGCGTCCCTCCCCAAAACTGAGGTGGGTACCACTGATAATAATGGTTACATGCAAAATATTGCATACAATAAATTGCGACCCCCATTGTTGAACACACAGAACACACAATATGATGATGCTTGGGGTAATTTGCAAAATTTGGATGATCATGCAATCCGACGAACTCGCAGTGCTGAAGCGGCAGCTGATACTGCGCCTCAAACTGCAGGTCATGACGATGCCGAACGCCTTCCGTCAGCTGAAAAACAAGTAATGGATAACAACAACTACTATGCGGAAGCGGCTAGTAACCTGAACCAAGCTCAAGACAAGTGGGGAGCACCCATTGTAAGGCAACAGGAATATTCCACAATACGACAGGCGCATGAGGATGAAGATACAATGGCAGAGGCGACAGTCAAGGATGCGTTCAAATCACGAACACCACGTGTCAATTTTGTGACACAACAAAAGAAGGCGGCACTCTCAGAGGCACCGGAATCACGTGATCGGGATCAAAGTTTAAGTGCGGCAAAGCCGGAGTATTACAAAAAATCCTATGAACGTTATCAATCGTATTCGCCAAGGTTGTATGACGATTATCCTGTTATCAATTATGATCCTTACAGCCGACGTTATGAACGGTAATCATTTTAGGATTATTTATAGCAAAAATTTCCTTTAAAATTTGAAAATGGTTTTCTATTAAATTACAGTTATGACCACGGCATGTTCTCACCACCACCTCCACCTGTAGATCCTTACTACTATAATAATCGCCGTTATGACAGCTACGATCCGTACATGTCACGCCAACCAATCTATCCTGAGCAACACTATTACTATCAAGATAGGGGATATGACGTCAGTGCTGAGCCTCGTGATTACAGACCACTCTACACCAACGATCTTGACGATCGTTACCGCACAGTTCCGAATCGTAACACTCGCATTATTTACTATGCAACATTACCGGAAGTTGTAAGGACACCGCCTGGCATGGCACCACCTAGCAGTCACATGCCTGATATTAAGTATAGTGCTTATGAGCGTTATGGGCCTCAGCTGAAGGGATCCAACTCGATGTCGGGTGCGTATAGGAATAGTCGGTTGCCAAGGGATTACGATCAGCCGCAAAAGGACATGCAAAATTCCAGGGATCCCAAGACGAGCAAAACTTTTAATGCTGATTCTGTAAGGCTTACTAGTGGCATCCATATTAAGGATCAGAGGGATCAAAGGAATTAGGGAGTTTCGTTTTATTTTATTATTATTAAAATATTCCTTTAGATGTTTTAGTTTTTATTTGGTTTCAAATTAATTTAAGTAAAGTGTTGCAAAATGCTCCAAAGATATACTCGATAATGATCATGAGCTTAAATTGTAACGAAATATTTTCGTCACTAATTACAATTTAAATCACTTTTTTTTTAAAATAATTAATTGATCACTTTAAATTATTTTGATGTCTTGATTTTAATAACAGAAATAATAAAGAATGTTTATCATAATGGCTTTGGAGCAACTTTAATTGTTTATGAAATGATTAATTTAATAATTGTTAATTAAATTACAGGTTTTATTGCAAAAATGAAAAGTGCATTTTTTTTTACATAATAATTGACAACATTTCAATCAATTACAATCATGACGTAATATTTAAAGTATGTCTATCAAACCGTTTCTCTCTTTTTTCAATACATTTTTTTTTTAAATATCATGTAACCACCAAAGTAATTTAAAATTAAATGATTTTATTAACAAAAAAAAATCCAATTGTCCACACTGAGTGGTTCATTTCAACAAAACACATTTTTAATTGAAAAGCATGGAACATTTCAATTACATGGGGAGCATGCTTTTCCCTTTTTTGCCCAAACCATGAACCATGTGAAAGGATCACAAATATTTTGAAGTTCATTTTAATTAATTGAATGTTAAAATTACTAATACATAATTACACAAATATTGGTTATTTAAATAAATTAGTAAAGCTTTTAAAAGGCTTTATTAAATATTTTATTTTAAATAGGTAAAATATTTTTACATCCATTTTTTCACAAATAGTATTGTGAGTTCTCCACAACAGCTAATGGTTGATAGTTGATACTCATACCGTCCTCAAATATGCATCGCCACCCCCCACCAACCACAAGTGTGTAAGCTTTGGGGGGAGAAAATTACAGTATGGGACAATGCCGCAAATGCATGCATGTAGTTAGATTGCTTTTTCATTGATTGCCATTCAATTAATTGAAGTAACATCAAACATCGATAAAGGGAATGCGTCCACACCGCACATATGCACATCATCGTCCTGATGGCGATATATTTGCAAAATCATCCGATTGTTTGTCGGCATGTTGGTTCGTCTGGTGGTGACGTTCAATATATGCGAAACACATGTGTGCTTAATGCTGTTGTATAACATAATATATTGTGCAGTGTGTGCGAGGTATATACGAGTGGTGATGTTGGGCTGTATTCTACTCTGGCCAGGATATGTGGATATGATTGGATGGAGATGGATGTAAATTAGCATCAACATATTAATCGACATAATGCGTGGCGCAAAGGTGTGCAAGGGGATGGTGGTGGGTCGATGTACAGAATGCGTTGGATTGCTGCCGTCGATGTTGTTGAAGATGGATGGGGAAATTTAGGTTTGTGTAATGTTCAATTTATGTTCGTAATAGAATACAGTAATAGCGCATTGAAAATTTAAGGGTGGATTTTAGGTAAATTTTTTCATGTTGTTTGGAATAAATATTGCAAATATAAGAAATTAAAGATAAAAATCTTAAAGTGTTGTTGATTTTTGTTTTATACGAAAAAGGATAATTTAATAGGTTTACCATTTATATTCATTACACAACTTTAAATACCGAAAGGTAAACAATAATATTTAATTGACAATTGTAACAAAATTACTGAACTGTGTAAATATATTCACAGCTTCCAGAAATCTTGAGAAAACATTTCATCTGCAACGTTTTCCACCCCTTTTCATGTTGCTGTACAAGCAGAGTGTTGTACTCATATACACACGAATATAAAGTCCTTGTAGTAGTTAAAGCAAATAACACAAAGATGTAAATGCTTATAGCAATAGAACAAAGTGAAACACAAATTGCCTAAGGGTTGTCGTATGATTTCAAATGCCAACATTTACTTAAATACGCCACAATGACGACTATAGTTGTAAAATAGCGAGAATGTGCTTAAAAGAATGTTCGCGTCGTTAGGCAGCAATCCGATTTTTAAGGACGAATCATTTCAACTACACATTCATAATTTAAAAGCATCCGGAGGGTGTTGGTTTTGGTTGCAAGAAAAATGTCATCACGGTTTTATAAAAGCCATTAACTCCAGATGTGGTGACACAGCGGAAAATGTTTTTCTTCAAACTTTTAAGGGGGTGTGAGGTGCAGAAAATGTTTTTTTTTTTAAAGTCACAAACTATATAGTTGTGAGAACACAACACTGATAAATTATTTTAAGTGTAAAACAGGATAAGTGACATTTTGATTGAATATCCGCATCGTCTTCAATCATAATCATATTTTTGCATTAAACATTAGTATAAAGACTGCAATTTGTCGTGAAAACAAACAAACTCTGTTAATGTTTGATGTATCCTCGCATTGTATTATAAGAAAAGACACAGACACACATACACTAAGGTCTAAGGGTGGTGGTTGCCAGGTACATATTCGCCTAATCACACAAATACCCAAAGGTATAAATATGGTTGTTTGCATGGACGCACAACATTCAAATTGTTTTGTTTACCATTAAATAGTTCTGACAGAAATGACTGACAGAAATTCCTTCCAAATTCAATCCCCAACATCCTGTAATGGAATAAGTTACAACCGACCTTACAGTAAAGGTGAGGGTGTGTGGGGACATCAAATAACACAAATTTAAGAATAACATTGTCAAAAATTTAATTTTATATCAAAGGAAAAAATCAGGAGAAAGACGAGAGAAAGAATATCAAATACATTTAATTTGACCGAAATTCCGCGAATATTTAATGCTTTACGGACAAAAAGATAAAAGTGGTTGCGGCTTAAGGGTGATGCCACAAAGTATATGCACACTAACAATATGGTTAGGCCACAGATGCTGCCCTACTGTGTATTATTATGTCATCAGTGAGCAGTGGGAAGATTGTTGGAAAAACTATAATGTGGTCGAGAAATTAGGGCTCTGCGTAAACAATTTCTAAAAACACATTAAATGAATTCAGTTGGAGTAAAATATATAGGATGCAGGCGGTGTGAGTGGGGTGGTGTTTAAATATTTTTCTTTTTAGAAAATATAGGGTTGTTAGACCGGAATAGTTTTAGTGTCATTTGGATTGTGGTGTGCCTGGAAAATTCTTTTACTTGAAATTAAAATAAAAAAGAAAAAGGATATACGTAATTTAAGTTATGAGAGTGAGGAAAACACAACCTGTGTTTGCAATTTTTCAGGATTTAATATAAAAAAAAAATTGATAAGTCATTGCTTTATTACTGTACCTGTGTCCTTATTTTAAATGAAATAAATTTTACTTGTACAACAGCATTAATAATCCTTAACAATTATTCTCAGATGAGAAAAAAAAGGAACAGCACATTATAAGATATCATCATATCACAAAGATATTGATTTTCTTCAAAGAACTATATTATTATAACAAAGAAAAAGGCGAAGGAGCATTTGCAAAAGCTGCACACGATGACGTTACCACAATAGTCCGATGATGATATATAGACGTTTTCCATTAGTCCCAGAGTTTGAAAACTTTGTCTATGTCTTTTTAGTGATAAACGTGAGCAGGGTGCTGAGGGTGAAAGCTCTTATCCGTCGCCCACAACAACAGAAATGAGACTGCTAAGCATATTTGCTATATACCTACGACTTCATGTATACATAAAAATATTTTCGTGGTATAAAAAGTCATTGGATGTCCCTGGAATAGCAGCCAGTGCTATACAATATGATCCTAGCTGGTACACGAACATAATATCACAATACTCCCCCCCACAGCCTCCCCACAGACTCCCCTATACATAATAATAAAAAATATAAGAGCACAGCATGTACCAGTTGTACCTATGTATAGAGACACACCAAGTTTATACAGTCACTCTAACTATGTGGCGCGCGTGTAATGTGTATATCCTCAGAATTTTTATTGGTTCCAGAATCTGGACGATTTCGGTGTCCCCATTGGCTTGGTGATATCTCTGCTATATTTCCACTTTTCAGCCACAGCGCATGAGGGCGGTATTTAAATTTTTGTCACACACTTTATTCTTTTCCTTCCTTTTGCCATCCACCGTCATGCATCCCTGTCCGTGCTGTGCTATACACACGACGTTACGGCTGTTGTGCTTTTATTCTGAAGTACTGTGTGTTATGTCGCCGCGCGTTTTTAGCTGAGAGAGCCACCCAGTGTGCACCCTAGTATGATGTGTACATAATGGTATGTCGTTGTCCTCTTGTGTGTTGGTGTGTTGTATATACTGACGCCGTTATATACATGTCACTTTGTCTCCAAGCTCCATGTCCCACATTGTGTGTTTGGTATTTTTTCTTGGACTGTTTCTGTACCAAATGAAGATGACAAACCTTTCATGGTGGGGATGGCGATATTATGTTGAATCGGGAGAGCATTCTGTGAGAGAGTGTGGAAAACGCTTGCGCATTTATTCGCAAATAAAAAGCTTTTGCTGTTGTAATGAACTTTGGACGGTGTGCAGTGTTCTACGATAATAAATAAGCTTTTGTGATACACTTTTAATATTGTACAATATGTATGGGGTGAATAAACTGCTTTCGTTTTGTGAAATGTTTTGTAAAGCTTTAGTTTCTTCAGAAATATCAATAAATTAAAGTGTTATGTATTTGGCATAAAGGATTATTAAATTATACGTAGTTATACATAAATGAAGCATACTTGAGCTTCTTAAAGCGTTATTTATCGTTTGAAATTTAAGGCTGAATACGAATTATTGTAGCGATTTCAAGCCTCTTGTATTTAGTAAGAAAAAATATACGGTAAGCTAATTTGTGGATCGATTTCATCTATGAAAGCAAGTGTTGTTGTAGCTAAAGTTTAAATTAATTGATAATAACTTAAGTTGAAGAATTAGCTATTGAATACTTTTGAATAAAAAAAATTCGGCCACAAAATGTGAATTAAAGAATTTTTTTTTTTTTAAGTCGAAATTCCTTTCTTTTTGTATTTAATGTAATATTATATTAACATTTTAACGTTGTATTATATTTGAATTTTTATAGAAAGATTTTATGACGGCAATTATAAATTATTGAGATATTTTTTTAATGAAAAACTATTTAAAATAAATATTTGGTACCATAAAATCTTATATAATATGTGAAATAGATTTTATTTGAATAAGAGAGATAAGAAATACACCTTTCCCATTATTTTCCGAATTTCAAAAAATGTTGCAAGATATCAAACAATTAAACGAACGATTTGATATTAACACTCGTATCCTCTAATTATTCACGCAAATTTTCAAGAAAGTGCTTTTGACTAATCGAACACTAACAAATCGATTATCGCACTCGTTCTTGTAGTTAATCAACATTTTAACGAAAATATGCCTATATTACTTCCCGAATGTTCACAAGTACTTTCATGATACACATTAATAGCATAATTATTGCAGTTGCAATTCTCAAAATTATGCAACATCAAACCATAAATGTATCACTAAAACTGCATTAAAATTTTCAATAAATTCAACTCTGTGGCAGAATACTCTTTTCAATAAACCAAACCACAAAAAAAAAATTTCATAGCGGTATAGTTCCTAGAAAGACCTATAACAGCCGGAAATGACGAAATCGCATTACAGTAAAGGCAAACACCCCACATACAGTCAGAAAAAAAAAATCCCAACCCACAAAAGTCAAATGCTGTATTTATTGGTAGGACTCTTCCGGGCTGGGTGTGGGTGCTTGCGGTGTGCACAAACAAAACAGAAAAGAAGAAAACGGTGCACAAAAAAAAATCAACAACACCCTGCTTGTACGAGTATGTGATATCGAAATGCATATAATATTATGGAGGAATGTACGACGGCAGGGTACCTACGACATATGGGGAAAACGTGAAAAAGTGTATATGTCCGATTGGGTGAATCGCATAAGTGAACGAGCGACTTTGGTATATCGAATGTTCTACTATTTGCTTTTAGTGCGGTTTATCGGATATGATTATATTGCCATGAAATTGATTTTTACGACCAATGATATTCAATAAAAAATACTGCCGAATTGGGGTGTTTGTTCGCCGTGGGAATTAATGCTAGAGTACAATTTGGATTGCAATTGTTTAATTTATTTATTTATTCAAATTTTTAATAAAATAAATAAATGTTTCTGGTACATTTTTAAATACCTACTCGTGAAAGAAAAAAAGTGACTCCTACCCCCACTATCTAAGTTAATAATGTTCACTTTTTAATAATCAAAATCATCAATAACCTTGTACTCCATAACAGATTCACAAAAACAGAATTTATAACAAAAAAAATAACTCCTGTTACATTGAGGGTAGGTACACCGATTTAAAATAAAATAACAGCTCTCACACACTCGACTGAACATTTTAATATCTAAAATCGTCATAATTATTTTGTGCTGGTTCCAAAAAATATGGCTAAAAATATTGAGAAAGTTTCAATGGACCTGACCATCGTACATAATACAGCGCGCTCCCTGCACACACAGACCCAAATAACACAAAGCAAATATTAATAAACTCAAACCACCCTGCCAAAATTCATTGGAGGAGTGTATTAGGGGGTGTGGTTGGGTGGGTGGAAATTTTTTCTTTCGGGGAGCATTCAATATGCGGATGGCATGGAAGCACCATTGATTTTTATTGCGAGTATGTTCACCTTTAGACGTATTATAACGATCGTATGTGCTTGGATTGTAATATGTTACGCTTGCGATGTAATGTGGAAGTACGTTTGTGGCACCTAAAATGCTATGGGTGGTTGGGCGGGTGCGTGTGTCAAAAGTCACATTATCTATTGCGGCTCCCTAGGCGTAGATACACAGACTGGTGTAGTCGTACATTTAAGATGTACGACTCCTTGGAGACGACAGAGTGCGACAAAAATGATTACGATGTGTCCTTATCACGTAGACTCGGTATAGGGGTAGTTACCTACATGCATATAATATTTTGGCAATAACAATAATAATAAAACTCACACCTTAATATTTTTCTCAGATAATCTGTTCAGCCTTTACCCCACGAGGTATATGAAAATATTTATTTTGCTTGTGTGTACTTGCGGGGTTCAACTAATGGGTGCTTCCACTTGATGGCACACATTTTGTCCATCAATCACATCCAGACGGCCATTGGTTGTATACATTTTAAATTAATTAAAAAATAACTTTTTCTCTTGCATACACAGCCCAACAGTGGAAATATTTCAGGAAATGAATCTTTATTTGTTTGATGTTGTTGTTGGGACACACAAGAAAAATACCTCTTGGTTAAATATCCCGGATACATTTAAAAACATGGGCTTGATGCGATGATTTTCCGGATCTCTTACGCAAATGTTTACTTAATATATATGAAAAATCGCATCGCCAAAAGTATTCAACGTTTTAATTGCAAATAGCCATGGCCGTTCCGTGGACTCTTTCAATTCATTGAGTTTGCATGTATTTGGTTGAATGTGCGCGCAGTTGCCTGCTTGTGTAATGTGTATAACGGTTGAATGTGTGCGTGTATGTTTTTGAAATCATCCCCCTCATTACACCCTGCATGTAATGTGAGTTGATCGCTGACTACACTGTTTAATCAAGTGGAATGGCATCAAACGTTGCAAAGATATTTCATTAATTTTGGTCAAACAGATTGAATTTGCATAAGTTGCTGGAAGGTATTAATTGTACTCTGCAAAGGGATTCAATCAGTTGAGTGTGCGATTGAACGAATGGAGGAATTTGTGGAAATACTTGTTCATGCTGTGTAACTATACTGCACATTCAGGTTAGCGTTGAAAGTAATTTTCATCTGAAAAATTGCACTGTAGTCAAAAGTTTTCGTCTATTAATTTGAATTAAATTTATGTAGGAAAAAAATTGAAAAACCACATCGCAGGGAGAGCGAGATGTAAACTTATTGCGACCTGATAAAAATACATCGTTAACAGATGGGTGTGTGAATTTATTAGAACCCAACAATGCAATGTGATCATAATAATTCTAGAACTCAGGATAAAAGGTTTAAAAAAAAAATTCTAAGGTGTAAAAATTATGACCTTGAATTTTCAGATTTTTACCTTGAAAAGTTCTGTAAAACTTTTTAAACCATACTGGATTGTAAAAATTGATAGCATTTTTGCAATAGAACAATTCAAGTTTCAGATTTGAGGCAATAAAATTAAAAATACATTCTCCTAGCAATTTTAAAGAAAATTCTGTACATGATAAGCCTCTATTTGCTCTGAGGTAGCAGTCACTGCCTTCAACCAACCATGTCACCACCCAAAAATTCGGTTCACAATATTTCCAATTTGTCAATGTCGCAACATTGGAACAAAATCATTAATAAAAATTGTTGTTCCCGAACCAAATCATCTTCAGTCGGAAGTTTAGTCATGTTAATAAGAGCGACAACAAAAAAATGCAAGTAACTTCCTTACAGCACATGCACCCTGAAAATGAAGTAAATTTTTCTGTGTACATAAATAAATGCAGAAGTCACAATGTATTAAAGTTTTGTGTGCGTGGGTGCGCCCTTAATGATTGTATACAAAATAAACTCCCTTATTTATTTAATTTGTCAAATGTAATACCAACGAAAGCAATATATTTCATACAGAAAAGCAAAAAACCTGCGCTGCAGTATCGTTTCTGCATTGAAAAACCAACTGGCAGAAATTCTCATTAGCCCAGCAGCATCCAACGGTACAAAAGTCGTCCACATTTTACATACAAAAAAATAAGAATTAAATAACACAAAAAACTGAAAGGGATAATCAACCTGTATAATTATAATATTTTAAGTCCAAAATAAACAAGCATCCCTTGCCACTGATGAGTTCATCTGACAGACACACAAACCGGTTAAAAATTGTGAAATTGTAAAGCCAGCAACATTGCTGTACACACGATTACAGTTAGGTACACATTAAATTTAAATGGAACATCATATTATATAGCGTCAAAGGGTTAAGCATCCCTTATTATATCATTACTCAACATATTTTGCGTTTAATCTATATAATGACTGTGTAAAGGAGCTGTGTGTGCACAGAAAACGCGAGGAATTCTATTCATATCTCCTGATGGTGCCTGATGAATATTTCCTCTCATCACCGTAGCATGCGCCACCGGATGTTGGTAGTCAATTGGGACCAAGTAAACAATGCATATTATGCCAAAAAAGGGGATGAGCCAATCGTATTTAGGTTTTTTTTTTTGCCCAAAAAGCAAGTAATGGTCTTTCGCCATGAATTCATTTACATTTCAGTGCCAATCTTAATTGAGGAAGTCTTCCCCTCCACAATGTATTAATGCCCAAACTAAACTATGTAGTAGACCGATTTAATTGTGATTCATAACTTTTGCATCTTTAATAGACAGACTTATAATTTTTATATTTATCTCACGCATATAAATCACAAGAAATTCCACAAAGTCTCCAGGGTATTTCGAGTGTGTGTCTGACCTCCCATATGTCATGTGATAGATTGAGTTATGGTTGTGGGTTTTTGGGAGATTCCGTATTCAGATTTCAGATACACATGAAAATGTTGACGTCTTTTGAGATATGTGGCATTTTTCGTATGCATGTGCTTCGTTGGTTTGAGATACGGACGTCGGACATAGAGGCGGGTGTGGGGTTGGGGGCTGAGTTTCGGTGTTCCTGTGTGAAACTGTTGTATGAATATATCATTTTCGGTTAATAATTAATGAGAAAGTAGGTACAGGGAATATAATCCGAATTGCATTACAAATTTGCAATGGATCATAGCTTAGTGTATGACAGAGAAATTATTCAAGTTCTTTTAGGTTTCTTTACATGCTTGTACCTTGTAAGCTTGTTAAAACAGTCAGGTTATTTGGAAATTATTTCTCGTGTCATTTTAAAAATTAAATTATGTTTAGTTAGTATCAGTAAATTCTAATTACTTAGTAAGAGGTCAACTTATAATTTACTAAATGTAGGAAAAGCAAGGAGAAAAATAATAAATATTGTCCAGAAGCGTGACCCTTCAAATATCTTATCGAATTATGTAATGTCACAAAAAATTGCAATATCTCCGTAGGGAAGGTATGCACCTTCATTCCCACTACATAATTCTGATATTTAATTATGAAAAATGATAAAACTACCCTACTGTAATCAATGGCTACATCAAATATCATCCCCCAAATATATCAAAAACATAATAACACGCCATTCTTTCAAAATTCTTTATTGTTATGCTCATCCACTGATTTAATATTTATGAAGTAAATTCAAGAAGATCTCATCTGCAACCCCCAAGAGATTTGATTTCCTTGTCCACTGCTGCCCATGGAATCCTGATGTCTGTTGCAATGGTCATTCATCATATGATCATTCAATATTGTTGCAGACGATGACGAATGTATGACATTCCCTCTTATTTGATTGCGATTCCGATTGCATAAATCTGCGCGCGGCAACGTAAACAAGTCGCACCCTTTAATGTGACTGCGAGTTTGTATCCACAATGAAATTGCGGTGAATTCGTTTTTAAATACACACACAATTGGGGCCAAAAAAAAATTTATACCACAATTTCACCGGAACTCAATTCAAACTTTTTCTTTGTTGGTAATTTTTTTGCTACGTTCTGCAAAAAAAGCATCCAGGAATGACCACATATGCCGCTCAGACATAATGCATCAAATTCTCCAGCGAAAACGTGTGTTTTATTTGTTCTCCCTTTGAATGCACACACTTTATTTCCCACCCCCTCCGCAACCCTAATGCTTTCAGATCAACCAGTTGATTTTGCATGCGTGATTTTTTTCACAATTCGTCTCTCGCATCCATGTCACCCCTTTTTAACAGTGAAACTGTTTCATTTCATTGTTACAGTCCTATTTATTCAACCCTTATTGTATGTATGGTTAAACACACAATAACAAGTAGCTCGTTTACAGTCATATCACAATCGCTCTATAAAAGACATTCGACTGAGCTACTTGTGTGCAGTTGTGGGTGGATTAGGGGTGGGGCGATATACAAGTACTTTTTATGTATGTTTGGTTTCTATATAAGGGTAGGTGAAAAGGCCATAAAATACTTATGTTGACAATATATAATGAGATGAAATCTTATCTGAAAATCTTATCACGCATCTTATGGAAATCTTTATGAAACCCTTGTTTTCTCTCACAATTTAAGTACAGAAAGTATTTTTTTTATTAGATGCACGTTTTATCGATATTTAATTAATACTATACGATTCCATTTTATTATTCATCAGGATTCAACGCATACCTTTATAAGACGCCCTTCTTAATTTCGCGGCATAATTTCAATTTGTGTTGTTTTTTTTTATTCAATAAAATGTACTGCATTATTTTGCTCTTACACAGGGCGCTATATAACAGTTAATAAATTCTCATTTTCTAATATAATTTTATAGGTTGTCCCGTGATCTTGCTCAAAATTTACACCCAGCACCACCCACCCCAATGGGCTGCCATTCCCACGACATCAGGGTGCATGAATATTCTCCTTTAAAGAAGTCATAAATAACGATGCGAAAAAAGGAGCGTTTATTTTTTTTAATAAAGTGACAACGGAACATTTATTTACGATCTAATTTCATGAAGACCCTGTCTGAATAAAGGCTTTCTGTAATACGCGAATATCTCCGCCGTGTTGCTGCCGCGTTTATATTGTGCGGAAATGCGTTTCAGATGCCTCGCATATGTATGGAGGTTTGGGTGGAAGGGTGCAGCATGAAAAAGTCGCGGAGAAAGAGATATAATAAAGATATGAATATTATAAATGATGAGGGGGTTGATTGTATACGTTCACAGTGGCTTTATGCGTTAAACTCCCATCCCTATATTGGAACTGTTAGTGTGCAAGGAGAAAAGCCTTTTGTGTTTTTTTTTGTGTTGTTGTTTTGTTGCTTTTGTCTTCTGGTTTTGTTTTTAATAAATGCATTGGATATATTGTTTCTACCCTCCCAGTTTGACTATGACTATCTCAGGGGTTAATTTAATTTGTTCCCGTATTTTGATCAAGTTCCCATTTCTGTACAAGTATAATGTACTTGGAAGACACGTTGGTATCCTGCTGATGCTAAGGGTTGAATGCTGTAAATAAAACAGTTTGGGAGTTATAAATATTCAAAGTTTACGGTTATTTGAATTCGGGAACTAAATGAATTATTATTGGGGATGAATCTACGAATTAATTGGAACATATTTGTGTGCCAATCGAAATCAGCTTCCTTAAATTTCAGATATTGAAGATATAAATAATGTTTTCAAATTATCAATTTAATAAAAGTAAATCATATTTACAGCCAAAAATTGAGTTAAATATTTTTAAAAATGTGTCAAACTTTTATAAAAAAAAAAGAATTTAACAGAAGAAGTTAACAAATAATATGATTCTGTGTTTAGCCTCAACGCGATTCAAATTGTTAATGTCACTTGAAATCACAACAATATGCATCTGTTTGGGGGTAGCGAACTGTATACAACCAAAAGCCCGACTCACCGCACTTCACTCATCAAAAACTCAGACGTTTCAGAAGAGGCCCTCCATACCAACAGCTAGTACTTGGATGTGAACCGAAGCGTCTTTGCCATACTGCCTTACACTTCCACACAAAACATATTCTTGGCAATATTCTGAAATTTATTGCCCTCGAGGTTGTTTGTGTAAACCCTCAAGTACGTGGTTAGAATGTAGACTTCCGCTTGGATTAGCTTTAATGACATGAAAATGATAAACGCTTTTGTCTCTGTTTAGTACTTCCGCCTGATGCGTCTTGTCTTACGTTCTCATCCTTTTTGTATATAATATAGGAACATTTTCCACATGACAAACGTTACACTACAAGTCGACCAAGTTTTAGAAATTATGATCCCACAAATTAGACTAATTTAACTAATTCTCTTTAAAATACCTACTGGGCTAAGGGCCAAATCGCGCATCGACCATAAATAGCATAACATAAAACATCATTTACAAATTTTAACATATTATCGTGTCGTCGGCAAAGTGTAATTGCAACAAACTGATTCGATTGATATCATTTTGTGGCTCACTTTTAAACAATCCTCCAGCGCTGGCGGAAAATGAGTTTTTATATGCGCCCAACAAACGAACGTCAATTGAGTTCTTTGAGCGCATTTTATCACAATGAGCTTATGTCTCTAGGGAGATTTGCGTCAGTGATCATTTTGGCAAAATGTTTCACCCTCCCATTTCGTATCCCAAAATATTCATGACATCACATTTGTGTCAAAAATTTACACTTAAAATTGCATTACAATAACCTTTTGTAGTGCAAATAAATTTGTGATATGTGGCATGTCTGACATGTACATTGGAACAAGTGCCCAAATGGTATATCCTCGTGTAGAAGTAGGGTTTACCCTCACCACACACCAGTGCAGTGGTGGGACGTATTAATGCGGAAGCGTTTCAATTTCATTGTTGTGGGGGTGCGGATCTGTCACTGTATAATTATGCAAAGCGGTGGGTATTTTGGGTGGTTTTTGTGGTCTGTGGTCGAAATAATAACAAGCTTTCTCTAACGCCCATATTTAACAACATAATTTGACATAAAAATCGTCACAAAATTGAGGTTATTTAAAATTAGTTTATGAGGAAACAATTTCAAATTTGGGTTGATTAAATATAATACAAAGAAGCCATTTCAAATAACAAAATTTTACTGCAAATTGATTTAGTTGTAGCATTCCGAAGGAAACTCTTAAAATATAAAATTCTTCCGACATTTAAAAGCAATTACATTTACCTTCAAACATTATTTTATTTTGCCACACGTTCACTCTTGACTTCTCATAAACAAACACTTCTGTTTTCAATTTGCCTTACAACATGCATTCGCCGCACAGCGTTTCTGCTTAATTTTTTTGCATTCGCACATGTTTCGAAGCACATTACTCGCTTCATAAAATTTTATTCATTTACATTTTGTTGCCCCGCAAATTCAGTTGACGTCATCCCAAATAGCATGCGCCGTTGTTAATATATAGCCAGCAGCTTATATTGAGATACCTTCACTCACAAAATAATCTCATGTCTTCTTTGAAGTCAGTCGGTGGCAGACAATGGTGTAAACTAAAAATGCACATTTTAATGAAAACAGATCAAACGTCTATATAGCGACATAAATATAATTTGTCAGCTTTTGCACTGACATTTTTATTCATGAATACAACTTTGGCATTTAAAATTTTATGAGCGGCGCGCAGAATGTGCTCAGCGATGTGGGAGACAAAGTGGAGCGGATAGGCTATCAGTTGATTGAATTTGAATATGCTTTTCAATACGTTTCGCAACATCCCTTCCGAAATTTATTGTTTCCATAAGTAACTGTATTGTACTGTGTGTATTGTGTGCTGTAGGTGGAGATGTGGCGCGATATTTGCACAACAAAAGGGCGAAACCGCCGCATAAAGTCGGTGTGGGAGGGGAGAGGGTGGATACGGATGAGAAGGATTGTCTTGTTGTAACATCATCATCATCATCACATCCACATACATTGAATATTCTGACACGTGCTTAAGTTGTTCCGCTGTCAAGCGTGAAGTGTTATAAGAGTCAATTCTGTGTATGGTTTCGTGTACGGTAGTGGAAATGTTAAGCTGTCTTATTTAAAGATGTGTCTTTTATTTGAAATAGACCATGTTGAATGGTGAACGGTGATGCTGCATTTGATAAAAAATGGTCATTAATGATTGAACATATTGCCAAATTTTAGTGCGTCTAGTAAAGCATAATTGCTTCTATATTGTTTCTATTACATTCAAGCTTTACTTACGATCATAACTTCTAAGTATAACAAACGTATTGATAATAAATAAAATTATGTAAAAATAACAAAACAGAATGTTTATTTTAGGTAATATTTTCATATTTGCATATTTACAGACATTACCTATTTGAACATAAGCTTTGTAGGTCAACATAAACACAGACACATTATGTGCATCCTCCTTTCTTCAAATATGCATAAAAAACATATTGTTCCATGAAAATAGAAGTGCATTATTTTTTATTCACTATATATGGTATTCACAAAAAGGCGTACGTTGAGAGGATTGGATCTAATATTATTTCGTCAAAAGTTCTATTCAGTATGCGCGCGTTAACTCAATTATATTCTTTTTAATTTTAGACCAAAACCGATGAGCCCTTTGACGATTAGACATGGACCAAGATTTATTACTTTCAAGTGGTGCACTTGACCAATTATTGTTGCTATGAAAATTTGGACTAGTGATCGTATTTAATGTGTATACCATTATAAGTATGCATTTGGAATTTGACCAAGTTTGAAGTTTAATTCAATTGAATTTATCTGGGTTATGGATGATTAGATGAAGTAGTTTTCAAACTTCTTTAAGGTTTCACTGTATTGTGCATTCTGACTTTATATGTCTGATGTTTTTTTTAAAGTTTATGCAGTTATCCAACAAACATAAATGGATGACTGTTGCGACTGCTATGAGTAACAGCATTTTTAAAGAAAGCCTAAAAAGCTTTTAGTTCAAAAAATAATGAGTTGATGAAAATATAAAATCCAATGTCAAATAATTACCTCGCAAAAAATTCTCAATACTTACGATGTTACTTTTAATGCATTCACCCCCTTTTGACATACTTTTTTCAACATTACATTAAAATTTAGATGGCCTTGTTATGTTGTCTTAAAAATTGTGAAGAAAAAACCATGACCATAAAAGCGAATTACTCTAAACGCAGTCACCCCTCAGCTATATCTATCTGCTCGTACATTGACTAATCAACACACAAATGAATGCAGAACATTGATGATACACAGCATAAAACGACGTACAAAAAAAATACGACAAAAAGTGTAACAAGAAAAATTCATTAAGACAAAAAATAAAAAACCCACAATCTCACTTGCAACGTCCAACATAAAAATAAATATCAACGTTGAACTGGTGCTGTGTGTGTTTTAAACACACACCCAGTCGCACAAACAGCTCAAGACTGCAGCAATGTCTTATTAAATGTGGCCATAAATCTAATTTGGAGAGCTTCACATAAAACCGATAGGGCGGGCATGCCAACCTCACGAGAGATATCGCTTTTAAAGTATTTTGTGTAAACACGTAAGAGCATGTGGAGCGCGCTGCACACTTACAAACATTCACATTAATGCGTTCAATTAAGATATCTTGCGGGTGAATACAAACCGCTAATTGGAAATTATGTCCCATTGATAAATCGCGATTAAAATGACGATGGGATGTGGAGACGTTGAGATTCGATGACGCGTTTTTCTTCAAAGTGTGGAAGCATGTTTAAGTTGAGTTATAAGGTCTTTTTTTAAGCAAATATAATGCATTTTTGTTAAATATGATGACTATTTTAATTAAAATGGAAATGGATTAAAAGTAATGTACCACACAAACCATTCAATGAAGATGGTAAAACATAAGTTGTAATTTTTGTAAGGAGCTTGAGACAAGCTACATCAATTTACTGCTTATCGTTTCAATTCATTACGTTGTGCGAAACCCCCAACGGTATTTTGGACCATTGTGCCATGGATAGACATTCAACGTAATAGTTATACATCAGTATGTTTGTATACAGTTGTACAGCTTTAAGTAGATTAATGTCCTAGCCAACCCCTTGCATGATATGATTTACAGATCTATATGTCCAGTCGCAGCAAGTGGATAGCACGTCATATATAATTTAAGGCAAATACATCGAGATTTCGTGTTCGGCAACATGCATCATCCCACGATACTTGCACATGTGACTAGAGGGGGAGAGTACAGGAGGAAAAATTCCAGAAAAGAATATAAGGACGAAAGCCAAACACCGTGCCTCCAAGAGAGCATTGGCCAAAAATATGGACATCTCAAACAGAATGAGACACAGAAATATTGGTTACGTGATACAGATTAGTTTATCTCAGTAGTCATTAATATCAGAATTCAGATGGGGGTTGTTGTGGTGTGTCCTTTTTATTTTGCACTTGCTGTTTTTGCCACTTTATTTGTGATTGCAATTGATGTAGTAGATAAAACGTCTGTTTTGGTTTTCATAAAATTTTTTGTAAGAATTCACGACTTTGACTCGAAAAGGATTAAATTATCATTTCTTAAGAAATTCATTTAACACCCAATAAATCTTAATTACAAACCACTTAACAATTATCTCACATGACATAATCTGACTAAATGGTTCTCTCCTCATTTTAACAGTATACAAATTTACGTTTATACAAATACTTTGAAATCTACCCTCCAACATTATAACAACGATTCACTCTAAACAATCTCTCCCCAAAAAACAGCCATATCGCGATTTAAATCTCTCAAATTAGATTACAGGCAATGTCAACACATTACTCAAGCCACCCTTTTTATACACACAATTTCAACTCCATGCACAGCGCGACAATTACCCACAACGCCACTCAATATTTGTCGAGTTGTTAATTTAATTAAAATCGTGTAAAGCAACCCCAAACAACAACACAGCTCCGGGAATTAAAGAAACAATCAAAGCCATATTCGTTTGGAAATGAGGAAAAAAAACTGTCAAAAAAATTTCCTGATTAATGAACAGCCATTTGTTTGTCACTACACGAGCTGTGTATGTGCGTTTAGGTATCAACGATGACAGCGTGGCGGCGTATTGTGGGTGGGGGTGTGTTTGTTTGTTTTACTTTAAGGCAACCCAAAAGTGACTTGCCATATTTTTCAGGCGGGTCCCATTTAACAAAACTGTTTTGAGTAATGATATCCCATTTCTTACGCCTCATTTTGACGCAGTGTCACATAAGATTTAGATTGCGTGTACGTGAGGACTAAGCGGGGGTTGTTGTTTTCAATCGACAAGCATAATCGGCCGCACAAGCTTAAGTTTGTGATCGCCTTTTTGTTTTGTTTTTCTCTTTTCACTCTTTTTGGTGTTACATTTTTGCACTGATTGAATTTTTGTGTTGATGAAAGTGAATGCTGATTAGGGGATAGTTATTTAAGGTGCGTGTGCATTAAGCATTCTTTCAGTGAATCCTAAAATGACTATATACAACTGATTAAGTCCATTGACAGACACTTAATGAAAACAGTGAGATAGAATAATAGTTGGTTGGCATCTCCCCACTTTCGGGTTGCGGGATCTAATTTCCGTAACTTAACTACATACTCGTATATGGACATTTAGAGATATTCGAAAAAGACAGGAGTTGTAACGCGCACATGTCATACGATTGACTTTTATTATTGTGGGTGTCAAAAGGCACACACACACACACACATATTTATATATAGCAGCAAGTGCTTTATAGTGCTTGTTTTAGTCATTGAGGTCACGTATGGACACACATCAATATTTACTAAGCAAGTGGATGAAAACAAAATTACCAACTTGACCACATGAGGCTGCGAAATCTAGTATTGTGAGGGAAGGGCATAAATGTAGAAACAATACTGTCCACGCCAAATGAAACGATCTAATCAATATTGGCGTTGGATTGTGCAGACACTTAGAGTTGTTTCATTAATAAGGGTTCACAATATTATGCGGTTAAATCAGAAGTGGGCAGTAATAAGTAGACACGTTCGCAACTTCTATTCAAGGGATGTTTTGACGTTATCATGCTGTTGTAATTAAAATCACAAATAAATGTCATGCGTGTCTTAAATAAATAGAAATATTTGGCATAACCACAAAATGTTAAAATTAAGAGAAGTTTTATACGATCTTTAAACACCCAGCACTCAAACTAGTATATGCTCTTAGTTTTAAAAGTTTTCATCTCAAAAATGTACAAAATTGAAAGAAACATTATAAGCAATAATTTTGCAACGCTGCTCTACACTGTACAGTGTGCAATCTCTAAATGTGTTGGTTGGTTTTGCGGAACGGAAAAAGTTGTTGAGTTTTAATTAAATTCATCCACACAAGTTTTGGAAGTAATTACTGCAGTCGAGATGAAAAAGTCGAAAACATAATATCTGTACGCACACCGTGCTTCATCTTACGACAATATAAAAACAGAAAGCAGCACATTTTCTCGTGATAATGTTGGCGGAAATTGTTGGATATTTGCTTGTTAGATTTTGTTCTTATTCAGTTGGTTGTGATATATTTTGTGAGCATTTTTAACGATAATTGTAATGAATTTTTGGTCCTTTTTCTTTACTTTTACATGATTTTAAAAAGTTTTCAGTGCTGATGATTGGATATTTATGAATGCAAGATGGATTTGGTGGCAAAATTTGTCTTTAACAACTGCGGCTTAAGGAGACGTGGATTTTGTTTCGTAAAATCTAAAATTCATAAGTACTTACTTAAATAAGAGAGTTAAAGTAAATTAAACTCTTTTTGAGTATGAAAGTTTTAAGTCACACAGGTATTTATTATTCTAAATGAATTTTAAGGATTATTACAATTACGTAAATAATATAAGAAATTAAATAAATTCATTGAAAGAGAACATTTAACTGTATTTTATTACCAAAAAAAATAGGATTAACCGGTGATTTATTTAAACTGACGAAAAACCAACATTCATCCCTTTGACCAAGCCATTAACCTAGCCTCAAAATTGCCATACCTAAACCGATTTAAACTATTTAATTTCACATTATACGCGTCGTTTATTTTATTGGATTGGAATTCAATACCTACCCCATATAAGAACATTTTAAACGTCGCACTACGACTCGTGTCAAAATGAACGAACCACCTTTCTGCTGTACAATTATTGTACATAGTTATATTGAAAATCCCCAAGAAATAGGCATTCCATGGGGACGCAAGATTTCTTACCTTTCACCCCCAAACGTGCTTTGAATCGCAAACGAGCTAATTGATTCGATCTCGGTGCAGCGGCGATTCCTTGGAGAGTCGTATTTTTTAAAAACCCACAGCCCCTTAAAAATGAACACGCCATGGCAGCTTCAGACATGGTCACGCTAGAAGAGTTCTAGATATTAGATATATTGCACGGTCCACAGAAATGACATATCAAGTACATTGTACGTAACCATTTTGGGGTGTAAAATATTCGGGCGAATAAATTGTAGCTGAGAGCGCGTTCTTAAACGGATAAATATCAATGAGACGGTTTTTCAATTTTTTTGAATGTGTCATTTATTTTCCAGCGTGTCACTTAAATTTGACATTAGAAGGGGTGCGTGCGGTTTATGATAATATGTGTGCTAGAATATTTTCAGTTCTTCTTGAGTTTGGATGAGACACGAATTCGTTCTTTTAAAAATTTTAGGTTTTTTGTGTTACATTTCTCAAAAAAAGTGACATTTGGACATGTGAAGATGATATTTATGAGATTTAAATATTCGTAAACTTGGAATGTGTTATATAAAAGACTTGAAAGTGAATACGTTTAAAATGGGGTCACAAAATACTCATTTCCATTACAAAATTATTTTGCAATGTACTTAAAAAATTCGAAATAAATGAATTTATTTCTTGAATGGAAATACAAAAATCACCCTTTCATTGTCTTACCCTTCACAAAATATGTGATACAAAATATCATTTTTATTTGTTGCATTACATCGTATAAATTGTCTCATAACTTTCCAATCAATTTCCATAAAATATTAGCACAGAAAGTGGCCTCATAACTACAAAGACTGTGAAAAATAGACGCAATTCCAACCCACACTACACTCATGGGACATAATAATTGGAGGCAACCCTCTCCCGCATTGCTTCTTCATCTGAATAAGAAATATTGCAACATCAAGGCAATTGACCATTACGGTCACTATAGAATGTATGCGTTTTTTGGAAGAAAAATGCCTATAATCTACTTCGTGGGTTACATTGGGGGAATGATGAGAAAAGGCGTGCCACCGCGTTGAACGACTAAAAATTATGGTTTTATATTTTATGAGCTGTTTGTAATAAAGCCATTTGTATGTGCCGTAAAACCCTTTTTGTAGCTATTTGTCACTTCAACCCTCTCGTGGAGAAGGCTTTTTTGTATAAGATTTATCAATATCTGGGAGATGAAGCAGCAACAACAAATTTGATTATTTATAGGGACGATAACCTTTCTTTTATTTTTTGGGAAAAAAGAAAATATGAAAATTGCATCAAAATTGGTACATTAGTGATGTGGCTAAAGGGTGACTTATGGTCGTAAAGTTGCATCAATGATTTGATGAATTATTTATTAAGGTTTTTACCTTTTCGGTTTTTGAAGTGAATTCTGGCTTTTTGAATTATAAAACGCCATGTTTTTCAAAAAAGAAATGATGTTCCATTTGTTACATTTAAAAGCACAGAAAGACAAATTATCATTAATCAGGATTACAAGAAAATTACATTCACCCCTTGAAAAAATGCGTTAAAATTACACGCTTTACTTCAATTTTTAAACATCGTTTAAATCGCAGCCAATTACTCTCCCAAAACCACAACAAACAATATAAAGCGCGGACCACAAAAGAAACAGCCCGCAGACGAATAAAAAAATGCCGTTCGTTTTTTTTTTGCTACCCCCAAAATGCATTGGCTAATTCCCCTTACATTTTAGAGCGCGTCTCAGATTACCATAAATTGTTTCTGTAATTTTTCTATTAATTTCCTTTTTTTAACGTTTCTTCTCTCTTGTTAACACAAAAGGAATAAACACATAACCAAAAGGAGCACGCTGCCACAACAGAGCACACAGCCGAATCCTTGTCGTTTGTCTTATTTTAATTAGCCCCAGAAGTGGAAAATAAAATCATTTCATTTTCTTTAGCGGCATCACAACAGAATGAGCAACGTTTTTAATTTCTTACAGCTTTGTGCTTTTGCCAGATCTCAACTGGTGTATTGTTTGTCTTTTCCATTGCGTGTACATATTCTCGTTAAAACATTAGATATGCCGAAACAGAATTGCTAATGGTTGCCTATGGCGGTTTTTTCCTACAGTCAGAACATTGTGAATGAATGTTTTGTGTATGAGGAAACGCGAGCAAACACACAAAGTAAGTACACTGAATAGCTGCAAGAAAAGTGAGTGCCTCTTTGATGTCGGATGTGCTAGAAGTTGACGATTTAACAGCGTACGGTACGGTACGTACTGAGTGTGGCAGAGTTCATGTCATCCATTTCTGTTGATAAAACAAAGTAAAACGCGCGTTTACTTCAAAATGTCTTGTGATGGCTGTAGGAAATCATTTGGCTTCATTTCGTCCTGCGAGTATAAGTGTGCACCCTTAAAAACAACACACACAAAGTCACACACATAAAAAGCACATACAACGTACCAGCAAATTCAACGTCAATTAAAAGTTAATGAAGAAAAAAAACTTTAAGTGTAACGGCATCTAATATTGGTGGCAGTGCGATAAGACGTTACACGACAATGATCGACAAAGCACGTTTATATACTACAAAATAATTGGCCTGTCAATCTTGCCCACTTGTTTGGAACCAAAATGAAACGATTCGATGAACAAAGCTCACACATGGGCGAGCTGCAATCCACCACCCCAAGACTGTATAAGGGGTTGCCGGTCAGGACACAAACAAAAACATACGACATTTGGGTGAGAGTAACTATATAAGGGCGAGTGAAATACATTTGATAAGAAATTAACTTCTAATTCTGCCGCCCTACTTCTTAATCGCTCATGTCTTCCAGCATATATATTCGAGGACATACAAAATAAACATGCTGTGCTGCAAAACATTCCGATCGCACATTTGTGAGGGTGAATTCATATATGGCACATACAGTGTGATGTGAAATTCCGCAACACATCTTACTGTGTCTTTCTTTCGTGTGCTCTTGTTGTGGGCGACGGCGCTGCGGAAGCCAAATCAGTCATCCTTGGCAATTTTTGCAAGTTAGTGCAGGGAACAAAAAAGGGAAACACAAAATCCTAAAGATTTTCCTGCAATTTCATATTGCCGGTTTGGTTGGGCCTTATTTTTTTTCATAAATCTATTTGACATATCGCCGAGGTCACTTTTGGGGATGCGGGAATTCAGCTGAGTGTATATCAGGCATATTATACTGGTGTGAGGCTCATTGGCGGCTGTGAAGCGAGCGCATTAATTGAGCAATGCATCATATTTATGTTGTGTGATTTATTCGCATCAACGCGCATCACTTTGTTTTTGCCATGTGGCAAATGGATTGGAATAAAAGGGCGTCTAGAGACAAATCATTTCTTAAAGAGGGTAAATGTGCTTCATTAAGGAGCCGAGATTTTACGTAACTAATAAAATTTTAATTGATATTTCTGTTAAATTTTTGGAAGAATGTTCTTGAAGCGTCTAAAAACCCAAACTCACCGCAGGCAGCAACTCCAACCCTTCTACTAAATTCCAAATCCGTTCAACGCCTAAATATGCCAAACGCTCACATCTCACATACGTCCCGCATTTCAAATAACACACCATCAACCATCAGACAACAGGTGTCACGCCAATAAAAAACATGCACACATTTAGCATTGGCATTAATGCGAGATAAGCGGCAAGCTCTTTGCAAACAATAAAATACCATGAGCCTTCCTAGCACCCAACAACAACCACACGCCAAAAAATACAAAGGAAAAGAGTCAAATCAACATGATATAATGTGACAAAAGACGGTGGTTACAAATAAAGGAAATATAAAAAACTCAGGCAAGTGAAGGAAATCCACCCTAACATTTGCTAACAATTGGTAAAGTACCCCCTATACATGAAGAGAGGAAAAAACGTCACCCTCGTTTTGGAAAAAATGATACGAACTAGAAGGGGATGCGACGAAGCCGATTGTGGGTATCTTAAAGCGTTTATCGTATTAGAAAGAAAAGTTGTCGGTGCAGGAAAAAATAAAAATGTACGGAAACAGTTGGAAAAAAAACCTCAACACAAGGGATGGGGTGGTGTTTGTATATGGGGACGGCAAACAATAATCAAACACAACAAAAAGTGAGCAAAAGAAGTGTACAACAACAGAATAAGATGAGGCTAATCGATGTCTGAAGAGGGATGATCGTGTTGACATTTGACACGGAAGCAGTTTTTTATTGGGGCTTTATAGACGTGTCCTTTTGTGCTTGAAGCAGGGTTTTCGGAAGCATCAACAGTTGTGCACTTATTTAGTACGCTTTTTGTTGTTCAGGAGTTTTTATTTAAGCAACTTTAATACAATTTAAAGACTTAAATGGTTTAATTTTGGCTTAAAAATACAATTAATCCCTTTAAAAAATCCTTAAAGTTTTGAAATTGCAAAATAAATGTTTTTTAACTATGGTAAAGCTTTTCAATTCGTGTTCTGACTTTCCCTCTATAATAAAACTAAATGTAAGAACCGACTGTGCAATGATGACTTTTTAAAATAGGCATTTATTACCAAAAATGGGCAAACAGTTGCATCCCCGACCCACAAATTGCTCCACACACGTCCCATATTGCCATTATATACATACTCACTTTAGCAGAGTGACATTAAAGTACATAACCATTTGCTTTTATGGCCCATAACAGTTTCACCCCTTATATTTTCATGTTTTAAATTGTCTGCCCGTTAAACGTGGTTATGTTTAAACAATTATCGTTTATTTGACAGCGACACACATACACACTCGTACATGTCGTGGATGTGGGAGCCATATGTTAAATTCAGCCACTCTGCAATATGTTTAAATGGTACAAGACTGCAGTGTCTTAAAAGTCAAATACCAATTCTATATTAACTTTTAACATGAATTTTGTTCAAGAAGTGCAATTCTGTTTTTGGGGAAAAACCGCACACATTCTCTGTGGACGGCATGGGTAAAGTACATGAAGCACCAAGAAAGTACAAAACACTCGTATACATTATTTAAAGTAAATGTTTTTGTGTGTATTATCAGCTTTGCCATACAGAATGCATTTTAGTATTAAGAAAACCACCGCAACTCTTCGGAGGCCATAGCTAGTTTATTATTCAATTAGATCAACCCGAAAATGCATCAGATGAAACCACACAATCGGCAAAGTCAAGAAAATCTAAACAAATTGGATGGATGTAAATTCTTTGGTCAGTTGTTGGGGTGTATGTTGTAAGAGTTGATCTTATGCGAGTGTACTGAATTGTCTTAAGGGTTTGTCTTTGAATGAAATATTTATAATTAGTTTTGTCTGAGCTTGTCTCTTATGGGATCTGTTTAATATTGAAGAAAGTTTCATACGTTTAGTAAAGAGATTTTAGAATTCTTAAATATTTAATGACTGTAAGATGTCCAAGAATTTACACAATACCTGCTATATTATATAATAAGGCCTTTATTTTCAAGAGATAAATTCAAGAAATCATTCACTTTCATCAAAACGATTGCTAATAAAATGTTCCAAAGCGAAGTTCTTCAGGTTACCTACAAAAGTTTCATATTTCTTTGCTAAAGTGTAATTGTCACGTACGTTTAACTTCGCCACTCCACGTCGCAATAAAATAAGACCAAGATGACAAACAACAAAACAACGAGAGCACAAGGGGAAAATTAGTACAAATTGTTGTCATTTGTACAATGGCATGTTATGTCGTTCCGGTTGTTATGGTCGATGTGGCAGTTGCCAGTTGGAAGGGGTTGATGTTTCATGCCTTCCATTGTACATTGTAACCAGTAACTCCCAGCTATTTAGGGAGCATATACAATTGTTTGTCATATCCTTTATCAACGTGTAAAAGTTATTTAATTATTCAAGATGCTTGACTTTTGGACATTGTCTAACAAATTAAGGACATACAGAAAGTGATGTTAGACATTGAGTATGCAAATCGTGTTGTAACTGTTTTGCTACGTAGATTGCCAAGTATTTATGCACACGTTAGAGGTTGAGGAATGAGGAGTATAAAACAATTGGTATTACTTATTTACACAATTAAAATGCATCGTTTTGTCTTACTGAATAAGCTTTACTTGCATTAACGTTTAATTTTTAATTTTTATATACTGATAAAATTAAATTGCGATTACGTAGCAAAATTTTTTTCTATATCTGAAAATTACAATAATGTGAAAGAAAAAATTATAAAAAATATTTAAAGTCTCTAAGAGATAATTAGTGTGACCTTGAACTTTTATATTTTGACCTTTGAATGTTTGTTCCGTATGAAATGATTATTATTATATTATTAATGTGAAAGAATGTTTTTCATATTGCGTGTGATTTTTCAAGACATATATTATGACGTCATGTCGCCCTTACACGTCGTCAAATCGTCCAGAAGGATCTTTTGTAGGGATATATGGTAAATGCAGTTTTGCTTAGAATACCTTTACGTATGAAGGTTTTCAAAATAATTTATACATGACAAAATATAATTCAAATCCGTTCAGTAGTTTTCGAGAAATCTTCCGGACATACTTCCGAACGGACGTACGGGCATTTTTCTAGAGCACTTTTTTGGACTCCGCGGGTTTCAGAATCATAACATTATTTGGAAAAAATTGCGAATGTAAAAATTTATTAAAATTACACTGGGACGTAATAAATTAAAAGATTTAACGATTACACACTATTCTTAATTCTTAATCAAATATGGTGAGTGGACACTGGACACTGGACAGTCCTACAACTTGTTCAAATCATTAAAATGTTATATTTTACATTCTTCTTCAGTCTGTGTAGACTGTAAAGAGGAAACTATGGAGTTTATTAAATTTAAATGCAATAAATGACCATGTTCTTGAAGAATTTAATGGCATTTTAATAACTCTTAAGAACCTGATTTGCATTTACGGAATTCCTCTTATTTCATACATTAGTAGATGAATGAGATTTTCGGTTTCCATTTTCAAGTCTTCACATCACTGAAGGTTTGATCTACAAAGATTTAATTAGCCTCAAAGTTATAGTTATTACCTGCATTTTAATTAATACATGGCTCATTCGCAGTGTTATTTGCGATATTAAAAATTTCGACGATCTTCGATGAAATATTTGTATTGACTGTTTATGACGAAACTATTGAGTTTTAACAAGAATAGCTTCCCAATTAATTTATTGCAATAACTATTACAATTGACATTATTTTCACAAAGCTTTGAATTAAATAAACCAGCATTCTACATAAAGACTAAATTCATTCAACTGATTCAAATGCAGTAGTTGTTAGTTGTTACAACAATAACCCTTGTTTACATTTATGCCATGCATTTTTTCCTTTAATACGGCATCCGCATTTGCAGCACATTTTCTCAGCGCGGGAAAACACAAACGATGGTAAATTTGTCATTGAAACGCCTGCAAGAATGTTGTAATTAGATTTCATTGTCGAGGGTGAAATCGCCGACAGATTGTGTCTAAGAAAGCAATTAATCATTGCTCAATCCTCTGCAGCAGCAGCCAGCACTGGCTGTAAGTCAAAACAAGCACACTGATGATTGTATGCGCTTTGTGTGAGGGCCTTCATAATTATTGTTTGGTAAGAAAACCATTGCTGCTCGTCTTCCACCGAAATAAAGCGTCCTTTACTGTCCCTAATTATCCGTATAATGAACGAGAGGTGTGGATCTGCTGCGAGATATAAGTCAACTCGTTTAATATTCTTGTGCATGGCCGCATATTATTATATTAAATGAACATATTTTTCTCTTAAAAATAAAACTTCAGCTGTGCTCCCATCTTCGCTGATTGTTTTAGTTTAAAGAAAGTCTGCGTGCTGTTTAATGGTCCAGATGGTAGCCGCGAAAGCAGTGTAAACGCGCATATTTGGGTGTGTTTTATTGTTGTGTCAAATAGGGAAAGTACCAATTGGTATAGGGGATTTTTTGGTGGTGAGAAATGAGGATGGCGAACAAATTGTTCCCCGCACTAAATTAGCGTCAAAGGTGCATATTTAATTAATTCGATTAAAATTGTTTAAGGGCAATTTGTCTTTAATAAAACGAAGGTAATTACATCCGCTGGATAAAAAGATAAATGGGTGGATAATGTTGAGGGGGATTGCTTGTCTTAAAGGAAGTAATTTTCGTCTTTTGTGAAATTTAATGTTGTTTAATTTTGGTTACGTTAAGGGATATGCGTTTAATTATTGTGGTAAATTAGATAGAATTAAAAAAAAAAAGTTTTTTTAGAAACCAAATTCAAAGCATCTCCGACAATAAGTTTATGTATTTAAAGTAATACGTACAAGAATATGCTTATACCAGAAAAAAGGTTACCGTTGCATTAAATTTAAATTCAATAACTTAACAATGTGGCTCATCTTGCGGGCCCCATCACCATAACCAAGAGAGACCAATACCTTCATATATTATAATGCTTACATCAAAATTCTCGTGGACTGCTTTATTTATTAACCGCTGTAAACATGTGCCCGATAACACACTCATTTAATTAATTGGCCTTAACAATCAACACTCTTCACTGAACAAAGAAACTGCCTTCCTCATATGCATACGTAATTTGTGCAATCATCCGTCCAGGCCGCCGCCCCTGTTCCCAATGCAAGCCAGCCACTGCACCATATCATACATGCGAAAGAACACAATTGCGCGAAAAAGTCTTGAAAGACGCGTCCGCATAATACCCGCTTCTTTTCTTCTGCCTCCCTTCAAGTTTCATATTATTCTCTCTCCATAATGACCTTCAGCAATGCGGCTGTGGCATTAAATCAGAAGAAGCGTCCACACGATCCACACACACACACACACATACGCTGCATCATGGCATAATATTATTGACGTTATTGTTCCCACGCTTTAATATATTTCTATTAAGCTAACATTTAAGACGTCTTGGTGGAAAATTGTTAGCTGCTGCTGGATTGGTACTTCTGTGTCTGCCTGCTGCAACAATAAAGGTGATGAGCGACAAAAAAACTCGACCGCGAAAAGTAATAAAAGTTCACATGCGAAGTTTAATAACACCGGCACTGCCTCTTAATTCTCCCTTTGACTTTTATAATAGGCTTGTGTGTGTTTCGACAGCGATCCTCTACACCTCCCGCTGCAATCTCTGTTTTCTTCAGTCATCCTCGGTATATTTTCAGGCTGGCGATCTTATATAGGTAATACGCTTGTGATCATCCAAACTATATCTCTGCCAGCATAAGAATTGAAAACATCAGACACATATGTGTGATCGTGACTAGTAGGCAGCACATAAAAGTGTATTAGCTGTGGCCTGCACTGCACACGCACATTTTGCAGTGATGAGGATGATGCATTTTGCACCACGATTATCTGTGGCTTTTAATGCAGCAGCATATCAATATAATACACTAATTTTAAGTTGTGCTGCTGTGCTGACCCGCTGCGGACTGCACATACATGATGGTTTGTGCGGCAATCCGATGGGAAAGTTATTTTGCTCGCGCGATTTCTTCTAAACTTTTGCTTGGTAAACTGATGCAACAACAGGCCAACAACAGGCAGCAGCATCATCAGTGATTGATTCGGGCTTTAACTTGTCATTATTTAGAATCTGGCAATTAAATGTTTTCTTGTGAAACGATCGCAAGACGAAAAGTGATGCACATTAATGTTGCATAAGGGAGGAGTTGGGATGCGATAGTTGCACGGAATTTTGAGAACGGTATGATACGGTCAAGAACGTTTATGTGTATGAAAAAGGTTTGCGGAAATTTTTTCTTTAATGGGATTCAAAAGGCTGCATCTTGGAGAGACGGCTGGTAATACAGGTAATTAGAAACCCATTGAGAACTGAAAAATTAAATTAATTGGCATTTATGATTTGTTTGTAATTAAATTGACTTTCAGAGATATAAATGAAGTGATGGGATGATCTTTGATGGACTAAGAGAAGTAATAAGAAAATAAATGATGATTGAATAAGTGATGACGATTTAATAAAAATATCAATATTATAATTAAAAGAACTTTGCAAATTTCGTTAACAGGAACCTTCAACAAAAATGTTTATAAAAAATCTGTAAGCACTCTTTGACATAATGATGCGCACGTTCTTTAACTAATTCCCTTTTGCATTTCATTCTTTAGTTAATAAACTTATTTTTGTTCAGATTACTCCCTCAGCAGTTTCATGTCGCTTTAATTAAAAAGTTGATAAGAACACCTGATAGTCGCCCCACAGCATGCGCTAATGTTGAAATCATGTAATGCGGTAAAACCTCCACTGCAGCACATATTCTATATTCATCTTGGCCACATATTTGCCTCCCTGCACAATGCACATGTTGTCCGTCTTATTAGATAACTCGTATAATGAAATGGTACAGATTCTTAAACTAAAAGTAAATTTTACGCATATATTCTTAAGACACATTCTCTCACATAAAGCGGCAATTTAAAAGCATTGCACCAACAGATAAGATGCAATGCACTCCAGTCGACGACTCATACTCTTGCCCTCGAGTGAAAAAATGTCCTTATCAGAACAAAGCAATCATTTAATGTTTTGCAATAAATTCCAGTAAACGTCTTAGAATTGCACAAATATGACAACGCAATAACTCTGCATGAATTTACGCATGAAACCGGAAGGCGCGGCAATCCGCCTGACTGATATAAATTATTCAAAAGTTAATCGCGCGCCACAAAACAAAAAGAAACGATGTCAGTCGCGCCTCACAGTTTCACATTGCGATAATCAACCGAAAATGGCATGCAAAATATCAACATTTACCCTCAGCTTCATTTCATCCCTTATAAGCACGCAGCCGAAGCACGTTATTTTGCTACTTATATACGTTATGTTTGACTATACACAAGACAGAACATCACAACATATACCCAAGACACTCGCTCACACACATCAGCAATGAATTAAATTATTAAAATGTAACATCTTGAATTGTTTGATCTTAAGATTAAAAAGAACAGAGGCAGGCAAGTACACGCGAGTTCACTTCTTTTCGCATGTAATACAACATCATCCCTTAAAATCCTGCGGCATAATTTTCCGTTATATGCAAAAGATATAGACTAAAGTCTAAATGGCAATGTAACAATATACCTAACCAGCCGAAAAAGAGGTCGTCGATGGGTACATCATATTTCGAGAGAGATGTATGCTGGGGGAGGGGGGGGGGGGGTGGTTGTGCAGCTTATGCTGGATTTGTTGTTGATGGTTGTCATAAAGTAATTCCACGAGGGTGGAACATATTATATAATTTCTTTATTCTGTTATGCGTTACAATTTTATTATTAATTTCATCGCTGTCGCCTCATTTTGTGTTTGCTGATTTGAAGCATCACCGGGAGAGATTGTGATTTTTATCAAGAAACTTTTGGGTGTCTTTTTACTTGCTTAAACAAACATTGCCACATCCATGCAACATTGGAACATAATGTGCGTGCGCGGAGGGGGTAGAAAAAATGTGGAATGAGTTTATTTTTATTTTGGGTTTGTGTTGTTAAACGATGAGGAAAATTTTTAAGGAAATCAAATTCCGGGGGACACGTGTTGAGCACATTTTATTTGATCCTTATCAGAATCAGGAGGTATTTGAACATTGTTTAAGTATTAGCAAACAGTCAAACGTTTTTGAATGGACTTTTGGGTGTGGACTTTGGAATTTTGTGTGCGTGGGGTGGTTTGTTTAGGAAGTCCATCTGTGGAAAATTGCGTTCATTTTTTGTTGAAAAGAAATTTTTATGTTATTTGAAATCGGAGTTAAGTTAATTTTAAATTGTAATTGAGGAAAAAACAATGTTGTAATAATGACCTATCTATAAGGAGTTTCATTTGAGTTTTTTGTTGTTGCTTTACATATCAATATAATATTAGGATTCTTCCTACAGTCTTCATATAAGTTCATAAATTCGGTTAATCTAAACTTAGATGAAACCAAATGAAACACTTATTTTAAGGTCTAGTCAAAAAAGGCTACCCAATACTAAATTCTCAAAACTGGCTGTACAGATTTCCCTTAATAAATGCTAATTGATCGCAGGTAACTTTACCAAACTTCCTGTATTTGAAATTTCCCTGAAATAGTGAAGTCAGGAAAACGATAATTCAGATAGATTATATTAACAGAACTCTTGTTCCTCTTTTCTCAAAATTAAAAAAATTCTGTAAGATAAAATTTTAATTAATAAAAAACCTCTTAATTTATTTTATTTGAATCCATTTATTTTAGACCCTTCAGTGATTTATTTGTTTAATTTAAAATACAAATGATTGCAAAATTTTTTGAAGTAATAAAAATAACTATAACTAAAAGGACAGAAATCAACTAAACAGTAAAATTAAATTTACAGTAATAACTAAACAAAAAAATAAATTCTAACCAGTTCAATGAATTAACAATAAATTTGGATTGGCCCACAAATGCCATAAAATTAAAATAAACATCACAGTATTTCCAAGATTTAAAACAACATCAAAGAAAATTACATTAATATTTTTTTGTCCCAGAAAAAAACTGTGCCCTGAATCCCCTACTTCATTCTGCCCAATATCCCATTGGACTTTACAATATAATAATAATAATTAATTACACATTTATAATTACAATAATAAACTTAACTGGTATTAAGCCTAGCGTTTAATTAATTTACTTAGCCGAACAAAGAAAACTAAAATGAGGTACGTGAGAGATACAATCGAAGACGATGATATACTGAGAATATTGCACTTTAAAACATCTTCCAATATGCGCGTGTTGGTATAAAGGAATTGCGAATAAGAACTCCGCGGCTGGCTGCCTCAGAATGCAATTGCGTGCACCCCGACAGCAGCTCACCTCGAATCCTATCGTGCAGCTATTGTGTTAAATAGTTTCATTTGTTGGTGAAAAATCGAGTCAAGATTCATCTGTGGGCTTGTGTTCATGAAGAGCTTCAGCAGCTCTAGCTGTCGGTAAAAATCCGGAGTCTGTTCGGGTGCGATGAGTGGAGATGCCTCGATGGTAGGCCTATTTTTATCACCATCTGATGTGTTTGTGATCATATTCGGCGACTGGGGCATAGCGGTGGGTTCCTCTTTTGAAGCATCCATCACACAAGGTGGTGAGGTTGTGCGGGATCGTTTCGATAAGTCTAACACCAAATCCTCTGCGTAATCCACTTCGGTTAAAGGTTCTTTTTTGATTTGTGTAATGTGGTCATCATTTTGTGAGAATCGTTCAGTTTGGGTCTCTTTTTTAATCGTCAATCGTTCTGGTGCTTCTGGGACACGCTTCACTAAGGAGAGCGGTTCATATTGTTGAACACCAGCTGAAGCAGTACCGACGTGTGTTTCTTCATTTGAGCAGACTGAGCTATTTGGAGAGCTGGCATATCGGAGTGGATTCAAACTCTTGCGCTTCCGTTTGCTCATTGCTGACAACTCTAATGGTTCATCGTCTTGATCATTGTGTGGCGACGACATGCGTTCCTCTTCACTGTAATTGCAGTAAGCGCCTTCATACTCATCATCACCACCAATCACAATGCCACCATCACTGTCCTCACTACCACTATCTTGATCGTGGCCATGATGATCCATCGTGTCAGTCGATTTAAAGAGTCCTGGCATTGGGTACGACATCGATCCGGGTAGCGGCATGAAAGGATTGAATGAGCTAAGTGGATTGAAACCGCTTGAACCGGAAATCAATGGATGGGGCCGGGCTGTGCGTCCATCATGTGGTGAGATTTTGCGACGCAAATTCGGCGAATGCAATTTTGGATTGGGATTGGCGCTATGACGATTGCGTGATCGTCGTGAGCTAAACATCATGCTGCAGCCATCCACAGTGCATTTGTGCATCTCACGCAAATGTACAGCAGAGAAGTGAATCTTGAGAGCGCCTTTGTCACAGAATGTTTTGAAACAAACATTGCATTGGACACGCTTTTTGCCGGTGGATGGGTTATAGAATTGAGCACCCAAATTTACTGGGTTCGAACCCCATTGCCGCTTCGGGGGTGATGGATACATTAATTCAGGGCTCATACTCATGCGTGTCATTGAGCGTTGTGAGGTCATGCTGCCACTGGAAGAACGTGGAATTTCTGATTGTTGATGCATGTTGTGCTGTTGTTGCTGCTGATGGTGATGATGCTCCCCAACGGCTGTGTGATTGTCGTGGTCGGTGCTGTGGCGGAAGTTCATGAGGCTTGACATTGGAGCTGATGGTAGGAAAGGAGACATTCCCATTGCAGGATGACCCATGGGAAGGGAATGTGGTGGCAGGAGGGGAAGCGAGAAAGGAAGGCGTTGATCCATGAGGCGACGACCAAGGTCACTTTCGTGAGATGATGGACGACTCATGGTATGAGATTCGGATGCGATCGATGATTCCATGTTTTCAGCGGAAGCTCCCAACTTGCGAAAGTCAAAAGGCTGCATTTTGACTTGATGTGATGTTCTGATATTATTCCAGAAAATTTGTAGAAATTTATTTGTTTCCGTTTTACAACAATTCTGTAAATAAAAAGAAAAAAATTAATTAACAATTGAAATTTAAAAAACGCCTAAAGATAGACTATTTAAAAGTATATGGAAACGCCAAAATATAGGCAATGTGGCGAAACAGAAATTCTTACAATCAATAGGCCCGTATTAGGGAGGGGGGCAATCGCCATTCTTTGGTTGTTTCAAATGTAAATTACATGTCTTTTAATTTGAAAACATTTTGATAAAAATCACCATAAATATCTTTAACACTCAAGGAGTAATGACCTGCAACAATGAAATCATTGATGAGCCGTCATTTAAGTTAAACTAAAAGTGTTGCAACTTTTAAAAAATCAGCAGTCATTGAAACAAATCTTCAAATGCTCGCTTTATCAATAAAAACACAATGCAAATGATGACAAAAACCATGCAAAGCTCATCTTGCCAACACCAAAGCACGATAAAAGCAATTGAAGCAGTGACGAGCAAGTCCACAGCATCGTCCCGCACTTAAGAGTTTTGCTCGCAATCATTAGAAGGGTAAAGCACACTCCAAATAAGCTTATAACATGTTTTTTTTCACAATTTTTTTTGTGGACACAACTTAAGCTACCTGCGGTGTTGTCCGGCTATTTTCGTACAATTTAATTACTGCCATGCAGTGCTCAAGATGTGGAACTCAATTCAATGTCAACTGGTGGCATTATATTGGCCGCAGTGTGAAGACAACTTCAGTTGAGAGAAGAAACATTTTATGACTTTGGGAAGTTGGTGTGAAATCGGGAAACGACATAGAAATGAGTACGCAACTAATTAGCTGGTAACTTTAAGTGTGTCGGAGTTTTGTGGTTTACTGCTGCGCGGTGACATAGCAAGGATTGACTATATTTTTGTCACAATAACTAATTTAATTTGTAACTAACTAATTTGTAACTACACATCTGGTGGGTAATTAAGTGAAAAATAATTATTTTTGCAAAAAAATTGCAAACTTTTTTATACTCTTTTTATGAAATAATTTTTCAATTAAAGATTAATTAAATTTTTGAAACCAATTTGAAATAGACACATTTAAAATAATTTTTATTGTCATTTCTTTTTTACGATAAATGACAGATAGTTGCATTTCTAAGCCCTAAGCCTAAAAATGTTTAAACTCTAAACCGCCAAAACCGCACAATCATAAAGCCGCACTAAGAGACTTAAAAACTTTGCTTGAGAGTTACGATCATCATTAGCGACGGTAAATTAACAACGCGTGATCGAGCTGCTTACTCATCGAATGATGCGGCTTTTCTGAGAAGTCGCGGAAAACAAAATGTGCCGCCACAAAGGTATGTTATTAAGCTTTTAAACGGTTAAATATTTCAAACTGGAGTAATTTAATAAATCCTGTTGAATTATCATAGCTTTAATGTATTATTAAGAACTCAAAAGCTTAAGGTATAAGCCGAAGGTGGCTGTTCTAATATTCGGAAATAATTGTTATTTTATAGAAATTTTCAATAAAAAACAATTACAAAAATATAATTAGCATTAATTTTTTAAGTGTATAAATTTATAACAAAAAAAAATAAAAAACAAAACACAAGTAATTAAATTGCAAGAAAGATATGTATTTAAAACTTAAGGCATGTCATATGTGGTGTTTTTAAAGAATAGGAAAATTAATAACAACTCATTTATTTAATTTGAACTTTAAATAATTAAAATCGATAGTTTTAATCTGTGTAATAAAAACTACAAAGCCAAGAAGAAAGTAATGTTTTTTTTTATGAAAACCACTTAATTATTTGAGTGCAAATTGAGTACTTTTCATTTTAAGTATTTCTAATAAGAGTAAATTTGTTTAAACGTTTTGTTGTAATGTTGTAACAATGTTTTTCATAATAAAGAAGATTTTTAAATGCACTTTGACAGAAATTAAATTTACAAGAAATCCTACGTTGCTACTACTGTTAAGTACACATAATTTTTTTAATGCCTATTAAAACCAGTTCTTAAACAACTCAGATTATTTAAAAGCAACAAAATAGGAACAAACGAAATGAAATAAATTCAAATAAAAACATTTGCTATAATTCTCAATTTATCCTGTCGTCAAGTTGCCCCAACAACTGCAATAAACAACACACATTCGATGATTTAAGATCCGAGGGACCCAGTTCTGAGAAAAATTATTAAATTATGATCACGGATGAGCGTCTGCAGTGCGGTATCAATTAGACAGATATAGCTGCAGATATACGGAACATCATCCGCAACAAACGAGTTGCCCCATAAAAAAATCCAATCAGGAGCCCAAAGATTTTGCGATGCAACAAGACGCGCATGGCATTAAAAATGTCGTAAAACCGCTGCAACATCAAAAGGCATACTCGCGTATAAAATTATGCTTTGTTTGCTGGTCAACCGCAAGAATTTCAGTTATATGGATGATGGGCGAGAGGAAATAAAATCGACAACAAAGCTGTAATGACTACCTTCGAATATGTGTGCCCAGACATGTCGATATCACACTGTGTGACATGAAAGTGAGAAATGAACGGATGATTACAAGGTTGGGTTTTAAGATGAATTGTGAAAATTCTTTGAAACAGTTTAAATATTTTGTCCATATGACAATTCATTTTACCAGTTAATGCCTATTGAATTTTTATAAATCATTTCAGTAAATTAAACAAAGTCATAAAAATGTTGTGAAACTTTCTAAACAAATATGAAATATTGCACAAACATGTTCCCAGAAATAATTCTAATAAAGTAAATTTTAGATATGTGGAATAAACATTTTTATAAAGATAAACAAAACTATTTCACGAAATCGTAAAACATTCTGAGATACACATATTATAAAAAACATTTTTCAAATTATTTATGATTGTTATTAATGTGAAATATAAAAAAAATTTAAACCTACCGTTTTTTGAATTTAATGTTGCAAAAACTCCATCCAACGACACTTCACTGGGAATTTTTATTTTTTATTTTTTTGGTTGTATTCCACAAAATATTGTTTTTAATTTAGAATTCTTTTCTTATTGTCAAAATATTTTACAACACCATATTGCGACAAAAAAAACTGTCTCACCATAAAAAATGTCACAAAATATTTTAAATTGTTCTTGATTCTCACTTAACACCGAAATGTATTTTATCAACTCAGGCATTTACAAAAAAAATTGTGTCTGCGCAATCCAAAAACTATATATACTTTTAAACTTTGTCACCGTTAGAAGACAATTTCGACTGTCCATCAACAACTCAAAATACCAAAAAAAATTCTTAGTAAAATAACGCGCACGCCACGGCTTCCTCGCTCTTCAAGTGGTTTTTTCCAACTGAATTTGTTGTGTCTCAACAGAGCGAGAGGGGCTGCCGCAAACCCTCGCAAGTCGCAATCGTAAGTTTGTATAGAATTGCTGTAAATTTGTGTTTGTGTGTGCGTTGTGTTTTTTGTACAAAGCAAACAGTACACACACAACTGTGATCAAAATGATGTATATAAACTTGCAATGGCCAGTGACACATCGAATCCCGTGCCAGCGCCCATCCAGCCAGCCTGGTCGTCCTCGTCGCATGTAAACAAACATTTCACACATTTGGACACACACACGACGTTACTTCCATATACGAAAAAGTAGGTGTTGACTAATGCCTTCATGTTTAAAGGTGCCATATACTGGCATAAATGCACACATCGCAAACTGCTGTACAGGCTTTTAATATGGTGTAATATGCAGCCATGCAGTTTTAAGTTAAGCTTGTGTTTGTCGCCTTTTGTCAATTTTATCAAACCCACTCACACTCCCGACTTCCTGAATTTGCTGGGGAATCACGTATATCGTGTCTGTACAAGGCGTCGCTTCTTGTACAGACACGTACCGTACCTGCTTGCGTTCGCACACAGCTTTGATGATTCTCTCTCGGGTTTTGAGTGTGTATGGATGAGTTTTGTATTGTGTGCAATGTACATATTATTATACGTATTGGGATTAAAGCTCACTAGCTGCTGGTATGTGCGCTTCAATAAGAAGGCGCTTTTTCCATTTTCACTCTACGCTAGCAGTCGTCGGCACAGTACTCTATACGACACAGATAGAGGGGAAGCTCAATTTAATATTATACATTCGACTAGCCAGGCAGCGATGAGCTCGCCCGTGTACTTCGCGGCAGCTCATACCGCATACGTACAATTTCAAACGTGTGTTTGTGCTATTTGCAGTGTCACCGCGCAATGGAGTCATTCGATTGGTCTATGCAAGTGCCACCAGTGACCAATAAGTGAGTGTAGTCGGGCGTTTTTGGTGACACACTGAGTGACAATTACATTTTTCTGTATGTGCTCAGCTATTTACTGTGGCTCCGCCTCAAATTATCAAATGGAACTTTATGTGGCAATCAATTCCCATTTATGAGATTTTATTTCTTTTTTTTCTTTTTTCTCCGTTCATACATATATTAAGTTCAACATGTCATGTGTTTGCTTTGGGTGTTTTAAAGTTTGTTGGCTGTGAATTGTGTAATATATTATATATATGGATTATAAAGGATAATGTTTTAATTAATAATTTTGATGCAATTTTTTGATCGATTATTGGAAGAAGGGATTCAAGACGCATTCTTGTATAAGGAAAATTGATTGCACTTTTATCGTTTAATTGTCGAAATTATAAAGAATTTCGAATGTTATTAAATTTGTTTAAAATTGTGTATATTAGTGATTTTATTTTTTGTGCAATTCTTTGACTTTTAAACATCTTTTAAGTGAACTATGTTAAACTTTCATAGGTGCCTTATTTAAGTGCTTTAAAATTATTATACTGCAATAAAATTCAGCATTTCACTCAATTCAAATTTCACTCAATAGCCAAAGTCCAATGAATCAAAGTGCTCAAAGAATACAAATACAATCTTCATCAGTTTACTTTACATTTTTACGATCACTTTATTTGAATTACATTTATTTTATGTTAAATTTTATGTGCAATCTAAACTAAAGTAATTATGACTGGTTCAGAAAGGCCAATCTAATTTCAGCTATTCGACATTACTTGTCCTCAAGATAAAAAAAAATAAAAAATTTACATATTTTTAGTCAGAAGTATCCTATCACCATATTCCTAAACAACAGATGCCTTTGAAGTTGAACGAAAACTGCTTCCGATTTGCGCTTTTTAAAAAAAATGTATAGAGAACAAACAAACCAACAAAATTAGTACAAACAGAGCAAACACATCCTAATAAACGGATTGTTATAGTTGTGCGGGAACTGTTCCAAGTTTTGCAAAGATGAAAGGGTTTCCGACAGTCTTTTATGGTTGCAATTATCCATATATTTATCATACGTCGCAGCCACTTTCGTGCACACAATATGTTCAAGGGTCTAAATAAATAAGGACAAATAGAGTACCTACCTACATGATACCATTGTCCGTGGCACATTTGATCTGGTGCGTGTTCCACATTGAAACTGGAAACCCTTTTTGCTGCAACGCTGTGCGACTGGACGCTGTTATCTATAGTGATGGCAAAGTGTCGGCTTAATAAAGGCGTCTTTTTTTATTGCACCACATTCGTGAGGATTTCAATAACTTTTCAGTTTCCATCCACAACATAAACATAGAAAAGTTATGTTGACACGCTCGCAATATGCATTGGCCCGGCTGCAGAGGATCGATTGGGTTCTTTATACGTTGCAGCAAGTTATAATATGTTGTGGCATTAGAATTTAAGTTTATGTACATTGGAAAAAGTATACTGTTCGCAGTTCCGACTGATTGGGTTAATGCATGATGACCTACATTTTCGGCAAACTGTTCTAATTTAGTTCACGACGTCGACGTTCATGAAAAACAACATAATATAATGTTTAAAACATATCTGTGTATATTAAGGGTGTAGTTATTTTGTACAGCAGAACTGGAGCAGTAAACACGCACTTGCGGCAGACGTCTTCCCCGTATAAGTGCGCGTGCAATAAGAGCTGTATAAGACTTTATTAAAAGATTTTGGTATTATTAAGTACGTAGAATGTATAGTTGTGCGCCTTGAAGGATATCCACAGAACAATACCTAAGTACGAAATATGAGTTTATGCTCAAAAATGTATTTTACGAGTACATCTACATTCATTTAATACTTGGTACACTTTATGCGTGATTTGGTTATGTGTGCTTCTGGTACATGGAGTAGGTCGGCATCCTTGGAAGTTTGTGGCAAATGAAATTTAATTTCCGGAACAACTTTTGCAGTTTTGTTCAATCGATCCATTTGATATGTTCACTTTAATAGACATTTTATGGCGTAACTTAAAGGGTTAATCGTTATGGATTGCTCAAAGCTTTGCTACAAATTTGGGGGTTAACTCACACTTTTTAACAAACGTTGGGAACAGGTATTTAATTCAAATATTATAAATAATACTAAACTATTTTAAATTCTACTTAAAAAAAATTGGTTTTCGAAATTAAAGTTTATTGAAATTTTATTTAGTGTTAATTATCTAAAGGCAAGTTATAAAATAGCTTAGTTCACTATTACATATTATCAAAAAAACTATTTTTTTTTTAAAAATAGAAAAGCATTGAAAATTTCTAAAAACTCTTAATAAAGACATACATTTCAAAAATATGCGGAAGCAGCAAACTGAAGCGTAATTAGTTACAGCCGAAATTATCTAAACTCAACTCACCAATCTTCTGGGTGGTCAATGCCCAATATTTATGCCACACAATAGTGATTGGCATGTTTAATATTTTACGACCGAGCATATTGTGTCAACCTAACCGTGAAACAATCCAATCTAGAGTTTTCATTATTTCACCCCAAAAATATGAAATAAAAAAAATCTGCTCGCATGAGATTGGACCTTTCGTACATGAAGCTCTCTCAGCCTTCATCTGGCCTTCCACAATTCTTTTGTCTGATACCATATTAAAAACATATCGATGTGTCTTCGGTCATATTCCGACAAAGGGATGCACTCTCACTGCGAAAACATACATTTAAAATGATTGTTCACCGCAACGATGAAAAATGAGAGATTAAAAATGAAAAAAAATCATTATGTGAGAATTAGATTGCGGGTGATAGGCCTTTGTCCTTGCCAGCGGGGTGCTGTTAGGCTCGTTTTCCTTATAGGCGTTTTTGTTGTTGCACGTTTGTTCCGACGTTCGCTTTTCGCCTTGTTCTTTTATGTAACTTTTACGTTAATTTTACGTTACATGCGATGCATTGTTGGTGAGAGAAGAGATGCGCCTCCCATACCAATGCATTTCATATAATGTGTTGTGTGTTGCAAGTGACTGGTCAGTGCTGGGTGCTGGGATAAGGACAAGGTGTGCAACGTTGTATAATGTATAAGGGATGATCAGAGTGCGGAAAATGTATAAATAATGGACAAATTTGACATGGGAAATCAGGTATTTCAAGTATATTTCAGTATGGTCGTAAAATTGCGAAACTTCTCAATTCAGAACAATCTTTTTAATTTTCACATAAAATGCAGTTATCTCTTAAGTTTCCTTTACAATAATTCTCAAAATGATTGTTTAACATATACAAAGCAACAAAAAAAATAAATATAAAAATATGAGACATAAATAATCCTTAAGTTCTTATTAAAAAAGGATTCAGATGGCAAATCCGTTTTCCAGACGATTACAAAAACGGTAAGCGCATGGCGCCCACAGTCCACACAACAATGCGTACAATATTTTAAATAAATGAACAATTAAAATTTGTTTATAACAAAAAATGATGAGATGCTCTTTACATGCTTTTGTGTTTTCCAGTGAAAGGAAGAACTATGAACGCCACAGAATATGAGAACAAAAATTATACAGATGTGCTGCAAATATTTACGAGGATTGTTTAAAATGTGTTTTGGCCAATTTATAATTATTTTTAAAATTTAGTTGTGAAATATGTATAAATTTTAAAATATCAGAAAAAGTACAAAGAGTGAACTATTGAAAAGTATGTGAAAACAAGTCCGCTTGTATTTTTAAATTGAATAGGTACATAAAAATCAATCTATTTAGCCACATTGATGGTGCGAGTATAAGGGCCGTCCATGTTGAGCTTATTTCATGAATGCTGAGTGACAAAGAGAAAAAATAGAAAAACATGAGAATACCAGTATAAGTGCATCCCTTTCTCAAATTTCGAACGATTCAGAACATTTTATATCATCCTCGTAAATTCCCAAAAAAATGCAAAGAACAAGAACAAATAAATGTGCAATGGTGGAAGCTGAGGGAGTTCGTTTCTGCACATCACATCGCAGCATTTAATATCTGCGGCAAATATGCTCTTTTTCTCCGACCCAACAACCGAATTGGTTTATGCATATTATGCCATTTGAAAGGCTTCTTTGCAAAATGTATAATTGGCTAACAATAGAGATTTTATGCTTCAGTTGCAGTCGCATAATTGCACACAAAACAAATACATCAACACAGTACGATACTTAACTTCTGTGAAGAAGGTACACACCAGAGATAAACAAGAGCTTATATTACAGTTAAGTATGCACTATGCTACAATGTATACATATTTAGTTCCATAAATATAACAAAGCATATGAGCGCACATTTTTTATGCTAATTCGGATTATACCTACACCACAAATTGATGTGCCATCCATTTTAGACCACAGCACACTATGCTCGCAACGCAACGTGCCGCATCAAAGACATTAACTCTGCAGAGTCGCGCGACGAGCCTGTTTCAGATATGTTCAAATTGTGGCATTTAGGAATACAAGCCTCATTGTGATTGACGCATTGCATTGCAGCATTTTGCACAATCTTTGTGGTTTAAATGTACACAAAAGTGACGCCCAGCACACCTACAAAGTGTTTGTCACTCGGCCACAGTGACAGTTTGACATCCGTGAAAACGATAAACACGCACAACGTTTTGGTACGTCGCGTCGCATCTTCAAATAAGACGCTTGTATATTGTGTTTGAGGAAGGGAGCGCACCGCGCGGGTGCATAGAAGAAGTTGACATGGAGCAGCTATTTTACATCACTTATTATAATACGCTGAATTCTTCTTCAGTGTAAAGAAACTCAAACGATGCGATCATGCGTCAATTAAAATGTCAACGTTGTGAATATTTTGTGAAAGGAATTTTCTGTTCTGCACATCTTGCGTTCAAGATGCGTTCGTGTATTTTTACTGCGTGTATATTTGATAATGCGGCGATGTTTGAGTGCAAACCACCCACAGCACAGAAATTATTCGCGTATATTCGTTTTGTATTCGCCACATAAGAATAAAACACCGTGAAAGACCATTTTATGGTTATCATACGATAAATATCACAAATTCCAACAATTACTTAAATACAGTGCTGGAGGACTCGATAAAATTCCAGCACGCATTCAGTAAAAAAGGCAAAAATGTTGAAACGAGAAATGTGGATAAAGCCTTGCCTGAAGAAAAATTCAGAATACTTACAAACACAAAAAAGAATCTCAAGAACGCTTTAGTTTGTCGTGTGAAAAGACAATCATGAGACAAAGACGACACGATTATATAAAAGTTCAAAAGATAAGAAGGAACGAGCTGTTTGAATATTTTGGAATCGATTGAAAACGCGCAGCATCAATGTTGGACAATGCACAAACGCAGGGAAAATGTGTACAAGAAGACTCAGTACAACAAAACAATTACCACAACCGTGGCATAAAAAGGGGCAACAACAAGAACAAATTTGAGCAGACAGAAAACATTTATAATGGCATGTGTTCGGTGTCGTACCGCGTGATGTCGTGACAAGTCCAATGTCCCTTAGGGGCAGCGACGGTTTATGCGTTTAGGTTCTGGTGAAAACATTCATCCAGAATCACACATTATACTTCTGCCGTTGAATGCTTCAATATGTCTGGAGTAGATTCAAACGGTGACAAATCTTGTGTACTAAATATTAAACAATGATGAGTTTTTGAATTAAAAAAAACGGGTTTAACAACCACTTTTATCAGACTTATGGCTTCAAAGAAAATTAAGTAAAATAATCAGTAAAAGATAATACAAATCTTGATATTTCAGACTACATTCGAAGACAAGCTCAAACAGACAGAGATTTATATAAAAGTAGCTTCTTTTGCGAAGGAAAGCCTAAAGATATGAGGAAGCAAATATGTGAAGAACACTTCCTTACCAATAGAACTATATGAGTCTCCAAACTACATAAAAATCATAAACGTTTAAAAAAATCCACTTAATCATAGGCTAAGTACCAATCCAATTCTCGTATTGGGTCTTCCCATCATCTTATACCTTTGCAATGTTACAAGTTACAACCTATACAACCAATCAGAAATGCACACACCACCTCCTTACAGCATTCTTGATACCATCCACCATAAAGTCGATGAAATCAAAGAAACAAGTACATTATGAAAATCGGCCACGAGTGCTTCAATAAGCAGTTCAGTTTATTATTATTAAGCGACCATCAGAAAACGATGATGAGCAGAAAAATTGAAGTTACATCTTCCAAGACAGAAAAAAGTCCATAAAAACTTAACACACACAACTTGACGCAGTTAAAATCGTACAAATTGATCGCGTTACTGCCTACGAGAAAGAAGTGCCCCCAAGAGGAGGGGTACCATAAAACTGTGCTCCATTGGAATGGCACACAGGCCGCAGAGGATCGCAACGTAAAGCGACACAATATCAAGATGACTAAACGATGACAACATGTTGGACGTCAATCTCTTGTGATGATCGTGATATTGAAATTCTTTCATTCCTCGTGCATGTATACAAGCACGGATTAGTTTGGCATGTTCTTGGATTCCAAATCGATCAGTTGATCTTTGTCTCATCATTACAATGTAACTACTTTTAGTTCAAAATGTGTGTGTTTGTGTTTAATTTTTTTTTTTGATATTCACGATCTATGCAGAACTATTATTCGGAGCGACCCATGAATTATTTGCTACACAAAGAAATACGAAGCGTTCAGTGATCAGTGATCGCTCATTACTGCTGATCACTGATCAATTAATGACTCCGCAAATGTGATAACTATTTCTGGGTGCTGATCCTGTTTGGAAGCAGCCATATCGCATTGTCTTGTTTTTTGTGTAACAATTTGATGATTGATGTTTTGTGTGCAAAAATGCCCTCCCCGCATGGGCCACAAAAATCAAATGGTCGCCGCACATTGCTTCTTTGAAAGCTTCTTAATGTGACCCGCATTTCAAAATGATTAGGTATATATGTGCTTCAAACGAAAGCCCCGCAATGATCCAATCGATGGCAAAGATTGGAAATACAATAGAGTTTAATAATAGTTACAAAAAAATTTACTACATTTAGTACAAAAGTTCCATCAACAAAATCAAAGACAACAATTATTAATTACAACAAAAAGGCATGGCGCAAACATTCTTGTAGAATTTATATACGCATCATAAAGTCGGGCCAAGTAAACACGCATCAATTTAAATCTAACAATCTCATCTGTCATGTGTCGCGGTCGTCCTCCCGCCACTTTGAAAACATATAATCAGACAACATTAATTTTTTTCTCATCCATGCTTTCCACTTACTACCCAAAACAACAACCAACCCAACGTATATTTTCTCATTCCACTTTGCGCATATTTCTCTAATTCGTTTGATATCGGGATGCTCCTCTTTTATATGGGATACGATGAGCTGCATGCGCATGGTATACCTGAGTGCTAAGGCACTCAATTGGTGACTTCAATACCGAAATCGTAGCTGTAAGGACATGACACACGTGACCAATTTTATAAATTACAATTGATCTTCAGGCTATTCGGAATTAATGGTGCGACCCCAAGCAGTTCATGCACACCCAAAAGACATATTCTTCCATCTATATGCGAGAATGACTCTGCGCACGACAAACGGGATGACAACAAAGGGAACAATAATAATGTTCAGTGCGTGCAGGCACTGGATGCGACCATTTTTGTGACTATTTTTGTGCCTTTCGCCTCCAACACAATGGAGCATTGCTTGCTGGTATGGATTTGGTTTTTATCTTTTGAGTGCATCAAGTGTCTTGACAAGTGTTTATTTGAGTTGTTCCATGTCCTTTTTGCCTGTTCGACAAGTGCCAGAACATGATTTGGGACATTTTTGAGATGCCATCTGTGGATGAAAGGAAACAAGTGCGGTATTTAATTTTGTGCGTGTGTATAGTAAATATAGGAGTACATGAATGCTTGTTGGACATTTGTTGATTTAAGGAACAAGTGGTTTATTGTATGTGGGAATTTTGTGTGCTGCTTGTCTTATTATTGCAATTTATTTTATTTTTTGTTTTTCAACACAGCATTGTTCTGCTGGAATTAAGGGTAGTTTATTTGACTTTTTTGGACAAAATCAATTGATTAATGTTGATAATGTTTATTATTTTAGAATTTTTTCTTCAATATTAAATTTGTGTTTTAAAAAAAAATTAATTCTTAAAAATATTTCAAGTTTTCAATTTCAAAACGATGTACCAACTTCAGAAATACAATCTTCAATTAAGGCCAAACACAACAATGTGGATCAAAATTATTGCTCCAGAAACAGTAAAAGGAATCGCAATATTATGCTTCATCTCACATCGACTTATCGACTCTCCCTCTGGTCATAAAATCACGACCATCATCATTAGTTTTCCATGTCAACTCTTTTGGCGGCATTCTTGTTTTTAAACGTTTTGTGCTTTCGTTTGACCGTCGTCGTAGCGTCCACCTTCGAATCAGTGCCATACCCAACCGCTTTTATTCATCTCGTTTGGCGCAAAACAAAAGGCGTACGGCCACACAATGTATAATGTGTATCTTTAAAGGTGCAGATGAATAAGAAATAAAAAATCCAAAACGATGATATTTATGTGTAAAGACTAAAGACAATATGCGCCCCTCACCAACAAGCACAACGCATCTCATAACCATAATACAGCCGCATGTAATACCCACTTTGATATGATGACGGTCCATATTTTGTATGATAATATGCGACTAGCTAGATGGCCGCGCGGCATTTGGCCACAGGTCAAAACATAACATGGAATAAAAATGTGAATTTCGATTAGTGACGATGAAAAATACACATTTTCTCGATAATAGCTGTGATATTGACCTTTTTTTTTGTGTTCAATGTTCGTTTGTTCTCCCTATCTTGTTCGCTTAGTGTTACATATATTGTTTCGACGATGTATGACACATGTACCTTAACATATTGTGTCTGCATGCGTGTATGTTGCCAGGGCATAATTTCTCTAGCTTTGTAGGAGGAAGATGATGATGATGAGAAGAAACGATTTCGTATATAACATAATAAATGATTTCGGTATAGACGTCACTCAATCCATTGTCATCCATCGGGACCGTGTCAATTTCTTTAAAATTCTTATTCAACGCATTGTTCTGACTGTGTGGCGCCACACTTTAATTAAAAGGGAAGACCCCTGAAGATACTTTTGTGTGTATGTGCGATGGGCCGGCGATGCACAACGAGCTGTATACGATTGAAAGGGAATTAAATGAAAAGTCACACTTGTCATCAATCTAATCTTTAGTTTTGGTGATTTTTCGGTGCTTTGGTGTATGTGGGTAATGGCCAGTGGGCATTAAATGCTCTAGGCTGTGAATTTTTTTGTGGATTGGACATTGTTGAAAATTATTGTGAGACGAGTTACCTGTGAGAATTGTGGCACGTCGCAGGAAATTTCGATGAATTTGTTACGCATTTTGATGTGACACGACAAAATTGAGGTGATTTGGTTTTGGGTTCGTGATTTTGTGGTTATCGTTAATGAATTTGAAGATGCCTGTGGCATGTTTGGGGATTAAATAAATAGGAACAAATTTGAAAAAAAAAACTTGATTTAAAATTGCGTAGTTATGTATTGCAGACGATTCGATATTTTCGAGAATACGGAGTGAAATTAAATAACCCAAATAACTTTGATTAAAATCTTAAAATAAATTTAATGTGAAATCTGCAAATCAATTAACCAACTAAATGTTTAACTCTTTTTTTGGAATGCGTATGAATCAAAGAACAAATATTTTTTCCAAGAAATTTTTTTATAGACCGATCAAGATAATTGTCGCATTGATGCGATCATTTAAATATAATATTAACTTTTTTAGCATAAATACGTTATACGTCATAATTAATTCAACACTTTGCAGAACCAGACAAACAAAGTTCTGCGCGTGGCAGACCGCAAATCCAAGTACCTTCCACACCTACAATCTGTGTACATCCAAATATTATGTAAATACAAAATACGTAGCAGTATACCTGTAGATCTTAAACACGCATAAATAGATCAGTACAATTTCAACAATTCAAGTTAAGTGTAACATTTTAAAGTAGTCAATCAGCAAACATGTAGATAGACTGTTAGGAGCGCAAAGAAACCAAGAACCCCTTAAACGAAGCATCCACATACCAACTGGCCCCGTACACTCGTTGAGAAGCTTGCTCATCATAGCAGCTCGTCTCCAAATGAAACCCAGCCTGCTTCACTGTATGTTTTCCTTGTCATTGTGGGTATATGCCACGATCGCTGTGATCTCACACGATGGTACTCAATACACAAAAATTCTTAGAATTATTTGCTGGCCGTGTCATATGTTGTTGTCCGTTGTGCTCTCGTTAAATATTATATTAAAAATATAAGAGCGTGTAATTAGCATTTCCTTTAATGGGATAACAGCCTGTTATGTGTGTGCTCGCACAATATCTTCAGAAAAGCTGACGCTCCTCGTTAGGCAACTGTCGCTTCAAGTGATTTTGACACTCCAAAAATTTAGAAAAAAAAGTCAAAAATGTACTGCTCCTACTATAATCTACATATATTTCAACATCTATAGGAATATTAATTGTAGTGGCAGAAATATAGCGGATGAAGTTTCAAGCAACAAATGTACAGTCGTCAGTCAATGCATTATAAAGCATATTCATAAAATAAAACATAACACGTTGCACTTGATGCTTGGTTTCATATTATAATATATTGTGTGGATGTTCCATTGAAGAACTTTGCTGATTACACAATTGGATATTTTGTGCATAAATTAGTTTTAACAAAATCACAGTAAAGCATCAAGTCTTCTCCCTTGATTTTAATTGCAACCGCAGTCAACAGTGTGTGTATTTTGCGACTTCATTTTTTGCAATATTTTCTCTCTTCTTTTTCGTTACATGCCACTATACGTTGCCTATGCAATTAAGAACGAATGGAAATTAATTTGTTGTTTTTTGTCTCTAAACAACAAACAGATAGCGCGGTTAGCGTGTCAAGATGACTTGTTAGCAAGTTATATTGTCGATGCGAGAACAATCAAGAAACACTGCCACACAGCTCAGCGTCCCCAGTGTGTATACGCCTCTATTTAATGAATATTTCATGACGAAAGTGCATACATTATGCAGTTAATGGGTAAGCTTTGCGCCATCTTTGCATAGTGTCACGCGAATCATTTTGAAGCAATTAAATGCAGTCATAGGCTATGTGTGTGGGACTGGGTGATTTTGTTATCTGTTTTTGTATATACTTGTTATTTTTTATTAGTTTCATAAAAAAATTTTAAAATAAAAATAAATACAAACTGAGTTTTGAAGAGAAATGCTTTTTTCAAAACAAAAATATTCATAAAATTTTTAAAGGAGTTTTAAAAAATTACTAAAATTGTAAAAATGCATAATGCCTCGACCAGAATCAACGCAATAAACTGAACGCAGAATGCGTAAAGCCTTGACGTGACAAGAACCAGAAACAGAAACAAAATTTTAGGTTTTGCAACCTTCCTAGATTCTTTGAAATTTTCTTTTTCTTTGATTTTTTACTCAGCGAAAACACTTTAAGAAATAAATATGTATTTTTGAAACACCCAGTACATAAATACAAGAAATATTATTGCAACAATGAGCAAACGAGAAATGTCTAACAACTGTGTGCAATGTTTTGAATAATAAAAAAAATGTGACTTTGCTATATAGGCATAATTTTACAGCTATGGGAAAATTTTGCGGGAGCATTTTAATAAAATTGTCCAACACTCATTAACTGCACACACCTGAAGACTATAAACTATAAAGTGTAAGCAAAACAATGCATAATATGCGTCAATTTATAGCACTGAACACAATTTATATTTTTTATAAGCAGCCATCTTTATTCAATGTTACTTAATTGGAACGCAACGCTTGATGTTATTGAATATTAATGCAATTTTGTACATAACCTAGAAATGCAATTTCCTAATAAAATTTAAGATTTATTACCTACTCATATATTTGTGAAGTTTACAGAGTTAATAAAAAACAGGTGTTAAACAATGTTTCAAAAAATAATTTGTGCAGAATAACATTTTCATCATTGAAGCTTTCAAATGAGCTTTTAAATATGCTTTTAATTACTGCCCAGAGTAGATATTTTGTTGCGTGTTTGGTTTATAGAAGAACGCCTCTCCGTACCTGCTGAAAGTATGAACTCTTAATCCAACACAAAATACCAGAAGGCATCTTTATTGCTGCATGTGTTAAGCCAAGAAGTGGACGTCTAAACAAACGGCTGATGTCTTTTAATACACACACAACTTAATTATTAAATAAGTCGAATTAATCTCTGTCAAAATGGGGCACACTAAACGCCGTCTTAATTACTGTCACAATGAACATGGCAATAAGCCGGAACTGTTATAAGCTGTATGAAGCAATTGACCGCACAAACAAATAACTTTTAATTGTATAGAATTACCAATCAGTTGAATTAAAAGCCCAGCGCATTTTTCTTCATCAACGAAGGCAATCTTATTCAGCTTTATACAATTTGCAACGAGTATCGATTAATCGGAATGCTGTGGTCTGGTCGTTTAAAAGCCTGCATGAATGGGTTCCGAACTTTATTGCGGATGCAACCCCCATTCCCCATTTGCAGTAAAAAAAGTCAACAAAGAGATGAAGCATATACGAGACGTGGCAATTCTATACTGATCTATGAGGATTGTCTTTTATTCTCTTTCACAAACTGTGTGGACTTAACGATATTTCGATAATATTGGATGTAAACTGCAGCCACATACAGCTTTTACACATCGCAGCGTATAATGAAATGAAACAAAAAACGCTCGATTATCGCGATTAGGGAATAGATTTGAGCTGCGCGAGTTCTTGCAAAAATGCGAGCGCACTTAAACGCAAAAGCTGCCAAAGCGCACACGATGAAATTATTATAAAACTATGTTATGTATCTTCAAATGGCATATTACAATATAATGGGTCCGGCCACCGCCCAGCATTCAATTTCTTATTATCTTTATGGCTCTTTTATATATGAACTGCAGCCACTATACATGCGATGTTATTATAGATCGATGGGGTATGCCAGCTCCAACCCAGAACAAATGCCAAACGAGTATACTCGTATAGGTACATAAATAAACATGTATAAAGTGCGGCAATCAGACGAATACCATATATATAAGAACAACCCAATCACGATGTAATATTGCGAATGCATTGACCACAGTACCCGAAAACAATAAGTTTATCAACCCCCTGAGGGTGAATTTGCTGCACCAAAACAATCATTGTTGTTTGTTATAATATTTTATCGCGCATGTTGATCTGATCGTCGTTTTGTACCGCGCTGCATTGCGCATGCCATATAGTTCTCGTCATCAGCGTGATGCCGCAGCCACATCACCTCAAGCCAGATATTGCCATAATATTTATAACTATGTGGGGGAATTAAATAATATCGTTAGATGAAAATGTGTGCTGCAGCTGAGAGACATTCATGCGGCATTATCTGCGAGTAAGTTGTGAATATGCTTTTAGTATCCCCCAAACAGAACAATAAACCGAGTCAATTGTGGAAGACAATACTCAATAAATCCACAGTGATTTCGCAGAATGGTATAAGTTTTTCTGTTGCGATCAGTGAATTTTGATAAACCCAAAATACAAATATTCATGAGGTATTCTCTGTTCAATGAGTAAGTATGAACTTGCGCAAATGTGGGGGTGGCTTTGGTGCTCATAGTTTTGCCTATAATATAAATAATTAACAAATTATCAATTTAATTTTCTTTAAAATAATATTCATGAAAATTAATTAAATTTAGATTCTGTCAATTAATAATAAGAAAGTTTAATTAAAGCTTTGAAGTGACAAGAACCAGAAACAGAAACCGAAGTGGCACAGAAAACATTATTTTGTGTAGTAAATTCTGTTTCTGATGCTCGTGGAGTAATATAAAACATTTGCAACAGAATTTTAAACTTGTTTTATTTTAGCGAAATCTGTTTCTGGTTCTTGCCACTAGTAAATCATTAGACTTTTTCATGAAGAAATCAAATACTAAAAAAAAATAATAATTAGGGAAACACCAATATTAAAGAAATATAGATCTTTGAATTCGAAGGCCCAGCAATTTTTTATATTTTAAGGACACAAAAAGAACTCAGTCAGATTGTCAAAAAAAAAATGTATGTATATTAGAAGATTTACTCTTTGAGTGTATGATCAATTTGTTTTTTTTGTTTTGTGAAAGAATTCATAAAATTGGGATTTGTTAAATAGCATATTAAATAGTTCCTCATCAAATTTCTGGGAACTATATAAAGTGACACCATTACAACATGACAACCGCGGTAATAAAATACATAATGTACAATATCAATAAAATCATGTTGTAAATCATGAGGAATTCTCAGAATTAATTTCAAATTAAAAATGTTTTTTTTTTATGAACACTTATTACAAACTAGTTAACCGTTACAAATTTATTTCAGTGCATATTTTAAATGTGCTACTATCAATGTTTTTAAAACGCAATTCTCATAAAGTCAATGAATAATCACAACATTTCCCTTATGAGTTTTTGTCGTCCACTGTTGTGACCTCTTGTATCAAATAGCAACTGTCTGATGATTGAAATAAACTCCCATTTAATTGCATTCAGATCATCTTAAATCGACCGAATCTTCAACATATATATTTACATGATAGTCGTCAGTTACTTTGTGATCGTAAAAATTAATCAAAATGTGTTCCTTTGACGATAACGAGCGCAAATTGCTTTGTACTTTTGGCTGAAATGTCTGAGCGTTGATTTCTATATAGAAAAATCATAAAAATTAAATATTTCGCTTTTAAAAGCACCGACAATCAATATGGCCACGACAAGGCGATCCATGCTGTTGTGTCAACATGAACCCGTTTACAACTGATTAGTGCTAATTTTATAAGAAACAAGGATTGTTTATGAATTAAATGCGTATTTATATTTTAATTGAGCTTTTTATTGTAAACATTTTTTTTTAAGGTATTGATGTTCTCATTTGCATTCAATAAAACTTTAATTTTTATTGCCCTAACAATTGGACTAAATATGTAATTAACAAATTGAAAGGACGATTTTTCATCATTTTAACCCAAAAATTCTTTCCTTCCATTCTCATAGATAAATTCCTTACACAACAATCCTTCGACACATCCCGCGTTCATTGAACATTGCAATTATAAAACTGTTTAATCAATATTTCACGACCAAATGAAACGAAACCAAACTACCCTCATCGAAAGCTTTCCCATTCACCACTGCACACTCATTTAGATAAATTGAGGGTCCAAATAATTGACAGGGACAGAACCGCCAATGAATCAGCAACACAAGGCCATAATACACCAAACGACATTATCGCCAAACGACAAGACAAAATGCGAAAACAACTGGAGCAGTCATGAATTCTTTTTAACAATTGACCCTTACTAATAAACGAGTCGTGAATGTTTGTGTTACTACTCACATTCCCGCATACGAATTTATCCACGCAGGATATGTTTAACCCCAACCAAACGATTTTCTATAATGGCTGGGGAGGAATTCGCTACGTGCGTTTTGAGATGGGGGGAGCCGAGAGAGTGTGAGGACGCACTTAAGTTCTTGCAAACATTATGTGGACATTAATTAGAAGAAGGATCATAATGTATTTGTCAGAGAAACACCTTTGAGAGTTATTGTGTAGTTCACTCGTTGACGATTTATTGCATCCTATTCGTCCCCTAACATGCGTTTCCGCAGCACATAAAATATCTACACTACAGAAAGAAGACTTTGTTTATTAGATGGGCTACATCAATGAGTTATTTGAATTAGACATGTTGTTTTAATGGAATTTTGCACAAATGTCCTTTTGTCTCACATAAGAAACACAATTGATTATGATTTAATGACACTTTTTGAAAGAATGGAAAATTTGCATTAAAGTGTTCATAAATCAAAAATTGGGGTGGCATTGCAAATTTCAACTTTAATCCAATTAGTTTATTGCATGATTAATAGTGCCGTGGGGATTAATTTCAAAGAATTCAAGGTGAGCAAAAATAAGATTAAGAATGTGCATGGAAATGAATAATGGGCAAAACGGAACTTGCAATATTTTTGTCACGAGGGTTTTTTCAGCAGTGCCTATTTTTGAGTTTTCCTTATGGGTTTTGCCGTGTTCATTCTGTGATACTTCTTTATAATAGCATAGTGGATTGGCCCTATTATTTGGTGCAACGCGGTGTTATGAAAGCGAGAATAAGAGGGTGTGACTGATCATTATCTTAATGGGATTTTTTGAAGTAGGAAGGTTGGTCGAATTCGCATAATTCAATTATGGCAATGAAAATGCAATTTCTGGATCGGTCAAGAAAGCTCGTTTGTTTTATTAAATTAATAGCCCAAATTGCAACCTATAATAAACTGATATAATATAATAATTTTTTGAATATTGATCAAATCGTAAATAATAAAAAAATCATTGCGTTGACTCGCATGTACTTAAGTCATAAAAATTGCATGCAACTGTCAATTTATGCACTTGCATTATCATTCCACTAAAGTTTTATTTCACACATATCAAAGGCATCCGCTTAGCTGAACCACTTCATGAACTGCCGCTGATTTTTCCCTCATCACAAAACACTCAATGCAACAACATATCATCGTTTCTAAGCAAGATAATAGCTTTAAAGTGAGCGCAGTGGTCATTATATGCAAAATAAAAGTCTAATGCAATTAAAAACATGTCAATGTGTCACCGTCATCACGTCATTCTCCGTGGTCATCACAATGCGATTACGCCTCTCGCTTATACGACCACGAGTCGCGACGCTGCCACATCCCACATGAAAATGCTGTGATAGCAAACAAATGTTTATAATAACTCAAATAAAAGCAAAATCCATTTGATGGTAAAACTAATTAGAGTTATCAAATTAATGGCCAATAATTACAGTCATGCATTTTATTTTATTGCTGTTTCTTGCACAGATAATTAAATGTCAAATGATAAGGTTGGCGTTTTTCTTTCCATCAGCCAAATATAGCAATAATAAACATCCAAACAAACAAAAAATTTATTTTTATTACTTATTATATTTGTATGATTGCCTTGATGCGAACAACAATCTTTGTACAAATAAAATATTCATTGTACAATGTACAATGATTTTATTTCAATTTTGTTCAGTTACACGCCATAAAACGACTTGACAATCTCGACTTCAAAGTACACATATATTATAATAATTTTAATTAAATGTCACTTCCACACAAGTACACAAATGTCGTGAAGTGCTTATATAGTAATTATGGCAGTGGTATTATAGGAGCGATCGCCCGCAGCTGAATGTGCCCCGTTTGAAGAGAACACAACATTTCATACGCGACAAAATATAAAGAAAACAACACACTTGGCTTGATATCACCAATCACTTGATGGCATTTGAACTTGTCAAAGTGAAGGGGAATAATGGCATCGATGTAAAACGCGAAAAAAATCACGCAACGTCTATTCGTGGTTTATGTCGTGCATGTGATGAAAAAGAAAATGAAAAGAAATTAAAATTATCATACACAGCGAGTGTCAATCAAATGGCATTTCATTTGATGCGGCAATTAAATGCGAAAATATGAAAATGTGACTTAGCTGATTTATAATTATTTTAACTGTTAATGTCTATTGAGCAATAATTAGCTTAAGTTCTATATAAATTATTATATCTGTATAAACTAATGATTGTAAGCTATAGGATGTTTCAATAACTTAAAAGCAAAATTAAAGACTTCTTTAAAACACAGTTACAAAATTTGAAACAAAGAATACTTCGTAGACAGACCGATATGTGCATTTATTAGAAACTTATAATGTAGAGCATAATAATTGTAGAACTGAGGAGCAAAGGACTAAATAAAAGGAATTTTTCTAAAATGCAAACAGACTCTAAATTATCAAAAAAAAAAAAAAAACATTTTTGAGCCTTAAGTCGATCATAAGATAAAAAAGAAGAAATTGAAGCATAAATTATTTTAATCGATAGTCCACATACACATTATTTCAGAAATTTTTTTTTGACTTTACACGCGCTAATTTTGCAACGGAGCTTTTGTTGAGCTTTTAAAAAAATACATATGGGTTTTCTTTTTTCTGGAAAAAATCCGAGACAAAAATATAAAAAAAGGTGAATTTTAATTAAGAAAAATCAAATAATTTAACTTAATGAAAAATTACTGGTATTAGATTAAATTATTTGGATATACTAGAAAGACCTGAGATTTGCTTAAATAATTAGAGAAACATTCTTAATTTGACTTTACCGCCTTCCCTAAACCCAAGGTATGCTTGTAACAAAAAACTCATTTTAATTCACATTACGTAAAGCATCCTTCCAATAATTATAGCCTCAGACTTCCAATCCAGGGAACAGATTATTGTAGACTTAAGTCACTTCTATAGCAAAGTTCGCAACATTCCTTAAACGTTTATTTGTTTCAGTTTATGCTTCAGCTTTTAAATTTGAATGAGATCAGCACCCAAAATCATCGCTTACAAAGAGATTAACATTTAGAAAAGTAAACAAATAAACAACTATTGATAATTAAGAATGAATGACAATTCTGACATGTGAGACGTGAGTGTCACAAACACGATAACCCCAACCAAATTTGTGACAAAATTCATCACATTTTAATTTAACGCATGTGGCCAACGCTCTCATGGGTCACCATATGGATTGCTTCCATTATTCCAAATTATAGAAAATGTAACAATTTATCACTTTTAGCTACAGAAAAAAAAAACAAAAATCATGCGACAAATAAATGTCGCATCACATTGTTATCGGCGTTCAACCGCATACTGGATGCGACCACATACAATCGAGGGCAAACATTTTAAACGATACATTTTATTATTTCAATGGCATTCACTCAATTTATCACGTGACCACGTGGAGATCGTTTTCCGCTGGACCAAACTATGTAGTTGAGCGGAAAAATATCTCCGGGCAACATACGTTTTTCGTGTGAGTTGTGTTGACATATTGATTGATTATTTTTCATTTTCCACTTGTCCTACATATTATTTTGTGTTTATAACTGACTCGTGCCCCAGACGCTCATTGCATCCAGTGCCCAAGCTTTAACATATTTTCGACATTTACTTTATTGAACGCATTATTTGTGAGGGGTTGAGAGCTAATCTCTCTAACTGTCACTGTACTCTTAAGGGTTGCATTTAATATGTGTGTGTTTGTTTGAAGAGGGATGTAATGACGATTTTACACGTACGTTCGTTTGTTGCAAAATATGTGGAACGTGTGTGATGTGATGTCTCATCGAACGAATGCTGATTGATTTCAATGCGATGGTCATCTGCTGTGTAACTATATGCGGTGTATCAACAATCCACATGCTGCCTGATTGATTTGATGCTCGAAAAGTGTGGGGCGAAATGGCAAATGCCATCACATCACGACTCACGAGCATGCCATTTCAAATCACTAAATTCAATTCAGTCGCATAATGGAGCCAGTTTCTTTGGTGCACATTAAAGAATTGCTGGGGGTTCCATACGGTGGCGCATGACGATGTAAAAACCAGAGACACATTCATATGCAAATTTCTTATGATCAATAAAAACAAATTGTTATTGCTTTACATTTTTTTTAAGCACATGTTCTTTTGCAATTTCACTCACAAGGAAGAGTACTTTACCGGGTTGAAAAATGGAAATGTAATTGCTTTTATGTGGCGCTTTACTGCGACGACTTGAGTGAATGTTTTGAGGGTGGGGTGTAAAATATGTTGCCGTTTTTTTTTGTGTCGACAAAACATTTTTATGATATGACAGAAGGATTATCAAGGACGATTTTCATGTATTTAGATTTCAATAAGATTTGAATCCTTCAGGAAAAATAAAAGCATAATTATTCAGTGTTTGCATTAAATCCAGAACAAGGATAAACACACCATCACTTAAACCCTACAGTACCTACACTCCTATGTACGGAATAGAAGTTGTTTTTGCAATTAAATGGCAAACAATGAGAAAGTGCTTTTGTGATAAACTACATTCTGCCTTAACGATTCCACCCACAGCTATCTCCCACCATGTGGATATTGTCGGGTATACAAATGAAATCGTTGCCATACTGCCCGTAAAGCTCGCGCTAATAAAACATCCCAGTCGTCTCATTCACCGTTGTGTACTACAAGAATAAATGGAGTTTTGGTGCTTTGCAGAATTGTTCTCTAGTCAAGTTATATATTTTCTTAAGTCGCAGCCAGACCTACTTAATTCACAACGGTTTCAAGGTGTACCTACATCCTAAATACTACATGTTCACATATTTGTTGTATTTGCTCGAGCTGGTGTGTGTTAGCATTTCTTTATCTACTTTACTGTGGGTTGGCGCAAAACTATATATAGATATTTTTTGCCACCACTTGCTCTGTGATAATAGATAGAGAAAGTTTTAATGGACAATGTGATATACGACCGCACAAAAGCTCTTAACCAAGATTTATGCAAGTTCGTGTTACACATTCAACCAGAAACAGTCAGGAGACAGCCAGAGTGAAGTGAGTATGCATGCAACAGAACTTATAATAATATATGCTTGTTCCTACGTATATTGCAGATTCAGTGTAATTGCAAAAACAATTTCGGCTAATGCGGGTTTGGTAGACTAAAGGGAGCTCTTTTGGAAGAAAAAGTTTGCTGTATGTGCTACCTCTAAATTCAAGTGCATGATTTGGAACAGATTTTGTAAATACTGTCTGCATTTTCCAAATTTAAATTGCACAAACTAAGCCGTGAGCTTGGATTTATGCGGTTGTAGCAAGAACGAGTATTACTTGAATTGTTTTTAAGCTTTTTGTTTAGAAAATTAAATCTTTGTCTTACAAAAATAATTGTTTACGAAAAATTGAAGGTTTCGAAAATTTTTAATAAGACGAAATTAAAAAATAGAAAAGGCTCATCCGTCTCACACATTTTTCGCGTACTGACTTTTTACTTTATAAAAATTGTTCATATATTGGCACTGGCTATGGCAGTCTGTCATTGCTTAGTCTTTATAATTCCATTACAAAGTGTTGAAGTGTTTTTATTTTAGTTCGCAAATAAATAATTATCACGAATTTACATGATTTAAATAATTCGCGAGAAAAATCGCATTTCTGAAAATTATTTGCAATGACATTTATTATAAGTACTAAAAATCACTCCTCGAAAATTTTAACTTTGAAGAAAAATGAGACAAAATTGCGCATTGTCTCTCATATATATTAGAAAACAACGATTGGTATTAATTCGCCAGTTTATTATATATTATTGAAGTGTCAATGCAAGAAAACGATTTCACCGAAAGCAATTAAATTGGCATGTAACGACTCGCATGTGTGCAATTACATATTACGTTATATTGTTATTTTGTGGCAAGGCAATAACAAATGTTAGGAAAGAAATATACCATAGACTCAATTTTACATCAGTCCAATTTAGGAACTATGGAAAGAGACAAAGAATGACTTTAATTAATTTGCAATATGATTAGTTATTGACATTGTGTACATTTAAAAGGCGAATGAATAATTTAATAAGCATAAGTAAATACATATTCAATAATAACCGAAATATTTTATTATCTTCATTTAAAGTGTTAATCAAATGTTATCTATCTGCAATGACTAAATTTATTTAAATAACATATTCATTTATTCGCTGATACATCATAAAATCACAATCATAAAATATTATGTATGTAGTTAATTAAATCCCATCATAAACGTGTCACTCCCGAAAATTCAGTGAAAATCATTTACAAAATAAACACTGATAAGTGACACGCAGGTAGTTAATTTGACTACGTTATTGCATTGTCAAAATACTTCAACATTTCTCTTCATAAATCATTAAATGTTTATCACATCTAATAACAACTCTGCAATACTTGTGGTTAATTCTAAATGTATTTTGATTTCGTTGTGGTGTGTGTGTATTATTGTCAAATAGTGTGTTTGCCAAACCCTTCAGCAGTTCAATATTGTCCCAGCGATAAGCACCCCAATTTCAAAATAATTGCTGATAAAATGTCAATGATTGCTCTTTAATCAGTATCAGCTGTTATAGCTGTGTATAATAAATAATCACTCACGCGAAAGTTGCACGGAAAATCTCCAAGCTCCTTCAATTGCTGCGAACTCAATTAACTTGTTTACAGCAAACACAGTAGCACCTTTAACATTTAATATTTGCAGAACAAAAAATCCACCCCGAAAATATCGATTATTTTCTATATAACGCTGTATGATGTTGTATTGCTCCTCACACATTGCAGTGTAGACAACACGAAGTACGAGCGTTAGAGCATCCCTTACACTACCACCTACACCCTCATTCCTCCCCCACCCTTCCCCATACCCAAGCACATCCATCAGCACGCCACGCATTTCAAGTCATCGCGCGATATCTGTGTGTAAAGTTGTACAGGACTTGGAAAATATCTCATAGAAAACCAAACACAGGCATTATATAATGGAGAAGGGCACGACGGACAAATCTTCCAATATATACAACATGCTAGGTATATTTCATCGTCATTCCATTGAAAAGCTTTTTGGATCAATAATTCAGGGCACATTTTTTTCTGGCTTGATTTAAGTTTTCTTATGTGCTAGTTCCTTTTTGCACACAGTTTCCAGCATCAGCATGCGATGATGCTACATTTCCCGTTTATTTTTAAAAAGAAAAGTTGTATATTTGAAAAGAATGTTGAGAACCAGCGGAGAGAGGACAAATATTCCTTATTGTGTCGACGCGACGACGACCAAAGAAGACGATGTGTACGACACATTTCATTGGTCACTTTTTAAGTTTTAAGGAAAAAAGCACTACGCTAAAGCTCATTGGACGAGCGCCAAGGAGTGGTGCAAATTTGTCATCTGTGCGCACTAGAGGCGGGTAGATTTAAAAGTCAGTGTAGCCTGGGTTTTTCACAATTTTCACGGATTCGCTTTACACCCCCCTCTGCACAAATACACATAAACTTTCTATATTTTTTGAATGTAAATGTAAACGAATATATTGCATTACTGTGGATGAATGTGTACCAATTCTATATCGGGATTGTCGCTTTGTGTCACTTTCATACGCTGCTGGTGGTGCTTGCGACTGTTGTTGTTTGCAGTGCCATTGGAATGGTGTGCTTATATTCAAAGTATATAGAAAGCGCACATAAAAGAATGTGGGACTGAGTGTTAAGCTTTCGGAGAGAAGTCCCGTCACCACATTGAATATATAACATTGGGATAAAAAGGGGTAAATTGCAGGGTGCTACATACTTTTTAGCGAGAAAAATTGACACTGCTATGGGAGAAAAAGAGAAAAGCTTTTGAAATAAAAATGTATAAAAATATGTAACAATAATTTTTTTCTATTTTAGATGGAAAAATATGTTTTTTCAGAATTGTAAAAAGCTTTTGAAGTAAAGTTTTATAGTAATCAATTTGCGGTACTCTGCAATATAAATTAACAGTAATTTTGTAAAAGTTTGAAGGATTAAAAATAATTTTAAATATGAGCTTTTCTGCATTAAATTGTTAATTTAAACTAATAGATGTTTTTATAATTATTAATTTCCCAATTTTAGTTAACTAATAATCATAATATTACGTAGCATGATAACAAATAATAATTTTAAAATAAAGCCTGGAGGAATTTACACTAATGTTTAATCCTTTTAGTTAGAAAATGTTTATTCTAAATAATTATCACAAACTAATTTATTTAAAATTAAGATGAGAAATTTCACAATAATTGCGTACCGAAACAATGTGCACATTTTAGCTGAAAATGTTGAACTAGTTTGGAGTGGGAACTGTACGGGACTTGACTTTTGAGAGTAACCTACCCAAAAAAAAACAACAATAACAATTGTAGCAACAACAGCAAAAATAAAGCAACGAGACTGCAGCAAGTGCATGAACTGTACGGATGTAAATAAGCCAAACCAACATTGGCAATGCAGTTAAATTCGTCGACGGAATCCCAAAACACATAGAGGAAACAACACAGCGACCACAAGCCATACACCCAGCTGAAAGTTATTCTTTCGGTGAAGGAAGACTTCTGAAACGATGGCAATAATTTATTGCAAATTGCTGTAATTTTAATCTAACGCTTTGCCACACTCGTCCCAGCTATAGTTGTGTTTATGTGAGAAATATATATTACATGTCTTATGTGTGCATGTGGCATGTGGATGCATTATAAGTACACACGTGCATACGATGCAGTTTTCGGACGTCTTGGCTATATTATATGTAGGAAAATGTGTGTCGGAATGTGGCACTGGATGCAGCTTGTTGTGTACGTGTTGTTGCCGCATGTCCATTGGTATACGGGGTACAAGCACTCGATATGTTGTGTTCTATTCATTGCAAACGAGGGAGAACAAACTGCAGCACTCAAAAGCTTGTTCATATATTTCCATGGTGTAATACTATCGTTTATATAAATGTGGGTTTGGGTTGGGATGGCATGGCGGATTAACTGGTGGTGGCAATTTATTTCCGCCAAGCATGCACATAGCCTTATTTGTTTCCCCAATGGTCTAATTTTAGACTATCAAAACAATAACAGCATGCAGCTAATATATTTTCCCAAAATGTTGGTGTTTCAATCTGCAGTAGGGAGGGCCAACAGAAACAACCAACATAAACACGACTTCTTTTTTGGACAGCAAAATTCCGCTAATGGTAGTTGCGTTCATTTTCATATTTTCGATTTTCATTCATGGATTTTCCTATTTTGCTGGAATATTTGAGGATAGTAATTTTTTTCCATCCAAATTGGGTGTGTTTTTTAAAAGTTCTAGTATTCAAGTTTTGATTTGTATCAATAAATCTGAAATTTAAATTTTAAATATTTTGCATTTGAAATCATTAATCGAAAATAAAAAATATGCTTCGATTTTAAAGTGGGTGGGGTTGGGATATGCTTTGAATACGAACTACAAATGTGTATTTTTTTTTGTAGCTCACACTTTCTCATCTAAGGGTAGTAATTATTGAAAAGTGTCTCAATTAAATTGAGTACCATAATATATATTATTGTAAACACTTTAGGGATTAACAACGAAGCTCATTGTTGATTAAATAGAACAAAAAACACTTCACTACAATTTACTAAAGTATGAATTAAAAATGGCAAAACCGCAACAAATCAGATAACACTGACTATGACATTAAATTCCAGATTCCTCTTTCTAAATATATTTTAGCCAATCTTCACTGTCCATCACCGACAGCAATGTCTCCCTACGCGCACATCCCATGCGATTGCATCGCTGAATGTCTATGCAAAAGCAACTAAATAAATGAATTTGTTTCAGTTTTATAAATTATGACATTTGCCGTCGTTTTTTAAGACCAACCCAAAAGAACGTATCAAAAAAGATTTTGAAGCATATTTTTCATCTTGGTAGTCAGTTGTGGTGTGTTTTTGTTATTCTTAAGCTCATTTACGAACATACTCAGCTGACACGCATACATTGTGTATATGTTACATGCTAAATTAGTGTCGGCCAGTCCTTTAATGTGCCCTTGTTGTTTTTGTGATTTGTATTACATCTGGGTACATTGTCTGAGTGGATTGGTAACTTGAGATCGCTGCTGCTCGCAACAATAAGATAATAATAATTAAGAAAGCTATGCAGATTTGATGCTCGACTTTAAGACTGATAATTTTAAATGTTTTGACTGGAGGCATTTAGTGTGTAATGTGTTGCAGTTTAACGGAATGCCATGCCGTTCCTCTCTGTTTTTTTTTTGGCACAGATTTATTATATAAGGGTAGTGACTAGTGAGTCAAATAATTTTTTTTTTTTCATTTTTTTGGTCGTACTTGTAAGATATAAGTTAATTAAGTGGTATTTTATGTTGTTTCATGATTTTGTGGATTAAACATAAGGTAGTATGTATTTGTTTTTTGTATTCATTTCTGAAATAAATTTTCCAATTTCTTTTTTTAACGACCTTAAGGGGTTGTAAAGGTGGAGGGCATAATAGTCATTTTTCTCGAATTGTCTTGAGACACACAGCGAAGTTTGGAATAACTTTTATGACCTATTATAGTTTTAATAGTTAAGGTTTTTACCTATTTTTTAATATTTAAGTTATGAGCCATTGGAAAAGTTAGTTTTTTTGAAAACCAATTGAAAAGTTTAACGAAAATATTTTCAAAAAATATTTTAATAAAGCCCTTAGTTTGCTCCTAAATATATTGGACGTATCGAATTAAAAAAATTATATCAGTGATTTTGATAATGGATTTACAAAATGGAAAAAATGCTAATTTTGGGCAAAAACCGATTTTTTCCTCTTTTCAACAAAATATATTTATAAAATTATTTGTATTATCAAAAAAATTACTTAGAAAAGAACTTGTTTTAAAATTAATCTAATTTTATCACAGCCGAATAATAAATATCAAAATAGAAAGCATTGAAAAAACGCCTAATTTCACGAATCTCAAACATTTACATGTCGTTTAAAATAATCGTATATCGAAAGCAATCAGTATTATAAAAGTCTAGAGTAAGGAATAATTTGAAATCATTTTTTTATCCGATGACCTTTACCCAATGAGTGACACAAGAAAAAATTATTTTAAGGATGGGTGTTGGGTTGATTGTATATTTAGCCAAAAATTTAGATCAATACATATTTCCTTCACAATCACGACATTTCTAACCTCATATATCTCGCACTATTTTTATCAAATATGGAAAAAATGTAAAATAAAATTATCTCAACGAATCAGCAAAATATATTTAAATTTATTACAAAAAATTGCGCTGCAGGGACAACTAAGCAAGAATTTTTAAGTTTGACTGTAACAATACATTACGTTATCTAAAATGAGATGAATTTTTGTTGTACTTTTTAGGCCCCATGGAATCCGAATAATTTCTTACAATAACTACACCTTCAATTATGTGACTGCAAATAAGGAAAATTGGAAGAGCTTAAATTGTATACAAATTCCTTTTCTAAGCTGCTTCTGAAAACAGAAATGGAGCACCATATAGCAACGTACAATTACATATTTTTTAGACCACTTTTTGGATACAATGGGTGTCAAAACATGTTTTAGTCTCATCTAAATTTTCCACAAAAAACCGATAATGCAATAATCTTTATACGCCATGGTTGTATTTAAATTAAAAACACCTTTAAATCATTCACAAAACACACATCAAAAAAAATTTCTCCCATGAATAACTTATCGCCAATCAATTTCAATTTCATCACCAATAGCCACCACACACAGCATACAGACACAATCAACCCCTACTGTTGAAATACACCTCCACCAAAATTTCGCACGCAAACTGAAAAACGGATGAATATAAAGTCTATTCGGATATGCAAATTGGGCCCATTTGATTGATAGAATACTAGCCCATCCCCACACATAGTTCACAATTTCCATGTAATAAATTTGAAAGTGTGTGCTTTATGCCTGCACACAGAATGGCGAGCATAAATTCGTGCAGTGTATTGTTTGATAAATGACACTCTATAAATTGCGACGCACTAACCCATAACATTTAACCGGTAGCGAGAGGGGAATGTTTTGCATGTTGACAACAATAATAACAATATGAAGCGAGTTGATAGAGTGAAAAGTGAAATTTAATTTGACAACGCAACATGTTTCATGGGGATTGATTATACGCATATTTATATACAGTGTTTGCTTGTCAAGTTGTGCTATTAGATGCTGATTTACCTTGTCACCTTTGTGCAGATGCGACTATAAGAAATATCGATTTAATTTCAGCTATACTGTTAAAATTCACCCTTTTGGAATGGCTGGATAAAGTTACTCGTCATTCCTGTACAGAATGACTGATAATTGGCACACATTTTCATGAAATTCACTCCTTTTTCCCATCATCGTTGAAAGAAAGTATATTTATTCTTATTTAATTGTCACGGTTGGAACAAAAAACTGCCACACTTCATGCTCATTGCATTTAATATAAATGACGACAACACAAATTGATAGATAACATTCAATTTGGCCCTCTCAATTACATACACAAGCGTCTATCATTCAACGCTTTCAATTATCCGTTCGTCCTCATGGTTTGACGTTTCAAATTCCACATATGTGTATGCCGCGATGGTGGGCTGTGCGTCCCCTTGACAAATTGAAATGACAGAATATATCCATGTCAAACAGGAAATTACTTAACTGTGCAGGTCTATCTTTTTTTTCAGACAACTGTTTATGTTATGCGAGTTTCAGCTTGATTGTTTTCATTACATTTTAAGGGCAAATGACTTGAGGCTTATCATCCCTTATAAGTATTATAAAAGCACCACACTAATGATGCTATTTGCAATGAACATTCGTATTCCAGCACACACAGAATTGATTAGACATGAAATATGCAATAAAAATGACCAGTTTATTTCACCATTTTGATGCATAATTTGTGCCTGCGTTCGGTGTACACACTGTTTAATGTGTGGGGCGCAAACGAGGGGTGTCAGTGTGAATCACCGCATAAAAACTGAATGAATGTGGCGGCGGTGTAGTAAAATTTATGATTTTTCATGAAATATTCAAAAATCCATCGAATGTAATATAGTTATGTACTTCTGTACCTATGAATTTGTGGGTGTGCGTGCAGGGATGAAATGCGGACGAAATGACCACTTCAATTGTGGATCATGAATTTGGAAGAGGCTATCCCCCTGGGTGACGTAAAATATACGAAAAATATGATTGAGAAGATGTGATAGCTTTTTGTTTCGTAACGTTGTATATGTGCGGCAAATTCTTTGGGCATATCCTCCGAAAAATGAGGGTCGTTCAATAATTTACTATTGATTTATTGAATAGCCAATTTTTTTTTCATAGTTTAATTTAAATTATTTGATGATTTAACAACAATCATTTTCTTAGACAAGTGAAACTTAAAAAAAACAAAAAAAAAAAACCCAAAAATATTTTTATAATTACATCAGAATTCTAATAAAGATTAACTTATAATTTTTTTTCCAAAAAAAAAAACTACATCGCTGGTAGAGGGGGTGTGAATAATTGTCAGATCTTTTCAGCGAATTTTTTTTTTAAACCTACAATAATATGAAAAAAAAATTGTAAAAAAACTAAAGCTTTCCGAAATGTCAAAAGTATGACCTTGAGTTTTTATTTCGACTTTCAAATGTTTGTATGAAAGAAATTTTTTTCATTTTGCGTAAGGTTTCTTAGATAGAAGATGGCGTCACATCTCTCTTACCATTGATCAAATCATCCCGAAGGATCACTTCTAGGGATATTCGATAAATGGTAAGGCATGAATCATTTTATACATAGCGTCAAAATCGCATGGAAATCTGTCCAGCAGTTTCGAAAAATCTTTCGGATGTGCATACACTCATTTTTATTAAACTAATTTTTTAGGGCCAACTTTTTTCGAAAAATTGAGCAATACTGGGTCGTAATAAATTGAAAAAATGTGTGTTAAACATTACATTGTTTTAAGGAAGACGCAGAATTCTATGAATGGTCTAAACTTTAACTCACTTTAACGCGTTAAATTGATCTCACAATTAACTTAAAGATTTATAAAAATCTCTTCAAGTCTTAATTTCCTCCGAAAGCCAAACTACACTAATAAAGAGTTTTCCAGGAAAATTTAAATAACTTCAAAACGAGTACTTGAATTGATTTTCGGTAACCCACATCTTCTTCAAAATTCTGATAGTGGGAGAGTGTATGAGAATATGTTACAAAATTAAGTACCTTATAGGTGTTTTAATTTTGTTTTAATGACAGTCCTATAACAATAAAGCATCCGCACCGCCACAAATTATTGCACCATATACCCAAATAGCCCTAATCAAATTTTTCAAAAGCAATTGCTGCCGGTACACCACATAGTGTCTAATTGGCGTGGGTCTCACACATCACCGGCAGTTGAAAACTTCAATTTCACACGTCGTATATCAAAAAATCAACGCGACCATGAATGGGCATTATTTAAATTATATATTAAAGGATAAATCGGAAAATAATTACAAAAACTCATCTAAAATTGGCCATATTGATGGTAAAAAATGAGAAGTAAATATTAAGCTCCTGCTGGAAAAGATTGGCTCAAGCACACATCCAATCATCGGCATCACAATAGATGTGTGTTGTGTGGATCATAATATGGCGCTGTTGGCTATTATGCTCGTTCGCTCAAGATTCAAAGAATTACAGTAACACTCACAGTTCTGGATGTGGGGAGATGAAGAAGAATGGGAAGAGAACTTGTAAAGAATATACCTTACATTAAGATTACCTGACCAGAAAAACTCCATGACGAAATCACTCCAATTTGTAGCCACATTAATTTCGATAGAGAGCTGCCACAATTCATAGAGTACCTTTGCAGCCAAATGCCAAATGACCGATGGTGAATATATGCAAAATAGGAACAATTTTCATTAATTGACTCACAATGTAATTCAACAAATATACATAAAAACCAACGGTTAAGTGTTAAAGCATAATATTAAAATTCAAATGCGAGACCAATTTAGTGCGTTAAAGTGAGTTACCGTTTATATTTTCTAATTTCGGTGGGTAATAAAAGGAAATGGAAGTCTTCTTTGAGACGCGGTGCGGTACTATGCGGCGCAAATGTGCGGCATATGGATAATAATGTAGTACTCGCATATATAATATGGTCAGCAGCCTCAGCAGCGGCAGCGGTGTTTTTTTACACGCTCAATTTCATCAAATTGCGCTTCTGAGCGCACGAATAATTGCGGAAAAATAATGCCAACATTTAATTAACACTTTTGTTCCGATTTTCACCGAATTTTGCAGTCAATGTCTTTACATCAATTTTGACTATGTACGCATACAGGTGGCGAGCAAATGGATTTTGGGCATAATTCACCATCGTACAATATGCCACAATTTGTACTGATGTGCAGACGTTATTCAGACTTCTTCTTCCTTACAACTGAAAACAAACAATAGGGCGCCGGATGCGAGCGGTTAACATTTTAAAAAGACGCTTGTACAGTGGCTCACTTGTGGAAATGGAAGCTCCGCTGTGTGTTTGGAAAACAGCACACATATGACAGCTTGTTTCCATTGTTTTGAGTTTTGACCAAACCCAGATCAGTTTATAGATTAACTGTTATTATAAAATGCATCAGTTGACGCCACCATTTCACAACGTTTATCATACGAAGGAGACACGTATGCGACAGTGCGGCACTTTTTTCTGTTATTTTATTTACACAAGAAGTACATAGTGGCGCTATACGTGTGTACGCGGTTAATGCAGTTTTTGAAAAGTCATTTTATAAAGCCGACATTTAAACAGATTTGGAGTTTCCGCTATTTGGTGGCGCTTCCTTTCTAAATAAACATCGTAGATGATGGCTGCATCGAAATTATCAATATTCATGTGCGATGTCAAAATTGTTTAACCTCTAGAAAAACAACCTGAAATAATTTAAGCAACATCAGTGCGTTATTTATTAAGTCACGATTTCGGCGTTATGTATTTTAAATTGAGTTTTTATTATACTTTTAATTATTGGATTGGCGAAGGTTGAAGCTTCACGCTTTTTGGAGCTTTGTCGAAGCTTTAATAAACTCAGAAATCAGCGCTATCAGTTTTCGATCTGGACATGCGGGTATTTTATGCGGGAAATGCCAACGTTATTATTAACAAGTGTCTAATTTGTTAAATATGTAATGATAGATGACGCCCTTTGCGTATGGCGTTAACATTAAATTAACTTTATGCATCCGGATCTCAATTTGGAATACCCAATATCATTATTTTGAACAAATTAGGCAATAAATAACAAATACCATGTTTAAAAATCATTAAACAAACATTTTTTGTAACGAAATAGCTAATAAAAAATAGACTTGAGAAAAATTAAATAATTCCACCCACAATTCGCAACAAAAGCTCAAACTCCCATTCAAGCTTTGATTGGCTCTTGATGCATTATTTCTGCTTACATTACAATGCCAATAATGCATCGCAAACACAGTCCATAAAATCAAATAAAACAAGAAAATCATAAAAAAAACTTTAGCAAGTTCATTTTTTTTGTCTTCTCCGTAACATCGAAAAGTTTTGAAAATAAAAATTTCGTGCCCTCAAATTTCAACAAACAACCAAAAATGCCTTAAGGTTTGATTCAATCCAGCACCAGCAATTTCAACACTTGTTCCACAATTGTTGTGCCCAACTCCTTTCAATTTTTGTTCTTGTTCATTGATTCTGTTAGTGTAGTTGTTTAATAATCATTTTAGGTTTCCCCCGATGTGTTATTGCCCGTGCAAGTTGACTCAATCCAACTGTGTAAAGCTGACGATAAAAATCTAAATTTAGTATCGCCTGGTATAAACAATAACTCGAAGACGACTCAGCAGCATCAGCAGGAGGAACTGAACGTGTATAGTTCATATGGAGTATACGTGGGGAGGGCGAAGCAGGAGGATGAGCAGCAGCAGGCGCGAATGGAAAGAATTGAGAATTATGTATGTGCCATTTGACACCACGTATGACATACGTGTTTATAACTATTGACGGCCAAGTGTTTGTTTTTAAAATGCTATTTTCGATCAGCAGGCGCAGATGTATACAAACCGCCAACCATACAGTGAGACTGCGAGGCATCCATTGCTTGTACTTTGCATATCGGAATTAGAAATAATATGTTGTTTTAATGAAATTTATGTGTTACTTACACTATGTACATAAAATTATTTTGTAGTTGGGATGCCATTGCCCAATGGTGCGCTGTGTGGCGAACTGGGTGCGGTGGAGGATGCGCGGGTCGCGGCGATCGTATAATAATTGTTCAACGATCACACTTTGTAATTATGCGGCGTGTACAGCAGAGTCACACAGTCGGGCTTAGCTTCCAAAAATAATAAAGCGACACCCGCTATGATGTTGGCGTGCTGTGCAATCGTCCACGCCGTATTTACACAGCGTACTTGTGGCACAACAATAGCTAAGGCGACACAAGAGTAGCAATTGAATGTGTTCATGACAATGTACACATGGCGTTGGCGTTGCGAAATTATAAATCAATTTTATTTTTAGTCCATATTGTGTGAACTGTGGACAAGGCGAAGGAATTGGAGATGATCGTGACTCAGACGTTTTATGTTTTTGGGAAATCTGACAGATTTCGGTACACAATGTGTGCATTTAATTTTAATTGGATTATCGTGGGATATTTAAAGAGTATGCAGAAAATAATATGACACTGATCATTGAAAAATATTTCGAGATATTGTAAAGACGATTTAGATAACATGGAATATGTGAAGGAATTGGGATCATTATAAGCTGAAGAAGTCGTTTAAGAAAATCATTCGTTTCAGCTATTTAATTAATTTCGGTACTTAAAAGAATCGATGAGACGTTACAATTAAAACAATAATTTTCTAAGATTACAATTCTGATCACTGCCTGCAATTTTTATTTTTTTTTACAGAAAAAATATTTGATAATGCCTTAGGTTTTCAAAAGCATTTATAATAAAGAAAAAAGGAAAGAAATTTGAAATTTTATGGCGCTTTTTAAAAGTGTCTTTAACACAATGATGGAATTCTTCAAGCAAAATATTTTGATGTTAAAAAATGACGTATGGAATTTCGACAACAACTGTCCTAAGTTCCAACTCAAAACCGGCATATGAATAAAAGGACACATTTTGATTAATAACTTACGTACAAAAAGCCCCAGAAACCAGAAGCAATAAACAACCTAATTATCCACATCAATTTATCAGTCCAATTTATTTATTAATCATTTTGATAAACCACACATATCGCCAAGTATGCGCGGAGCATTAAAGCAAATATGTTAGTTCCCACAACAATGACACGCCGGAACCCCATCGACGATCATTTTGCATTACTTAAATAAAGCCAACGCGATATATTAATCGTATTCCCTTTCGCAAGCACACAGCAGCTACCCTACATAAAAATCACATCGGCAAAGCAGAAAAGATTAACGTTATCTAAAACATGTCGCGCTAAAGTCGTAAATCCAATTTATTTATCCGTTAATATTCTTGTGCTGCACCGACAGACACAAACAGCGCACAAGATGCTCATGCGCGCTCCACATTTATAAACAAAATCAAATGATCTTTTGCGCAAATAAATGCGCATGCTCGTGGTGCACACTGCATGCATACAATAATATGTGACAACAGACAATGCCCGAGTTGCAAGCACCCGCAGGTAAATGAGTGCTACAATGGTCATAAAAACGTATATATAGTGGTCGCATATTAAGCTGGGCATACCCATCGCGATGAAGATCGCGCTCACTAATGTAAAAGCTGTGTTTCCGCTGCAGTGCCACAGATATAAGCGCGCACGCTGCACATGCCGATCCGCAGTGATAATGCAGTTATGCGGTAAAAAGTAGTAATAATGTCGCGTATGTTTTATCTGGAAGGTGATGGGTTTTTAATTTTTGTTTTGCGCCATAATATGTGTACGCGCTAAGTGTGTGGGATCAGATGAAAGAGGTTGCCGCTGCAATCGAAGTGCAACTAGCCATCGCCCGCCAGGCGAAAGGATTAAAGCGACGCAATAAAGCTCAGGCAATATGCATTGTGAGATTGGTATGGGATGCTTTTTATATTTCCACACACGCGGTGTCATGATTTACTATAGTTGAAGTTCCAATTTGCATGTATAAATCAAATGTCAATCAGTAAAGCGCATTTGATGTGATTTTTGTTATGCGCGAGAATTTTTTTTTCCGCGCACATGAAGCAAGGAGACAAAGACGTGGATCGTGCAAAACTGATTGACTTTATTGTTGTGTGAGTTTTTACAGTCTGATGGATGTCGTCTCGATGGAGATCGCCCCAAACGCGTTTACCTGTTTTCTGTGTATATTGTTATGTGATTGCAGCTTTTGTGTTGTTATCCCACACACTATGCACAATTGCAGCATCGTTTTCGAGCAGACACTTTGACTTGTTGGTCTGCTTTGTTATGACGCTTATATTGCTATAATATATGTTTAAATTATTGTGATGGCGTACACCCGGTCGCAACGCGACGCGACGCTCACAATTTACAAGTTGTTGCCTCACTACATAATATTTTATTATTATATGTTTTGGAAGCGGTGAAAAAGCTTATACTTTTCACACGGATTAACTTTGCGTCGAATCAATTTGGGTGGAATTTATGCTGCTTGAATTGACAACCAGAAGCGAGATGTTGCGAATCGTTTAGAATTGAATGGTTGCTGCTGCTGCTGCTGCCTGGCTGTTGCACAAATTGCAATCGAATATTATACGTAATTGAATTTATTATTAATATTTTGAATTACAGATACATACAAGAATTTATGCAAAAGTAGTCTGAAACGAAATCACTCCACGGCACATTCCAGTTCAATTTAATGCCGAATACATTTTTTACTTTGGTGTAAAAGATCAATTTCTTGAAATCAGATCCCGGGCATAAAGACAAAGACAACCTCTGCAAATAATCAGCCATGTTTCTCAAGACAACCAGCAAGACATTTAATTCAGAACTCGAGCATTAGATGATTGAGCCAGATACAACAACATAAAACTAATCTTATTATTATAACCGGATTTAAATCTTTCAATTTACTTTACCGTTTACCCACCATATATTATTATTTCAGAAAGTTAATCGACTTTAAGAAAATGATTACTGCACTATGTCTTATGCGAGGAGTGTAGGTACACCTTCATCTTGTCTCATGCGCGGACGTTCAAATGGCTGGTGGCGTGTCTTTGCCAAACAGTGCACTGACTGCATGTGTAACGGAACACAATCGTGACTTGGCCAAATGCACAACCACACTCATTCTATTGTACATGATATCTATTCTAACCGTATTAATATAAAACTGTACGTAAAAGACGCAATGACAATTTCCCTGTTTACTGCTTGAATTATATATTTCAAATACGAGGAAAACATTAAACAGCTGAAATGAAAATGACATAAACAATTTCCACGTATATAGTACTCTTAATAGTTTTTCACGTCCCTTCCCGACCCATTCTCTCGCTGCATATTAACTGCATTCATCCATCCTGCGCCATCAACCATCGTTATTACAATGTTAACATTATTCGATCCGGTCGCATCAGTTCGTTTTCCAATTGCACACACATTGACATGACGACTCGACGCGCATTCACTTGTGCAGTGTGTACACAAAATAATACACCGATTTTAATTAAACACTGTGTTTTTATTGTTGTTAGCCCGTCTCTTCGTTCACACAACACACAACCCTCCCTCCCCCAAAATATCCAACTGATATGATTTAACGCGGGGCGCAACAAAAGTATCTACAGTACAATAACACTAAAGCCGTTTTGTCGCTATTCGCGTCGTTTGTTTCCCATCGTCATGTGTGCATATTACAACTTTTTTTTTTTTGATGTTGTTGGAAGAGGGTGTGGGTTGTTATATGCGAGGTGGACGGTGTGAATTGGTTCACATGTTGTCGATCACTTTCAATGGGACGTTGCGGGTTAATGTTTGACAATCATAATAATAATGCCAACCCAAGCAATGTTTGCCTCTTCTGTCTCCTATATATATGGTACGTGTTCAAATGTGATATGGCAGAAAATGCGCGCGGTAAAAAGATAATAGTTTCAGCTTCAAATTATTGGGAGCCGTATAAAGTAGCTGTGAGCAAATTACACACACACGTACCGTATAGACATTAGTGTCATTTAGTGCCAGGGTTCATCAAGTCCCTATGCGCCAAGTCATTCAGTGACAAAAAAGAAGTATGAATAATGAAGGAAGGGGGTGGACAATGTGTTTTGCATGTGTGAAGGTGTTTTTTTTCTAAATCGACCAAATAAAGTAATTGTGGAGACAATGAAGGAATGATTGGATGAAATTTTCGGGACTTTGGGAAATTAATTGGACTTAATCGCGCAGTAGTTAATCGATAAAGGAGTGGTTAAAGTGTGTAGATTTTTTTAAATGGGTCCTTACAGTTTCGAATTTAAAAAAAATCTAAAACATTATTGCAGGAAAGCGACCTATTCAATTTTTTTTGTCTTAAATTTCTCTCTCAGCACATTTAACACAAAACCTTTGATGCTCTGAGACTTCCGTATTGAAGTATATTAAATAAAGAAGACCGAGAATTGCCCATTTTATTAAATGATGTGATTAAAAAATATAAAATCGATCACTAAAATTGCGGTTGCGACTTAAAGAAGCTTAAAAAAAGACAATAACAGAAACCATTTTACAAAGTTTTTAACAACAGTAACACATTAATTTCAGTTCACAAATGTAAAACATTTTGCAATCTGTTTCAAATCGTTTGATCTTAATCATAAGTATAACTCAAACTTTTTTAAATAAACTGCACTTTTCGCCAAATTTGCAAGCATCGTCTGCATGTTCAATGTTCACAACAATAAAGCACACAACAGGATGTTTTTTGTTATAAAGAAGAATTGAATGAAAATAGACCGAAAACAAAGTTTTATAGTTTTGAAGAAATGTGTCACCCGTTTTCTTTACACATTCTTATTCTAAACACACGACGCACGACGATGCATAAAAAAAACATCAAAAATAATTTCTCGGAACCACCATCAAATCAACAATATTATGATGAACAGAAAATCTCAGTACAGCTAATTTTTTTCATGTGACAACGCTGTTGTGGATGCTATCTACGTGCAGCCTCATCCGTGGACCGTGTGTGTCGCAACAAATTGATGCCGCTTCAAGATCTTCAATACACATCGGCGGTTTATTAGTTAATGCTTGTACAATGTACATTTTCGATTTGTATTTTTCTGTACGTTGTCCCACTCCCGATTTGATTGGCATTGATTTATTGCCAGTCAGATGAGTATTTTTTTTGAACGCCGAGAATTTCGTTTAAATGTGTTCCGAGAACTGTGACCATCTGGAAATTGGTTGTGTCTCACGATGTGACCGACCATTGACTGCGTTGTCGTTATGCTCGTATATTCTTGGGCAAACCTACAGTACGAGTATGTACCTTAAAACACGACATACGTAGGTTGGATATTTGCATTTAAAAAGGAGCTCTTTGTACTTCATTCATGGGAAACATAGCTCTTTTAGGGCTGCCTGATTATTTTTTATGAAGCGTTAAGTTCATTTTATTGTTTCATTTAATTGCAATAAAATTTTTAATTACATTTTTGTTTGTCTTCCTTATGAAACTGGTCAAACTGTTCATCAGTTTTTTGTTGCCTCTTGTGTCTTATCCTTGAACCATGCTCAATGTAGATCAATTTGTGCAGACAATCCGCACGGCACGGTCGTTAAGTGTTGCAATAAAATTGAATTTTTTGTGTTCAAAGGTTTTTCGTTTTGTTTGAGTGATGATTTTAAGTTGTTTTTAACGAAAAAATATTAAGTATAATTAAATGAAAACATTGGTCGGCGCATTTTTATTTTTGACAAGTAGGTACATGATGACATCGCGTCAGCTAATTTCTGTCGCTTAAAATAACTTGCTAGGAGCTGAAAAAGATCAATTTTTTCCATCAATTTCAAGAGACTTGGGCTGCCGTGTAAAAAAAACTAAATGGCGTCACACAAATGTTGAATTTTAATGGTAAACTGTCATCTTTAAAATTCTCAATGCGTTGACATCGCGAGGTTAAAAGCAATTAGTGGGTGACAAAATGTATGTGGATTCTGTACTTAATGCGTGTGAGACTGCGTATTTGGCCACGACACTCGGCAGCATAACCAATCAACGGAAACGAAGTCACAGCACGATGTTTCCAACAATACATTATATTGACGACTTATACCACACATAAATAAATTATTGACATTGTGATTTGGCTTGCGCGTTAAAAAATCGACGCACTTCCTCACGGGATGACATTAATTGGTGTCTTAGAGATAGTTTACGCTAAGGCAAAGTCACTCACATCGCAATCTCAGAAGATATGCAAGAAAGCAAAGTTAAATCATCGTGACATTTTACTGCTGAACGAATATTCGTGTGGCTCAGGCGGTCGCACGCGTTTGATTCATCATCCCGCGCACCACCCATCTGTGCAACAACAAACTGTTGAATAATGGGGATCACCAAAGACTTTAAGTTTAAGACGGCTGAGCATGAGCATTGAGCATTGAGCGCGTGTCCCAAATGCCATTTACACACAGTATTCAAGAACACCACATATATTTTATTTAAATGGACACATATGCGGCAGAAATGAAGCATTTAGTCTCGCAATGGTTAACAAAAAAAAAAAATCAGACAAAAAAAAAACTTAAACTGAATGAGAACTGGTTATCCGAATGACAATCTTGGAGTCGGCCTGAAGCCGCACAGAATCTGAAAACGCGCAAGAATACACACAAAATAAAAGACATTGACCACAATCTTGACTGAAATGACTTTATTTGTTTGAGTTGTCTCCTTTTGCAGCGCTCCGCGCGCCGGCAAAGGCACAAAATGAAAATCTCTGAAAGCGCGCGGTGCACAACAAAAAACTATATAAAGCTACACACTACTTATATAACTGATTACAGTCGGTGGAGAATGTGACAGTCGTTTTATTATTGTTATTATAACTGTATATAAGTGGTCTTAAAGAATAATATGGAAATCGCGTATGCTATTAAAATAAAAAGAAGTTATAAAATGAACATATTTCAGGCCATTCATTGAGTATACATTACAATGTGGAGGATGAGGCGCCGCAAAGAGGGTCGCGAGGTCCACAACCATTCTATGCCACATAAAAGCTTGGAAATGACACGAGTTCCACCGAGCATAATTCATAATATGTACGAGGATCTCGTCGTGGTAAAGTGTTCACCAGCATACGGTAGCCTTTCTTTTGCAGCTCACATTTAATCTTATCTTCATATAACCATAATACAATTCGAAATTCATTTATATTCCGTGGTGAGCGGTTTAATGTGCGCTCGCGCACGCGGTTTAAATTTGTGTGTCGCGCGTATTGTGTGTGCCCAAGCATACCCAACCTACCTACAACGCGATCAACGCGGGCGAGGGACGTGCACTTGTCTAAATGTTATAGTCTTGCGACAGTAATTTGTCTTGTTTTGTGAGACTTACAATTCTTTAATGCTTTTAATCTGTTTGGTTCTTTCATCATTACCAGCGCGTCGTGTGTGTTTTGGTTTCTTTTATTCGTAATTTGAAACTTAAGTTGCAGATTTGTGTCCGACTGCAGCATGCTGCAAAAAAAAGACAAGATCTGCGGGTGCACCCACTCACATTTGCGCGCATTTTAAACTCTGCTGCGTTATAAATGTGTGGAATTGAGATCAAAGGGAATGTGGCGATTTTTTGGGAGGGAACAAATATATTTTTTTTAACATTAATATTGGGGATTTTTGTTTTATGGGGTTTTCATTTAAACATGTTATACTGTTTTTTTTTTAAATAAATAGCAAATAAATTCTAATATATTAAATTAAAATTTTAAAATTACATTTTTCGGCGCTGCAAATATTTTGATTTTTAAAATTATTTTCTTGAGCCGTATAAAATTAATTTTTAATTTATATACGACCGCAAGGGCATATATAGATTTTAATATTCCGACTTTTTCGGAAAAAAAGTTGACGATGCAGAAACTCGTTTTGACACCCCCTGAGCCCAAAAAAGTGATCTAGAAAAAATGTGCCAAATGTACGTATTTACGCCGTACGCCGTACGCCGTACTATGGCGGAAAAAACAAAATTCTAAACTACTGGTCCGATTTATGTGAAATTTTTTTTGTAAGATACATATTAGAAAAAAAATAGGAGAATACAATTCCTGTTTTTCCAAGGTCAGATTCTTCAAGGTCAAGTTATTGCCAAGGGCAGTTTTTCTTGTATGGGGTCTCAAAAATGGGCCATACGATTTTCTTTATTTTCACAACGATTAATGTCGATTAATCTTCAAGGTATCTTAAACAAAACTGCATATATCCTATATCCCGCTCGATGCTCCTTGTGACCAAAAAGAGGGTGGACAAATGCAAACCCTACTTTTCTATCTCAGCCACCTTGCACAATGTCAAAAAAATTCTTTCAGATTATTGTAGAATAAAATACGACAAGAAAACTTGCAGAAATTTTCAAGGTCAAAATCGAAAAATTCAAGGTCAAATTTTTTATATCTCAGAAACCTTAAATATTTTTGAAATTTTTTTTTCACTTTATTGTAGGATTAAATAATATAAGAGAACTTGCAAAACATTTCAAGGTCAAATTTTGAAAACTCAAGGTCATATTTTTATAATGAAAATATCTAATTCAAATACTGTGTGATTTAGGGTTTTATGATATTCTACATTATTGATAATCTCAATAAAAGTATCAATTTTGGACAAAAAAACAAGGTCAAAATTCAGAAATTTCAAGGTCAAATTTTTCATATCTCCGAAAAGCTTTATTAAAATGTAGTTAAGCAACAGACGTATATAAATTCACAACTCGCTCTCCCCGCGATGTAGTTTTTTTTTTTGGAATCAGTAACAGAATGATGATTTAATGAATTATTACGACAATAAATTAATTTTGTAATAAAATTATTTTACTAAAGTGTCAAAAGCACTTTACAAATATGGTTAATTAAAATTTTACGTTTTAATACATGAAAAATAAATTCTCATCATGAAAAATAATAATAATTGAAGTAGTTACGACGAAAAATACTCACAACAAAGAGATGACTATTGAAAGCGAATTCTTAAACAATGACACTAATTCCACTCTTCAACGATATGCGCCATCCAACAGCAAAAATCACAACACACGTTTGTCAACATACCTCAAACAACACGAACAACAACAACAACAACAGGATGTCTGTGACACAAAAAGCCTTTTAATAACGCATTCTCACACTTGACTGTTGCCATTTCAAGTGACTAAATAAATAAACTATTGTCAGATAATGAGTTCGTTTGTTTAATTCAATAGCTCGCTGAATCAGTTGACAAGAAGTTGGCAGTTTAAGTTTTTGAATAAACATTCAACTCATTCTGCACCTCTCTGCACTGAGGCGACATAAATCCGTCAATTCCCACAAGCCAACGTTATTAAACACTTTAACGAGACACACACCAATGACTATAAATATTATGTAGTTGACACCTATTTTTGAATTTATTCAAATTACCCTGACTCTTTATAGTCTTTATCGCCTAATTTTTACTGTGTTTTGTTTGCAGCCAAATGGCAACGACAAATACACATTTTTTTATTAAATCCTTTAAGCGATATATTGTTTTTATGTTACCACTGGGACATCCCTTTTCGACCTTTCGACAGTGCAAAAGTGCCATACATTATGCGGACAAAAGCTGCGTGTGTTTGGTTGGGGTGGGCTGAAAAGAAACATCGGCAGACTAACAAAATCGAGTACAGGAAATATATTTTATAAGTGGATAGATTGCCATTCGGAGACGGCCACTTGACCACCACTAAATATTTATGAGAATTCGAAGAAATATAGATGGAACAGTGCGTCCTGATGCGGTGGAATATATTGTGTGGATTCCCTTCCCAGTTTTTTTTTTGTACAATGAAGCACACGAAGGCTGGTATATGCATGAGGAGACGATTCACAATAGATGAAGGGGTTTTCTGAGATGCTCTTTATGCATATCAATTTATTGTGTTGTCCCATAAGGGTTGTAAAATGGGCAGTTCTGCACTGAAACACATTTGGTGTTTGGGAATTTATTGCTCTTCCTTCTAATAGTCATTTGTATAAAATAGCGCATGTGATTCCCCCGACTGGACAAACGTGTCAAATTTGTATTTTATGAAATACAGAAAATGTTACTAGCTTGATTACGATAATAATTCTAAGTATAAGTAGTTGCCAATCTGGCAAATCATTGGCACATTTATGCGGTGCCATGAGTTTTGACTCAATTAAAATTCTTTCGAAATTGGTATGATGTCATTTGTATAATAATGGTTTAAAGCGGTGCGATGGACAATGCCAAAAAGACTGTGTGATTGTCGGGCGGAGACCCTCAAAAAATTATCCAACACACAAGACTGATGACTTGTGGAAAAATAGAAACAGAACGCAAAAGAGGAATTCTTTAAAAACATATAGAAAACATATTTGTCCTGTCACTCAAACTTTTTGTCACCTAACTAATTGCTTTTCTTGTGTGACGGGAATGTCTTTGTAAAAAATCATTTTAAAAGATTTGCTTTTTGGCCTTTTCTGCCGCATGCAGCGCCGTTCTCTTTTGCCCTAACAGCCATGCCGTTTGTCATCTGCGACAACTGTCAATTTGCTCGTGTGCATGCGAGATTGATGGAAGAGACGAGGATTTTTGAGACTGTGTCATTAAGAAGCACATTATTGTATGATAGGCACTCTGCAGTTAAAATCTAAAGACAATGTAATATTATTGAAAGACGGTGATGGCGCAAGATAATTTTTTTGCAGCGCCAGGGGTGTGGAACGAAATCAGACTGGGTCAATTTTTTTTGCTGTGTTAGCCAACAAAATGTGGCCCATTTTACGGTATGCGTCATTTATTTAAACAACAGTTTGTCAATTTGATTAGCTGACATATTCCGGTGGTATAGCTTGGTTGTAAAGATTTTTTTATGTTGAAAGATAGAGATTATTGAATGTGCGCAGGTTATTTTGGGACACTTCTTTACATCTTGCGGAGTTGGCTCTGTGTTTGTTGCTGGTGGGAATTTGGAACATGTGTTCGTCTTGAAATGTTATTGTTAGCATGCGTAATGGAGAATTATTGGTATGACAATGTCGCTTGTGAGGTGGGTGGCAATTTGTGAAATAAATTGTTTAGTTTTTTTTTCTAAAGAAATAAACAAAACGACAAAAAAATATGAAAATTATAATGTACAATCCAGGATTTATTTTGGTAAATTATGAAAAAATAATAATTATTTATTCCTGGATTTATAATAATAATTAATACAGAATTTAAATTAAAAGATACATCTAAATTCTAAAAACAGAAAATAAATTTTATTTCTTTGACGGAAAACTACCCCTATAGTATTGTAACTATTGTAAATAGAATACAAAAATAATTACTAAACCCTAAATTAATAATCCATCAATTTAAAATTAATAGAAAATAGAAACAATAATGCGGGAAACCATTTAAAAAGTCGTCCTGCACAACAAAGGCTCAACCATTGCATTTTAATTATGATATTCCAAAATTCATTGGCTATTCCAATTGCATGCCACATAATTTAAGAACCGGACAGTCACAGTTAATAGGGCGGCATACATAAATCCTTGATCGCATGAAACACACATCCCCACATTATTATTTAACAGTCTTTTTTGACCACCCCCTAATATTTATGACATGAGCTTGCACAACACTATTGGACAAATAGAGATATAAATTTCCAATCTTTTGTCACTTTATTAACAAAGCACACAACACGCATCCACACCGAAATGAATGTGCTGGTATCACGTGATATGATCCCATGCGCACATCCCTGGTGGTTTTTAGTGTGGTAAAATAGTTAGCAGCAATGTAAAATGATTAAATTTCACTCGCTCGTCCCTTCATGCTCTAGTGTAACTATTGTGCACATTGGACCTTATATTGTTGATATTAAATAAGTGAAAAATCATTTTTCACGCACAAATTATCCAAACACACGTTAGTCCATTTGGTAAAAGCAATCTCCCGCCACATAATGTGATAGTTTTGACTGCATGGTCTACATCATATTATGAAGCGTGCGTGCAAACGTATAAACATCCGAACATCATCCATATTATGATTTCTGTTTGCGCCCGATATGCTTTTCATATTACATTTTGTGGAGTTTTACGCGCAAAAGTTTTCCCTTTATTATTATCAACCGCAGTTATGATGCTCCGTTGGAGTATTTTCCAACCTATTGGATAAGCTAAAGCTAAAAAACAATATGCATTGGATGAATGAATGTAATCGGAGATAAAGTGCAAATAATTGCAATTGGAAAAAGTGTTGTATTGATCAGGATTAAAAAAGTGTATTGAAAATGATTTGAAAAAAAACTACACCGCAGGGAGTGCAAGGAGTGAATTTGTATCCGACTTTTGCTGAACTGCAGCAACGATTTTTTCAGATATGGAAAATTTTGACCTTGAAATTTTTCAGTTTCGACCTTAAATTTTTATCCAAATTTTGTAGTTTTATTGAGATTAGCAATAATCTAAATAATAATTCAAAATATCCTAGAACAAACAGCTTTGAATTATTTTCATTAAGAAATACCTTGACCTTGAGTTTTCAAAATTTTTGACTCTAAAATATTCTATAAATTTTCTTCTTATTAAATGCTAAACAAAAAATAAAAAAATATTTAAAGTTTCTGATATTTAAAAAGTGTAACCTTTAATTCTCAACTTTGACCTTGAAAATAGTTTTACTATTCAATGGAAAGCAACAATCTGAAAAGTTAGAAAAAAATGTGTCATCAACTTTTTGCCGAAAAAAGTCGGAATACAAAAGTCTATGTATGCCTTTGGTATGGCTTCATTTTAAAGACAAATTTTAAAGTAATGCGGGGAGAGTCACATCAAGCAACATGGTGCCAGAACATTTGTAAATGAATGCAGTAATAAATAGAATGGAATGGGATGGGACGACGGTGCCTATATGGCGATTTAATCGCCTTCATGCATTTATTTATTTAATTCCAGACAACATCCCCAGAAGAATCAATAATTACAATATTTGTCATAACCGGACATTGTAGAAGATGCGTATTTCAAATTTATTAGATAACTACACGAGCATTGCACGGGAGAAGAGAAACGGAACGCCTGTCCCATTTCAAATTGCATATTATCGTTGAATCGGAGACGTTTTCAGCTACATATTGTACAAATGTATGGGCCTATAATACGGTTGGAAACAACTGTAAATAAATGCGGACATTCTAGGAAGAATTATGGCGACAAATTATAGACGCGTCCCCTATAATTTCCGATCAATTATGATCCCAATCCAATAAATATGTTTCCGAGCAACGAAAAATTGGTCTACATACAAAGCACACACACCCGTGCTGGGATGTCCAACGCATTTGATCAAATAGATCGAACACCGCAGCCATATAGCCATTGCTTGGCTGCGGGGATGTCATGGTGCACCGTGCCTCTTTTATACACCACATATTGTTGCCGATATGATGTTGGTTTTCGATTTGTGGGTATATAAAATATAATTTCCATCATTTTGCCTTCCCTGATTATTTATTATATGGATGTTTTGAAAACGTGATTAGAACGGAAGGGTGCAATTTAGAATGAAATTGTTGTACCAACAAATGCGGGGAAATATAATAACGAGCGAAAATTTTCGAGGCAACTGCAACAACGCAACAACGTCTCACAACCAACGAACGATTATCAAGTTGATAGATGGAGCTGCGTGGAGTTTGTGGGGGTAATTGCCGAGTGGTGGTCGTTGGTATTGGGTTAGAAAAGGCGCATTATAATTAATGTCACTTAAATTTAAATGCGGGATGGTCTTCTGTGGAGCGCAGGTATTTTCCAAGCGTCTTTAATGTGCGTTGTAAAAGACATGGGGACACATGTGGTTTGATTTTAGTAACATATTTGTTGTTAGTTGTTATGGAACCGGTCATTGGCTTTTATATTTTGGACAGCAACAGATGCTTGAGGAATGGGTGTTGTGAAAAAATTGACAAATTAATGCGGAATTGGAAATAGATATGGCGCATGTTGGGTGATTTGTGATTTTAATGTGGATGGTTTCGTCTGGGTCAGTAACCTACCACATTGACTAATTGTTTTTCAAACACTTAATTTTAAATTAGGAAATCGTTTTTTTTAACAGATCATCTTAGAAGATTAATTCTGACTTAGCCGCTACAACAAAGACTCAGTAAAACAAATTTAAAACTATAATTCATTAAAATTACCGTAACACTTCATTTTATTTATCAATATTATTTTTGATAAAATATTAGTAAAAACAAAGAAGCTTTATATCACAAATGAATTCAATCCTAAACTCTCTAATTTCATTATATAGCAAACAGTATAATCTAAATTGCTCACAAAGCCCTCGATAATTTACTGCAAAACTGCCAACAAAATCCATATAGAGCTACCTCAGTCTGCACCATCATCTGCAGTCAATAATAAAAACATGGCACAGCAATTTTGTTGTCCAATAATCAATAATGCGCTCCGGCGAGGTCAAATCCTGTGCCACATGAATTATGTGAATGCATACCGCAGCCACATTGGACAAGCCAGACAGGCGTACATAAATCGGATGGACATTGTACGTGATCAATTCTGATGTTTTAGCTGACTTTGGTATGCTCTATAGACTATACCCAAAGTACCCTCTTGCAATACCATGCGGAGTAGTATATCAAAATGCCAAACATAACGTGCACTTGTGCAGCAGTTGCACTGATGCTGCTGCTGCTGTTGCATTGATTTTTGAGTCACTCGAATAGTAGTCGTATACACATCAAGCTGCTGCATCGCATATAGTTATTCGCCTAACTGAATGATGCCGATACGGAGCGCTAGACAATTATTAACAACCACCATCGCAATTGATAATCATGAATAGAGTGTGAGACTACTAGAAGAAAACGCCTTCCGCAATCATTTCTTGACTTCCTGCTTAAACACTGTTTCGTGACTAGCGATCACGATTCATACACAGAAGTGAACTGCTTTTTTTTCGGCTTCAGTTTGCTTCTATTTTTTTTTCCACTATGTTGGTCTATGCAGCTTTCTGCATAAGATATATTAATTCTGGCCGCGCACATATTTACATCCACCGATTTCCACCTTAAATTAATTCCGCCCTACAGCCCGCACAGTCAGTCAGCTGCGCGCAGCTCAGTCTGCACAGTCCACACTATTTACTGCAAAAGCACAAGATAAGGCATAAAGTAGTTGGAAGTGATTTTACGGCGCAATGTGGATTTAAATGAAATTATTCAATCTGATCTTGTGGCGGCACATGCTTATCCACTTCATGATGGTAACAATATGACAAATCGGTCATTAGCCGTTTCTGTAGTATAACAACAACAGCGCATTTAATTACTCCGTAACTTTATAGGTCAAATTGTCTGCAATTAATTGGTTTAATTGTTGCAACAGTGCTTTGAGGTGTACTATAACAACAAGGCGATTATGGGAGCGGTATAACGCTAATTTGCATGAGACTCTATTCGAAAAGTAAATCACACGCATCGAGGGGAGACGCTGTTAATGTGCTACAAATAAAAATTGTAGCGGTTATCGAAATAAAAAAAGAAGAGCTGCAGATTAAATTATTATGAGCACTATAACTCTACTCAATTACGCGCAAGAAATTATCTGCAACCATATTGCCATATCCATTAAACGCTAGTGATCCTCAGCCAAACATAAAAAGAATGCTTTGCATGAGAAAGTACCAGAACAACTTCCATCAGGGATTTTTTGCCATCGTGTATTTCTTTCTGCCACCTTTTCGGATAATAAATAAAACGTTAAATTCTTGTAACAGCTTCAGCGCATTATTATTTGGGTATGGACCCATATTAAAGGAATCTGCCGTAATGTCAATTGTAGAGTGAGAGACTCATTAAACAGATCATGTCGTTACATCAATCTAATTGCGCTTTCAAGAGGGACCATCTTACATATCATTTGAATTCCGTGCGGTAGGCCTCAACTGTGTTCTTAGGTGGAAGCGGTTTCTAATTTACTTATTTACCTATATGTGAGGAACTTCAAAATGCTTCAATTTATCTTAATGAGTCTATTTGTTTGGGATCTCTTTACAGATACTAAAAATGTTTCCCACATTAAATGTCACTGTTAATTTCATTCAGAAACCTGTAAATTGTTAAGTATCTTTGGAGGTATTTTGGGATTTAAGCATTATGGGAGTCTAGAAAACTCCCATTGTATTGTACATCGTCGATGTTCTTATTAGTTAGAATATCAACTGTTTTTAAACAGTTTATAGTTGCTATTGTTTTTATGGTTTTAAAGAGTGTCTTTATTTTTATGATGATTTAATTTTTTGAAATCCCAAGAATGTTGATGTTGTTGTTTTATTAAAACCTTCTTCAGGCCATTATTACAAATAATTAACTACATATTTTATATCCTTGCCAAACTGTTTAATACAATTGATTGCGGACGACTTTAAGAAATTTAAATAACATCGTTTAACGTGACTTAAAGTCTAAAGTTCTGATCATTATTTAAAATTATTTAAAAACTTGTGCATTGCTTGACCAAAACATGTTGTTTTAAAAAGCTGAATTACATATGTTTATCATACAAAGAATTCCGGTGTGCATGTGCTCCTAGTTTTTCACCTAAGCGGCTTAACCGATTTTGATAATTTCTTCTTGAAAATCGATTTTGTTAATCATTTATGGAGTTAACCAGTTTTATGACGATCCGATATTTTTTTCGTTTTTTTCGCGGCTTATTTCTGCGTTTCAAATATAACTATTTTGTGTTTCAGAGCATTAAGAAACCTTAAACTTCGTAGTGCTATCATTTACAGTTTTAAAGTGATTAAATCCTACACCCACACGATCGTCTTAATTTTTATTTCATACATTAGATGTAATTCTAAAACATTAATTTCTCGCGAGGTGTTTTTTTTAAATAATTAAATATTAAAAATCGATTTTTTCATTAATCGCGATTTATTTTCGCCTTTGTTTCTTCTTCCATGCTGAAAAATACGTGTGTAAAATTTTGCAGCGATCATACTACACTGTCGTTCAGATTTTTATGTACTCGTATTAGATTTTACACAAATTAGTTAATTGAATTTCTTGCTTCTAAATGTTTTGTTAAAATGCGCTTCATCAAACGTAAATGTCTTTGAATTTAAAAATTTAAACTATTAACAAATTTTTAAACAATTTAGATTTGAACTTCATAAAATGTGAGGTTAACGCAATGCTTTTAAATCTTTTGTATACAAAAGAAAGTTCCAAACATATTAAAAAATGACGAAACAAAAAACGAAAGATCTGTAGATCGATCATCAAAATACCTCGTGAAATTCGTCTACATGACACAATTGCACAATCACCATAAAATGCACCACATTCAATAAACCAAATGAAGCCAAGAATGTTAACATACTTTTACATCTCTCGTAGAAATACCTACAATATGTAAGCAAGTACACTTTACAATCGATCAATAACGATCGTGATCAGGCCACAATTCACCATCTCGTCCAGCAGAATATAAAGTCTCCCTACACAGCGCGCTCCCAACCTAAACAACTCGGCATGCGTCTTCAGAATTATCGTGCGCCACATTTAGCCACATCGAATGAGACTGCGGTCATGTAAACTGTCAAATGTCTATATATTGTAGATGGACAATAATGTGTCCAGCAAAGTGATGGGATCGCGTTCGCATTGTATTCACAGTTCAATGGTGAGTTGAACAACAAATTTAGTTTTTTTGTTGTTTAATATCGCGGCTGATGGCTGCACGACAAACGACCAGTGGAATGGCATTTGCCGTTTCGGTATAACCATGCGGATGATGCGGTCGCACAGTTTATGCGTGTACCAAATTTAATTCGTTTCACCATAATGGTGCACAATATTGGAGCAGTCAGAAGATCGGACGAAGAGTAGTAAGTGCAGCACTCCTTGTGAGGCAAATGGGCAATTATGAAAATAGCCTCCTTTAATAAAATAATATGCGTTATGGCTGTATCTAAATTGATCGTCACTGGGAATCGTGGAGAAGTCATTCAATCTATGCGGCAAACTGTAACCGTCGTCTTGAAGCTACTTGACGGCTGGGGTAATGTCGAGTTACATGTTACAAGTTTCGCGCAAGCTTTCCAACATCACAGCTGACACAACAATATGATATAACCTGTTTGGAATTATTTTACATCTTGTTGTGGTCTTTTTGTTGTAATCAAAGTACACAAGAAGGGAAGACAAATCTGCTATAACCGAGCGAAGGTGTATAAAATATATGAAACGGAGTTTATGTACATTAACGATTGGATTGCTTTGCTAGTCGCGAGCTGGCTCACATAAAGAGCAACGCATGTATATCGCGATAATTCACAGCAGGCGCAATTATTTTCACACGGTCACTTTGGGTCACATCGAATGCGCGAAACGGTGCTGCAGTGCGGCGCAAAACAAATGGAAAGAAGTGCGCGCGACAGGCTAATATAAAATGGGGATGATGATGATGATGATGATGATGATGGTGGTGGTGGTACGTTATGGATCAAGTACACGAGAACACTCGCTTCATTCCGTCACACAAATAAACTTTATGAGTCACGATGGAATTAAAACCAATTTAAAATTTGTCATGTCTGTGAGCGTGGAATCGCGGTTGAGATGTCTGCACCAAGCATTTTCGGATTTGGTTACAGCATCCTTCACTGTGGCGCACCATGACAATAATAATTATTCACCTTGTGCGCATATTGTGTGCAGGGAGCGTGACGGCATGAATATTTCAATATGTCACGAAGATGTTGCTTTTCAACTGAGAAAACTAACATTTGAATGGCGTTCACAGTGACCGCTGCGTAAAGTGAAGGCGGTTGACGCCTGTCAATTTCTATTCAATCTAAGCTCTATGTTGTGTTTGTTTGATTTGCCTTTAATCGGTTACATTGATAGAAACATATTTAACGTGGCGCGATGATGTAACTATATTTGAACATTACTTGTAAAATGTGCACGACTCGAGATGTGACGTCAAAATCAAGATGATGTTTAATAGTTGCAATTTGATTACAGATGTTGTAATTAGCTTCCAGCCTTGGTCAATTTGGATACCGATGGGCTGCTCCCTGTACAATAAAATTTGGAAAATTATGCTGTCAAGTAATTAAATTGCATTGCGATAAGCAGCACAGTGGGCAACGCCGAAAAAGCGTAACTGCCACAGCGTTATGGGTACACACATAGTGCGATTATCTATCCGGTGATTGTGAAATATAGCCGTCGAATAATTTGAAAGGTCATTTAACAATAAACGCTTTGTTGGGTATGGGCACCTTCGATGTGCACGAACTCATGATCCAAAATTATCGCCATAGCATGCGTCGTTAAAGATGGTAAGTGTAGAGTGGTGTTCGAGGTGTTCATTGTTCGATGTGGTCAACACTTTCACTTGTGGGTGGGTTTGATTGCGATGCCCACATAAACGCCGTAAGGCTCTGCTGAAGATACGAGTAGAATATTACAATTGTATGCGGAATGCCCTCACGATCATCTTTTGATGGTTGTTGTTAACACTTTGGTGTGTATATCATTTTATCTGCATAGCACGGATCAGCACGTTTGTAGTTTCTACATTTTAGTTTCTAGGTTGTAATTTTTATGAAATGTTCAAAGATACAACTCACTTTCTTACAGTTTTTATTAGGTAAGCCAATTTCATCATTTTCAAGTGTTTGTTTAGCATTCCGTGCGACTTTTGAACACAAGAGTTGACATCAAACTTCAAAGGGGGGCAAAAATATGAATTAATAATTTGTTGACAGAAATTTGCACAGCAGCGTGTAATTGCCTACATCGTTTGTAATGAAAGTCGTCTAACTATAACAGCATTTGGCATTCTGACGAATAATATGTGTGCTGCAGTGGCATTTCAAATTGTGTACACTTTCAAAAACAAATTGCTGCTTAAAATACGAAAATAGAGAACGGATGGACTTACTAGCTGTTTACAGAAATCCCCAACCGTCCTACGTAATGGATAAATTTAGTGGTTTCCACGAACAATTATTAACATCCCGAATGGTATAGCGTTTTTTTTAATATTCACAGCCCGTAAATGTTACTGTAAACACTCGGAAACATCGTTTTACTTATTTTGTTTAGATGGTATTTGGATAATGCGTATCGTGACATTGAGGAGCAACCATAATTTGAGAATAAATGCTTCAATTTATGAAGAAACACTTTTTTTTGGTCTTTACGATGATTATAATAATATTTGACAATTGTTTGGACGTCCTTTTTGGTGTAAGGCCATATTCTGCATAACCGTTATAATGTTTAAAGGGCGTGAGTGATTAAAGTCACATTAAGTTTATTAATAATAACTAAACTATCAGAAATATAGATGACTATTTAACTCATTTAACACAGTTTCCCATCTAAAGTACCAATATTTTTAATAATCATTAAAACAGGTCTGCTATAAAATTAATTCTATCAACTGGATCATAAACTCTTACTTTACACCGAAATATTTAAACATTAACACAACATCTTAAAATAACTCCAATCTAAGCAATCTCCCGCAACTAACAACAGCCAACGACACCAATCAAACGAGCATCAACCCCCAATTGAAAACGACATTCTAAATCGCAATTAAATCCATAAACAAATAAATTATCATCCAAACACGCCAACAAAAATACAGATCGAAACGGCTCTTAAACATCTCAACGAATTGTGTACACACAAAATAATGTGAACATCTTAAAATATCTTTGCGCCCCGGAATTTCTCAGTTCATTCCAGCTTCGCTAAAGTCAACAATACAATATATAGCGACGATGACGGCACAGCATTCACCCAACAAGGAAACACGCCAACAATTTATTTTATGACAAACAGTCTTCGCTACATAAGCATAATTCTTAATCTGAAAATCAAACCCAGACTCCAACAATAACAACAACAACAACAACAAGAATATAATATTTCGGAGGCGCGTTCCCTTGTTTCCCCCACTCAATTCCTACTACAGCAGCATGCGCTTCCAATCTGTGAATGTGCGCCCTTCTATTTAATGGGAACGCGGGGAGAAACAATTCACAATTGTTTTCGTTACAATAGGCAGAACGAGAAGCGTCTTGGCGCGTCGCGCGTCGTGGGCAAGTGTCTTTTTTCAGAACATTACAGTGTGTCGTTAAAAAATGAACAAGCACCATACATTCAAGTCCCAATTGCGGGATGCTGAAACGATCTAGCGAAATTGGAATTTAAATATTTCAATTTCCGCAACTGCAAAATGTTATTGCCACAAGGCATGTGCTGAAATGGTGAGTGGGAGAAATGAACTCGGCACATTTTTATATGATTACAAGAAAGTACGCGCAGCTACTGTCAAGGGAAGTGTATTAGAAATCTATGCTGAGGGTGATTGGTGAGTGTCGTTCTTGTATTTCTGCATTGTCTCAAGTATCAACTAACTAAGTATATATATATATACTCACTCCTATCATACCTCGTTGAAGTGGTTCTTAGTTAAAAGTCATCAATTTATGTTTTTTATACGTCTTCGTATTTCCAATTGATTTGGGGTTGGTCCCCCTCCCCCCAAAAAATTACGTATTGGTTTGTATGGAAAAGAATTGTTTTGTTGAACAGTATGCAAATTGGTCCAATTTCAAAAATTCATCCAATCTCGCCCAATCTACCCTTGTTTGTGTACACTTAATACCTCACAAGTAGGCCAGATCTAATCAGTGCCATTGACGAAAGACCTTTTTTTTCATTTGGGTCTTTTAGACGTTAGGCACTTGATTGGGATTGGGAGGCTCATCTCAATTCCTCAATGTCTAATAAATTATTCTTTAATTTTACTTGTTGTGACACGTTATCTCCGCTACATCTCCCACCCCTCCCATTACGCACCAGAAATGCGACAACATTTATAATGGTATGTATATTTTGGTTCGTTTGATGTATCTTAAACTTCCCCGTTTAGTGTCACCCTACTTTGTTTACATCTCATGCCGTTTACCCCCTTCTGGTAAAAGTTATAACTGTCGCCGTGTTTTTCCAATGTCCCCGATGACTTCCGCTTTGAGACTTTATACTAATTTCTGTGACCCCTCGAAAATGTCATGGTGCACCAGTTCACCCTTTTTACAGTGTTTATGTACACGGAATTAATTTCAACCATACTTTTGATAAACATCTGCAATGAATAATTTGTCAATCATCAAATTAGAAAATTGCTTTCAATTACATTATGTAAAGTGAGGGGCGGGGGTGGGTGCATGTTTTTCTCCTTTTTAGCTCTTATTTTTGCACAAAAACAAAGTTATATAGCAATTTGCAAAGTGATTTTAATTTTGTTCCTTTGACATAAAAAATAAAAACGTACGATGTAGGGAATGTGGAAAACTCTTTTATTTTTTAAATACATAACTAAATAATAGTAGACCGAGTGAAGCATTCAACGCTGAAACTATTTTTGTGTTAGGCCATAGAGTTTCTCCCTTCAGTGGATATTGAGGAGAAAATTTGCATTTTTTGCACAACGCACTTGCAGTGATTTCTATTGTGGGCGTCACACACAGGTGGGGCGTTTGTGTGTAAGAGTTTCGCAAATGCAGATAAACTTTTATAGGTATTTGATTTAACATAAACACGTGTATATGTGCGATAAAACATTGTATTCAATCTTTGTTGCTCGTACATTGTCTGAAAAATTTAAAATTGCATTTTTTACGTTGCTTTCAAGGAAGAAGGTGATTTGAATATTTTTTAAACAGAATTTTTTGCAGTAATTTAAAAAATAGTTCAGATGAGAAATCAAAATATAAATATAAGTAAGGAACATTGTTTTAAAAATCGTGTAGGATCATTCAAGAAATTTGTGACATTGGGAATAAAACCAAAATTTCCAGAAACTGTTTTTCTCTTTCCAGTTAAACTATAAATAAAATAATTACAGATTACTTATTGATTTATTTATTGATTTTTGAAAGAAATTAATTACTTTTGCTCTTCATACATTTTTAAATGATTGCGTAAAATGAGTCTAGACAAGGATTACAGACTTTCTCTTTTTAAAATTAATCTAAAGCAATCATATAATTTTTCCATCAATTTTAATTGTATACTTAATGATCTATCATACTTTTTTTTAAATATAAATAGAGTAGAATCCAAAATAATGCTTTCAATTTACAACATATAAGCCAAATTGGTATCTGCACTTGATGTTCTAATACTCGCAGTATTACAAACTGACACATCTAAATTGAATGAAAAAAACACGTTTTTATTTATTTCCAATTGAGTGACGATGTCCAGAAGGTGAAACTACCAGCAGGTTGCCAATGATCTCTCATGTACAACATACATTTATCTAAAATTAGGAAGACGCTCGTGTCTAACGAGTAACGACGCAAATGGCCGCATCTAAACATTCAAGTGTCATATACACAGATGAGTTAAAAGAAGCATCGCATCTACATCACATAAAGCAACAACAATTTGTGTGTGTAACGTTTTTCTTCGTCCCAATCGCTGTTTTTTCCTTCACACTTTTTGTATACTTATTTTAAACAAAACTAACTAATAATAAAAAGTATCGCTTACAACAATTTTGTTGGCCGTTCCTTATCGGTTGAAGCATACTTGCTTTATTAATGCCTCTCCACTGCAAGTTTCAGTACACTGCTTTAAACTTGTAAAATGTGGGTACATGTAGTAAAACTTATTTTTAACGAAAACAACAAAAAAAAAGGTGTACATGTAATTGGGGATTGGGGAGGTGAAAATTGCGCGTAATATTTTTTCTCGCTCAATATATTTACATTGATAATGACTTGCGAGCGAGGAGGCAACCAAATCCACAAGTAAGTAAGTAGTTTGACTTCAAAATTTGTGTTTAATACTTTTTCGTATTCAATTTACGTTGAGGCTATCAGCGAGTAGCATAAATTCTGAATGAATTGCGGGATCCAAGTACCACCATCTCGCATTGCTGCGTGCATGTAACATACATACTGCCCATTTATATAGCCGTGGTGTAGATGAAGCGGTGACGGGCGACGCGACGCATGCAGGCGGCCACACCACAAGCAGGCAGCAGACAGCGGGCAGCTGAAACGTATAGACATACGTACTCGTATCTTTAATTTACTTCATTTCTTACAGTTGCGTAATGGGCAGACATAAACCCCACTGATTAGTAGTGTCGTAAAACAATCATTACGTGCTGGAATAAAGGAGAACACAAACGACACTATACACAATTGCAATTTTCCCAGTTCTGCTTTTTATCCACTGCTGTATACGCACTCAGCTCCATTCAGGGAAATGTATGCATTCGTTTCGAATATGTGTACACTGGTACAGGGAGGAGAAATATACTCAGCTAGGTGCTGATGAGAAATGGAAACTAATTTATGAAGGATACACGAGGATTATCAGTTTTTGTGTGCCGCGTTTTTCTCTAGAGACCACCTACACGTCATCACTGTTAATGACTAAACAAACTCTCCACATTATTCAGACTCTCCCGTCTTCCTCGCATTTTACACTCTGTTTGTCTTTGTGATTAAGCTCGCACCCCTTAAAAGATAATTCCTCGCTGGACAATTTATATAGTAAGTAGTGACGGTGCTGATGTTTTTCTCACGAACGTCTTTACTCCTGTAACTAGTAGTTTGTTAGTTCGTTACAACAAATAGCAAATTATTGTCCACACGATGTCCCATGCCATTTCAAACATTTTCGGCCACACCATCGATGCGGTGGTCGAATTCATCTTATACGTACGTCTCATATAGACAATGTAATGAGCATACCGAAACAATGGGGGGAAAATGGGTTTTCCGTTTTCCGCTGTCCAGTGCATATAAATCGTAGGTTGTTACACGAGGTATTATACATCACTGGGCGCTCACACAAAAATAGAAGAGTATAAAAGGAAACATTGCAAGCATAGCTAGAGAATGACCATTAATTCTAACCAGAGTCCATTATTTTCTGCAAGACGAGTTTATGTACATGAAATGTATATTGAGACAACCTCCCCCTTCCCGGTTTAATTTACGACGCAACAAAGTGGGTGGTGTGCTTATCGTAAAGGTGCCCCCGTGGAATGAGTTTTCTCGCAATATGGGTAGTTAACTATATATTGTGAGTTGTAGTGCTTGGGTGTGTACTGTGTAGTCATGAAGTATTATGCATATGGAGTTTTTGTTTTTGTCAATTTGTGTGGTGGACATTAATTATGTGCAGTACTGTAATACGGATAGTATGCACTAAAACATACTCATGTGTGGACTCAGAAAACACCTTAAGACTTATTGAGGTCGTTTGAAGATGTACAACCCTCCAGTTTTGACAGAAGCATTTAATTTCTTGAACTATACGGAGCTATTCACGTCGGTGGTGTGCTGTGCTTTTGTTTAATCTACTTGCATATATAGAATTGTTATAACGCAAAATGTATGTGAGTTTGAGTTTTTGCTGTAATATTATGCTCTTTGCTTCGGTTTTGTTAATGGCACGTGGTTGTTATGTTATATGCGGTTTATCGTCCGGAACGTGTAATCGACCTAAAAGCGGCACATGCATATATACGTATTCTACTTGTTTATATGGGAATATTGTCTTAGAAATTGTTTTAATGGACATCTAGATGGCAGCGAAGAAACGGAAAATCAAATGCGGTGTAATGATTGAATGCGGAAGAGCGCGTTTGTGGCCAAGTAAAACTGTCAAATGTCACTGGGCGTCTTGTGACTTGTCACCGAGATGTGTGTTTTGTGCGTGTTAATTGCGATCTTTGAAATGACGATTAGAGTCGGATTTGCTCGGTAAAGTTGTCAGATTAAATAACATTGGCTTCCATTCAATTCGTACGTGTATTATAGTTGTCTTTTTGTCAGATAATTTGGACGCAGTAATCAATCAGTGTGTAAACATAACTAATTACGTTTTCATTGTTTCAGTGAACAATTTTGATGTTTATTTCAGATTGGATTTTAATTAGCTATATAGTTGATTTTTTACCTGTAGTTTCTTATTAGGTGTGACGCATTTAAAAAAGGCACATAAATCTTGAAGAATTGTTCATTTAGTTTACTGGATTCAAATTTTTTGTTACAGCAAACCCAAAGCTTTAGGTCAAAGGAATAATAGCTCGAGGAAAAGTGTTGATAAATCACAAACAGTTAACAACTACCACCAAAACTGGTGGGTGCTTTCACTAAACAACCCATAAAGGACACGTAAACGTACACAGTTGAGCGAACACACAATGAATTCGTGGAAATGTTAATTTAATTATCAATATGTCGCTACCAATGTTATTAAATGCTTTGTCATTTTACCTAAAAGTCAACGTTGAAACTTCGCCCAATTCACATGCAAAATGCGTACAAACACAATTTGGGGACGGCAAAATTTCCACCCCCACCCTCCCATCATACTGAAGTAAAACACATATGCACATTTAATTGCTTAGCGAGGTGAAAATCATGTGTACTCATTGGACGTATGTGGATGGGCTTTATTGTAATTATAAATATATAGATGAAAGAAAACAACACAAAATTATTACTGCCTCGAAATGAGACATTACAATGATTCGGAAGCGCTTTGGGTAAATTGTGCCACTGCCAAGGGGTAGGTTTCAATGTTATTCGCTTGAATTGTTTTATTTTAGCCATCAGCATTGGGAAGTCATTCAATGAAATGACGGTTCATATATACGTGGCGCATAACAATTTTTGATACGTATACAAATTAATTGTATGTCAACAGTTTTTATTTAGTGGAAGTAATTAGTTCGCGTCATACTTGCGGATACATTTCAATTACCTTACAGAAGAATGAACGTCACTGCTGAATAAATCAGGACGCTGCGAGGTTAACAAACTTGTGAATCTGAAAGGATTAGGTAAGCTGAACAACAGGATATTGTTTTGTAGGCGATCATGAAAATTTAATGAAAAGTTAATATGCAAAATTTTGAGCCCGCGGAATTTTTAGGGCATAAATCAGGCAGCGTGGCAGTAGCGAAAGCGTTCAGTAATCTGGAAAATGTTGATGTTGAGAATTTAGGAAATGATTTTCCAATCATTGAACCAGAAGAGAGAAGGAGGATATAACGTCTTAAGGATGAGATTTGACTTAAAACTAGCTGTGTTAATGCTTGCAAGTTTAAATACAAACTAATAATTATGGAGATAGCGTTTTGGGAAGCTCAGGTAATCGTAGTTATTATTCAAAGTTAAGAATGTGGCGCTGATTTAAGTTGCCTATAATAAAAAATTCGTCTGAAATTAAAAATATTAAAATGCTTGGAAATAAGCTTCTTAAAAATTTAAAAATAGGCTTAAAATAAAATGTCAGAGAAATTAAATTTACTAAAGTCTGCAAGGTTTTTTTTTAGCACATAAAAATATTTTATCATACAACAAAACCTTTTTTTTTTTTTTTAAAGAAGTTTAGCTTTATTTTAGGCAATATAGCTGAGCTCCTAAAATAAACGCGTAAGTCGACAAGAAAAATATCTTGAATTACATAACTTAAAAGCGCATGAACATTTTCCCTCGCCACTTTCAGTTGTCAATGCAGTTTTGAAGCGATGTACACGACATGTCTGTCATAATCTGACAAAAAAGTATCAAGTCATTTTCGGATTTTCCCCAAAAAGGAAAACACAGATTAAGAAAATATAGACAATGCAGTTATAGAGCTTGAAATATAAACCAGACGTTCAAATTTCATTTAAACGATTTGTAACTATTTACGGAAATCCACATCGATTGAACTGGGAACTGCTGCGTGTGATTCATTCTCATTTTGGGTAATGTGGTTGCATATGTGCAATGTGCACAGCAGCACGCACATTATCATCCGCTCCAATGTGACTTATTAATCTGATGTGCATTGCTCGCGCGTCCGTCCTGTCGCTTGTGCGCTGCTCCGCACTTGATGCCAAGGAGTTTTGACTTGCGACTCCGCCAGCCTGCCACAAAATAATCCCATCATAAATACTTATGTTTTATTATGTTAAAAGCGCGCGCGTTCGCATTAAAATTGCCGCTCACATGTCTCAAGTGTTGTTGTTATTTGGAGATGAAATATATATCCATAAGAATTGGGAATGCGCGGTTAAAATGATGGTGCATGTCAGTATTGAAAATCCCTTATGTTAATATATTGTATTGTACATAATATGTGCCCCATTCCATTCACAATATTGTGTCTATATTTTTGTGCTATCAAAACACACACAAGTCACACAACATAATATTCGAATCATGTGTGCAGTATGTTGTGTGTGCATTTCAATTATTGGAAAATGATGATGAGAAGAGCTGGACGCTCATCCAAATAAATTTAATTTTAAAGTATTTACGTATTATAAGAAAATAATGTTTGTGGAAAACCTCAATTGTATTTTCAGGGAAGTGATCTCATGCCAAGTTGGTTGGAAATAGACAAGAGGTCGTCGTTTGAATGTGTAACTTATGCATTAATCATGAAATGTTTTTTAAATAATGCAACGTCTACGCAGAGTGTCTTGGCAATAGATTTGAAGAATACAACGGAAGAAGTTTATTTGGACCAAAATGTTGTGTACTTCTTAATTGTTGTACACAGTGCAGTTATCGTAAACACATGGCGTGTAAATTCCGTGGCAAATCAATTTAACACAATGTTTATGCGACTTTCAGCGATTATGGTTTATTTTAAACAAAGTACGATTATTTACCAAACTAAAAATGTCTTTTTAAATAAGATGAAAATAATTATTTTAAACTATATAAAAATTCAAGTAAACTCTTGGATTTTTAAATAGTTTGCTTTTAGTTTGAATTCAAAATTTGAAATGTTTTTTAAACACACGCGTTAATATTTAATTATTTATAGAGTGTCTTCCGAATGAATTGTTACTGAAGAAATTTTTTATTTAAAAAAATATTTTGATTTTAACTCAAAAAATCGTTTTAAACCTGCAATATAAAAATATATAAGCCAAATTAAATTTTGCAAAACAAAATATTAAGTATACACGTGCAATAAAAACCTTTTTGGTAAAATTCAAAGTACACAACAAAATTGCCAAATCATCATGCACAAAACAACGCAGCACTCAGCAACAAAACAATCTCACCCTTAAAACGTCTCAACCCCATCTTGTCATACACATTCATATTTTAGATGATAATAATAATTCCGGAAAGAACTCATAATCCTCATCGTCATTTCTTTGCCTCATCCACATACGCGTATCACAGCAACCGTACCTCTACACATGCATGATATACCGTTACCTTTCATTAAGAAATATGATAATTATTTTATTATGAGAATATTTTGAAGCCACACGAGTACCGGGATGCTGTGTCAAAAACGGCATAGTCTGAGGGAAATGCGAGCACACACCAACAAAAGGGGTGACTTTTTGCATACACGCGTTCTGTTATTGTACACATATTTGGAGATAAAATGGCACCGCGTTGTTAATTTTTTGGGTTGGCTGCCGCATGTTGTAAGCTAGGGGTTGTCTTTTTCCAATATGAATATTATATGTAAAATTTAATTGAAATCGTTCCCATGCGCACTAATTGAATGTTTGGCATTGGCTGCTTATGTTTTGAGATGTAGATGATATTATTTAGTTACTTGCTAATTGTTTGTAATAACAAGGGATTTTTTGGTGATTTATTAATTATTTTGTTTCCTTGGTTTAAAGATTAAAATTAAAAAATTGTATGCACTAACGAGCTATCAGTATAATTCGGGGAGATAGTAAAGTTTCTTTAAGGATGAAATGTTACCACTTTAAAAAAATCTTGTTTGGTCAAAACCTATAATTATTATTATGTGGAAACTGGAAATTTACAATAAAACCTCTTAAGAACATTTTCCTTCATTTTACTTTTATAAATGTATGAACACGACGAGTGCCTAATTATACGGTTTATGCCAGCATTATTGGTTTTGCAATGAAAATAAATTGAGCACCAAAAATTTCCAACACCAAACTATTTACTCAAATTTCATCAGCTTCTAGTTTGTTGATTGGGATGATCATTATTCCAATAGTGCACCACACGCTTTTGCTGTTAAACAACTCGCATAAACCCATTTAATTTGGGTAAATATTCGATGCCATACACTAAATCCGTCAAATCATTTCCAATCGATCAATTATCGACATTAACATCAAAGTGTTGTTCACCACAATTATTATTCATCTCGCAGCATCTTCCCATATATTGTGATAATTTGCGTAATATAAAAGGCGCATCGACTGCGCGGCATCTTTATCGCAACGCTCTCATCGCTGAGTTTGTGGTGCGGCGCGGCAGCCTCTAAAGAATGTAAATTTTAATGTTGTTAAAAACTTAATTAACCCAATGGACAATTACCACGTAATTGAAAGCACATTTGCGCAAAGTGGAAGACGTGTATTATAGCCAGTAGGAGAAAAATTATAAGTACATGGGAACAAAATGTGATGTGGGCACCATGCAAACTGAAAAAGGGCCAGGGAAACAAAGGCGCGTACACACGGCCGTCAGGAAAAAATATGTGGCGCAAAAAAAGAAGCAGTAACAACAACGAAACACACAAATCGCTCAGCAAACACCATGTACATGAAGAGGTGCCGAAATCAATAATGCTAATGTGCAATGATTGGTTAATTTTAGGTTATTCCGATGGCTGTCCGCCGATTTTGCAAAACTATACATATACTCGTACGTCCTACATACATGTGGCGAGCATAAACTGCGACCCGAGTAAGCCCGCCACTTCTGATGGCCTTCGTCTTCTCGTTATATTGTGCTGCACAATTTTTACATTTAAATTTTGATTTATTGCCAATTGCAATGGGGCTGGCCAATTTGCATATATATTTACATACATTACATGTCCATTAAAAGGCTCTGTGTCCTGGGGCCATTTCTCTGGTGTTCCTCGCTGCTGCTGCCGATGCTGGCTTGTGCTTTTTTGCGCTACACGCGTCCAGCCCAAACTATATTCTTCGTTTTTTTTTTATTTGTTTGCACCATCATAATGCAGTTGTGTGCCGCAATGCATTGTGGCCGCATGGAAGTCGTCGCGTTCCGTTGTACGCCTCGCGCGTGTAAGCACCTTTGATGTGCCATTTTGCGAGAATGACCGACGATGTCTTGTTGCCCGGAAAATAATTATTCAATTCCAAAATCAATGGGTATAATGTTTTGGTGGTACGCGAGTCGCTTTTTCATATTTAATGAATAACAATTATGAGTTTAGCATAATTGACGGATTTTTCAATCACTTACATATTGAATGTGAACAAACAAGACATTCATTTATTTTCAACTTGACCACCCTTAAATTATGTGATGAATTGTGAAATTTATGAACATATTTGTTTTGTATTAATTCATGAGACGAAATTTATAATTTTCTTCAGGATTTCGATAATATTTTGGAAAGTAATTATCTACAATTTGAGACTGTTTGTTGGGGATTTATGTTAAAAGTATGCTACAAACCCTAGAAGGGCCTTTTGCATTTTACTACCCCCTTTATAAAGCCTCTGTCCTTTAAAGTAAATAAGTAAAAGATAATTAACAATTTTTGACGCTCCTTAACCACTTCTTCAACGGCCTCAATAATCTGTAAGTAAAGCGTCCAACGATCCTGACACAGTTTTCAGACGCTAAAAAACTTGATAGATAATCGAAGAGGTCACGTTTTATAACAATTCATTCATTTTCAAATTGACGGAAGTAATAAAATTAACCATAATTTCAATCGACACAATTGCAACGTTCAGTGAAAATAATTCAGTTCGTTATTTTCATTTGGCCTATTTGGGAAATCCATAAATTTCCTTAATGTTATTTAACAGCATAGCGCGAGTTGGTAATAAAAGTATTTATATGAATGAAGACGCATAATTACAAAAATAGGCGACGTCATTGGAACGCCTGTCTGCACTAATGCCTATAAACTGAGCACACGCAGTGTATACAAAACACACAAGGAGCAATCGTAACTATCCCATGATTTTCCCGGATTACATTGTCGAATGTCGAGGAAAACACATCGCAATGACTTTTTGTTTACTTTAATCGTTTCAACTAATAGGTAATGTGTGCATGTGTCACCGCGTTTGTTGCAGTCAGGTTATGACATGGCATTGCCATAACACGAAAACCAAACAGAAATAAATCAATTCCGAGAAGACGTTTGACGGGTAGATCGAGTCAAAACATATTTTAGTAAAAAGGGTCCAGGCCGCAGAATTCGATACTCCATAATATGAATAACGTGTGCAATGTGCTTATGCCGCAACATCTAACAACATTTTCTGTATGGTCAGAACAAACTAATGAAGAAAAATAACATTTCCGCGTTGACCAATCCGTCAGTGCTGGCTGCAGCACAATGTCCCAAACGGTGCAACATCAAATATTTAACAGGGCTACTGGAACTTTACTTCAAATTTTCACATGTTTTTCCACTTTGGGGCTGCGCGTTCCGGAAGACAATAGCCAGCCATATATAATGTTTACACAATTTAGTTTTATTCGTTAGTTATTCAACCCGCCACCGGTCTGGACTCGGTTAAAATTGTATACATGAGAAGGTGCATGTATGAATGCGCCCTGCATGCCAGCGGGTCAGGCATTGTCTCGCTGTGTAAATGTGTGAAACTCACCGGGAATTCAAGATATGCGGTAGTCTCAATATGTTTTTTGTTAAATATTCTGGTCAAAAGCCACTGAGACCCACTGGGGTGGGATTAATATTTAGTATATGTACGTGTTGAACATTATTTAAAAGTGTTCGAACAGTGGTGCGGTTGCAGTGAACTTCAGTGACCAACTTTTAACCAACAAAGAAATAAAAATACAAATAACGTTATCGTCGCGTCATGTGTAACGGCTGCAGAGGGTATTGGGTCGAAGTGCTAATTGGATTGTCGGACACGTAAGATCGGGCATTCCATTTTTGTTGCATCGTTTGACATGCAAGGACCTAATTTAACGGCTTTGTTTGTTTCCATATGGACAGCGGGAGAGTCTAATTGAATGCGGTTTATGTGATGGTGATGGTGGACTGTCCTAAATGTTTATTTTATTTATATTTGAACAACGAATTAATAGCTGATGGCATTTACATTTACTCTTAAATCAAATAAAATATTCGGTGCACCTACCCACAAAAAATAAAAACATTATCACAAAAACTCTCCAAATGCCATTTTTAATGTTCATCATAATGAAAACGTTTCTGTTCTGTTTCTCCTAACTGCTCCACATAACTACTTAAATAGTTCAACATTATGTTAATCGATTTAACTTCCTGCTCTAAATCAACTATTAGGCTGGATGAAAAGTCCCCGGTCTGACCCATAGATGGCGTTACCAGAATTTTTTCCATATGATTTTCATTTAGTACCAACCTTCAAACGATACGTGTAAAAATTTGACAGCAATCGGACAATTAGTTCGTGAGTTATAGCGATTTGAGTGAAGCTACTTTTGTTATTGTTGAAAAGATGGAAAAAAAAGAATTTCGTGTGTTAATAAAGTATTGCTTCTTGAAGGGAAAAAATACAGTTGAAGCGAAAGCATGGCTTGATGAAGAGTTTCCGGGGTCTGCACCGGGAAAATCCACCATCATTGATTGGTATGCTAAGTTTAAACGTGGTGAAATGAGCACTGAAGACGGTGAACGCAGTGGACGCCCAAAAGAGGCTGTTACCGACGAAAACATCAAAAAAATCCATAAAATAATTTTGAATGATCGTAAAATGAAGTTGAGCGAGATAGCAGACATTGTAAAGATATCAAAGGAACGTATACATCATATCATTCGCGAATATTTGGGCATGCGAAAGCTCTGTGCAAAGTGGGTGCCGCGCGAGCTCACAAGCGATCAAAAACAACAACGAGTTGATGATTCGGAGCAGTGTTTGAAGCTGTTTAAGCGCAATAAAGCCGAATTTTTCCGTCGATATGTGACAATGGATGAAACATGGCTCCATCACTATACTCCAGAGTCCAATCGGCAATCATCTGAATGGACAGCAAGCGATGAACCCAAACCGAAGCGTGGAAAAACGCAACAGTCGGCTGGAAAGGTTATGGCGTCTGTTTTTTGGGATGCGCATGGAATAATATTCATCGACTATCTCCAAAAGGGACAGACAATCAACAGCGACTATTACATTGCTCTATTGGAGCGGTTGAAAGCCGAAATCGCAAAGAAACGGCCGCATTTGAAGAAGAAAAAAGTGCTGTTCCACCAAGACAATGCACCGTGTCACAAGTCTGGAAAAACGATGGCTAAAATTTATGAATTGGGCTACGAATTGCTTCCTCATCCACCGTATTCTCCAGATCTGGCCCCCAGCGACTATTTCCTGTTTGCGGACCTTAAAAGAATGCTCGCTGGCAAGAAATTTAAGACCGATGATGAAGTGATTGCTGAAACTGAGGCCTATTTTGAGGATAAACCGAAAGAGTACTACAGAAGTGGCATCGAAAAGTTGGAAAATCGCTATAATCGCTGTATCGCCTTCGAAGGCAACTATGTTGAATAATAAAATTGAATTTTGCAAAAAAATGTTTTTTACCATGGTAGACCGGGGACTTTTCATCCGGCCTGTTACTTAATCTTAAGTCGCAGTCAATGAATAATTCATTGACACATCTTACTTCCGTCAATTTAATTAAAACAAGAGGAAAACACAAACACTCTGCACATATGAGCAGAATAAAAAAAACGAAGAAGAACTCAGACCGCGTGCTTTAAACTGAACACAACACACCCAGCAAAGTCACCGACTTAACAGAAACAATAAATTCCAATATTCTCAGCTCATAAACTCAGCGGCCATAAAACAATCTTCCACATGAGAAGCGAGATCGCGGTTGCCGCTTAATTTAAGCGATCGTGCGTCTGCTTGTAAATAATGTTCGTTACGTCTCACCCCGATCATCCTCCCAAAAAGGGGACACACTGGCTAAAGACTACACTTCTGCATTCAATTGGGATGAACAAAGTGGCTCAAAGTCAAACACAGCGGTGATAGCAATTCAAGAATTAGGTGACAACGCAATTAAAAGTAATGGCACTGTGCTGCCACACAGATCATCGAGATGGGCGCAAGCCACGCTATAATATGTGACGTGCGGCACTCTGACAAATTTAAGGATGCGTCAAGAAAATAAATGTCAAATAAGAATTAGCAGCCTGTCGACACACCAACTAATTGGATTAAATGCATTTGATGCGTAGGAGGGTGGAAGAAGGTGATTTGCGCCAATCGGGGAGGTGCACGCATACACGAAGTAAAACATGCATCATGATGGGATGGCGCGGATTCTAAATGGGATAACATGCAAATTTAATGACTTCTATATAGGCAAAGTGTTGTGCGTTGAGGCTTTAAAATGTCTTGTGAATAATGGCCCAATGTGCATTGCAGTGGTGCGGCGCGGCGTCACAATAAATTCACATTGCAAACACATCTGAATGCAACGCTATATGTGAACGGGGCACAGTATACGACGACTCTATTGATTTTAATCGCGAAAATGCGCCAATGCAATAATCGCGAGTGTTAATTGATTTTATGGTGGTGTGGCTGTTGCCAATGTCTAATTCATTTTATGTTGAATATGTTTTATAGTTTATTGGGTATCGACAAGTAAATGACAATTATTGTGGCGAGTGAATGCACAGTCGCTGCGTGGATGTCGTTTAATCGTTACAATCCCTGGCGAAATATTCAGCACTGCACATAAATAAACAAATAATTTTCACAAGAACTGCAGTGTTGCAATTAGAGCGATGTGAGCAGCTTGTAATGAAACTTGCATTGCGATGGTAATATTGTTATCGGTGAATTAATTATTTGTAAGCCATTTGGACACGCACTATAGGGAGGGGGGTGGGGGGGCTTTTTGCATAAATACTTGCATTGAAATTCATCCATTTGCTAATTCTGCTCGGTGGTTAATTAGTTACTACGGACTTCTGTGACGGTGCGGCAAATGAATTTTTAAGACTGCAGCAGTACGTTAAATGGACATAGAACGTTACGAGAAGGAATTATTTTACGATTTCATTATCAACCGCGAATGTCTTACGGACGAGTTGGTCTAAAGCGTTTACAACTGCGTGGCTGGATGTGTGTTCGCGTATATCTTCCTCATTGATGGGTGCGGGATATGCGCTAAAAACATGCCAACTATTCATTCAGGAATTTCAATCAATGGATTGGTTATAAAAGCCGATTTTAAATACAATGAATGAAGAGCTGCGTTGTAATCTCAAGCGTACTTCCTTCCAATTTGTGTGCAATTTTCTTGGGAAATTGCATAAAGACGCGTTGATGAAAATGCATACGCATGATAAAATTTATTGTGACATGTAAATGTGCACGTTAATTTTAATTGTCGTTTTTATGTGAGGGGTTTCTATCAATGAGGTAAATGTTTCTAAAATAAGGATTGCTAGTTATTGTCAAAGTTAAGTGTAAAGTGTCTTTTTTTCATTATCGCACTTAGTTCACCTCTTTGTTTAATGAAACATCCTGAAATATGGTACTTGTGAATATTAATTCAGCAAAAAGAAAAGGTGGGAAGAATGTACATTTCAGAATAATAAGATTTAGTAAAGCTTCATTTCAATTATTTCAGAATACGAATAATTTTGTTTTCATCCTTCATTGTTTCTTTAAAATAAACCATTATAACTGCCAATAAAAAGTCTATAAATTCAAAATTCCTCACAAATCTATCCAAGTTACAGAAAAATCTACCCAGAAAAATTTCCCATCATCCCCGCATGTCCACCTGCTGGATGCAGTCGCTCAATGCAGTCGCTTCACCCCAATCAACATGCCATTCCAATATAATTTATGCAAACGTAACATCATAGCTCTCAATACACAACTACACCAGCTATAAGCAAGCACCAAACAAAAGTTGACTGAATGTCGCCGCAATATAACGTATGCTCACTCGCATGTTAACTCAATAATTTTATGTAAAATCATGCGGCATGCAGTACAATATTATGCTCGCATAGAAGTAACATAAGATACTAGCATACCATCGAGAGATCGCAAGAAAACGAACCGCGCTACTGAGCTGCCCAGGATTACTTCAGCATATTTTAATTTATCCAGCGAAGCTCATAAAATTTCACTTGTCTTGTTCGCATGCACTTCGCGCTGCCTATTCCGCCACATATGAATGAAAATCCTAATGTAATGTTCCATTTGGTGATGTGCGACGAATTGTGACGCATGAATATTCATAGGAATATTTTGAAATCCAAGAAAATTGTCTTTTCTTGCATAGTTATACTGGTTGCTTCCCTTCACAATTGCGCTGTTGTGTCCGTTGGCATTCCGTTCGTGCATATATATTGGCTATCATTATTACGTACCCACCTATATGGTTTTAAGCTTGCAGTAACACATCGCTGTGAAGAAATGGTTCGTACAGTCGGTCGTACATTTGCATGGAAATAGCCTAGGCTGCAATGGCAAACGGTTTAAAGATGTTTATCAGGCCGGTGGATGGGTTGGATGGACGATGGTCTCCTCGTTTGTGTATATCAGCTTTTGTTTTGCGTCACTTTTGTGTTTATTTGTGTGTCCCACTAAGTGTACTGCGCCATGCCGCGTGTATGTTTATTGTCTCCGCAATTTCCGCTTTTTGTACGCCTTGGCCATTATACACCAAAGACAATTTATAATGAAAAATTGTGGCACATGAATAAATTTAACACTATTATGAATTTCGAGCATATATTTAATCTTCTTCTCATCCGCAGTTTTACTTATAAGTATCAGAAGTACGTTGACTTAACATTTGAGTTTTTGAGCAAAGACCCCAATGTTACTTCGGTTGTGTGAGAACTGTACAAAACTTATTAACATTAAGATAGAAAAGGTCGCCATTAAAATGATTGTCATTGTCTTGAGGCTTGACGCTGGGAGACAAAACCCATTCCAGCTAATCCATTTGCATAATTTCTCCCAACCGTTTGCAGTGAGGTCGACAATCTTGCTTTGCACCTTTAATTCATGCAAAACCTATTTTACCAAAAAATGGAAGTTAAAACAAAGTGAAGCAAATTTCAATCAAATTAAATTTGTCTGCCGTTACTACGTTAATAATGACCGCACATGAGTTTATGGCTTGCTATCATGAAATCAGCAAATAAATTATAGAATCTATATTTATCCATTTTACCGTCCTCCACAAAGTCTACAAATATGCTGCACATTTATAAGTTGTTTTTAAATCATATGGTGATGGTTTCGTGTATTTTCCAGGGCGACTCACCCAGAATGTACATTGTAAAAGTCTGTGCAACGGATGAGCCTATAATAAAAAAAATATTGGAAATGTAAAATCAATGCGACCACTAATAGATTTTTAATGGACAGGGCGTGTTCGTCTACATATTATCCAAGTATGTGTCGAACTGACAACTAATAAGGGGTGTTAATTGACAGGGGATATTTTTTTGTCCATTATAAATATTAATAAAAAGTACGATCCCATGTGCGGAGCTTCTTTTACCAGGGAGACAGATAAGAATGCATATGAGACTTTGAATGACTTCGTGTTATAAGATTGGATCATGCACGTTTACCTACACGACATTACATCAAACGTTTAGTGCCGCTCCTTTATTGCTATAACATGGGTTAATGACTTGATTGGAAACAAATTTGTGTGGAAAAAAGTTACAATATTTTTTGGTTTATCCTTTACCTTGATTTATTTCAATTTTAATAAACTAAATACTATAATATTTTTACGAAAATTTAAATTTTTTCCACATATAATTTAAACAATATTAATCAAAAAATAATATTGTCCTTGAAAATAATTTCGTTATTAAACAAATTAACATTTTTATTCACAGCAATCACAAAATACAAAAGTCTTGACCCTCCTCTTCCCATCTTACAAAAAAATTGGACATGGGAAAATCAACTTTTAATTAAATTATAAACCGCATTGCAACAAAAGTTATATGAAATAAAATAAAAATGACAGCGCTGAATACAATTGCATCATTGTTCGATATGAAACATTGCTGCTGTGAGGGTCATGAACTTGCCAGACCCGATCTATATCTATAAGCGTCTTGAGACGTTATGATTCTGTGTAAGTTGTCATGTTGAAATTTGATCTTTATCGCCGCCTAATAACATCATGATGCGTCTCAACAATAAAAAAAATCTCATCAACGTCATGTGCAGCAAAATGCAGCAGTAAATTCTCTGAATATGGGTGCGAGACGAAATTTTGATACAAATCGAATTGCTCATATGGAATTTTTGGTGCAAATTCGAAAAAAGCTACATGGCAGGGAGATCAAAATAAGATTGAAAAGCTTTGAAATATTTAACAATTTTTATCGTCTTCTTTGTTGATTCATTTTTTTTTGTTTTCGAAAAACAGACTGTGTTTATAAGAAATTGTGTGTGACGCCTTGAAATTTTTGATTTTGACCTTGAAATGATCATTAAAGTTTTTATTAGCGTTTGTATTTTTGTAAATTATCTTCATGTAAAAATATTCTTTCGCCTTAAATTTAAGACTGGCCTTAAAATATTTTGCAAAATTTTCAAACATTTTTTTTGACAAAAATTTTGATCACAAGAATTTTAATACTACATATTAAATATGGTGAATTGCATAACATTTATAAAATTGGTTTGCAAACATTTTCCTCCCTTTACAAATGCAAAGTATGACGAGAAACGTGGTTTCAATTTTTTCCAGTCCCATTCCATTAGTATTCTTTTGTTTCGACGTGCCGACAACAAAATTTCGTGAATTCCGGGCAATTGCGCATAAGAATTTAATTACATTTAAAATCGAAAATGTGCAAATTGTTCCTGTTTGCATTTTTGGCGTTTCCCTTTTTGTTGTGCAAATACACTCGCTGCTGTAGAATTTTTAATTGTCGCTGTCGCGTTGCGTTGTGGAAAATATGAAAATCTTTTTGTAATCCTTTTTGAAAATATGGTTGGAATGGAAACTTTCGGATACTTGTCGACAAAAATTTGGCGTAGTTGGGGAGTTACACACAACAAGCATTTATATGTATAAATAAAAAATGAAAATGAAAATAAAAAACAATTATTACCTACGAGCAAAAAAAAGTGCACTCAAATGCATCGAATGTGCGAAAATTGATATTTTATTGAATTTATCGGACACCCTTATATTTGTTGCATGCATGAATTATAATCGCCACAACAATATGAAATATAAAGTATATTTGTCTGGCAATAAATAATCGCAATCCACCAATAAATAGAGTATGGTGATGCAGCGGCTTTTGTTTTATAACACTTTCTGCATATGCCATTTTATTATTTATTACACCCAGTCCATATGTGTGTGGAGAGGCGCTGACTGCAGGGGGATTAATATAATATGGACACATCAGGCGCAATTGGCGCTGGTTGCAACTTGCAGTGCGAAATGATCCGTGTGTGTTGCTTTGCCAGCGCAAGTGTTGTGTAAATTTAAGTTGTTTTGAAATGAAATCGAAAAGACTTATCAATTCGCAGCGGGTGAAGTGTGCGGACTGCAGTTAATGTTGGATGCAAAAGTAAAACCACAGTGTTTGCTGTTCGCACTAACATTTGCATGCAAATGTGCGACATTGCGTTGCATAGATGCAGTTTTGTGCGCTTTATCGAGATTATCTAAATAGCTTTATAGCTTTATGACATATTTTCTTGTCCGACAATTTATTTATGTGTTTATACGAATCCCTTTGATGCGGCGAAATGATCACTGCAGTGGTGGTTGCTGTGTGTCAATATTGATGATATTGGATGTGAAAATGTTGGGTGCCGACAAAATGCGGGCGCTGTTTTTGAGTGGTAATCTGGAAATGATGGTGGCTATTCATCATATTTTATTGCTTTCTGCGAGTTTATACAACGAACTATCAATGTGATGTGGACTTGCTTTGCTTGATTTTAGTCGTTTTAAAGAGTTTTTTTTTAATAGTACAGTACATAACATAGTTAGTTTAATAATTGTTTTTTTTTTTTTTCAAACAAGTTAGCTACATGTTTTTTGATTAGTAAGCTTCAACCTCTGACCAGGAATTCTTCCTTGATAATAAAAAGTTTAAGATACAAAAAGACGACAATTCACAAGACTAAAGCCCTTTCCCGATGTGACTTAAACATTAAATGGACGGACGAATCATTACCGCGAGTGCACAATAAAATTGCGATAAAAAGAAGCAAAAGTGTCTTTATAGAACTGAATAAAAATAGTTATGCACTTTGACAAACAATGACAGAATTTAATAAAGTCCAAATAAATATGTTAACAACAAAAAAGGTGCTTCTGGTTTGCTTTACAGCAACACAAACAATGATTCTTTATGAATAATTCATACTGAGAATTATGTAAAAGAATATTTAATCTGCGAACTGTAAGAAAAATTGCAAATTTCACATGAGCAAAGTGTCCCAAAGCATGACAAAAGACGGTTGCATTTAAAGTGGTGAATTTTTAATTTTTTTCCCCCTTAAGCAATTCTTCTCATATTCCATTTGAATCTACGAGTTAAAAAAAAACATTCATGTATGTGGAATAGTACGACAACAACGCAAGCATAATTTCATACAGAAAAATACTGAATTCACTGAAATAATGCTGCAATAAAATGCTAATGTGATTCACCGAGTGTAACCAAGATGTACCATATTTATTCGCGACGTCTCATTTTTTTTCCCTTCCCAATTAGTCGAGTGCGGCAGCCTATAACCGACACTGCCACATAATGTGCCGCAGTCCGCAATCTAACATACGCGGAGTGTCCTCTTTCTCCATAATGAACGGGTTCCACTATAATATGGTACTGCCGCAGAGAAATGCCTCCATAATTCACCGTGTTACAGTAAATATGAAATTATAGAAAATATTAGATTTCGATTCAAATGCGGGTGGTAATTTATTTATGTTATACAATTAAAAGAGTTGGCTGCGATGTAATGCGACGTCGTCGAGCCGCGTCCAGCTTGAACATAATATACTCAAATTGTAGGATTATAACAATTCCTATATTCCACTGCTTTTTATTGCGCGATGAAAGAAAGTGCGGCTTCGACCGCATTTTAATTGTTCAATTTACACACGTTTTGTGTGATGGATGAAAGTCACCGACCTCTTAATGATTTTTCGCGTATGTACAATTTTCACACGCACATGTTACACGCGTTGATTTTGTTGTACCCTCGTTGGCACGCGGCATTCGCAAATGATTGTACAATCCGTTAAGCCAAGACACCAAAACGGGTGATTGTGCGATCAGTGAGGAGCGAACTCGCGCAGTCAAATTATATAAATGGAATTTTCAGGCAGTGATATACCTAATGATATTTTTATTGCAAATTGATAATTTTAAATCATGCGTTAAAATACCTTAAAGACGATTTCGGTGTATGTTTTCAAAGAGACGTCTTGAAACAAATTTCACATTTAGAATTTCCATTTCAACATTCAAAATGTGATTAAAAAGCTATTAATAGTAACCACAATCATTCTAGTTTAGTTGGATTATAAACAAACACTTTTTGTCGGGATTTAATAAAAGATCTCTCGATTGCAAAAACGACATGAGTCAAAATATAATATAAGAAGTGAAAATTATGTGAATATGTAATTAATTAAATCCCACAGCTTAAAGCACTTTTTGTCGCTTGTAGTATTTTTTAAGTCGTTGTGTAATATTTAAAGTCAGGATTATTTTCATCCATACGCGTAGCCCGCATGTAAACGAATTGCCATAACCCAACATTATTATTCAATTAGGCATTCTTGACATCATTTTAATAGTCGAAAAATCATAAAAACGGAAAACCTTTTGTAGTCCAAAATAGAAAGAAAGAAACTCGCTTCCATAAAAAATGTCACATTAAAGTCCACATGAAACGCACTTTGCCGCGCCGTGGATGAAATTACGCGTGCGATAAGATAATTCTGTAAGATAAATAGTTCTTTGAAAGTGTCGTAAAAAAACGCCACAGCTACTGTTTGAATTCTGAATTTCATCTGCTTCAGTGCACGTCCACATTGTATGACACTTTTTTAATGTTTTTAGTGAATCGTATCAGATCCATGTGGTTCTTAAACCTAATCTAGCATTTTATTTGATGAAAAAAACGACTAGAATTTTAAACTGTTGACATTTAAGTTTTTTGGTAAAATTATCATTGACTAATTTTATTTATTAAAATTAGTTTTGGGATTTTCATAAATTTAATATTAGTTATTTTAATTTTAAAAAATCGTCATAGTTATGCTGTGTCAAACATATGCTTTCAGAAAAACATAAACGAGATTTATGCCATGTTAAAAAGATTAAAAGGAAAAGGTTATTATGTATTTTTCTTGCCAAATAATAAAAAGGAGTCACGACAAATTGTAAATTTAAATGTAAATGTAGATGGTAAATACATATGGTGAAGTTAAATCTGAACACACCACCCACGAAGGCAATTATGCTACAGCATAATGAAAAGGAGATTAGAAATACAACTCATTAATTTTTATGAAAACTCCTGCCATCAAGTACTCACAGAACTTCTAACTAGTTCCATGTTACTTTTATACAATCAGCAATAACTAAACGAGCCAAATGGCATTGCCCATCGCCAGTTATAATTATTGCAATAACAATTTATAATTACTTTCCACAATCTTTCCATGTTCTACCTACGAATAAACACTGCAAAAAAAAAGCCCAAGACCACAGAATCGCTAATCAACAATAACAATTAAAATTAAATGAATTATACAAAAGTGCACTGTGTGCACTTAAATGTCCATAAATGCCGCTGCATCTCAACTGCATCTTCACATTTTTGCTCCGAAGCATAATATAAATGCAACACAACGCGTTGAGCTTTTGCCCGCGCACATAAAAGGCCAGCCGTTCTGGTGCCATGGACTTGGACACGAAAAAAATAATTATTAAACGAAGTGATCTATTTAAGCAATCAATAGATTCGCAATGCATATAACATAAAATGTGCACTGCAAAATTATTGGTATACGGGGGATTATGGGCAGAGAGAGAGAAATCGCACAACCACACAACATGCCATGTTTGATGTTGTATACATGAAACGCGCGCTTTTATGTGGAAAAATATAGTCACGAAAGTGTGTAGACTGGGCAAATTTTTGCTTTGGCGTATTATAGTTGGTTTCCTCATCTGTTGTACAAATAGACTGAAGCACACATTATAATAGATATCGAGAAACCTGAACAATGAAACAAGTGGCATAAATGTTTCTGCAGCTCAGCTTGTATAATACTCACTTGTGTGTTCAATGTACATGTGCACAACTAGTCAAAAGATTCACAAACGGTTTCATATTATAACACAGCAGCAGCGATAAATATTTCAGTTGTTGTGTCCAATTTCCCCATTTGTGTGCTATTATAACCAACTTCAATGGGAAATCGATTTATTGAACACGCAACATTGCATTTAGGCAGCCACCATCAAGACGGGCAGCAGCAGCCAGCCAGCCAGCCAGCCAGCCAGCCAGCCAGCCAGCCAGCCACCTAGGAACTATAGCAACGACTCAAAACAAAAATGTAACAACAACAAAAACAGTGAAAAATGAGAAAAAAATTAAAACACCAACAACCAAACGACTGTTTCTATTTATTTTTATTAGCCAAAGCATCGCGATATGATGAAATGCATTTTGTTAATAATTTTTCTGAGAAAAACATACAAATCTTGTTTTCGGTGTAACACATTGCCAAACACTGCCATCCCAGCATCAGTTTCCTTTAATTAATTATTTAGCACGAACACTTTAAACATGATTTGCCCATTCACATCTTCGATATACCACGAGAGAGGAACGCTGCAGGAACACAGGTAAATAAAAAATTCACTCAACCGTTTAGCACGTCCTCCCATATACTGCAGCGTCCAAGCAATCACCATATTATAATATTGCCACAAGGAGTGCCTACATATGTCTTTAACAAGTTATATAGGATCACTCCTTAACACTCTGAATTATTAACCGTAAACTAATTTGTTTTTCCTGGGAAAATAGCGTGGGTGTACTCTTCTTTAATGGGTTGCAATTCTTGTGTTGTTAATTTTACTCCCCCAAAGCACCAATTGCCATCTTTACTGTCGCCTTAATGCGTCGTTGAAGACGTGTCTTGGATTAGGCATGTATACGCAACGGTTAAGACGCTATATTCCAATCAGTGGCTCGCACACTCACTGCAGTGCACAAACAATTATGATCTAATTAATAGCACACGAAAACCCTAAGCACCTTAAGAGGCTCGATAATTCTACGGGGTATAAGACAATGGACTGCATTCAGCAGTGATGCGTTAAAATCTTTATGGATGAGAAGCGCAAGCGCATCAGAATGAAATAAGCATATCAATGGACTTAAAGTAAGTAAATATAAGCAACTGCAAAAAATATTTGATTTGTTTGCTTACATTGCAGAAAATTAACAAAGCAAACAATAATATGTGCGCGATTTCAGTGTCGGATCAGACGGTGATAATTAATGGCAAATGGTTCAATGTGTAGCAAAGTTTTAAGTCTGCTAACTGATTTCAATAATATTGCAAGTTATGTTTCAATAAAATGTATTTATTTCTTTGTTTTAAGTACTTTAGATATTGTGCTCATCGTGTAATTGTTTAGTCATTTTTTGTGCATTATTGCAAGGTGCGATAAAAAGTGAAAATTTTATTATTGACGATAAAGCTAAGTGTTGTGTTGATTGTTTTTGTAATTATGCATGAAGATTTCTTGGAGATGTGGCTATTTGTTTGTGCAATTTGTTTAAGTCTTGTTATAACAATTAATGGCAATGGAAAATGGAATTGTTCTCCTTTTTCGTTCATGTTGTTCATTCTGCTCCAGGGCTAGAAATTGACTTTTAAATAAGAAATTCATGTTTCAAAAATTGTACTTTCGTTTTCTTAATTTTTAAATCAACAATTTGAATGAATTCAATAATTAATTATTTAATAAACTTATCTAAATTTAAATTTAATAAATTAAAGAAATATGATGCAAGCAATCATTTTAAATCAGATGAATTTACTAAAATACTATTTTTAATTCTCCGAAATAAGTCGCTGTGACAAAGTAAATTCATCACCGAGTACTGTTTTTTTGGTACGGTTTTCGAGAAATTTACTGGAAGCAAAAAAAAAAGAGTTCCCAAACATAAAAAATTAGGACACATCTTAAAAGTCGATGATAATAAAACAGCAATGTTCTGGCCTTTTAAAATTTTTGTTTAATTTAAATAACAGAAACTGCATAAAATATTAATTCTTTTAGACATCAATTATTCAATTGGTCACAATATGACCGAGTTATGGTTAATTCATCAGGTTCATTTAAAATTGTCACTGAAACATCTTCTCTTTGTTTCACAAAATATAATTAAATATTCCAAAGAAAACAATTAAAATGTTACTGCAGTCGCCAAAGACACAACATAACTTAAAAGTAAATAATTTTATTGTCTCAGAGCGCACCTGGCCATGACTTAACCTTGCATTAATTTTCCGCTTGCACGAAGGCCTTACACTGTGGACATGAATAAAATATTTTCAAACAGTCATAATAATTTTTAATAATTAAATCAGTATACCAAAACCGTTGTAACATTACACATCCGTCATCCATATGCGCATATACCGCGGCGTAAATGACTTCCATCGGATTTTCCTTTAATTAAAACGTAAAACAAATATCAATGAAATAGTTGAGTCCACATTTTACAAAGTAGATTTAGGAAACCAACAAGGCAATACATATTTTGTTTTAATTGATTTATTTCCATAAATAATTGACCATTAAAGTTTGAAGAAATTATCGAGCTGTCATTCGTATAACGATGAAACTTAAGTAAATTCTGCAGCAACTTAAAAGGGTTTTCTTTAATGATTTTCATTACTAAGGTACTTAAAAAATTGTGCTTAATATATTGAGTGCATTATACACAAAGTTGACTTAAGTATAATTCAAAAATTACCAATTAACTGCAGAACTAGAAGCACAGTTGAGATAATTTCCTCCAAACCGGATAAATTGATTATGGTTCCAATAAATAAGTTGTCGTAGTATGATTGGATTTTCTGACGCATGGGCATACATTTTCCCATGATTTCCGTGAGTCCTATTATGAATAAGCGAGATTGTGCTCTCTCTCGCGAGGATGATTGTCATCGGAAGTAGGCAATTATATTGATGGTCGCGTCTTCGATCCGTGTGACCGTCAGTCAGCATCGAGATCGATTTGCTTGGTCTGGTCCATAAACCAATTTCATATACGCACTCACATCAAGTAAACGCAAAAAGCACAACTCATCTCTACAACTTAATATAATATATTGGCTAACTTAAAATAATAAAGATGCTTTAGGGAACCAGCAAAACAAAAAAATCATTATCGCCATCATCTCTCGTCAGCACTCCTCACCGCATCTCTCTATATGAAAACCGTGCACAGGTACAACGTGTGAGTGATGTGAACCAACGTTTTTATTGTTTATAAGATGATGTGTGGTGATTAGTAGGTAATATTCGACTTTAAATTGATTGCATTAGAATTAGATGGGCAATATGTTCTATTCCATCGACCTGTTGTTTGGCTCTATCGATGCGGCGTCCATTATCATTCACATTGTGAGTTACACGTTGACGAGTCATATGCCGTTTGATGTTATTCAGTCTTAAGATGCGCGATATAATTTATTGAAGTCCATTTAACACGCCACAAAAAGATGCTGATTGTTTATAATTTGACCGATCATTAACAATATTGTCCGCATATGTATGAGACGAGTATAAGTGTCTTTCGTGTATTGCTTTCTTTCAAATACACATTATGACCATATGGGTCTTCTTCTAGCCACCAAGAATGTATGTGTGCATCATTAAGCCATGCCATGGGAATCGTGTAGCAAAATCTTTTGGTGGGAAAATCACAATATTAGCCATTTAAGACTTTTAGCTAGAACGAAAGCTTTTTTATGTAACAACTATTATATAGAATATGAGTTATTACAGATGTGTAGGGTCAAATGTGGACGACTTCAATCTAATTGCGTCAGGACACAGCGCCGCTGCACTGAATACACGTGCCTGTCTTGCACTGTAATTGTGCCTCATTAATTATATGTAATTTAAGACACTCGCAATCTGATCTGTGTCCAGAATGAGTGGTGGTGAAAAAAAAAAACACCTGCATGATGGATGCTGCTGAATGTGGCTGCATTTGTAATGCGACTGCCAATTATTATTGTCACACGCGTCATTTCAATTAAATTTGAATTAAAAATAGATTAAAGGTGTTTTTATGCGATGCCAGCGGGGTGCTGTAATGTTGCTGATCTCACTTAAGATTCTTTGCAAATGATAATGATTGCATAATCAATCAGCGGACATATCTAGAAGATGTCATGCATGTGTCTTCGGTTGTGGATAATGCATTTTGCCACTTTGTCAAAGAATATTGATGGCTTGCAAGATGGATGTAATTATGCAGACAAAGTTGTTGCAGATGAGAATGTCGGTATACTCATAATTATGATTTTTTTTTTTTTATGCAATTAAAATATGGAGATATTATAATGGGTAGAGATTGTGTTCAAGATTGAAAAAATTCTGAAAGGATGCAGAATATACTTTCAAAACTTTTATGATTAATATTTGTACCAAATTTAAGTGACAGTAAAAAATAATAATTTTTTAGTTGTTTGAATTTTGTTGACAACTTTCCTCCACATTATTATTGTAGCTTCCAAAATCGAAAAAATTTTGCAGAACAAATCAAGGTAAAAATCTGAAAATTCACGGTCATATGCCTCCGAAACTATTCTTTTATTTAACCCTTTGCTCCCAAATTATTACAATTATTATGCTCGAAAATCTAAATTATTTATGGTTTCTAATAAATTAACACTCCGCTCTTCTTGCGATGCAGTTTGTTTTGTAAGGCAAAATATATTTTTTAAAGTTTATTTTTTTGTGTATCAAAATGATGCTAACAACAACAACAAAGATTGCGCATGTAATTTTAATTTATAATAAAAATAATTATTCGTAGATACTTGGGAAGGGAACTCAACGCTCCAACTTATTACACATGCACAATTCAGTTGACTAATTCATCAGGTAATTGCAATGCCGTTGCATATTATGATCACAGAACATGGCATTTTTCTACAGCCTCTCACGCACGTATGTTGTATGCCCATATACAAACAATTTTCAAAGCAATTAATTACAATAATATAACCTCAAACAGCTATTAAGCATATTTATAGTAGTTTTATTGCTCTATCAACGCAAACACACCTCGCACACAAATGCATTATGCAAAACAAATGCAACGCATTACACCGCGAGAATGTGGTCACCACCCCCTATGCATCTGCAATCTGCATGTCCCAAGATGCGGCGGAATCGCGCGCATGTAATTTGTTCTGTCATACATTGTGTTTAATTAGTACATTCGCTGCCGCATGTGATGATGTTGGTGCAACCACATTCATAATGCATGCATCGACTAATAGGAGACACAATTTGCATTCGAAATTGCATTGTTTTTGCATCTTGCTCGGAGTGTGTAAGTATGGTGCACTCGTATGTGCATGGCTGCAGCGTCTAACTGCATTGTCAACAGACACGCAATATTTGAATATATTTTCGGAATTGCCTTGTTTCATCCATGACGCTTTTAATTGGCTATAAACATTATTTTCACATTTTTTTCATATTTTCGATTAAAAGGTGTTTTTTTTTTCTATCACACCATCACATTTGTGCGTCTCCTCAAGACCGTTCAAAGTCGGTGTGTCGTTATTTTTTTTTTGTATGTGTTGTGTGTGTTTTGGTTCACCCGCGCATTCTGTGTGCTCTCATTCAACGCATAGCTTCCACACATATTTTCCTTTAAATTGTTTAGGACGGCATTGTATGTTAATTCTGTCATTGGTTTGACGATTAAATTGGTACTGCAGGTGTGTGTGTGTGTGTGTGGTAGCTTTTGTTATTGTGCTTTTTTTCTGGTTGGCTTTTATGGCCTTTTTAATTTGCGTGAAGCTCAGAAGTCTTACTTTAAGATCTACAATGGCGCGGTCTCATGCTTTTTGTACAAGCAAGGGAGGGAATTTAATATGCGTGCGTTTGTCACAGCAATGCGGGAGGCGCATATTTTTTAATAGCTGGAGCTGCGTTGGTGATCTTGCTTTGTAACCCGGCACGAGTGCGTGCGGAATGAGATATGAGGTGGATGATGTGTAACGGCAACTTAATTGCTGCTGGCGCATAGAAGTTTGACAATATATTGCGTAAGTTAATTCAGTGGGTTGCGTGCGGTGGACTTTAATTTGTGGAGGTCAAGACGAGTGGCGCTATATGCTGTTTCTGTGCGAGTTTATATTGTGACCGTGATTTGTATTTTAATTTCGTAAACAGTTTTGTGAGTTTTGCTTAATTTATTTATGAAATTCTGCAATTTTTTGTTATATTTTTTAGCATTATGTAATTTAGAAGCGTCTTAATAACAATGATGAGAAATTAAATTTAAATGGTGACAGCGTCTGAAGGGCGTGTGATTAGTTGAATACAATTTAGATGGAATAAATGTGATGTAATTGCACAATTTGTAATGAAAGAAAATAAGACGACTTAACTTAATATAATTATAATTAAATTTAAATTAGTATAATAAGACAATTTAAAAAAAATAATATTCTTATTACAACGAATTCTAATGAGATATGAAACCTAATTAAAACAACAAATACTTATGCATCTTAAATAAATTGAAATTTATCTTCAAAATCTCTCTTTACATTTGTCACAACTATGCTCAGCTAAACACATCGCTACATAAATAACAATTAGCAATGCCGGACTCGAAGCCCAACTAACTGAACAACAAAAAAAAAAGTGATAATTTTGATAAATCGCCGCTCCTAATTAACTGACATTTGAGTTTTTCCCGTAACTAGTGCCATGATTTGTGGTTTCATTCGCGTCACATGTACAGGTCCAGCAATAACTGTCCCCATCGCAATATAAAGTGAAAGAAAGCACACACATCGTCCCCTCATGTGGCACTAAGTCACTTTGGTAAAGCGCAAAAAAAAAAAAAACTAGAAACAAAATTATTGTGATCAAGAAAAATGATTTTCACATGAAATTTGAGTCAAGACAACCATGGGAAGGGAATACCAAATTGATAGAATTGTGCTAAGGCAATGACGACCGTATTATTTTAATTCAGTGTCTTTTAGCGAGGTAACGAAAAAAAAATTACAAACTTTTTTAATTGTCTTATTTCCATAAGTGAATGTAGCCATTCTTAATATAATGGTCACTTGTTCCATTGTGCGACCAAATGTGACACATAAATATTTATAAGCCACGCTGGAGTGGACGATAAGCCGACCAAAAGAGATCTTTTATCTGCGTCGCCTTTATACAGTTGAGACGGACGTCTTGCGCTAGCCCTATTTATATATTACGTGTAACAGTCACCGTTGTCATACATTATTTAAAAGCCATCCGGAAGAAGGTTACCAAAATATTGTGGAATGCACAAAGACAAAGTTTTGCTCGGATTTTATTTATTTTTTTGTCATTTGAATGGTCATCCCGTGAAGCATCGCAATGCTTCTTACACTTACTTACATTGTGGACATTTGCATGGATTTTGTGAGGTAATTAAAGTTGGTTGATTACCACTTCATTTTACTGAAGCTTTTCAAGTAATTACGCAACGGCATGAAATTTTCAGTGACAATTATTGTGTGTAAAAAAAAAAAGAAGTTAATTAGAATTAATTATTTGATGAGGCTACACACAATTGAAAGGGGACAGGGAAGCAATTCATTACTATTGTAATGTGACAATTTGCAATCGACATTTCTTCTTTTTACATTTAATTACTGCGTGGTGTTTTCTCGCGTCTCAGGTTGGTCGCTTGGCATAATTGTGTTTATGCGCGGCGCACAATGTGAACTGCAATTAATATGTGAGATCGACGCTGGTGTCTGCCTGCCGCACATATTTTTTTCCTAATCTAATTTACTACCAATTGGAACGCAATGCAACGCATCAGCGGCGGCATAATCACAGGCAGTGTTAGTGGCGTGCCGGCTTCCACAATCCCCAGCCCGCAATTGATGTGTTGTCTCGCGGAGTGTGTGAAAATGCGTACAGCACTGCAAACACATTATTGTAGGTGAGTTTCACATATATTTATAGTGATTTTACACGTCTATACATTTAGATTCTAATGTTGGACGTCATTTTGGAGTGCCGCCGCACGTTCGATGTGTCGGTTACGTTTTACATCATGTTTTACCTGAGCGATGCACACGGGAGCTTTTAATTAAGTTGTAATTATGCACATTGGTGATGTGAGGAAACCCAATGACGGTGATCACAATTGATAATTTTCTCTCCATCCGCGCGCACATAGCCTTTATGAATTATTTATAGGGATTATACGGCTTCTGTTATACGCTTTTGTTTGTGATATTTTTATTTTTATTGTGTCTTGTTTGAAATAATGTTAATCTTTTCGCAGGTACTTATAATTGTCTTACGGGGGAATGGGTGATATTGAAAAGCATTATATTGGTGTTGACGTGATGTTATTAATTCACTGTCAAGAAAGTTGTATGCTTAGTTGCAGCGCTGCATAATATTTAATATTTAAAGTGTCCTTGACATAAGTTTACATGCTTTATACGCTTTTGTTTACTTTAAAAGCTTATGCTGTATTTATATTTAAACAATATTAATTAAATTAGGTAAATTACTGCAGGAAAATCCCCGATTTCAATTTTGTTTTCCAATTTTGCAAAATCGGCACTTGATAGATTAATCATTCCATCACTGGTTGAATCCACCCAACCTCGCAGATCACCGGAACCCACCTGTTGCGGCCATTCAACCTCGCATCAACCAACCATTACAGCTTGCAGATCAAAAATGTTTAAGTATGTTATGTTGCCTTTTTTTCTGCAATTTCATTTAAAATCACAATTATCTTCAAACATCTTTAAACATATTTATTGGTTCTTCAGATTATCATCACATTTAAATAGGCACTAAATTGCCTCAATCATACGAACAATCATGCAGTTATTAATCATTTGACATAATTAGCACAACAGTAACATCTGTGCGTTGTACCTATGGAACATGCGGAGCCAACACAGCCACTTATTCATTTAGTACACTACTTAGTTAGAAATGTTTTTGGCTCCACAAAAAATATTTAAACAAACAAAAATCATATATAAAGCTTAATTAAGTAAAAGCTCACGTTTAACTGTTTCTTCTCTTTTTCTATATTGTGGCTTTGTTTGCCGCATATCCATCGTGTTGACCGATGCCATTGTACCGCGTGCGCGATGGCTTCTTATAGCGGACAGCCAACTTTAACGTCTGCACACACAGTCAATTTGATAGATGAATGGTGTGGCCATGAATTAATATGGGATACCATCAATGTCAAAAACTGTATTAAGACATGCATCATCCGCAAGCGCCGTTACTATAAAGATAGCTTTGTGAAACAAGTAAAGAATGTGAGACCTATTTACGACATGGTTCATAAAATTTGAAAACAAAAAATTCTCTACATGCAGAATGCGGATATTGTAAGGTTGTTGATTTAGTGTTCATCATCAAGTAAATTGCCTTAACTTGATGATTGTGGCGTTTATATTATATTGAAAAGGATCCTAGGAGTGTTTAAAAAATGTTGAAACACATTTCATGAATATCAAAAAAAGATTTTGAGCGTTTTTTGTCTTTTATATATGTTATATTTTTTTAATGATTTTGATTTGATTTTATATGTTCTTAAAATATTTTTGATGTAGATCGATTGAAACTGTTATAATTCTTAAAGCACATTTTAGTTACTTTTCTTTGTTTTCCATCATCAATCCTAAAGGGGACGTCTTCTTTTGGAGAACTTTTATCAGAGTTTAGACATATTATAACTTAAAATTTTAACTGATTTTGGTTAAAAGGTTTTACAGAAATTAACTCATGCAAATTGCGGGCGTAAATTATATAAAGACAAGTGGACCATTAAACAACCACGTTATATCTATAATGCTGAAAGCCTCATAAAAAACAAACCCATTCATTACGCTCAAAACTCTAATAGATTTAACAAATTCATGTGTTGCAAAAACCAATCTTTAATTTAAATCATATGCCATCCGAGGTCACGACCATTAAACATTGTGTAGTTAACGATTCTCAATGTTTATAATAATAACGTTAGTGCCAACTGCCACTCAATTCATCGCCTCGTAAAGGATTCTGGAATCAACGACTATGATTTCGGCGTGACTCCCCCGAAGCATTTCCTCCAACAGCAACAGCAACACCTCAATGGCAATATCATCATTTAATTTCAAGCACACACAGAACAATTTCACCTCATTGACCAAAATTTGTTGAAGCTTTTACACGCGAGTCCAGAACGAGCAACACTCGCGCCAATAAACGCGCGCGCGTCTCATAAATAACGCCAAGATTTACAACTCTCGCCCCTTTGCCATAACTAATAAATATTCGTAACAAATATTATTGTTATGATTATTATGAAAAGTTTTTTTATTTAGCGGCACTTTCAACATACACGGAAAAATTACAGTGTGAATGATTTGGCGTGTGTTAATACAATTTTGCTATCCAGAGCAATAAACGGCGCTGCGGTACAATACTATGGGGATGCGACGATGTGAGTCGGCTGACCGGCTGTGGTTCGTGTAGGTATATATTTTAGAAGGGAATAACAATATTATGTAGATGTGGGGCGTAAGAAGGCGCAACGCAAAGAATTTATTACAATGCAATCTTCAATCGAGAATGACCGCGAAAAACGCCGCATAAGAATTGGTTGTGTGTACAATAATACATGGACACGAGAGCTTATCATAATCACAGCAGGGTGTTAAAAAAATGAGAACTTCACCGCAGCAACAACAAAAACAACAGACTTTAACAATATTTGCCCCAACAACGGTCGACAGTTTTAACATGAGGGACTCAAGCCGATGGACCAGGCGGGCGGCTGAAGACAAGCCACTTTATATGTATATTTTAATGTAAGTTTTGCAGTGGAATTTCACTCCAAATCACCATGTCGACGTTCACGTTGTTTTATTTTAAACATTTCTGTACCAGTTCGCAATGGCCATTTGATCTGTTCCTTTCAAATGAATGTCTTGACAAAACGATCGCACCATATAGTTAAATGCGCAGTGGATGAGGTCTTTTGCGAAATGACGCAAAATCTTAAAGCGGAATTGAAATGGAGAATGTTCAAGATCATGCCATTACGTTGAATGGGTACGTTTTCAAAGCGATCTAGGACTTTGGTTTCGTTTTTGTTGTGCCTATTCCCGTTCTTTAGGAAACAGTTTACACTTTGTGTGTCGCAGGTTTGGTGTAACACGTCTTTTTAGATCACCAGCATAAAATTGATTGCATTTGGCACTGAGGGCTTTTGCTTTAGACTCTCATTGTAAGTACAGGTATTCCCTATTCAGGTTAAGTGTATTTTAAAATGTCAAGCTCTTTGTTGCATCTTACAGCATATATGATCTTTAGTTTTGAAATAAAATTGAGCAAAATAACTTAGGCCGATAAATCAAATTGTAGGAGACAACTACAGACAAACCTTTTTTGCAACAATAATAATTATAGTATTTTTTCAAACGAAAAAATTTATACAAATCAACTTTTTAATCGGATTTCTTCTTATGGAGTGTAAGAGGAAAACAGCAAAATCTTTGGCTATAAATAATTGCAGATCGAGTTTAAAAGACCTGAAACACATAAGACTCATTTATCATCACCTCCGGAAACGATGAAGACGAGACATACATACATAAACTATTGAGTCGCCTTCACCGATCTTACGCAATTGCTTACATTACTCCAAATTCCTGCGTGCATTTAAGAAGCAAAAAAAAAAAACAAATTAATAGTGCAACGATCAAGTGCACATGGTCCCCAATCGACATCTTTCACCCAAAAGAAAAAAAACACACACAAAAAAAAAAGAAATTAAAATCCGTGCTTCAGCTGCATGTTTATTTTCCTTGGGAAAGACATGCGCGTGCTACGTGTGGCGCGCTACTATTTTTGTCCACTCTGAGATCACGCCGGGAAAGTCATCGCATACGTACCAGGCTCCACATTTAAAATTATTCCAATCTGCTTATCCAGCCACTCGCCAATTGTTTACGCATGGGCGCTCATGTAATTGTTTGTCTCCTGGATAAAATTAATTATAAACAATAAATGAGGCAAACTGTGCTCGTTTAAAGGCATAACGAACGTATATACACATTGGGCAGCTGACAGATGGGACGCGGAAAAGCATCGCGCATCGACTTGAAGATATAACCACCGCTCCACTGCACCAACCATATCGACACAAGGAGATGATGCGGTGACCTGAAAATACGGAGCGCGGCGATCAACAACATGGATTACAAAATAAACACGAAGTCCGCGTGATGCTGCAGTGAAAGACTTGTGTGAGCAGTGCGCGCACCCAACCAAACCCTTCATTTGCCTCCATGGGCTGCATGGTACAGGTTACAGTGAGTGTGTGCAGTGCGATGCCCGCACATGCAATCTGTGGTATGGTCCAATATCGGACAATTTTCTGCGCGCTCGCATTTCCCTTCAAAACTCCTCGCCCTGGATGCGGTTAATTTGTATTTATTTTCTTATTAAATGCCTTTTGTGTCGTGTTGCATTAGATTTTATAGAATTATTTTTCTATATACCAGTTAATTTATTTTCCCTTCCACTTCGTGTTGTGTCCACGCTGGCTCTTCACAGTGTTCTGTATATTCTTGTACATCTTTGCGCATACATACACAGTCATGATTTGAGCCTGATGGTTAAGATCATCTTAAGTGCTTTTGAGCTGAACTGTAAAGTTAAATTCAGACCAGGCTTCGGTTTGTTTATTTGCACCTCATATATTGTCACTTGTATTCATTTAAGGTATTGTCGCACAACATTTTCATTTCTTTGTAGTAAAAATAAAAGATCGCGAATGCACGTTATTTTGTAAGGATGTGAATCGATACAAAGTTGAAGCTTATGCATGGACGTGCCGTTGCATGTGCGATTCAATGTAGTTTAATTTTTTTTTCTCAAAACGTCCCCTCTCTCTTTGCAAGTGTGTTTAACAGTCGAGAAGAAACAACAAGATCGTGTGGCGTGATACAAAATCAAACTGAGATGGAGGAAAATGCACACTGCAAGCTTAAGCTGGGGCAGCGCGCAGAAATCTCAAGAATGAACATGGTACACGACATAGTTAATTAGTAACAACAACTTGTGAGGTGTCGCCATATCAATTGCTTTGATAATTTCTGCATGCCTTTTTGGTGCAAAGACTTTGAACGCTTGTGCAGCGCATGTCATCTGCATTTTCGCATCTGGTGTGAACAGCATTGCAGCTATGTTGGTATGAAGGAATTAAAGTGGTTTCTTATAGACATTTGCTCTGGCTATTTGTTGCGTTTTTGAGCAATCGCAATTCTAATTGCAGTCAGTTAAAATAATGTGGACATTTATTTTTATTGTTGTCGCAATGGCTATTGAGAACTGGCTAAGACTTATACCTCATTCGATTTCGGGTTGCTCATTAGTATTTGAGCTTTACTTATTTGTTAAGATAAAAAGAAAGCAATAAGTTGGGACTATAAAAAAATTATTCATAATTAATTGGGACTCCAATTGAACCCGGATCTTAGGCATTTAACATTTTTCAGCATCCACGTATGATTTTCAAACAATAAAAGGCAAATTGTTGATGTTGTCAGTCACTTGAATTGCTCCTTTTATTCAAACTACCTCCATTACAAATATTCATTATTGTGGTATCGACTATCGAGTAACCATCAACATCATGCGTCTCACAGCTTCTGAAGTAGGCCCCGCGCGCACACACTATAACTTAAAAGACGTACACAAATCAGAACAGAATCTAATGGATGGTCATTATGAATCAAAAATGAAGTGCACTGCATATGCGAGTACCCAACATTAATTCAATATGTAATGTTCCAAAGAATAGCTGCTTCAATTCAATAATACTATCCAAAAGAGCCACAAATTTCTATTGACCGCTAAAGTACTCCAACAAGCAACAAACTCCGATACAATCAAAAACATAATCATTGCACTTGAAGACGCGACTTTAGACTGAATGTGTGAGGAGAAATTCCATTGCTGCGTCCACGAACAAATTCTTTCGCCATATGTCAACAAAAATTGTCTAAATTCCAAAGCTCTGCGCACTGTACCTTCTCCAGTTCCACCTCTCCCTATCTAGTTATGTACTTTTGATTAGTGTTTATTTATTATTTTTAATACCTCAAACTCTATTGTGCCTTGCGTTCTGTATATCAGAAACAGTCGATGTGTATTCGTGCACGTTTTAGAATTAGGCACACATATGGCGACGGGACTGTGAGGACTTTGGGGAACAGTGTTTTTTGATTTTAGTTGCGGAGAGTAACACCACTTGACTTAATCGTATGGCGTCAGTGACACTTCAAAAGTTTGAGCTCAGATTGAGTCGAAACAAAATAACAATAATTTTAAGTTACATTCATCTGAAAGAGTGCTTGATTGTTTCATGTGCGTGCCCGTACGCGTATTCTCAATGTAGTGTGAGAGCTTAAAATGCGAGCATACAAGACGAAAAGAAATGTTGGCTGAGCTTGGAAGTGTTGTACAGCGAAGACATCGATGATGTATTGGAAGGGAATTGATTGTAATTTAAAATAAACATGCAAAATGACATGAGTGTCATATCAAATAATTAAATATTCAAATTTGTTTTATGGCGACAGCTTAGCTCCACATTTAAGCTGATTAATGTATTTGTTTGGCTTCACATTTTCGTTGAAGTCATTTCAAATTAATTACAATACTTTTTTCTCGTTTCTTCTTTTTTTTTCGTTTTGGAATAAAACGAATTTGAAGGGTCACAGTTTTATAGTTGTTGCTAAAATATTCAACAAAAGGAATAAAGTTTACAATGTTGTTGAGGCGCCATATTTACAAAAATGTTTAAAACCAAGTTCATTTTTAACCGAAAAAAATGCAGTAACTAAAAAAATAAGTATGAAACCCTTGGGGATACCAATTCCACTCTCCCCGCAAGCCCATCCCATTTAAATCACTGAATTTCTTACGCATACTTAACATCAAACCCTACCGACAGTTTCAAGTTTCAACCCCCTATAGCCACGACATTAACAGGAACTATGCAAACCCATAAATTAGTATCATTTAGAGAAAATTACAATCATTACAATCTGTAACATTTACCTGCCGGAGCATATAAGCTTAAGTCTTAACGATTCCGCCACGCATTTTCCCGCTGTATAGAATCATTATTCACTTTGTCACGCATTTTTAAATTCACATCAAATGGCCTCCAAACTCATTCCAAATTGCACTTGTTCCATCATTTTTTTCCCCTCCCTTTTGGTGATGGTGCTGCGGTATAAGTGCCCAGTCTTCTGCCGCAGATTGCCGCGTGTGTGCCCTCAAAACAAGACACACACCTCACTTTCATATGTGAATGTTGAAGGCATACGTTCCTCGCGTACATTTTGTATATTATTTCAGAGAATTGCCACATTATCTTAACCCGCGGCTAATTGTTCTAATGCACCTGCCACGGTCCTGGAGAGAGAACATCAACAAAATATAATAGTTATGACTCGATGCGGCGACTTTTGCGGCAGCATTTACCATGTTTGTAAAGTTTTGTATGTGTATGCCCTAAAATTGCTGTAATTTAAAGTTAACGCTTTGTGAATTGTGAAATGATTAGCAATTTGGGCATGGTAGTACGCTGTTTAGGATTATTGTTTATATAGGATGATGTCTATCTGTCAAAATGGATGAATTTAGGGCAAATAAAATTGTTTTTAAAATGGCATAATTTTTTAGGGCAGGGAATTGCGATTATAATCTAACTTTATGGATTTGGACATTTTATAAGACAAAACAACATCTTAAAACTACAAAGGAGTATGCCACAAAATGCTAACAAACTCCATACAACAACAGTTGAACAATTATGATTTGACATGATGAAAGAAGCGCATAACATTTCCCTCCCAATCATTAGAAATGCACAGCACTCAAGCAATGCAATTCGATGCACACCAAAAGAGCAATGCTGCCGCAAAGAAACCGTATTGTGCATGGTCAGTTAGGTTATGGTAATTTCAACAATCTTCTTTGTTACTTTGAGTTCCATCACCTCCCACCGCTGTGAACTGCGCCAACCGATGTACATAAATTGTGGAAGCGATTCTCTCATATTAAAGGCAAGGGCGCGACAATCAAAAGCTCTTCAGCAATGCATAAAACTGCAACACAAGGCTTATATGGGATGGGAAAGGCTGCACCATCACTTATCGATGTGTCGTGTTAGTAACATTTATGCTAATCGCTTGCATTTATCTCATTTTATCAATGCCCATGTTGTCGCATCCATTTTCTTATCTTTGCTGCTTTTTATACTTATACTTTCGTTGTGCTCGCCATATTCTTAAGAAAAATGTGGCTTGTGTGTGATTATTTCGTTTTATTAATTCGCCGATCTTCGTTACATTAAACCTACAATATAGATTGACTGTTGAAGTGGGTATCTATACGAGTGGCTGATGATGGTGTCCACCGCGCATCTCATCCAGAATGGTGCATCGTGCGTCGAGTGTGTGTGTGTGTGTGTGCATTGAGCAATGTGCACTGTTTGTCCAGTCGCTTTTGTGGCCAAACCGTCCAGCTAAATTAATGTTAACGCTAAATGTGAAAACGATGTTAGTGATAAGGAGTGATGGGCAAATGAACGCGATACATTTCCCGCTTGTAGTTTTTGTTTGAACCGCATCCCTCTGTTGGGACAGTGTAGTGGAGGGGGTCTGCAATGTGTTGAAACTTTTCCCACCTTAAACACAGCTGGGATGGGAAGACCTTGTCGCATAGAAGAGATTTTGTTGCGGCAACAAGGTATGGAATAATTAATACGCTTTTGAGTGGTTTTTATCGCTTTTGGCGGCGCAATGGTCGCGTTGTATAGAAAAACGATTGCACAGAAGAGGTGGCAGTGAAGGATGATATTGTTAAGATCAAGGTTATCTTTTGCGTTAATTAATGGTTGGCATTTTCTAGATGAAATAGTTTAATTTTACAGGGTTCATCTTATTTAATTAAAACCTTTTTATGAATTATTATTTTCAAAACTATATTTGTACTTTATTGTTATTCGGGCATTACTATTTTTTATGTAACAATTTCAGAATTTACCCCATTCACTGTCCGGACTCCGAGGGGCTATGCTACCAAAAAGATAAGAAAAATATTAAGATATTTAAAAACAGGAGCTAATATCCTACATCGTTTAAAATCCTTAATATATTTTAATCATCTTCTCGTTCTCCTTTAACTGCATAGCAGCATACCCTATTCATTCTATTCACCGGAATTTAATATCATCATAATTCAAATAACAATGTTGCGTCAAAAAAGAGCCCATAACAAAAAAATATAAATTCAAACGCATTGCTTGCCTACATAAGCAATGCAGTCATGTGTGCAATATTTGACCTTACGTCTTGCGAATGCTGTCGAAATATCAATTGGATTTCATGCCTCACCAACTTTTGCCCACATTATTTGGCAAAAAGGAAATTTGCTACCGTAATATTGCATCAAAAGACATAACTGGCATACCCACGATGCACATACGCATATTATACTTCTACAACAATATTAAATATACTAGTATTAACTAAAAAGTAAAAACCAAAAAAATATGCCTAATCTTTAATGCTTATCGGCTTAACTCGAAACATCTCTTTGCTGGGTCCGCAAACCGCTCACCCCACACGTACATATTGTAAAATAAATACTGCAGGATGCATGCGAGTGTGCGATCATTGAACAATAACGCCGAGATTGTGTAAAACGAGGCAAAAGGAATTATTAATAATAATAATCATAAAAGAAAATATTGTGTTGCCCATCGTTGACTGTTTTGTCATCTTGACGCATCTCTATGGGAAGATGAGATGCGCTTAATAGTTAGGAACACTACAGCGCTGTTGCACCAACATGTAGCCGGCGCGTCCCATGAATGATGTAAGTTTTGAAATATTGTCCATCTTAACATGGCGCCAAATGTCTCAACATTGACAAAAGACTTTTGAATATGTTTCTCCCTCCGTATGTGTTAGATGTGCAGCGTGCTTTGGTGTCTCGCGCGTCATCACAAGACAATGCCACAGAACAGAAATGCATTTTCATAAAGACTTGGATTTAAACCAAAGTTTATACTTTTATGAATATGAATCCTCTTTAACTGAGCGTGAAGAAAGACACAAATAAGACACATAAATTAATAGTCCAGTTGTGGACTCTATGGTAGTCGGTGCGCGCGTTGTCGGTTGATGTGGTTAGAGCAGGTTTGATCTTTGGAAGAGATGTGGATAATTTTTAAATCATAATAAGTTGTATGTTTAAAGTAACACTTTATTAAATTGCGGTGAGAGTTGAAAGTGGAATAGAAAGAACTATGAAAGAGTGGTCACTGTTTGGACGAAATGATGCGGCGGTAAAATGTGGTCGCTAGGGAATGCAATTGAAATTGTTTGGCGCCCATTGGCTACCATATTGAATTTGATACAAGTACAATTGAGATGATGATGGTTCATTCAAAGAACCATCGGCATATTTGGTGAGGTGTAAGTGTGTGCTTCAAGAGCTTGGGGATGCTTTGTGAATGCTTTTAGATGATCATGATGAGATTTGAAGAAGGTAATTTGGATAACTATTAAATTCCTATTTAATAAATTTTGGTGTTCATGAATGAATCTTTTGGAAAATTGATTTTGTTTTCACAAACCATTTTCGGTTCTCTTTAATTGGTAGGTACTTTTGAAGCTTCAGGTTGCAATCACCATATTTTCTTAAATTAAATTTAATAAAATTTAATTAAAGCCATTAGGACATTAATTTGGTCAATATAAAAAACGGAAGAGGAATTTAAATATGTCGAAAAGAATTAGAACTATGGAGACTTTAGCCAGGACAAATATAAAATTAGCTGAGCAGACAAAGTTAAGGAAAGATTTAAATCTGATTAATGGATTAACAATTATAAATAATTATTTAATTCCAATTTTTAATTCTCATAAAATACATAAAAGAAATAAATGACAATCCCTTTTACTTGCCTCCCACAAACTTCAAAACAACCCCTTTTAAAATGTGATTTCATCAGCTTCCCTTAAATATGTATAATAATCGGTGAATGTGTCTGCAAATGAAATCATCCCCCGCGATATCCTTGTTGCATTTTCAGAATTGAGCCTAATCGTATAGCTAAAAGGATGCATTATACAACCCCCTGTATATATATTGGTTTTGAATTTTACTCAGTAAATGAATAATGATGACCCACCCAAAGCATTAAATCTGTGTACAACCAGCATGGCCATTGTGAAAGAGGTTGGGGATGCTGGGTGATTTTGTGCAATGCATTCAAAACATTTCACATTGTTATCCTGTTAATGACGTGCTTGTAATTCAATCGTATTTGCTCTTCCAGTTCTCATGCGTGCTCAGTTTTTGGACCAGTTACGTCGATTGCAGATGCAGCTTTGACCACTGACCGTATACACTTAATCTCATTCTGGATGTTATGAGTTTTGATCGAATACAAAATAAAAGAAGTTTATGGATTCAGTAAGTTTTTGTAATTTAAATTGACATTAAAAAACTTTCTTCTAATTTCAATTAATTTGACTAAATAAAAGAAAGCAGCACTTTGCACAATTTAACAGTCTTTTCATTTTAAAATGATTATGATGGAGTTTGTCAGTAGTGCTACTGTACCAATCTAATTATTATAATTGATTAATCGAATCTCCAAACAAGTATGCTGACTGTATTTGAAATTATTCGTGCATCCTAATTTTTAAAATACCCACACAAAAATTCCCGTGCAACATCCCCATTCCACACACCCCGTATACTAATCCACATCATCCCATATGACATATATCACACGTCGCCACCATAAACCCTTTAAATTGAAGCTATTTACCTTCATAGGCATCTGCAATAATGCATTAGCCGTTTGCGGTTGCATCTACCGCACCCATATTATAATAGCATCATTTTGCATCCGCGCTGTAAACAAGCATACACATCATCATGCGAGTATGTATAGGATTACAGTTACTGCGTCTGGTTATATTGCTTTAACTTCCGCAAGCTAACAAATTTTCCCACAGGCGTATTTAATTCACGAGGTGGTTAGCGTTCATGTGCATTTTCACGACTGAACGCTGCCTGCCTGCTGCAGAAATACCAATAAATCGCCGACTAGATGTTGTGTTGCATATATCGCATTATGTATAATTGTACAAGAGCATAGTATTTTGAATAATGCGAATTGCAGCAATGCACAGCAATTTGACAAATCAGAATCGTTATGTGTTTGCAATGAGCTATACGATACACAATGTGCCATCGTAATGTAATTAATTTATCCACAACCTGATATTGTCTATTGAGCTTGCTTTTGATTCGTCGCCCGACTATGTTTGTTGTTATGCCTACACGTCCTTAATCGAATCAATATTGCATCCACAAATTACATATTATGTGCTCGCTCGTATGTGCGTGACATTTCGTGATGCAACCGCACAAATGTCAATAAACACAATATAAGGGACGCAACGGTGACAGGCGGCACAATAACGCCAGCCCGATGCGACTTGTGGGTAAATTGGCTGACATTTTCGAATGTAAAAATAAAATTGAAAATTGTCTTCGTAACTTGTTAAGTGGGTAATTACAGTAATTCTATTTAATTTTTGTGGTTCAATTTCTTTCCTTGCAGGGGACACTTTGTGATGGACAGCCCTGTCATTTTGTCAATACGTGGTGACTGGTGAGGCCTTGATGCGACAATGTGTGGCTTTATTGCCGCATTCATAAGTAAATTCCAATTAGGGATTGTGGGGAAATTGTGGGCAGGGCAAATGCCCTAAGTCCATGTTAATTATAAGTTTTTTCTTGCTGGATTTTTAGGTATGAGGTAAAAGTTTTTAAACGAGCACGCGGCTTTTATTCATTAAGATTTCGCATATTTATGGATCTTACATTATGTTAATTTAACTTGTTTTGTGTCGATATTATTTTTGCAACAGAAAATTTGCATATTTCAGCTATTTAGAGAGCCTTTGCAAAGCGACCCATATTCTTTACTGTATTTTACCGCGTGTTTTAGAAAAATTTGTTTCAAGACAATTTTTTGTGTTGCTTTATAAATTCGAATATCTTTTATGTACAGCAGCTGCCCCTCTTAATTACTTCGTCAGCGATTTAGTTTTCATGCAAATTAAATAACAACATATTTGCAGACCAAGTTTTCGTCTAAAATGTTGGAGTATTGACGTGTGCCTAATTTGAATTAAAATGCGATAACATCGACAATATCATGCAGGGATTACAGGGAGAACGTTAAATGGTTCGTGTATGTACAATACTTTGCCAGAGGTAAAATTTTATTATTAAAAATGATTTTAATTCATGTGTTTTTCTTCGGATATTGAGGGTTGTGGAAAAAAATATCTAAAAATGTTTTTAAATTGTGGAATATTTTTTTAATGCAGCGGTTTTATATTTACCTAAATTTTTTACACAAAAAATGAGGAAAGAAATTAATTTTGCTCATCTGCGCAGACAATCTTAATTTCTTTTTCTTTTTAATTAATTTTGTTAAAAATATACGTAGGTCTTCCATTGATTAATTTCAAATTATAATTGTGGTTACACATAAATAATAATGTGAAGTTTCGATATCTAAAACAAATGAACCCTCCTATATTGCAAGCTTGAAATTACACCAAATCACCAATAAGTGATTTATATCCATCCCCTCACTAATTATCAACCGAATTTTGGTGTTTTTCCTCGAAAGTCTTCTTCTCCGCCCAACTCATATTGTTAAACCAAACAATTAATTATTATCAACGGCACCGACAAATTCTCAAATTACTTATGCAATCTCGAACAGATCTTCCGTTGCCATGACGCGATCACACTACCACCAATTTGTGTCCCATTGTAATTTATATCCGCGCAACAGTGAAAAAAAGCAAAAAAAAAAAAACTCAACAATTCTTAATAAATTGCCATCACTTTGGTCGTTTTCTTATACTTGGTTATAATATCCCAAAGATTTCTTATCACACACGGTGTTGTCGTAAGTATACACAAGCGCCTCATCGCACCGCTTCAAAATGTGCTTTTAATCGCTCATTTCACGTCCTTTCATGCTTGCGAGCGGCATGCACGGCGACCGGCAACTCTTGTGAAGTATCAAATGCTAAACAGGGAAAATTAATAGCTCAACATGACATTATCAAACCGCGAAAGTGTGCGTAAAATGTAACAAAAACAATCCATCATTTTTCACAAAATAATTGAACCACCTCGTATATACTTGTTGTTGTTTATGTGTTTTTATTTTGTTCTTTGAATTTTTGTCCGTTTTGGGCATGTCTTCGCTGCAAATGGTAAGAGGGTGCTGCAAGTATAAAGGTGCATGAGTTATAGGTGCAGGAAGTACCGGAGAACACACCAGCTGTTCTGAAATTGCAGAAATATTATTAGTTATTTATACAATTTACACTTTGTAAGATGTTAAGAATGATCCCAGTCAGACTCCTTTGCTCCTCTTTCTGCGGGTGGATTATTTAAAACAATTCGAGACAAAAATGAAACAATGTGCTGCAATTAGCAGGTGGTGAAAATAAAAAGTGGCATAAAATTTTGCTTTAGGATGGATTTATATTTTCATATTCGACGGAAGTTGAGTTTGATCCAGATGTATTAGATTTTGAACATGAGTGACTTTAAATTTTAAAGTATTCAAAATTATATTAAATTTTCATCTTAAAATTACATTTTTAAATTAGGTTTCTATATGAAACATTTTATAATTATTGTTACAAATACAGAATCGATTAGCCCCTCACAGGGTTTTTGTATTACTCATTAAATTAAACCTGTAAAAGAGGAAGCAGGACGAAACCCTTTTTTATCACCCCATTCATATGGTCACATATCCTTGAATGTTTAGTTAATCATATGCAATTTAATTACAAAAAACAAAATGGCTTTTGTTTCATCCCACTTTGGTTTTACCGCACTAAAACGGTTAAAAAAACGACATCGCAGGGAGAGCGAGGTGTGATTTATATAAGACTGCAGCTAAATTACAATTTAATAAACTTTTTCTGAGATATGAAAAATGTTGCCAATACCAGAAATTTTTGAATTTCAACTTTGAGTTTTTGCCCAAAATTGGTGCTTTTCTAATTTTACCAATAATTTAGAATATCATACAACACTAGAACAGTTTTAAAATTATTTTTATTATGAAATATGACCTTAGCTTTCAAAATATAATGTTAATGTAAAAATTAAAAAACGAAATGTTTTTAGATATTACAGATATAAAAAGTTTGACATTGAATTTTCTTATTTTGGCAAAGTTTTTTCGGTTATAAAACCCTTAATATTCGTAAATATTGTGTAGAGTAGCTGATAGAAAGTGAGGAGTTTTCTGCGTCCACCCATTTTGAGCCATAAGAAATTCAATTGGATATATAATGTAAATACAGTTTTGTTTAGAAAACAGATTACGGTGAAAAAAAACATAATTGTTGGATCCGTTTTTATGCTTAATACGAGCAAAACAGTTTTGTGACAATATATTGTCTTTGAAACATCTAACCTTAAAGAAAATAAATAGAATTTTTTATTTTTTGCTTTAATATTACACATAAACATTTCAGAGAAATCGGTCGAGTAGTTATGAGTTATGACGATGGCATTTCTTTGAATTTAGTTTATTTCAATGCATGTTCCTGTATCACCAACTTTTTTCCGAAAAATTTCCGAATGCAAAAATCTATATATGTTCTTCTGGGAGTCGTATTTAAATTTAAAATTATACCAACCTTTTCCATAAAAAGTCGAAAATCGTCCTTTTTGCCTAAATATTGCAAGTGCATATCCAGTCATGTGTATGCCTGTGTGTGTGTGTGCGCGTGTATTTTTTAATTCCAAACAAAACGCAAAAGTCCTTGCATGTCTCGTTTAATTTAAATTTTGAATTGTATAAGAAAGACAAAATGAAACAACAACAAAACACATGTGCACGAATATGAAAAGATTTTGATGCAAAATAAATAAAAAAGGGATCACTTCTGGTTGAGGGCAAAATTTTTTTTTTCATACCAGCTTCCAGCACCCATAACAGCCTCGATGTTGAATGAATAAAAACGCGAGCACAATAAAAATATGAATGCAAATATGGAGCGCGCCTCAATTTAGGGATACTGAGTATAATATATACGTAATGCGAGTACATATATTGCAAAGAGGGCAAATTACGAATATTATAATTGCCAAAGGAAATGAAGGGTTTTTCTTTATATATAGTTAATATGGAAGTCGCTATGTAGGTACATCATTCCATTCGGTCGCACACTAAGCACCAATGTAAACACACGTGGTAATTCAAAATATGAGCGCAAATGTCAATTTAAATGTGAACGTGCTTTTTTTAGTAAGTACAAATATCAAATAAACAAAAAAAAAAAAAAGTCCTCCCTTTTTCCATACAGTTTATTTACACGTATCCCACCCTATTTTGTGTAATGGAATACACTTGTGTGTGGGCTTGTTGATTTTGGACCTTAGGGGTGAAATCGTGTACAATATTATAAGTTTTTTTTTGACAATGTTTTGTGATTTAACTGCCTAATACATCCGATAATAAACGCGTTCACATTACACAAGTATTTATATGAAGGTAAAAGCTTTTGGTAAAGCATGGGTAAGTGCTTCAAATCAAAACCCCTTCGACAATAGTTATAAGTTGTGTGCCTTAACAATCTTGAGTATTTAAACATTTGCTAATTAATAAGGACGCCATGAAAGTGAACCCATTGAAATTCCTTGCGTTGTTATGCAGTAAAATTCATAAAGTATTTTCTTAAAAGGGGATGTGATTGAGCGTCGCGTCGCGTTCTCGGTACATATAATAATATAATAATATGCGGATATTAATAAATCAAAATCGAAGGGAGTGGCAATAACCGAAGCACCGTTGACAACAACACAATATTATACGTACATAAATGTGTGTATTATATAATTGAAAAGGGTTGTAATTGCGTCCCCTAATGTTGTATGTTGTTTAATTTTAAAGGGTTCGAGCATTGGTTGCTGTGGGTCCTTGTTATTAAAATTAATATCACAAAATGTATACGCATTAGGGATAACCAAAATGATGGAGGAAAAAGGGATAGTTGTGTGTAATTGTGATTTGGGACAATTTAAACTTTAAAAGACATTTGCGTAATAACATAATATGTCTGGCTAAATTCATAATATCAAATTGAAATGAGAGGAAGCGGTTTAAGTAGATATTAAATTGAAGTATAAATTTGTAATGGCAAAGTGCTGTGCCACTGGGCATAGCCGCATAATATGTTGTTTTAGTTTATTGAGAGGCGCGTCCTTTTAGTACAAATATTTAAAATGTTTGCTTTTAAGTCTTATCAACAATTTTAAGTTCCAATTTTTATTAATGGATCCCGTCGGGCCAATAATGATAAACAACAAAACTGAAGCGCTGCACAAATATACGCATTAAATCAGTTCTAAACAGTCGCTGCATTCATGTCATTCAACACAAAGCTATATACACAAATAATCAAAAACGCACACATAAATACACTGCACCATATATAACGCAATTTAGTTCACCCCAAATTAATTGTCTTCTATAAATATGACTGCAGTTACATTTCAACCGGTATGACGAGCAAATCCGCGGCACCAACAAGACGCCAAAACAATGGGGTACTATATATTATATATAATTAACGATAAGCGCGTATTAAACTGTGTTGTATTTAACATTCATGGATATGGCAATGGAGCTAACAACCCACATCGCACACGTACCCACAATAAAGTTAGTCGTCGCGCACATTGATTATGTTTAAGTTGAACGACAACTTGCTGTAAACATTGGACGTCGGAAAATATAGCATATGCGCGATGTACTCCACATATTTATATGCAAAGATATGAGGAAAAATGCGTGCGCTGATGAAAATTTCCCGCTTATAGGAATATAAATTTTCAAGAAAATACGCGACCATTGTGTAAACATTGGCTGTGACCAAGTCGCGCCATCACGACGGGAAGCGGTAATAAGTAAGTAAGCAATTGCCACACGCATAAACAGTATGATTACTGATCCAGTAATCGACGCGTCGCCTTACCAATTTACAATACCGTGCGTCGAGGAGTTGATGTTTGTGTGGTTTTGAATTGACTCAAAACCCGCACACCACTGCTATGTCATCTGTTGTGTTGGTACAAATTACAACAATCCAACTCGTCGCAGATTGTTGAAACATCGTTAGACATTCCCGCATATTTTTCAGGATGACCACAGTGCGTGTGTGTGATGGGTTGATGATGTGCGCATGCGGTTTGGGCGCTTCATTAAAGCTGTCACCACATCCAGAATATTGGTAATTGCGCAGAAAATCGCATGTGCGCAGAGTTCTTACTTCTTGAATTTGAAAGTTTAAAGGGGCAATAAACTAAAATGCGGATATGCTGCGCAGTGAAGGAGCATATTGTCAATTATATCATTTGGTAGCATACGGTATATGTTACAAAACAAAACCACAATCGAATTTTCAATTATTTAATTGGTGCCTGCAAAAAAAAATTGGACAAAAAATACAAATTCCAGTCAATTGTGCTGTCTAAAGTATAATTAAGTTCATTAAACTTTTTACATAATATTGATCGTTATGATTTTTTACGGAATTGGAAAAAAACTGGGATATAATGTCATTGCAAAAACATTCACAATGGATTGGAAAACATTATGCAAAAAGGGAAAATGGGGAAATGTACACGAGGTGGAAAAACATTGCAAAAGCGAGAACTTTTCATTAGCGCACTTGAAAAATCAGTCACTCGAATATATACGAAATGGAGCACTTATACAACTTTTGAATCGACAAACATGCTCGTCTGATTTACAGTCCGCCAAGTAGACGAGTAGCAACGGTAAGTACTATAAGGATGCCATAATTTTTTTTAAATTCACTCCTCGTCCTCAGTTTCCATTCATTTTCATATATATAATATAATTAGTGCCGAGTATTTTTATCATTTCCTTTGTTTCTCAAGAGATTTTCTCTTTACTTTTGTAAAGTTTACTTTATTTAACTAGGGTAATTGAAATGCATCATCTTGAATAAATATATTCGTATAATAGAGTTTTAAGAATTACTAATTAAGAATGATGATCACAATTGTTTTTCTTGTCAAATTTTAAAGCAGAAAAATTTGATTAATTTTTACTGGATGAATGATAAAGTCTCCAAATCATAATATGTATATAAAGCATGCACTAATTAAGTTTCGGGCTAACACGTAATTATTTTTAAAATAAAACGAAAATAAATCTTCGCATGCAATTCTAATTACAAAGTTTTGAGCCATTACAACCTGCAATATTACAAATACTGTGTTAGATTGATTTTTGAAAACGATAAAATGCGAAAAATATTATTTGGGAGTACAAATTAATAATCTACATAATTTTTTTACAGTTAAACCAGATAAACTGTGAAGTGTAGGATTTTACTCCAAAAACTGCATTAACATCATTGTAAAGGAGTAAATATTCTTCATGATCTGAAATAAAAATTCCACGACTTTAAAAAATGGAACACACATTTTAAAGTAATTCCTTTACCATAACTCCCGTTGTCACATTCATTGGAAACATTGTTCCGCACTTAATGCTGGGAGGCATTTGAGATTTTGTCAGCATAAAAATAATTGATTTTTGATTAGGTACTGACAGGTCATACCAAGGGATATCATAAATGAGCAATGATATTTGATCGTTCTGTTTGTAAAAATGGTTTTTAAGACAAAGAAATAACAAAAAACATTAATAATTACCATAAGCTCGACAACAGTTCCTAATCCGCAGTAAATCCAAAGCTGAGCGACCGCTGACAAAAGAAACGCATAGGATGCAATAAAATCTTTGTCAACCAGTACGAGAAAAATCAACGTAACCATTGTCAAAAAGGATGAAATTACTTGGAATAAGCAAATCATTGCATAAATTTCTTGAATGTTAGTAAAATATCTATAAAATAAGATTGTTTAATATGTTTTGATTCTTAAAATATTCAGCCCACTTACATTACAATATCCTGATGCATCCTAAAAACATTATGTAAATAAAACTTTACAATTTTAGTGTTTTTTTCGGTTCTTAAAGTTTGATTGAATTCATGTACGGACCGCCGAAACAACCCAACAATGGAGACAGTTTGCACAATTGTGTGAAGAAATTGTAAATCCGATATAAGAGTTCCAATGTAGGCCAACGTTATAATTGTTAATTGCACGATCATATTAACAGAATAGTCAGGATCCGAATACATGGCAAGGAATGGAATAGTCTGGACGAAAATCAGAGCACGCTTCTTAAAAAAGATGTATTGCACCAGTGGAAATAAGAGGAACCCAATCGTTGTTGTGCCATACAAAAAAGTGCCCAATTTGAAAACCATTGCTGTTGAAGATGTAATTTTAGATAAAAATTTTCCCCTCTCAGGATTTCCATTAACATTCTGTTTGTAAATTTCCTGCATGGAGTAGGTAACATTGCACAAGCGATCGCGATTTTTGATCGTATAGTATAATTTGACGCCTCCCTTTAATAAAAAAAAAGAAAAAAAAATTCAAAGTGTGAAACAGAAGTCAAGAAAATTTATTAAATTACCATCCAGCAAACACCAAATGTAGACAAGCACTCCATACACAAGATGGGTTCCGTGCGAAAGATAAAGCATGTGTAAAATTCAGAAATCAAATGAATTAGAATGATGAAAGTGCAAAACGCCGTATAGCCGTTGATTTTAAAATCAGCATCCAGAACATTGCCGCCAACAATTCTGGTCAATTTTAAGATATAACCAATGCACCATTCGTTAGCTTTAACTGCATCCATTGCGTATGAAATTGCAACTCAAATAACTGTAACTTTGACGTATTAAAAATTTTAGTGAATATTGTCGTCCGCTCGCTCTGAATAGTAGCAAACTAATGACTCAATATGTCCAGAAAAATAAATGAAATGTAACAAGAACAATTAAATGAATCGCTTAATTGGCGCGGATGGTCATTAAAAATGCTTTAACCGCAATTTAGAAAAATAATTGACCTTGTTTGATTCCTGTGTAATTATTATTCTACATGTTGTTTCTGTCATAAAATATGGATTGTAGGTAAATCAAATAGCAATTATAAAAGACGTCAATAAAGATAGGAATGCAATTACCCGCCTTGAATTAATGTCCCTTTAATGTATTGCATCAAAGGCATTTCATTTTAAATCTTTAACGGGGATAGCATTTTCATGCAATTTTCAAGCACGCTAGAACTAGTGCATTCTGGAATTTTATGTAATCAACGTCTACTTGGTAAAATCAAAGATTAATTGCAATGACTACATTTTCCTATTCGACAATAAAAATGATGCAACGATTCAAAAATTAAATCGGAACACTAAAGTGAAACGTTTCACAGAATCATGCACTCGAGAAAAGCATGACTCATGCATCTGTCCCACATTACCAACGCTATCAGGAGACAAAACTCATGAAATTATACCACAAGAAGTTGCCCGCGCAAGTGATTCAAATTTAAAATGTTTTTAGGTGATTAATCCGATGGCTTTCTCGATGCCACCGCCAATATTCTCTGGGTTGATGCGTCTGTTTTATATCTGACGGTGATATTTCAGTGAAAACCCCGAAATGAAAATCCACTTGAGTTCCGCATAATACCCACAAGCTGCCACACACGTACATCCATTAAAGCTATTCGGAAAGGAAGCACACAGAAAAAAAAGAAGAATTTATCGGAAAAATATCAACCAAGTATTACGAAAATACCTCAAGTATGTGGACGCGTTTAAATCGTTCCTTCAATTCAACCTCCGCGCGTATTTTAAATTTGGGCGGCATCACCCCCCTCTCAATTATAACGCATGGAATTTACATATGCACGTCGCGTCGCGTGCGTCGCGAGTCAATCTCTCGCATTTTCATTTCGTGTGTTTGTAATATACATTTTGACTGTTACTTTAATATCCAAATAGATAGTGACGATTTCCAGAAGTGAGTACACGCAGCAGGATGGCCGTGCTCACACACGTCGCGTCGCATCCTCGATGGTATTTTTCGCATATAACGTTTATTATTGCCACTTTGGCGATATTGCTAAGCTGTTTTTACATATGTGGTGAGGCGAGGGAATGTAGTTCGCAATATCATCACAAGCATTTCGGCAAATATCGCCTTTTATTGCTTAGGAGTTAGGAGATATCAAAAATTCAGGCGGGTGGTGGTTTTAAAAAGGATTTGGGGAAATAAAATAGGGCACACATAACAATTGATTCAATTGACTTTTGTGATTACTGATTATAAAACTCAGAGTCAAATTGGTTTCATTTAAATGTTGTTTCTTTTAACTTTTAAAATACTTCCTTTTCTGGATAGCTGGTTTTGGGGAAAAATGGCTTTAACTTCAGTGTACATCATTGATGAACGTTTTAAATGTTTTTAAATGTGAATTACCATTATTCAGATCTCAAAACCAAAGATCTGGAAAGAAGCAGTAGGAATTTTTAACGAAAAAAACACATAAAATAAACTTTCGGTTCTTAAAGTTTGATTGAATTCATGTACGGACCGCCGAAACAACCCAACAATGGAGACAGTTTGCACAATTGTGTGAAGAAATTGTAAATCCGATATAAGAGTTCCAATGTAGGCCAACGTTATAATTGTTAATTGCACGATCATATTAACAGAATAGTCAGGATCCGAATACATGGCAAGGAATGGAATAGTCTGGACGAAAATGAGAGCACGCTTCTTAAAAAAGATGTATTGCACCAGTGGAAATAAGAGGAACCCAATCGTTCATTGAGAATCAAAAACTTTTCATTAAATTTGGATTAAGTTTAAAAAAAAAAACCAACCCTTCCGTTTAAAACTTGCGAAACAAAATCAAAATCAATGGATTCGCGCACCCTTTTCTGAATGACGTGCACGTTATGTCAACCAATTTCAGCGGCACAATATTGTGAGCACCCTTTCCGCCATCGATTTGACAACCCCTTGTTATTAAATTCCTCTTTTCATATTCAAAAATTCAATAAATAATTCCAAAATGTCGTTCAACCCCTTTTATATTTTTATGCATAATCCTCTTGAAACTACACAGCCGGCCGAACCACTCCTACAACTGGAAAAACACGAAGAGGCGAGTTGCCTTAAAACTGGAATCATGGCTGCATCCGTTGGTGGTAAGTGTGTTTGATTGCACATCTGCTGCATCTCATCGGATTTTGTTAAGCCCTTGTTGTGGATGGGTAACCATTGTGTTGTTTGTGTCAATCACCCAGCACCCTACATAACTAATTTTTTTTGCTGAGTGCAAATTTAATAAAAAAAATCCTCAGCTTCAAAATGGCGACATCATATTATATTCTTATGCATTTTTCAATTGTGTTTGGCGCGATACAATGTTGTTATATGAATAAGTGTTGCACATTTGTGGATAAACTTTAAAATAAAGTCCCTTGTGGATTTGCACACTCATCTCGATCACTTAGCAATTTAAATCGAAAGAGCTGCAGAATAAAAAAATAAAAAATAAATAAAAAACTACAAAACAGAGAAACCGATAATGATTTCTGTGGCCACATCCACGTACGCTTCCATAATGTAATTGACCATATGGCAAATGTATAATAAAGTACGTGATGTGTGCCAATCACGTCACCTCTAACTGTGGATACACATATGTCTGCAGCGCCATTGTGATTGTGGTCAGCGCCCAGCACCACCGCTTGGGAGTTCGACTTCGACACGAGCAACAGATATTGTGATGAACTCAAACAAACTCAACAATAATTATTAACTTTGCTATTTGCCATCTTTTTTTTCTCTTTTCATTTTATTTTTTTTATTTCAGACCGTTGATTTCTCGAAAATTGCTGGAGAAAAACAACTAATAGATCACTTCAATTTTGTTGTTATTCTTTTGTGTATTGCAGCCTATTTATTGTGGCATAGATGGCGGCCAGTGCGATGTTTTCATGTAATGTTTTCTATAAATATGTCTTGGCGGTTCGGTAAACTTATGGTTTTTCGGAACTGTAAACTACATTATTTCTCTTCGTTCAAGATGTGTATAAATGCGATGCATCAAAATGAGGTGGAACCAACTACATATCACTGTAATTGATTGTTAGTTGCGCTGTTTATGTTATCGGATTCGTTTGGCAGTGTCCATTCATCATAACTCATCATGTCTTGGGGGAATTATTGCAAAAAATTTGGCAAAACTGTGAATTTTTTTATCCAAATTGGATGCGGAACATGAATTTTTAATCCAGAATATTTTTGAAGATAAATGTAGCAATAAAAGGACTTATATGTTAAATAAAAATTAATATACTTTTACTTTATTTTTTACTCATTATGCTGGCTTGTTGAAACTGATCAAATTCTAAATATCCAAAATCTTTCATTATTGAAGAAAACTTGCGACGCAATTTTTAAAATTTAATACTTTGGTTTTACTAACTAAAATCTATTTAAAATTATTTATTCCAATCTTAACAATGAAGCCAACTATAATTGAATTCAATCAACTGCGAAATTATGTTGATATTCGATTAAATTGCATCCACTGGACACCCCAATATACGTTTTCAATTGATGTTTAAATTTCAACGCATTTTTATCGCCATTCGCCGTACAAGAGTTTTGATAAATCAAATTAATGATGACAACGAAACTACGTAGCCATCATCATTATCAAAAGATAATCACCATAATCAAGGTGAGTGTATTCATCTTCAATAGACAATTATCGTCTTAAAAATGACTTGAGTGCTATTGCTCGGGAGCATGGACGAAATTTCCAATATACACAATATTTTGACTGATGTGATGATAAATATCCGTGACGAAGAGGGAGCTTAATCGCGTTCAGAGTTCAGACTCGATACTATGTGCGCTTTATATTTATGTGGGGAAAAGAATTGATGTAACGCTTGAAAATGCGCAAATACAAGTAGGTACCCATACTTATACTTTGGAGATAATTACGATTAAATTGACAGTAAAATGAGCTGCTTATTATATATGTTTTTATATGGCCAATAACTGGTCATTGATACATTTTCATGATTTTACAATAATTTAAAAATATCATTTATTCTTCTATTACGGTAAATTATTATAATAATCTGGATGAACTTTTATACAGTTTTTATTCAATTCGAAAATTGGGTTCGACATAAAAAAATAATTAAAAGAAAAAATTGAGAAAATAATATTGGAACTCAAAAAATCGCTTGAACAATTTTTAATTTTTATATTCAGATACTACAGCAACATCTTTTTAAACGAGCAAACTGCTAAAATAAAAAAATCAATGAATTCAAAATTGTTTTCAATAGCATCTCCATCGTTCACGAAGATTCCCATTTCCATGGCACTTATGACAATATGAATCCCAAGAACAAACATCACAACAAGCTTCGACAACGGTAATTTAATTTTCCCACTTAAAATATTGGCAATACCCATTTTATTCAGATGTCACAGTAGCAAAAAAGCAACCGCTTTTACCAAATCATTAACTTCATCTTACATGTCGTGAGAACATTCATCACGTGAGCTATGGAAATAAGCGTTAGAACTGCAATTATGTGCTCAATACCGTTTGAGACTCGAGACGCGTCACAATCTCCCAAATAAACGACATTAACGATCATTAACAAGAAGCAACAAACTTGTCGAAATTCCACAAAAATGGATGTGCGCAGTCTGAAGCCGCCCATTGAATGGTGCGAGCTCTCTGCGCAGAACAAAACCTATCACTCGCAGCAATGGCCATCAAAACAAATACGCCACAAATAAAATGCTATTGATTCGATAAATAATGAATTTGCGTTTATCCGTTTTTCAATTGTACTTAATACTTAAGCCATGCAGGGTACTCAACTACGTATAGTTACTTCTTGTATTTTTATTGCCATCCTTCGTCTTTACACCGCGCGCACCCATCATGCTGTAGCACCTTACCGGCAAGGCGCGCACATTTCTTATGAATGGAATAAACATCCAACTAAAATACAACAACATACAGCTGGTAGAAGAAGTCAACAAGAAATCGTGAGAAAATAAAGAAATTCGTTTATAATTTGTGTGTTGTGTATATGGAGGCGCGAGCTGTATGATCGATGTCTACACTGAAGATGTACAACAATAAAAGAACTATTACACAATCGATTGGACTGGTGTGGCTGTCTGCAGTCGAAGGCAGGAAAGGACGGCTGATGAAACGGTTGCGATCAACAGTGTATCGACGAAGATGAAGTTTGATTGAAAATATAACGCTCTGCGCATCCGATTCAAAGTAATTACGCTAATTAGTTGAGTACAACGTTATCGATTGTATGATGGCTTTCTAGTTACAAGACGCCTCAGCCTTCCCATTATGATCGCTGGCTGAGGTAATTTTTTATTTGACGAATTATAATAACCATAACAAGATCAACAATAATAGTAATCACTAATCACGGGCATATTATAATGATATGTGTGTTGGTTGGGTGGTTAGATAGCAATATGGCGTCTCGTATTGAATGGAGCTGGACTTACTGCGAGGTGATCTGGAAGAAATCGGTGATTTTGTTAGGAACAGGCATTTATTTTGATTATATTGGAGCGAAATCGATCACAACAAGTGGGAACCAATTAGTGTGTTTATTTGCCTGGTATGTAGAGACGGCATTTTATAATGAATATGAAAAAATCAATGGAATAGGAATGCTGTGATAAGTGATGGAAAAATCATATTTTCAAATCGTCTAAGTTCTTGTAATGAGTACCATCAGGCTTAGAATATAATATTTATATTTATTAATTTTTTTTTTGTGAAAATTCTGCTATGATTACCATACTTTTATATTATTCATATTTCCATTTACTGATCCTCAATTCAGTCAATTTAAATTCGTCAAAAAGCTGGAGTCCCTTTCAAATAAACGCACCAACACAAGAGAGACCCAACGCAACTGCAAAGAAACCAAAAAATACATCATTAAAAAAATCAATCAGCAATTTGTTACACATCATCATTTATCAAGACGAAAAACATGATTCTTTCAACTGATTTAAGAATTGTGTACCAATAATATGCGGCGAGAACATAATCTCGTATATGAGAATCAGACCAACAGCACAAAACATAAGTGGCAACATCACAAGAAGAACCCAGGGATCATGAGAAGAAATTAAGCGACAACGCAATACAATCTTTCTCAAAATGCTCTCCCACCAACGATCGAATCGTATTGATAATGATTATTACTACAATGTGTTCTGTCAACTGATGTAAAAACTTATTTTACCATTGTGCCACGCACCGGCCAGTGGTCGCATCCCGTGCACCAATCAGTAACAACGCGAAGAACAAAGCTCCGTCAGAAAGTCATTAAAAAAGTAACAATGTAACCGAATTCTTTCGCACAAAAGGTCGTATACGTAAACACACACAGAAAAACATTATAATGGCAGGAAGAAAACAAAATCAACACAAGACGCGCTTGCAAGATCAATTTTGATTCATTTCCCTTTTGCCTTGTTTATTGGTAAACCCAGAGCGCTGAGACAATATCGCCAACTTGCAATGTGCTTATGTTTTTTTTATTCCTCCCTCATCCTCCGTTTCATTTCTCAATGTTCAAAAAACAAAAAGCACTGCCTCGGATCATGCGGATGGTTACCTGCTGATTATGTCGGTGTTTATAAGGGACAGGTCAACCAAGGATCACAAATTGGTTTTTCAGTGACGTGATTGTCTTACACAAATTCGTAATCATCAAACATAATTTATAATTTTTAATGGTTATCCGAGATGAGATTTCTGGACTCCCTCTTTGTCATCTTGAGACTTGAATAGTTATATAGGCTGTTGGAGCAACCAAAATGATGAAAATTGCTTGCAACTAATGCCACTTTTAATAAACCATTGGATAGCCCACAATTTTCCTTGGAATTGCAAAAGGGAACGAGATTAATATGAGAGTGATACAGCACTTTTATACAAAAATATTTAGCGCCTATGCGCTTCTTTAGATGTTGTTGTATACCAATTTGCTGCCCGTCAGTATGGAGCGCCGATTGAACCGTTTACTGTTAGTATGATTATCTTAAATTTTTGTTCAGTGACGAATTGATCCTTACTTGTCGAGACGCCATTGTTCAGTCACAGACTTTATCAGCCTCAACAAATTCATTAAATTGCTGTGTATGTGGATCGAAAGAGGATTTAACCTATATTTAATTGCGCAAGGATGATGAAGGGCAGGTGCTTCTTTTGTTAGCATAACATCAATTTACAAGCACAAAGTAAAAAGAATATCATTAAGGATAAGCTCAATGCAATGTGGATTTAATTAAATGAATTTAAACGGATTACATTGTTGAAAGGATATAGGTATATCCTCTTCAGCCTCACCACATTTTTGATGGCCTAATTAAAATGATCTTATTTGCTATGAATAAAACTCATTAAAAATGAATGCGGTGTAAATTAATTATAGCGGAAACAATCAGCATTAAAATAAATAAAAGTTTGTCAGGGTGTTAAGCGTACCGCACTACATTTTCAATTGATACTACAAATTGACCTTCAACTACTTTGTTACCCTGGCGCCTCAATAAATTTTCGACCTCAATATTGCACTGCAAACTTGATCCACATACAACACTTCCTCCAAATAATGTACTGGTGATTCCAATTTAAATGCGAAACCCACACGCGATCGACTGATTGATGAGCCAAATTAAGCCTCCGTATAAGTAGTACGTCTTCAGCAGTAATGCGCCTCTTAGATGTTGGTATTGCTTCGGCACATTATGCAACTGACTTCGCCATTTAGCCACATTTAATGGTGCGTCTCATTTAATCACAGTCAGCCTTTAATCACATAAGTACACACACAAAATACCCACTCAAACATAATTAATTCAATTAATTCAAGGTTTAGCATTTTTATTTTTGGCGCGCAATGCGAGTGATGTGAATTGGGAATTGATTGCACAACCTGCACATGATCTGCGATGGCAAATAAATTGAAGTCATCACGGCACAACGTTATTATGTTATTATTATTGTGTAGACTGTGCATCCAAAACACATAAGTCAACATTAAACGAGAAAATTGAAGAAATCACAAATAAATTGTGTTCGGTTTAAAAAAAATAAACTGACGGCGATTTGTTAACGGAATAACGAATTTTAATAAACTTAATTGAACAAACCATAAAAAAGCATATTTTACTATGTGACGTGTAACGACTTCTATTTGGTTATAAACGACCAGTTTTGGGAAAGAATAATTATGTTGAAGACTCAATACAAAAAAGCGAGATCGTTTGATCTTTTGCAAATGAAACTTATTTTATGGTGTTCAAAGACTTGTTACAGCAGCTCTTTTGGTGTAAAGTTATTTTTGGGAAAGCGTTCAAACTTATATTTTAAGTATGAAGACAAATAACCTCCGATTTAAATTGGATGCTACAGTGGACGTGATCCTCAATGGCCCTTTCACTTTAAATTAACTCTCAATTACCGATTGTAATGAGGCTTGTAAGTTTTGTCGTACCTCATTATTTGATGTCGTCGTTATTACAGACACAATTTATGTAACACAAATTTGTGTTGTGGTTGCACAAGACGAACGCGTGGATGCTGTAATTTGATTTGGGTATTTGAAAACTGCAGCAATTTTGCAGCCCATTACAACATCATACAACCGATTATTTTTAAGTTTATTTAAATTTGAGTATAAGGAACAGTAATAAAAGAATGAATGAATATCAAAAAATTTCAAGGATTTTGAGTTTAGTTATTTAGCTATTAATTTTTCCAATTTAAAAATATTAAAAAATCATAAAAAAAACTGTGCAGGCACTTTGACTGATTGCGTTTTAGATTAGCCTAAATAAAAATACTTCACTGAATAATAAAAAAGAATAATTATGGATAATTTAAATTCAAAATTTGCACTGTTCAGAGTAAATGGCGACATTCTCACACAAGGAATACACAAAAATTGTGGGCAGAACTCCCTCCAAGACAACATACCATCCCAGATTGTTTTTTAATTAAAAACTTAAATCACACTGCAGAGTCTGAACCCTTTTCACGGACAAAACATTAAAAAACCGCCTGCACGTTCGTTCTAAAATCAACCTCTTTGCTGTTCGGACTTCGGCCCCATGTTTTCATTTATTCCTTTTAATGATTTTGTCAAAACACAATTAGATTTTACACAAAGATATATAAAACGCATTCCAGTCCACGGAACCCGGTCATATAATATACAATAATTCAGGCGTGGACCCGTTCCACCAAAAAAAAAAACTAAAAAGGTAAAACAAAATTTTTCCAATTTTATAGCGCTTGGAGTATATTCCCGCCAAAGTCATCTACACAACACGACGGCGGGTATCCTCCCTCCTGTCAACCTTTTTTTTGGGGTTAGGCCTCAACACTGCACACATTGAACAAGTAGACAAAGCCATCGCGACGACGAAATGGCAATGTGCGTTGCAACAGAAACGACATCAATTTTAGCGGTCTCGCATATTTATAGCTTTTGAATTTCATCATTCGTGGATGCGACTGGGTTCTGGGTTAAAGCTGCACTCCTCTGCATGTGTGATAAATGTTAATGATAAACGAGAGTGGAGAATTACCAAAATAAATAATACAATTTTCGGACATTCTTCTGCCTTTTGCTGAAAATGGCTTCAAGGCTCTTGCACACATTTTACTTTTTTTATGTCTTCTAAAATTTTAAACTTATCACATTGCCTTATTCCTCTAATAATATGCATGCTGTGGAGATACTGTTTGTGGTTTGTGTCGACTGAGAGTGTAGACAAAATTTTAGCAACAAAATTAAATCAGCCCCGCCTTGTTTTTCTATTAAAAATGAAATTGGTTTTGTTGCAGACTCTGCTTGTATGCATAAGGAGGAATGAGAAGAGTTGAAGATTTAAGCGAGATATTTGTTAACTCTGACAAAAAAAGGGGTTACAATATCCGCGTGTGTGCAGTGTAGACAATATCAAAGGTGGAACTTTATTGGGGGAACATCAAGCCCAGCGTAATCAAAAATTTGGATCAATGTGGGAATGAATTTACTCTTTGGATAATCTCATGTCGTTTTGGTTTGTTTATGCCACAATGCAGGAGGATGAACTTGAAAAAAAATTGTTTGGACCAGTGGCTTTGTTTTGTAGGCGGAATTACATTTTTGTTATTAACTTTGGTTGCATAATTCTTTATAGAAATTAAGCTTTAATTTGATCAAATTATTTAATGTGCTCTTCATAGAAAAATCAATTTTCTGAAAACTACTTTAAAAAATATTACGCATAGTTAATAATATGAGATACCCGCTTTAAATAGTCTTCACAAAGTACACAAATATACACTTGAAATGCACCCTCTGATCCTGCTCAATTGAATTGTGCACAAAACCATGTGCCTTATGTAAAGCATAACTCACAACCAACACACACTGCGTGTACATAACTAAGATACTCAATGCGACAATGGACGGGAAGAACCAACAATTCTCATGCAATTTCAAATTGGGACAACTCCATAAAAAATTATTTCAATGAATTTCTCTCTCTCTTACAAAATTCCGTTGACAAAATAGAATGCAAGCAGCAAACATTAAAAGGGAAGGGATGCAACATCTTGTTGAGATTGGCATTGTTGCTGGGATACATCCGGATCATTGTGGAAAGAATGATGGGAATGTTTTGTATAAATGGTTGAATTATGTAGTAATAATGCGTTTGGATTGGTTGGAAGTATTGTTTACAATAGAAATGTGGTGCACAAATAATTTGGTGACAATTTAAAATGTCACACCGGCAACAAGATGGCTGAACATCGTGGTTTGATCCAACAGATAATGAATCTTAATTGATTAAAGTGCACAAACAGTAAGTCAAACCATTATATTTTAATTTAATTCACTCATTAAAACTACTGCAGTTATATTATGATTTATGTCGCATCAAACCAGAAACAAATTTAGAAATAGTGCAAGATGCCTGACTAATAAAGTTATTGCACTTTTTATTACTCGATTGTTAAATGTAGCACACAATTGGTAAGAAAATCTCTTTCCGATTAATAAAATAACAGTTTTATAATTTAACCGTCACTATCCACAAACATATTGCTCCCGGTCTCCCATCCACCAAAATGCCGTACACCAGTTTCTACACTCATCCGCTGATCAAACCGCAAGTGACTTAATGTGGATTTTAATTGATTTAGCGTATTTATAGCAAATTATAAACACACGCATTATTTATGGCATCAATTAAATTCGGTTGGGGCCATAAACGTATGGCAATAATGGCCACATCATTTACGCGGGAGATCGTCCCTCGCTTATAAACATGATAGTTAGTTATTTTACATACAAGTACACATTGCTGGATATTGCTGCGAGAGCACACGGGATACGGTCCTATAATATTAAAGATGCGATGGATGCGCAATTGAATAGCAATTTGAAGCGAGCTGCTTTGCTCCGACCCACCTTAAATATAATATTGTGGATGGTGCAAAATAAGTATACTCGTATAGGTTGCAATCCGAGGGACAGAACACCGCATGCTGTGTGTACACTGAACAGTGGGCATCTTTAATATACGCGTAAACCCTCACCTTGCATGAGTGTTATGATGTAAGCCACGATAAATTCAACAAAAAAAAAAAATTAAAAAAATTCTGGTGCGCGTTGTTATTATTGTTATTATATACAAGTGAAAAAAGCACTTTTGACGAGCACGATAGGCTCTGGACATCGTCATCTCGTGGGTCGTGTCATAAAAAGCATCAAAGTATTTATTTATAACTTGGTAAGATACTAATTCGGTGCACACGGTGTACCATATTAAAGCACTAAGCAGCGCGGGAGAAAATAAACTTAATAACCCACTTTGAGACGACTTATGGACGTGGGTTCATTTCAATATGTGCACGAGACATTGGTTTCATCTGCTTGATGAAGCAGATTTGGACGCTTTTAGTGCTGCTGTACCCGCAATCAAATGGATGAAAGTGTACGTATCGACTAATTGCGAAATTCAGTCATCCTAAGAGGTTTATCTTTAGTACTTCAGATTCAATTGGTCATATGTTTAATTTGGGTGTGTACCAGAAATGCTGTGGCACAGTTTTGCTATGACACATTGCCATGGCAGATGCTAAGCTGTCTATTTTTATAAAATAGAAGTCACTTTGAATATGATTTGACTTGAATTTTGAATGAAAAATCTTAAACACATTTTTGAAACCACCCTGTACCTTAAAATCCCCTTGAATTCATCCCTCCAATAACTCAATGAATACGCTTTTATTATGTCTCTATATAATTTAACAATTAATTGCTCTCGACTACAAATGCCTTCTATTGTCCCCAAATTCATGTATAAAAACCCCAACACACAAAGCCACTTCAAAAGATGATCCACATAAATTCGATCAAACGTACCGAGCGTCTATTATGTACATGTCACTCTGATGACGAACACACAGCCCAAGACATACAATCTGTCTCCGACAGACATCAACTTAACATTACAACGCACTCTTCTTTCTATGATACGCCAAAAAAGTAGTAGAACTTTGAATAAAAAAAATTGGACGACCAACTGATGAAATAAACATAAATTTCTGTCGACTCATTGCCGCTGATGATGGCTATAAAATAATAAACAATAAATAATAAATATATAATAATAATAAAAGCAGTGGAGACGAAACGGGAAGCGTCTGTGTATCAATGCCATCCATCCAGAGCACCAACTCGCACCACTTAGTTTATACCACATATGCTGCAATATGTAAAAATAACTAAAAAGGGTTAAGGCAATACTCGACAAATAAAATTAAATGTGTAAGTGTAAGAAAAAAAATCGTCTGTAATAAAACATTAACAAAACGCGGCACCTTCCTGCTTAATTGGGCAATAAACTACTATATTTTCTGTTCCCACAGCGAACTCGTCAAATGCTCTGTAAAAAGGATTTGTGTACGTTCCTTTTAACTTTTATACGCAGCTAGTGATGAACGGACGTGCCTGACACAATGACATGACACGTTGCGACGCGACCGCGATGTGGTCGTGACGCAAAGGAAATTGTGTCTTTGTGGCGATAAAATGTGGTTAGTGGAATTTTAATGAGTTATCAATTCAATTTAATTTAAAGTTGAAATATAATTCGGTTTATTACATAATTCTTTAATATGACGAGCGGAATATCGTATTGCCTATTGGGTAATAAAGGAAGAAGTAAATTGAGTAGTTTTTAATAAATAATAACTCTTTTATGGTCATCTTAAATTTGTCCTAATGTGAAGAAGATGCTTAAATCTTGATTGCCTACCTTAATTTTAAGTAATTATGGTTTAATACTCACCATTTTATGTAGCATTCGCACAGCTCATAAATTGGCAAAACTAAGGATAAATTTTATTTAATTTTTAAAATTAAGAAAAATCAATATTTTATTTCATCAGTCGGCACTTTTTACAAAACCTTTACAGATGTTTTATATTTTAGAGATTATCCAAGTTTTTAAGGGTTTTTAAAATGTATTTATTTTATTATTCTGAATATTGTGGAATATAAATTAAAAACAAGACTTGACAAATTTGGGTTCAGTTGTAAAAATGAATTTAATGTAAATATTTAAATCTGTAATGTTTATATTCAATTGTAGCTTAGATTTAATTAAGTTTTTCTAAAATATGAAAAATTTGATCTTGAAACTTTTGGATTTTGACATAAAATTTTTCCCAAAATTAGTCCTTTTATTGAGATAAGCAATAATATTAAATATCATTTAAGACTTTAAATCAAACAGCTTTTAATTCATTTTCATAATAGAAATGTGACATTGAGTTTTTAAACTTTGACCTTCAGATGTTCAGCAAACTCTTTTAGTTAATCAAAAGCGACTTTAATCTGAAAGAATATTTTCTAAAATATTTAACGTTTCGGAGATATAAAAAGTTTAACTTTAAATTTTTCGATTTTGACCTTGAAATTTTCAAATTATTATTATTATTATGTAAAACTTTTTTTTTTTTTTAAACTTTGTAGGGTCCTTTTTGCCAGAAGGATTACATTTGAATTTTAGCTTTGTTTAGAATACTGTTACGTATAATTGTTGTGAAAATGAACAACCTATTTATATAAGCGAAACTATTTTTGGCAACAACTTAACATTTGATGTTGAAGAAATAAAAAAAAGTTTAATTAATAACATGTCAATTTAAAGTTTAAAGTTTAAACACACATTGTCAATTTGGCCTCAGGTTGTAATAATAATAAAACGAATGCATTCTTGTTGAACTAATGAAATTTGTATAAATGTTAACTAATCCAAAATTCAAATAATCACTGCATCAAACAAAAACATTCCATTTAATAACAAATATTATAAAACATCCCTCATTTCTTTGGCAACCTTACAATGGAAATATAATATTGCAAACATCGGAACCAATGTGTACTCAATAGTTAATATAAAGACAAACTACACACACAGAATTGATAATTCATAAAACTCATTCATGCCCATGAAACATTGCGTCTTTATATATTTAATGCGAAAAATGAAATCTCCTAACCAAATAGGATAGGGCTGCCGCATGGAGTCCTCAAATCCAGAGAGCATGCAATATTAGGGATTTAGTTGTGTGCATATGTCGCAATTGTGGCGGCCATATTTTCTACATATAGTCCTAAAAAGCATGATGGTCCCATTTCACCTCGACAATAACTAAGTAGGACAATGCGAGGACACTTAATAGATACATCTGCTTGTGCCATTGGGAGGTTTGTGCATTAAATCACATAAAGATTATGATTGTATAAAACAGCAAAGTGTATAAAATAATGCACGTCTAATGTTACACAATGGAACATCCATCCTCTACGACAACAATATGACAAACGAAAAGAGGAGAGTGCGGCCATCCTGAAAAAAAAAAACTAAATTTAATATTATCATCTGAAATTTATATAATGAAGTTATGAGGAAAACTAGGATGTGTGTATAATAATCGCATGCCAAGGGGTTTCGATGAGAGGTCCTTTTGTCCCTTTGTGTCCCTGTGTACATAAAACGCCCTTGTCCCAATTTGTAAAGCTGCTGCATGAAATTGGAAAATTTTGTGGCACACACAATGGATGCAAACCCTCGATTACATATTAGGGATTAGGCAGGCATTTCATTTGCTAGCATTTTCAGTTTGAATGTCCTGAATGAGGGATCGATTTTGTGCGTATAAATTTGTGTGAGTGTTTGTGCATGCATTGTGAAGTCTGCATGTTGACAAATGTGACATCGTGCAAGGACAATGGGTTGACATTTTTATTATTCATGTGACAAAGCAGTGGCAAGCGATTGGTTGCAAGTCTCCACCAATCCAGTGCGTTGGTGACAATTCAAGAAGCACACAACACAACAGACGACTGGCAATATAAACTTTGCCTTATGTGTACGCACAATTATGTATATGGTTAATGTTAACAAATATGTGGGCAGCATAAATTGTCGTATAATTTATAAGTTTCTTATTTTATGTACATTTTGTGTGTGGCGTTTACACAAATATGTTAACGCCATTTGTCATGCTAGAATGAGTTTAATGCAAACCATTTAGAAAATACAGCGCTTATATTTAAAAAAGCATATCTACATTAAATTTAATATCCTTGTCATTTCAATAATAGCGAATGACAACATAGATAATTGCACATAATAACATAGATCTGTTGCAACGCATGTTTACATGAATGATATTATCATTTGGTGCCACAATATCAGTGTACATTAGCTGGCTATGTGATTATGTGGGTAGGCCATCTACATAAATAATTACAGGTTCTGCAACTGTATAGCTGATATAACGACAGAACCATAATATAACAATTAAATTAATGTCCGTTTCGTTAATGCCACCCTTGTTTTAAATTTATGTTCAATTTATGCTGTCCCATTTTATGTAGCTTATGTTGCGGCATATGTGGCGTTTGTTTGATTGTGGAAAAAAAATATTTTGATGTTTCCTATTTTACATTTCCAAATTTATTTAGTCAGTTGAGTGGGTGCTTTTTCCAAATACTTGCACCCTTCATATTTCTGAAAAAAAAAATAAAAAATTTAGGTATATTTTTCTTTATAACATTTCGCTGACATTGCATATTTTGCGTTCTTTTCATCCCCAAAAAACGATCCTTTCACACAATATAACATTCACATCCCTGCAATACGTCACCCGAATAAAGTTTAAGGATTCACAGACATTTTATCCGAATTTAGGTTCATCATGTTTTTTACGCCCGTTGTGTCTCATCCCCATCCACACAAGACATTGTGTTCTTGGCTGTGTGTGTGTGTGTGTACTTCAACAGAATCACTAAAAAGGATATCATCCGTTTCTCAGATGTGCATAGCAACACCAACTCCATACTTTATACCGATGCTCAAGAATGAATAATGATTTCGATATTTTGTTGTAAGATTGCGCTCGTAAGTCGCACCAACAAGAAAAATGTGCCGACATTAATTTAGTTGTATAAGTGACGACCCAACGCGATCCTTTTCGCATCATCAGATATTTCACATAGCCCTTTTTTTCCTCTGTGCAGACAATTTCTATATGCCACTTTAAAATAATGATTGGCGTTCCTTGGCGTGGCCATTCTAAGTACGTCGGTATTCTACTGCCGTGTATGTATAATAAAAACGACGTCTGATGCGTTAATTCTGACGTGTGGAAATCGCTTCAATTTTGTGCATTCATTGCCGAGGGTTTTTTCTCCATTCCATTATCATTCTGAATAGAACAGTTTGTGTGTAATGCTGGAAAGGTGAGGGATGATTTCAAAATTGGATCATCTGCGGCTGTCTGCTTTTTTGTCCTATTTAGCAGGGTATCGTCGATCAGATCTTAATTGGGTTTTTTGTAAGGGTCGTGATTAAGAGAAATGTATATGTATCCGATTTTGATTAAAATTTGGATTGTTGAATTTTAAGCGGTTAGCTTTTTAGATGAATGATTGATATTGAATATTTAATGTGGATATTATTAATTGCAATCGTTTTAAGAAACAACGTTTTTTTTTTGTTTTATATATTTATAATAAAATATATTCATTGTGTTGAAAAAGTCCACTTTGAATCGTTTTAATCTATATACTGCTTATTAAGGGTCTCTAGATCCAGAATAATAAATGATGGCTGAAAATAATACTTCTAAGGTCAAATAGACAGACAAATCCAAGGGGATTTTTGCATTCACAAATTTAAAAAAAGAAGAAGAAAGATATTATTAAAAAATACTGTTGATTTTGTAATATCGTTCACATGTCCGTAGCATTTTATAATTGAAAAAACTTTACCAAATATTTCAAGGCCAAAATCGAAAAATTCAAGGTCCAATTTTTAATATCTCTTTATTTTAGGTTTTAGTCGCTTTTCATGAAATAACAGAGTTTTCTTATCATTTCTGGGTCAAAAATTTAAAGGTGTTAGTAAAGATCGTCTTTTTTATATTTCATTCGTTCAGATTCCTTAAATATGTTTAAAATTTTTTAATAAGATAAAAAACTTTCTCAACAATTCAACGAACAAATTTAAAGACTGAAGGAATATTTTCATAATTAAAAAAATTTAACACCTTTTTGTTCTAGGATATTATGATGTTGCATATTGATGCTAATCTGCTAATCTTAATAAAAGGGCAAATTTTGGATAAAAATTCAAGGTCGAAATTCAAAAATTTCAAGATCACATTTGTCATATCTCAGGAAAGGTTTACAGGATTGTAATTTAGATGCAGTTCGATATGAATCCACACCTAGCTCTCCCTGCTATAAAATTTTCGTTTTATATAAACACCTTGCAATAGTTGATATTGTGAAACATCATCATTAATCATAAATACTTATATTTTTAATAATAAAGCGGACACCTTATATTTTCTTAAGCACATTATAATTATACAAAGAGTTATGCAATTAAATAAGTTTAACATTCAAAATGTTAAGTAGCTTATTTAATATACTCACAACAGTTAGCATTAAAAGACACACCGTTCTGTCCGTCGACACTGCACAAACAAATAACAAAACCTTCCATCTGAAAGCAATTTCCTGTGCGCCATATTCATTAACAATTAAATTGCACACATTATAAAATAGACGCATTCATTCCGGAGCATTATTCATAGTTACCGCATCAAATGCGAGTTTGCCTTCACGTCTTGACGAAGTGTTCCGTTTTGCCAGAAGTATGCAAGTATGGAGTACCTACATATCTTCAAGGAATGACCGTGGCATGTCTAGGCAATTATACCAAGACGACTGACTACAGTCAGTTTACATTTATGTGTGTGATGAATGTGCTCAGCAAAAAAGAGTAAATCAAACCAAAACCAACAATAAGAAATATATTAATAACAATAAGTTTTTTTTTTTTAAGAAAAGCAAACATATTACATAGGGGTATAAGAAGGGAGGGGGAAAGAAATGATTAAACGAAAATAATTAACCGTTTAAACTGAATAAAGTGAACACGTGAAATGTGTGCTCTGCGCGCACGCACGCACTCATTCAAAGCAAACCGCGCGCACTGCAAAAGCTGCCTGGCGCACAAAACGCAATCACGAAAATGTCTACAAAAAGTCGGAAGTGAAAATCTCTACACAAGTTAAGCGCGATCCCCCATAATATCTTAGCGTTAAGTAAAATATGTGAATAAAATAACTTGTAAGTATAAACAGCGTCATTAACCGAACCATGCATTGTAGTGAAATAGAAAACGGTAACAATTGCGTGGAGGTTTCAATACACCCTTTAGCATTATAAAATGATAGATTGCAAATGGAATCAGCACAATGTAACGCACATTATTGTATATTGATGCGGCACATGTGTGGGGAGTTACCATATTGACTTTAGCGCCTTTTTAAGACATGTTACTCTGCTTAATTACGAATGGCTATTTCCATTGTTACTGTAAGCTCAAATTACTGACGGGAACATTATGAAATAAGCACACGGACGCTCGGTGAATACACTGAATACATTCGAGCGCATGAGAGGACATCGCGTGTCAAGATGATGAGCCACAATTTGCATTTTTGGGACGGTCTTGAGCATACCAGTGTTGGGCACACACATCATGCGGCAATCAAGATGTGGGATACAAAATATTATGTCGAAGCGAATCCATCACCATGAAGACATTGGGCGCATATCATATATAGTTAAAGTAATCTCTGCAGTAATGTGCGCTTCATATGTGATATGGATGGCAATTTTGTAACACCAATGTGTCTAAATATTGTGTTATTTCCAGTACCCATGGGCGTGTATATTGTTGTCACGCGAAGAGCAGCTCGACCATCAGAATATGCAAATAAGACGCCATCAAAATTGCGCCCATTGTCTACGATAATCGGTTGTTTAATTACATTGCTCAACAGAGTGAGCACTAGATTTATCATTCGTTATGACCCTATTATGATTGACCGTATATGGCGCACTGGCACGTACATCTTTGAATATTGTGTGATTAAAAATAAAGTGGTTATCATTGCTTTTAAATTCTATTAACTGTACTTAATAAATAACTATTATTTGTTATTATTTCTTAGTTCAATTTGGTCAGATTTAACTAATTAATTCATGAGTGACAGATTCATTTTTGTCATACAATTTTGTAAAATATTTTGAAATTTAGATCGAATTAATTACAAAAACGTTTCATTTTTGAATGGATTCTTTGTCATCCCAAAAGATGACAATGTTAGCAAAACATTACATCACAGGGAGAGCGAGGTCTGAATTTATTACGACCTGGTACAAAGTACGTCGTAGGCAGACCGAGATGTACACAATTTTTTGACCTTGAAATGTTCAGCACCTTGAAAATTTTGGCAATTTTTTTTTAAATTATGAAAGACCACATTCATGTGAAAGTAATTAATTGCAATTTATAAACAATTTCAACTATACTACTTAGATCGCAGTAAATTAATTATGAGACCATAACATTAAGTTTTAATTGTCAAATATGCATTCTCACTTGCTTTCCCTGCACCGTCTGTTCTTTTGTGGTGTCAAGTCTAAGCATAGTTAGGTTCGTATACATCGGGGCTGATTACCACCAACCGCTATTGTTACATTAAGTGAACTTTATTCTGACATTGAACAGGAGCCCTGATCATTTGTCAAAAGTTTGTTTAAAAAATTTAATTGAAATAAATTTATAAGTATGTATACATTCACAACCAATGCTGCACAAATTTTACACAAGGATTGAACTATTAAAGTTAGGTTATAATCAATGTGTTAAAATTATAAACAGACAAAATCGGCCGTTCAAAATCCGCTTGTTAACCATCAAATGCTGTTCAGATTGAGTGCTTTTGTTTCGATTTACTCAATGAAACCTTAATCTCTCCATCTCGGTTCTAAAATAATTTTGCCATTTAAAAAAAACGCAAATTAAATAAATAGTTTACTACAAACTTGCCCCGAATTCAACACCTTTCATTGAAAACATAAATTGACCATAAACTTCTAAAATCTTAAAGTGAGTGTAATTGTTTTTAATAATTAATTATTAGAAAGAGCTGTGGCAAAATTTATTCAAAAACCACAATTCACAACAGTAGTGTTTAATAATTTTGAATATAATCTGAGAAACCACATAACAACGCTTAACTTACGATGACTGCGACCCATTTCTCTTTAGAAGTCAAACTGGTATTTTCCTTTAAACCGCAAGAATAAACTGCTTTATTTAAAAACGTTACATAAAAATAATAAAATAACAGCATATTGCATGATTTTAAATTAATATTTTTATTTCTACCTACCTTTTGCACCTTTTGAATAACAAAAAGAAAATATAACACTTGACTTTAAAAAAAAAACAACTTGTAAAGATACGTTGACAAAATGGGAACACATAAAATATTGAAGATTATAGGCTATAGCTAAAGTCGAATTAAAATTGAACAATAGACACCTTAACGACCAAGGGGACAAACATAACAATAAATTCAAGGAATTTTATTTTTCTAACAAAAATGCTTGATGAAAATATATTGACACATATTAAGAATGTTTATGTATGTTGGGGTCGCTCTTTTGTGATGTCTGCATCATGACAAGACCTGAGCGCAGACCTTCCATTTGTCATCACACATCATTCAAATTATTACACTATTTATTTTAAAACTTTTATAGGATCACTGATGATGAGGCCACGGCTGCTTTGTGTTTGCACACTTCGCCTTTGGAGAGGACACAAGTGTAAATTTGTCTGCATCGCATCATTGTTGTATTGGCGTTCAATGATCTTGCAATCACCCTAAACATCGGATGGGCTGAGACCATCGAACACAAAAGGAAACTCTGTTACAAAGCAAATCAATCAAAAAGTAAACAATTGCACAGCCGCGCGCACATATTCACAAGATCCGTGAGAAATCAATGAACCAAACCACAAAATATAATGTAACGCACAGTAACATATTGTTAATGTTGTGTACAGTTAAATTGAATGCATGTGAATAATTGCCTTGGCTCATATTATTGTCTTTCGTACATGTATCCAGTTGCCTGCGCAGTTCAGTTTCCCTCTGATGAATGGAATCATTTAAAGAGTCATTTACAATGGCTCCAACATCAATAATTAACCAAACTGAGTGATCAAACACATTGAAAATGATGTTTTAGAAAAATAACAAGAAAGCATGAATAAAAGTGATCAGTCGAGATTTAGGAGAGAAAAAAGAAGTGCTGTAAAAAACAACGACTGTAAAATATAAAAAATAAAGAGAACTGTCTGAAAAACAAACAAGTGTGAAATGTTAAGTTACGAATGGGCAGATGAAAGCCTCAAAAAAAACTCCGGATGAATGGCGAGGAAAAATAGAAATGATGATAGTTCACTAATTTGCATGGAAAACGGCGCTATGTACGGCCATATCTTGCGATATATTCAAATGAGATCATGGAGTCCATTAAAAAGCAGTGAAAAAATAACAACTAAAGCGATTATATAGGAGGCAAAAAAAAAAAAACTAATTAATGGCCAATAATTTTGATAGTCTTGATTATTGTTTTATTTATTTGTAGTTTTATACGGTAAAACAGTTGTTTTAAAGAGAAATTCGGGCTGGAGCAACAGTAGCTATTTGTTGGCTCTAATAACAAAATAATTGTGTGTTTGCGATCGTGCGCTTTCCCAAAAACACACACCGCAAATCCAAACGCAATGAACTATGCGGCTTCAAAGTGTTTGCATTGATGACGCTTTTTGGGTTATTCGAGTCCGAATGATCGTAAAGCCATTTGCCATAACTATGAGTAAGTATGTTATGAATTATGATGATACCTATACCTCTGCGTGTGCCAGCATTAATTGGCCAATTATTGAGTTCATTCACACCTGGAAGCCTGAAATAGTTCCCAATTAGCAAACTATTAAATGAATTGCGATGGCCAATGAGATTCCTCTTATAAATATGAAGAACTTTGCACCAGAAGCTTTGGTGATTTGAGGTTATTAAAGAAATGGACGTTTTAACTATCTCAATCCGATTTTTTTAAATTTAAAAGTCATCCATTTATGTTTTTTTGGTATTTAAGTACTTTCGATTTGCATTTAAATTTACATCGAAACAAAAAATTCAGAAAAATCCGTTACAATAATATCACCCTTTTAATATCCCTGGTGAACATTGTCAAACTGAATTACAATTGAAAATGCTGACGCAATCATGTCGAAAATCTTGTTTTTTTTTGACAAAATTAAAAATAATCAAGCAACTATTAGTCTATTTCTGAGAACCAGCATCTAAATTAAAAGCAATGACAAATTCAATCAACAGCATCAAAAACTATCATTAACACCCTTTCGACAATTACCTATACAAAATTTTGTACATATTTCGTTAGTTAGCACCAACCTTACCGACTCGTAAATCCAAACAACTGTGAAAGATCGCACTCAGGTGTGAAAAATGTTATCCCAATTCCCTTGTAGTCCTCGCAGCCACATTTAAGGGCACCGAAAATTCCAAATGACACTGCGTTCGCATTATAATGACATCAATGCACACAACAGGTAGTCGCTTTGTTGCATCACGCATGAGGATTGTGAGCTGTGAGGAGTGTGGAGTCCCTGGGTCTTTTATCGAATTTGATTGTTGTAGAATTGCCTTGTAGAATTGTACCCGTTCCTTTTGGCGGCGGCATCGGCATGTCACATCCACATATGCGGCCGGGTCGGCTTTTTTGCCGACTCATTATCACTGATGATCATCGTAAAAAGACAATAAATATAGCCAAAAGTAATTGAAAATATAATAATTGGGGTTCGGTGGAAATTTAACATCATTCACAGTTTTATGAAAATTATAAATGTTTTTCGTTTGAAAGAGTTAGAATTTAAGGGGTAAAATTGGAGGATGAAAATGTTTTCCTCAACTGGAACCATGTGGTATTTTGAAATACTGGAGACGATCTTTTAATTTTTTAAGTTTTTACAGTGCTTTACAGAAATCTTAATTTCTTCTTAATTTGCCCACTAAGATAATGAGTGCATTTTTGATTTTGACCCATTGGGATTATAATTTGACGTAATTCCGGATTTCGTAAATTTGTTTGCTGGGTTTGTGGATAACGGAGTGTTGGCCTGAAGTACTGGGCCGACGTTCACTCGTATTCCGCATTAAGATAAATTCATTTTAGCATTTATTATAAAATAGGGTAGAACTTAGATCTAATTTAATTAATTTTGTTATTCGTTAATCTTTAACTAAATATACTGAATAAAATATTTTATATCAAAAAATATATTTTGTTAGCTATAGGTTTGTTGTGGAACGAAGTTCGCCAGGTCTGCTATTCTTTTATAAATTAGAAATGTCCGCAATTTCTTCATTTTGTAGAAAATATCGAAAATATATGAATTTAAAAAAGTTCAACAAAACTTTTGCATTTGGAAACTCAATTAAATCATACGATTAGACGACCACTCATTTTCATCAAATATAATTACACACACACAATAGTTATCGCTTTCTTGACCGTCAGTTAACATGGGGAACTGCTGACGAGCACGCGTGTGCCATTGTTCAATATCAAGCCATCACACACGGCTCATAATCACACATTTTGTTATTCATTTTTGACCTGCCTGCAAATATAAAACTATTAATAATAATGCACGCACACATTTGAGACAACATAAATAATGGACATATTATAGGAAAAATCCTGGTGTCTTCAATACCATGTCTAAAAGAAGCGCGCTGAAATCACTGACTCCGCGCATATCAAATCAGCGAGAGCGCACACATTTAGACGGGTAAGTTTATGCGGTCGCGTTACATTTATGGCGACTGGAGAAACCATGGCACATGTAATGGTCAAGTGGCGTTCAAAGTGTTAATTCTTTCAAAATTTATACAAAAAGGGGTTCCCTCGTGATATCTGCGAGCGCAACAACAAGTTGGATACAATAATTACTATTATGCTTCTGGTACAGTCACTGCGCGCGCCACATGCACCTTTATGTGGTCTATAAAGACTTTTACCAGCGCACCTCTTTCTGTTAATAAGAAAATCCTCCTCATCGGTATATTCGACGGGCACCATGCAATTATATTCGTCATACACCACTGTGTGTCATATTAAACACATTCAGGTGTATAATAGAACTCACGGAGTACCCAAGCAGAGATGCCACATAAATTTATGCTAGTACGAGTATGTTGTGGTCGGTAAAGGGTGAAGTAAAAAAATCAACAATAAAACATACAAGAAATTATGAAATAAAATACGAGTGTATTGAGTCAAAAATAACCGGCGCGTTCCCCATAAATGTTGTTACATCCATCGAAGACGCGGACGACTAACTGCTTGTAAGTAGCAATTTTGGTTAGCTGTTAAATTAGAATGTTTAGTGTAGTTATTACATACGCTTCTTTACAGCGACATGTTTATTTTGTATTAAAATATGCTTCCACACCACTTTGGTGTTCGCAGACGCTACTCACCGTTGATGCCGGACTTATAAAGCAGGTACACTGCAAAGTTTTTCTTTAATGTTTTTGTTATTTCTTAATTTGCAGTGACTAAGGTCCCAATCATGTTATTTCGAGCTTCAAGTATTCGTTCTCACGCTCTTTGACAATAATTATTATTATACACTTTATGTTATTATTTTTGTGATGCATAACCGCGTGCTTAAGCAACATGTGCATTTTATATATTATTAAGCGCCGCACCGTCAAGAAGCAGTTAATCATATTAATAATCTTCAATTATTTTAAAGATTATAGGGTAATACTGTTTGTCTCTGCTTGGGGGCTTCGATTAACCACACTATTGAGGTCTAAATATAAATTGTGTTTTACTACACGTGTGTAGCTTTGAATTTTTTATTTATAGGAATCGCAAACACATTTGTGAGCTTCATTAAGTAGCTAATGTGTTTTGAGCTAAATTGTGCAATTTTTTTTTGAAATCATATTTTTGTGTGGTTTTTGTTTTGTTTTAAATGTAATTGAGACTTAATTTTCGCATAGATTTTAGAAATGTTGTTTTTTTTGGTTGAAAACGCAATTAAAATTCCTATATTTTATTCTGCGAGACCCCCAAGACAGATCTTTAATGATTCAAGAAGGGGTTAACTAAAGATAATTTCATTTAAGGCAAACAATCATTTAATTTTCGTTATTGCACAAGATATATTTTTATTGAGTTACAAATTTTTTTCCCTCACCACAAAAATATATCGTAAAATTTTGCAAAATAAAAATGTGAATAAAATGCGAATTGTCTATAATTATGTGTCTTTAAGTTTATGTTTTTTACATTAGCAACATTCTAGAAATCCAGTGGCAATCTGGCTCATTGATGGTAATCACAGTAGCTGCTAGTGCAAAAAATTCAACCTCAACATATTCTTTTTTTGGTAATAGTAACCCCATTTTATAGAACACTGTTGGAGAGGTCGTAATAGATTTTAGAATGTAGGAGGCTCTAAAATGTTTCATCCAAAGTTTTTTATTTTATTAATTTTGCGAAAAATCGCGGTTCGTGAAAAAAAAATTGACTAATTCTAAAAATTATTGCGGAAATTGGTTAAAAAAAAAAAAGAACATTCAGGAGGAGAATAATTACGAGTCACGAACACCAGAACTTTATGTATAAAGAAGATATTCCGGTTAAACAAACAAAAAATAAAATGTGTAAAAAATCTATGTTTTAAAAATTTGAAGAAATATGCATTTTGGTCTTAAATTGTCTTAAAGGATTTAAATAACGATTGCTCACGCAATGCCATTTGCAACATAAAATCAGGGAATAATATAAATTAATAATAACGGAATATGAGAGTATAACAATGAGTTGTAACACGATCACTTATGTTACATATTTTACACCGTTACAGAAACCCCCCAAAAAAGTTTAATAATGTTGTAAATTCTCAATTGTATATGCCTTCGCTGCGGTAACCCCATAAAAAAATCACTTAAATAATTGCAGCAGATAAAGTTTTTAAAAATTACGGCTTCTTTCTAACAAGCAACAACTTCATCAAGATGCGAGTTTCCGATAACAAGGCAATCAGGTTAACGATATCACAAAAGCCACACGCGCGCATACGTTTGACAAGACGAATTGTTATATTATTATTTATACCGCAGCTTTCAAAATGCACAACTAACTAACTTACTATGTGTATCATTTCAACATCACCATAATAATAATTAATAAACAGAGGCAAATATACAATGTTGTATGTATATGGAATATAATTAACACGCGTGTAAGCGCTTTTTCATGCGTTTTATTACATTTAAATTGAATTCATGAATAAATTAAGTGATTTCATTTGTTGCGTCCAAGTAAGTCGCAACCGCATAAAGTTCCTATATATAGTGAGTGTAATTCATATTATATCTAACAGACAAGTAGCCTGCATACTTGAAGTGGCGATACATTCGCCTCCAAAAATTATAAAGTCTCAAGTACATTATAATTACAAGATATTACTTATTCAATTTGAATGGTGAAAATTCCTGCGCTTCGTTTAATTCCTGCAATATGAAGTTCCATCATCTGCAGAGAGCGAGTGCCCACAGCGCACAGAGATGCCATGTTCAAAGTCACTTAATGTAAATGAACATTCGGTTAAACATCGTGTTGTTCTTTACCATACTCATCCAAATAGACGTACGTGTAAAATATTGTGTGTGATGATCTATCTTTTATTTATATTTCCAAACAAAATTTGAATTAAAAGAAGTGCGCGATGTTGCTGTGGTTTGATACATCCAAGAGCATTAGAATGGGAATCCACTTGAATTTTGATTAAAAATAATAACGCACACACAGCATACGGACGAGTGGCATGGCAGGGCAGGCTTTAATGTCTTGAGGTAATTCAAATAATAGTCGCTGCACGATATCAAGTGGTGTTGGACAAAAGCATTCAGGTGGCATTTTGTCAAAATAAAGCGACGACCACTGCTGGAGCACAAATGAATTCTAAATACGGTCATTTCCATATCATGGGTGTGAGTACTCTAAATTATAAATGGACAGTATGTGGTAGGTGCGTGTATAAATTTCAGGCGTCAATGGGGTGTTGTGTGCGGTTTTGTTCACCAACCTTGAACATTTTAAGGCTGCAGGAACTTAATTTTGGGTTACTTGTAGGTTGGACTATACATTTCTGATGAAGGTGACATAGCAGCACACGTGAAGTCAAGCAACGTCAAGCTTACAATTTATGTGATATGTGCCTGTACGGTGAATGGGTATGATGGTCAATTAAATATGTAAATGGTGAAATTGTTTTTAGGGGTGAGTGTGTGGTTCGTGCTTGTGAATTGTAACATTGAGGAACATAAGGGTTTGTACCTTTTTGTGGTAATTAGTCCAGCAGGAATTTTTAATTTTTTAAAAATCTTTTAAGAAGTTTTACCCACTCTCCTTTGACTTGTTGTTAAACTTTTGATGGCTTTTCTTTTAATATATCGTTGCAACCGTAAGCCGATCTTCGTTTTCTGCAACAAGCGCGAATGCCGTACCTCCACTTATCTAAGGTCTTCGATGACGGCATCCTTGCAGTGACCCTGCTGGATTTCCTAAAAATACGCACTTATAACACTGCTGTCTCTTTTGATGGCTAAACGCAATTACATTCTAAAAAGTCTTTCTTTATAAAAGTTAATTTGTTTATACATTTCTTTACTTAACGAAGAAATTTATGCTCAAAATTTAATTCGTTTTAAAAAGAAATGTTTTTAATTTTTGTAATTCAGCAAAATTATTCCAAAACTCAAGTCAAAAAAATTTTAATAAAACGCACATACCCTTTAATCTCCATGAAAAAAAAATGCATTCCCCTATCAGAATGCAATCAAGCACAAATTCATCATAATCCCTCTGACATCATCTCAAAATATGTACAGCAAATCGTCTGAAATAAAACCGATGTCAAAAGTGTCACCGCGACATTACTTCACCGGGATACACAATCTCTATCTTTGATTGACCGCCGAATGGACAATGTGTCAAACGAAATTGACAAGCATGCAATGTGACAATTAATCGCTAACCGAAATATGCGCGTCAGTCGCGAATCAAAGCACAAGAAGCACTCAAAACTGCATGAATTCTTGGGCGTTTGAAAAATAAAATCACAGAACGCTCAGACTGCGGCCAGTCACAAAAACGCGCGTCTTCGATTTCTGCTCAAATGAGTTGTCACTTTGGGCTGACTGCCGGCAATATTAATTATAACAAAATATGGGACATTTGTTGTTTTATCTTTAGATCTGCGTATCATTATTATGTTGACATTCGTCTCGGACGATTGAGCATCGCAAAAGCATGGGAGCCTTTATTTTGTTGTTGCCCCCGCTTGACTTAAGTTATGAATTTGCGGCAAGCGTCTCAAGGCTAAAGTATAAAATATTTAAAAGAATAAAGAATATGTAAACATGGGAGAGTATTTTGTTTGGCTGGCTACTGTTTCGATGTAAACGAGATAAACTTTACCTGTGACCGTGTTTATGCAGGTGCACACGCTGCACACAGACCGCATGATTCATAATGTAAAAGGCTTAATTCCACTTGAATTGACATCTTAATGAAAATATAAGCAAGACAGTTTCGCATTGATTTAGTGTATATGTAAAATGAGACTGGGATCATGCGGTACTGCAGCCTTGGACAACACAATATGTTCGCGACGCTAAAAATGCAGAACGTTTGTATTTCCTAAAAAAAATGTTTTAAAATCATCATCTAAATAAAAATTGTGAATCAATAATTTGTTGTGTGGGTATACAAGGATGGTTTGATGAAAAGGCAACACGCAGCTATTAATATGAAAAACAGCAACAGTTGTGAAACATGGCTGATGGTCACGATGGGTGGTCATGGCTTAATACCCAAAAAAAAAACGGCGCATGGAGAAAAAAACGCAAATCCCAAAAGCGAATATAAACAAATATACGTCAACAGAACAATAAACTAAACTCATACACCAGAAGAGAATCCCGGGAATACCTGTCCCACCACTCGGAAAGGACTCAAACAGCATGTTGGTGGTAGAGGTTTTTCTAAAAGGTAAAAAAAACATTTCCAATTGCCTCGGTTATGCAGTCGTAATCATTTATAAACCTGAACCTATATGTGAATTGAGGGCGAACATGAAAAATGTATCACAAAACATCGAGAAGCCGACAAAGGCATCGTTCATTTTGTCCCAATGACTTAGTTTCAAACACATTTTATTTATACAATTGAATTGCGGGTGAACTTCATATGTTGTCCTTGTCAACAGGGGGTGATGTTTATTCTCAGCAATCATCATCTGTGCGGTGGAAACAACAATTCTGACTGCATCACAGGTTGCTGACTGCGCCATTGTCATCACGAAAGGATATAGGTAATTGAGAAAATTATTAATTAAAATTTAGTGGTGGACCCAAAGGACAAACATATTTCAAAATGACAGGACCATTGGGTTGCACAATAGAAATTAAACTAATTAAATCCTCCACACATAAATATGTGGAGTTACAAAACGATCTATATATAAATAAATTGGTCCCTTTTTTCCTGAACGGTATTGTCCATCAAGGAATGATCTTTTTGGACATTCATTTTAAACGGATCATATTAATCTTTCTTAAAATATGAATGGCCTACTTTGTAGGCGCATGGCGCTCCAAAAAGCCTTTTTTTTGTACACTGAAAATAATGGTCCTTTTGTGCATGCATTTTGCAACAATTGGATCATACAAGAGTTACAGATGTATTCAGAAGTTGTTATTAACAATGTTCAAATTTCATGGTCAATGCTTTTTCAAGTACGCAGATCCATGCCAACAAGGATAAGCTTCATTATATTTTTTTCAGTAGAGTTTCTTTTACCCTTAATTCTTGTTTTTGTATTACACGGCAGCTATTCATCCCTAAGCCACTGGATGAAAGAAAATTGAGCAGCTAATATAATTAGTAAACAAGATGTCATACACATGTCATCATGTCGGATTACCATAAAGGAGAAATTTTACCTTGGTAACTTAAGAATAGTACAGGGAAAGGCATTAAATGGACCGAACAAGAGTCTTAAGTCTATTTGGAGGAGAGAAAGGTATTGTTTTGCAGATTCTTGTAAATTGGGACAAGGGGATAATATAATTAAGTCAAGTGAGGTTTAAAATTATGAAAATTATTTGTTTTGTAGATTTAGGTTAAGTGTTATTCTATTCCTGTGGAGTTTGCCATTTTGTTTTTTAATTCAATTAATTTATAATATTTTCATTTTGTAATCTGTTTAATTCTATTAAGGCTTACCAAGAAGGTAGGGGAGATGTTTTCAAAGCAGAGAAACTATAACAAATCAACATTTTTGCATTTAAAGATTTTCATTTAAGAGTTTCAATTAAAAACTATATTTCAGGGAAGACGTTTGTGGTTTTATTACGACATTGATCGAAACTGATAAATCCATAATTTTTGAAATAGCTCTTAAAACGAATTCTTAACAGTAAAAGCTTATGTTAAGACCTTAAAAAGTTTGTCAAATTTTGCATTTAATAAAATTATTTGTAAAATAATAGGTAAAAGGTATTTGTAAATAAAAGGTTTTTCAAAAATATACGAGGTTTTCAATTAAAATTTGACTTTCATATTTTCAATTCCACTGTCCATTCTATCTATCCAGGGTGAATTAAAAACTCTAATTTATTCCTCAATAAAACCACCCCTAAGTGGATAATTGGTAACTACTTTTAATTACTAAACAACACATAAACCAACATCATAAATTCCGTTACCATAATTTATATTCATCCGATTTCGTTGAAAAAATATGATAAAACATTTTCAAGTAGCCACACAAAACAACACAACAACTTTATAACTAACTAGACATGCGAATATGCGTTTCAGCACTCAACCGCGTCACAATTTAATATCTCTCGCGCCATTTAAGTGTGCTTAAAGCTGTGAATTAAGCGCTATAATTATAATAAATTGAATAATTTTAATGTGAACAGCAACAACAACGCAAAAAAAAAATCTATTGAGTGAAAATAAGTTGGAATCAATTAAAACGGTCACTATATATAAACAATTAGCAAATAAAATTACATGAAAATGTGCACACTTACAAACACACTAACGCACGCGACGGACGCCAGTCGCTTTTCATGCCACCCTGCCACCCTGCGCGTACATGGGCGCATCAGTGCACTCTCACTCCACGCTACCATGGCAGCGGCAGTCCAAGCACGTCCCCGCACATATGCCAGCATCTCACATCCCATACGCACATAATAAGTGTATGTAACATGAAAATGAAATTGTTTGTGAATTGTGGTACATCAATCCGCAGTGGCTATGCGTGCGTGTGCACCACGAAGCGAGCTGCCACCGCTACATGTTTGTTGATGTGATTATGCAAATTTGCCCCTCGATAGTCAGCCAAGAGAGGCGAAATTTATTCCAATCAGTGTGTAGATGTGTGTACTCGCTCGACACATCACAAACAACAAATATTATACGCATTCAAACGGCAACAAAAAAAGAAGTGCATTGCGATCAAAACACACGCAGTCTGCACACAAAAAAACATCATCATCAACAACAATAATAACAACAACAATACAAAGAGTTCGCGAAACCAGAGATTGCGTGCTTGGTAAATGAAATGAATGCGTCTTGTACGCGGATCATCTCGTTTATGGTCGGTGATATCAACGGTAGTGCAGCAGCTTTGCAATATGTATACAGTGCAAGGTGGTGTGGTATTGCAGTCCTTTAATTGTATGGTGCGAGGTGCATCGGCTTGATATGAAACCCGACGAGCTTCTTGTAATATGCACGTTACATTGCGCTTCGTGATTGTAACAATGATACGCGTTGTGCATATTGCTTAAGAGCCCTGGCACATTGCAATGCACTCGGTGTATGTGCACGAGCTCATTATCTACAAAGTATACAAAATACAAACACCCGCTAAAATATGCACCGATGCTGCTGCAGCATCGACCGCCAGTTATTATTCCTTCCCAACCACAATGTTGTTGATATATTTTGTACTCGTAATATGCTGCTTGGTGTTCCCGCTGCTGCACACAAAATGCGATTCAATTGCATGCGGCATTACACACAATAGTCGCGTCAATTTTCTTATTCGTATGTACATAAAATGTTTCTACACTGCACAATATTTTGCATCGTCTTAAAGCTTGCACACAATCATTTAAGTTAAATATAGAAACAATGATGGGGAGGGTGAAAAATGAATCGAATTATACAACGTGTTATCGCGCTAATTAACAATACACAATTAACAATTCAGTCAATAAAAAACGCATTAGAGCCTCAAATGTATTTGCTGGCGCACGCGTTTTTGGAGTTCGTTTTATAAGAAAAATATATAAAATTGCTTCATGATTGTACCATAATGTACTGTTAAAGTGCGATAGAACAATTACACTGTGCACTTAACTGTATTATTGTACAATAAACACAGCATATCGCGCTATATAAGACGTTCGTTTCTCTTATGCGCGCGAGATTTCTTTCATGATTTTAATCTTATAAATTGAATTTGTGTCAAATTTAACTGAATATTTATTGTTTCAAGTGGAATTGATCTTAATTGGCTTCTACACGCCGATCCTAAGAGCCATGCCAGACCGTGGCAAAGTGTCTTATGGATTGCAGCTGGTTTAATGAAAAGCGTGACACAGTTTGTGGCAAATTAATTAAATTTAAGAATTTAGTTTGATTGCAGTTGTGAGGGGTGGAGGGAACGAGCAGATTTCGATCACGAAAAAAGGTCAAATAGATTAAATTGATTTTCATGTGGCATTTATATTGATTAATTAAATGAATGTCAAAGGATGGTTATGATCAACATGAATTATTATTTTCTTTCTGTTGCATTAAAATGTTGAGAAATTAAAAATTTAAATAAATGTTATTGGGGAACTTGAATTTAAAAAAAATTCCATGCAAAATTGTTGTTGCGCAATAAAAACAAAACTAACTGTTTACTTATTACTGTAAAAGTATAAGAATTTGTCCATCTTGTTACAAAACAGGAAATTGTAGTTATCCAAAACGTCATAAAATAATTCTAAACTATATGCCACATTCTTTCTCAAATGCGAGCAAACAAATCCCGTTACATAAATTCCTTGCCATGTTAAACCAATCCGGTGGTCCATCAACCCCATAATTTACCGTATGCACAAGTTGAACCCATCCAGAACGTAGGGCAATAATTAACCCTTTCCCATTCACAATTTAACTTATTTCCCCAATACATTTTCTCAATTCCTTTTAGATAACGGAACATTGAGCAGTGTTGTGTACAAAAACTTAAAACAGTGCATAAAATGTTAATTTTCCTGTTTTTAAAACAACAAACCATTTAAATTTTAACCCTTTCTAAAGGTTCATTTATTGTTGTCGTCGTCGTCGTCGTCGTTGTTGTCTTGAGTATTTATGAAAAGTTGGGAATAAAGTTAGTGTTTACTTGCAATAATTATCGTGAAAAGAAAGGGTTGAATGGAAATGCTTTAATTTTTATATACCGGCAATTCACGACGTACAATACATTCATCTTATTATCCTTTTTATTATTATTTATATGATGGAGATTGGAGACCATAATGTAACAACATTGCGCTCATGTTCACAAAATGAAAGGGTTGCGCTTGGTCGAATTGTTGTTATCAGTGTAATGTGCATTGTAAAGATGAACAAAAGGGTTGTCTATTGTAGAAAATGTTTGGCGTCTTGTTCAATATAATGAGGATGCTGCAATGTTTTTATTTTGGGAAAAAAGGGTTGCGTGCATGCGCTTATGGTGCAGGAGACATAATTTGCTATGTGCGTAGGTGAAAGGGTTAAATATATGCAATTCCCTTTTTTTTTTTGTTTTTATAATTATTTGAAATTGTATGTCATTTAAGCAACATTTTAATTTTTATGGTGTGTTTTTTTGTTTTTTTGTTTAATATAAAAAACGAATTCATAAAACACTCTTTTTAAAACTGTCCACTTTGGCAATAGTATTGTTAAAAAAGGCTCGTACCACCTTCCTTGACAACATGGAAGATTAAAAAAAGTAGCTAAATTTAATAATGATAGTAATTTAAAAGATGTTTACCAGTTTGTAAAAAACAGATCGTCGTAAACATAAATTTAAACGTTTACTACCCCTAATTATTTTACTGTATTTTACCCTTTCCTTAATACACATTACACAAGCAAAATTGTACAATGTTTTTCAGCTAATGACAATTCGCAACGAGAATACACCATTGTGCAAAATTTCAAATATGTCAATACACGATTTCTTCAAATTTATTGCGTGTTACTTAAAGAAAACAATACACAATTTGATTATTTTCGAGATGTGTTAAATGTATTTTAACAAATACAAATATTTATAAATTTTTTAGAATTGATTTATATTTTTACTGAAAATAAAAGTGTTTTAGTTGTGGCTTGTCCCTGATAGAATTACGTTAAATCCATATTTTCCACATAAAGTGTCAGCTGTCTGTAATTAGAACCAATAATTACACTACACAGCTAAACATAATGTAAACTAAAGAAGACATTACGCTTTTGAATTTTCTTAATGCACATAAATTTACAGATATTTACGACATTTCAAAGAATTAAGCCAATCAACAAATAACAGACGGTTAACGTCGTCATTTAATTGCCATGTTATTTCATTCCAATTTCTTAACGCACACCAAAGCATGTTTTAAAGGGTTGTTAATTTTTTTTTACGTAAACACATTCCCTGCAAGATAATAATACTTTTGTGCTTCAGCCATTGTATAAACAATAAATTGACATTATGACCTTACAACAAAGCTTTGTACACATGTACATTCATTCTCGAGACGTCTGTCAAGACGCTAACAGATTGGTGTCATTTATATCTGCGCCACATCCACAGCGTGTAATATACGCAAAGTTCGCATGTAAACGAACTGTCGCTGTCAGCTGTGAAGCTTCAAATTGAGCAATTTAAAATGAAACTTTATGGGCAAAACAAGAGCAGGACAACTTGACATATTATTGAAATTGCGTTCAAGTGAAGTAAATGGCACGAATTTATGTGCACCCCCCAACCTCCGCAAAAAATGGTTTGTTGCAATTCTCCTAAACCCATATTTTGTTAGCAATTTGGTTGGTACGTGTGTAAAAGGACCTACACTTGCTTCATATGCATATATTGTAGTTAAACTCACACCCACACAATTTTCCTGTTGTGTCTTCTGATTTGTCGCCATTTCCATTGTTATATGCAATCGACACACTGAAGCTTTCTCAATACATTCAAAGTACATAAAGAATAAATTTTATTCAACAAACAGCACGAAAAAACTGCCACAATGCTAAACAAACTTTATAAGGGATAATTGGAAAAAAGACCCAACGAGTAGCGACACTCCAACAATATGATTGCTAAAGAAGAGAGTAAGGTGGGGGTCACCAATATTTATTTTTCTCGATAATACTCCTCATTTTATATACACAAGCTTAAATAAAGCACACATTGCATGTATACGGATTACACATAAAAAGTATAGTAATAGTCGCAGTCGACCAACAATATAGTGGCATCTTTTTCCAGCGCCCATTCCAGTTGTATACGTTTATCGCACCGGGGGCCAGATATGTGATGTCTTTGAAAATGGCGACGTCCCACAAAAATATATCACCAACTCTCTCTCTTACACGCATGTGATTTTGTGCGGCGATATTCGATTAGAAAAAAGCACATCGCATCCCACGGCCCCAACACCAGGCATTGGTATATGTACGAGTAGTAGGACTTTTTTTTTTATTATTATTTTTTACTTCGATTTATATTGTGTCCAAGTACACACACGTACGTAATCAGCATACCACTCCACATTGGGACGATAAAATGTGGACACACAACGTCGGGACGTGCAAAAGCGACAAACCAACACAAATATACGTTCACGGCACAAGAACGACACCGTCGACGACGCTACAAATCCAAATGAAATAACTATCCCAGGCTTCCCATGCAATGTTATTATGTACGGTTCTGTAGTTTCAAGACTCAAGTGGTGCTGCCTGTTCGAAGTAGAGTTGCACAAAATTTCAGTAAATAGAAAAATCAAGTTTTTCCGTTGCATACCACGAGCAAAATGGAATTTAAAGTGGTATTGGTTGCGATGAAGCTGTGTTAGTTTTACCCCACCATGAAAAAGTACTGACACATGCGCAGTCATCCCTACCAAAATTGATTATGGTCTGAAGTCTGAACTCTGAAAACTGAATGAGCGTTTGCTTTTTAATGTGCAAGCTTTATAAGCATCTGATTTTATTGAGAGTATTTTATTAGATTCCCAGACATATATCACACGGCACATCATTTTGTATGCACATTTGATTTTTCATTTTGAAAAAAATTCATAGAAATGAAATACATATCTCTCAAACCTAATATTTTAGGTTCTCGGAAGTAGGGACATTCTTTTTCGATACTAATAATATTTTGAGTGACAAACCTGCTTTAATTATAAAATAAAATGAACAAAGGGAGTTGTTACTTATATTTTCAATTTAAGTTTCACAAAATATTGTTTATTTTTGCAACATAATTTGGTGTTTTTTGAGGAAGAACTTTCAGCCATGAAAAATATTAAAATACTTTTATAAATCATAAAAATGTGCCTTAATTACAATGATAATTTCTGCTTAAATATTTTATAACAAAATTTAAAGAGCATAATCTAATTTAAATAAAAAGGTAAAAATATATCTCACCTTAACTGATTCCTTTTAACCATTCAAGAGAACGCACCAACACACAAGCATTCATCAAAGCTTAAATTCCTTGCTTAAGTATGCGTTTACCCACACTCACAAAACGAAAGCCCAATTACAATTTACACCTGCGATTCTGGCTACATAAGTATAAGTGGAAATGTGCTCTCTTTTCCATTGTTTGTGTGCTTCTGATTCTGTTGCTGAGCTGCACATGCACGCACACAATGAAAGCGTCCACTCCATATGTATTCCGTCACTTGCCTCCGTCGTTTTTGTACACAGTCACACACCAGTCGTCGTCGCCGTCGTGGTCCTCGCCGTTATCGCATGGCATAGCATTTGTATTTTGTACGTGTGTTCATTGTGCGTCGCCGTCGTCGTCGTCATTTGGATTACCCCTTGCAATACTTTGCACGGTAATATTACTTTCCTGGCGTGTACACGACACACGTAGAGGTAGAGTATTCTATTTGAACTGCATATATCAGACACTTTGCACAAATATGCTTAGTTGAATGGAATATTTGTATACGAGTTCGTCGTCGTCGTCGTCGTTGTGGACGTCTCTCTGGCCTCTGCCATGGTAGTTGGTACAATATTCACATGAACCTCGCGCATACAAACGTGTTGTGTTGTTTTACTGTTGCGTTGCCGATTTGTTGTTGCTGTTGTTGTTGTTGCTGTTACTGTCTGTTGTTAGTACTGTTTCGTACAGAGGCTGTCCACATCTTACACAACATGGTGTGCCGTGTGTCCGCTCCGCGATGATCAACACACAAAAACATCACCACTCACCAGTATCGATGAATCCGTGATCGCGAGGACATCGTTTGTGTGTTTCACCGATTATACTTACATAGAGATTATGACGTATTCAAATGACTTTTTTTTTCTCCCTATTGTGGGATCGTCGTTTATTTGTTTGCATTTTTTAACCGACTGATAACGCGTTTTGCAAACAATTTTAAATATTTTTTTTAATTCCGTTTTAAACAAAATTTTAACGAATTCTAAGATTTGACATGCAGTACATGCACAGTGATTGCATAAAGATTATGGTTAATTATTGTTTTGAAATTGAATATTGAGTTTTAGTGCAACTTTTTTTTATTGCAAATATACTGCAGCTGTGATTGTATTTAATTGTATTAACGAATTAATTCACTAACAGTTTAAGTTTAAATAAAATGAGGAAAAAATAAGTGAATTTAGTGGAAAAGTGTTTCATTAAAAATATTAAACCTATTCAAAACAAAAATTGAAACAAATAAACTAACTGATTAATTACTGTTCATTGTGATTGTGAATTTTAAACATAAAAAATTGTTAAAAAAATACAAAAAACCTTGGATAGTACTGAAACAACAAAAGCCTACAATAAAAATGGCAAGGATTTAATCCTGATTAAAGGTAATCAAATTATAATAATTTGCTTAATAGTAATCCGTATCAGACAAAGTATATAGCTACTAGCTAGTCATTTCTCAGCACCATCCCTTAAATGGGCTGTAAGCCAATCACCGCCCTTGGTGGCCAACCTGTGTCATGAAACATCGTATGATTGTCATACGAATATATGGTTGACAAATCGTAGGGCATTTGTACCTGAAGCACACACACTAACTCAAACATAAGATGCCTAATAATATATGTATGTATTTAACATTAAATACACGTTAAGTACAAGCCGTTTTAAGTATTCTCGGATTCATATTAGAATTTTATAAAATTATTCCAGGAACTTTAAATGTGGGTATTTTTCGGAATTTAACAATAGTACAATTTTATTAAATTTTAGAGTAATTTCTTTAAGTGTAATCCAGAATTTTATTCTTAAACAATCTTGAAAACATTGCAATTGAAGACATAAAAAAATTGAGTAGTTTTGGTTGAGTTAAAATTGAGTAGTATTGAAATGTACTAACAAATTGTTTTATTATGGAAAAAGGACATTAAATAGTGTCGCAATAGATTTTTTCTCTTTTAATTAATAAAGCCCAAAATATGTAATGCAATAAAATGCAATTTCAATATTTTTAAATATTCTTTAAATAGGAAATACGTAGTTTTAAAAAAATATAAAATTATTATTTCAAGTGCTTTTGTAACATGACAATTAATATATTCAAGGATGTTATTTCTTGCAATGATCCTTTCTCAGTAAATATGATTGCATTGCCCATTAACATATCCATTAATCATTTCCCAATCTCTATAATTACATAAAAACATGTCAAATTGAACAATTACGCCGGTAACACAAAAACACACAACCGATTGACATTGGACATTATGAGCACAAAAATAAATAAAATAAACAAAAATATGCGTCCATGCAGAAAATCCGATTGATCAAGCTCGTTGGTCATGATTACGAGTACAGAGAAATTCCCTTGAAATGTCCGAGCGCACAATGTTTGTGTTCTTGGGGCCCATGCCGCGTCGTTCGCCATTTGGGCAACCTATTGGGCACTGATTGAAAATTAGACGAACAGAATAAGGTGTGAAAATTCAATTTATTTGACGGGCAATTTAAATTGCGACGATAATTACACACACACACCACACCGTTTGCGAACATATTTTGTTGTCCATTGACAAAATTGTCCAGCGGCTTGGTGTGTTAAATTATTTTGAATTGGATTCGTCAATGTTTGGCTACATATAATATTTGATCTGATTTATATATATACAAATTCAGTTTTCGTCGTTTTGGCAGCGCATGTTCACATTCAATTGACATTATTTTATTGTCATATATACGAATACAGTTATTGTGGAGTACAAATTGGTTTAGCGTCACCTGATTGTGGATATTGTCAATTTAGTTTGCTTCCTTTATTTGCACGCATTATGGCCATCACGGGTTTTGCGGCATGTTATTGTTGGGATTTGTTTTGATCATTTGATTTAATTTTTAGCGCGTGTCGATTTATTTCTAAATGCTTTACCTATATTTGCTTGGTGCTCGAATTTAATTTTTTTTTTGCGAACTTACACAAATTCAATTTTTACTCTTGCAGGTCAAAGTAAAACGTATTTGTAAATAAGCATAAATTTTTAAATAAAAAATCCATTTACCACTGCTGACTGCATTATTCAATGTACTCATGTTACTTTACTCATAAAATTAAATGGCGAAAAGGTTAGCATGTCACGCCAACTTAATTGCAATCAACTGCAATTCAAATTTTGCTTACTTCCAATACAAATCACATCAAAACCATATCTAATTTATTGTTTGGAAAACCTTCATTAAAAGCGCCATTACAGTCCGGTGTCCCATTGGTGACCATGAGAGTCGTAATTAAATTTAAGTAAACTGACAACCGCATTTATAAATTTCATACGTTTTTTTGTACAAGTTTTGTTCCCGGATTTTAGAGCCCTAAAGCTCATTTCAATAAACTTTACCCAAATGGGATTGGTTATATGAAAGTAAAGCAAAACATTATTATGGTTATATTTTGGTTAATGCAACAAAATATAATTTACTGGCATTTTTCTATTCACAATCTGAAACTTGGCATTCACTACAAATATGATCGTAAATATACTGAAAACAAATAAACATATTACTCATTGCATTTGTAATTGATTTTATTGACACTAAAATGATTTTAAAATGGGGGCAAGCGAATTCTATATTTTAAAATAAATAAAGTGGAAAGCTTTTATGCATGCAAAAACATTGAGAAAAATAATCAAGGTCAAATAAAAATTTCATAAAATATTTAATTTCTTTATGATTCTTGTGTTGATTATTTATTTAAATTCATTTAAACATTATAGTGTTTTCAAGATTTATTTTTCTTCTAAATTAGTCTTAATGCAACTCTCTCACCTAATGTGCATAATTTAGTGTACTGTCGCTTCTTAATTACAAACTTCTTAGACGAATACTCACAAATTACTAAATTTCCTTACACCTATAGCTATAACTTTCCAACAAGATGTAGGTCCTACATAGCTTCAAAAGACATTAAATCGTGCGAACCTTAATTGCTTAAAGCTGAGGTATTAATATTTTCCGTTACCTAAAATTTCTTCATTAATGATTTAAGACTTTTCTAATGGGAATTCAGATATATTTCATTCCGTTTTTTACCAACTTATAACGGAATATGTCTATGATATCATATTCTTAATTCTTAAATATTAATGCGTTTGTTTATTAAACATTGTCGTTATTCTTGACATATTTTTGTAATTTAACAGTGATGATAATTTTTTGCATAGAAAATTTTTAACACTCATACTTCCTCAGTAAGGTCGAAATAATTATTAATTTTATCCTGTTGGATATGTTATTCCTTAAAAAGTTTATTTTATAAATTCTCTAAAATATTTGTGATAGTAATTGATATTAATTTAAAAAAAAAAATAAATGTTTGAACCTTGAATATAAAGTAACTGATTTTTTCAATTATTAATTTCATGCTCAATGCTTGGAACTTGTATAGAGCAAGCACTTGCATATTAACTCGTAGGAATAGATTATAGAACCATTGACTGTTGACGATGAAGTCGAAATCGTTATAATTTATTATGCAATAAATTTCCTTCATCAAAGTTTAATAATTTCCGTTGGGCGGCATTTAATTTTTCAATTAGATTTCTATCCTTAACGTTAGTTTGTTTTTTTACGATTTATATAGGTTTTGATTGAATAATTTACATTTCAGACCACATTATTAAAACTTGAATAGATGTGATATTTAAGCGAGTATTTTAACTTACTACATTAAAGGACTTTTAATGCAAATTCAATACAAAAAATAAATAAATTAGCTTAAATTTGCAAGCCAATTAAAGCTAATAGGAATTTTATTTGGAAGTGTGTCATTTTATTATACAATTACCAAGACTCTAAAATAATGAAAAATAAAGACTTTTATTAAATAAGTGGGTACAGAAATAACCAGCAGCAATGCACTTTAATAAAAGCGCATTTTATGATCGACAAATTTCACCACTGTGTCACGATTTTTATATTTTTTGCGATGTCAATTTCTTTTTTGCAAATAATGTGAATTTAACGTAACAATGTAGCACGATTAAAGTAAAAATTTTTTTTTTAAATTCAGCATAAAACAATTTTTAAAAATACAAAACTGTCGGAAGACAATATAATTTTATATTCTTCCATAAATTTGAAGTCATGCCACTAAATTGTACACGTGCACACCTACCCATTATTGAAATGAAATATTGTTCAATTAAATTCTGATTAAATGTAATCTTAATGTGCTCAAGATGACATAAACCGGAATTGAATTAAAGTGACACAGCGCACTCTAGCAGTTTGTTATTATCAAAACGGAGACATTTATCTTGTTCGGATGTGCATCTGGTTTTCTATTAATATCGAGAGATGATTGTGTATGTTCTTAAACTGAAACGTAAACCCATCGTTTAAATTTATTTGTACACTCGTGTTCATAAACTGTTCACTTTTTGAATTGATTATAACAGTTAAAAGTTATAAGCTGTATAGTGCCGCACGCGATTAAGAAAACATGTCAATTTAGAAGCTGTGATGTTTGATAAAGAAGCTCTGTTTTACGAAAAGGGAGACTGGAATGAAAGGGAAGGTAGAAATACTTATATATTTTAAATTCAATAATTTATAGCATCAAATAAATTCAACAAAACTGAAAATCAAATTTCCAATATAAAATAGTTTTTCATTTCTCACATCATTCTAAAAAAATCGAATCAGACATCGCGCAGAAAAATCGTGCCTGACCTTCGAGTCATTAAAGCAATCATGTTTTGAGCGAATTTTTTAACGACCATATTCACATAAAATAACGACAGTTACACAAAAAGTTGATGGCTGCACCGCGAGAGGGAGGGTATACCGGTCAACCTGGCAATCATATATAGAATACACGGCATGGCGGGATGAAAGCGCACAAACTATGCCACCACTGTCAGCATGTTATACAGACACAAGAAAATATTTCTACCCAGAGATGGTTTATTTCTTTAATAATTATAATGACAGACCATAAAAGAATTGACCACTGCCATAAAAACGTTGAGCAACACACGACCATAGCAATAACATCACAAAACACATGTATTGTCTTTATACTCGTACACATCGGCGTATGAAAATCGCTAACCGTCATTTTATTCATCTCCCGGTGTCGTCGTCGTCGTCGTCGTCATCATTTTTGTTGTTGTTGAGGTGGAGGTTTCTTTTAAAATTCGCTCATTTACGCGCGCCAATTCCGTGAGCTTGTTCTATTTAAATGGGTGGACACGGAATGCTTAATGTTGGATCCAAATGCATCGCTGTAAGAAAAGACACGCCGAACTATATCGTGTATATACATATTCGCAATTGTGAACTCGTATTTTCTGCGTTTGTGTGTCACAAAAGCATCATACCTTGAATAGCCACAATGGCAATAAAATGCCGAAGCAGATGCTCGTTAGGGTAAACATGAGTTAAGGTATAAAATAGTGTAATAATTTTCATTTAAAATCTATGGGAGTCGAATGCACGACTAAATTACCGTTGTGACTTGTGGCACTGGTGCGGTGCGTTAGGAGTTGGGACATGGGAAGTGATGAAATGATTTTCTTGTGTCATTTTTTAAGTTCAGGAAACAGGCTTATTACTTAAATTAACTGACACTAATATTTTACTTGAATTGGTCCAGGCAGCAACAACTTAAAGAATTATGACATCGAATGACAATTTAAAATTTATTAAATTATTGTGGAGTGAGTTTTAAAGTTAACGGCTTTAAAATATGAAAACGTTAATCAAGGAAGCAACATCATTAGTACGACGTGAAATTTTTCTGATTCTTTAAAACCCGAAAAAACTGTAAGCACTGCAGTGATTTTGTTATTAATTTAAAATTTGTGTAATTTTTTTTGGTTTCGTTTGCTTTCAAACATTTATAAAATTTAGGATCTCTAAAACTTTATATTTAAAAACTAATTTCAATGATTTTAAAAGTTAAAACTTGTTTCCTGAAGATTTTCGGTTTCACAAAAACCCCAAATCGAAGGCACTGCGTTATGCTTTCACAAGCCTTGAAAAATTCATTCAAATAATAAATTTATTATGGCAGCAACGATCATTTCACGTGTCCATTAAATTGATGCCTCTGATGATGCTTTTAAAGAACAAGTTTTTTTGTCACTAACGAATACAAACGACATGAACGAAAGCATGCACAATAAACGCAACACAAGTAATCCATAGGTGGTTAAGTAAAGGCGACAAAATGAGAAGACATTAAATTGAAAGGGCATAACAAATTAAACTGAAAAATGTAAATAAAACTTATAAAATTCATAAAATCTATAGAATCACCGTGGCAGCGTCCACTAGGAATGAAAGCGTGCGCACTGAGCAAAGTGTGTGTAAAAGCGGGCACATAATATGAGAATTAAAGAAAGACGTCCTGTCATAAAACAGCATAAATAATAAATAGTGTCTCATTTGAAATATAACCCTTCGGCTATTTATGCATTTCTCGAATTTAATAATAATTCTGCTCGAGCTATCTTTAGCTGGTGTGTAATTTGCGGTTAAAGCAAATGTGTGTTGTATCGCCCGGACGTGTGTTTTTAAATATTTAACTTTGCAGATGCTTGTGTCAGTGTGCTTGTTTAAAGTGTGTTCAACATAAATCGTAAAAGCTCCCTGTTTGTTATGTACGGTCACTGGTCACATCAAGCCGGGGAAAAAATTGAAATGGGAAGAAAAAACATTTTTTAAATGCGACGAAAAATCGGCGTGGAGATTCAAATCGTGCGGGGGCAAATTGTTTTGACTGGCTTGAGTTAAGCTCGACCCGTATTTGCTTGTGAGACGCGTTTTCACACGTCTGTCGAACCAATCAAGCAATCGATGGGGCAAAAAAGGTAAATGGCATAGACGGAGACAATATGAATATTAAAGCCAATAATAAAAATTCCCGCGCACATAAAAAAGCGTCACGATGTTTTTATTTTCAATAGTTCGTGATTTGCTATTTCTCGCGGAATAGTTTTTAAAAATAGACAATGATTGTCACAAGCATGTTGTTAAACAATGTTGCGATGTTTTGGTTCATATTTCTAATGCAATGAGAGTTTTATAAAAAGTTCAATAAATAAATAATGTTTTAGAAAATATCCTTAAATCATTTTCCAGTAAGTACTTATAGGTTAATTTTTTGGGAATCAAAATTTTGCAACAAACGAAAACAACAAAATTACATTGGCATGCCAAATCCAACTGAAGTTTTAACGATCAAACTCTTTGATGTTATCACTCTTCTTCATTACAATATTGCTTCAAGTCATGACTATAACATAACAAAGGACAGGTGTCGCTGAAATATTTATGAGTGTATATATATTTCCTCAATACACCAACCCAAAGTAATGTTTTTGCTTAACAGCTCGGCCACGACAATTATGCAACCTCAAATTTATTTCACATTCGACTCTAAAACATAAGTAACAAAAACGAAATCTTAAGAAAACACACACCGGCCATATTGTGGCTGTTTGCCATAACAATAGATCACAAAGTCATTCGACCAAAATTGAACAACCATTATCGGTTGAGGCACAATTTAAGTATGCCCACTTCATACGTTTGCATACGATTCAGATTATACAAACAGCCATCCAGGCAGATATCCATACAGCTCCTTACACAATTTGGCGCGCATGTTTTTACCGCTTTTAATTATTTATGCGTTGGATGGTAAATAAATTGGTTTTTCGTGCGCATATATTTTGAAAGAGCGGCACATTTTTTTTTACAGTGGCGTGCAATATGAGACAATACGTCATGTCCGAGATGCGACAAACAAAACTGATCAGTCAAGTGTGAACCAATTGAGATCTATGTGGCCATTTGCTCATACGGTGGTTCGTTTTGTACTACATCTCAAGTTGTATTAGTTTTTTTTTGTAAATTTTTTTGCTGTTTCAAAAAAAAAACATCTAAACGATATTGATCAGTATAATTGTTTTCTCGGTGGGTCTTCATTGTCAATAATGTTACTGAGAAGTTTTAACAAAATTTAAACCTCGCATGTAAAAGAAAAAAACGTTATAAGGCAAGAATATTAAACAAGATCAATTATTGCAATGTCTCACTTTGGCGCTGACATCTTTGTGAAAAGTTTGCTTTGATTTTGGGCGTCGCGTCGTGAATATACGTTCCCACAAGCGTTTGTGTAAATCTTTATAAAAGCCTCGTGCTCGCCTGATGATTTTCGTGTGGTCTTTGTGGTTTTAAGTTCTCACTTGTATTTGTTCTGATCGTTTTCTTTATATACAAACCCCAAAAACATACACATGCGCGTGAGTATTACAAAGCATCTCACAGTGCCGGACATGTTCTCTGCACATTGTCAAATCAAACAATCGCTAAACAATTTACGCAGGTATTTTGATCAATTTCCATTACGCGCATGATTTGTCGCGATATATAGAACCTGCGCGCAGAACCAGTCCATCTCAAATATCTTTGAATTGTTGAATTGTTCCACCGTTAAATCAACAAATGATTCTTCATCATTTATTCTCGTCTATTGTTGTGCGTCGCAAAGCTGAGATGTTCATCATTGGATCAATATGATTCCCATTTTCACGCATTTTCAATCCCTTTTGGATTTGCATCCCATGTAGCCGCACGGAATTTGATGGAACAAGCGTAATGGACATTGTTTGTTTTGAAATTCAATGCCCGCATTTAAATGGAGGGCAAACAAAATTGTTACATTTATGTTTGGTGTTTGTTTGTTGGCTGAATGGTGGTTTGGTTTTTGATTTCACGATGCTTTAATTTAAATGGAATCTTTTTAAGGTAAATCACAAGACATGATTTGTTGGATTTTGTCTTAATTGGATTTTGTAGCGCCTTCCGCTTTAGTTTTGGTTCCTTAAAAAAATGTAATCAGACGTGTGATTGAAATCGATTGGCTGCGAAAATTGTGATTTTCCATAAGACGCATCGCACACTGTCTTGTTAGGCATTTTGGGACGTCAATCGATTTTGAATATGAGAACGATGTAATTAGAGAATCAGGTGCATGTGAATGGATCGTGGGAACTCCCTTAAATCGGCCTTGCCATTGTTCTGTGTTGGATGCGGGGTTTAAATTGAATTGAATGGATGTTTGATTTTATTTAGTTAAAGAATCAATTTTTTTTTTCTATTTTGAGGATTAATGATGCGCTTTTTGGGATTGAAATTTTCTTTGTCACGTGGTGTTTAACTGCTTTAATGAAGTAAATTAATTATATTTGGTTCATTGTTGAATTTTTTTTCTTAGAATGTTGATCTTTTTTTAATTGTATTTTAAATATTATTTTAAAAACATTGTAATCATATCTACTACTCTATTAAGATATTTTGATATTGAAAACCAATAAGTTGTCAAGGTCATCCAAACGAAAATTATGTAAAATTTGTACATCAATTAGGAAAAAAAATTATTTGCATTTTATCACATGAAAAGTCTAAGAAATCATCAACCGAATCCGCCAGCATTCAAGAAAAATACATATTTGAATGCTGTAACCTTGAAAATAATAAACAAACATCAGACACAAAGATTGTTTATTGAAAGAAATTATGAAGCTTTTACACCTGGTTAACATTGAAGAAGAAAAAACTTCAAAAGGTGTCATCGCAACGACTAATGCGCTAATGATCTCATTCAATTAGCGTCTTATTTAAATCTCATAAAATGGCGAGCTACATTGTACCTCCTCGCCTATCTGGCAGGCATTTGAATATAATCCATATGTGCCATGAAATTAAAGCAAAATGCCACAATTTCATATTAAAGTCACTTAGGCACAATTAATTAGCACCATTGAACTGAAAACCGCAATTACAATGATCGTCGCGTCATCGCGAGTTGAGCTCCTCACGCGTCGAAAGCGCACGGCATTGATTATCATGCTCGTTTGTCGTTTAGCGTGACAATTTTTTAATTATTGTCAATTACCATGGATGCTGTGCTGTCACTTCGCTGATGTCTGTGATTTTTTGCGTCGCTTGACTGCTACTGTCTTTTGTTTGGTTGTTGGCTATGCGAAAAAGCTCCGCATCGTGCTAATTAAAAGGGTATTATATTGCTCTATTTTTTGTCGCCATACAAATAATATAACGATAATTAATTAATCACCCTTATTTTGGTGCCACACACATCAAATGAATATCGCGTAATCATTGCATTATGTGCAATCAGGTAGTTGAATTAATTTTTGTACACGTCATGGAAATTGATAGTGGTAAATTAGTGACTATAACGGTTCATTATGAGACGCAAATCAATCATTTAATTGAATGTGAATGGCTGCATCATCAATCTAACAGTTTGTGTGCATTTTAAGCTCAAGAGCGCGATGCTGTGCCTAATGTTCCATGCGCACAGACAATGTATAAAATTATTATAATACATGACTTATTATTAAAGTGCATATTAGATATGTATAAGCTTTTCGTCTATATACACAAATCTTTAAGTGCATTATCGGCATTCCGTCTTATGCGCGCGATCGCTGCTGATAAATGAAGCGAGAAGAGGTATCGCTGTTTAGAAACAAGTGTTACACTGTTTTAATATTCCAATGCATATCTATACGGTGTGTGTGTGGTGCGGTGAGGTTTTTTGCAACAAAATAAAAATGGATAAAAAACCTGTACTCGGATATGTAAATAATTGGCTATGCGCTGTGTGATCGATGAAGTGTACAAGAACAAATAAAGTGTGTTTTACAGAAAACCACTTTCTTGGTTCATTAGGTAATAGATCTTACTCATAATATGGCGAACAGACGCAGCAGCGGTTGGATGGGACATTAAGTTCAATGAGCAATTCGGGCAATTATGAAACAGTGATGGGTTCATTAAGTTATGCGGTCTCGTTCATGGACAATTGATTTTGAGTGCTTTTGGTGCAATTTTTTACTCAAAAAAAAAAGTCAAACAAAGCATTTACTGTTATAATATTTAAGTCCTCAATTAAGTCAGAAATTGAACAAAAAAACTCAACAATGTCAATTCAGACCATAAAAAAACATCAATAATCAATTACCAGAAAATTCCCTTGTGTCTAAAAAAAAACGCCATTCAATTACCATTTGTCTTAAAGGGATTAAACAATGAAACGAGTTAAATTCCATTTACCTACCTCTCTATCATCATCTTCAATTTTGTGTCTATGTAAAATAAATTGCCGCCATTCCTCTCCTTCATAACACAGTTAACGATACAGTCACATTCGCTGACTTTAATGGCTATGGGAATGTAGCTAGTTAAGCGCTGCGACTTCCTTGCTCGCGTACACTCTCAGCGACCATGGCATCTTCATTTTATATGATTTGGCTTTGATGACAAATTAAATTGTCTATGAATGTGAAAAAAGTGGATGCGTATAGAAAAACCAATGCTAATTATCGCTTAAGGAGCCGCTGTACTAAAGCATGTGTGTGTCACAAATAAATAAATTATATTCAACGTATAGATAGATGACAATGATGTCATGCCTCTACACTTGGATGAGGAAACAATTAACATTATACGCGTTAAAATCTTTCACAGAATAAATTGTCTCCAGAAACAAATAATGTCCGTTTTGTTAAAATTGTGTGTATTGTGATTATAAGAAGACGTCTGATGTGCTGTGGGCACCTTCGAGACTTCAATGGAATTGTCATTAAAGTCGCTTTGAATTAAATCAGCCATATAGTGAGTGTTCGTTTGAAACAAATTCAAAGCAAAGAGAGAAACAACGACAACACAAAACAGCTAAAGTTCTCAGGGCACTTAAATCTTGTGACTTGAAGGTGATTTTAATTGTGTGTCGTAAAAGCTGAAGATTTTTGTCTTGGCGCATATTGGCGTTTCGGTTGAATCCGTGGATATCGTTGCGTCGCATCTTCCTATAATGTGAACATTACGTACATAAATATATACAAATCGCCTTCTATTTGCTTTTTTTCTGTTGAGGTGTTTTAATCGCATGTGCACAGAGAATTGGCCTCGGTGGGAAAAAGCTCGATAAATTGTCAAGACGCGATATGTCATAATTTTTACACAAACACATTAGGCCACAAGGTACACATTAAATTCCATTAGGAGGCTCTGTTTGTTATGTAACAGTGAAAAAGAATGATGATACCATGCGACAACATGTCCGAAGCCAATGGAAAAAGTTTACAAGCCGCAGGCAATAAATTTAATTGCTGCATTAAATGCTCAAACAGTCAGGCGGGAATTAGTCCTAAACAGTTCCAGCATATGTTCTGCAGTAAAAGACGCTCTTTTGTCTATTAAATTCAAATAAAAGCGTGTGAGATCCGATTTGTTTGTTCATCGAGAATGTACAAAAAAGGGCGGGTAAAAAAAATCGCGAAAACCCAAACGAAACATGAGAAAAAAAACACGAATGCACAAACAAAATACATCAAACGCATACTAAAAGTAATGCAAGGACAGAGAGTGCAGAAATGGAACTAATCACGTCGCTAAATTGCAATCGCAACTCGCTAAAATCGCTTAAATTAAATTCCAATTTGCAGTGTATTTATTGGCTTCGTGCCGATCGCGACATGCAAAACGCATATAAAACCGCCCTAAACGATATTCGTGTACCTACGTGTGTGTGTTTGCGAAGCAAGGCAAAATTGTCGTGGTCACAAAATTGGTTGTTTATTGCGTTTGCATTTTTGAAGCAACGGCAAAACTGCATAGAATGACTGCATTTCAATGATGCGTTGCAATAAAGGAATGTGAACTAATGATGCAGCGACCTTGGCCATCATTTAATTGGTAAACCGAAAGGCTCCATATATTTGTATACAGTCTAAATTGATGATGATGCGTGATTTCATTAAAATAGGTAGTGCTAACTACCAAAGTCCCAGTTACGATTTTCCTTTTAAAAAAGTTTCAATAATCTAAACAAAAGTAAACCTAATTTTGCATTATTGTGACCTTCAATTCAAAATTAAGTTGCACAACCAATTTTCTTTTCACACAACGAAACAAAAATTCCGTATTCTCTACCCGCACAAAAAGATGATTTCATCCTGTAACCAAACGATTACAAAAGCGTGCATGAAAGAACACCCATTTCGGGTGACAATACATTTCAAATGTTGATATAATGTTTATTTCGCATTCAACTATATGCCAAATCTTGTGTGCGTGTTCCAAATGAAAGCAAAGGCCGACTCAACAGCGCTATAATAAACTGCCTTCAAAAATGTCTGGCAGAAGAAGAAAACTAATCGCCGGGGGTGAGCTTGAAGAGCACGCAAAACACGCGAATATTTTTATCCAACTTTTTTTTTTTGTTTCTTCTTATGCACCACGTGAAAAAGAGGCAAATAACACACAGTTTTGTTTTCAGTTTAATTTAATAATTCCTCTTCCATGTGGCTGGTCCGATTTGTGGAAGAATGAAAAAAAATGCACTAACAACAATAAAGTGGTTGGGATTAATCTGCGATTGAAGTCATTTTAAAATACAGTGATGCAATGACAGAATAAGAAAAATAATTTACAAAATACACAATAAATTCAAAGGTGTTTTTTAATACAACAAAAAAAAATCGTAAAAATAAGGAAATAGAAAGAAGTTGAAAACACACACTCGAAACGTTCAAGTAGCAACTTGCTCACATAACATATATAATACTAGGAATTAATCACTTTTGAAATACTGAAAAGGACCCTTAAACTGTACACTGTACAGGTTTAAAGAACTTTTTACCAAAGACCTGAATGACACATCAATGATATGTCAACGTTTCCCTCAATGTTTAAATAAATATAAAAAACACACAATCAGAACAATGGGCTGTCTGCAAACAAAAAAGGACATAATAATTGGAAGGTGCTAGAGGAGATCCTTATGATATTTAAATAAACATTTATCCATTGGTGACAAGTGAACAAGTTCCAGGAATCGAGGGGATTCGTCAAGATGATATGCACTTGATGGACTACAGAAAATCAATAAAATAATAATACATATAGGCAAACCCTTTAAATACCCTTGACTTGTAGACATTTAACTTTATTCATGCGTACATACTTGTATTTTTTTTCATGAACAATAGAAATTCAATTTGAAGATTTTTGTGTGTATCCTTTTTTCTTTTTATGCGTATATTTCAATTTAACATAATTTTATGATGCCAACAAAATATAAGAACTAACAAAACATATAAAATTTCATTAAATTATTAAAATTGGCAACATTTTCAAAATTACTCAAACATTTACTCATGGAAAACCACTCAATTGTTATTCCACCCCAAAGCCGTCGGCAAACGAATTCGCAGAAAATTCATGTTCTCGTTACAATTATTGCGCCTTAATTCTCACCCAACTAGCACGCACCATAGCACCTAGTGCCTTCCATACATCATCCTCTTGCAGATATATGGCGTCCGGAATTAGTATCGCTATGCTGTGAAATATAGAGGAAGGTTGTATATAGAACATCGCAGTTGGGGTACACGCACGCAACGCGCATCCACAGCACCATTGCGGATAATCGCCCGGCGCGCTGAATAATAATATTGTGCCCATGTGTGTATAATTAAAAGGCGTTTAATCAAAAAATCGCGACGATCGCAATTAATTTCTGATATGATTTATGACTCAAGTGCATCGTTTAATTGATTGCAGCAATTGGATCGTTTGTTAGATCGTTGTTACACTGCAGTGTGCATTGAATTTATAAAATGTTCACAGCATATCAGAGATGATGATAGAGACGGCCGAATGCGGACGTTAATTATTGTGCAAAAATATTGTTTGGTGTGAAAAAATGTCAAAGGATAACTGACCATATTATAGAGAATTGAGCGGTCACTGCAATCGATTTTATTTGTTACTGAATATCGGACGATGTCAATAGGGCAACTAGCAATTTTATTATGCTTTTATTGATTGTAAAGATGCAGGCATTTTAAGTACCTTTACCTTCTTGGAAAATATATTTTCATGAATCAAGATGTAATTGAAAAACAAGTTTTAAACCACTTTATTTATGGGATTTGCGATTAAATTATTCGGATCATTTAAATATTTACAAGAACGCAAAAGACGTAAATGCTTTGAACTTTTTGAACTTAAAATTGGTTCTTCATTGGAACACAAAGCCAGTTATATGTGACATAATAAAATCAATTAAAATCACGTGTTATGCAAACTGAAACACCCGACCATAACAAGAAATGCATTTGAGCAATAACATTTTCAATGCATTGCAGTAAATCATGCAAATCAAATTAGCCAGTAGAAAATTGTGTTTTGATATGTATGTACGTGGCGATACATAAAATGGCGGAATATATTGCCAATTTCGTCATGAACCGTATCATAACGCTAATTTGAGAATAAATGTATCACAATGTGCTTATATATAGGCAAAATTGGCATGTGCATAATTCGGAATAGTATGTGGAAATAAAATCAAAAATGCGATGAAATATATAAACTATGTTGGTATTGAGTATTAACTAACAATCGAATTCAATCAATAAAAGCGTCGTTTTTTTGTACAAGCAAATTTAAGTTAAATAAAAATATTAATGAAGAATTTAAAGGCAAATGATTTAATGTCAAAATAATTATTATTGACACATTCTCGATGTTCTAGCAAGCGAGTAAGCAAGTTTATTGCGCCAAACTTGCTTGACTGTAACTCAATATTTTTTAAATAGTTGTGAGACCAACAATCAAAAGTTGGAAACAGTCAAACAATCCTGTCTCGCTAAACTTGCTTGCTTATTTGCTAGGACATCGAGGATGTGCCCCATATAATTTTTATTAGATTCATATACCTTGCTCATGATTTTTTTTCCCCCTTCATTTTTGTTGCCTTCAGTTTCAAAACGGAATGCTTTGTTTTACCATTAAGCATTCATTAAATTAGTTTACTCTAAACCTTATTTCGTGCTCAATTTTACATAAAATATTTTAATAAAATCCGGCGTAAATTCCTACAACTTTATGGGCACAAATTTTATTTGCACACAAATAACTAATTACTTAAACAATTGTATTTTCTATCAGCGATAGTTACACATAATATTTATATAGGACACAGCAAAAGTAGCCGGCATTTAAATTGAATTCTTTAATTTAATGCATTAATCAACTTTACTGCATGCATCCAATTATTGCAAATAGATTATACTGAGTGCTTTTTATTTAATTCAAATTTCACTTAATTGATAATAAAATGAAAAATGAGTGCGTTTTCATTCCGAAAGGGTGTCTAATTAAGAGTCGTTTAATTAATTTATTATTGCAGTGATTATTTTTTATGACATGCTACTCATCGGGAGTGAAACGTTGCTTTACATATTATAAAGCAATTAGTTCAAGTTACAGTAATTTTTTTTATAGTGGTCATAAAGCGCGGTATAAAACAAAATAAAAATAGCATCTTTTGAAACATGAAATCAATATTCTGAATTAGAGTTATTGCAATTTTTAACACACTTTGTTTTTGCTTTTAATCCTTAAAATATAGACATTAATTTTTACATTTTTAATTTTAATTAAACATCAACAATTTATTCACGCATAAAATTAAAAATGACAAGCCACAACAATTATAAAATGTAATTGCTTCGGCATTAACGCAGTAAAAATCATGTTAATTTGATGGGCTCAATTATAATTATTACATTAAATTTGCACACCATACACGAATGATGCATCTGCAATGCATTACAAAAAAAAAAAATCTTGCACACTTTACATTTTTGCGCCATACATCGTCGCGCTGTTATGATACACCACAATAATAATGCAAAATAATTGATAACATATTGATCTTATATTTAATGGGTGCTTGAGTGCGTGGTTGCGTTTGGGCTGTCCGACACAACGAAAAATGTCGGTTGCTTGCACTATAAATTACTCAGCAATTAGTATCAATTTTAGTTAATTAATTTGTTGCATATTTTTGCATTGCAAATTTACGCCTCGTCACACAATAATACGAATACATATGCAATATAATGTTTGTACCGAAAAATATAATATGCAAAAAACGAGTCTGCGAAAAAGAGACAGATTAAAAAAGTATGCACCAACATTCGCCGTGTGTGCAGTGTGAGTGCATGTGTGAGACTTTCTTATAAAATTGCAGCATGAGCTGATAAATTGGCAAACATGCATATTTGCGATGTGTTGCACTCAATCGGATGCGTTTAATGCAAAAGTGAGGCAATTGAATTAAGCAATTAGTCTCGGAGGGAAGGAGCGTTGAATTTTTCTGTTTTTATAAATTATATGAGAACTCATTTATACTTTATGTATGTGATTTAATTCTGATCATGTGGAATCTCGTTTAGGGCCAAAAAAAAGGGTTTGCATGTTGTACCATTTTACTTCTTCCTTGTTAGTTGATGGGTTGGTAAGTAGGTAAGTAGTAACCTCAGAGGTGGGAAACCTATAAGTATTGATCTTAGCACCGCACAGCAAAATCCACTTGTTCCTAATATTAATGGGGATGAGAATTAAGATGTGCAAGGTTGTTTTAGAAAATTTCAATGTCAAAATCATTAAATTACAAAATTAAAAATTATTTTTTAAATTCAATCATATAACCGAAGACAAAATTGTGAATTTACAAGGTCAACTTTCAATTTTTCTTGAAAGTCTTATAATAATATTTGATATTAAGTAAAACTTATAGTACGAGCATATAATAAATCTTAAGTCGCTATCCCAAAGCGACTTAAAAAATAATAGTAATTAAAATAAAATATTAAATAAATTATCAATCTTGTCAAATCCGTGCTTTTCTTAGATTGTGTGTACTTAAAATCAATTCCCTCTTCTTTACAAACCCCACATATTTTAAAGAATGCTCCTGCTCTTTCTTCTTGCACATTGAAACGCACTGATTTTACAAAATGCATTTAACGTTTTTTATGACCACCACTAAATTATATTCACACATCATAATCGTTAGATGGATATCTCGAAATCACATTAAATCTCCATATGATTATTATTATTATTTTGTACACATTCAGTATAATGTGTAGCTGCAACGTCTCCACATATGGTACGACGCCTGATTTCCCCCATTCAAAGCAAGCTCGCGCTGTTTGTACACACGATTCACAATAAGCGACATGCGCGGCCGGCCACATAATAACAACGTACGCCGCGCTTTATTTATGGGATGCTGGGCTATTCAATCGCTCGCGGTTGAACTATGTAATTTATGTCACTCAAAATGTGTTCAAATAATTGCTTTGGTCAATTTTCGTTTTATAATTTTTTTTTTTGAGAATTCATTTGTTGGAGGATGACATCATGATGAGCTTTTTGCCAGCATTGGGTGTAACAAACGCGGTTGTAATTATTGATTGGCATTTGAGGCGGAATATGCGGGACCAGTTTTTGGTTGGTTGTTGAATTTGGTGATATTGGGGAATCAGAAAAGGCTTTTTTCTTGGATAGAAAATATATTTTGAATACAAATTGCTATTTGTTAAACTGATTTTTTTCTGTTAAACTTAAGAAGCATTCAACCAGACTTGTTTTTATTAAAAAAAATTATTTAGTTAAATTGAACTAAATTGTGTTTCTAAATATTTCTCTGAAGAAAATGTGTCAGCAGGAAATCCTTAAAAAAACACAAAAAACAGCCAATCAATAAGGCACCGCACAAAAATTCCCTGCTTGCCACATTTTCCACTAAAATTTATTGAAATTGAAACAGCTAAATTCAATATCAAAATAACGCCATGACTCACAAATGAATGCACATTGCACACCAAAAGCCGATATATTGAAATGAAGCATGCAATTGAATTATTTGCCTGGTGCATTTCAAAAAGCTTTTGATTCCGCCCCACGATTTCTTGTGGTGCTGTTTTGCACCAACTCGCGCTGCGCCGTATGTCAATGCATGGACATTTTTAAATTGATATAACAGACAAAATATGTTTAGTGGATTATTGAAAAACAATTTTCAATTTCTGATATTGATGTGCTTCCTTTTATTGTTGTTAATCGCTTGCTGCTGCAATAGCGATAATATACCATCGCGCTTCGGACAAAGACATAAAGACCGCGAGAACGTCGTGTATGTGCCGAAGACGCTCAACAATATAATACGAGTTGCGGCCTCGTCGTTTATAACATAAGTAACGATGTATGGATGAAGAAAGACGCACGCCGGGATGGGCTTCTGCCTCTTGCAGTAACCAACAACAAATAAAAAATAAAAAACTGAATGAAAATGAAGACGAACGAGTAATTATAATGTTACAGTGCTGGAAAAACAGCCTGACTAAACAGTAATTGGACTGAATTATGTGGTTCCACATAAACGAAATGTAACATGAATTATATTATTTTATATGCCACATATTCATTGATGATGTGCACACAATTTATGCATGTACACGTTGCACACATGCATGTGAGTGCAGTGTTTGATTTTCTTCGTTGCAGCGGGACGCAGTGCTATTGTGAATTCAGCCCGCAGTGTCCCAATGCTCGGAATATGTTTACGCAAAGCGCGGGACTCTCTGCGGTCAATGCAATTTAATAAATGCGCACTGTAATGTCGAGTGCAAATACTGACTGCGTAGTGGAGTGTTTGCAAAAGCAAAATATGAACATATTAAAAACATGCTGAATGATTGTAAAGGGAGGAGGGTGGGGGCGGAATGGGAAAAGACATGTATGTAAATAACAGCACAATATGTGTATAGTTGAATTATTGAAATGGCGAAAATTATGCGTATGTACAATACTCACATACTGTGAGGATATCACGACCGCGGCGACTTGTTGGGCCATTGCACAAAGGGGATGCCTTTTGTAAATATTAAAAATGAACGATTTAAGAAAGAAATGTTAGGATTCAAAGAAGTAGCATACTCCGGTTCGTGTTATTGCCTATTCAGCGCAAACTGAAAAAAAAAAATCAAAAGAAAATGCAAATAATGTAAGAAAGGAATATAATGGAGGACGGATAAGAAATGGTGCAGCAGGAGACGATGTGTGCAGCGTATTATATTGGAAGCACACATGAATTTATGATTTCGAAGAAAATTGATATTTATTGCTTAATTTGCTCCATGTTTGTATATTGGGAAATACATTAGCTGGTTTATCGATGATTAAAAACATGAGATAAGGTCTCAATGGAGAGTTATTAAATTATGATGCCAGGCGCACACTGATGTTTTGGGCGAGTGCGCTTCAGCCTTCAGCCTTCATCAAATTTATAAATTAATTTTTGGCTGCGCAGACAAGTGATGGCATGTGCTGGATGTACATTCAGACACAAAAAAAGTAGGACACACCTGTTTCATGTTTAAAGGTTTCTATTAAAACAATGATTCGTGTTTTTTTTATTTAAATGTTTAAATTGTTTTAAAATTGTTTAAGCGTTTCGTAAGTTTCCCTTAAGCCTTAAGGGTAGTTTTATTAACATCTACTAGAGTAGCTTCAAATTTTTATTTAATCAGCAGGCTATTTTAAATTAAATTAGAAATTTAATAGTGAATCAAATTGGGAATTAATTTAGCATCTAAATTTAACTTTTACTTTTATACGTGCTTTAAAGTTATCTTAGCTTAATTTATGTGGGAAGATTATATCGAAAATTCAAATAAAAAGGACCTCGTTCAAATTGCTAAATGTACAAGTGCAATATACAACTCCAATCACATTTGCAAACAAATTGTAATCCCCAAAATAAATACGAAAAGTTGTGCCTTAGCACAAAATGAAATAAAGACTCGTTGGGTTCTCCGTTTATTGACCGATGCGTAGTTTTTGTTTTCATTTCCCTGTACTTTCATTCATTTTCCATAATAGCTGATTCAATTAGAAGGGCAATTCTCCTGAGAAATATTTCTCAGACTTCGTCTTTTGTTACACGCACCATGCCCACGTAAAACCCGACGTAGACATTTTCCCATTTCTGTATATACAATATACATCTTATAATATTGGAGGAATAAAAACGAGTGGTACATTTAATCAACCCTTTTCGCCGTTACATAGTGCACATGAGGGCTTTCTCACATTTATGTAATTGTAGCTGTGGCAGCTTTACTCAAATATCTGCCGATGTTTTGTGATGTGATATGGCTCAGCCTCATCCCTTTCGGCTTTTATCAACGCAAATCGCAATCAATTGAGTTTGAATGGTGTAGGAAAGAGAGAGAACCTAAGTTTAGTTAGGTGTACACAAGCAAAGTATATTGAGTGCCCTCTTATCAGAATTGTGTGTATAAAAGGCTCGTGCTTAATTCTTGACGAAACCACAATCAAGCAAACAAACGAAAAGTGCGTCATTGGGAAGAGGTTAGAACGGTTAGGTTTATCTTTGGTTTACTTGTGCATATAATTTAGAGAATAAAAAATGTATAATGTATTTTGAGAATCTTGAATATGTCGCAAATAAATATGACCTTATAATGTACATAAATTTAATCATTACGGCTCTGTTCCTGATCTAAACATTTTAAAAGTCAATTCAAATATCCACTTGACCGCACTTTTTTTTTTATAACAACATTGTTTTGAATATTAAAATTTAAACTGTTTAATGAAAGGTCTTAAAATAATTCTTCAATTAGATTAAAACTATAGATTAAAGTGATGCAATTTAAATAACGACCATTAAGTAATTTTTTCATGGTCATGTCAAGCAACTGCGATCATCTGTAAATTGTACATTAAACTGCATGTCCTCATGTGCACAACGATTCATATCTGACCACTTGTGCCCAACTTAATGAATGCCATCATTGTATGAAGGGTGTCTTTTGACTTCATTTAAATTGTATCAATGGGCCTCATCGCCCATGTGGGACATAAGCTGACGCATGATACGCACTGCATGCCATAAATGAGCCTACACCAAAAGGAAATTAAATAATTGCACAAATGGCAATTTTTTAATACAATTTCCTTTGTAAACAGTTGCAACATTTATCTCGTAAAAAGCACTTTAAACGTTTTTTTTTAACATATCATTTTTTGGTAATATCAAAACAAATAAATGTTTACTTGCGATCTGTATTGGATAAATCATCACTTGAAAGCCCCTTTAATCAGCACGGCTCCGTCTCCTTTGGGGTAAATATAATTTCACCGAAATTATCCATCCCCGTTTAGGACTGGTTTTCTTAAACTAATAAAATAGGCAAGCCATATGTCGTCGTCGTCATATTAAATCGTAAATATACGTCTTGCTTCCTTAGATATACAGCCAAATACTTTATTACTGAATCTGATGTGCTTGAAACGATGAGTGCATGAGCGTTGTTCAGAAAAGTGCAAATCATCCCTTATGTCGAAAATCTCCACAAAACATAAACAACAAGACGCTCATGAATTACAATTATGATTTTTGTAATTTAGCTACGCCTAGTCATTGCATGCATCACAAGCATATACAAAAAAAAACAATCTCAATATCCGTCCCAAGAGTCAATATTCGTGTAGACAATTTTTATGTAACGCTACTTTCATCTTTTCCATTACAGAAAATCCATTATCATGTCAACGTGGACGTCTGCAATCGGCAAAAATTACACCGTCATTGTCACAGCCGCCACAGCACGCTCGATGCCCGCTTACATGCATCCGATGCATTCCAAATGAGTTGTCGTCGTCGCCTCAACAATTGTGAACAGCATTTCAGCAATCGGTTTTTATGTATGAGAATTTCGACAGTCTAGCGGCCGAACATCGCCCGCCAGTTGAGCCGCGGTCCTCCAAGTGGAATCAGTATTATCGTTTCTTTGAGCAGCGTCCCTACCTAGGACTTCCCGATCAGATGGTGATGTCGCCAAGTCGACGTCAGTCGCCACCAAGACTAGCAACGCATCCCATCAACATGCATCTAGGATCGCTGGCCCAACAGCAAATGCAAATGCAATCGCAATTGCACCAAAAGTATGCGGCTGGACTGCCACCCAGTCACATGAACAACTATTTTAAGTGTAACAGTGGCAATAGTGCAAGCAATGGACTTGCATCCCTTATGAATAATAACAATAACCACATAAACAATAACAACAATAACAGTGGCAGCAGCAGTAATAACAACGGCAATTCCAACACTAATCATCATTCTCCAAATTCAATAGCGTCCGCTATGCGTTCGTCTTCCAGTCCACTCAATCACCTGCAGAACATGCAACCATTTGACTTTCGCCGACTGGGGGCGGCAGCAGCAAGTTTAGCTGCATTTCCCGGTGGTGGTATGCCACCCAGTAAAATGAGTCCTGAATTGGAGCGTCACAATTTGCAACAACAAATGGCTGCAGCTCAAGGACGTCGTCCACCAGAAAAACCGAACATGGCCAATTTTTCAAATCATGCCGCTGGTTTGATGAATATGGCAATGAGTGGTCATCATTTGCCGTTTTCCCTACCACCACCACCTACGTCTTTGTCCAGCCAATTGAGTCATTCAGCGGCCGCCATGGCGGTTGCAGCTGCATCCGGCAACCAGTTGGCCGCCAGTATTATGGCATCTTCATTTCCTGGTCTTATGTCAAATTCAGCTGCTGCAGGTAACATGCCAAAAACATCTAACAAATCTCCAAGCTCCACACAGCACGAATCAAATATGCATCATCACCGTGATATAAAAGACGAGATGCAATCGGCGGCGAGTGCAGCGCTCAATTTAACGAGGGAGGCTCGCAGTCGAAGTCCCAAGTCCCATCAGTCGCACATGTCATCGTCCAGTCGACAATCATCGTCTCAGCATTCGCAGCAAGGTTCACATATCCGAAAGCCGCACACGTCACCCAAACGACAATGGGGATCGTTGCCGGTGAATTTGGGCACTCAATTTATTAATCCGGCCACCGGCAAAAAGCGTGTGCAATGCAATGTTTGCCTGAAAACATTTTGTGACAAGGGAGCACTCAAGATTCATTTCTCCGCCGTCCATTTACGTGAAATGCACAAATGCACTGTCGAGGGTTGCAGCATGATGTTTAGCTCACGGCGATCGCGTAACCGTCACAGCGCCAATCCCAATCCAAAATTGCATTCACCGCATTTGCGACGAAAAATATCGCCGCATGACGGCCGAAGTGCTCAACCGCATCCAATGCTATTGCAACCGCCCGGCATGATGGCAGGTGCAATGAATCCGCTTCATCCGTTCAATCCATTCCCGCTGTTGACGCCGCCACCTGATGTGCGTCACCCCGGTATGTCAGGCATGGATTACAATAAGCATGGCGGAGAATATCACTATGGTAATCGAGGCATGGAGCACATGCGACGATTATCGCACTCCGAAAGTAGTAGCATTCATGAGGACGACGACGATGATGAGGATGGTATTGTTGTGGTGGGTGATGTCGACGATACTGTCGGTGATATGGACAAACATGACTTGGATGATGATGACGAGATGGGCAGCAGCATGCACAATGACGATGACGATGATGATATGCAGCCCACTGATTTCAGTATGACCAAAGAAGAGAAACTAACCAAAAGATCGACATCTTCACCGGATGATGCACACAGTGGTGTGGAGAGTAATGATGACTCGTTGAGTGTGGCCGACATGAGTTCAGTGAAAGATGAGGTTCACTTGAGTCAAACCACAAGTAAACGAAAGCGAAAGAGTCAGAATCCGATACGATGTGCAATGCCCATTGCCAATTTGAATGATGGCATGTCGGACGAGAATGAGGACTCTAGTGATTTTAGTTATAGACAACCGCAACCAATTCAGGATGAACCCGAGCCGTTGATTAAGAAAACACGATCAAATGAGTTCTCCACGAGCAGTGATATTAAGGAAAATGCAAAAGTATTGCCCTCCCCACCACCTACACCGGCATCGAATACTGCAGAAAATGCAACAGACCAGCAGCAACAGCCGCAACACCAACAAATAAAATCGGTCATTAAAAGTGAACCTGCCGATATTAAAGAGGAGCCCATCGAAGACGATTACGCTGAACCGGAGAATTTAACATTGGACTTATCACGAAAACGTGACCAAAGCGCAGATAATTGCAAAGCGGAGGGAAATGATGATGCTGAACATTCCGATTCTAATGCGAATAAGTGCAACAATAGCAACTGTGAAGATGACAAATCACTTGCACGTTCAGTGAGTCCGCCAAGTTGCACCGTTGATCTACCATTGGCACTACACAAAGACACTATAACCGCCACAAATAACACCACCACCAACAACAACAACAAAAACAACAATAATAATAACAGCATGAGCAGCAATAGCAGTAGAGAGTCAGCGAAAAAGATCGAACCGGAAGATTTGCGACGTCCGGAGTCGGTGGGAAGTAAGAAAAGTGATGATCATGAGTTCTCGGAGAATGCGCTGAAACGTCTCGAGAACCTATCGCAAAATCACTTTAACGAGTTGATGATGACTAGGAGTGGTTTGCTGGGCAATCAATTTCCGCCTCTGGGATTCATGATGAATGCAACACCCCCCAGTCCGGGGAGATCTCGTTCAACATCACCAGTCAACATGGAAGAAGGTGCGTATGATCATGACTCGGATGATGAGAATAGTGATGATAATTATGAGAGTGGTAGCTACTTGGGTGATGTGCCGATTGACAAAGACAATCCACGTAAGTGCACTGCATGTGGCAAAGTTTTTCAAAATCATTTCGGTGTAAAAACCCACTATCAAAATGTGCACCTAAAGCTTTTGCATAAGTGCAACATTGACGGATGCAATGCCGCGTTTCCATCCAAACGTAGTCGCGATCGGCATGCATCCAATTTAAATTTGCATCGTAAACTTTTATCCACCACTTCCGATAAACCCGAAGATTTACAACAACACCAACAACAACAAATCAATCACGAAAAATCATTTGCTTCCTTGGCAGGTCCACTGCAGACGGAGTTTCTAGCACGACTCTATGCTGACTCACAGCGGCTGCCCTTCAACTTGGAAGCACTGAAAAACAACTTTCCCGGCATGAGTCCGTTTCCGGCGGGCTTTCTAAATGGTGCTGCTGCTGCGGCCGCCGCAGCCGGCGATCATCGTTTTCCACCAACGAATGTTCATCATCCACCAAATCCATTCCTCTTTCCACCACTTGGCGGATTGGCTGGATTTCCCGGACTATCATCACTTGCACCACACCTATTACCTCATCCACTGAATGGCTTCTCGTCGCCAATGCACAGCAGCAGACGACGCTCATCTGAATCTAATTCACCGATATCTGCGTGCTCGCCACCGTTGCAACCGTTGTCAGCACTCAATAATGGCCACATTTCATCGTCGCCCATTTCCATGCTAAATAACCATCATCGCGATGAGGAGCGGTTGGTGGCGGCAGCAGCGCATATCTCGCAACAGCAGCAGCCGCCACCAGCACCACAGTCGACATCGCATCCGTCATCGGTAGCCAATGCGGCTTGTGCTAGCCCCGAGTCAATGTCGTGACGGTACACGCTCAATCCATTTACACGATATTCAAGTGGGTGGTGAGTTTATGTTTAGTTACTTTAGCCTTTATGCAGAGCTCCTCTGGTTAAGATTGGTGAATTATTAGAAATTCGTTTGTAGAGTTTGATTTAATATTTAACTGGGAATTTATTGGTTAAAAGTCGGCAATTCTGTTGCTGCACATTGAGCAATCGTTGAAATAAGTTATTTTATTGTTGCGGAAAGCTCCCTGAAGCCAACTTCGACGGCAACTCAATAAATCACCACCCATGCAAGTGATACGAGTATCAGAGAATTACTTATCGATATATATGGTATTTCCAACTCATTGTTCTCTATTAATATTTAATAAATCTAATGTCAATAGTTAGGCTTAATTTAAAATGATAAACTAAAGTGCAATATCTTCATACTCTCTACTGAATATTTTACAATATACGCATAAGTAATTTAGAATTAAGTAAATCAATGTGCTTAGGGTAGGTGTAATTTCCGAGTTCTCCTCAATGTAAATACGCATAATAGTTAAGGACATTTTCAATCGAAAACTTAAGATTAGTCGGTAAGGTCATTGTAAAAATCATACAGAAAAAAATGTCTCCATAAAATTTAACAAACTAAATTAAACAAATCCTTTTAAAAAAATCACATAAATTAAATCCTAAATTTTGCCTTAAGACGTCGTCTTTCACAACCAAATCAAAAGAAAAATCTTCTGTTTTAAATTTAGCATAAAAAAATAATTTCACTGCTTCGCACATCAATCGTGTCTCCTATATAAATTCAATGGTAATTACTAATTACAAATAAACACCTTCAGCGTCTCACGACTGCGACGTAGTACACTTTACACGAAGCCCCCATAGATTACCAGCGAAAAGAAGTTAACGTCGCCACTTAAATCAACCGCGCCGGTGTAATCTAAACACAAAATCACCCAGGCAGCATAATACAGTCGCATAGACATCCAACACCAAATAATCTCATTCGCACACACACACGCATGCAAATAAGGAGCATTGAATTAATGGTCTCCTAAAAGGAAATTTATTTAAATGTGGCAAACCGCGTACGAATAAATCTGGTTCCGCATGCGCATTATCACGAGCCTCCTAAATTAACCGCGCATAGCCTGGCGCAAAAGAAGGGGGTGCGCAATGCAATAAAAATCAAAAGCGCGAGTGTAAACGCGATCTTGAGCTGGTGGTACTCGCGCTTGAAAACAGACAACCCAGCTTATGCTGCGTGGAGCATTTAATTAATCAAATGTTGGTAAGATCGTGTGTGTGTGTTTTGGTATATTTTGTTAAGTCTATGCGCGGATAGTTAATAATCTATTTTAGTTGCACATAGTGAGATCTTGTGCACGTTATTACATTGGTTTTCTGACACAAAGCAGTAAATATAAATTGCGCTTGCTTAAGCCTTTTGATCAGGTGTCGATGGAATCAACTAGAGTGGTCCATTGCACAATACATTTTAACGTGATTTTGTAATCGGTTTTATTTATTTCGGATTTTTTTTGACAAACAATTTTTAAAGGACTTTCTCATTAAATAAAAGGATTCAATTGCTTTATTTAAAATTAAATTACGTAAAAACTAAACATCCAAATGTTAAGGAGTCTCCACTCTACAGAATACATCAGACTCCCAAAAATCAAATTAATGGAAGCAATTAAAAGAATATTCAAGTGACCCAGTTTGAAACCCTTTAAAGTGTAAAATGATGAGTAAAGCGTTTCAAAAATGTAGAAAAACAAGCTACTTGCATATATAATACAAACTTGAAACATCAATAAAAAAATTTACAGTGATTTCCATACACAGTATATATACTTTTAATTTATTGACACGTCCTAAGGTGACTAGCAAAACCATAAACGATTTTCATGAAAGCTCAATTTTAATTCTAGTTAATTCAACACGACTTAACAATACTTACAAAATTGAAAAACAATTAATTTTTTCCAGAAATAATTGCTTTAGCGACTGGGCAAATTGATTTTTGTGCATGTGCATTTCAAAATCAAAATTAAATGTCATTTATAATTTGCATAAATTAAATGCTTTGTCTCTAATTTTCTGTTATGCAAATGTTGTGCGCGCAGTCAACAACAGCTCAGTCGTACTTTTATTGCTGCCGAGTGCTGTCATTGACAATTTGACAACAAAACTGTCTGCTTTTTGTCTCCGTCAATTATTAATGTTGTGCAATAATTCATAACAAGCAAATTATTGTTGCCTGTCATAAATCAAAATGCATTAAAAATGATTGCGGCGCACATACACAATTGTATGTACTAACCTTTTGACTGATGTGAGGGAGGAGGTGTAGTTTCTATAAACAAAAAAAGAGAAACCAAATATATGAAAAAAGATTCTCAGCTATAATTCTAATTTCAGTATATACATAAATATGGGCTTTAAAGCTTCAATGGTGCAGTTAAAATTATAATGTAAAAATAAAATTTAAATGCGTTATTCAGATGACTTTGTAAATTGCATTAAAACAATGTGCATTAAATCAGTGGAATTATGTACATTATTATACAATTAAAATTAAAACATATTATATTAAATAATTAATTACCGCTACCTTTATATTTTAAAATTTAAATTAAATGAAATTCTACAAGAATATTATCAAATCAATTAAACGCAATTAAATTAAATTAGGGGTGAAAATGAAAATGAATTTTTCCAAAATCAATTAAATTTATAGTTTAAATATAAAACAAAATGAACAAAGTATTGAAATTGCTGTTTAAGAAAATTAATTTAAATAAATATTATATCTAAATGAAATATAGAACATGAAAATTCAATGAACTTTTAATTGTTGTTTTAATTCTAATTTTACTCATTTTTTTGTACTTTTTAGAATCACTTTTTATTTCCACAGTTAATAAATAAAAACACGGTAACGTATTCACGCCACAACAATAATTGATAACACATTTGCAAATTCTCTTGTGAAATGCGGTGCACTAAACCTCCCACTTCTCATTATCATGACATCGAATTTAATAATAAACATTATAATATTGAACTTACACTCTGGAATGCAACAGTATCTTCTCCCCGTTGTACCCATTGGAATATTTAAGCGAAAACCGCCAACAAGCAAGCATGTAGAATAAAAACCATCAACTATCTGGCTGTGCCATTAAAGTGGAGAGCCCTCCAGTCAAATTCAGATGACTGCCGAGTGCATACACAATTCATATATGTATAATATGGTGCTTTTGTGTAGTTTAACTAGGACCGCACATACGGAGTGATGAACGTGAGCGCATCGTGTGGGTGGCAATGGAGGTTAATGCATGTTCTGTTGCAGAGTATCGCGATGAGTATGAAGAAGTGGTTTGTGTACACATTTATACTTCATGGATTAGGCGGAGGAGGCTCTCGAGCAGCAGAGTTCAAGATGTCGTGTCGTACTTGGGTGGAAAGAGCTAGTTACGTGACGCGAAGTAGGACTGAAGGGCGTTCCATACTACTTCATTTGGGTGGATGAGGTTAATCGATTTTTGGGTGTCTTCAAATTTCCAAATTTATTTTTGTTTATTTGATTTTAAGTGACTTCTTAAGTTATGTTCATTTTTAAGCCCTCTTGAATCAAATTATGCAACGCGGTGTCAACCAGAAAATTTTAATGAGATAAATTGACTGAAAATGTAAGTTATTAATTGACTTTTTATTTTGTAAAATATTGTAATTTATTGAAAAGTGAAACAAACTAAAAAAAATTTATTTAAAAATTCGAATACTTAAAAATTTGTGGCTTCATTAAATTGAGCAAACATAATGTCAGTCATCAATGAGTGATAGATATTTTACAGCACAATTAACATTAAAACTCCAAACACACAACCCTTTTTGTTGCAATACTGCACAACTGCAATACCCGGCAAAGTGCACACAAAGAAATCCAATTAAATGGCTTGTCACGATATGCCAACTGCTTGTCGTGAATTAAACATGTAAATGAAAAAGCACGACACTTTCAGTACACCAGCCCTAGAAGAGTTGCCGAATGCATTCACATTGGCTGACGCAGCGATGCGGCGATCCTTGTCGAGGGAGACCTCCACAGCCACGTCAATATAACACAACAAACTGGAGTGCAATTTGAAGACGCGGAAATTACAAGTGCTTCGGCAAACAATAAACGTACGCAAGAAAATATTTACACAAATGGCTGCCATGTTGTTGCACCAAATACTACATATTTTGTATGTGTAAAATATCAATTCGCCAAGGTGCACACATATTGCGCGAAGATTGTATGACTGGTTGGAAAACGATGCAGGAAAACTCGATCATAAAAGCCGGTTAGAGTCAAAGGTAAGATGTTACAAGTTACAACACGCAAAAGGGGAATCATTCCGCCGATTCATTAATACTTTGGTTTTTAACAAAATCATATTTCTGCAACATATATTTATGCATAACTTTGTTGGTATAACAAACTGATCTTCACAGTTGATCACATGGTGTATTATGCTCGCACGGCATAAGATCAGCCGCGCAATAAATGGCGAAGGTATAATATGTCAATTCAGAAGACACATTAATTTCACGTGAACCTGGGAACGCAACGCAACAAAAATATTTTAATATGTTGTGAAATGGATGGGGAGCATAGCATTTTATATAATGCAGACAAAACTGTAGGTATATGTATGTTCTATCAGAGATTGGTGAGCTGCTCTGGTAGTTATGTGAATCGGGCAGCCCCACAGCATATGCGAGTGGACAAAATAAATGAATAAAATAAGAAATAGTAAGAAGAACCGACATAAACGTGGATGCTGCGAAGACGATAAGGCAACAGAAAAGCCAACAAGACATAAACTGAAAGACATATCAGAAATGTATCCACAGAGATGAGACACGCTGGACAGCAAAAGAGCAACAAAAAGCGCTAAAGCTTTATCCAGTTGACTACACATACTTATATACATTATAAGCTACACGTTCCAATATAATATGCCATCCCGAGTTCTTACTTCTTACATTGTGCACGCATATAAGTATTAAGTTCTTGTCTTTTGGAATCATTCCTTTTGTTTTAAACGAGTAGGAGGAGTCGCCTATATACGAGCCATTTGTATGCTATACCATTGCCCTGGCACATTTATAAGACCACATATTGTAGCCGAGTTGTGAGCGCTCCGCCTTTCGCCCTCACCTGAATGTCATGACAATGTAGAGTTCCTATATTTGATATAACTACGTAGTGAGTTACTGCATATATGCAACTATAATAAGAGCTGCCTTTACCATCCGATGTGCAATGTATAACAACTTGACTTGAATAGACATTTGTGCGTATGTGAATGCTCCCACATTGATTGAATGCATGCATATGCGGGGTACCAGCAATGATGATACTTGTTAGTGCATCTCGGGTAGATCAGTTTGATGTTCAATTTGTACTCTGCGGATGAATGGAATTGCTTCTGACAGTAAAATGTTGCAAATTATCCCAATATGTGTACACTAATTGAATGGATGGATTAATGATAACAACATATTATTATGTATTACTGCATCACATTTGGTGCCTACGGGAACATTATTTGTTCAATTGTTAGTATATTGAAAATTAGTAGCCAGTTTTTGGCCAACTCATTCGAAAATCTGCATTATTGTTTAATCATCGCATTAGAAAATAATTGTAGAAAATATCATTGCATGGAGGTTGTAAGTACTTGGTACATTTATTTCAATGAAGCCAACGGTAACAATAATTATTTGGGGTTAGTTTTGATTACGTCGAAATTTCCATTATTAGATTGATGGTTCATCACGTTTACATGTTTTTATTGCACATTAATCTAAATTCTGCTTTACCAATCAAATAAGTCGACTCAATGTTATTCCATTATTTGCCAAACACATATATCGTATTGTAGTTTCGGGTTTTGTTTTTAATTTTACACTACGATGGATATATCGGCAAAAGAAATTTTTTACTGGTAAGTTTCTACCACATATATGAATATTACTTTAATTTAGTTTTACCTTCCTCATGATACAAGAAATATAAAAAAAATGTATTAAATTTGTTCATAAAGGTAGAACTCATTCTTTAAACAAAAAACCCATTCAAAGGACTTTTGAAGAAGCTACGTTGTAAATTTACTTATGACTCTTTGTTGTTTTAAAAAGCGGAATTGTAATGTTAACTAAAATGAAAAATCTAATTTTACAAAAACCTTTAAAATCGCGGAATTTTTCCCGAGGTGTTTTAACTTATCAATAACTGATAAATTGATCCTGCACTCTTTTTAAAAACTAGCATATAATTTCACGAACTGCAATATTTTCGCGCTTTTCGCGAATCAGTTACGCATATTAAATATTCTTGTATTTTACTTAAAATAAATCAATTATTTTGAATATTAAATTTCCGCTTTGTGTTGTATAATAGGTTAAACTTTTGTTATTAAACTTAACCGCGGAAACTTCGGAATTTTTTACAAGGTATTTTTGACTAATTGAACACTGACAAATCGATTCACATTATCATTTTTTATATTAGTCAAATTTTTCTTTCGCCGTTTTCACGGTTTATTTTCTCGTTTCAAATATGCCTTGACAAATACGTGTGTAAATTTTACAATATCCACTTTTAGTGTGATTTTCCGAGGTAAAATGAAAGGTATTTACTTTCAGTTTACCTCGAAAAATCTAGGCATTTTTGGCGAGGTGTTCTTTAATTAAATTAGTCAATATTTTTACGAACCACGATTTTTTTCGCGGTTCATTTTCGCATTAAAAATTTACTACGTGCATTACACCGCTGTTTCGGTCTAACAGCCAAGACGGTGTCAAATTGTAAACTTCATAGAACTTCTAACAATATTACTTCTTATTTGGATTAAAACAACAAAATCTCTCACCATCAGCATAATTTCCCAGTCTGCTTTGGATTTTATTTAAATACTTTCAACACAACAATGTGTTTACATTGTCAATAAAATCCATGAAATTACAAGCAGTTTTTGCGATTATTCATCGCAAAACCCCTATAGAAGTCCATTCATACATTAATCAACAATAAATCTCATGAATTCAAAAAGTACCCGCGCAAACAACAATTGCTCTTCAGGAAATTATATTTGGCTTTAAGACATTACGTACTTACTTGCACATATAAACGGATTTAAATACAAAATAACCACAACGGCAACTAATAAAAAATACATAATCTCAAAAAAGCGACGCGCAAAATCCTTACATACACACACACTGCATTTACGATAATCTGTGACAGCTTTATTTCAATTTTCACCCGCGGCATTGTTGTCATTTTCTTGCAATATTGCAGCTCGGCCCCAAAATGGCATGCGAAAAAAAGCGCTGGTGGAATGATGTGGCGGCGATACTCGCGTGTGTCCTTTCCCCCAGTGCAGTACCGTCCACCCATTAATGCATGTAGGCAATGTATTGTACGGGTGTACGTAAGAATGTTGCGCTGCGAACCGATAGCAATTTATGACGCATTGTTTGATATCGCCAATGGGCCCACAAATATTATAAGCATCTCATACAAAAGCCAGCGACATATACACACTGCAGTTGGTGCTGCAAGGTGGGTACACTCTCAATAGTGGATTTGTGTGTAATGTGCTGGAAAAGCCAGGAAAGAAAATGCGCTGGCAAAGTAGATCGATATCGCCGCGATGCAATGTGCATTGGGTTGGTTTGGTGCTGTTGTGGCAAACACACGTAAGTGCATTAAACGTATAATACATGGGGATTGGGGGCCAGTGATATTCAATAGCGTCTACTATAACTGCGCTGCTTGCAAACGGCTTGAGGGTGACTTACGGTACACAATCGCCTTTGTGTCGAGATTTTTCCGCGTATAATTTTTAGAATTGGCAATCATAATGTTGTAGGACATTACACAAAAAATATGCTTCGTGTATAGAATTTGCGTGCCCACGCATCGAGTATGTGTATGCCAGCATAATGTGAGTTGTATTTGTCAAACAATCACAATTATTATTAGCAGCAAACATCAACCCCTTGCACGTTTGCTTTATAATTAATGAAAATTTATGAATTTTCACCTTTTTTTTCCCCCCTTTATTTATTTATATTGTTTTACACGAACGGCTACACGTTCTTCCTGTCAAATGGCCATGTCGCTTGGCGTTTAAATGGCTAACTGGGACAATTCATCATAATTTCGTTTATATGAAAATGCCACACACACGATGCATGCGATACACAAGTGGGGTGAAAAGGACGTTTTCATAAATTCCAGGCACATGAAATGCAGTAGCGATATGGATTCCAGTAACAGAGGTACATACAATGGAAAAAACACCACACGACACACCGAGTATACAACCCCTGGAACATGAATTGCGGAAATGCGTGTCCAGGCTATTTAACTGAAACACCCGCGCCCTCATCGCAGAGTTTGTGCGTCACGGCCCACGTTGGTATAATTGGCTTGGTGAATGCGTGGCCTATTTGTGTGTATTTGAACATAAATGAAAGCACCATCATCAAAATATATCGACACCAATGCTGATGCTGACATGGGTGTAAATTATAGTATCAATTTTTCATAATTGTGAGGTGAAAATTTCACATTATGTCCATTAAAATTATGCATTTCGTAATTGGTCCTATATAATGCAATTTTTAAAAAGTGACGCAGTGTTAAGTATTGTGTTTTCAATAATTTGATGCGGTGAAATGTTTTAATTAATTAAAAATTGGTAATCAATTGAATTTAACTAAGTAAATTAAATGGATTGGAAAATTTTTTGTATTTTTATCAATCAAGGAACACCCTTTAAGCACTTAACTGTAATTAGTGAATGTAAATTGCAATAACTAAAATGACCACAATGCGCCGTAGATAGCATCGTTCAACAAAATTTTCATAAATTTAGGGCATAATTGCAGTGAATGTCGTAATTCATCCCCTACAAGTTGACAGCTTTCATAAATCAAACTTGAGGAAATTTTTGCACTGTAATTAGTCTCACTATAGTGTTTAGCATAAAGTGACAAATCACCCAATTAGTACATTATGCCACACCTGTCTTAATATTTTTAACCAATTATTGCAATTGGGCTTGCACCCAAGGAGAACGAATTTCGCAAGTACTTGCATCATTATATGTGTCGTAATGATGCACATATGTACTGATGCCGTAGAAATTGAAGTGTTGCCTGATCGCTAATACCATCACAACACCAGCAAAAACCACGGAAAAAAGCTCCTTTCTCAACATCCTAAACATATGAGATGTAAAGGCGTATTACGTAAAGCTGAAAACTTGTGCTCAACAAAGCAACATCAAAAAAAAAAATGCAAGGGGCGTCCCACCTATTTAATCTAAATGTCTAAAATTTAGCATACAATTTAAATTGCAGCACAACACTCATTACCGCATGTATAAAGCTATGTTTTTGCAGCAGTTGCATGGATAAAAATGCACTATAAACACGTGCATCGGCTATAAAAACAAGAGCTAAAAAATGCATCAACGGTGAGTAACAATTGCCTCAAAAGCTGAATGCACAAATTGCTGTGCACTAATCTAATGATGCGCTTAACATGCATGCTGCACTTTTCAGGAAAAAAAAGTCAATGCATGTGCACCGCATTCATTTTGTAATATATCTCATATACATGTGTTTTGATAATACGCCATCCGAGGGCGGTACTTGAGCTTGGAAAGTACCGAAAAATTGGCAGGAAAAAGGATATGCAATTGGTATTATGTTATGCGGCAGGTTTTACGTGAGTGGGTTTGTACGCGGGTTCCACAAATGAGGAATTAAACTGAAGCGCGCATTTCGAGTGTTTGTAAATTAAACAGCATGCACGTTAATTGTATGTTAATGCATTGTAAAGCACTCTTTTTAAAATGTAAATGTTTGCACTTTAATCATTGTGCGAAATTGGTATTGATTTATAAACTACACTCACAAAAATATGCAGCTGCTATTTTAAAACATATGTGGATTGGCAAAAAAGCAAAAACTATAAAAACTGCTTAAGTATTTAGTTAATAAAAAAGGCATTAATTTTTTGCAAATCATATTTCAGAAACAGGAACAGAAGCAGATTTCAATACATTTTCCACGAACCAGAATAACAAGAAGAATTTTTAATTTTGTTGCAACAGAATCCAGCGAGAACAGAATTTACAACCAAAAATAAAATTTTCTGTTCCGTTTCTGTTTCTATTTTTGTTTCTGGTTCCTGGCACTTCATAATTCAATGAGTTTGCGGTTTTACAAAGTTAAACAATCGATTAATATTCAATAAAATGTTAAGTTTTAAAAGTTTAAAACACAAAAATTCACAATTCAATTTTTTTAAATTGCACCCTCTGCTGATCCTTCCTCCTGATTTCGTGAGTGTTAATAGTCACCTCAGGGCATTCACGGGATAAAGCCATTTATTGAAAGTTAGGACCTCGTAAAAACTTCTCATCCTAGCGTTTCCAAAAACAATACAGAAGACATGAAAAAATAAATAAGTGCACCAGGTATGGCTTAAGCTTTAAAAAAATTCACTTTCTCATACCGCAAAAGTTCAAATTAAAATAACAAAAGCCACAAGACAATCAATTATCTAATTACAAATCCAAATCCATTCATGATGGCTGTTCAGTGCACCTGCATACATTTAGTTTATATACAAAACCTTACCGAGATCACATATTGGCCACATGCACTCCATCCATCCAATGGCTTTCCATTCTTGCACTGGTCGCGGAGCACATTGCGCAGACATCCATTCCGCATATGCCATTAATGTGTATGTGGTTTTTCTTAACAGTTTTTCCTGATTATCGATCACAACAACGTCGAGGCATTGGCGCTGCCGACATTAAAATGTATTTTACGTGGCGTATATTCGTACAGATGGAAAATTGAGCGAGGCGCACAAAAGAAAATAAAAAGAAGAAAAATATGGAGTGGAAGAAAAAAAAAACAATAAGATCAGGGGCATGTCAGTGCACGACTCTGCGAGAGCTCCGCGAAAATTATGCTTCTGAGGAAACAGTTTTCATATTATAATCTAGCGCGGCGAATGTGCAACAGCGAGACGCGGGCGCAATCAAACATTACTCCTCTATACTACAACGCGTATGTGAACATATCAGAAATTATATTTTTGCGCGCACAGGTTGAGGTACCTACCATAGTACTGCAGTACACCTTACAATGATCGCCTCGTCGCGTCCACGTCGCGTCAGCCTGCTGCATCCATATAAGTAGTTTCATATATGCATGGTACGAATCAGTTGCAGTGAACATGGCGCATATAATAGCCCAGGCCAGGCACAGCCGCATGGCAAATATCAATTATTATATTACTATTATATGCAGTGGTGCTGGGCTGCAGATCGACATCGATCGGTAGGCACTTCGCTATAAACATGTACGCAGACATATTATATGTGTTTAAAGTGCAGCATTTGGTCGCATATAACGCATTCGATGGTAATGAAGGCGGTGGTATCTCTCTTTGGTTACAAGCAAGAGGATGGTTGGGCGATATTGTGGCGACCGTTTACACAAGTGCGCCCAGGGAACATGCCCAGTAACGATATCACAAAAGTTTTTTTTTCCTTCAAGTTGGTTTTGTTTCCAATGTACATTTTTTAGAGCTACGTTCAACATTGCGGAAAGACTATTTGTGATGGTGAAGGCTTGCAAAAAAGGGCCCTCGCAAAGAGGCGGAAAATGCGGAAAACGTGATCGAAAGCGAATGCATTTACGTTCGTGCCTTGATGTACCCATAACTACTGGAAAAAGTGTATAAACGACACTGCGACGAAAATGCACGTGGGGGTAAATTCATACAGACAAATTAATGACGCAACTTGAAAAAACTACAAAACAATTGGCGTAAGGATTTGTAATTAGAATGATTGATCTGACGTGATCAATGAATTTGGATCACTTTTAAAAACTATCTTTATAAATGTTCGTCAAATACAAAGAACGTTTTACAAACAAAAGCTTTAAAAGCTTCATAACGGTGACCATATATAATTATATTTATATTTAAAAATACTTAATTCTCGTATTTCACGTAAGCCTAATAAACTGATAAACATTTTACTCCCTGAAATCTCGCAAACTTCAATTGACTATTTGATAGCAAATTACACGTATAACAAAATGGCCAATAAAATATGAATTATAATCGCAGAATGCAGTATTATATAATGCAAAAAGCAATTGGAGAACGGAAAACATTTTGCCATTTCAATAACCACTCAGCACTGGGGTAACTGAATTAATTAAATTATTTCAGTGCACGCGTCCGTACACAAAGACAAACGCCTATGCCATAGGTATAGATTATATCAATTAGTGCAGACAAATATTTGAGGGATTTACTAGAGATGTGCATTGTGCGTTATCATTTATCAAGTATTTGACATGCGATTCTATGCATTTTATAATCAGAATGTGCTGTGCGAAATACCGTTCGTAAATCGTGTCGTAATGTGTGAAACTTGTAAACAAAATCAGTCAAAACATTTTTTTTTTAACAACATTGCGCATTAATTTCAAATATTTAATGGAACTTCAATTAAATTAAAACAATTAAACAAATTAAATTACTAATCGAAAAAAGATTTCCCAATGTTTCAATACTAAAATTACATTCCGAAAGTTCGTTTTATAAATTGCACAAAATAAGCCGCGGTTCATGAAAAAATTTGCTTTATTAAAATATTATAGCTCAGAAATTAATTACATAATTAATGTCTTAATTCAAGAAAAAAAGGACAAGTGGCATAAATTTCCAAGTTTATAAAAATTGTCAGCGATAAAAATAAATAGTTCACGAAAAAAATAGTTATATTCAAACATTTGAGAAAAAAATTAAATCACACATTAACAAAACTTAAATTTTATAAAGCATCGATAACGTTGATTTGATTGATTATTTTGTTGAATGTTTTGATAAAATTTAAAATTATAAAACTAAAATAATTATTTTTTCCTATTAATAAACAACTAACATAAATGAAAGTGCTGCCGTTTACATAATAACATGCAGTTTAATCCTTTTTATTGACATATTATTATTTTGATTAAAAATTTGTTGAAAAAAAAAAAACTCCAATCAGTGTATACAACGAGTATATTATAAGCATTAATTATCTCATTTCCACGAACATGCATGCGCTCACCACCAATTGATTTGGAGCTGTGGTATTTTACGCTGTATCCATCAGACGTGCATAGCATATAATTATGTTGAGCATTATAAATATTTACCACAAATGCCGTCAATGTAACATGCTTCATATTTCATCAACCATAAACACCCATTGAAAATGTGTGCACCATAATACCAACTATTTATAAATGTACATATGAATGCATATATTACGTTGCACTACATCCACGTGAATGCATGTAAACCACTAAAATTACCCTGACTACATATTCACATTATAATTGTTAAATTGCAATTGCACTGTACAAAAACGAAAACACCACAATTTTGCAAAGCTTTATTGCGAGCATGAGCTTTTGTCCCCGCTCACACATAATGGTGCGTTCGAATTTCACCAATCACACGTGTGCAATAAAGTGCTCAGCTCAGTGCCAGACGCAGGAACTACTACTACAACAACAAAAAAAGTCCTAAACAACAGAATTGATCAATGCAATAAACAAGTACCTGCTGCACACACAAACATAATGGTTAAACTAATTTTCATACTTTTACGCAAATATAAAATAAACACATCAACCATTAATACCATTTTAAAGTCATTAAAAAGTTTTTACTTCCAAAACTCATAATTCGTTTCTCCGCTCCATATTCGCATAGTACCGAGTGCACAAGTAGGTGCATATAAAATGCAATTGCTTGTTGTGCTGATTTGTTTTGCCTTACTCGTACCTATACCTACGTGGTGTAATACTAGTTAGTGTTCGATGCGAATGCATATTGCACTGCATGTCAGTGTAGGTATTGCCATATAATGCGTTGAGCCGACTCCCCGAAAACGTAACTCATTGTACACCTTGCACGACTAAAAGTAATTTAGATAAACAATTACATATGTTTTTCTATGCTAATTTCCTATCAAGCGGCTGCAATCGTTTTGTATGCAATTTATTTCTGCGTCTTCTCCCCCCCCCCCTCCTTTTCTGCTCCTCACCACACCCCGTTGCGTTAATTTGCATGCGGCCGATTTTCACCCAAATACAATTGTTGGCAACCCAAAAAACAAATATATGTAACTGTCCGTAATATTAAGAACGAGAAATGCATTTGTGCAGGCAAATTGTGTGTGTGTGTGTAAGTAAACAATGCAATCACCAAGCTGCCTTGCATTTCTGATCTGCACCTTGTTTGCAAGCTCAATCTACATGTGCGGCACAGAAATTGTGCAATTGTGCATTATAATATACATGTAGCTGCGTTATGAGTCAAAAACGATTTGTGTTTGTTTAGTTGTGTGTGTGTTCGGTTTGCGTGAAAAACGAAGAAAAACTTTTCTCGGGCGCATTAATGGTTTGCGATTTTTCCACGACACAGCTTTCCTCTGTGGCGCGTAAACAATTGTCGATATATGCAGATGTGGAAAAGCAATTCCGGTGTGTGCCTCTGCCGGACGGACTCAATTTTTGTTAAGTATTTTTTGCCCCTACAACTTCATCTAATACACATTGCAACTTCTGCTGTTAGGTTTGTTTAGAATTGTTTTTCTTTTTTATTTTTTTAATTATGAAAATTCACACGCACATTGTCGAGGAACTGCGCTTCTGCTGTGCTCGTATTTATACAATAATTGGCGCCAGCAATTCATTTATGCAATGTAAATTAATGATTATGTTGATGTGATTTTTGAATTTTGATAGACATCTTTTTCCGGTATTATCATGCAATCTTTTATCGATATTAAATTGCTTTATTACTGTTTGTTCATGTGCACTGCGTTGGTTGTGGTTGCGTGCAAGGTGGGATGGGGAGACAGAATATTAAGATTATTGTATCAAGTGTGAATTTAAATTTTTTTTTTGGCATCCTGCTACAACATTGTTAATGAGGTGGAGTTTTAAGTCATTGAATTCATTTAAAATACTCGAAAATGATTCGTCTCATTGTTAAATATTGCGAGAGAGAGTAGTGTAACATAATTTCGTGAAATTCAAGGTTAAAAGTTTGGTTAAGCAAAAGTGTTTAAATAAATTATTAACTCAAATAATCGTAAATCAACAAAAGCTTGCGCAGCTGCTACTCACGATAAATATACTTAAATCTAAAGGTAGAAAGGTAATGGATCGTAAAACATTTCAGTTCCAAATAAATTATGTTCCAAATTTCATAGAAATTTGTAAAAAATAAATAATAATCTGAGTCCAGTCTGGGTACCTCCTCACTTTAACAAAAAAACTGTCATCAATTATAAGTCCGGTCCCAAAATGATTCGCCTATGGGGTTTAATTATTTAATATTTCCATCGTGTCCATCGATATTCTAATTAGTTTTGCATCGGGTCGCGTCCACACAGCATTAGCATATTTCTAATCAAAATCGCGCTTCAGGCGAATTTGAGACATCTCCTCTGTCCACCAAACGACTATAACGACGCAAAACACAGTGGGTCCCCTATTGTCAGACAAAAGCGAATTGTGTGTGCGAAAACACATCTAAACTCGTATAAATATATTAAAGGTCTCTCGATAACATTAGAACGCCTATAAGGCGCATTAAAAAGGAACACAAAAAAGACAGCCAAGCCGTGGCTCGCCACACCACACCGCAGCATCAAGAGAAATAAAAGATCGCTTTGGCAATAAATTTTAGACGAAAAAAAGCCAATTTACTTTACTATACACACTGCGTCCGATTGACGTTGACCAAATATTAACGACTTGACTCTAGCGAAGACACAAATAAACAAACGCACCATTTAATCGCGCACCGTGTGTGCGGAGATGCACACGGAGATGCATCAAATTAAAAGGATGCACGAAATGTGGTGCTGTCCATCCTTTGCATGGAGAGAACTATATAATTTTGCAAGCAAAACGAAACATCAATTAGTTTAGCTGAGCGGCTCTTAAGGGCAATTCCTGTAGTCTGGTGAATGGACACATTTTTTTTTTTATTGCGAGTATGCGAATTCAACCTGGGGGTTACCAATATTATAGACTGTCTAGCGCGTCTCAAGTCGCAGCCATCAAATGTGTCTCTGGCCACAACAGCAACCATGCACAAATTGACAATGAATATTTTTAATATGCGTATACTCATGTAGGAATTTTTGGCCCACAGACGCACAAAAGAAGTGGCCCAAAATGGAAGAGGAGGACGGATGATTTATCTGTAATGTCAGTTTAATTATTGTCCTCAGTGCCGGTGGAATGGACGTGAAAGAAATAAAATCAACATTAACACGACAGAAGCAACTCGACACACAATCCTTTTTATTAGAAGTTTGGTTTATTATTTATTGGACCCCATATTATCATTTTTATTATATTGCCCAAAAGCATATTTCAAAATGGGCTGGGCTATTTTTTGGCATGGAACATACTCGAATGACCAACGCGTGGCTTCGTTAGTATTTCGGGGAATTCAAAAAATGTCTCACTCACTTAATGATATGTTTTAGTGGTCTGGCTGGGGGCTTAACGCTTTAGTTGATGAATATTTGAAGGTAGATTTATGCTCTAAGGGATTTTAATTAATAATAAAAACTTTAAGGCAATTTGTGTGGTTTTCAAAATCATTTAAATTACATTAATGTACATTGTACTCGTGAAATTTCCCCGCCATTTCAAGGTCAATATCATTCCCATGGTTTATAAAAAATACTTTCTGGGAATAAAACACAAATATAACACAAAAACAGGTTTCAAAACAATTATCTCAACTGAACCAGAAAACTCCCAAGGAATCGGACATTTGTAATACCGTGCATTTACTCACATCTTTTATTATAATGCACACTTACCAAATTGGCGCACACAATCCTCAGCTACCGGTCATTACAGCACATTTCAATTTTCTTCTCAATTTTCCCACGACTCCCGATATCACACGACCCACTTAGAAGATGAGCGCCAATTTGTTGTGTCCATCCCCGCCGCACATTGTCCGCCTCTGCACACACACAGCACGTTGCATTCTGAGTTCTGACTGACTGCGGACGATCGCTGCGGCTAATATACGCATGCAGCGCAGCATCCATCAAATAGCAAAAATTATGCTAATTGTGCGTTTTACCAATTGCACGTCATTTATATACTTTGCAATATATACCCGACATCTTAACAGAAACATCTCGCAATGGCCAATTGCTTGGCGATCGTCCACTTGACGTTGATGGGATCATGCTGGTTTTAGAAAACAAATCACAGTATAAAACGCAAAAAGTGTATGCCTGCTTTTTCAAGAAGGGTGCCTGTCTTAAGACGCAATGGTTGCAGCATAATTTCCCTTTTCATTCACGATCCCACGGATAAACCGCAAAAACAAACCTCTAGCAGGTATAGGCGCAAAGTATTTTAACATTGGAGGCTGATCCATATATGCACGCACGCGAATTACCTGTTGCTGCACTCTCTTCCCATAATGCAGAAAACACTTAATCTGATCTAACACACGGGCGCACAATGTAAAGGTAGGTACCGAGTGTCTCCTAAACCTATAATCACACACGGATTTTCATTAAATTCATGCAAACGAAACGCCAACAACATATTAATGAAAATTGACCATCAGTGGAACAGGCCAGTATACAGTACAACACTTCGTGGGGTTTTGCGATTAGATGTATGAACACGGCTCTCACGGATGAGGCACGGGGACAAAAAGCACGCATTAGCTTCATTAAATGAACAAATTAATATCTGGTCGAAAAAACGTGGAAAATAATGTTACCTCAAATTAATCATACGAAGCGATCACAACACAGCGACATAGCCACTGACCACAGCACTGACCAAATATGCGACCGGGTACAACAGGGGCGCATGCAACCACATTTATCCCCATAATTTATAAACTCTTGTAATCTTTCTTTTAAATTCATTCTATGTGTTGAACCACTGCAGCGTATTTTTTTGTTGTTGCAAATTTTCAGCCAACACCAATATTAGACCGAGTTGTTATGTGCAAGCAACTTCGGATTGAGTTCTTTGCGCAGGTTTCTAAATGGTCACCCAAAATTGCTCTTGTATCGATCACGGCTGCACCAAAAGCACTGCCAGTAAAATCATAAGAGACAAATTAAAGCGATGAACACAGTGACGCTGACTCGATCATGATCATCAAGGGGCGACCCGATCACGTCCTGGCCATACGGCAACAGGTAGATATACCGTGGATGTTCAATGTTTAATGTGGCGTAGTGTGCGATCATATTACTAGGTGTCGTTGTCACATTTCGTGTGTGCATATATTTGTAACATTATCCGAGGAGTCACTTCTGGTTTTGCATTGCATTTTGGAGCTCATCTGCGATACCTAAATCATCGTCTCAGTAGCAGCACCGGTGCGCTTCCATTACATGTATCGAGTCATTCATGAGAAAAATTATTATTAATATACCCGAGACATGGTTTTTTCACTTTTGCTGCGAGGATCTCTCTTGTGTCCCGAGTGTCCTTGTGTTTTGGAAACTAGTAATTTATTTTGATTGCCTGGGAATGGAATTTGCGCTTGTCGCCTGCGTTTTCACAGCAGCCTTTTCATTTCTTTTATCGTGCATGGCAGCTTTGTGGTGCTTTGTCGACTGTAAAGAAAATTTTATGACGCTTGTCGTTTGTGCTTTACGGGTGATGCTTTCGAATTAGTAATTTTGTACGGTCGTTTAAGAGCGCAGCATGCCATTTGGAAATTGTTGTTTGTCGCCTGCGGATTTGGAAAAGATTTTTGATTGTGTTCGGGTTTTTTTTTCGAGACACCATTGAAGATTTACGATAGCGGTTATGGAACACTGATCGTTTGGTAAATTGTGGTACATTTGCAAATGGTTGTTACCAAAGAGGTAATGTGTTTATTAAGAGTTGAGTGTTTTGTCTTATATCTCTGATTAAGAAATTATTAAAAAATGTGTTTTCATATTTTAGTATTTTTATCTAATTAAACATTTTATTGAAAAACTATTATTATTTTTAAATAGAATATGTCTTGAATAACAGAAGTAGCTATTAAGTGTCATAAATTAATAAAAAGCTTTAGGCCTCACCTTTCAACAATTTGTAACCGCAAAGATTTGATAGGTTCCGTCGCTATCATTAATAGCTGTTATTTCAATTAAGTGTTTCAGTGAAGCGATCCGAAAGCTCAAATTGAATGAAGCTGCGATGAATGGATATATAAAATACTTATAGCTGTACATTTACACACAAAAAAGACGAAGATGCGGAATGAAGTTTAAACGCGAAAGCTTAATTAGCGAAAATTGATGCCCACTGTGTGTGTACGTCTGTCTAGCCATGCACGGGTGTTAAAAATCAAAGTATTCTCTACTGACTCTTCCCCGTATTAGTTTTATTTTTATTTTGCTCAATTTTGCATAAAATAAAAGCAATCACAGTAATCATAAAATTGGTGGAAGTGATGCGTGAAGAAGCATCTGTACAGCAGCCTATCCATCACAATGCGAGAGCGATCTCCTCTTAACCGAACATATGTGATGGAAGCTAGAGAGGTTAACGGATCACCACACTAATTTTCATGTTAGAAACTGCCAATTTAAGAGGCGAGTGGCTTCGTTTAACACAAACCTACGACTGCAGTATATTGGTGTATTATACAATCTGGCAATTTTGCTATCCAGCGCGACTGAATGAAAATGTCTAGCTACTTTTTGCCATGACTTTTCGCATATTATACTTATGGTATAAGTATTTAATTATACTGCAATGAAGCTTGACTAGCAAAATGGTATGAGGACGAGCAAAAGACAAAGTCAGAGGCTCATCGGCAGCGATATTCATGTGCAACTAATCATTTTGAGAGCCACTATTTAATTTGTATTTGCGATATTTTAGCCAAAGTTCGTGGTACACGACTGCCGCATGCAACATATGCAAATTTATGTCGAAATAGGTCTGGCTCGGCGATTTCTTAGGAAGCCACTATTATTTAAATTAGGCGTCTAACTATCGGACATCCTGTTATGGGGCAGCCACTGCACTAGGTGGTTCGTTTTTTTCACCCCGTATAATATTATGTGTTTGTCGAAGATTGCGTGCCAAATATAAAAAGGACGATGATGTTTATGTGCACGACTTAAAGATTTGCTTTAAACGAGAAATCCACAATTGAAATTCAGCTTCTGTCCAGCTTTTTCTTAATACACCCCTTTCTGCCGTCATCAAAGTTAATACGGCCCCAAGGGATTGAACAATCTAAGTTGTTGTGTAATCATGATTTAGGTTAGCAAACTACACATGTATATTGTTCACCCACATTTTTCCGCATTGATAAGTCAGCCACAATACCATAAATTTATTCAAACAAAGGCTCAAGATAAATTGTGTCTGTCAGCGTTCACCTTAAACAGAAGAGATTTTCATGGAACACAAAGTTTGCCCAACTCATCTCCAAAGTCGGGCTCACCCTTTCACTGTGGCAATATTGGCTGGGATTGAATGTTATCGACATATTTTCAAACCACCACACATAAGGTTTCTTGCACCTCCCCATCCCTTAACATGTGCACTGTGCAGTGAGTGAATTGATGTTAAATATATAGAATCCATTGAGGGATGGAGGGTGCATCAAAGATTATACCTTATACTGCAGGGGATGTTTTGGTTGAAAAACTCAAGCCCATTTTGACATGGGGATGTCCACATATTTGGGTATGTCTTTAAGATTTCTCTTTGCTTTGGTCAGGGTGTACAAGTATTTCACATCTTTTGTGGTAAATCTTATACGTATGTGAAATTTCTGCTTCATTCAACATTTAGGGACTTGTGTAACGTTGCAGCACAAGGAAGTAAATCCACTTGATGTAAATAATAGAGCAGTTGGGGAGGGTTAACATAATATTCAAATGCCCATGTTACATTAGACTTGAAAAAGTTTTAAGTTTCTGTCATCTATCAAATTGTAAAACCATCCTGTCAATCTAATCCATTGAACTTTTCTTCAAACAAATGCATACTCGTATGGCTAGGAGAAGAGCATACAATTTTTTCCATTGATGGCATGTTGAAAAGATTTCATCCGTTAAAAGAGTTAAAAAAAAAAAATGAAAATAGTCAAACTCAATTTAATAACGTAATGGCTGTTGCAAGAAATCAAAAAAAAAAGAAAAATATTCTATTTATCAAAGCAACAAATGTCCTTTTTACTTCCACTCCATAACCATTTCCTTTCTACGTTATTGCGATTGCACAAACTTGCATTGAACTTCGACACCAATCAATTGAATACGATTTCCCAAAAATATTGGCCTGAATAGCGTAGAACGAATAGTCGATACACTGCAAGGAAATCGTATTCACCCTCTAACTGTGCGGCTATTCAAACATTGCACAAACACTTTGAATGGGATACATTTGCCGTGTGTTGGCCTGACTTTTGCCCTTTTTTTACTTCTTTTGAATATTTGTTCCCATCCAACAAACTCAACCCTATCAATTCAGTCACAAATGAAAGAGCTAATTTTGAAATTGACTTTTTATGATGGCCATTTCGTCGAGCCACGCAGCACTCGGAGGATGTTTTACAAATACGGAGTTTAAAGTAATATTAGGAAAAGGATTTCGGATATCAAAATGCAGATATGTAAATGAAATGAATACAGGATGCCCCCGATGTACACACTTTAGTGATGACCCCGACAGTAAACAGCCGCACCACACACTCTTCCTTAACCATCCTTATAAAGTAAGTATTAAAATCGTAAAAAGTTTGAAATAAAACTGCATACAGTGACCTTTTTTTTTTTGTTCGAAATCACCAACAACCCCTTTCTGCATCCAGTGTCCCTGTGTGCGTCTTGAATGTGAGCTTCCTCCTTCTTTTATTCGGTTTTCCATGTATTTTGTGTCTGTTGTGTGAAGGCGAACATACTAAAGATTAGCATATTTTTCAATCGAGATAAAATGCATGGATAGCCTTTTTGAGTAAATTATTTTGCAAAGCGGAATGACCAAACCGTCATGTTTCAACCCCTTCCCGTTTACCAGCTCGGTGGCGGACATCTAAATACGGTAAGGGTTTTGCAAAAAGCGGATATTTTCTGTAAAGTACAAAAAGATTGTATTAAATAAATGAACGTTGGATACCAAAGGGCTTTTTATCCTTCAACTGTTTTTTATATATTTTCTTCTTACATTTAGTGTGTGTGTTGTGTGTGTTTGTGTTTTATTCCCTTTATGCAGTCGCTACAATATTTTCATTCACCAACAGTGAATGACTTGTGTCTATGTCCTTTTTATGCAAAAGAAAATGTGGATTATTCACGTTTGATTTAAGAAGCATAATGCAATCTTTCAGGTCATGTTTTCATTTTATGAATTTCCCTACACGGCACAGTGTACACTGTACAATGTACATGCTTCAGTTTTGTTACTCGTAGCTCTTTTTATATGGAAGCTGCTGCACAATTCATTATCTATATCTGCTCAAGGAATTCAATTGAAATCGCACAGCATAAATTACATGTACATAGTATCTTCATTTTGCAATTGTGCAGCATGAAAGGCCTTCATAAAGTACACATCTCCTACATTGCCGGAGACCTGGGGACTGAAATGGAACGAATGTGAACGGAACATATTTATTTGAAATGTCGACTTAAAGCCATGGCATGAGGAGAACCGACACTGCAGACACTGCCAGCAACCCCCTCGCGTATTTAATGTGAAAAAGAAAAATGGGCTTACTATTGGAAGATCATTTCTCATCCAGCAATCATCAACATAATTTTGACACTGACACAATGAATACGTGAATATTTCTCAAATATAAATACATGCTAACGCAGGGAATTCGATTTTTCAATTTCAATGCACCACACGAATGTGTCTTAACTGTACACATATTCACATATTTATGATATTATGCTGATGCCAAATGATACTGGGGGGAAATTTATGTAAGCACGCACCTACGGACGCGAGGAAAGGACGAATTATGATGTATTGGCTTGCGATGCCACGCCAGTCTGCGGCACACAATGGACGCATGGGGGAATTGATTCTTCTCCATTCGCGCACATATTCTTTAAGTGTCAATGTGCTGTGATGGCTACGAGATGAAGTATTTATCTCGATGTGGTGATAAATTCATTTTGTCCGACAGTACTTTTCATCTTTCATTATAATATGTGCTGTGTCAGTGTGTGTTTTTCGTCATTTTGCCATATGGGGATATATTCATGAAGCATCAGGGTGACATGGTTTAATTGATTGCTTTTGAATTTACTTAATAGTTATTTACTGAGTCTCTGATGTTGGAACCAAAAAAAAAAACGTTCATATGTGTTACTTACAAATACAAACACGTACTACAATTTACGTTTTTAAAAATAACAGTTTAAATTTGTCGATGACCTGTAGTCGTTTTTTTTATGTAATTAATCAATCACATGTTATTCTTTAATTTTGTCTTCATAAGTATTGTTGCAAAGATCATTTGTTTTGCTCAACAGATTTTTGCTAATCTCGTGCTGAATCTATGTAAATAGTTAAAAGCTTTTTTTGCAACAGTGAAAGTTTTTTTTAATACTCGCAAGGCGAATTATTTTTTTCAAACGGATGGAGAAAAATGAGACACAAAAATGTGATTTTCTTTTAATTAGGTTTTGTTAAGCTCGATCGATGTTATAACATATTTAAATTAACCTAATGCAAAAACAGACTTTATATTAATGGGAAATAATTTAAATGCGCTATTTTAATTGTATTAAAACATGTATTTTCATTTACAATTATTAATGCATAAAAGCCTCAAGGAAGCTGGAAAACTAATTTGCATTTATTACAAAGTAGTGAGAACTTCTTATACTATTTGTGCGCTGCGTATTAGAATTGTTATCATTCAAAAATAACGAACAATTAAATAAATTAAATACCCAATCATGTTTTCTGAGAATTTGTAAAAAAATTAATTTGAAGTAACTCAATTTCGTCACAACTGGGACACTCTATAAACACAATCGGTAATAAAACATAAGTCAACTTTCTAGTTTCCAAATTCCAATGGATGCAGATTCGCGCACTGGCCGGCTGGCGTAGCTAGTAGTCCTTTTTTAAAAACCGCGTTTTCATTGGTCCACGTTCTTACTTCTTGTGCGTCCTTTCTTTTGCTATTTCGTTAAGTTATATTAAGCGCTTTGATTACAGAGTTGATAGAAAATAATTGATTTAAAATGGGTAATTAAGCAAGTTCTGATAATTATTTCAACACAATATTTCTTAATACTTTTCTTTTATTATCTTTAAAGGAAAGAGAAACAATATTTGTATTCATAAGCAGGAAATGCTTAAAATACGGAATCTTTGCCTCCAATTATTGGAAAATTCAATCGAAGAAGCGGCCAATTTTAAATATGCTGCATGCTTTAAAAACATGGTCGATTTATGTGCATCCATTAAGAAGGAATTAATGGATCCAAATTTAATTCTCAAGTACATCTACATCCAAGGACCCTTTTGGAACATCAATGACATCGTCTTGGAAATTATTCTCCTTTTGGACGATTGGATGAAACTATCAATAAATTACATTTACTTTCTGACGGATTTGGGAATCATTACAAAATACACGGATTCGAATTGTAAGCACATTTTTGAAAAGTTGAAGACTGATACGATGGAATTAATTGAGAATCTGCATGAGGCAGTCGATGATATTATGTTGCATGCCAAAAACGGATACGTTGTGGCAAATTGATACATATCGATTACGTTTGGATAATCTTTCATTTCTTAATTTGTCGAATGTCGAAATTATTTATATTTTCATTCTTTGTAGAGTCGTTACAGCATTTTGTTTTCAATTTTCATTCGATTTCAAATAAATTTTTACTTATTTACTTATCCACAAATGCCAATAAATTCGAATGTATTAACCATAAATGTTTGCGTTTTTAATTTATGTACGACCCCAAGGGCATATAGAAATATTTGCATTCCGAATTTTATCGGAAACAAAGTTGATGATGCAGAAACTCGTTTTAACACCCCCTGAGTCCAAAAAAAGGTCTAGAAAAAATGTGGACAAAGACGAACACCACTTTTCTATCTAGCCACCTTGCACAATATCAAAAAAATTCTTTCAGATTGTTGTAGGATAAAATAAGATAAGAAAACTTGCTGAACATTCCAAGGTCAAAATATTAAAACTCAAGGTCATATTTTTATAATGAAATTATGTAATTCAAAAACTGTGTTTAAGGGTATTATGATGTTCATAATTATTGCTAATCTTAATAAAAGTACCAACTTTGGACAAAAATCAAGGTAAAAACTCAGCAATTTCAAGGTCACATTTTCCATATCCAAAAACATTTATTAAAATGTAGTTAAGCAATAGTCGTAAATAAATTCGCTGCGATGTAGTTTTTTACATTCTTTTTAAATTGAACAAAAAACTTGATCTAGCTTTTATAGGTAATTTTGCGATTTATTATATAAGGTATGTTAAATGCTAATTAAAGTTGCGTAAGAACTGTATTTAAAAAAAAAAGGAAACCAACGTCCAACGTTTATCCCAATTTTTTTGGTTTCGTCAAACTGTGACACCCTATTAACACAATCTGTAAGAATAATTGGACTTTCCAGTCTCCAAATTCCAATGATTGCAGATTCGCGCACTGGCCGGCACGCGTCGCTAGTAGTCCTTTATTAGAAACCGTGTTTTCATTGGTCCACGTTCTTACGCGTCCCTAATTCTGATTAGTTATTACGTTAAGTCGAAACGCGAAATATATTAAGTTCATGATACATCGATTACATAGTTTAAATACAGAGTTTCTACGAAATAATTGATTTAAAATGGGTAATTAATCAAGTTATAATAGTTATTTCAACACAATAAATTTATTTTATTATCTTTAAAGGAAGCTTAAAACAAAAAAATATTCATGAGCAGGAAATGCTTAAAATGCGTAATCGTTGCCTCGAATCATTGGACAATGCAACCAAAATAGCGGCCAATTTTGAAAAAGTTCCGTGCTTTAAGAACGTGGGCGATTTATGTGCACGCATTAAGAAGGAACTGATGGCTCCGAATTTAACTCGCAAGAACATTGAGACCCAAGGCACCATTTATATCATCAAAGACTTCATCTTCACCATTACTCGCATAATGGACGCTTGGGTGACAGCATCAAAGTACATTTACAGTCCGACGGATTTGGGTGGCATTAAAGAAGCCATGGATCCGAATTGTGAGCAAATTTTCGAAAAGTGGCAGACTGATACGATGGAATTAATTGAGAATATGCTTGAATCAGTCGTTGCTCTCAATGTGTTTATGATGCAGGGTCGCAGTATTAAGGGTTGAAATTGCGACGAACTGATGCATATCATTTGGATTTGGTTTAATCCGTGGATATACAATTTTATTTAATACGCTTTTACTTTGCCGAAAAATTTAAATTTTCATTTTTGTTTTTTAACATATTTTTTTCAATTTATACAGGATATCAATTAAAAAATATATTTTCACATAACCAACAAAACCCAATAAATGTTAATGCATCAAAAAAAAATTTTTGTTATTTGGTATTCAACATTTTAAATGAAACAAAAACTTTGTTTTAGCTTTTAGTAGGTAATTGTGTGATTTATCATTTAAGGTAAATGCTAATTGACGTTGCGTACTCTTTATTGAATTTATACCATGGTCGTTGCGAGCTTTTTACAATTTCAAGTTTTCGTTTTCTAGAAAATTAAAAACGTTTATTTTGAATACGTCTGTATTTGCATTAAATGGTTTACAAAGTATTGCGTAGCCTTCCCTGGATCATGCCATGTATTTTTAGTATAATTTTGATTAAATATGCGTTTCTAAAAAATAATTGAAAATCACGATTAAACTTTCTCGTTACAAAAAAAAAAACAAGCAAACCACAACAAACAAAAAACTCCCCGGGGATCCCTTACCAAATTGTCCCTATATGCCAATAAAACGACCAATCCAATCAATTAATCCCCTGAAGCAAACCAGATGCTTTTATTAAATACACACCATCCCCATACCACATGTTTTTTTTTATTAAATGAATTGTATAATGAAAATCAATTGAGCTAACTCACTGCTTTCAAATGAATGCAACCCCATCCCCTATTTCCGTCTCCGTTCCCACACAACGACGATATAAGAATAACAAAATTAAAATATCCCCAATGGCAAATACATACTTGTAAAGGGTTGCCGACTTCAACATCGTGTCGTTCGATTTCTTTTCACTTCCCATTCGATTCATCTACAGCTAAAATGTTGAACTAGGGGTACAAAGAAAATTTAGAAACATCAAAGAAATCAATTGAGCAGCACACCCCCAACACACAAGGATTGCAAAAATCCAATGCGGTGAAAAAGGGTTGTGCGATGTCTTCAAGGAATACACATTGTGAAGTAAAAATGCGGCATCAAGAATTGAGCCAATAAGTCTCAGGGCGTCCGTTGAATACGAAATTAGTTTTAGCGTTCGAGATCGAGTTTTCAAGAGAAGGGAACTTGCTGCACAATTGAATCAACTGCACTGTGTGCAAAATAGTAAGACTTAATGCACTTGATTAGAGCTCACGAATCATCCCTTCTTTTAAGATTAATTGGAAACTTTTATGTCAGTTGATGCTACGGCGAGGTGGGTTCATTAGGGCATTTACCCTAAAGGACCATATTATTCAATTCAGTACAAATTATATTGCACTCGTAACAATTTTTTGTAAATGCTACTGCATTTTATTTGGTTAGCAATAATTACTGTATTAGTTATGTATTATGCATTTTTTTTCCTCAATGCTTTCTATGTGAATTAATCGTTTGGAGCATCATCAATAAAAATGCTGCTGTTTAAAAAGCAATTCAATAAAAGTTGAATGATTTGAGGAAAGCTTTTGGTGCGAATGACTTGACTGAATGGTCCAATAAATGAGCCCCTTTACACAATGCTCAAGAGCTCGCATATAATTGCGTTTTGTTGTTGCTACCGCTACTGGTATTACGGTGATGTGATTTTTTGGAGTGTAGCATCGCCGCACATTAATTCAATGCATACGCATAACATCCTAATTTAAGTGTGTAATACGCCATGTGCTTTAAGCTCTCTACATAAATATATATTAATATACTGCACACACACAAACACCCAAACAAAGCGCAACGCTGAATGGCGCTCACATTTGGTAGATCAGGCGCACCCAATTAGCATGTAAAATATTGATTACAGGTCGCTGATATGAATAATAAGTGAAGAAATTATTATGAAAGGATAAATGCACACCAATTGGGGGGGGGGGATGAGGGGAAACAGTCGCGGGGTGAAATTTCCGTCGCGTTGTGCAGTGCCGCGAATGCGAATACGAACCGCGCCGTGCGTTGATTGTTGTATGCAAGCTGCGCGCTTTACATACACACTTCACATGAAAATTATGTTTGTTTCCTACACCATACCTTTACTGCACAACTCATATCTCGAGTCTCGACACGTATAACTATACAATTATGTCTATATAAAGCTATAAATGCAACACACAATATATGCAGAGCACTTTACTCATATATTCCGGCCGCTTAATTTATTATGTGCTAAGTGAATTTTAAAATGGTTTACATTTTTTACCCGTTTCACCAACGCTTGCGCACATGCAGTATAAATGCAGTCTTTGCTTGCATGACCTTGACAAGCATTATAATATTTTGCGTTTCTCCTTTTTGATATTTCTTAATGTTTATTATAATATTTGTTAAATTATTATTCATTTCCTTGCACCGCGTTGCACTGATTTTTTCCCCCAACTATGCACTTTGGTTGCTGCACTGATCTCAAGAATTATTGTGGTGTACTTTAACTCGCATATGAGGTGTGAATTGTTTGATGTAACATTGTTAAGTGTTGTGTTTTTCATGCGGCGCATGTCGCTGTTGTGACAACATGATTTGTGGGACAATACTGACAAATAAATCATTCATTACTTTGGCTATTGTAAAACTGCGTTGTTTGGGTGGGACGCGACTTATTGTCTGTTTATTGTTGTCTTAATTGTCTGGTTTGTTGCATTAGAAGTGGATTGAATATATACTTGATTTTGTGTAATAATTATTATTACATGCTGACAGTCTTGCTGCTATTTTTGGATGTGCATTCATCATTTATTAATAGCTGAAAATATATTTATTGCTTTCGTGTTTAAGAAGTAGCTGGTAATTGACTTATTTAATGTTTAGAAAATGTAAAAGAAAGATTTTAAAATATCAAGCAAGAAGAGCGAGGAGAAACTTTCTTACGCCCTGGTACAAAATACATCGTAGGCAGACCGAGAAATGTGAATTTTTTTTACATTTTGACTTTTAATGTTTTGCAAAGTTGTATCTCTTTTGGAAGTTACAATGACGTCAAAATAAAATTTCAAAAATATTTAAGGTCTCTGAAATGTAAATAGTGTGGCCATAAATTTTTATATTTTGACCTTGAAATGTTCGGTTGATTTTTTTGTATATGTATTTATATTTGAATGACGAATTTTTTTGATGTTGTGTAAACTTTCTGAGGTGTCATATTGCGGCTGTATCTTGTCAAATCATCCCCAAGGATCGTACCTCGCAATAAATTAAAAATTATTGAAGATATGAATTTCGACGCGTATGAAAAAAAAAGATAAAAGATAATAATTACAAATTTTATTTTAAAGCTTTAAATCAATTTAATTTAAAAATGTCCACCCATACAGCAAATTCTTCTTCAGTAAATATAATCAACACCGGCACATATTTTGTGTCATCGAAGATTCCTTAATCCGCTGACTCGTGCTGCGTCTAAATATTTAAATTCAACAAAACCGCATGCAATACCAAAACAAAAAAACAACTTGGCAGCTATTGAGAGCACACACAATGTAAAAACGCAAGCCGCGTGTCTTAAATAAACATCGGCACAAAGTATTTAACATCCGCTCATAAATTGTACTCGTGGACGCAGCCCTGCACTGTGGCTGAGGAGGTGGAATGTCTCAATTTTGTCAACAGACTTTAATACAAATAAAATCACAAGATCCAAACAAAAATTGTGTGTGCAGACGCAAATGCGGTGTGGTGCTCTGCAATGTGCCCTGTCATAAAATCTAAAATCGCGCGCATTCTGTATGGCCATTTCACATTCACGTGGGTGTAATGAATTGGATATTGAAAAGCGAACACGTAACATATTTACCACCGATGTTGTTAATTCTTGTTCCTGCTGTGATTGTCTGCCGCAGAAACATAATATGCACATTCAGAGTGTACAAAAGCTGAATCTATCTATATTATTCTGTACGAGTATAAGAAGGCCTGCACATAATATGCACAGATTCTGGTAGTTGGTTTAAAGAGGCGCGTGAATCCCTCTGTGAATTTTAATAATATGCCGACAAGGCAAAGCAAAGTGATGTGTAATCTTCAGTATAGAAATAAATGTGCAACGAAAAACAAACTCGCAGAGTCCTTATAGTCTCCAACGAACTATGTACATTTAACCAAAAGTGCTGCAACTTAATGTTGCTGCAAAAACGATCTAGTTACTTAATGAATTATTACCACTTGTGGTGAGTTCAAATTGTTAAGATAATCCCAATTCGCATTTGCACATGCGTCTTGATGACTTGCTTGCAAATAAAATGTACAACAACTGGCCATTCTCATTAACTTTTATTGTGAAAAGAACATTGCAAAATGCGTAAAGTCGTCCCATACGTGCACACTATAAGGTTGCGTCCGCAAGAAGTCTGCTTGTGGGAGCCCTCGTGATCGTAAAGTCCAATGAATATGAGACGCCTTTGACCGCAACTAATCGGCCAGACATTTGCTGATAATGGCTTTGCGCAACATACTCAATATCCGTGTGTGGCTGCAGAGTTCGTTGCGGGCTGCTGTTGCTTGTTGTCTGAATTTGCTATGGTAAAATGTAAAATGGTCGCACATAATATGTTGGAAGAGTTTAACATGCGCGCGCAGACGAATGACGACAATTGATGTCACTTGATGGTGCGGCGACTCCACAACAGTGGCATGGCTGGTTTTGTTGTGTGCCTCAAGTGATGGGCCACTACATGTAATTAATTTAGACAGCTCCAATGGGGAAAAATGATGATAGACTTGTGAATTTTACAGTTTTACATTATTGATTGACTGAATTGCCACACGGTGCAGTGTCGGTCACACACTCCCATAAGGCCACATGATGGGAAACATGTATGCCATTGCTGTAAATACAACTTACAGGTACGTACATATTCGAGCACACACATTGAAGAAGTCCAATCAAAAATCGGGGTGACCCTCAACCTTCAAGTTGTATTTCTCAATATGTCATGCTGTATTAGTTAGATGTGGAGATTAGACGCACAAAACGTATAAGCAATATTCACAGCAATCGCTTTTTCTTCATCGCCTTTTTTTATTTTTATTAAAATAAAATTAACAACAATAACACACCGAGTGTTGTTAATTTTAATTACAAGATGTCGGATGTTGGAGTATCTTATTTGTATCACAAGTGTACACTGTACAGTATATTTTTATACGCTCAGATCTCCTTCAAGTCTTGACGGTTTCCAACGTACATGCTCGTATAGTAAATACAACACGGTTTCCAGTCATGATTCATTTTGGCATTGTTGATGCTTTCGAGGGTCTCATATTTGTACGGGTTTTAATGTTTATTTTACTGTGCGTCTCTGTTCCGTGGCCCGTGTGCGGGAGTTTGACTTTTGAAAGTCGATATGCGTATTGCGTATACCTCCACTATATTCACATTCGATCCGTGAGAATGTTTTCTTAGACATTTTGTGATTGCCTTTGTCTTTGAGCACATTTGTTTTGTTTTAAGTTATAGCATTTATTAATGGCAATTAAATATCGTAGACTGATACTTTTAGTTTAACACGTTATTTAATCTGATATTTGTTTCGCAACAATTTAGTAAATTTAGTTTGATGGGTGGGATCTAATTACTTTTTGCTCGTTTGCATAAAATTTTGCTTGTAGACAAAAAGTCTAATAATCTTTAATATATAAATTTCTTAACGACCGTGTATGTACTCAATCACGCCAAAACTGATAATGGGATCGCAACAAATTTTACACACGTATTTGTTAACATTCTGGAAGTAACATAGGTGTATTTCCAACGCGAAAATTAACCGCGAAAAACGCGAAAAAAATCGCGGTTTCACAAATTCACTTTCACCAAAAATGATAGCGGGAATCGATTTGTCAGTATTCCATTAATAAGACATGTCGCGAAAAATCCGCAAACTTTCCACAATTTTCCGCGGAACCATCTAAAATATAAAAATTTAAGCGATCGTGTGGGTATAGAAATCACCAGGCTAAAACTTACAGTAGGATCAATACGGAATTTTACACACGTATCATTCGGAAAACAACAAAGGCATTTGTCAAAAGCGAAATAAAACTCGAAAACCATGAAAAATCGCGGTTCATGAAAAGATTGACCAATTCCTAAAATTATAATATTTCGGAAATCAATTTGACAGTGTTTCTATTCGTAAGAAACGCATTGCGGAAAATTTGAATTATAGCAGGAATCGATTTTCCAGTTTTTGATCAGTAAAAAACATCTCACGAAGAAATCTACCAATAACTCCGCGATTTTCCGCGTGATGAGTTTGTCTAATATATAAAAATTAATACGGTCCTCCTAAAAACACCTCGAGTAAATTCTGTAGTTTTCCACGATTACGGTTTTATATTAAACATTTTTAATTTATATACTACCCCAATGTAGTTAAGCAACAGTCGTATTGGTAAGGTGTGAATTTCCTCGCTCTCCCTGCGATGTAGTTTTTTAATATTAATTAATACCTAAAGTATTCACATATTCGTTCATTGTGGAATTTTTAGAGAATTAAAATCAGAGCTGAACAACTTGTCGGCCCGTCAATAGATGAGGTCCTTAATGTTTTCAATAGTTTCAAAAAATTTCAGTTCATACAATTATACTAAATTGATGCTGAAAATACAAATAAATTTATATCATTCTCTTCCGCCTAAAATTGTTTCAGACCTCTGCAATTTACATTAATTGTTAACATTAACAAGTGCACAATAAAATGCTACGCACACGCACTGATCACGTGATCCCTGGCTGACAATTTTATTTAATCCGTGCTTCCTCACCTACACATATAATATGTTCTTCATTAATTGTTTCCCTGAAAATATGAAATAAAAGTAATAGCATTCCTGTAAAAACCGCCTATGTATTTTACAAAATATATAATTACATCTAAATAGTATGCGTGAGGATTTTTTAACAGTTGCGTAATAGATTCATATTCCAAGGCTAAATATTGGTGTGGTCCACAAAGCACACCCACACTCACACGCAAGAGGAAAGAGACAATTATATGAAATCACAATGATTTGTTGATGTATTGTACCAGGTGGTATCATTTTTTTTACTTTTTAACAGCATTTTTACTAAAAATTCTTAAAAAAAAATTAATCACAAAAATACCAGAAATAGTTGTAGTTTAATTAGTAAAACATTTTGTATGTGTTCCTAAAAAAAAGTTTTTTTTTGCCACAGAATTGTCCAAATTCTGAGTAGAAATCACTAGAGAAATCTCCTCAGATTTTGGCAATTTGAGTGTAAAAAATTTCAATTTCTCAAAATATTTAAAATGCGTATATTTCTTAAACGGCTTTATTGAAATACATCAAATTTATATATAATATGTAAGTCCTAGAATCCAAGAGTTACATGAAGTTTCAAGGTCGAAATCACTCTTACGGTCAAGATATTGCCAAAAAACGGCGGTTTTGCTAAATTTTCCTTTAAGATGATATTTAAATTCACCAAGTTTTTCAAATATGATCTATGAAATCATTCTCCACATAATTGTGGTACATTGCAATTACACATTCAATCGGGTTTTTGAATTATAAAATAAAAACTAAAAAGGATAAAACCGGAAATATCTAATATCTAGTGCGTTTTACACTTTATCAACATATAATGTACTACAGATTTGTAGATTTTAAAAGAATTTTTATTTTTGCTGAACATTCCAAGGTCATACAACGTATATTATAATGATTATTGTTGTTTTCTTACAATTCCTTGTGAAATAATACTAATTTCTTGAAAAATAGGTTTAATTTTAAATCTATTAAGGCATTAATATCGTTAAATTTTTCAAGGTCTATATGAAAATATTTTCTATCCAAATAAAATAAATTTTAAATTTAATTTGGAACAAAAAAGCTATTATAAGAATATTAAAAGAATTTTCTCATCAAAATTGGTACATAAAAATGTTGTTTAGCGTGAAAAGAATTTTACATTCGGATTTTTGCCGGTCAAAAGTGAACAAAATATTTATTAAAATCATAAGATGTTGGTTTTGAACATTGCATGCAGGAAGCCTTAAAATTTTCATGTGGTTTTCAATTTTAAATGAAAACATTGTAATGCTAATTATTTCCTGTACAAAAACTTTTCATTTTCGAGTGCGGTGTTACACAATTAACGGTAATTTCTCATCCCGCTTTGTCATTTCATCTCTCCCATTTAATATCAGGTGCAATTACCGTGCTGAATGGAAAGGGAGAAAAGAAATTAATTGTGGTGAGCTATTTTACTAACACTATTACGTGTAACAAAATAATTTTTTTATGAGAATGCTTGATCACAGATCACGTGATCTCATCTCAGGTATATTACATTTCTGACCACCACTACATTGATGCGTACAGTGCAGGTGACCGCAATTAATGTAAAATTATTACGCCTCGCTGACAATTTTATAAAATCTCTGTGCTATGATTAATGTGAGTGCGTTAGAAAGAGATCACTTTTTTTGCAAATTATTAAAATATATGTTAATAGATGAAATGAGTCCCAAATTTCTTCTACATTAAAATTTTTCCATCAGTTTCATTTGAACTTTTGTCCGGGCGGTAATAATTAAAATCGGGCGCGAACAGTAAGTCGGGTAGTTTAAAGGCACCTTTTCTAATTTTCTTTTGGATGTCGTTTGTTATTTAATTTTGTCGTCGTTGCTTATTTTTAATCGCTATTAACTTTCCTTTGGGTACTTTGTAAGTGTGACGAAGAAATGTGGTTATAATGGCACTTAGTGATTTTAAAAATGAAAATTTGATGAAAATTCATCAATATATGGCCTTTTCTTTACGTATCCAGAAGATTGTGATGATTTTCTGAATACCACAAAGAGTTTTATAACAAGTGCTTTGAAATGTTAGTTGTTAAGGTATTTTTAAGTTGAAAAAATGTGCTTTCAAAGGCATTAAGTGATTTGGAAAGTGAAAATTTGTTGAAAAATCATCAATATATGGCCTTTTATTATGAAAATAGTGATAATTTGTTGAAATATTATGAAAAAAATTAATTCACTAGAATAAAGTGTTAATTAAGTGTTCATCTATGTGTTCAATCGAATAAACGATCGAAATTTTAATGTAAGTAAATTAATATTTTGTTTTAAAAAGTATATTTTTTGATAAAGTGTCCTTAAAATATAAGATTTATTCATTTTCAATTGCTGTAACAATTTTCATCATTGGAAGAAAAATTTGTCTCATAGAATTATTCGACTTTTGAACGAATTGTACCAAAACGTGTCACTTGTTCGTGCGACGTGGCATTTTAATTGTTGCACAATTTTTTTATGATCCACAATTAATCAAATACACAATTTAATTAAGTTCGCCGAGGTGGAATCAATGTTGTATAACAGTTTTGTTTATCGCAGCTTTTGGGGATATTTGATTCGGGTATATATATTTATTGAAATAATTACCGGTTATTTCGGGATTTTTAATTTCGAATTGAATAGTCAATTATCCCGTGGGATTTTTTTAAGGTCTTTAAATTCGAAATCAATTACATATATATAGTATGTATCTGATGTGTAATTAGATTTATTAAAGCCAGTATATAATATATGTAAATAACAAAACTTAATTTTGTGAAGCAGTTATTTTCAAGGACAATGGATTTTGAAATTAAATGTCTAATAAAATAAGACAATAATTAAAAAATAATTTTTGGTTTATAGAATCATTCTTCCAAATTCGACTTAAGTTAAGTCACATTAATTAAGTAATAACAAAGCATACAAGAAAAATCTTAATTCCAAAATCATTTGAATTTGCTTTTTAATTTCCATAACACTTAATTAATTACTACAAAATAAAACGAGAAATTAAAAACTTACACAAAAGGCGTGCTGCGATTTAATGATGGCATAACCAAAATAAATAAAAACCCTGATCCGATTGCGCATATTAATCATTGTTCATTCACTCCTGACATCACATGCAACACATTAAAAATGTCGTTATAAATTGCATGACATCTTGTAACACGATTGAAACAGGCTAACAAACGCAAACAACAACAACACACGTTGGAGCTAGGGTTGAAAGTGACAGATCTGCGCGCAGATGAGGTCCAGAAAGCAAAAACAGAAAAAAAAAAACACACAAACACACGTACAATAGTCGCTCAACAAAAAAAAACTTTAAGTCTTATCAATAATATAGAAATCATGATATTTGAGGTGTTTTCTTTGTATGATGTTCTACATTTTTGCTAATCTCAATAAAATTACCAATTTTGGACAAAAATCAAGGTCAAACTCAGAAATTTCAAGGTCAAATCGTCGTATATAAATTCACACCTCGCTCTCCCGAAAATTTCATAAACGAAGGAAAAAACGAAATAAAGTTGCAAAATTTTTGTTGTGTTGCCTTTTATAAAGTGGCAAGATATTTCAGAAAAAATAGACAAACTGCTACAAAATCGAGGGCATTATGAACAAGCAGCACCATAATAACAAATTTCTGCATAAAAATTGCCATCGTTTTCAATTTTTACTTTGATTACAATACATAAAAACTTAAAAAATAGTTATTCTTTCTTTTTATCAAATATTACTTTTAGAATACAGCACGGGTTCCTCTGCTAGTCTTTAATAAAATAAAAACTAAGTAAATTAAATATCTATTCTACGTAATCATTAAGCATATTTAAACCGTGGGTTGTTATTTGAGCCCACCCTGCAGCATTCATTCTTTAACATTAATAAAAATTGACATACAAAAACTTTGCCAAGATGTCAAAACATCGCATGGGGAAAAAAAACTGTCCAATCGTTTTAAAAACCTCGCTCAAAATAATGCATCCCCCTGCAATGCAACATGGCATGCACACCAAACGCTGCCATTAATTATAAAATCGACGCCGCGCACATTTTTCAATTAACAAGACCATCCAACCACGCATGACAACAGCGAATAAATTGCATCCCCGTTTACACGAATTGAATGTAATTTTTGCACCGCATGCAGTTATCCGCAGAGTCCACAACAAAAGGACAGTTTTGACAAAAAAAAAATGCCATAAAAAAAAATTACCAACACAAAAAACGGCAACAAAACGTGTAACAAACGTTAATAACAATCAAATAATATGAAGATCAAGAGAGCCCGAACTGAAGGTGTATACACACTGGACGTCTTGTATAATATTTTGTTTGTTGTTCATTCCAGCGCTCGCATTTTATTCACTTTTTTTCGCCTTTCATTTTGCTTATTATAATAATTTCAATCCCATTGAATCGATCTATAAGAACCCCATGGAGTGCAAGACATTGGCGCCTTTCTATATCACTGTAGGGCGCTCTTCAGTTGCGCGTACACTTTTTTTGTCTCTGTCAATTGGTTGCTTTCGTGTGTAAGATGCCGTATGGAGCTTTGCACCAACAATTAAGTAGAGCGAAAGCGCTGTAGAAAGGGGCCACAACTCTTTTGTGAAGGCTTCAAATTTAATAGCACAATGAACAAACGCCTAAATTCAACTTACTACAGAAAAAGCTCATGTAATTGTGAGCAGTAATAACCATTTAATCAATTTATTAAGTGCACTGAGTGACAAATTATTCGTTTTAAAATTAATAAGCTGCATTTCCTAAATTTTCTTAATGTCCTTTTGTTTGTGTTTCCATTCTGAGCTATTTTTCATAAGGTCTCCGATATGTTTTGCGTAGATAACGCAATCGTCGTTCATCACTTTTCAAACCTCTCTCCTTCATCGTTTTATTCGTTTGTTGTTATAAGATGTTATTCCTTGTTGCTGCAGAAAAATGTTTTAAAAGACATGTCCGCCTTGCAGGTTATGATATATGTTTAGTAATCAGCGTAAGAGTAATATGCTTAGTCTCGTGTAGGTATATTGAGACAATTTAAACCACAGACATTCCCAAATGTGTTCGTTTTAAATATTTACATGCAATCAATAAAAAAAAACAGCCAAAGGGATGAACGAAGGAACAAAAATGGGGAACAAAAGTTATAACAAGGGAGCAGTATGAGATTTCAAATTAAAATACTTCTGCGCTGTTTATCTTATCCTGTTCATATTTGTCAAAAAATTTCCAATTCCAATGACTGCACCACCACATGTGAGCTTTTTTTTACCGTTTAAAACATTTATTAAAATTTAGAACTGAAATGAAACTTATAAAATGGCTGTTATAACTTTAAATAAAAAATAATAAATAAATCTCTCGCACACATGTGGTGATATATTATAAAAAACGGCGACGTGTGATAGAATTCCAGCCGTGAAACTTGCGTTTGACTGATTGTTTCCTATTATAAAGCGTGCGTTGATGAATTTGTATTGATGTATATGGTCTCAAAATGCCACATCCAAAGATGACATCACAAGAATTGTGATTGGTGGTACAAAAGAACATTTCTCTTTCATCAGCATTGGTTTATCTTAAAAAAAAAAAAAATGTAATCAACTTAATTTCAATTGATTGCCACACACGTGTGTCTTGGCATTGCATGAACCAATATATTTTAAATCAGTTTTATGTGTAACCGCATATCTTTTTGGATTAAAGACCGGAGTGAACCTGCGAGGTGCAGGGTGGCGTGAGGAATTGCGCGATGTTTCAAATTCAAAGTATATTATGTGCGTATTTATATTATTTTCAAAAGCAATCCGTCAACGCTCCGCATTCATGATGAAACAGGGATGACTTAGCCACACGCTGTTCTCAATGTAATGCCTTGTACACCAAAATGGACAAATGGACAGACCACGACAACGAGTTATACATTCTCTGGTATTAATGCTTACCTCTTAATGTGACCGTGAACCGTGCACATATACAGTACTGTATAGAAAAAAGCTTTAAAAAGTCATGTTGGTTTCATGAAGAAACACAACATAAAATGCGACAGCAAGAAGGAGGAGGAGGAGGAAGAGTACAAGGGGACAAAAAAATGAAGTACAAAATTGTATTGAAACGACAACCAGCAGAACAGGAAAATGGATGACATACCATTTATATTGTTCACATTTGTCCAATTATTGTTTCCAGTTAATTATTTTAGATTTTTTGAGCTTTTTATGTTGTTGTTGTTTTTGTTATTGAAGAGTACGTCATTCCAATTGGTTTTACTGTCCGTGTGCTCAATAATACTCATACAAGTCGTATAGGCGGTCAATACATCGCCCCGGCTATTAAATTATATGCGCGCTTTTCTTTGATTTAGATCGCGAGGGCACATGTCGTTATTGTGCATGCAGATTGATGGGCAATCATTTATGTTGGATTCAGTTTTCCGCATTTGTATGAATGGCATTTTGTTAACTGACATTTTAATTATTGGGTTTGTTATTTAAATAATCAGGTATAAATCAAATTAAAAGTAAAACTGATTTACATTATGAGGAGGAAGACTTTTTGTGTTTTTAATCGGCAATAAAAAGTCTTCTTTTAGAAGATGGTTTATTTTTTGGTTGTAATTTGTTAAATAATCGATAACAACAAAATTTTAACAATGCAAGTATTTAATTGGTAACATAATCCAAAAGACGTTATCATCTTGTACTATTTTTAAATACATTGCAATTTCGTGCGTCTAAAAAAGCTTTCAAATCTGCCTTCCCTTTTACATATAAACCATAACAGACTCAACTGCGTCGTCGCTTGAAAAAAGTGTCACCAACAAACCAATCAAAATCCAGCTCGATGTATCGAATCCGGACTCTCCCTCATTTCCACAAGCACAATGCACGCGTCACAAAAAACCCCCCCCCCCCACACACACAAGCTTTTACCAGTAGTGGGTGGCTACTGCGACTAACTAGCACGACAATTTAACGAAACGGTTGCGCGTGTATGCCTGAAAATTGTCAAATGTTGCGTCATAGTCGCATGTATTTATAGCGTGTCTCCAAGCAATAAGAAAGCTATGCTAAAGTGTAGGCGGAGTTGAACCTTCACAAACCGTTTCAAAATGCAATCCGGTCGCTTTATCTTGTGAATAAAATACAAACTGGCTGTAAAATATATGTATTCATATGCGAGAGACAATTTCATGTCACGTGAACCCACTTATAACATAAATAAAGAACACAATTTATACATAAAAGGGACGGTCACAAAAAAGGGGTGATGTATGCACTAGTTGTATGCAAAAACGGCAATGTGGGATCTAAATATAAGAAAGGGGTTGCAATTCATTTATCTACTCCATATATATACAACGAATAGTAGTACATTACAATAATGAATAGACAATGCGAACGCATGCAATCTTGTTAATAGAAAGGGTATGGAACGATGGGTGAGCGTGTCCTTTCTTTTATATGCGACTGCATGACACGCAATGCTAAAGGAGGTCCGGCTTTTGTCGTACGTTTGCTGCTGGTTGCTACAATAACAACAACCAGCTCCGTTCACATAATTGAGAGCACATTTACATACATTGCAGAAATATCTATTTGTATGTCTTCCTGCAACGAAGGAGTGACGCTTGCAATAAATATTACACTCGCATTGAATTATTCTTTCAAACACACCACTTGTAAAAGCATTTGCATGACAATGAAAAAAGGACGAAAGTGCAGTAGGAAAAAAAATGCAATGCTAAAAAAAGCTGAAAACAATGCAAGGGGTGGGTAGCCATTTTGAAACATGTATTTATCCTTTTTTTGTTGTTGTTGGTGTTGTAAGCGAGCGCCCACCACAAACAATGGGACGCAGCACACGTAACAACATCAACAAAAAAACAACAACACAAATCTGAATTATGAATTCTTTTTTTTACGAAGCCGCCCTCTCACATATTATCGTCCTCATTCTCCATTTTGGCAGGCCTATCTGTAAATCAGATTATGGGGCGTAATTACTAAATTGCCACATGACAGAAGTATTTAATTCGGACAACCGCATTTTTACCTTTAATTCTGTTTTTTTTTTTCGGGTCGTTTGTGTTTTTTTCGTTTATATTTTGGTTTTTGTGTACCTTGTTTCTATCAGTGGTTTTACTTCTCTTTTTGTGGAGAATATTATGATTGCTCCTTTGTTGTGATGGCGGTTAAACGACTATACACACGAAAAATATACAATTGAAGCGATTAGCGCGAACACGAGTGAAAAATCTGAGGGGGATGAACACTGAACACTCCCGAAGTGCATGACGAAACATGAGAACATGAATGTAATTCCCATGTTGTAATTCTTTTTTTGGTTCCTGCCTGTTTTGTTTGTAGTGTATCCTGTGCAACTGACTCTTGTGGTGTATACCAATATCGAGATTATATCGGATTTCGTGTGAAAGGAAAAGTATCGAGCGCCCTTTTTGGATGGATGTGACTCCTCGATTTTTATTTTCTTGTATTTTAATATTTTTCATTACGTTTTTTTATGGGATTTTTTTAAAATCCAATTTTAGTTAAATATGATAAAGGAATAATAAACTTAGTTAATTATTGATAATTAAATCATTTTTTTTAAATCTAAATAAATTAATTTAAAGTGATTGCAAAATTTATATTTTTACAGTTTCATATTTTCAAAAATTCATCACTTCGGAGCCCTTAACTTAAAAGCCTGATAAATAAATATTTAATGTTCAATGCATTGTAGCATATTGCGCTAAGCACTCAATCTTGTCGCGTATTCTGTGAAATGCATTCAAATTGCAAACAACACTACAAATGGCATACTGAATACAATTTCTGTGCACATAAAAATCAATAAAACGAACGCTATAGCGTGCATAAACGCAATTTCTTTTGCACATCCTGGGGTACACAGCACAAAGACTATGTGCATACAATTTTTCGCATGTACTCCATTGCAACAACAAGAAAAATTACATACAAGCGATCCCAAATAAACCAACCAACCCTTCCGGAACAAGGTTGTCTAACATTGTGCCACCTTACACATTATGTTATTTAGCAACCAACATATACATTAGTATTACGATATGGCATGAATAGTTAGGCACAAAGCAAACATGTACAAAATAACCGAGCAGAAGAGTTGTTTGATAAAATGAAAAAATTAGCACCCAACTCGAAATCACAAAGCCGCGGCCACCGTCATCCACTAATGCCACTGACGCCGCATCCCACCCTCCTATACTCAGTCATCCGCAAAACGATCGGATAATAATGCCACTGGTGTAATGGCGGTGTGGTGTGTACTTGGACGTGTACATTGTACACCGGTTTCCCTTTAAAAACCTAGGCTATGTGAATTCATTTTCAAAATATAGCTAACATGCAGCAACACACAAAACTTAATGCATTTTGGGGCGATATTGCACATGGGGTAATTACTTTATGCCACAAAACAATGAGGTTGTATTATGTGAGGTAATGTGCGGCAATTTGTAAATGCCGGCTTGTCGTTTCAGGTGGGTGGTGATGGGGTGCATTAGCTGATTTAGTGCGAATGGGATAAACGCCAAGGCTGTAGACTCTGTGAAGATGTTTATTTCACGTGGAATTGGGAATTAGCTTTAATTGTTTTAATTTTTATCGACATTTAATACTTTAGGCTCTTAGTAAAAAAATAAAAGTTTTTACAAAATGATGTTTCAATGATCGTCAGGAGTTCTTCCTCTTTGCTTTAAATCTGGTTTTAGTCTTGAAAATAAATTTAAGCTAACCGGTATTTGTAGTTATAAGAGTATAACGTAAAAAATGGTTAAGTGACTTAACTTGTATCTTGAATACATAATTATAAGGGATTGTCATAACACGAATTGAATTATTTGAAACCCTTGAGCATCAAGAATCAAGTGGATAAAAAAAGTTTATTTTTTCAATTTAAATTGAATAAATCAGGTAACAACAACAAACAAACGGCCTAATACTTCGAAGTATTACAGTTGAAAAGACAAAGCTTTAAATTATACTCATATTTTTTGTCATTCTTCAAATATCAATCTCATCATTTAGATGTTCATTAAAAGTGGAACTGCAAATTACACTCCGTATTCCAATGGCAATTCATCTCATAAAAAGTCACTTAAAGCATCACACAACTGCAAAAGCAAAGCACAAAAGGAAATGCAGAAGCATTTTTGTAATTTAAAGGGAGCCCATAAGCTCGACTTTTTTGCAAAGGGTCAACAAACATAAAAATGCCCGCGCAACGAGTCGTGATGGGCAGCAAAAAACACAGAAAACGATGCATGAAATGCTCACATGCAAAACAAGTAATTCATTTTTTTCAAACATTCCCAATATACTACCCAAATATGATATGGAATTCACAATGTCGGTAATTGCACAATACAACAAAATGAAAGCGAAACTGGCTGTGTACCTTCTTTGCTGCTGCTGGGCTGCGCAAGGTATTGTTTCGCGTTGTTCGCGATCGTCTGCGCCAGCTCATCGAAGAAGCAGCATCGATATTCCTTTACGCCACGCCGTTTTGCGCCTCTTTGCCCCGTAACGGCGGTGTTGTACATTTGCGCTGTGTTGTGTTCATTTTCGTTTCAATTTCGATTTCCTTTGCGATCGCCCATTCATGTCGTCCCAATCGCGCAGCCCTGTCGTGCATTATTACCGTACGGCAGTTGTTCTGGTGCGAAGCAAACACAAATGTGATGAACTGAAAGGCCAGGCCAGATCCACACCAATGTGGTGGCTTCTTTCAACAACATAATATGAAGTGTATGTGTACCAAAAAGTGCGCATGCAAGTTTATAGTTATTGTTGTTCCCGCAATTTTTATTGCCTACCGTGAAATAACACACAAAATGCAAACGGAAAGAGGGGTAACAATAACCACCGTCCACCACAACACCAACAACAAACACAAAAAGCTCGCACGCATTTAATGAAGAAACAACGATCGAGCGCGCAGCCAACTAGTTAGCCGCGTATGCGCACTGCGCAAGTGATGCGGCATATTGATGTGGATGCAATTTTTTAATGCTTGCTGTGATTGCTTCGTGTGTCTCTTGGAACACACCGCCCCGATGCAGTGTGTGGTACTGGACTGTGAGAACTCTGGACATTGAGAAACACTTAAATAGCATTTGTTCAGGGATGCCACGGTCACCAACACTTGGCGTAAGCCAATTATGTTCATGCTTTGGGGAAGGTCTATTCTTTCATGCACTTCGTATACTTATAGTTACCACAATATTTGATAATTGCTGCAGATGCAATTTAATGCTCAGTTAGTGTGGCCGCACTTCTTTTATGACTATCTTCGGCATGTTTTTAAGTGCATCATTGGTCATTGTGCCATTGTGCATTGTACAATGAGCGGTGAGGGTTTCGATTTTTATTAATCGTTTATCAAGTATCAACTGCGGTCTATATGGTTTCTTGAATATGTGACTGTGTTGTGGGGTCATTCTGGGGCTTTTAACTGAGACGAATTGTGCAGTTAAATTGACGCAATTTAAATGCTAATTCTTACAAGTTTAATGTATTCTTGTTTAAATTATATATAAAAGCGTTGTTGATGAATGACCAACATAAGATGCCTTAGGCCTGAAGCGTCACTAATTTTTGGTCAGCTATAAAATCTGGAATTCATTGCCAAATCTCATAAGATGCGTAGTTAGTTTCAAGCCCACATTTCCATGAAAATCCATTTCCTTCATGCTTAGTGTTTCAAATTTTAATTAAAACTTTCTTCTAAAATAAGGCTGAAAAGCAAAAAAACAATTTAACAGAACAGCTTCATGCCATGTCTATTTCATATTTAAAATGCTAACAAATTAAAAGCATTTATAATTCATGCAGACCTAGATGGTCTATGTACAGCAAATATTTAGCCATATATCACCGACAAGAGTGATAGCATGCTCTTAACCCCTGAGCTTAGTGTGTAAGTTATTTGTGCAAAAGCATCCCTTATTTTTACCCAATGTATACACAAATTTAATGCATGAAAAAATTTTGCAACAAAGGGGATAATGGTTAGTTTTTTTTTGTATAAAACCGAAGACAAGTCCACCATTCTAATGTGCTGAACAATTTTTCTATTTTTTGACATTAATGTAATGAATGAGGTTCATATCCTTGAAAATGTCTAATGCGACGCATGCATTAATATGGCGAAAAAAAACTTAAGTTACAATTTGTGTAAAATCTAAACAAATATTTAATCCTTAATATACGAGGGTGCATTTAAGTTCTAATAGATATATATTAAAAATATTTATTGGCATATTTGTGGATTAAATTAAATGTTTAGTTACCGTTTTTATTCATAAGTAACGCTTGGATGGCTTTGTTGATTGTAACTCCACATCCTATCTTTCACGAGTACCTTTTTAGTCCTTTTGTCTTAAATAAAAGCAGAAACAAAAAAGGACAAAAAAATCTGTAACATTTGTTTAAATAATTTTTTAAAAACGTTAATCTGCAAGGGACAAAAGAAGACGACCCTAACTGTTGTTCATGTAAATTGTAACCAATCAGCCCCTACATCCAATTCATGTTGCTGCACAATATAAATTGCATCAAATACGCCCATTCCATCCACATCATTTCATCAGCAACCTACACGAATTCCCACGGCAAACACCCTCTAACTGATCTCATTATTCGTTACACACACGGACAAAATTAAACGAAAAAAAACATCAAGCCCGAAAAAGGCGGTCCACACTCAAAATGAAGTGCGTTTGCGATGTGTAATCTCTGTCATTGCCTTGGATCACGCAACACATTGCCCTAAGGTGTTTATTCCGCAAATCAATATCATTGCTTTTTGGTTTCCACGCTGTTTTCTTCTGCTGGGTTATTCCAGATTTGTTTCTTAAGTTATCTGAAAATCAATTTACTTTTAGAAGTATTGTACTCCTTTTGTGCGTGTGCTTTATTAAAAACTATAAAGCTCTGCCTTTGCGAATCTGTGCTGTGTATTAGTATTTCTTTCAAGGTTGTCAAGTCCCGAAGCTTAAAAAGTCACTAACATATTTCAATAAATTTACGTCAAGTTGTTTTCAATGCTTGCGATAAAATAATGTCGATGTAAGTTAGCTGTTAGAAGTTTCCGTGTTTCAATTGCAGATTTTAATCTGTTTTGTTTCGCCCAATTTTAAATTGAGTACGCGGTTTTTGGGTATGCAGATGACAGCAAACTCATGTTGTATTGATGCTGTTTGTGTCGTCCTTTTTGTGTTACATTTTGCAGTGTGGAATTGAATAAGTATTTTTTTTAAATTGAAATTTAAATAAATCTTGCTTTCAATATTTTGACGGCATTTAAATTTTAATTTGGTACTTTGTCCGATTCCGTCTTATGAATAATAATGAATAACTCTTCCTGGAGGGACTCCACTTTGATTCACACATTTTCACATTCGATTATTGGTATTTAAAATAGTTACGTCAGTTGTTTTAATTTTTTTTTTAAATATTGAAACATGATTTAAGTTAAATGTTTTCAAACACTCATCATATTGAAGTACAGGAATGAAAATGCGTTCTGAACTCAATGACAGTGCGTTTGAAAATAAATGAGCATCTGTCCCTCCGAATCAGCAACGGTTTCATTTTGACAATTTTCATTTAATTTCTAAGCTCTTTCGAAGCGCAACAAAATTTTATGATCACTAACTTTCAATTGACTTTATCTCCACCGTATGTTGTATTTAATTGTGTAACAGTGTAAAAGCTGTTTTTCAATTGAATTCTGCGCAAATGGAAAGGCCTATACGCAAACAAAGCTTTACAAAAAAAGTCCTATTGTCCATCCGTCACATTGCCTGCACAGTGCACGTGTCACTGGCCATTGCGGCTGACCCAAGCGCGTCCATTCATTTGACGCTTACTTAACTCACTAGCTGTGTACGTATTATTTGTAAAGTGTCACGTCAAGTGACTCCGTACATAACCATCGTCTATCTGCATGCCACTAATTATTGCCTCAAGACACATATCGTATTAATCTCAAATTTCGACAATACCCATGTAGATGGTAGCGATAAGTATACAGGTCTCAAGTCTCGACATGCCAGCAATTTAAGAAGCTTATTATACTTGCACATAATGTTGTTGTCTGGTGGAGTAAGTAGTTACAATTACTTGCTGGTTGGTGTGATGCCTTTGCATAAGCAGGGGGAATTTAGTTGTAAACAAATTAGACAAAATTGTAATAATTTTTTAAAGAAATTGTAATTTTGGGACGGAAAAAGGATTAAGTTGTTCTTTTCTAAATTGATAAACTAAATTAAATCAGGATGTTCTTTTGATAATTTCTTACATACCAAAGATATTTACTATTTCAAAATAAGGAGCTGTTTCTTTATGACCTAACACGAATTATCAAAACGGCACTTACAAATTGCACAAGTAATACGTTCCAAGTCGAATCGCTAATCACTGCGGCAATTACACTTATTATTATTCGCCTACTTATACTTAAATTATAATATAATATGTTGAACCTCTTTAAGCATCTCCCGTGTTTCCGTCACCCTATCGCATCCGATTATACGCTTTTTATTTTATTGGACGCGCTTTCATTCGTCTTGCATAAATACGAATTTAAACAATGTTTTTACGAATTTATAGAATTTTCCATTTTCTCAACGCGAGTGCACGCGCAATGCATGCTTAACGTCCGATTGAAACCGATTTCGCTGACATGTGTTTGATTGGTTTGATTGATTAATACCATTACTGTTGATATTAATCTTTCTGAATATATGAAAAGGAATACACACCGCAAAGTCGAAACGATGTATGTACTAGGAAAACAAAACTGCGGTATACCAACATATTCGAAGAGACTGTACGAGAATTATTTGTCTTAACCATTCAAGACATACTTATGAGGTACACTTAGGAGCTTTATAGAGTCTAAACGATTTCTAGCATTGGCGTGTATGACCGGTATTGAGTATTTTCGTAACAGAACTATTCTGATTTCTGTGGCGTCATGAAGATGATTTTGAAGCATTAATTGTCTGCATGATTTGTGGTGTGTCGTTATTATTGCAACTGTATGAATAAACTCTTGGTAAACGTAATGCACGAATCTATTAGCAAAATGAATGGTTTTTCCTTCATTTTCTTATCACATTCAAGAAAAGTATTGACTTATGTTAAGAAGGTTCAAAATATACAACATAACTTGCTTTAGATAAAATTACTTTTAATTGAGAAAAATGGAGCAAAAAAAAAAATTAATTCCTTTATAAATTATGACCTTGAAATGAAAAATGTATTTCTTCAAAATATACTTAGTCTTTAAAAGAGGAAATTTAAAAAATCACCTCTATTAAACCTTATGCAAACCGTTGAATGAAATTATGCTACACAATCGAATATGGATAAAAGACATTCAATTTGATTGCATATTCCACATACACTCATATTATTATGTTTATAATTCCAATTTTCTGCGCTCCACAAGTAATGAGGTAAGCTCATTTATCATATTTTTATAGATATGGTTAATGGCCGCGTAATTACAACCAAGTGTATTCGATTTGTATCTGTTTCTTTGGTTGTAAGTGCGCGCGGCTTTTGTGCGTTTTCTCAAATGCTTCAGTTTTGAGACGCTCAATTCGTTCCACACAAATTAAATTGATATTATTGTGGTGATGGCGCAATATTTATCATGTTTTCTTATTGCTATTAAGTAGAATAGTTCAATAGTTAAGTGTAAAAAAAACGAAAAAACAACAGCTAACTAATTCTTTTATAAGTTTGGGTCTTTAAGTGTGTACAGTCGCTCAAGGTCTCGTCCATAAGAATGGCAAATTATTTCGAGTCCAATTTTTTTTTTCATTTTATGTATATCTGTGAAAATTAGTGACGATCTATTTATGTTTTTCTTCTATTAGTACTGAAATACCATTTTTTTGTTATTATTTTTTATTTTAAAAGTCATGAGAATCATATAAAATCAAAAACCATGATTAAACACTCATAAATTACAATTAAACGCACCAATTTCACATCAGTAATTTTACATCAACTTACGACCATGACAATAAATCACTGCCGCATATTTTCAGTAACCACATTCGGCTCAGTCCATCATCCCTTCTCGATACAATATTATTTTGAGCGCCAAATCCACTACGATATGATTTGAAAACATTAGACAACGAACCGTAAGATTAATAGTAAGCTCGAGTAAGCGAATGTAATGCATCCACAAAGATCCAAAATAGTTAAATTGAAACTATCTACATCGCTTCTTAAAGATATCAAAACGATGGCGAGTCAAGTTGAAGCGAAATGAAGGCGCGCATATCAACAAAAGTGGCACTAAAGCATTTCCAAAACATGCATCATCATCTCCCTACTTAGGGTTCCTACTTCCAACTTCGTCTTACTGCTCTCCAGCGACTCGAAGCTGAGAAACACAGCGTCATTGCAGATCTTTATAGTCTTAAACGTACATTGAGACACATCATAAAGTGTTTTTCAATTTCCAAACAACAGAAAAAAGACAACTTTTTCCACAATTCATCAACAACCAATGCACACGTTTTAACGAAAATATGTATTCTGCAAACGTCATTCGCCAAAATGTTTGTGTGGCTGTCACGGGTTTGTTTGTCAATGAATGTGAGCTGAGGGATTGTATCCGGGATTTTATGGTTTTTAGTATAAGTTGATTGCTGTTGGAATGACGCCGCGCTGCATTAATCGGACGCCACGAATTCAAATTAATTCATATATCAAAATGGCTATAAAATGTCACAGTAAATGCGAGCTGCAATCAAGTGCATGAATAAAAATCACTGCGAAATTGTTTTTGAGTGGAAAAGGCGACAGCCGGAATATGAGCGCGTACAAACTGCAAAGCCAAGTCGAGGCTTCTTTGAATAGAAACTGAATTGTCATTGATTTATTATGTTATGTTTCCATATGCGTTAATAAATAATTTATCTGAATGGTGGAAATGATGAGACATGAAGAATAACAGAAACTAATTCATTTTAAAATATTTCACGAGATTAAATTCATTGCATTGGAGAGGAAGAAGAGTATTGTAATGGAGTGGTAATTAAAATTAAATTAGTTAATATCAAAAGGATTTAAAACTTCTTCTGTGTTTTTGTTTTTAACCAATTTGATCATGACTTTAAATATCGACATCTTATTTTAATCTGCTTTTATGTGACATTTTAAATATTAATATGAATTAAGTCCTAATTAATAATCTTATACTTAAAGTCTAAAGTTTCGTAAATTTTCTATTCATTTGTTTTTATTGCAATTCATTGATCCCTTCTAGAATTTTAAAATAATAATACAATAATTAAGAACAACAACTGTCAAAATGATTGCAACATGAATCCTTCCACCAAAAAAGTTTTACAGCGACCCACACAACACTCACACTGAGTTGTAAATGTCATTAAAAAATAGACTTATTATATAACATTAAACCAATCAATACAAACCAGAAAAGTTCAATCACAATGGGAATCTAAAGTGTGTGTAAATGAGATTGAAAACAACAATTACACTTTATATTGTAAAGCATCACGATTGACGCGGCGACAAAATGCCATCTCTGGCACACACAATAAAAAAAAAGCAATCGCTGGACAGCGAGAATGCGCGGGAAGCCAAATACCATATGAATCCATGACCAAAATGAATGACACACACGCGCAGGCTGTTCCACGCACGTTAACTTTATAATCACAAAAGCGAAAAAATTGGATCTTTGTTGATGAAATGAGAAATCTATTATTCAAAGTCGGCATTGATGAGTCAAAAGCGAACACATCTATAGGGTAATCCGTCAAAGAGCGATCTTCAGCGACAGGAAATAAATCGATATACATTTTTTGATCCGTCGCATCACATATATAGATGATTTAATACATTTTACTGGACTTTAACAAGAGCAACCAAAATATTATTACCCCATGGGGTATATGATGTTCAATATACTCGTACATCCACACGGTACACACACGTCCTCTGCCTGCAGATAACGATATAAATCACACCAAATCAACTTCAATGCGCTGGTCTGTTGTGTTTTTTTTTTTTTTTTGTACCTCCTCGCTTCTTCTTGCGGTATGGTTCGTGTTTTGATGTATTTGTTGTGCGCGCCTTACTCTTTGGGGAGAATAAAATAATAATTGAGTTGCACGGCGTTCCAATGATTTTGCTCATTTTCCCTTCACACCGCCGTGTGTACCACCGAGCACAGTTCTCATCTGTGGGGTTTGTTATAATCATCTTTCATTATTAATCGGTGAGTTTGCTTAAAGAAGTTTGTCGTCCCGAGAGGAAATACAACAGCGAAAGCCTCCACAATAATGGCAATGTGATGACGAGCTTGACATAAATGCTTTGCAACGCATTCCACTTTTTGGGTAATTTGATATTAATATTTGGCTGGAAGTTGTTGCTCTAGCATGGAACCATTGCCGAAGAACAATTGCAGATGAAATGGGATAGGTATAATATGTACTGAATCAGGGGCCATTTTTATCCCCCTCTCCTGTTGAATGGCAGTTATTTTAAAAAGAAACGACATATATAGACGACACTCTGCCATTTTGCCATTGTGACGGATCTGTCATAATTCCTTAGAAATCCGCTGAGGACAATATGACAAAGGTGCACAATGCACATTTTGCTGTGAAACACACATAATGATCATTTAACTGCCATTCTCAACCCCTCATAGTATTGAAATCCCATTTTTATGGTCGCATGTTTTAAAACAATGAACCATGACTACAAAGGGAGCTGTTATGCCCTTTTTTTCGCGCATTGACACATGAATCACATGCAATTAATTATTGCTGTATATAAGTTATACGCCACCAGCTGAATTGTAAGTCATCCCCAATCTGCAGTCATGTATAATCCAGCGATTGACCCTACACACTGAGTGAACGTATTATGTATATCCGTTGGAAAGCCAGCCGTAACATTAATAACAAATGCAGATGGTCCCATCCGCATTGGTCCAACATACACGTAATGTAATAATTCTCATGTTGCCGCATTGAAAGTGGACGCGTTTTCAGATATTATGGCGCGATGTATCGTACTTGAGTACGCGGTGGAAAACAAAAGCACCACACAACACATTATACAATAAACAAGCAATTTCGGGACAGGAAAATAATCGAAATCGAAATGCGGAGGACGACGATGGCAAAATAAGACACAAGACATCTGCTCCAACATGCATATGCACGGACACATTTGTTGTGTTGCATTGTAACTAAATATTTAAAAAAAAATAATAATATTGGTCCAAGCACAATATCGTTGGTTTGGACCGGGCGATATGCACCAATGTGGTGGCGAATGTTGCGACCAAATTGGGGATGGCGGAGGCTATATGAGTTTTTCAATTTTGACCGCACCTCGGCATGCTGCAGCAGTTTTCTACACATTGAAAGCGGGACAGCGCGGGAAAACAAATTGAAATTGAAAATTACTACAACAACATATTGCTGTGCGGATGCACCTATATTAAAGGAATTAAGTATAAGGATGATGATTATGGGACCGTCGCCTCATGACAACAAAATGTATGAGAATCTCAAGATCAGCAATCATTTCGGTAATGTCTCTCTGTGAGGATGCGAACTTTAAAGTTGCAACTTGGATTTGATATATAGTGTAGGTAATTTTGGTTTGGCCATCATGGATTCTTTGAGGTTGGCACGTGATTGCAGGAAATTGAATTTGGTTGATGATTTTTGGTTTTATATGTTCTTGGAAAACGCGTATATTAAAGAACTTTGTGTGATCACTCACACAAATTATTGGGCAATGAGCAGCGACAAGATTGGAATTAAGCATGCAATTTAAAAAATAATAATTTTTGAGGCAACTGAATTTAATGATTTTGGTCTTGGTAATTATTTTGAAAATTTGTTAAATCTAAATTATTGATAAATAAAGTTTTCAAATTATTTCTTAAGGCTTTAGCATAAAGATACTAACACATCAAATCATCGTAAAATTCACAGACATCTTTAATTGTATCCAGTATTATTGATTAGAATCTTGTTTTTGGCTTCATGATCATTTCTCGGTAAAGTAATTGGCTTCAGGAAGGTGTCAATCTTAGTATTTTATTTTTCCCAAATTATAAAAATTAATTATAAAATAAATGACACAACATATAAAAATTGGCATCTATTTTATGTCTGTAGCGTAACTAACTACACCTATAGGTATCCGTAAGACATCGTGATTTTCAATAACATGCGTAAAATTGACAACAAAAAAATGCAGCACATTGACAAAGAAAATTCCCCCCAGATGACCAATATATTAAGTTTCTCATTCTCCTACTTCGACATAAATCCACGGTACATTAAATAGCGTCTATTAAAACTTTAGACATTGTCCAAGTCAAGTCACGAGAAGACATTAATAAAAATTCGATATTGACAATCACTGTGGGCCTTTATGTGTAGATTGTATAACATTAACGTGCAATGTAAGATTAAAACATGAAATGAAATCGTGTGAATGACTTGTCGTTACAATACGGGTAGCAAAAATTGCTTCTTAATGATCTTTAAGATCGGCAATATAACCACGCGCATGTGTGTGAGGTAATCCAAACATGTGAAGAACCCCATTGTACTGGCATATAGACGAAGTGTGTTACACACAGGCCACATACTTGCATGTAACAACTAGATATTATTATGCCGGTTAAATTGATGATTAACATTTGAGACGATGTGACGCGCAGGCATGAACAAAAGGTCGACTTATATGTAAAGGAATTGAAATGTGAGAAAGCTGATGCGTGTACTATTGGAATTAAAGCCTCACCAGTCACTGTGGATTCCATTGCTTTAAGAGACATTCCTTTCACATTGTCACAACAGCGTCGTCGTCTAGATAAGTGACAAATAATTTTGATTAATTACCACGCGTTTGGTTCCGCATGACTTTGAACAACTGGGCGTACCGGCACATTATCCGTGAAGACTGAAGTCCTTGACTTGAATTGTTTGTGCGCGAGTATGTGAAGTTAATCTGCCACCATATACGCTTCGTTTTTTTTTTTTGTGCGGTAACAAAAGGTGGAAATGTTGGACCTGCCGCATCGTCCGTCATAGACCTTTGTTTGAGATTAACGTGTTTTGGAAAATGTCGCGTCTTCGTAATCATGAATACGAGCTATTTAATAGGAGGACATCTATGCTGTTGGTGTAAAGAAATTTGAAATGTGTGATGTTATAAGGCGTAGTTACTTCATTGTATTGAGAAGAATTGTAAAAAGTTAGAAAAACAATTCTGTGTAAGTCTACATATTTCATTTTCATTAAAATCTTCTTTGATAATTATTATTACGTAATGGACAAAAGGACTTGCAAAAAAGTGATTCCAATGAAACACTTAAAAATACTGAAAATTGTTTGCAACTGAGAAGGCTGAAAATTAACATTAGTTTATACATATTAGCTGTTTTGTCATAAACAATAAAATCTTTATTTAAATATAGCGACCTTTAATATTTTCACAAATTTAAATCTAAAAAAATCCATATAAAATTTAACAACTAGCCGAATGATTAATTCAATTGATAACTTATAATACAACCACAAATTGCCTTCAATGGGTAAATTGAATTGAATACATTTTTTATTTTTGTTTAAAATATGTGCAAGACTTCTAACTTTCAGACGAAACTATAACTCAAGACGCTCCAGAACAATTGCAACGGGAAATTAATTTAATTTCAATGAAATGGATAACTTTGGCCGAAAGTATGGCACATCAACACCGCAAGCGTCCATGCTTCCGAAATATGGAGAATTTATGTGCCCGCATCAAGCAGGACCTGACGAAACCAGACGTCCTTTTTAATAATATTCGCTCCCAGGGCATCATATGGGCCATTAAAGATTTTATTTTCGTGCTGACACGTATAATGGACGCTTGGGTGGTGTTCGCCAATTATGTTTATTGCCCGTCTGAATTGCACAACGTCAGATCAGCAATGGATCCAAATTATTTAATAGCATTTGAGAATTGGCAAAATGAAACTGTTGGATTGGTTGACAAAATTTTGGAATCAATACTAAATTGGGATAAATTACAGAAACGAGTTGGTTATCGTAGAAATCAATAAAAAAAAATTGTAAAGTGAAATGTCAAATTTTTGGAAACTGATTGAAGATGTGGATAAGTGAGTTGGAGTTTTCTAATTTAATATTATATTTCAGAGATTGACCCACTAAAAATAATTAATTAAAATTTTTTTTAAATGTCCTAACCATTTTGCGATATAAAAAAAAAGAAAAAAAGATTGCGTTCTGATAAAAAGAAACCGAACATCTACCAACTCATCTTTCCTTACATCATGTTCTACAAATACCCACCAGATAAAAACCACTTAAGGCACATCGATTAATAATCTTTCCCATTGATCTTCAATCCACCCCATGCCCAGGGCTTGTTGAGCGATATATTTAGATAAGTCCTTGCTCACATCGCGTCCTTTAAATTCTCATCAAATTCATTAATTTACATGTGTTTCTTTAAAAGACCAAAAATGAGTTATTGTTGAAGTCCCAACTGAGAGACGAATCGTTTAAGATGACGGCGGCATCTGGACCTTTTGTCTTAAACGATGCATGCATGCAAAGGCGCACCAAACTAACATTCATATCGGAATATTTACAAAGAAATACCTTTACACAAAACGGCATAATGGAAAAGGTTAATTCGGACCAGAAAAAAGATTCATTGGTTCATCAAGAGACGTAACGTCATTAGGGGAGTAATTTTTATATTATTAATATATGATCTGGTCTCTCATCTTCGCATGTATTTATGACGAAATATTAAATCATTTTGTCTGATTGACATTGTTCTGATGGGCCATGGCCCCACGTTTCTCCGGCTTTGATGCATCCCAATTGCTTACATTATAAATAATATGGTCCCAAACATTTTAACAAATTATCTCCAATTTATCAATGATCAAAACCTCGCTCTTCAATTATACGATTACTCAAATGGTTTGGGAAGTTTCGGGTCGTGTGCACAGATGTGTGCGCTCACGCAACAGATTTTGGTCAAATTGATGTTGTCCTGTTCTTTATTTTACACAAGTTGATAGAACTAAATGCGGACCTCACTTAAATTGCTATGAATTAAAGTAATTTCATTTATATACAAGCATAAACGGTGCATTGTTCTATTTCCTTTCACAAGGGCCCTGACATATGCTCGACATTAAATTCGTGATGCTGATGTTTTGTGTACATGTACCTCCTCCACCTTAATCTCTGCAATGCAACTTGCTGCGCGCTGCACACAATATGTCAAGGTATAATGATCGGTTTTACGTTTCCCAATTCTTAGACTGCCTATATATGGTATGTGTCGGTGTGTCTGCAGATATTGTGCATTTGAGTGCATCCGTCGTGTTGCAAAGGTACGTGTGCAAATGGAATATAAAAAGTGCACAAGCTAAGCAGGAAGATGATGGCAACAACTGTATACACGTACGACGCGGCGACCAAATAGTATGCCTCCACATTTAGATCCACGCGGGGCTGAGATGAAATTAAAAGTATAAAGCGACTCAAGTGATCTGCTGGTGGATGGCATGCCAGTGTTGTGTGCATCCAACGGGAGAGTATCCGTCTGCTAAATGAAGAAACTCCGCCTACTCGTTTAACAGATTACGTGATTTTAAAAAGATTCCCACCGGGTCGTTTGTGGCGCGTCTGCTTCTCGATTTCGATAGATTCGCTTCTTCATTCACATTATGTGGCCGCGTCTGCCGTTTGGCTGCCTTTTTTGATCACTTCTCTTAGTTTCATTTTGTTTGAACATTTTTTAATGACTATGATTTATTTTATATGACATTGAAATATAACAGCTAACGTGATGCGAATCTACTTCTTACGTTTTTTTCTTTCAATTTTGCATAAATATACCTTATGACTTTTTATGAAACAAAAACAAAAAACATTTTGTTAAAATACTATTACAGTTCTAATCAATTGTTTTCAATTTATATAAAGTTAAAGCCGTAAATTGCGGTAAAATGCAAGAAAACCTACAAATCCGAATTTCTCAGGCAACCTTATATTCTTCAATTTAAGCCACTGTTTTACGTTACTGGCTCTAAAATTTCGTTTTTACAGAACAAAGCTCTCTATAAGATGTAAAATCGTAATCTTTTAAATGTAAACGTATTTATTCGATTTATTATTCTTTTGAAAGAATGAACGATTAAATTTTTACTCATAATCCCGTCTAATTGTGCAAAAGTAAATTTGGAGTAACTCTATTTCGTCACAACTGGGACACTCTATCAACATAATCTGTAATAAAACATAATTCAGTTTTCCAGTTTCCAATTTCCAATGAATACAGTTTATCGCGCTTCCCGAGTTGTGTCGCTAGTAGTCCCCTTTTAGAAACCGCGTTTTCATTGGTCCACGTTCTTGCGTTTAGTCAAGTTATATTAAGCGCATCGATTACAGAATACAGAGGGTAAAATACAAAGTTCCCACAAAATAATTGATTTAAAATGGGTAATTAAACAAGTTATAAATAATTATTTCAAAACAATATTCCTTAATATTTTTCTTTTATTATCTTGAAAGGAAGTTTATACAAAAATGATATTCATGAACAGGAAGTGCTTGAAGTACGAAATCGTTGCATCGAATCATTGGACAGTGCAATCGAAGTGGCGACCAATATTGTAAATGATCCATGCTTTCAAAACGTCGTCGATTTATGTGCAGGCTTTAAAGTCGTGAGCGCTTTATGTGCACACATTAAGGATTTGATGGCTCCAAATGGAACTCTTCAGAACATCGAGATGCAAAGCCAAATTAATATTACTGTCACTTTGGCCAAATGGGTGAAAGCTGCAAAGTCCATTTTCTGCGTGAATTCGGGTAGCATAACAGAGCAGATTATCGAAAAGTGGAAAACTTTCATAACGAAAATAGTTATCAATGCGCTTGAGATATTCGTTTCATTTAATGAGTTTGTTGAGATATCTAGGATTAATTCCGTGGGTTTATAATTTTATTTTGTTGAAATAACATTTAATTTTTTGTATTGTTACAGCATTTTTTTCAAAAATATAACTTAACATATTCGAATGACAACAAATTAAGGAAGCGAAGTTGTTTGAAAATGCTGTTTCTAAGAATTTTCGCGTAACTACAAAAGCCAATAAATGTTAATGCATCGACAAAGTGTTTGTGTTTTTTGATATTCTACTTTTGAAATTATACAAAAAACTGTGTTCTAGCTTTAATAGGTGGTTTCGCTATTTATATTAAGTTAAATGATAATTGAAGTTGCGTAAGAACTGTATTCAAGAGACATTTACTTTAAATTTTTTTATTCTCTGATTTTTTTGAGATAAAAATGTCTTAAAATCTATGATATGTGATAAATATTAATTGTACCTCCCATTAACCTCGGACTCACCAAAATACGTCTCCAAATCGTATCGCCAGTCGCAAAGATGTATTTCGTATTCGAGTGCATTAACAAATATTGCGCCGAATGCAAAATGCCAAAGTTATTAAAAGTGCAAACATCCAAACAAACAAAGCATTTATTAATACAAATGCTCGTTGTTTTTCATATTATGTATTTAACATGATTCATATCAATAGCAAAGTACGCAGATGCTGCCGGAGGCATTGATTCTGAATGGCCATTTGCAGCATATATTGGTTTGTCTTGCGAATGGCGAGCTGTTTGCGATTCGTGTACAGGCGCTACAGCACATAATGCCAACAATCAAACCAAACAATCAATCGCGATTGGTAGGTAATCCAATGTAACACAATGTGTAGACAAAATTGAAGCGAATAAAAGAGATTTATTAACAGTTTATACATACCACGGGTTGGTATTATATACGGTCTCCTCCACCATCTTGATTGTTTATTTGCCAATATGTTCGCGTTGCCACAATAAGGAATTTACTCACCACAATGCGGTGCGTCGCGTCGCCAATATATCCTCATCAGGTCAAGAAATTGATCACAATAAATCTCAATTCAACCAGAATATATAAATGTGTACAATTCCAGTTCACATAGCATAAGGATTTGACATCACCTGCAGTCCGGCCATGCGCTACATCGTATATAATCCAAATTGTTAATGTACTGAGAAGGGTATACAGGACACCCACTCCTGTTAGCTTTGGCTTGGTGGGTCGTGGTCGATGTCGAATAAAGAAAAATTAGACAAGGAAAATTCCAAATGGAAATTGAATTAGTGTAGATTGTAGAAATTTTGGCGTGTACAATGGTGGAGAAGTGGGCAACACATACGTCCGGTCTTATACACAAAAGTCAAGGTACATAATTGAATTACTGACGCATATCTATGCTGGTGCTGCAACAATCCCAAAATTTCGCATCCATTGAGAGTCGAATGGTTGACCAACATAGACAAAGTAGATGCGATTAACGAATATTTAGGGTCGGAATGCACTGCACCCCCTCCCTGTATATGATCAACTCGTGAAATGTACGGACCACCATTTTTATGAATGCTGGAGAATGCTTTTTGGCTGTTACTTCTGAAATGGTACTTTGAATTAATATTAAACAATAAGGGATAACTAAATACACAACGATCTTCCAATCATGAACGAGACAAAGCAAATGCCTTACTTATAGCTTCCTTTTTCAGCCACATTTTTAACGACAGACCCTACAGTCATTTTAAACCAAAAAGGAAAGATGCGGATGCATTAAATTTCAAAACAGGAACGCATTTTTCTAAAGCCATACAACATTTGTTTCATTTTAGTGTGAGACACCAAGACAAATGGACGCAATTATTTTATCGGCAACATCCCAATGCAATGAATCTACAGCATTTTTATCGTATACTGCAATGTGTGTAAGGGCTGTGTGCATAACGCGTCCGATTAAAGCTAAACGCAACACCAGCACGCCTACTTCCCAAGTCATCAGATGAATCAAATTTGAAATCGATTCGATGTGGATCGTTGTGCTCTCAACTCGCAGGTAAAATACTAATGGTATGTTGGTTTTCTATTTATCTCCACTCTTTCCAACAATTTAATACACGTAATACGTGTACAACTAGATATGGTTGCACCAGTATCATTGAGTTATTCCTTTGATATAGGCCCCATCTGCCCGGTCGCAATTGCATATTGTGCAAGCACCTCTTGCCCACGTCGAGCTTTAGCCACCTTGAGTCGGATCTTGACTCTTTTTTTCTAAGGATTCGCGAAATATGTGCTATTGTGATTAACTTTGGGCATCTTTTTTTGTTTGCGTTTACATTTTTCTGGCTTCCCCATTTCAGTAAATTGATTTTGTGGTTAATTCATTTACAGTAATAACTAATAACTACTATAATTTGTATGATAACTTCAAATGTGAGTTTATTTCAATTATGGGCAGTTACATTGATACAGAAAAGGTTAAAATAAAATTGGAACATTTATTAAAATTAAAAAATAAACACCAAACCAAAAAAGCAACTTAATGGGAAGGGTGTCCTTTTTTTTGGATTGTCCATCAAAGAACTTAATCTAAGCATCCCTATCGAATTCCGCGACGACGCCGCGCTAGCTCATCCCAGCTGATAATTGACTCGAGCATCTTCTCAACCAGCACAATTGTATCATTTTGCCATTTCATGAAAATCTGAACATTTTTTGGATCCATTGAATGTTTAATGTCACACAAATCTGAGGGGCAATATACGTAATTCGAGAATACCACCCACGCATCCATAATGCGTGTGATGCAAAACACAAAATCCTTGATCGCCCATATAATTCCCTGTGAGTGTATATTTTCGTAAAGGGCATCTGGTTTGTCCAAATCCTGCTGGAGGCGAGCACACAAACTGTCCATGTTCTTGAAGCAGGGCCGCTTGCGATTTTTCTCGGCAATTTTACCGGCAATCGACAACAATTCAATGCACTTGGTGCGCATTGTGAGCGTCCAAGCGTCAGGGTCCTCCATTGTGTCTTTTAAAGGAGTTTTAATTAAAATTTTATTATTCCTATATTTTGCGAAATTATTTTTACGTACATACGCAATGGATAAAATTCTTGCACTACCAAAATCAATAAAAATTCTTTTTTGTTTATGTTAATTCATTTGTTTACTCTTTGTCGCCAAATAACAGATTACTACGTTTTTTTTTAAAGAACAGCCTTCGTGCAATACGTTGGTGTTTTTATGAACCGGAAGAATTCAAATATTTTTCCGTTAATTTTTATAAACGGTTTTTATGATTTAAAAATATAATTTGACAGACGAATAAAGTTCTAAACATTTTTTCTGCAGACGCAATTTTAGTTAAATTTGAAAAGAAACATTTTAATAAAGTTTAACTATCTACAAAGGATTCAACACTTTTTGCATAAAACGACAGCTGACAACATCATTAATTTTGTTTGATGGATTGCATGCTAATATTAATGCAAATATTTATTTTAATTTTGTACATTTATGTGACATGGGGTTGAACCTAAATTAAACATTTAAAAACTAAGACCAATACCTTAAGGCATTTAAATTTTTTGTTGGAATCGCAATTACCTTAATGATCACCAAATTGGCACACAAGCAAATTGAACAGATGGTATGATCGTGTCACTCGTGAGATTTAAGGCTTCCAAGCTTCCATTATTACGAATCCTACATCAAATATTGGGAAGTTTCGAGTATCTTAATTTTAAGAAGCTGAACAACAATAAAAACGTGCTTGGTTCTGTGTGTTGCTGCACATTTTCCTAATAAATAGAAAAAACTGCAGTTAAAATTATGGTTATACTTTAGCAAATTGCAACAACAGTTTTAATGAGGCATGCCCAAAATACAACAGAGTGTGGTCAAAAATTCCTATCTTTATTTATTTCTTTTTTCTTTTTATTTTTGAGGTAAACGACATAATTGGGAGACATTTAGCACGTAAGAAAATCGTTAAAAAGTATTAAATGATCAGAAACCGTTGGTTTCAATTTAATAGGTCTTTCAATTTTGCTGCACACGATCTCGCAGATATTAATACATTGGTTGCTGCTGAAACCATACACATTACACAACCATATGTGAAAAAGCATACTTAAATAATGATGATGAGATGGCGCGCATTTTATGTAAAGAACAAAAGACGACGCATCGAAATTATAGAAAACACATCCACATCTGTGTGTGCGGATGATGGACCTTTCGTGAGTGCTATTATATGTGAAGCGCACTATGGTAGACCAGAAGCGCACCTCGGACTACTGAAATCAAACAAATGGTGTATCCATTAAGCATTCAGCAATATACAGACACTTAATTCGGAACACACACAAGACAGCGAGCATGGAAGCCTGCACAAGAAACAAAAAGAAGGCACAACAAGGTAAAAAAAAAAATACAGCCAACACGCCGACTTTAAACAGAATTAAACGAAAACATAAATTCTGTTAATTTGTTTTCCAATTTATATAGGTTTTTTTTCCTCGCCACAGCTTTATACTCCTCACTTTGGCATGTGGTCAATTGATGTGTTTCCGAAGTATTTAATAGACAACGGACGCGCCGCTAAAACGGAAAATTTGAGGGAAACGACAAAAGCCCTAGGCAATCCCATACACAATTTGGTAGCTGATGGTTTATTTTAAATATAGTTAGTCTCCTCCACCCATATAATAGATCGTCTATTGCGGACGCAGTCAGCAGTGTTTGTAGTGTTATGAAAACGGAAAGAACCCAGTGCGTCGAGTTTTCCTCCCATCTCGTGATCGATGACTTTTTGATCGCTTCGCATGCGTGTATGTTTAAACAACATTGGGTTGCGTGTGCGCCAAACTGATCTCCGTGCGCGCCTGGCCACATGATGATCACCTATTGATTAATTTCATTAAACATTTGAGAAGCAATATTATGACAAAAACGGAAGAGTTCGGCGCGGCGCTATATACTAACTAACTAACTATTTATACGAGAGTACACACATTCTGTGGATGGCAAACCAATTTCAGCCTCATTAAATGTGATCTCGTTTCAAATTGGTTTGGATCTAGGCGCTTACGTTTAGCCAAAATTGTTCTATATAGTGTAATTTGGAGCAATTTCTTAACAGCATAATCGGTTAGAGTGGTGTAACTGCTAACACATGCCGTATGCGGATGGCGACGATCATCCAAAACTGTTTAGTCTAGGGAAGGATTTGTATTCTTTTTGTATGTTGGTACATATATTTTGTGAAATGGTGGCTCTAATGGGCTTCAGATGCGCGTCAATTAAGAGTCAAGTAAATTGGGGAGCCCCGCAACAACTTTATACCAAGTATTTAGTAATTAGTAAATTTGGTGGCTGCAATAACTAGCTGATGGCTATGAGCTTCATAAATTTCTGATGAGATAAACACGCAATACATATCGTTATGAGACGTAATGTATCAATATGTAACAAGCAACAGTTGTATCGGGTATTTTGAGCTTCTAGTAATTTGGCAGTAAAATGTACTTCAGATTTAAGTTAAAGATGAAATTCATTAATTCTGTGATAGTTAATAAAACGTTGAAGGTTTGAGTGAAGACGATAATAAGCCTATGAAGTTATTGTGTGAATTACAACTTTAAGTATTTGTTCACCTTTGTTTTTCTTAGATCAATCTAAAGAAAATGTAAGTCTTGGAAATTTCAATGAAGCTTCTTGATCGATTTAAAGTATTTCGCTTGGGAAAAATGTGTCTAACATTTGGCATCCAAACCAATCCAAGAAGACTGCTTTACATCCGTTTTATAGTAACTATTTAATGAAGCTTTCTAAAATGTTAAAATTCTGAACATTAAAATTTTAAAGAGTTTATGCACAATAAAGTCAAGATCGATTGTTAATTCAGTAAACTAAAATTAATTGTTTTCTTAAGAAATATAAAAGGAAATTTGTTTATTTATTTTCAAAAAGAACAAACAACACAAATATTATTTCCTAATTAAAATAACTGCACTCACAAGTCCACAAATTCCAACCCCAATCACAAACGCTTCCAAGAAATTGACGCAATTATATTCAAGCTGTTCGAAGCATAGCAGTTAATTGGCTAATTCAGGACCTCCACCATAAAATAGGCAAATTTGAGTGATACCACCGAAAAAAAAAACACATTCTTTTTCATGTCCCAAAAAACTGGAGCACCTAATAATCGTTTAGCAATTTCTTAAAGGCACGCCACCCCATATTATTAAAAGAATTATATCACAAATAACTGTGCTTCGCATGTTCACGGCGACGAAGGCATTGTGTGGACAAGCGCAGCAACAAAATGAAAACAAAATTATTTAAAAGCCTATAATACGAGAACCATAACGCAAACTAAATTATTATGCATCCATGGTATCAGGATTGAAGGACACGGGAACCTAAAATGTGTACAAAGTTTTGTGTGTTTTAACGGGGCTGGGTGTTTCTTCAAGAAACTTGACTTCAACTTCGGATTCATGCGTCACGCGAGTTTTGAGCAACACATTCAAGAACTTTGTTGAAAGAGGAAGTGGCTCGGAAGTGCCGTGCAATTTCAGTTTTATATATCGCTAATATGGAGGGTGTGCCGGTTGCGCAGGGAGAATTAAATGTAATAGTGGAGAAATTGTCAGGGACTTTGCAGCGTTTGACACATTTCCGCATGGATACCGTGATCGAACTATAATATGATATGTTGAATCAAAATAACTGTGAACTGGAACCGCCCCCTATTTTACGCCTTAAAATAAATGTGGTTAATGTTTGGAAATAACGGTACAAGTGCTTACAAATATTAGTCTAACTCTAGCACATATTTTCTGCATGAAAAAAAATCAATTTTGAAAACCCATTAAACCATCTTGATAGTTCTCACAATTCCCACAAGTGCGATCACTTTCCGTTACGATCTTCCAACTGATTTCATGTAAATAGCATTTTCTCGCGCTACATTTCCCATTATCATATCCATCAGGCAGCGGCGTCATAATCACATTGAAACAGTGGACGCAATGCATCCATAATGTGCATCAGACTGCACATAAAACAATTATTTGTAAGGTACTGATCGTATATACTGCAACAGCAAGTCCCAACACTCATCATGACGTATAGAGGACAACCACGAGCTCGACGTTGGTACACGAAATTGCTTTTGATGTGATAAAAGTTTATACGAAACGACCCGATGACCCGGCGACCTTGATGCACACGCGATACATTGCTCATGCCTTTCGATCTCGTTTCCATTATATGCGCTCCAGCATCAGCATGTCTGCACTACACTTTACTGCACTGCACTGAGATGCATATTATTGTATAATGGCTTATAGTTTTGCAGCAACAACACAACGCGATATGCACATTGCACATTCTTCAATCATCTCCATGACGATTGACGCTGTGTCCGCCATTGCCGGATCTTCATGCGTACTCCATGCTAACTACGTGCAGCATATTGCTCGAACTATCTCAGGGAAGCCTCAATCTGCACTGTGGTGCATTATGCCCTGGAATGGAAAAAAAATTTCATTGCAGTCGCCATGTGAAAATTGCGTTTTTATTCATCAGTTGCGTGTGTATTCTGGTTTGTGCAACCTGCACTTTTTGACCAGTGACCACCTCTTGTGTGCAGTGTGTACCAATCTCTCTTTTGTGCTATAATGATGTTCTTTGAGTCAATTTTGCCTTTGACGAGATTTGTACGCGGCGTTATTGCTATGGGGTGATTGAATGTGACCGAATGTCATGAGTTGATTTGTTTTTTATTTTTGTAATTCCACCTTGTTGGTTGGAGCGCGTTTTGGGATGCAATTTGTTACGTGCTTCATTTTGTGTTCTGCAGAAATGGCGTTGATAAATGCATACATGCAGTTTTTGATGTAGTGCAATTGCAACAAGTGCAATCAGGGTGAGGCTGCAAGTATTCGCATATTATACATTTAATGTCAGTTGAACTAGAATGGGCTGCACCCAGCACCTGCATCAGGTGAGAGAATCTGGGGAATTCCATCATTTTTATAATTTTTTTGACATTGTATAACATATATAGTCTTAACTGTGTCATCTTAACAATTCAAAGAAGTTATGAAAACATCTTCAAATTAAAAAAAAAAATGGAAACCAATTGAAATTTAATTTTTTTAATTTACCTAACGGTTAAAACAAAAATTATGCCCAAGAGAAAAAAACCCTAACAGTAAAAACTTCCATCACAATTTCAATTTCCACGCATATGCCAGTCAGTTGAAAGCATATTGTATTAATCCCTTTTAGCCATTATGATTTAGCCAAATTTCGAATCACGTCTTTTATAGTTTGTACACATAAGAGAACATAATATTTGAATTGTGCTACTTCGTATGGATGCCACAATGAAGAAATTACGGTATGGAAATCAATGAACACGCGGCGATCAGTAATTAACACCTTACACCGGTGTCTAATTAATAAATCATTACGCCACATTCCGCAGTTATTGAGCTGTTGTAAGTTGTATGTATATTATGTGCCGATGAGCGTTGTCTTAGACAGAGTAGAGTGTAGACAGCACCAGCCGCAGCCTCAGCAGTGGCAACTGGCATACAAGTAGTATAAGAGCGCACAAACCGCGGAAGGGTAACCTTGTAATTTGTGAATTGTGTGTGAAAACACGCCTTGGCAGACGTCATGTGTGCACATTTTACTAGTTAAGTACTGACAATCATACAATGCGGCAACAGTTGAACGTCTTCTACAAAATTTATGGTTACGGTTTTTTGGGGAAGAGATTTTCATCCGGTATTGATTTGTGGTGAATGGTGAAGGGCTGAATGAATAATTAACATGAGAGATGTCTTGGTTCTAGTCGTATTGAATATTCTCGAAATGTAAAGAAACTACTGGATTTGAATCAAAATGTGAGCAAAATTGAAAATGTTTTCGTTTTCAAGGTCAGAAAATATTAAAATTGGAACACAAACGATTTAGATCAATGAAAAGGTAATAGCTGTGCATTCAAATTAATTATGTACCTCAAAATCTAAGAAATGGATAAATTTTATAGTAATTAAAGACAGTATTTTACAAACCTTGAATTTTAATAAAATGATTGAATAAAATGTTGTACAATAATATAATTTAATATTCTTTTCTTTCACAGGCATTGCAACCATCTGTCGGTATTCGTGTCCTCCTGGACATATTCCCTTCCAACCAGCACCAATCCCGTTATCCGTACACCAATTGATCTGAAGTCTCCGAGGATGTCATCATCCCAACGTCCTCGTTGTCTTCCCGCTTTGCATGACCCTGCTGGGTTCTTCCCTTTAAGCTACCAAAGACGATTTATACGAATAAAGCTGACGATATCCTGCTCCTGGTAAAGCTAGTATACAGTTCGTGATGGTACTTTCGTCGCCACACTCCTCAGCCTTCGGCTGCTTTAAAGATGGAACGTAGAATTTTCCTCTCAAAGACTTTGTTCATCTCTTTGTCTACTCCACGATTCCGGACCGTACGTCACAGCAGGTCTTTTCAGCGTTCGATACCTTGGGCACTTTCTGCTTTGCTTCAGAGTTCTAGATGTAAAGCCCGTCTTGAGACTATAGGAGCAACGGTTCCCTTAAGTAACACGCCATCATATCTCCTTCTCGATGGGGTTATCGCAGTTTACCTGCAACTCCAAATACACAAAGCTCTCCACTGTCTCGAACACTCCAATATTGGTCTGTAGAGTGCCGTCTAGGATGGAAACTTAATGATAAAAATTTGAAAAAAAAAAAACAATTGACCTAAAACACAAAAATTGAAAAAGTTGAAGATTTCAACACGCAAAATCTTTATTTTAATTTTTTTAATATTTATTTTTATATTTTGAAAAACATTTTGTGCCACTCTCCCTGCCACACTTTTTACATTAACACCATAATTTTGAAAATGCTGTAGATCAAAAAGCATCATCTCCATATTATAGGAAATGGTGATTGATTTAGCGTATCTAACACAATCCGACAACAAAAAGCCTCCCAATTACAAATTGATTATACGTCTCTCCGCAGCTTCAACATATCAGGCTATAGAACGACCCGATGCCATTTCGGTGTGCCATTCAATTCCAAATAAATTATGTTCAAAGAATCGACCAATTTAACGTAATTAAAACGTTTCACAAAAGATAAGCTCTGCCGCTTCAATCTCAATGTGAGTGCCATCATCTCGCTTCGATCATGTTTAGACTCTCATATAAGGAAACTGACACTCTGTGGCATCGCGCGACGATTAATGGCCGCAACATATTTCACGGTCAACCATGGGGTCCTACGCGCAGGCTGTAGTGTGTGAGTGTGGAGAGAAAATTTGAAAGAATCAATTCAATTCTATTCCGGACACAATGACTGATTGATTTTGGTTTCGACGCGTTTTTTGACGAAAAAGATACCTCTACGTATATTTAGGTTATTATTTATGTGCTTTTCATAAAATATATAAAGAGACCCACTGGAGGTCGGCATCCCAATTTTAAATATAGACAGCTTTGTGACTCACCATGTTGTGTCGAGGGGAAGCTGTGGGCGGAGGAATAGGTGGTTAAATTAAATGACCCCATACAGCATTTTGGGATTGAATGCAATTGTGCTTTTGAGACAAATTTGGACGCCATTCAAAGGCCAATGTGAATGGTTTATTTTTTACAAATTTTTAAATGTCAATTTATTAGGTTGCAATTTAATAGACAGTTTAAAGACGTTATTGTTCAATGATTTTACAAATAAATAGCGCATTAATCAATTTTTAATTTTTAGTTTAGAATTTAAATTTTGGATAAAACGTCCGAATTTATAACAAATGTTTTCCTTCCTTTTTTTCAAACCAATATCTGATTTATTAATTTATTTTTAATCGCGTCATCTATTTTATTAAATTTAGGGTGTTTTTTTTCATGTTTTGAATCGACCTTTTTCACATATGATTTATTCAATTTTGTTAATTCTGTTGGCTCGTGCTGCATCTGTTGTCTAAAGGTCTAAATCAACAAGTTTGTTCTCGATTCTTTATTCTAAAATTAAAGGGTTTAACGAAAAATCAAATTATTAAAGCTATAGAAATATTGAGAGATTAAAAAAAAAATTCAATTTTTTTTCAATTATTTCAAAAAGAAAAACGTGGATAAAATTAACTGCCTCTAAGGATAAATATATTATCGAAGTCAATTTTAAACAACAATGTATGTAGTACAATAGCAATGATCTTGTTAAAAACATACGACTTCAGTGGACTAGTCATTGTGGTGGGATAAACATGAAAATGGTGGACCTTGTTGTACAACTTCCCGGGTTTGAAGAAACTTCTTAAGACTTAACATAACCCAGTCAATTTAATTAAAAAAAAAAAAACTTTTAACAGCCTGAATACCTACAATGTAATGGATCATTTCATTCAAGAACCAAAGGTTAAAACCATTGCTCAACATGTTCCACAGCAAAAATCTAGTACAACATGAAATGAAATCCATAAAATGGCGAAGTGTCCCAATTTGTGATCCACAATTATGTCAAATTCCAAACCATCACAAAAACAGCTGCTGTTTTGATTTCTCATGCTTTGAGCAGTCCCACACAAAAAAAAAAAAACAAACAAACAAAGAAGTTGTACGACAACGGGCTGGCCTGCGCACAAGATTTCAATTGATCGCGCGATTTGCGTGTGTTCAGAAACTATACGAATTTGAAAAATATACTACGCTGCGAATTTTCCGCGCATCACACAACCACGCACGGACTACGGATGTGTTGTGAACGGAATTGTTTTGTATTTGAGGCTTGAGCGCATAAATATAATAATGTGAGTCGCAGAAAATGCCAAGAATTCGAATGGGCTCACAAATCACATTTTAGTTATTATCGTGTTGATGTGAACGGGAAAAGGTGTCGTGATTTTAGGCACATTTGCATACAGTTTTCTGTGCGTATTTCGTTGCAATAAATTGTGGGTGATTTTAAAAAGCAATAATTTTGGTAAAATTTAGGTCGCCTTTTTGGAAAGGTGTTTTGAATTTCCATTAAAAAAAGAACTATACTTACTTTGACGTGTGAAAATTAAAACTAATACCTTATTATATTGATATTGGGACGCAAATAGAATTTTTGTCATTTTTGGCCAATCCCAAATGACGCCTGATATTGAACAGCAGCATCATTAATTTATGTGTGGCTCAAATTGCAAACTAGGAAGTTATGTGTGAACATTAATTTATTAAAAATAAACGATTAAATTGTGTGCTGATGACTAAAAGGCAAACAGGAAAAGCTGCTTGATCCAAACCACACGTTGCCCATATACTTATGTGCATAGTAGCATACTATTACATACTTTAAAATAGAAGTGAAAAAAATTTCAAGGTGAACTTTACCACTTCAAGACGACACAACACACACAGCTGGTTGTGCGAAAAAAAAATAACAAAAGAAGGCTGGAGTTGAATTTCAATTGATTGATTGTAAGTAGCATGCACATATTTGTTCTAAAAATATTGTTTTATTCTTTGAAATGTAAATTCCCAATTCATATGATTTTTTGTTTGTTTTGAATGAATGTGAGAGATTTTGAGTTCAAGAGTCGCTGCTAAATCGATTCATGCGTAGCATCGTAGTTACACATAATATATGTACATACATACGTGCAGATGTGCTGTTGAGTAGGTCCAGGCCCCAGCCCCCAGGGCTCGACGCGTGGTTTTTCATTGTCAAGGGCCAGGTTTAAACCCGATTTGAATAAGCGACCTCCCACAATGAGTAAAAATGATTCCACACACTTTTAAATGCATGTCATAGATGTTTTACGCTTCCATTTTGATTTTTGTTTAAATCAGTCATATTTCGTCATTTTCTAATCAATTTCATCAAATACTCGTATTATACTTTCGTGGTATTTTAATCAAATGTCCACGTACATATTTTAAATCACGAAAGAAAATCATTTAAATAAACATTAGAATACATACATGTATTTGAAATCCATTAATTGTTTATCAAATATCGATTTTTTGTATGAGTTCCTCCCCTTTACTAGTTGTTTTTAAATTATTATCCTGTAATAAGTACATAGTAAGTAATTGTTAAATTTTAGTGTATTTAATCACTATCGAAATATACAATTTCCAATGGTGTCTTATCAAGGTAACATAATTATCCATCAATGTTTGTTTTTTAACATTTAATAAATGTTAGGATATTAATTAAACCGCAAAATAAACAAAATATGATGAATAACATTTCTAAAAAAGTAACACATTTTGTGCAATGCAATGTAAAGCTGTTCACTTCAAACGTTAGTTGACTCAATCTTCAAGTAAACTTGCAATAACAAGTCCCAATCCTGCTTATCTACGGTTCATTTGAATTTTATAATTGGATTATGCTTTAAACCTCATTGCTTGGATTTTTCTTGAGAAAGTGAAAGCTCACTTAAACTGATAGTAAATTAGAAATGCATCTCACGTGCATGCAATGTTGTTGCAATTAAGCAAGAAATCACAACGAACCCGTAATTGGATGTCAACAAATTAAAGCCAATCACTCATGAAACTGATAGATGACGCACTACATAATTACTAATATGGCCTGACTTAAATTAACAGTTTATTGTTGAAAAATTTGATGTTTCAGACAAATCAATTTCAAGTTTATTGACTGTTAAAATTAAGCTTAAATGCATTTTGATTTATTCAAATTAGGGCAACAAAATGATTGTAATTTATAAATTAATAAATATTATTCAAATGATAACATCCCGCAGTGATTGCAACTTATTTATTTTTATTTGTTGTAAAGTGCTGATTTAAATATAAAATTAATAAAGTCGCATTTAAGCAAAAAAATAATTGTCACACTTAAATAAATTCGCGTAAATGATGAACTGCTGACGCAGTTCTGCAATGAAGACGCCTCGACGCTAATGAGCTCATTCATACAATATAATGTACAATTATACTTCTCAGTAATAAAACATCTCCGATTCTGAATCTCGTTGAATCTATTTCAGGCCACAACTTGCCCACCAAAAACGTAAAAAAAAATCAAAATCAACAACACTTATAATTTCCTTTATTCGCTGATTTATAAATACTGTCCACAGTCTGTTGGCGTCTTAAGACGCACTCTTGCACAAAGAAACGCGTCGTCGGGACATTTGGCCGAAAAGTGTATCGGGCATATGTGCAACGGTGGATAAGACAAAGCTGGCGTAAGCTTTTTGGGTATTTTCCAATTGAAATCGAAAATATTTGCGACTTCAAGAGATTGGAATGTGGTGGTGATCTTTGTTTAAACCCCCAGTATATGGATATCGCACACAAAACGGGAGGAATGCAAGGGTGTTGAAGAATTATTTGGATGTGTGTGTCGCCACGCTTGCTTTACAATCTTGAACGTGACCCAGTTTTTAATGGTTTGTTCACGCGTATTTGATGGGCTATTGTTCTTTGTGATGTTTACACGTGAGGTGGAAAAATATTACATTTATGATGCGCAATTAATGTTATCATTAAACACCAAGTTACTTATCTAAGTGGCATATCTCTGTTACCGCATATGCTGGGTTTGTGGATTTATTTTTAAATATTTTTTTTGTTAGTATGAAAGCTTTGCTTTATTTTTGAAATTCAATTTGACCCATCTAAATTACAAAACACTTTAAAATTTCTTAACAAATGTTCTGCTAAATCTCCTAGTTTTACTGCTAAGACTTTCAATGATTCAATAAATTCCCATTGGTCACATTGGGATCGATTTGAAAGTCAATCAACTTCACAGCTGCAACAGCACTTCTAAAATTAAATTAAACGACTGCAGCCGAAACTTTTGCGTTAGCCACTCAATTTCTATCTTTATTTATCATAGCTTGCTAAAAAATATTCAATTATTTATAAACTATAATAGTTAGTGGAGGGAATACTGTTTGTCATCATATTGTCTCAGATAAGCCCACAAATTGCACGTGCGTTTGCATCGTATTTGCTTTGTTCGCTTATTTTTTGAGCTGTTCAAAGCAATGCTGCTTGAATTGTGGGCACAGCAATATTGGACCAATATGCTTGGGCAAACAAAAACACTTCTTATCATTTTGTCAATAACAGACCTTATTTTAACAAAAATGTAAAAACCCACTTGTGGCTCAAGTTGTGCCAGTCAAAGATCGTGTGTTTCTAATTAAAATAAATATAGTTATGCATGTTAATGTCATATCTGCAATTACTCATTTTGTTTGTAGACAAACACCATCATGGATACGTCCGCATTGCCATCTTCAAACGGCAAATCGTCGGATAGTGAGGAGTTTGACTCATGGACGTTCATCGAGGATCAGAAGCCGGTGCAGCCTCAAATTAATGAAGGGAACAAATCGCCATCATTTTTGATTAGCGATAATGAGCCTAATCTATTGGAGCAATTGCTTGAAGACATTGCATTGGAGTCGGATGTCAGTGGGGTTGAGGAAGTCAAAGATTTGTAAGTAATAGAATTTTATTAAATTTATTATGTTTTAACAAACTTTTTTTTGAAAGATCTTCCAATCCTGAAGCTAATGAAGAGCTCTCCGATGGAATTTCTATTATAAGCGAATGTGATGATTTGGATGTACCAAACCAGACTGTCAAAGATCCTTTCGAACCACCTCAAGCAATATGCGATGAACCATCTGACGCTGAACTAGCTCGGTTGGAGTATCTCAACGAGTTGAATCCTCCCAGCGATGACGATGCCCTTGAAGACTTCAAAATCACAACATCAACACTGGTCGTCTGCGGAATCCTTGGAGGCATTTTTGCAATTGCAGTCGTTAATTTCCTCGGATTGTTCAATTCCCCCACTGCCGATTCATTGGACTCGTCCACAATTTCACCACTGATCATGAGAATTCACGAATTGGAAATGCAAAATGAGGAATTGCGTAAAGAAATTAAAAAATCATTGAACACACGCACATTTCACACGGAACAACCGCCCCCGATCGGAAATACAAATGAAAGGTTCATGGAGGAGGAACGTCTCGCGAGCAAACTGGAGCAACCTGAACTAAACGACTTGTACTATCAACGCCTGCGGGAGGGTAAGCTATCGAAAAAGGTGTGGACCGGCGATGATGGTGGTGCTGAAACAGTTGTGGATAGTAAATTTCAACTGCCGGAATATTGTCGTCGAAATATTGCTGAAGATGATCTCTTTTCTAAATATAATTTGAAGAATTGTGAGAAGAAAATGCGCAAAATTGAGCAACGCCTGGAGCGTGATAAATTGAAACGGCAAAAGGTTGTTGATCGGCTGAAGGATAGTAGGAGCAATGATTTTTTTAATCCGCAAGAGTTGAGAGAGCTGATGAAAGAAAATTCCAATATAGAAGATAGTGGAAAGAATATGCTTCTTGTAGAGACTATTGAAGAGCCAACCGGGGATGTGGAATATTTGAATCCAAACTCAGATCCAAATTGGATCGACCACACAATCTTCGCAGAGAATGACAATCAAAATGAATTGGATATTTTGGCAGAACTTCAGAAAACAGATGTCACCGTTGATTTGGATATGGAAGCGGAAGGAAAATTTGAAGATGATGACTTTCATGAAATTCAGGACATTAATGTGGGAACTCCAAAGGATATCGAAAAGAGGTGGAAGAAAGAAGCGAAAAGTAAGAAAGATCATGACAAAAAGAAACATGAGTATTCCGTTGGAGTATCTGAAGAAAATGGTCAGTTCCAAAAAACTCACAAATCTAGAGACCAAAAAGTAGATGATAGCCGTTTCAAAAAATCTACAAAATTTGAAATGCATGAGAGCAAACACACTGACAAATATCCATCATCCAAGAACTTTAAAAAAGACAATAAAACCTACCGTATTAAGGCTGAAAATCCTGAAGAACAGCAATTTAATAAAGACATAAAACGACAATCGAAAGATTTGCGCAATTTTACTGAAGACGAATTAAAGGTGAAATCTCACAAAAAGGATAAATATAATGAGCTGAAATTTTCATCCTCCAGTGAAGAATCAAAAGAGATGAAGTTCAAAAGCAAGGAAAAATCAACAAAAAACGCAAAAGACAAACGCAAAGACTATAAGACCAAATCCAAAGAGGTGTGGAACGAGTTTAAGGAAAACGAGGAACGCCGTCGTGATAAACGTGACACCACCAGTGACGAAGTGGATATGAAGTACTTGAAGCGTGCACAACCCGTCAACGATTCCAAGTACAGTCCCGTAGAGGAGAAACATCGACGTTACGACAGTCGTGAACAATTTCACAATTTGAATAAACGAAGCACGCATCCCGATTGGCATGAGAAGTTGATGCACAATCGCGAGGAACTACGCAAATTTGGTGAGTACAAAAAGCATTTGCGACAGAGCAATTGGTACTTGCAGCGTGGGAATGATCGCGAGAAGTCCCGCAAAGAGACGCCTGCGGCTCCACAAAATTAAAATAAACCAATTTATAATTTTCCTCCTAATTAGATTTAAGGATCAATAAGAACCCTGTATTTCTTAAGTAGCCAAGTAAGTTTTTCTCTGTTTACAATTATTTTTTTGTATTCGTTTTTTAATTATCCGACCGGAGTGTTTGTCTTGTCCTGTTTGAATGTAGTCCACTGTAACTTGAATTATTTTAACAAAAAAACATACCGCCATGTCCCGTCACTTGACGATGTGTGACGGATCTTGTACTTACCGGTGCAGTTGTATAAAGACGTAATTATTTTTCTATAATTAATAAATGCAAATGTGTGATATTTTGTGACTTGTCTAGTGTCTGTAGTGTTTTCGTTATTCAGATAACTTTTTAGGTAACTGTTGGCGGGTGGCCATCAATGATGGTTGCAACTTGCACGTGACGCATTGGAGCGAGGGACTACATGTTGAAAACAAAACTATAAATCTCAATGAAATTTATTTTTAGGATTCATGTTAAAGGGATGATTTTAAAACAGAGGAATTAATAGCCGGATGTGGGACTTATTAATTATTTGGCAAGGCTTACAAAAAGCATGAGTTTAGGTATAGATTAGAAGTGCTTTAAATACCTTAAGAAAAGTTCCATAGAACGATCTCATAAGTCTTAACCAGACGATGAAAAGGATAACCGAATAAAATCAAACGAACAAATTTTTCGTCTATCAAGTGTTTGATTTATTAATAAACATTAAAACAAACACGTACATTCACTTCTATTTATTTAAAAAGAATGTATCCTCCATGGGGACCACTTGCATATAATATAAAATGTCTGATAAATGATCTCACGTCTTCAGGCGACAGAAAGTGCCCACATTACTAACAAAGAAAAACTTATAAAGTAGAAAAAAGAGTAAAACAACTGAATTGTATGATAAGCGCTTTATAGTCTCGAATTTGACTGTTTATCTGTGGGCCAGGAAGCTGGGCGTCCATTTTTTGGCGGGTGATGCTGGTTTATTTTGAACGTTACGCTCTTGTTCCTCCATTTGCTCGGCTAAAAGGCGTTGATTTTCACGGAATTTTGCCAAAGGGTCATCAAACTGTTGGTAATATGTGAGAACACCGCGAACATCATCTACATCCTGTATGGCAATAGCTGTAAAAGGAGTACCAACATTATTTTTAGCCATCGCAACATTTAAAAATAGCAAAAAGTCACACCTTTAAGAAGTGAAACCAAATCAATCAGGGAGGTGTCATCGTCATTTCCGCTCCATCTACCAATATTCAGAGTATTCTCTGGATGCATTTTTGTTGAATTTGGGTCCCAATCAATAACAATAACCTTAAAAAGCATAAAGAAAAAAATGTTTAAAGCAAAAAAAATTAAGGTAAAAACGTATTAAATAGTTACCTTCTTCAAATCCCTGTTGAGATTGTCCAAACTCTTTACATGATGACCATCAATAAACAATGTTGCATCACGCACCAATCGATACATGATAAAACCATTGGGATCCAGACCATCCAAAATGGGGAAGACAGTCATACCCTGGTCGGCAGTGTAAACGACAATTTCAAAATTTTTGGCCAACTGTTCCAAGAAATAGTCAACGCCTGGACGTTTCTTGAAACGCCATCCAGTCTGATACGTCCAATCGGGATGCACCAACACATCGCGCATCTCCAAAACCAAAGTGTACGGCGGCTGAATGTAGGGCGGCTTCAGCGGATCTGGTAGCAATTTGTCGCGCGACGGCTCCTGAATGATGCGTTGGTAGTATGTCATTTCGCGCCACATTCGCTTGAAGTATTGTTGTGGCGCCGGCAGTCGCGTGAACTCGTCTGTTATGGGTTGACCCATTTCATCAAGTTTGGGGGAACCCAACTCGTACACTGACCACACGGCGAGACCAGTGGCCGAAATGCCGAACACGACAAATCCCAACTTCATGCGTTTCCACGAGCTCTCCTTCTCTTTGCGCTCCTCTTCATCTTTTTTCTTTTGTTCCTTTATTTGTTCCTCCAAATTAGAATCGCTTGTTTGCGGGAACAATTTTGAAAGGATCTGTGGGTGCGGTGCCTCTGGTGTATGTTTGCCTGAAAAATTTCATGTTTTAATGTTTGTTAAATATATGAAAATGCAATGTTGCTGGCAATTGTGCAATATAGAGAATGCAAAAAAAACATAACCTTACCGGCAGTGGAAAATTGTCGTGTTTTGGGGGTGGACAAGTGCCATCGTTTGCATGCTACGTATGTGCCGGTGCTGCTGTGTCTGGATCGGGTGAATATGCTGTTAAGGCGAAAGGCTCGCTCTAAGGTCATCACACTTCGTAACGACATCCTTTTAATTCTATTTTGAATAAATACAATTAATATTTAATAGATAAATTTTATCATTCGAGTTTTTATATTTGAATTGACCCTTTTTGCAATAACGATTTGACAAATGATTTTTTTTTAGATATATGTATAATGTAGAGTCAAAATTTCAGAGGGGGTCTATTCAGTTTTTATTTTTTTTACAAATTAACTTATAAGTATGAATTTATCATAGTTTACAATTTTTTTAAAAACTCATAATAATCGCTTCACCCTAAAAAATTTCAAATTTGTATTTGTTTAAATTCCATGTTAAATATTTTTATTTGTGTCGTGTGATAAAAAATTTATGAAGTCCGATTATTTTAAAGTTACCATTGCATTAAAAGGAAGAAACAACTAAGGTCAAAATAGGTTGCAATTCATAAAACGAAAACATAGAAAAAAATCTCTGCGAACAATAAAATCTGTCCACAGATTTTAAGTAAAAAAAGAAACATGAGAATATCCAATACTGTTAATAATTTTTCATGATTTTTAAATAAATGAAATAAGATAATAATAATATAGTTAGGAAAAAGTGGTTTTATTAAATTTTGTTGAAATATTAATTGCATTAAATTGCTATTATAGTACACCTTGTTTTTAAGTTATTATATTATATAGATTCTGATATTAACCGCTATTTGACATCTACATATGTAAATTATTTACCGTTTTTTCATTACTGTCAACGGTAAACCGCGGTTCTCTGACAACGGTTTTTGTATTTTCAAATTGAACACTGACGCAATTGGCTTAAATGCACACAAACATAAATTATAGAAGGCGCATCGGAGTTAAATGGACGCTTAATTCGGAGATGTTTGGTTCATAAATAAATTGTTTAAAAATAATAATAAAAGCATTTCTTTAATTAAAAGTGAAACATTCAAACATACAATTTAATATTTGGAATATTATTCCGTGAAAATGACTACAAAGGCAAAGTTAGTGTTTTGCAGAATGCATCTTATTTGAGATTTTTATTTGACATTGGAAAATGTTGTGTTTTACGGCTTTTTTGTTTTTTGGATCTATATTATTTGTTTATTTAATCTCAATATTTTAATTAAATAACGATTAACCTATTGCATTTTACTGTTTAGAATATTCCCGCGTCTCGCCAATGACCTTATCGGAATTGAATTTGACGAAAGTGGCACCGAACTAGTGAAACGATTGCGACAACATCGAAATCTCCCAGACAAACCGAAGCGCATTTTTGCAATCAACAGCAATAATGAATCTTTGGTAAGCTTCCCAATTGAAAAGAAAATTTAATTTTTAAACATTTTAAATTCTGTTCTAGCAATGTAAAAGCTTTACAGTCAATCGTCAAGATTTTGAAAGCAAGGAAAATATGGTGGAAGGACAAGAACAGGAGGAAATAGCGCTACCAACTTCTCAAAGGTCGGCCACTTTTTGCTTTGTAAGTAATCATTCGTTTTATCCACCATACCGAAAAGAGGCAAATAACAATGTTTATTTATCATCAAGGATCCCCAAGTGGCGAGTACACCAATGCCGTTGAAGCAAAATAACAGTGCATTGAAAAAGCTTGCATTATCTTCACATCAGAACGACAAAGACGCAATAGAAGAAAATGATGTACAAACTGTGAGTGACGATGCTAATAAACAGAACATTGATCCGGAAACTGATACTGACGAATCTGTGTCTAATGCATCAATAAATGTAGAAGTAGCAGCTATTTCACAATCACAAGCACAAAAAAGACTCGTCAACAAAACAAAAACACCGAGTTCGGGTGATCCAAAAGTGTCCAATGTTGCGACTACTCCCACTAACCCCAAAGGCCAAACCAGTTGTCATGAAGCATCACCTAAAAGAAAATCCACAACACCAGTCGCAATCGTTAACAAATCGATTGTTGGTAATAAAACGACAGAGACTGGCGCACAAACGAGTAACAAATCGTTAATTGCGGTTAACACAACAGAGGCCGGAGCTCAAACATCCAAATCACCAGCACATCCAGATCAAGACTTAACATTTAAAGACACCCAAACGAGTGCTTGCCAGCGGTCCAACAAAAGTACGACAAGCCCTCAAACATCACCTATCAAACAACGAAACACTTCAAGGCAATGCCAAACCAGTCCTGATGAATATTTACATCCGGGGTTCACAAATTCACCGCCATCACCCCTTTTGGCCGCACCAGTTCTTCCGGAGCATGTTAACAATTCCATTCCAAAGGGGCGCACCATTCCACGTACACCCACAAAACGAGTGATCACGCCAGCTCATCCAGTGAAGAGTCCCTACGTGAAGATGCATCGCATAAGCACATTTAGCAAGCAGATATTCACTCCTCCTCCATTGTTCGCAAACACACAGCCAATAGAGATTCCAGAAACGCAGTCACCTAGCAAAATTCCAAGTAGTCAGATGGTTGAGCGAACACCCAAACTTGTCACGAGAAAGTCTTCACTAGTAAGAACAAAAAGTCATTTGGCGGCAGACCAATTTCCATCAACACCCAAATCAGCTACATCAGTTCAGCGACGTACAATTACTCAAAATCGGAAGATCGCCTCCACCAGCAAACATCAGTCGTTTGTTGAGCGGATGGAAGAGGAACCGGTATTGCCATCTACTTCTGGGATAAAGTCAAAAGGCGCTGCGGCCACGCAAAATGTAGTTGAAATGACGCCTAAAGAAGTGTTTGTGAGTTTAGTCCGGAATTCTGTAATCGATAATATGGAGCCGGAGGAAGAAGTCCTATTGGATAATTTGTGTACAGAAGTTCGTGAATCACTTCCTATGAAACCTGTAAACGGAATCGTCGCCAAACGTAAGCTTTCTTTAGCGAACGCCAGAAATAGTCGATCCTTATCGCGTGAATCCATTTTAAGTGAATGCTCTGTCAATTTGGATATTATTCGCAATAGGGCTTTAACAAATAACCCGCCCACTGCCAATGCTACCACAATCGACATTTTGGGAAGTTTTGAAGATGAGAGTTTTTTGGATGAGGATAAGTGGTTGTTTTTAAATAGCGAATGGGCTCGAATGGAGAAAATGGCTAGAAAGAAACCTACTTTGGGTGAAGCTGTGAGTTACATTGATTGATGTCATTGAAAGATAATTGTGTATTAATTGTTTTTCATTTGTTTCAAGCTTTTAAGTGGTGCTGCTGGTGTCAAATTCAGGGAAACTTCTAGCAAACTTCCAAGAATTCCTTACGGACGACCTAAAGTAAGTTGAACATTTTTGACATTTTTTTTACATCTTTCTCTACAATTATTTGATTGTCAGGTTCCGACAAGAATTGCCGATATTAAAAATCGGAAGTCAAGAAAGCTGTACACAAAAGGATTTACACCAGATAAAACCATATCAGAGCTGACGCTCCAAACTAAAACAATTTCAAAAAATTATACCCAGCCAAAAACTACTACAGGCCCTTCCGATAAAAATCGTAAACGCATCTTGACGCGTAATGAATCTAGCGACTCAGATGATAGTTTTATACCAAATATTACTTCAAACCGCCGAAAAGAATATTCAAATTTAAAAAAACGGGAGAGCGTTCGTTTGAAAAAATCACGAAAATCGGATAAAAGCAATTCAGCAGAAGAAGTTGAAAAAATGGATACTTTAGCATCAAACAGAATATCTGTACAACAGCAAGCACCCCAAAGCTCAACATCTCATAACGAAAGAGAGGAAGACGAACAAATGGATACTTTAGCATCAAACAGAATATCTGTACAACAGCAAGCACCCCAAAGCTCGACAGCTCATGACGAAGGCGAGGAAGAGGAACAAATGGACACTCTAGCAACAAGAGGGATATCTGTTCAACAGCCTCAAAGTTCGACTATGAATGACCCCGTTACAGCAAATAACGTCAACAATTTGTGTCCTTGGGTAAATATTAATAAATCTTCCAATTTGAATTATTTAAATTGATAAAAAATGTTTACTAAGGTGTCGATGAGTCAGGAACCCATTTCGTTAATTGACACCATTTTCCTCAATGCCAGCAATAAAAATCAGGAAGTGGTTAAATTTGAAAATGCTGTTGGTATGTACTGATCTTTGTATTTAATTTTATTTAGTTACACTTATTTTTAAATTTACAGAACTTCATCCATCAAACCTTATGCACTACAAACTCCATAATGATAATGTTTACACAGAGTACGATGATCGCAAGGCGGGTTGTACTGGTTTTATCATGATGAAACCGGGTGGGGTGCAGGCACCTGCTAAGCTTGACTTTCGTTTGGTATGCTTTTTCCCTGAATTATTTTTGAGCTTTTTAAAATTTTTACTCTTTCCCACTAGAATTATGTCGTACTAAATGGCCATGTTCGCTTCAGTGTTCGGAGCCATGTTGGAAATGATGTGTTGGTGGACGCCGTCGCTGGAAGTTTGGTGCGATTGAATGCTCAAGTGATTTACACAATTACAAATAATCCAGATTTCCCTTCAACGCTCCTGTTTATGAGGCGAGTGTCGGAGTCAAAATCCGGCGGCAATTGATACATTTGTTAAATAATCTCTAAATGTAGTTTTTAAGGATCGAATGATCATGTTGATTTTGTAGATTTGGTAAATAAGCACGGTAATGTGCATTAGGCGTCGGTGTCCTTTGTGGACGTTGATTTTGATTAATTTTATTTAACGTTTTGCCACGCCTTTAAAGTGGATATTTGTATTTTGATAATTTAATCCTTTAATATAGTAAATTCATTTAAACTGCAAATGCCCAGACTTTGAAATGCCCTTTTTTTTGCAATCAGGAATTTTAATTGTTTAAAAGTTAAAATTTAAAAAATGTATTTATTTATTTTAGAAGATAAAGCGAAAATAAGACAAAAAAAACAATACATTTTAAATATTGATAACCTAAATAACAATTATAATTACACAATTAAACTATTCAGTGACATTAACAAGATTAACTACGAATTAATAAATTAAATGGATTGTTCGTTAACATTGTAATATTCGGGACTACAAAAATAAACTGTAAAGGATTTTCTGTTCCATAATTTCTACATTCAATTATTTCATGAAGTCAATTTCAAGAATTTAAACAATTAGAAAATGCCGGTAAAATTCCATTAGACTCTAGTGTTTGCAGTTGGCACTGCTGAAAAATTCCAAAACACGTACACATATGGTATATATAAATTATTTTTAGGCTTATATCTCCATAATAATATTCGAAATTACTTTGACTTAGATTTCGAAGTATGTATGTATATCGCAACCATTCTAATTTAAAAAGAGATTCTGCAGGAGTAACAAGGACAACTCCACTAACGTAACAGCAATATGTTCTCTCATTTTTCCTACTGGAATTTAAAAATTTTGATTGTGCGTTTCAACAACCACTACCACTGCAAAGTGCCAGCATATTAAAGAATTAATACTCCACGCGGTCGCAATATGCGCGACAACACGATACAACCACGCAACACGTACAACAAAGACAACACCACACCGTTGCGACAATGTGTTATGTGTGTGAAAATGGCGACAGCCGACAACAGCCCAAGTTCCAACCAAATTAACATCGCATACTCATAGACGTCGCTGTCCAAGACTCCGACTCCGTTGTCGTTCCACAATAATTGTCGTGTGCAAAATTATGTTCCAATGTTGACTGCCAGCCAGTGTTGTTGAATGTGCGGCGGCCCTCCCAAAAAGTGAATTACCATACCCAACTCAACCCTCGCAAAGTAAAAGTAAAATACCAAAACAGCCATCACCACAAGTTATTTTTTAAGAGGTATAACGTGAGTGTAACGGAATTTGTGCGAAATCTCGAAAAGTGTTTGAAAGGACTGTGTGTTTTTTTTTGCAGCAATTTATTTGGCTTTATTTGCAAACTGAAATTTATTCATGGCAATTTAAAAAAATTGCTTGAAAGATTAAGCACCAAACAGCGGTTAAACGGTATTCAATACATAATTTTGGAGCTGTGTGAAATTCGTGAGCAAGGGTGTGTTTTGTTTATAAGAATTGTATAAATTTTTCGGTTATAAATACCGTAAATGTGTGCAGTTAATTGGATAAATTGAGTGTTTTTTTGTATACAAAATAAGTGAATTACGGATATTACGGAGGAAAATTCAGTTTGGTGGAAAATGTCTAGTCAAATGATGGTAAGCCAAAAAATACAAGATTTTAGTAAATCATAATTTTGTATGATATTGTTCGGGTTGATTTTTGACTCGTTATTCGTATGCATAAATGTATTAAAAGAAAATCCAATCCTATTAGGTATATAGGTATGCATATTATATTGTAATCAAACATGTAAAGGATTAGGGAAACAAAGAAAAATAAACAACAAAAACGTGTGCAATCAGATGTGAGTTTGTGTTTTATTTTTGGTCGTAATTCGTATAGGTTTGTGTAATTTATATATACTCGCTATGTCGTAAGTGTGAGTACAATATACGTGTATGAGTGTGTTCTTTTCTGCATACATAAAACGTACCGTACACTCCAGGATTTTTATTTGTTTATTTTCAATCCGAATTCAATGAATCGTGTTGTAATTTGGATATGAAGAAATCTCATTGAATCAATTAAATTACATTCATATGTGAGTGCAATGTGCAATGCATCAGCTGCAAACATAAATACGTTATTATACGATTTTATTTAAAATTATAGACCCGCAATTTTGTATTAAACCTATTAAATAGACCAGATACGCGACCATACAAATATGCAAATGCTGGAAGTTTAGAACACTATGGAAGCGCGTATGCGTACATTAAAACAAAAGAAACATATATATATTCATACACATAACGTCTAATTTACAACTTCCTGTTGTTCTAATTTCGGACCTTTCACGCTTGTCCCCAAGCCCAGAATAAACGTAATATACATATGCACGTCGAAGTCAATAGTCGTCTACTGCCACAACAACAATTTCTATACAATACATATTTCAATTCAATGTGTCACATGCAGAGTTTATATCAGCGAATTGTCTTCCCATATTCCGCCCCTTCTCTAGTGCGATAACACTTCTCAACTCATTAGTCATTGTATTCATAAAAGTATATTTTATACACCTACGTAGTAAAAGCTGCATGCGTGCTATGTGACCGTTTGCTGCGTCCAACGTGGCCAGCCTCAAAATATTACTCCAGTACGTCTCTTCTTTCAATTGTGGCGCTCTCTCCCTCCCTTCTATCACATTGTTGACATATTTTAATTATTTAATTAATTAAGTCACACATAAAAAAAAAACAAAAAAAAAAACATAACTGTATAATGTAGAATGCGAATTTGTGCAAAACTCCTTTATCGGATGGCCTGCGAATTATAAAGTAGAAGGCACACACGTCCTATTGCTACATTATTACTCTACAGTCTACACCTCTAGCGTGGTAATGAAACGTATGGGGCCTCATTAATTTTGCCTTTAATATTAACTAACTGTATTTGAGGAATATTTTGCACGAAAATGGAATTTTTTGACGTGTTACGTAATGAGCTTTTTATATGCTTAATTTTCGAAGGATGAAAACTCATATCAAGCATTCTCCAATTGTTATATTGTGTCCTCGTTAAACAAAATGGGCGTGTTTTTTAAGTAAGCAAATATATTTTGTGCTTTTTATGAGCAATTAGGTATTAAATTTGTTTTGTGTTCTCAAAAAAACGTATCTAGACTTTTCAAGGACTTATGATTAAGGTAACATGCTCGATTGCAATTTCTGTTTTGGTATTTAAAGAAAGAAATTCCATTTCTAGTGTTGCATTAAAACATCATTTTAATGGTTTTTTTCAACGCCTGTAGGAATGTTTTTGAAGATATTAAGGCGCTGGTGACTTTAAATTCAAGTTCAAAGCACGTATTTATACTTAAGGTCAAGTAACTGCTAAGTGGAGCCAACTTAAAAGTACATATTAATTTATATACAATATTGACGTCATAAATTTTTTTTTAATATTTCCAAATTTAAATTCTTAGAAAAAATAATATTTCTTTGTTAGATTTAAATATTTATGAATGGATAAGTTAATAATTTACTGCGTCTAACTTTATTTTTATCGACACCTGACTTTCTTCCGGTGCACCTGATTACTTTGAGTTATTATGCAATAAAATGTATTTATTGTTTGATAAGCAATATGGACTTCACCTTTATCCTCATATACTTTTTAATATAGCTTATGTATTATAGTTACTTTCATTTACGAGATTTTCGGTTACATAATGAGGTAACATTTGAATGAACAATAATAATAAGAGTGAAAAATTCTTATGTTCAATTTAAAATAAATAAAAGCTCAATTTTCAAACAATGCTTCCCCATATAAAATTTCATAAAATTATTATGTAATTTAATCAAAGCAATGAAATAAGTAATTAATTTTTTAATATAATTTACGTTGCTGGAACATATGGTACATATGTACTTCATTGATTCTCAAGCCGGCGACAGTTTTCTTTTACGTCTCACTCATTTCTGTTGCCATGCACTGATGCACATAAACATTACGTATCTGTAATTATGGAAACATTATAATTTTAAAAAATATCAAAGCAAGTGGAATGCTTCCAGCCTTTGTAGGCAAAAAGCGTCCCATTAGGCAATTTTCTGCCTTTGACGTTGATTCTTCAGAGAATTTAACTTTTACATTTACTTCTGTTTTAACCAATACACCGAATGCTTCACACTCACTAATAAGTGCACTTGTAGCTTTTGCACAAAACGTTATGCTCAGTTATGCTATAAACTTGAGCTCAAAACAAACAAACAAAATTGCACAAAATTACCCAAGGACACCGGAAAACTCATTTGAATGAGCGTATGTGCCGCCAAAGAGCCGCTGAAAACGTCAGCGGCCAGCGCAACAAGCAACGGTTTAAGATTATGGCAATTTAAAGTGCACACACACACACGCGTTACATTCGATTCGAACGTCTGTTCCCAAAGTACGTATTGTTTTTATGTTTGATAAATGTTTTCCATAGTTAGGCATTTAACCACACATAAATAGTACGCGCAATTGACGCGGCTGCTGTGGCGACTTAAAAGTCCCACCGCTGCGGCATAATATTGTGCTGCTGTGCACTTACTTTCTTCTTCAAGTGTAGTAGGTAGCGACCACTGCAACTTTATTATTATTTTAATGTAACATAGTAGCTGTTTATACAGCATAGTGCGTACTTATTCGAGTTATGTATGAGACGTTTTCGATTTCATTTCACACAGAAACGTGTGCTAACTGCTAACACAGCCATCACGATATATGTATATGCAACAGGTTGTGGCGTGGAAGACGCTTGCAAAATGCACATTGCACACACAATTTTATGTGTGCAGAGGGCAGACGAACTGTCTTGAGATTTTATAATGGTTTATGTATCCTAGATGTAGCTATATTATATTTACGTGTAGCGGTAATGCCTAGTTATTCTATATATACGTTCTGAAAGTTGTCACATAACTAGCTGTTTAAAATTTACCACAATGCATTGATGAATAGTTTTTTATGTCGATTATATGTTACGAAATACGATAATAGGTACTTGTTGAAAATCGTGCCTCTCACCTCATTGATTGTAAATCCTTTTATAAATTCTCTCTGTCATCATGTGTCCATCATTTTTGGTGTTTTTTTTTTACAAATTTACTTTGTCGGTGTACATATAGGAAAATTGAGATTGTCGATTTAAAATCAATGTTATATGTACATAAATGTGTCTTAATATTAAAAATAAAGGAAAAAGTAAAAATGATTGAAAGTATGGAATATTTCAAGTTTAAAATGTAATTAGACTTTTCATAATTAGCTTGCAAAAGTTATTCCAAGACATTTTAAACATTTCAAGGTCAACAAGTTAGATTACTTAGATATCCTCTTATTTTATAAAAATACATACATCAAATATAAAACGTAAATACTTTATCTTAAGTGCTGCAACCTGATTCTGAAGTTCAATTTGCTATTTATTGTGCAGTCCATGTTCCTGGAAATGGTTTAATTGTTTTGGTTTTATTTTTAGCAACCCCATATTCAATTTATCGTTTTTCATTTGTCTAACACTACGAAGCTTATAGTTTTAATTGTTTTTTTAAAATGTGCAATGTTTTGGTCATTCTTTTGAAAATGTTTTTCAGCTTTGTTGCTTTTAAAGTAAAAAAATACTTAATCTTAAAAAAACTTTCCATCTGTAATTAAAATCATGTCTAAAACAGCATTCCCTTAATTTACCAAGAATTGTTATTCTTTTTTATTATTAAAACCGCATTGTGCAACAAATACCAATGGTGGATGAATTGTTCATAAATCATCACCAATATAAGTACATATTATCATACACATTGTTTGATAAAATTTTATTAGGAATTATAGGAATCCCTTTGTGTTTAGATATTTTGAAAATATTTGACGGAATTATTTATTATAATTTAATTCAAAATATAGAATCCATAAAATTGCAATTATTAGTAATTAAACTAATTATAGTGAAATACGGTTAATGTAAAATGAATTTGCAGCCGTACATATTTCCACAAATCCTTTTTATTTCGTCTGTCCGATCATTGCTTCAATTCATTGGAAATCATACGAACATGCAAAGTCTAAACGAACAGAAGTACAAATTATAATAAATCTTAATAATCAAAAAATATTGAAAAAGGACAATTAAACTTTTCTGCAAACTGCATTTGATCATAACATGAAGAGCACTATACCTTTGTACACACTTACATATTCTAAAGTACAGTTAATAATCAATAATGCCATACCCAGACATCATTGAACTTTTAAAACGTAAATACCAAAACCACTTGTTTCGTATTTAAATGGCGCATTTTCATGATATTTCCATGCAGTTCGTCTCGCTTTAGGGTTTAAAAAATTTTACCAGCATACCTCGAGTTCCTCGAGTACATACTTATATACATCTCAGTTATATGGAAAATTCAAATTGCGTCATTGGAATTGTCTGTCTATGATAATATTGCAGAAGCAGGTATCTTTTACAAACATTTTTCATAGAGCTTGTTTCAAAACATTTAATTGCGCTTCATTGTTGTAATTTGAAATGCAAACGTTACATAAATTCTGTGGAGTGTAGTACATATTGTTTTACACAGGTGGGTTTGAATAGCGGGTGTACTACCTTGAACGTTCAATTCTAATTGCAGTGCGAGCAACATTCAAATTGTAAAAAGTGTACAATTTGCCTAGCAAATGAATTTCTTTAATTTTGTATTTTTACTCATAAATCAAGTGAATATGGAAATTTAAAAAATTTTATCGTAATTCGTAGCTCAAATTTAAAAATATTTTTTTCTAATGATGCAGAAAGTCGTGACAAGATCTTAAAAAGAAATTGAAAAAATGTGTTTAAATTCATATAAAAAATGGTGAGAAATGGCGTTTTTTAAATTAATTATACATAATATTATCTAATATATAAATTTCTAAACGACAGTGTATGTCACGCAAAAAATGACAATGGGATCGCCATGAAATTTTACTCATGTGTTTGTCAATATTCTAAAAGTAACATATTCGTATTTTCCGAAAACAAACTGCGAGAACCGCGAAAAAAATCGGTAGCGAAGAAAGTTACTTTTACCAAAAATAATTGCGGGAATCGATTTGTTAGCAATTAGCATTCAATTAACAAAAACCATGTCGCGAAAAATTCCACGAAATTTCCCGCGAAAAAATTATACGAAATTGAAACCATTATGAACAAGCAGCAGCATGAAAACAAATTTCTGCCTATTAATTGTCATCGTTTTCAATTTTTACTTTGATAAATAGACATTATTTTATCAAATGTTTATGATATTAAAGAATAAAAGTGATTTTAGAAAACAACACGTCGTGTCCGAGCTGCGCATGGGTTCCTCCGCTAGTGTAATAAAAATTTGGTTTAACATTTCAATATGTTATACAATTTATGAGATGTACGAGAAAACCTTATAAATCGAGGAGGCGGCAAACAACTTTGTTGAAAATTTCAAGGTCAAATTTTTTTCTATCATTTCATAATTTTTTTTTTTGTTAATTGTATTTTACAAACGTCTACAACTCAGGTTATCATTCAGGTATCGATTCTTGCAGGCTGCAACGTAGTGCCCTGTGCTCGGGGATTTTGTGAATTATAAAATGAGATTTATCTTTCTTAGTAAATCTCCTACACAATTCCACTTGTCATTTTGCAGTGGAGTCACAGTTTTATGTCGAAATGAAACAATAAATTTCTTATGAGTCTTCTTTTCGTTTCTGATGATATTCCGTCAGATCCTTAAATTTGGTTCGAACTTCGTTTAACAGCACAGTCATAACTCATAGGGCATACCGAACATGATTTGATCTTTTAATATTAAATGATACGTCTTAAGTCATTTGAGCAATTCATTTGTATTGACGTTTGCAAGTTTGTTTAAACACTTGAATTTAGCATGTTTTCACCTTCTGCTTGAATGATATGTCTGCATTTTTCATAACTGCAAAAAAAAGTGTATTTCCTCGAGTTTCACATTGAATGCAACAACGAAACGATACGCCTATGTCTGCCAATATAAAAAAAATCAATTAAGTGCACAATACTTGTATTAATCTGTAGATTGTCGGGGAACTACATATAAGTAGTTACATTTTGCTGGAGTCGCGTCTGGATTTTCTTGTTGTCTGGCACAATAGCATAGCCGATGCAAATACTCAAGGAGCGTGTATTTATTTCACTCATGTTACACAAGTTTCATGCAATTCTTCAAGCTAACATCTACAACAAATACAATGGATAGATGGTTGAAGCTAGGTGTTCCATTGGAAACGTAATCGGCTTCCACAGAGAAAGGCTTTCCGCGAACTGATACATTTGTATGTTGTTTAAGTATTTGTAATTTGATCCCAGAACTTGGGCGTTGCCATTCACTTCAACATTGATTATCTCATCTTTTGTGTTGCGAAGAAGCCAAATCAATTTCATCTGAAATGTTCACGATTTAAGTACGTATAGCTGCTCGTTGATTCATTTCGACAAAGCTTAAACAGCTTTACTGGTAATTATTGTCGAGGATTGTTGTAGACAGACACACAGCAATGTAAAACCACAACACATAACACAGATGAACAATTTTGGCTGTGGCTTTTGAGGTGTTCCAAATTGATGATTGAGTATGTGTCGAATTTTTAAGTTCTGTCATGTCGCTTCCAAATAAACATTACCACATATTTCATCAAAATGTTATGACGAATTGTTTCGTGGTTTTATTGCCATTGCTGTCCTTGTTATTATGTTTTAATGAAGCGTAAGTGGATTGTTCTTCAATACAACCGATTTACCAGAATTAAAATGCATAACAGTGCGTTCGCAAATATAAACACTAACGTTGGCGTACCTTTCGTTATATAATTTAATAAAAAGAGGCAATGAACTGCTTACTGTTGCGGAAAAATGCACAAATGCGGCTTCGTTTGGAATTACAAAAAATTGCAATGTATTCTAATACTAACGAGTAACACCCATCTATAGAGCAGGAATTTAATTCTAAATTTATGCAAATATTGCACCTTGTTAAATTATATGCATTTATATTTAGCACTTTAATGTCAGTTGCAAAATTGCGTTGATTGCGTTTTTCTGCCTAACGAACCGCCCGTTCTATGGATGTCTATAGTCTATACTGTCTCTATATGTAGTCTATATGTATGTTCGAGGTTATGGATTTATCAAATGTGCAAACACAATTTTTCTGAACACTCCAATAAACGCCTTAATTTAGTTTAATTGCACTAGTATCCGTACAAATTGATCATTTAGTTTCATACGAGTAGACACTGTTAACCGCTAAACTTAGCTGTAAATTATTATATGAATTATGACAAACTACCCACAAAATATTTAATTTTGAATTTATAAAATTTAAATATTTTATATACATATTTAGAATCCTATTTATTGTTTGTTTAATGCTCTACAATATTTAAGATAAATAAACTCTAAGAATAAAACTAAACCAGTTATGTGAAAGCTTCAAAAAAAATAATTCAGCACAAAGGTTTTATGAAAAAATTTCCAAAGAATATTTTTCCATAGCAATTTGTCAAAAACGTGTACAATTTATGGAAAATAGCATGTTAAACAATATAAGGGGTGAGTTGTCATGTCCACGAACCAGCGAGACCTTTCTCATGGCAATACAAAGCTTCACAGCATTTGAAGGGAATTTCCAAGAATGGAAGAATATATTTCTGGTACACTTTCAAACGATTCTTCGCATCGTCTCCTCCTTCACATACTCGTTACACTAAAAGATTGTATTTAATTTTCTTAGCATTGGCGAAATTAAATTTCTACAGAATTCGGGTATGGCATGTGGCCAATCAGCAACCTTGTTTAGTTAATATGCTTTCAAGTTATTGTGTTCTTACTTCTCAGAATAGTACCTAATTTAATTCATGTATTGGAGGCCACGAGTCAGCTTTTATAAAACGCAATAAGCCTCACATCCTCGAATTGCTGTATTTGATTATGGAAATAATGCCTTTGTACATGGATTCTCTTCATTATGCGAATTTGATTTAATTTATGGTCAAAATGGGTGGGACATTATTTGCTATTTCAAAAGTTAAAATTTTCTTTAAAAATTGTTTTGCACGCTACCATATAAATTAAATTTTCCTATTTAAAAGCGTTACTTTAAACTTGAATCAGAAAACTTGTATCAGTTAAATTAAAAGAAGTTGTATATAAATAAAAATACTGAACTTTATAGTACATTGGCAACGTCATTTAGGGTTAATTTTTAAAATGGGGAAATTATCGCAAAACATAAGCAGGTCTGAAAAAACACAACTCTATTTTCAAAGCAATTTTCCGCGTTTTTTTAATCATTTTTTATTAGTTGTTATTATTATTCTTGGAGTTAAAAATCATAAAATCCCCATATTAAACAAAAAGCTATGTAATTTTTTAAAATTAGCGATCCCAAAATGTAATTTTTAATTTAGTAAATGCCAGATCACTTGTATCCAACATAATAATTAAAAGGGATAAATGTGGATATCATTGCATCAACATGTGCTTATTTACTTTATGTACTCGTATTATGCAAATTTACTACATCCACTTAAATATAGAGCTCGGCACTTGTAGGTGATGATGAGTCAATTTCAACCTCAAAGAAGATTAGTTTAAACCTTTTTTCACCGACTGGCAAGTACACAGATGCGAGTACTAAGTAAATGAATCAACAGAGATCTTTTAAAAGTCAACGACGCCTCGTGTACTGGACTGAAGTGTTTTTTGTCACCGCAGATAATATTCATCAAGTGTGATTTAGCGTGACTCGAGTGTGTTTTCTGTCGTTTTGTTCAATCTCTATATAACCCTGTTTTAAAGTACTATGGTGGTTCATAAAAAGTAGTAGATGCGTTTGTTGTGTAACAACCGTGAAGAAAAGAACATTAAAAATGTTTAAATGACATTTTTGCAAGTATTCTAATTCCTAAGTTGAACCTCTTAAAATCAATTATAAAGCTCTTGAGGGCGATACAAATGAATTTAACTGTGAAATTGTGTTACGCTTTTATTTTTGGGCTTTGGATATCTTCTTCTTGTATCAGGCAGCCAAGCGCCCACGCTTAAAATATTGTCAATTGTATCTATTTTAAGATAATTATTTTCACAAAATCACATCCTTCCCAAGGTAATATGATTTCATTTTATCGTTGATATGGTAACTTCGGTAACTTATAACGTATATATTTAATACGGACGACGAGTTCGTCCTATCGTTGGTTGCTAACTTACATATTTTATGTGGAACAATAATAGATCGTTGATGTGCTACGGAAAGCGTTGGCGTGTTGTTAGGCTAAATTGGCGATAGGGAACAAATAAGTAATCAGAATTGACAATATATCGATCGAAGCAAGTAGACGCGAGTGCCATATTTGGCATACACGACAACCAGCCACATCCGAACAACCACCAACACAGTATTTCGTGCAGACCATTGGTTTGTTGTAACTCGAATGCTGTCAACAAAATCGGATACAGTTTTAATGGTGTTATTGCCGATTTTAATTTAAGTAGCCACATTTAGTAAATTTTCCAAGAACACTGGTTTACATTATGGGAAATCTTTTCGAAAATTGTACAGAGTTTTGTTTATTTGAATTAATTTCGACTTTCGAAGCAGGCCGGATGAAAAGTCCCCGGTCTACCATGGTAAAAAACATTTTTTTGCAAAATTCAATTTTATTATTCAACATAGTTGCCTTCGAAGGCGATACAGCGATTATAGCGATTTTCCAACTTTTCGATGCCACTTCTGTAGTACTCTTTCGGTTTATCCTCAAAATAGGCCTCAGTTTCAGCAATCACTTCATCATCGGTCTTAAATTTCTTGCCAGCGAGCATTCTTTTAAGGTCCGCAAACAGGAAATAGTCGCTGGGGGCCAGATCTGGAGAATACGGTGGATGAGGAAGCAATTCGTAGCCCAATTCATAAATTTTAGCCATCGTTTTTCCAGACTTGTGACACGGTGCATTGTCTTGGTGGAACAGCACTTTTTTCTTCTTCAAATGCGGCCGTTTCTTTGCGATTTCGGCTTTCAACCGCTCCAATAGAGCAATGTAATAGTCGCTGTTGATTGTCTGTCCCTTTTGGAGATAGTCGATGAATATTATTCCATGCGCATCCCAAAAAACAGACGCCATAACCTTTCCAGCCGACTGTTGCGTTTTTCCACGCTTCGGTTTGGGTTCATCGCTTGCTGTCCATTCAGATGATTGCCGATTGGACTCTGGAGTATAGTGATGGAGCCATGTTTCATCCATTGTCACATATCGACGGAAAAATTCGGCTTTATTGCGCTTAAACAGCTTCAAACACTGCTCCGAATCATCAACTCGTTGTTGTTTTTGATCGCTTGTGAGCTCGCGCGGCACCCACTTTGCACAGAGCTTTCGCATGCCCAAATATTCGCGAATGATATGATGTATACGTTCCTTTGATATCTTTACAATGTCTGCTATCTCGCTCAACTTCATTTTACGATCATTCAAAATTATTTTATGGATTTTTTTGATGTTTTCGTCGGTAACAGCCTCTTTTGGGCGTCCACTGCGTTCACCGTCTTCAGTGCTCATTTCACCACGTTTAAACTTAGCATACCAATCAATGATGGTGGATTTTCCCGGTGCAGACCCCGGAAACTCTTCATCAAGCCATGCTTTCGCTTCAACTGTATTTTTTCCCTTCAAGAAGCAATACTTTATTAACACACGAAATTCTTTTTTTTCCATCTTTTCAACAATAACAAAAGTAGCTTCACTCAAATCGCTATAACTCACGAACTAATTGTCCGATTGCTGTCAAATTTTTACACGTATCGTTTGAAGGTTGGTACTAAATGAAAATCATATGGAAAAAATTCTGGTAACGCCATCTATGGGTCAGACCGGGGACTTTTCATCCAGCCTAATATATACAATTTTTTTTATAAACACATCACTCACAGATGTCGAACATTTAAGAAGCGTATTGCAGTGCACGCGAAATTGTGTTTATTGCACTTGCACAGGGCGCATAAAGCTTGAAATGCAAACGGTTCATTTCCTGGAAGTGATATCCATTTTGAGTCTTTTTATTGCATTTTAACGTTCTATTTTGAGTGTGTATAAATTTCAATTTTCCAAACGGATTTTGTATTGCTAATTTCATTTTTGTAAATATTAACAGACACGTTTTATTGATTTTAAGAAAACAGAATTTATAAAAATTCTATGGGGGAAGATGAATTTTCAATGTCACTGATTACTAATTGGGTGCAAAATATTTTAGATCATTAAATTAAAGTTATGAACTTGAACTTTAATTGAAAAGTTCTTTATGTATAATCGCTTGAATTTTTTTTTCTTATTTGGAACGTTAGAACATGTTTCAAGGTATAAATTAATAACCAGTTGATCAATGGCATGTAAATATAATTACCGATTAATCTCAAATTGTGATTAATTTTATAAAAAAAAATTTAGAATTAATATAAACCGCGTTGGACACAATCAACAATTTAAATAAAACATTAAAATGGGAAATATTTTTTGTCATCATCGTAAAAGGATGTTTCATAATGGTGTTTTCGTATACACATAAGTTTAATTATAAAATGCTCTGTTAACATTGAAATCCCGTATAAAAATGGAAAAGAAAAAAGTGCAATTTTCATCCTTTTTAAAATCAATGGAACCATTTTCTTTAAATTATATTGATTAAAGTGTACATACGTAGCACAAACTCGTCTTATAAGTTTATACGAATTCTGCTTTAACTTATATTTAGGGTGAATTAAAGTTCAATTAAATTTGGTTCAGGTTTTGATTTCTCGCAATTCTGTCCAAATTCAAATAAAGTACGTTGTGGGCTTTAGATTGCAACTAAAGCTGTTTCTACAACACAAAATATCAAACTACGATATTAGCTTTTCCAAGAAAAACAATTTGCAATCATGATTGCTTTTTGCTTCAAATGTGTTTCTAAGAATGCGTTTTCAATATTGCCTTTGACACTAGTGAATATATTAATTGAAAATTCAGGTATTAATTGAATATATTGAATGTGTGAAACCGAAAATTATCACAATTTTCTTAAACATCAATAATATTTTAAACTTTTTTATTTAAACTTTTTCTTAAAAATGTTGCTTAATTCACAATTTTAGTACTGCATTTAACAAGCACTGCTCATAGTTAAACAAAATATTACACGCAGACGAAAATAGTACATCATTTTGCGTGGTATGATTCAACTACATCTTAACTAGGTACAGTTAAAAAGCAACATGTGATGTATGTTTGTAAACAAAATGCGCGCTGGGATCTATCTTGGTTGCGCCAGCTCATGTAAAATTGAGAGGCAGACATCTCGGCATATGGCGATTAGTCACTTAATTTGTCTATATTTATTTTCTCACATGATTTATTTTTCTATTATTATTATTTTTTAAACAAAACACGTAATTCACTCTTTTTTGCAACTCTCTGTTTTTATGTTGCTTATTTTCATTTTCCCCACCACCTACAAGTTACTCCCATATTCAAGACATCATTGCGCATTTTTTCTCAGAATCACTTGACATTTTTACGTGTTTACACGTCATATATTAAAAGGCAATGTGTTTTCGCTCACAGGCAAGGTGGTGGGGGAGAGTTTGGGGGCTTGGTTGTGTGACTGCATGAATGGGGTGTGAATAATTAGTTGATGTGGATTTTTTTTAAACAAAGATTTATGCTTCATTTATGGTTATTAATCTGAAATTTACAACGACATCTTAATGTTTAAGACATATTTTGTTAAAGAATTCCAATGTGATGTTGTGTGTTGTGATGGGTGACTAACGTTAGTTACGACTTACGATACTTACTGTAGTGAGAGACATATTTTGTTCAAGGTTGTTGCAGTTTTAAGTACTATGCTGCGAACAAATATCTTGACTCATTGCATTCAAAGAAATTATAGACGCCACGCGTTGCATTGTTTAGTTGATTTGCTATTTCCTTATTGGTTTGTTGCATGTTGAATATGAATGTTATATTGGTTGATTGAGGAAATGCTTTTACTTTACGCTGGTTTTTGCATAAGATTGAAAAAATGTTTTTCTTTAAAATCACAATCTTGACCATTTATTATTGTAAATTGGTATTGTTAAATTTTTAAAGTAGTTTTGTGAAATTGATCATTGAACTATGTACTAAAATGTGCTTTGCACTTTAATGTATATAACATCAATTTAAAATAAAAGGATTTAAATTTCATTTCGAGTTTCAAAAATCCTTCTAAGCATATTTTAGAAAAATGCCGCAAAGTTACTGTAAATATGTATAATATATCAAGACGACAATGGTCCACACTCCACATTAGTGATCTTACCACATCACTTTTCATTAGGACGTACAGCAAAGCTTGCGGTGATTTCTGGGAATTAATTATTCGTCGAATGTTTTATCACCATTTCCACGCTTTTCCTGAATGCACTGCATACACCATAAAATTACACGTAATGTGAGTGCTGGTTTGAAAAGGATGTGGTTGCATTGTAGCTTATATCCTTTTGTGTATGCAAATTGAATTCCGTAAAATTTCATCACGTCCACTGTTGTGTGAGACTTGTCTGTCGAGCAATTATTAAAATTACTTTGGCACTCGAGAAGCATGCGAATAATGCAATTTATGTTCTTCAAGCATTTCGAGTAGTTGGTAGGTGAAATGATTCGGTGTAATTTGGTCATTAATAGTTTTAGTAGTACATATTGAATAAATGTACGATATCATTCAGGCTTGATGCATGAATGCAGGGTAACAAAGATAGAATATACAAATAAGGCTAATGAAAGAAAGGGACAGTACTATGAAAATGAGGCTTCCATTTTTGTGTATGTAATCAATGAATGACTGTATGGAATTCCAGCTTAATAGATACATGGGTCTGATCAACCCAAAATGTTGAGATTTTTCTTAACAAAAGAAAACGTTTTATCAAGGAAAGCAAACACTTGATTTTATACTAATTAAAATTTCATAAGGCTTAGAACTGATTGACCTGAGCTCTGTCTTAAATTCAACCAAAATTCGAATTGTTGAGCATAAGCTGTTGGTGCATCACTTTTTGTCATGCAATGCATTCCTTCAGTTCATTGTTCGCCATTGCTGAACACATAATTTCAATTGATATCAGTACATTGCCTCAAAATGTATACATTTACACGAATCAGCATATATCACTCATCACGCTTATTACAATTCCAGCACGAGCTTAGAACACCCCAAGGCTGAACGCTATTTTATATTATTCATCATCGTACATTGTCTTGCGGAACATGCGTCGACATAAGCGTGTGTTGTGTAGTGTAAATTGTCCCGTATGATTATCGTAATGGCATTTCCATGCGTGTAGCGGGCGTTTTAACTTGCAATGAAGATGCGTTCTCTGACCCAAATTATTACAATAAATTAAATGACTAATACATATCGTACGGGTGTTGTGTGATCGCTGGGCGACGAGATCGTTATACCAGGAATTATGTTGCGGTGGTGGGTCGTATAACATCATCGCGTTAGCAACACAACTCACAAGCCATAACATAAATAAGTACCCCACGAGTAAGTGCGTAACTTAAGTCTTTAATGTCGTTTCTTAGTATTTATTGCTGCAAGAAGACAAGTTAAATTTTTTCTTTTTTTTAAATTATGTTTTATTATATGATGTGCATTTATTAACATATAGGGAAAATGCAGTCTGCATGGAAAATAGGCACTGCACCAGGGCGAGAGCGGAGAAGAAAAAGAAGACGGAGAAAATATTAAAACCAAAACGAAAATAAAACACATTAAAGTCGAAACGGGTGTTATATTGTCTCAATAGACATGGTTTTGTGTGTCTTTATTTGTCGGTTGGAGCTCTGCCGGCGGATATCCGGTGTTCTTTGGCTGAATCAGATGTTTCGTGTGTATTTTATTATTACTTTACCATGTTGTTTTGTCTCACTACCGCTATTAATTTGTACATATTTTAACATACATGCGCTTCGTGTGACGACCATCAGGGCGAATGTGACTATATATTAATATATATAAAGCCACACATATTTAATTCACGTACATACGTGTAAACATTTGCATGTATTACAGCGCTTATGGCTTATGCCAGCATGGCATAACTCATAAGCCGGGCATTCGCATTAAAGTACAAATTACAATATACAACAATGTGCCGATCAAATTCTTCCATTGGGGGAGGGAATTGACGCATACTGTGCTGCTGTTAAAAGCTGAAGCAATGGCCAACAAGCACCGGCTAACTTCAGTTCTCTAATAACCACTTTCAATAAAGTTGGATGTTCCTTCCACATTGCAGTTATATAATAGTTTGTGTTGTGTGTGCGTGGCCGCGTTTTTTTCTCGCTCAATCTCGGGACATTGCAATTTTCATTCTCCACTGTGTATTTAATTGCATTATGCCCTTAAACTATTTACAGACGTGTGTGAAAACCGCGATTTAACAAGCATACAATATAGAGACATTGTTTTTAATTAATGTAAAGTTATAGTGACTGTGGTTCGTGGTAATATTGTTTCAGTTTAACGCAATTCCTATATTTATTAAAGGGGATAAAGTTGAAAAAAATTGTGCAAACTGTGAAATATGTATTTATGCTCGTGTGTGGTATGCTGGTTTATTATTGTTTTATTTTATAATGTTTAACTTAACCACATCTTTATTTAGTTATTAAATTGATTTTATAACTATTATAATACATAAATTGTGGGGTTTGTTGAATTATTAATTAAATCCATTCCCGCAGTCATCTGTTCAATTAATTTTAACGCGTGCATTCATAATTATTCTGTTTTAAATATATTCAATAATTTTTAATCACAGTAATTAAACAATTTAGTTATTCATGAATGTAATTATTTCGGTAATTGTAAATACACAATTCGTTACAGCAACTTAAAATAGCATTGGGTTCATGGCTTTTATAAAAAAAGAATTCTTCGGATGAAGTTGGTATGGAATTTAGTATTCTAAGTGGAAGAAATATTGAGGAATTTTAATTCATAGACACCATAATTCTGCAATGAATCGAGTGCCTCTGTTATTTTAATTCAATCTCTAAAAACCTGTCAAAATTGTGTGTAAACTTTCCAAGTACTTATGTATATTGTTTTGACTGACTCATAGTAGTACAAGTCTACTCACTTTTTTAATCTGCGAAGCACACGTTGAATCACAATTTTTACATATTTTGTAAATTTCCTAAAAAAAAGTCCTATGTTGTCATAATGGTGACAAATGTTTAGGGGCATGTGTAGACACACACAAAAATTGCCTTTAACTTTACATATGCGGTTTGAGTTTATTTCCACGGAATTGTTTTACTTTGTTATTTTAGTTTATATGCAAATGTGATGTCATACAGAGTAAGAAGAAATTGATATTAATAAGTGCAATTTCATTGCTTATCTCATCGTTGCTTTTTTAAATAATTTTATGAGGTGATTTTGTAAGAAAACAAAATAATTCAAATACTCACAGTTGCGTTAATTGTAATTTAAATTTTATATCTTAAGACGTGTGATTGTTTAATGAAAAACCTTCCACTTGAGCACATAAATATACTTTCCAATAATTGAAAAAGCTTAAAGCACATAAAAATGAGAATCATTTTACTGTGTTTAATTTGAAGCGATGAAGACTTAACATGCAAAGTAACTATAAGTCGTAACTGATATTTAAACAATTCCTTGTAATGATTTTTTTACTAATTTGTTTCCTTATTACGTAAAAGAGGAAGTCTAATTTTGTAAATTAACTTTAAAATATTAAATCAATTTGTATTTTCTATTGTGCAAATTTTCTTATTTAACTAAAACATCTATAGGCAAACCCTCTTTATTTTTTTAATTTTGTTGAACTTAAAGAACGGATAGTTCCAAAATATCATCGAGGAATTACGTAAATATTTTGCAATTTTTTTAATTTACTCATTGCAAATGACTGCACTAATTAATGAAGAACGTTGCAACACTATTGCCTGTTTCTGTTGCAATATAAAAACACACTTGTTTCAAATGCATCATTGATTTTTACTGCAATTGCATTTTGTCAAAAAACCTTAATTAATTGACTAGTATTACGTCGTTATTTTTTTGTTATTGAAACAAGTTTCATAGATGCATTTTGTGAGAATTGTCATCTGCATAAAAAGCATTACGTGCTTGTTAGAATCTGTGTATTTAATAGCACAAGGTATTCCTAGAACTGCTCATGCTTGGTTTGTTCCAAAGTCAGCAGAATTTTATCTGCAAATTATAAAAAGAATAATGGACCTTTACCGAGAAAACGTCTGAAACTAAAAAGCTTCCAGCTAAATTATGTTATCCCTTCATTCGCGAGATACATCAAGTCTTTACACAAAAACATAAAGGTGCATAGTTCTTTTGCGAGCATTCATTGTTGCTTAATGCTGCCTGTTACACACATAACCTTATGGAGCACGCGAGTTCATCTTTGCAAGACGTTTCATCTGGCAAAATCTTTGGTTTATATATTATTCTCTCTCTGGTTTGTATTCATTTTCTGCGCGCCATGTTTCACCTACAATAATTGTAATTTGACGGTCATTGACATAGCAGGGGAAACACGAATAAAGGGAAAAAAATTACAACAAAATAAGACAGTTGAATATGCGAAGTTAAGGATGAGATGGCAGAGAACCATATAACAAAGCTAGTGAGCTTTTTTTTAAGTGTTCTTGTGTAAGAAGCTGCGCAGAGAATATATGGGAAACAAATACACATTATGACGAGAGTTGGGCGAGTAGCATTTATACTCAATTGAACAAATGTGCACGAATGAAGCAATATCTTGAATAGATCAAGGTTTTAAATCAGATGCTGTGCGGCCTGGGAGCAATAAGTGATGTGGATACGATTTTGTTTTGCTTCGTTGTTTCTTGCGATTTTCACCTCGTTTACTGCTTACTTCTTTTAGCATGAAAAAATAAAGATAGAACACAGTTTTAATGATGATGAACTTCTGTGTTTCTGGTTGAACTCGCTTTAATGTAGTACACTTTAAGTATCATGGTGACATTGTGCATGTTTCTTTGGATCCAATTGCCTTAAATGAATGACATAGACCATATAGAGATTTAAAGCAAATATCTTTTTTACAAGAACTCAAAATTAACAAAAAAATTTTGGTAGGGAGGTGGCTTAAAACTGCATGTACGACAAATGAGAAACAAATTTTATGAGAGTGTTTACAATTATATTCTGACCTTGAACTAAACATTGATTTTTAACAAATTGAAATTTCAGTAAATTTCTAAGAACACTTGCGGTTGAAAGACTGAGGTCTTACATTTTAAAATATTCCGTCAAATTGAAATTCTTTGTTGGAAAGAGTTAAAACATATATTTTTATATAGCACTATTAAAGCGTGCACTTCTGCGAATTCTCTTTATTCACATTTCTTTACACGCATTTTTATTCAAGAATCTGATTTGATAATTGAGTATTTTTTCTGTTTTGAACAACAGCGCAGCTCTGCTAAAATAATTATGATGTCTCGGTGATGTTCAATACACTCCATTCCAGTGATGGAGTACAGACACACATTTGATACAATTCTTAATATTAGCTGCCGTACCGACCAGCTACTGCTTTAATTTTATCCCCTTAAGAAAATGAATTTTAAAAATGTTGGCGTTGCAATATTATTCGCATCAAATACTTTAATTGCAAATAACTCGTACATACAAGCTTATGTTGGTGTTATACTCGCATTTACTTATTTTTTGCATTGAAATATGTCTGAGCAACAGCATAAATCGTATACATTTATACAGCTAAACGAAACAAAACACAAAACCACTATTTAAAATTCATTCGTATAAATGTTATTTGCGCTCAATTTGAAGAAATAGAAAAGACCATTGAGGCCACTTAATAGGTATCGTTTCTGCATACATAACATTCGATGAAGCATGTATATTCAGCACATCAGCTCAACATACACAACGGACAAACTATGAATCCATGCCGCATATATATAGCAAAAACGTTGATCACCCAAAAACAGAACCAACAAAGCAAAAACAAATCAAAATAAAAAACAACAAACCAACCTAACATACATGCAAACGATTACAAGAGGAAAAACCAACCTCCATCCGCACCAAACAGCACGATCTTAAGCAGGCAAAACATCGTGCGCACAAGAAAGTAGTCGACATACACACACGATCCCAATTGCCAATGTAAAGAACAAGAAGTAGACGTACTATACCAAGTCCCAAGTTCCAACTTCCAACACGCACATAACAACACTACCAAGAGTAAGCCCAGCCAGACGAAGAAGTGCCCGCAATTTTTCGTGCACATTATACGTTGTAGTTGTTATAACGTCTTAAAAGCTTCACAATATGTACGGTCTAAAATACGAGGCAATTTTTCCATCTCCTCCGCCTGCATGCTCATCCGCAATGTGTTCATTGAAATGTTTTCCCATGGCGAGAATAGTTGTGATGTGGTAACTGGATGGAACGCGTTATTTTTGCAGTGGTCACCTCCATCATGTTAAACCTTAGTGTTGTGTAAAAATCCTTTAAAATGGATCCACGGTGAAGTGGTAAACTAAATCCCAATTAGGGTGCAATTATAAAAGTAAATTGTAAAAAACTGCAGTGTCGTTTATCCCCCGAAAAAAAAACACGAAATTAATCAAAAGGCATCAAAATGTGACACAAAAAAGTCCTCTCGCATATTAGGTACATACAAAACCATTAAAAATGAATCAAAGCAGTGATGCATCGCGAGTTGTTGGTGCATTGTTTATGTGGGTGCTAAAGGTAAATTTCACACTTTACTGCGGAGTTATGAGTTTCAGTTATAATAATCACCTAAATTGGACGTCGACAACAACACGAGTATAAAGTTTTAACGTTTTGTTGTTATGCTGGGAAATAACTTTTGGTTTAGGGTTCAACCATGCATTGCTTGGTAATTAGAAATGGCGATTTTCTGGTAAACATGAGTTATGCAATCAAAGGATGAGTTTTAGTAAATATAAGGGATTCTCGTGTTAGTAGTTTTCACAGATGAAACTTTTATTATAATAATTATAATGCCATTCAAAAACCGAGCCAATTATCCACAGTTGTGATTTATAACAATAACGTGTTTTATTTTTGCAAGTTAACATTTCTCATATTTATTTTTGCACTTATTCGCTTACAAATTTGTAAAATTGTTACTTGTTCAAGTTCAAAGTCGTATAAATTGTTGTTTTATTTTAAATCATTAAATAATGTTGAAACGATACGTTGCAAAAAAACATATTCGTTAAAAATTGTGCTATAATAAATGTTGTTATTCTAAGTATTCTTTTATACATTATTTATATGAACAAACTTTATTCCAACATAAATAATTAAATTGTTCCAATGTTTTTTTTTAATATTTACAGGCCGTTAAACAGTTCTTAGACCTAGTGAATGGTGGTGGCTCACCATCAGAGCATCGAGCCGTTACACAAGCGACGGCAATCAAATTTCTTCTCGCCAGAAAATTTGATGTGCAACGAGCCGTTGCACTGTACGAACAGCATGAGATAATACGCCAGAAAGAAAGCCTGTACAACTTTGATCCAATGATTGATCCACTGCGAAGCGAATTGGAAACGGGAAAATTCACAATTTTGGTACGCGATTACAGTAAATCCATCATTAATTGATTTACGTGCAGATCAATTACATAATTTAAAGTGCATTAATTATTATTAACACTGATATTTTTCCATTTTCAGCCGGGACGTGATGTGAGCGGCGCAGCTATTGCTCTGTTTACCGCAAATTTGCACAGCCCCATGACAGTAACACACAAAACGACGCTGCAAGGTGTTGTCTATCAACTGGATGTGGCGCTGCAGAGTGCGGACACACAAAAGTCTGGATTGGTGTTCATCTACGATATGAGCAGCTCAAAATACTCCAATTTTGACTATGACTTATCGCAGAAAATTTTAACACTACTCAAGGTGGGTGCAACATGTTTTGCGTTATCGCACACGCGCCACACAGCAACAATGTTGATGGCTTTTGAATAATCCCGCGCGCATGCATTATTTATGGGAGGACAGAGCCAGACAATCGCACGCTTTGTACCAGCATTTCTGTGTTTAATCACTGCTGTTCATTTTATCATTTCAACGCACATGAGTGTTTTATTGTTCTGTTAAAAATTATGTCACAGTTTGTAAACAACTATGTAAGGACAAAAAAATGTTGACGATAAAACTTACCTTACTCAATAGTTAATTCGCTGATGCGCCAATATGTCTGGCGTTTTGCTATTGTTGTCGAATTATTTTGGCTTCATTTTTTGAGTATAAATTAATCTGTGTATAAACGGTTTCAGTATACACTTCTATTGGTGTGTATTTGGTGATTGAATTCATCCCATGGCTGTGCTTTAAATTGCTTACATAATACAAATTAGAAATTAAATAATTCAAAATTCTTTTCGAATTCCGTTAATTGAAGTAATCTCTGGTTTAATTAGTTTGCACCCATTGCAATTATATTTTAAACTTTAAATTAATTACATTATCTCAATTTTCTTTGATTAAATATTTTGAGAAAAGAGATCGGCTATGACAGTTACTTCGCCAATTACGACTTCTTGAAGTTATGAGCCATTTGAATAAAACTACACAGCGTTGCTTGTTATTTATTGAATAATTTTAATTATTGAATTAATATTTATTTAATTAGTCTGAAATGAAAATTGAATTCTGTAAAAAAATATTTTAATGGGGACGGATATTGTTTTTCCACGAATCGATTTTATATTCTTGTTCAGCTTTTGTTTGACAAAAAAAATTGCGCACAGGTAATGATGGCTTCTTGGAATGCATTGGGAACATTGAAACACACAAACACAATATTACTTTTCCTGGAATTATGTATTAATGACTAGCGGAATCCGGTGAACGTTGTTCCGTTCTATATTACTATATATTCGTACATTACAAAGATAGTTTGTTTTTTATTATTAATAAATATCAGGAAATGAATTCGACGTTAAAACCCTTACAATCTGAAATTCGGAAGGGCCAAAATCCCTGCAAGTCAAAATCACGACGGCTCAAAATTCCGTCGATTCAAAATGCCGTCAGTTACAATCCTAACACCCAATACGTGAACTACGAGTATAATATCTACTCTGCCGAAATGTCGACAATCTGAAAAAACGACACCGAAAATCCCGATAGTCAAATTGAAAGTCCTGCCTCGCCATAACCACCCATTAGCCAAACACCCTAAATTCCGACATCTTAAGCTAAAACCCCAACACCCAATTTCCCAATTATATAAATACAAATTATGATAGGCCAAAATCCCCTCATCTACAATCTCGACTAAAAAATTCTCGACAAACTTATTTCCGTATAATCAGAATCATCAGTTGTGGATGCATTTAATAAGCTAAAGTTGGTAGCACAAATTTAAACATTATCAATCTTAAATTGAATGGAAGACAATATTAATTAAAGGTTCTTGTTTTCAAACATTTCGCGATAACAACATGTATTGTTAAATAAATAGTTGATACTTTACTTTATAAGCTTCTTAAATTTGGCATATCAATCGTTTTTCTTGACTGCTTATATTGTTTTTTATCCAAAACTATTTGAGGCCTATAATTCACTGATCTTTAAAAGGTTCTGCTTTTTTGAGGTATGAGTTGGGAAATAATTTTTACCCAAAATGCGTGGCTTTTAATCCGTCCTTTATAATAATTTGAATGAATTATCCTTATCCCAATCGCTGAATGTTTCTTTTAATACAAGCGTGATTCGTTTTAATTTTATTTCATTTTAATAAATAGTGTTTATATTGTAAAATTGGCAATAATCTGACCCTAACTACTTTGAAATTTAATGTAAAATATGAAGATTTATTGTTGTGATACTTTAACGTAATAAAGGAATAAGTGCAATGAAACTTAATTGCATTTCATTTGCAACAGGTCATTTAAAGGGTTTAAAGTCGTAACATCGCAATTATGAAATAGATGCTCGTATGTATTACAAAATACGTGAAGGAATACTTTTTAAACAACATTTAAGACGCATTGGTGTGGGACAAAAAATTCATAGAAGCGCGTGCGTGCACACAATGCTTGTATATAAAACAATTTTTGGTGTGAACACATTGCAATGGAGTGTATGAAAAAGATATATTTTCGGCATACAGGGTGATTGGTAAAGTTTTACTTTCAATTTTACATTTCTTCTTTTTACTTTGGAATGACAACTTTGATTTTGTATATATTCAATTGTAATTCCTTTTAACAATCCTAATTAAATTTACATAATTTCTTAAGCCATATTTTGCTTTGCACATCAACAAGCTAAAAAAACGAAAGATTTATATTTAAAAAACAACTACTGTAAATTATTGAACCCTTATCATTATTTATTCCAACTTAACATCAAACGTTTACCCTGCAATTATGTTTAGCTGCATCGAACACATTTATATAACTCACATTCTCATACATAAATAAAAGCACATACTTAATGTGAGAACACATTATGTAACTATAGTGTGTGGAATTTTATAAAAAGCGATGACCACGCAGACATACCCCTACAGAACAGAATTATGTTTAATTGTTCTCCATTGAGAATGCACAAAAGTGCCCTGCTTTTATGATGAATAATAGCGCAGCATGTAAAGCTTATCTACATCCCACACTCATATTTTGCACTGTGAAAGCTGAAAGGTGAAGCGCTTTAACAAAGAAGAAACTTAAGCTCTCTGGGGTTGAATAGACACATAACTGTTTTACACAATAAGCTTATATATACATATACGTAAAGGCTATTTTGATTTTGTATATACAAACGCGTCTCGCATATATGTAGCAAGTATGTACACTCCATAATACATAATATACAAATAAGTTATATATTTATATATATACACGTGAATTAAACCACAGACAACGTATGTGTTTGTGTATACAGAAAAAGTTGCACTCATTCATAAACTTTATTTTGGCCGCAGGAGCATTTTCCCGTTAAAGTAGCTGTACATAATATAAACTTGGATGGATAATGATTAATGATAAATTTATTTACTCTTTTGGTGTATTGGAATGTACAAATCGTTACATTGTCACGAAATGTATGCGCTTATATAAACGCTTTTTAAAGTTATCGCAATTTATATACAGCAGAAAGCTCACACATTCGAACACGCACCATCTATAAAAGTTTTCAATACAAAAGCACGTAAGCTTAACTCGGCATCCAAATTAGAGGGACGCAGTTGTTTGCGTTAAATGACGCTGCGTTTGTTTGCGTCAGGTGTTTTCCATTGCGAAATAATTTAAATTCTATTTCACCGAAAATCATTTTTCCCTCTTTAGGAAAATTTTATTTACATTTTTTTTTTACAAAATATTTAATGATGTGGTGTGTGTGTAAACTTCATATGGCGCGCCCTCTCCAGATTATTTTTTTTTCAAAGCATTTTGTTTTGTTCTCTTACATGCGTTCATTATGGTCTTCTTTATCTGGCTAATTTATTTCTTTATTTATTTATTAATTTGTGAGGAGTCTATTTAAGAAACGTTTGCGCGCGCACACACTAACTAAAGGTCCGCGAGTAGGCCTCATCAATGACAATGTGAGCGCGAGTTTGTGCGCGCGCGCGCTCAAGCCGCAACTCGCGATCACGTCTTATTTTTATTTATTTATAATTTTTTTCATATTTCATTTAATATGTATTTGTGTTTCGCGCAGTGAATAAATTGACGAGGCATGTTAACAGTAAAATGACGTTTCGGTAGTTTAATTCCGGACGGTTTTTACGCAACAACCACGAATTTCTGTCGTCGCGTTGTCGGCCCACTGTACCTACACACTTTTTTTTTACTGCGTCTATCCAAAATATTATAGGCTCTAGAGATCATTCGTTTTGCGGTTTCTTAGAGATATTTTGTGGAACAGCCAATTAGTACCGATTCATACGGGTGGCGATTTGCATTGCCGCTTAAAAATAACTTGAAAAGTTAAGATATTGACGCATGACATTGTGATTTAAAGCGCACGGCTGTGATTTGCATTCTCCATGAATAATAACAAACACTGCATAGATGTGTGTCGACAAGTATGAAACTCACTTGTTGTTTTAAAGTGTTGTGCAATGTACATTAAATTCAGGTGTAGAAAATCAAAGACATTGAAAGTAGCATGTGTTAAATCATTAAGCATATGAACAGCTGAAGTGGGTACGGGCGCATTGAAAAGTGAAAAGATGTTAAATGGTTTAAAAAAGATAGAATTAAATTAAATTTCGAAAAACGTTAAATTTTTAAAACGGCCAGTGAAATTGTTTTTATTGATAAAAAAACGCTTTTATTGATCCAATTAAAAAGCATGTTGTAAGAGGCAGTTGGTTGAACAAGTGAAAATAACTGAAATGTTAAAATGTGGTTGAACATAACCTCAACATTAAATGGTATTGACTTGAATTTTCGACGTAATTGTACACATATTCAAAACGTATATTATACACACATTGGAACATTGCTTCTGAATTGGAGACGTTATCTTAATTGGTTCGTCTTATCACAAAAGATTATAATGTCTTGAATTGTAAGTTTCACTCGATTGTTGTAAACATTAGAATGGGAAAGCAGTAACAAAAAGTTTATTGCACGATTACTTTAAACCTGAATACATATATTTAATCGTGTTTACTGAATAACTGCGATAAGTGATCATTATTGAGTTACCGTGCTTTTGAGTTTTAAGTTTTTAGGTTAAGAGTGTAATAAATATTTACATTTGATTGTCTACGTATTCAAAAGTTTTAACCGTAATTAAAACGAAGTTAGCGATTTTTCACTCAATATTTTCAGTAATATCTTGTTTAAAAAATTAATGACTTATCAAGAAAAATAAATGCGAAGTATTTCCAAGAATTTTGTAAAATCTGATATGAACACATTTAATCATTCGCAATCAACCCTCATATTTATTTGGTGTTATGGGGGTTTAGGGTTGCATAAAAACAAACATGTACATTTCACACATACACCCACGTAACTACACCAAATACAATATGCAATATTTCGGGAAAATCTCAATGCATTGCGCACACTCGTCACATTTCGTCAAATCGATTTTAAAATGTCGTCAAAATATCAACACTTGGCGTTCAGCATACGCGTTTTTCACCCTCAGCTCTTATTCCAAAAACATTCGTCACACGAATTTCCGAGTTCCTTTAATTTTTTCCGCATACATGTATTTTTCCTTTTTGAATCACAAATTTATCCACAATTCAATTACCTTTTGCCTATGGTGAAACAATCCCATCCTTTAATTTCTCAATCGCTCTAACAAAGAGTTTTACAATAATTTCTAAAGTGAGTGTGTGTGTGGGTTTTTTTATTTAAAAACAACACATGAATAATTTTTCAATTTTCCACTGTGTTTAAAAAGTGCATTTTTGTGTAATTTTCATTATTCTCAAGAGTGTCACCGTTGTCAAACGCAACCATATTGACCAAAATCAAATCAACTGTATGTGTGACTAATTTGACTTGTTAAACAGCCACTGAGCATTCTTGTATCCCAATAAATAAAAAAAGTACAAAAAAAAAAACTGAAAGTGAAGCGTGAAAATAACAAGAATATATACATAGTTAGTGTGTAGATTTTCAATTCTAAAATTAAATGCTACACAGCGAAATTCTTAACTACTCTTTGCACCGCCACGCATCCCTTACCCGTTGCCCAGAGTACTACACACAGTGATGATGTGTGCAGTTTGTTAATTATAGAAAAATGCTTTGAGTCTTTTTAAATTTAAATGGCACGAATTCTGGGAAATGTGCATAAATTTGAAGCGATTTTAAAATAAATATATGTACTTCATTTACTAAAGACCGTTTTATTGTATTTTAACTGGCATAGCAAAGTGTTAATTTTAATGTTAATGTTACACACTGTGATTCGTAGAGTGGCTAAAGTCTGTGCATAATTTAAGTAGTACTTACAAGTTGCAATAATATCAAAAAAAAAAGAAAATATATATATATAGAAGTTGCTGTGAATGTTTTTTTAACAAGTCAAAAATTCAATTTTCCAATAATCCCAAGCTGAGAGTTACAAATTATCAATTAACAAAAGAAATAAAAAAAATTACATAACTGAAAATCATATTTTTCTAAGTTAACTCATAAAAACGTAGTATTTTTGGACGAACATCACAAAAATTGTGCATAGAATAAGTAAGCAGATGACGTCATCGCCATCAACTTAATTAATTATTAATTCAAGCAACGCGTCCACATGTGAGTGTCTTAATGTAATTAATATTAATGTACTTGAAATAACATTTTTTTTAAACTAATTTATACTATTCGCTTAAATCGAAATTGATTCGCACATTACACGAGTGGGTATTGAAATGCTGCGCACTGATTGATTGATTGACTGACACTCAGATCCGTCTGCAGAGTATTTTCTGGTGTTGTTTTGTGTTTCATATTTTACAATGACAATTTTCATAATTTTGCACTTTTTGTTGCAAGTCAAATGGCTGGGTGGGTTTATAATGCAAATTGTCTAGCGCACCGGGTTCAATATCGGAATTTCACATTGTCCTGACTGTGCTGAGTGTGCAATTGTGTGTATAGGCATTTGGTTGGACAAAATGGCTACCGTCACGAGGGTGGGTGGTATTTGTTGTAACACGCAGCGAGATGTTTAGTGCGGTGACACAACGTTTTATTTAATTATGGGTTTCATGTTGACTTGCACATTTTATTAAATTTGATTATTTTTTAATTTTAAAATTTGAGATTTTATTTCATAAAATTAAGGACAGTTTCTAAAGTAAAGTATTTATTTATTATCTGTCTGAGATTTTTGTTAACACTACTTTACCTCGCACATTATTTAAGTCACATCAACATTTTCATATTTTACGTATTGTCTTAACACTTCCGTATATCTTTTTATGGTCATTAAAGTGATAAGATCGCCTTAAAACAGTAATGATCCCATGATTCATTGTTGAAAAGAATTGTAATTAAATGTAGACAATGTGATGCTTTTTTGTTTTGTTTTTACAACGTTCAGGGAAAAAACTGGTAATTTTTTTGTGTGGGTAATTATTGAAGCAAAAAGAAGTTTTTATGACAGTGATGAATATAAATTACAGCATTTGACCGACTTTTGTATGCACATCACAAATTTATTTACATTTTAATAATTTTAAAAATGCATAAGAAAATTATTCCCCTCACCACCTACGTATAATTAAAAAAAAATTTTTTAATTATACGCTGGCGATGTCCATTTAATTGCATGCAAAAAATATATTTATCTGTAATATTTTACATTATACGTGACAAGTTTCTAAACATTTTACTTAATTTCTAAAATTAAAAAAAAAACAATGGATTTATTCAACACTATTTGCTTGAAATGGCAAGAATAAATCTCGCAAAAAAATGACAATATTACAGTATTTTTAAAGAAGCCTTTTAATTACCTTTATATTTTAACACATTTTCATTTTATTCTGCAGCTATTCCTAATTAAAATTTAAATGTTGCAAGTAAATTAACTTTAACTTTTAAAATTGCGAAGCTTTTAAAAATTTAAAAATGTATGAAACCTTTATTAAATGGTATACAATTTTCGCTTTTTGTGTCGGTTGTTTTGACTGAATATGAAGTTCTTTTGAAAAGACTTTTATTGCATAAATCTTTTTTTTCTATGAATTATTATTACGTTGGGGACAGCAGCCATATATATTCTCCATCATTTGTAAATTTTTTGTTGAAATGGAAAAGTTATTATTGTATTTAATGTTCTTTTAAACGTAACTTATTTCCTTTTATTTGCAGTCAATTATTTATTAGACGTTGATGTTTTTCTTTAAATTTATTTTTCTAGAAATGCTGTTTACATTTTTTAAATTTTTTTGGATTTAAATATGTATTTCTTCAACTCTGTAAAATACTATCTAAATTTATTTATTTTTTTCGAAATGGCCTTTTAAAAATGAAAGTTGTCTGCTTAGTTACAACTTCTGTGAAGGAACCGATAATATTTTTTAAATTAGTAAACTTATTCACAATTCGCTTGTCAGCTTAAAATTCTAGAGTATGCTTCATTAGAGCCGCTTCCGAAAAGGTTTCCCCTTTCCCCCCTCTATATGTTACTTCCGTTAAATCAGCCCTTTTCAACTCTTTTTTTCTGCCAATTACTTCTTATTACAATCGCATAAATAATGTACGAGTGTATTTGTATAAAAATGAGGTCCAAATCCGCATATAATAAGCTTTTGGCGCTTGTGTTTGGCTTCCATATTCATTTAACTTCCTTTCCTGCTAGCACCTCAATAATGTGGTTGCTGCACAGTGTCATAATTTTACTGGCATTCATTAAAATGACAAAAAATGCATTTATATTTTAATATCGACCAAAAATAAACCATCTTTTTTTTTTTGATGTTTTCATAATTTTATTTTTTTTTATTTCTATAACTATCCGTTAGTGTCTGTGAAATTCACAAAAACTATATTGACGTCAATTTGTCGTTTTTAACAGACACATGTAGGTGCATTATGTTCCCTCAGTGGAATTTTTTAAATCTCTTTCTCATGTGGTGTACGCCAATTTTGATGTAAATATTTTTGAACATCCCCAGAAAATTGTGCGTCATATCAGTGTTGTGTTGTGTTGTGTGGGGAAAGTCGTGTCGCCCCGCAGCAGCAAATTGATGTGAAAGAGTGTCGCGACAAATAAACGAGACACACATGTCTGCGTGTTTTGGTCTCGTTTAATTATCCGGTGTTGGGTGGGCGCATTTATTGCATTTGATGCATCCAATCTGTGTTTATTTCCGTTTTGTTAACGAGCTGTAAATGGGTTCAAGTGCACAAATTAAATCATGTTCGTTAGATTTGAGTTGAGTGCTGTCCTTAGTAAATAATGTACGTGTACTGGATAAGCAAAATTTTTAATTGGAAAAGCTACACACCTACAACGGACTAATTTCCGGAAATTGCAACTTTTATTGACAGTAAATTAAAAATGATCCAGAAATATACTACACTCGTCGTTATTGTTGAATAACGCATAAATATTTAAAAGAATTATTTGCATTAATTTCAATATGATTAATTGCTTTAACAACTCAAACCATGAAATTTGATTGAATAATAATAAAAATAACTCTTAGGAAGAATTGTTTGCTTAATTGAAATTTTGTAATCAATATCCAACCAAATATTGTTTGATGACGTAAAATATACATATATAAAGATAGACGATAAGTTGTATTTAATGAATAATCTCGCCAGAAACCAGTTTTCCGTTGAGACATTAAGTTTTACCATATTTAATCGGAGATGTGGGCGAACTTGCAGGTGGAACAACGCAACGTCTCCCTTGCACATAGTTACATCTACGTTTCTCATATATTGTAGAGCTTGAAGAAAATAGGTCTCATTGAAAACGGCTAAAATGGTTTTGCAAAAACAACTCTTCTGACTTTTTTTATTCGTTAGCAATAATTGTAATTGTATTTAACTAATTCAATTAAATACGTTGAAAGAAAGTTATTTTTTTTTTACAAAATATATAAATTGCTCACGCGTCGTAAAATTTGCAATACAAATTCTTTCTGTCTGGAATTTCGAGGTCAACGGTTCTATTTTTAGGTCAGTTTACGCGGATTTCTTGTGGAGATAAGCGGTAATTAAACACAAATGCATGTATGGGTAAAGGAAATAAAAAAGGCATTTAAATTAAGATTAGTTGTTTTTGGATTTAATTCGTGCAATATTATCCTTGTGACGTTAATGAGTAGATGTTAAATTAACAATTTAAATCTAGAATTCGAGTTTAACTTTTTCCAAAAAAAAAATGATTTTTTATGTTTGAATCTTTTTTGATTTAAGTTTTTTTTAAACATCCAATTCGCCATTTTAATATTTATTTACAAATGACGCCTTCTTAAAAGGCGTTTAAAACATAAAAAATGCTACTCGGTAAACTTCTTGTTTTTGGATATCAGTTGTCACGTAATTTGTTAAAAGAAGTTAAAAAAAAAACACTTCAAAGTCATTATACATGCTTCCCAGCTTACATTTATATTATTTTACTCAAAGTTCAAATCCATTAAAAAAATTGATTTGATCAACCAACCAGCATTTAATAATTCCATAAATCTACAGCCCCATAAATCAATTTCATTATTCAATTAATCGTGCGGAATTCACATTGTATGATGAATATTTGTCGCATATTCAGAAGAGCGTCGTTTTTCCTACTTCACACATTTGTGAGTTGTGACCTTGCAAACGATAGGTACAATTTTCAAATCATGAATGGAAAATGTTACACGTTTGTATTATCTTTCGATGAATTTCTTCCCCACACATAACGTTCTTACAAACAATTAAATTAAACCACATTTTATGAAATTGTTTACAGTTTGAATTGGAATTTGAATGTGCGTATTTTTTTGACCTTGACATTTTTATTGTTTACACTGTTGGCGGAGTTTTTTTTTGTTTTCCGTGGGCGCGGTGCGATTAATTTAATGGAATAATTGTTTGTTGATGAAATATGTAATATTTTGCAAAATATTGTTAGTGTCTTATTCGGACTGTGTAATAATAAAAATTGTGATGATGAATAAAAATAAAAATCTTTAGTATTTATTATTTTGCAAAGAAAAAATTAAACTGTACAGTTTTTTTTCCAATAAAAATTGCCAATAGAAGTTGTATGCCCTTCATTTTGAATTATTCACAATTATGCATATTGTGGCTTGTCGTGCAATAAATTATAAATGCTGAAGTATGTCAAATGTCATGCCATATTTTTCCAATAAAGTACAAAGTACAAACAAATGATCAAAGTCATTTGAAATGAGTATGACTCACTTGTGTTTGGATTTCTACAAAAATTTTCATTAACTCTTTCTTGCGCTTTTTGCTATCAAACATGCATTTTGCGCTTTTACCTGATGCGTGCAAACAAACAAGACACGCGAATTGCGATTGCATTTCAAGTTTTGGGGTCGGTGAATTAATTTACAAACCTTCAATCGATCAACAATTATATAATTAGCATAAACGGAAGATTTAATGCCTAGTGGCCTTAACTCATATACATTGTAAATATAATTTAAGATATGAAAACATGTTTATCAATGAGCTTAAGATGTTTTGTGGGAAATTACTGCATGGAAAAATTCTACGTTGTAAATAAACAAAAGCTAGACGAGTGTGTTAGAGGCACGCAAACTCTTACCCATTGCAAACCTATTTATTATACTAACGAGAACAAACAAAATTCTTGAATTGATTTTCTATACCACTTGCGCATATTATAAACGTACTCCGTGTAAGCGTCGTCATTCTTTTCTGTCGCCTTTTATACACCCAGAGAGAATAAGAATAAATTGTTTATACTTTAACTTGACTAGTCTTATATTTATGGTGCGATGAATCACACCTAAACACTTTGGATGCTTTAAATGGACGCATATTCAGTGCGATTCTACTACATGCCGTATTTCAATTTCGAAGCTGCGACGTAATTTATGTTGTTTTATATTGCCATCGAGTGTTAATTGTAAAATTGATTGTATTTTATCAATGAAAAAATATTTAAAAAAGACGCCATACAAAATTATTGAAATTTTTTTCACATTTAAAAATAAGTAAATTTCGCAATTAATTATACGGAAACCGGAAAGACGTCTCATAAATTATTCGGTGTACCCAAAAAGTGGACATGTATTTTACTGCTCATCTCCAGCGTATCGTATGCAAGTGGAGGTACATTTAATAATGTGTAATAATAAATTTTGCAATCGAAATGACATACACACAACAAAAGCGAAAATTGGACTTGAGTTAATACGAGAGAAAAAAAATGGGGTCAAAACGTGCGGAAGCCAATCTTTGCTTCATAACTACGTACTGCAGTGGCACACATTATGTTGTCCGCGACTGTTACTCAACGTACATGTATCGTATGCACCTCCTCTCCCCCACATTTCACTTATTCTGGCGTTGCTCCAATGACTATACGTATAGACCATCATCTTGCTTGCAGGATTCAGCATCACATTGTGGGATTGAGATTAGCCTTTTGTGTGTTTTTATTGTTCGGTTTGGTGTGTGCAAAATTGGTGCAAATATAGCGATGCAATCGGATGCAGTAAATTTTACAATGTAATTATTAATCCTCTTCACATCAGATGCATTGGTGTTAATTAATGTGATACGGTTGTGATTGATGTTGTTATTAAATTTAAATTAGTCCCAAGAATGTGGTTTTATCTGTGATCACGTGTGTTGAATTGTAATTGATAACAAGGAATTTTTTGTGTATTTATTACGTCGTATATTAAAAATTCTTTTACATTTATCAAAATCTAAAGACAATAATTAAATTTATCAAGTAATTTGCTAATTGTCTATAATAATAAAAAACAATTTTCCTAAAATTGTGTGGCCGCTAGTTATTAAACTTCTGTTTTCATATTCTCATAATTGATAAGTTTTATTGAGTTGATGTGATATGAAAATTATTGCCTGGTGACTGACTATTGCTATAATTAAATAACCGATAAACCCTCTATGACGTGTTTATAGATATTAGGGTAGGTCCCTAAAGGTAATATTTATTAATTAATTTTAGTTAAGTGAATAAGGTCATATTTTGTACTATTTAGAAGTGATTATCTAATTCTGTATAAAATTGAGACCCATTTTGATAATCCTTTACTCATTGGAGGTACTTCTTGATAGGTTTTCTAATAACTCTGTTTTGACTCAATTAAAGTTAAATATTGAAATTCGCAACAAATATGATTTATTTCCGATTAGTTTTAGAAGTGTTAGTAGCTTAGATATTATTTCAAAGATTAAGGATTTTCGTGGCAAACGCTCTTAAAAACTTAAAGATTATCTAGTGTTTAGTATGCATTTATTATTATGAAAGTCGGTTTATCTATTTTTCATACGAATTTCTTTATAAATATATTATTGCAAAAAAAATACTCTGAAGAATAAATTCTGGCGACAATGTTTCTACATTAAATCGGCGAGATTGACCTAAATGCATTTCTAGAAAACAAACTATGGAACTATGTGCTCGTACTATAATTTTTTCCAAATAATAAAAGTAAAGCACATTGTAATTTCAGCAGCTTACGCTGCACCATTTTGTAGGACAAAGCTGATGCTTAATATTTATGTTTACACTTGCAATTCTGCAAATGTTTTGTAATTTCATCTATATCATTTTTTATGATACTATCTTACCAAAAACATCATTTCAAAAAGAAAATTGCAATCATCCTTAATGCATATAGTGTTTGAAACCCCTCTTTTCTCCATTTTCATCTAAAAAAAATCCATAATTCATCAGAAAGCTCAAACCTGGCAGTATTTATTTTATGACAATTTTTTCGTCCTTCATCCCCACCTACCATTGTTTTGTAGTGCAGGATTATTATTAAATACACGATTCTTTTGGGTGAGTGTTTATTTGGGGTGACCTTAATTCACCTTCCATATATCCTTTCTGTCAATTCTCCTTGCCCCACTCCTTGATAACTTCCCTCGGTAACTCCGAATAATTTCTTCAATATATCTTGATTTTATGGCCTTGTGTATCGATAAATAAATTTTATCGCATTATGCACTATTTTGCTTCATCATTTCCATGGCTTCCACATAACTGTGCAGTGTAAAATTTTGTTGCCTTAGTTACAGTGTGGATGCTGCGACTTGGATGACGTCATCCCCCTTTTTTTTGGCCCATTTCATCGAACACACACCGTATGCATACACAATTGAGAGTCCTGGCCTCTGCATGGTAGTCATATACTAAATGTTTATCCATCCTTTTGCACACATTTATATTGAATTTATCCTCCTTGTTCTTTTATCAAGCAAACACATTTTCATCCCCTTATGGGTTTTGGCGGTGTTTACGATATTTGTTTGTTCTCTGTTTTCCTGCAGAAAGTGCGTATGGCAAATTTTTGCAAAACTGTCTTTTTCTTATAAGGAATGAGCAACCCTCTGTGGAATACAAATGCAAAGAGATTGTTTGATATTTGATCCCTGCGCAAATATAAAATGCAAGTGATGCACATTAAAACAGAAATTAAGTTTTCTTATCGTTTACGATGTGGATCCTGAGTTTCAAGTTTTTATTAAAGGTTTAGGAATTCTTTTTGGGTTTAATATTTAAATTGTAGATTACTTAAGTTTGATATTTTATTTTATTTCAAATTATTTTGCGCTATTCTTTTTATTGTCTGCAACTTAGGAATCTGCTTCGAAATGTCACCACAAAATTATGGTGGTTGCAACTTTTCCCAAATCGATGCAATGATGAGAAATTTAAAAAGTGGTTGACCTTCTTTTTGTTTGTCCAAAATTTGTGGTACTATTTTAATGAAGTCCCTGCAATCTTCACGCACACTTTTGTATAAATAAACCCCATTTAAATGAGAATTATAATCCAAAAATGGAAGTAAAATAGTTAATAAATTTTCCGACACCCCAAATGAAAGCACACCCCTCACAAATTACCGACATGGCATCATCATCATCACAATCATTACGATATGTATCGCATGCATGCGTGATTTTCATTGTTTTGCGATGGAATTTTTCAGACGAACGCGTACGCGTCCTTGTTTCCTTATAATGTGTCATACTTTACAAGTCAAAATGCCTTCGTGTCTGTACTGTACATAGTTTCATCCCCGTACACCCCGTCTCATAATGCACATTGCATTCACATATTTTAAATGTGTATTCATGCTCACTTTCCTGTGTTGACATTTTTGCACATTTTTTAGTAGGTCGTCATTGCAGCAAAAGCTCTTGTACAAACAACGCACGGCACCACTGAAGTGAGTTCCACTCATAGCAAACTCAGCAAACGATTTCAACTCCTTTTTTTGTTGACATGCATTTCACTAGGCATGCATAGTTTATATAGTTTAATTGTGGATGCAAGTACATATAGTTGGTAGTTTAATATGGATGTTTGTGTTTTGGATGAGTTTCGCAATAATGTGTGTACATTATATGTGAATGTGGCATTGAGTGCTCCTTTGGGGAATGGTTCAGCAACCCGAATTGGATGGGGGCGATATGTATACTCGGATTGTAACACAGTTTGTTCGTTTTTTGAATAACCGCAAAAATATAGGTTAATAATAACCATCAATGGGATGTTGTTTGTATGTCCTGAATGCATAAAATATTCGCTTCATTGGGCCGCATTCACAAATGTTATAGTTATAACTTTTATGTTATCAATATAGCAACAATCAAGGATGTTTATTTTACCATCAGCTGCATTTTTACATACTTTCGCGCGTCATTTCGTTGTGATTATTGTGCAACGAGATGAATACGATGCAGTGCTAAATTTGTGTCAGTGGCACATCCTTTTAAACTGGTGGATGTTGTAGCAATATGATGGCAATTTTCGTTGTAACTATTGTTGTGTTGTCGCTTTTGGGTAATATGGGTGGAATACAACAATTTATGCTTTTATTTTTTATATTACTTAGCTTTTGTGGAGGAAATATTGGCGTTGAACTGTTTTTTGTTCAGTTGTTTTTTTTTTTTTTTCTATGCAAACCTATAAAGGATGACTTACTTTTGGGCAAATTACAAATTATTATGTGGGTCGTAGCTGTATATTTCCATTTTGTAACTATTTAGAAGCTTTAATAATATAAAATCATTTTTCTCCCAAACTATTTAATTCTAATACCGAATGGGGTCGATTTGTTAGTGTGCTAGTGGAACTGATTATTACAAAAAGACAGTATTAGATTGGTCTTTTTTGAAAATAAAAACAATAATTTTCAAGTTTGAATTTTTTTAATTTATTAGTATGGTTGACGATTTTGTTCATATTCAAATCCTTTATACTTAAAAATATTTTAAGCAAACTGCATTTACCTTATGCCCAAAATGTGATCCTTCGGGATGATTTATAGGGATTTAAGCGAGGTATTACGTCATCTTCTATCTCCGAAACCTTTAGAATTATGAAAAACATTATTTTACAAAAATAACTTGCCGAATATTTCAAGGTCACATTATCTATATCTCAGAAAGCTTAAATATTGTAGAGCATTTTGTACCAGATCGTAATAAATTCACAACTCGCTCTCCTTGCGATGTAGTTTTTTTTATTTCAAGGTCAACCACTTTGAATTACAATTAATTGAACGAATAAAAATTTAAATTCAAATTCACACGTATTACAATGCTTCTTACATACCATCCAAATAATTTCAAAAAAAAAATACGACAAACCAATTCAATTCAATTGAGATGTAAAAGTGTGGCACAGAAACAATTCATTACATTGTGAAATAAAAATCCACTTCATCCTCCATCAGCCTAGTTGAACAATTCCACAATATATACGAGTACTTTTATGCTGTATGCATGGTGAAGCCATATGTACCTTATTGTGTACCTTTGGGGCCCATCTCATCTGCAGAAGAATTTCGCTGCTCTTGTTATTTGTGCGCTTGCCGCCTTTGTTCCGATTTCATGCATATATACGATTATGTACAACTACTCTGCACAGCGGTATTGAAGCGGAAAGAAGTTTGTGCTCCTCTTTTGTGCACAACAGTCAACTGTATATGTACTTATAAATTTCTGTGAATATCACAAAATATATACTCCGTCCTCGAGCCTCAAGGGAAACATCTGTGCCCTTTGATGGTGTTCGCTCGACGCTCGCATATCGATGTGATGACGATGTTGTACAATTTCCTTTGCAATTGCAATAACGCCATAATGATTTTTGTTTCAATGATGGTGGTTTGTATACATCTCGAATTGATGATTGCATTTGAGTGTGTAGTGCGTTTGAATGTATAAGAGGCACGTTCACAGGATTCAGGGGTTGTATTATGTTGAAAGTAAAATGCGTTAAGCCCAAGTCTTCTTTTGATAAGGAGCAAGGAGGCGCAGTAACAATGACTTGTTTGTGCCGATGTATTGAACACTAACTACATCGTCGCATGCCGAAATTGATCCTAGATGACGTTTTATCAACGCCATAATGACAATAACGATGATGATGATTATTAATATCCATAGTACTTACTGAGAACGGGCGCACACTACAGTCATGATCAGGCTTTGCATATAACAAAATAACGGGCAACGGCTGCGGGCTGCGGCACATTAAAATGATTACTGACTGTAAATCGAGTCATGCGTTTTCAACCCTCATTTTGATTATGTTCTATACATGTTCCTATGAAATTGAAGAAAACAAAATTACCCCAAATTCAGTCAGTCAGTGAGAGTTCACAAGGAACAAACTGTAGCCTATACGTGCATTTGAGGTGCGTATTTAATTTTTTCTCGTTTTTATTTACGTTCTGTGTAGTTGGTAAAATCTAGCGAAACGCAAACTTTCTGATATCGATTTATTTCGTTTGAATGGTGGTGCGTAGTAAACCCTAAACGCACTGTACATGCGAAATATTGGCGTGTTAGGGAATTGGGACTTGTTTTTTTTTATGCCATTTAAGAATATCTGGAATGTGTTTCCGGTTGTGAAATTTAGGTTAAATTTCAAACGTTTATAATGTGATGACAATTTATTAATATTTTTCTATCTCATTGATTTACAGGGTGGTTATCCAGCTCGTCTCAAAAAGGTTTTAATTGTGACTGCGCCACTTTGGTTTAAAGCGCCATTCAAGATTCTTCGGTTGTTTGTACGCGAGAAATTACGCGAGCGTGTCTTCACAGTCTCAGTTCCACAGCTCAGTTTGCACGTTCCTCGCGATTCACTGCCAATACGGCTGGGTGGCACTTTACAAATTGATCATTCCACATGGTAAGTGTCAAAATACATTTATTTTTTTTATTATAAAATATTAACAATCGAATTCATTGGTAACTAGGTTGCTTCATTGCTACAAATCGATGACGAATCGTGAGGACGAACTGTTAGCCAATATTGGGCATCCGACGACGGGTCCACAACCATCCTCCGACTTTTCATGTGATCAAACAACAGCCACCACGGTGTCATCCACAAATTCCCAGCTAAACAATCACCACAATCATCACAACAGTCATGAGGCGGCCGGCCAGTTGAGCGAACTTTGGTCTGAGAATCCACCAAGTAGCGCCTCATCTGGCTTTAGTGACGACGATAGTTTAGCGGGCGCCGAAGGTGATCCCAAGACCATTGAGCAAATTGTACAGATGGTGCGAGAGCGTGGCCGAAATGGCCTGTGTCAGGAGTACACGGATATCAGAGCCAGAGCGCCCGATGGAACTTTTACCCATGCTAGGTAAGGATTTGTAAATTTGGTTTTAAAAATCAAAAATGAATTACGTTTTTATTTCATTTCAATTTTCAGGATTCGTAATAATTTGACAAAGAACCGATACACAGATGTGTTGTGTTATGACCACAGTAGAGTTATTTTATCACCAGAGGATGAGGATCCTACATCAGACTATATAAACGCAAATTTTGTGGATGGTTACAAGCAAAAGAATGCTTACATCTCAACACAAGGTAGATATTTTCGTCACATAATATATAATTTCAATGATTCTTGAGAATATTGTCTAAGTCAATATAATTCTTTAGGACCCCTGCCAAGAACTGCACCAGACTTTTGGCGAATGGTTTGGGAACAACATTGTCTGGTTGTTGTAATGACAACGCGGGTAATGGAACGTGGACGCGTCAAGTGTGGCCAGTATTGGGAGAAGACGGACGGTAACAGCATTGAATTCGCCAACTTTCGGATACGAACACTTAGTGTGGAAACAAACGAAGATTATACTGTAGCATCGTTAGAGCTTACAAACTTAAAGGTAAAAACATCACCTTCATTTTGTAAATTCCGTAAAGGATCTAATAGTTCTTTTTTTGTGTGACAATAGACTGATGAAACCAGAAACGTATCACATTGGCAATTCACCAGTTGGCCTGACTACGGTGTGCCAACGACAGCAATGACGATGATTAATTTCCTGCAAAAGGTGCGCGAGCAACAGGCTGAACTGGTCAAAGAGTTGGGCGATACGTGGGCTGGCCATTCACGGGGACCACCAATTGTTGTTCATTGTAGTGCTGGCATCGGTAGAACTGGTAATTATTTTTACAATTCCCAATATAAGTAATGGTTGCTTCGATTTTTGACACAAATTGTTGAGATGTACTCGTGAAATCGATAAATGCAATTTATTATTTATTGCGCAGATAATTGGCATTTCGTACAATTATTATTGATTTGAAGCGATTGCAGAAGTTTCATTATTTATTGAAGCAGTTTCTGAACTCAGGATTTCACAGCTTAATATAGTACTGAGAAACCAGTCGTATTGTTATGATTTTATTTATCGATTTATAATGCAATAAGAAGGAGCTTCACATCTCCCAGCTTTTTATTCCAGCAAAAATTTTGTTGTTTCAAAAACAATATTTATTTTTTTATTGTTAATTTGAATGTTAAAAACCAACGACCTAATGACGTCTTTGAATTAAACTTTTATTTATTTAAATGCAAAAATTAAATTTGCCACTTATTGTCAAATAAATAAATTAAACACCTCTCGTCGTGTAAATACAATTGAGAGCATCTTTAATTTATTATCCATTAAAAATATCTTTTAAGTTTGATCGCTTTTTAAGTTTTCATAGAAGAAATATTCTCACTTCAAAGCGAAATCAAAAACCGGTGATGAAAATGTTTTTGAATCATTAGTTTAAAATGGATAAAGTGCAATCAACAAATGAATCAAATTCACTGGGTTAGCAAATTTGTTATGCAACGACACAAGCACTACTGCATTCATCAATCAATACGGAAAATGGTGTAGAATCAGGAACTTTGTACCAAAGAGAGGAGACGTCTGGTCGTCTGTCCATGGCTGAACGCACAAATTAAACATTGTGTGTTCTGTATTCAATTTAATTGCATAATGGGAGGGGACATGTCTATTATTGCAATGCATTGATAGTTGTTCTTTTCACAACAACAAACGATTTTGCAAAAGTCACCATTTTATTCTGAGAATGAACGAATCTTATTTTAATTTGTCCTTAATTTCTAAACGAATATTCTTCTTCCTTCAACAAACTTTATTAAAACTTGTCACTCTGTTGAAGAAAAACTTCCCACATATTTAGTGCTTGTCTCCGAAAAATTGAATCCTAAATGTATTCATGATCCGCAAAAAACTCTTTCCACTCAACTCGTTACACAAACAGATCAGCGTGTCTACAAATTGATGTACCATCTTCCTCTCCTTGTTTGTTTCGCCATTGTCGTATAGTTTGCCCATTACACGACGAACATTTATGTATATTATTATATTGTTAGAAAAGTTTGTATGCCAAAGCGTCGCAAATTTCCATTTTTCCCTGATTTCTAATGACAAAAAAAAAAGAATCCTGCAGAAACAACAAATTGTATACCGACAGAAGTATCTATTTTACGGCATACAATGGGTATTATGTGCTGAATAGAAGCGAAGCTTGTTAAATAATAACGGTAGTAGGGTGAGGAGGTGATGGATTTTTGTGTGAGACATTTTGTATCCAATTTGCATGGAAGGAACTCACTTGAACTGCGCTAGCTTGTTTTAATTTCTACGTTTTTGCACAGGCAAGCGTGAAATAAACATGAGTGGGCTTTAAAGCATTTTCACAAAAAGACGAAAAGAAAATTCAAGAATGCATATCATTCATTTGTATATCATAGTTCTTAATATGGTTTTAAAGTGTCGCAAGATATTGAAAAGAATGAACGTAACTATTGCAGCAGAGATACTCTTGTTATTGTTGATGTTGCATCGTTTCAAGGACAATGATGAGCTTTTCAAAAGTTAAAATGCTGCCAGATCTTTATCGATTGTATGCGGCTTATAATAGTCCAAGCGTTTTGTTTCGGTGTTGTAAATAATTCTTGTTTTATAAAATTTTTAGGTTAATAATTTTTTCTATACAGTTTCTAATAATTTTCTCATTTTTCAGGTACATTCATCACATTAGATATTTGTATATCCCGCTTAGAGGATGTTGGCACAGCAGACATTCGCGGTACTGTTGAAAAAATACGATCACAACGTGCGTACTCCATCCAGATGCCCGATCAATATGTGTTTTGCCACTTAGCCCTCATTGAATATGCCCTGTCGCGCGGAATGCTTAAGTCCGCCGATCTAACCGGCTTTGATGAACCAAACGAGGAATCTGACTAGGAACCATCGGCCACACAGCAATCGTCAATAGCAGACGGACAGCCAAATCAATCTATTTACTAATGCAGAGCAGCACATCCTAGAAATGACTTCATAACCCAATAATAATATGTTTAAATAAGGCAAATCAACCACACACAAAAAAAAGAAAAGAAACAATTTAGCTGTCTTTGTATATTTTAATGCTTTTAGAGTGTTTGTATCTTTTTAATACCAAACTCTTAAGTTTTCCTGGAGAGTTTACACATATTAAGCATGTCGAATGAATGAAGGCAAATTACAAGAGTTTAGGAGAGATTGGGAATACAATTTTTTTGAGCTTTTTTTAAATTTTCAATTTTATGGCCTAATATTTTACCTCATTATTTTGTTTGTCAGAAATAATCATTTTTTAACTAAATATACAGTTTTTTGTATCTAATTATTTAAATAATGTTTTAAAAACATGAAATAATATTCTTAAATTTTACTTAAACGACAATCAAGGTGTTGAAGCCCTCTCTCTTAGTCTCAATAACTCACAAAGCCTTTTAATGTGTGGTTCTTTTGTACGTCCATACTTTGTCTGAACAAAGCGACATGATATTTGACGTCCATTGTAATTTCAGTCTCGTCGCAATGGCGACTAAACTCGACCATTTTTTTCGTCCTGTTTAATGTCTCTAATGACTCCCATACATTTTACTTGTACATATTATCAATAATTGTTTTCTTCGATTAAGTAATTCAATTCCCTTCAATACTTGTGTCTGAGTTGTAATTCTTTGTTATACTAAATTAATTAAATTAAATATTTACATTAATTATTATATCTTAGGTTTAAAAATTATCTACATAGATTTGTTCACATTTTATTAAATTAACTGAATAAGTAAGTAATTTATTTAAAAATTGTTTAAACAATTAATACTAAAATAAAATAGAGAAAAGTAAAAAAATAAAAATAAATCTTTCAAACACACCCACAAACTTAAATAAGGCTACTTTTATATTCATCAGTGGATGGATATGACTGTTTTTGCAAACAAATGGAAGCATAATACCTACATAATTAAAAAATAAATAAAAACAGCAGAAACTCAGTAAAATTAAAGCAAAATAATATTTTTAAATAAAACAAAAATAGTTGGTAATTTAATTGTAACAAGCAGAAATTATTAAGGGCATACCTAAAATAGTAAACATTTAAATGTTAACAATATAAATCGTGATGGAAAGTGCATCCGCAAACATTAGAAAACAAATACAATTCTTAAATGTGACTTTTGATAGAAAATTGTGTGCGCGACTCTATAAAGGACTTTTACTACAGCCGGTAAATACGACTAACATATTATAACCTTTAATAACCAAACTGCAGGCGTGTAGCAAAGTGTAACATTGAAATTCATCTTTAAAGCAACCGAATCATACTTTTTTTAAAACGGGAAAACATTTCTTATGCCTTTTTAATAAATAATTATAAATTTAAAACAAAACAACAACAACAACAAAAAAACCAAAACAATTTCAAACAACGCTGAAAAAGCCATACAACTAATTTAAATTAATATTCAGTGACGTAGAATGAGTAATGTGAGGTGAGAAATTCATATAGAAACGAACATTTGTCCATCCTAATCAAACATTTGAGAGAGAAAACAGAGCAAATTATATCTATATATTAAAATATATGTATTATTACTTGTAAACCACAAAAAAACACAACAAAAATAATTTAAAAAACAAATAATTCAAATATAATATTTGACAAAAGGATATTCGTGTATTTTATTTCATTTTAAGTTATTTAAATAATGTAATTCCTTAAAATATAGTTTAATATTCTTCTAACGTTACTCGTGCCGCTTGAATGAATATTAATATGGATCCTTTAAAGCCATTGTACAATAATTTTTAATACCCTATGGACAAGATAACAACAATTGAGAGTGGATTGTACAGAAGCGATTTATTAGCCGTACTTTAATGGATTCTTTTTTGTTATTATTCATGACATCTCTTGGACTTAGAGTTGGAGTTCAAGAGTTCTCAGCTATAGGACATGTTTACACCATCCTGATTTGCAAAACATTTCTTTATTCAAATGGAATTCTGAATATAGAGCAGAGATTACTGGAATTTAAATTAATTAAGGAATATGTTGTATAGCCGATTAAACGCATAATTATATAAAAGTTTTTAAATATATTTATTTGAAATTAATTAAACAAAATACGTATGTAGCTCCAAAATAAACTGCGAAACTGCTGTTCAAAAGACACTAAAGGCTATATTTTTTAGTGTAAAATCGGGAATATCGAAAAGTGCGGAATCTGAAAAGCTTTTACTTTTCATAAACAATAACCTGGACGCAAACCATTTTTTAAATTAAAGAAATGTTGGTAATACCGAAATCTGAATCATATTAATCAATCGTTAAATCTTCATTACTTTAAATTTATTATTTTCTATAACCATAATCACAATATTTTCGTGTGTTGAAGAAAATTCATTACAATTTATAAGCTAAAGTTTGACACAATTAAATAACAAGGGTAATGTGTCTCGGATATTTTACTATGGGATTAATATATGTATAGAATATGTATAGAATTTTTTGGATGCGGGTACCGTTGACACATAAGCGTACTTGATCATATATTGATGAACATTGAACAATGACAAATGACAATTGACTGCATTAATTTGTTCGCAGAAGCTTCAGACTTCAGTTGGTAAAAATTCACTGTGCGGATGGGGCCTCAAGAAAGTTGTACCTCAGTTATTTAGCCCCCAAAGTTAAGCGTTTTCGTTTGCATAATTTCTGCAAAATCTAACGCATTTCGCGTTGTTGCACCCACGAAATCCTGGCCCTGATAAATCCTCCCCAATTCCAAGCAACAGAAGTTGTGCCAGTATTTATTTGAGTCGTTCAATGGCGGACACGGAGAGCCGAGAATACGGTACATTGTGAAAAAAGGAAAAAAAAATACAAAAACAAAAAATTCGATAGTAAAATATTTTCAATTAAAAAAGAAAACAAGTAAAAAGAAAACAGAAGATACTACAAAAAAAAAAAAAAACTTTAGCCAATACACTTAAATTGATTATGGCAAATTGCGATTTGTGTACGCCCGTAGGTAAGCACTTGACATCAGCAACGCACCAAACGACAGCAAACACCACCCCAGCACGTACGAACGCATCCGCCTCTGCGCCCACCACAATTCGAAACAACATCACAACGGCGCCGCAAAAGGCTAGTAACGGTGGTGGCGGCGGCACTATGATCGCTAGCCCATTGGGACCACGCTCTGTTACCATCTACAAAACAGAGACGGGATTCGGCTTCAATGTGCGCGGTCAAGTGTCCGAAGGTGGGCAGTTGCGCTCCATCAACGGCGAACTGTACGCACCTTTGCAGCATGTGAGTGCTGTCCTTGAGAGCGGGGCCGCCGAGAAAGCGGGCATCAAGAAGGGAGACCGTATTCTTGAAGTGTAAGTTTATTTTATTGACAAAGTAGTATTGCGTGAATTGAGTTTGGAGAATTTTGTATTTCAAAGTTGTGTGTGCGCCCCTTGATTGGTTTATTGTTATCGAGTTTATTGTGTTAAACAAAAACGACACATTATGGTGTGGGGCCATATGCAATATGATGTGTGAGTCAGCCGAGGTCATATTTCCGGAAATTTATTGTTGTAAGTGCAGGCTAAGAGTGACGAATGCATTGTTCTTATTAAATCTTGGGGAATGTGGACAAAATACACGGAATGTGAGACATTTGAACGATTTCGTCCGACGTCGCCACTAAGCCAATCGATTTTCCATCTGTCATGGGTTCATATATATGCATATGTATCCAGTTTTTGGTGCGTGTGTGTGTGCACAAAGAGTATACATCAAGGGGTTTATTGTACAGGGGCTGTTCCTATTTGGCATTGGATTTCCTCGGTTTTTACTATATCTCTTATTGGCGGACTTCTTCTTGGCTACCTTGATAATTTTTGTTTATGTATTGTCCGGGATTAGTGATTACAATTTACTCGTGGTAGTGTTTTTTTTTGTTGAAACTGTTGAAGAGTAACAAAGTCAAGTCGTTAATCTAATAACGGACAGCATATGGATCAGGCCGTTTATTTTGGTCAAAAGAACTTCTTTGATTAGTAGGTTAATTAATTGAGTAACTGTAAATGCTAGAAAACTTATGTTATCGTGATCTTTCTCTTGCTTAATTTATAATTATTATGTTGACCTTTATGGCTTCACTTTATAAAGATAATCGTTAATAAAAGGTCAGGTCAAACTTTAAGAGATGAATTTAATAAGGTTTAATAATGAAAAGGAATTTCTAGCAATTTATTTTGGTCGATTTTTAAGTTATTTTCATGTTTTACTAATTTGGATTTGTCATATTTCGTAAAACATATGCTTAGGATTTTATCGGGCGTATTATTTATCATACCTTTAACACTGTGCATTAGTTTTAAATCTTTAAGTAAGTTAACCCAAATAATTGTTGTCTTCTGATAACACAAATATTTTTGGAAAACCCTTTGGATGTTTTCTTGCAGTTGTTCATATTTTTTATCTGCTTTTTAAACTGCAAGAATACATAGTAGCATAATATGCACTTTAGTTGTCGTTTTTTACAATTTTACGTTGACCAAATTAAAACATTATATTAACATATGTTATTATTTTTTACAACAATTTTGTAAGAACTACTAGAATTGAAATACGTTTTGTTTTGTGGTCCAGCAATTATCTTAATTAATTACATAATGCAAGTCTAATAACAAAAATAAATAACATTTTATTGATTATATTCCAAGATAATGGGTGACCCAATATTTCACAACATCCCCACAACAAAACAACAAACTTTTTATTGATGGTCCTTGATAAAGCAATGATTCAATTTAAGTTAAATGGATGTCTTGTTTGACAAAGCTATCCCACGTCTCAAGCAAATAGAAAACAACAAGCACACAATTTCTCCTCATGACAGTGATCCGCCGGTAACACGTGCAAGGATCCGTGTTGTTTCCCAAATGCGGCATTGAAATGTACCACTCCAATCAATTGGTTTTATGTTCTTTGAGTGAGTGGTGTATCCAATTCACTGAACTGAATGGGGGTTCGGGGGGGAATTTTGGGTGTTTGGGGCTGCACATTGGAGCACACTTTGTATATATTGTTGTGTGTCGGTTTAATATACGAAGTTAAATCGCGTGCATAAGATATGTTTGTATGTGCCATTGCCCATTATTGATCCGAGACACACCTCACAAAAATAATTGATGTCGTTGGACGTTCGCGTTTATAAATATCCATATCAAACGACCTAAGTTTAATCTTTTGATAACGCAATCAAAAGTAACGTAGTTATTAAGCTACTGACTGACTTTACGGTTTCAATGCTAAGATGTGTGTTTGTTTTGATTCATTAAATAAACAATTTTCTTCAAATGCTGTTTTAATTATTGTTATTAAACGGTTGACTGAAGTGGCAGAAAGCAATGATATAACACACGCTATTAATTATCGCATAGCCGCCGATGATAAGTGTTTGGTGTCGTCGACTGTCGCATTCTTGTTAATTTTAGCAACGCGTTGTGATTTGAGAGTTGCGACGGAGTCATAAAAAAACTTAATGCACGGCACAAATTCAATAAAATCGTTTAATTGTGTACGTTATATTTCTTTCATGACATAATTAGTATTTATTCAACATCTTGTGAGTCATATGCTGGTACACTCAGTGTACGTGAAATACTGCAAGCTGAAAAGCTCTTTTGTGCAAATTTATTTGTTTGGCCATGATAAATTTGAATTTTTTTGGAATTATTTCAACGCGCACTAAAGAAAAGCGTTCATATCTGTACTTATGTTTTTTATTTACAATTCTTTACAATTATATCATCCGTTTTTTCACAGTACATACATACTGTTCTAAAAGTTCAACTTAGTTCACTCGTTGCTGCGTCTATCGATTGTCATAATTTTTCCCGCATAAGTGGCAACTTCAACATGCAGCTCAGTACTTCAATTTCATCCAACAACAATACATACAATAAAAAAATCATAAACAAATGTTTGCATACAACTGAAAAAGCTTCTTACAGCATACACGTCATGACTACAACATTGCATAAGTATGAGGCCAACGACAACGATAAACAATACGGATAATTTACTTTAGATATTTCTGGCTTATACAATCAAGACATTTCCTCTTTGATCACAGGCCACAGCAGAACTTGTGCCTTGTGCATTTCCCAATTATATTTTTGTTATTTTCTTGTTGTGTGGTAATGATGTTTGCGTTGTCTATTTGCAAATAAAGAAAAGAGACGACGCCGCCTATGGAATGCTTATTGCTAATCTGCGGCATTTAATAAGGCTGCGAAACGCGCGCACAAAGCCAGGCAGTAAATGAAAATAAATCGCGGATTATTAATTCAATCTATTGAGAGTGGAAGCAGTTGAGACGCTTTTAGTGGAGAGACTCTTGAAATCAATGTTTTATAAGCCGAGGCAATAAATCAAAAAATCGGAAGCCCCAAAATAAACCCACCGTTTTGTTGTTGGTGCGGAGCATCCCATCAACACTGAACACATTAATTGTGTATGTTTCATTGCGCTATGTAATCAAGAGTTTTGTTTACATAAGTTATGAACCTGAAATAGAAAACGCAATAAAACGTAGAAGCCACGGTGTATATGCGGCCGTCAATTGGTGTCAAAATTCTGTATTTTAGAAAATGGGATTTTGTCAATTTAAATGTTTTGCAAATAATTGTTTTTTTTTTAATTAGAAGCCCATTAATTTTGTAAGTAAAAATTGTCGTTGTAATGTTTTTTTTCTCATCAATTTGATAATATTTTGGCCTTTATTTACAATTTTTGTCGCACGAGCCAGTTGTGTGATGATGCCACAATGATTACATTCTGAAACTAGCATCTTTTTTATCGATGTGGTCGTGATTTTGTTAATTATAATTAAATACTCAAAAGAATTGTGTTGTTATACCTAAAACAATTTATACTTTTTCCAATTACTAATATAAGCTTTTATTCTCAAAAATTGTTAAAGAAATGTGCCTGTAAAATGTCACAATTTACAAGGATTCATTTGAAAAAAAATGAAAAATGTCAAATGATCAATCGAACTTTGCAAAACCATCAATAAGCCTTGTAAGCGATAATAAATCTTACTGTAACTGTCTTTACCACATGGCGGTTGCAGTCTGTGTACATTTGGAACACTTTTTCATTACTCAAAGTCACTTGGCGCATGACACATTATTGCTTCAGCTATTTCTATTATAGTGTACTTAATATATGTGGCAGCAAGACGTGCATACAAGTTATATGTTCATGTGCTACATAACAACGTTATGCAAGAAGAAATGGTTTGGCGACGAAACATTTTATAGAATTGATTTCTTAATAATTATAAAACGTCGAATCAATTTTAAGGTGTTCGTGACTTAAGTTCTATATTAAGTCAATTGACTTATAATTGAAAATATAAAAATGAAAATGTTACGAATTAGTCAAAAATAATTAGTATCAATTTACGTGATTAGTACTTTTGCATTTTTTTTAAAATCTTGAATCTTAAAAAAAAATCATAAATTGACCTCAATTCCTTTATTATGATTGTAATACCGCCTTTAAACTAATTACATAATAATGCATAAATACATTTTTCTTAGCCACTTTTTTCCTCACATTTTTTACACAATGGAGAATGTTAGAGATATTGTGCAAAATAATAAGCGATTCAAAGCGCAACGTAGGTGGGGTGTCACGGAGGGTGTGAGAATTGTTTATTTAAGATTTAGAATAGAAGCAATTACAAATCTTAAATGTTTGCACACGCATTTGTTTTGCTGACGACTGGGATATTTCCCGAACGAATTGCATTTTTTGTTGTCATCACGTGCAAAAAGAAGTAAAGAGTGACGATTGACGTGTTATAAAGTTTCTCTGATGCCTTATGGACGTATTTTGCTAATTTTTTTTGACTTTGTTTTTAAAGTTATTAAGAAATATGTAAAATTATTTTATATCTCTTTTTTTTTTAATGTTTTAAAAACTGATGTTATAGATTTGGATTTTGTTTCACATAACTATCCCTGCCATCTTTACACTCAAAACTCTCATATGGGCGGAGGAAATGATTATACACGTGAAAATACTTTCACAACAAACATAATGGAATTTCACCCTAACAATGTAATGATTATTTAAATTTCCTGTCAATCAAAATTGTGTACTCCCTTCCATAAATAATAAAATCAACACCCAATAAAAAAAATCAAATAAAATTGTCTGCGTCAATAAAGAACATCAATAAAATTGCCATTAGTCTCTGATTCTATTTCGAAGCCACATTTTTCATCTGAAATGATGATGCCCTCAAATGATTCGCACAGTTTATAAAAGAATTTACAACCGTACAAGCATAAATGTAACTCAATTGCCATCGATTAAATTCTCCAATATGAGAAATTATATTTAATGTGCAACCACCCGCCTTACAGCCACCACCCACGTATATAGCACTCATATGTAAATGCGATTTGAAGCAACAAGCGTCAAACCGCGCGCATGATGGATGAAGGACGCGATGAAACGTTGCATGTTGATGATAATTAAAATCCGCTGTCATTTGTTTGCAATGTCCATACTCACGCAGTGTGTGGTTTGGGTCATATTCCCTTAAATTATGTGCAAAAAAAGGGCTGAAAAAAAAGATGAAACAAAACCAAAAATACACGCAATAAAGGGATTGGCTATGTAATTGGGACTGATCTGGCATCACTGGCGGCTTGGCTGCCTGTGGCGGTTATTAGAGCGTGGGTCGCGGATGTGCTGAATTGTAATTAACACCCGAGTATACGCTTGCCGTTTAATTGAAATTAAATCGCCTTGCTCGAGTAAATTATTTGCTAAATAGACGAGAAAGGAGAATAGCGGCGATTTGAGCCATTTATTGTTTGCTTGGAATATGGGGATGTTGTTAAGCAAGGGATGGGGGTTGGGTTTGATGTAATTAGCCACTGGTTAAAAGCTTGTAATTTGCATTGATGAAAACTTTGCAATCAGAAACTTAATCTGACACCTTTTTGAGAATGGGATTTTTTTTTTCTTAAATTTATGTATTGATTTTAAAAGTCGTTCAAAATATTCTGAACTTTTGCATTAAAGTCACATTTTTACATCATTTAAAATTACAGTTTTAAATTTCTTGAAGAAATAAATTCCCCTTTCTCTCAACATACATAATGAAAAATGATAAATATCATTAAACGCCATTTCTTCATTTTACAAAATAATTATCAATTTACACTTCTGTTCGACAAGGCGTGTTCCGATAAATTTCCAACATAAATGATATTGTTATCTACATATTCCATTTGTGCACAATATTAAATGACAATGTTTTACAATGTCAAGAGTTGTATTACCTATAAACATTATGCTACATGTACGATTGCTAAAATGAAATATTATTGTGAATTCAAATGATAACATTTAAGTACTTGTGGAAAAAGTGCGCAAAAATGAGTAATGAGTCGAAAGACAATTTTCATTATTTCACCACAATTGCACACGCTACACTGTAATTGTTTGTTTTTACAAGGAAACCACCAACCATGAGGAGCATAGTAAGTCGGAAATGATTTTAAGACAAAGCTTTGGAACACCAGATTTCATCCGAATTGAAGGGATGCTGTCTCAAATTAATGTTGCACTCAGATAGGCAAAGCAAACTTAACAAATGTGTGGCAGACAAAGCCACTAATTACTTTGTAAATTGAGTGGCATTTTGTGGTAATATTGCGCTTGACATTGATTGTTTTTGTACACGTCATTATTGTGACGGTTTTTTCATTTAAATTTGTATCATCGATAAAAAGAGAAAAGCTTTTTTGTTAGCTTTTATGGGTTTACTGTCAATTCTTAAGACGCTTTTGCGTGCACGATTACGCTTTTTTTTATTATTTTTTGTATGTGTTTATGTTTAAATAATAATTATTTTTATGGAAAAAGTGCTGTTTCACAAATTTTAGCCCTAAAAGAACCGCTAATGCAAGATTTAATTCTCTGAAATGGCTTTAATACTTCTACTTAATGAATTTTTTTTTGCAGTTTTTTTAATGTAGTTGTTGAAGTTGCATAATCTTTGCTTTATGTTTATAAAACTTTCTCCTAAATGTATTTAATTGCATGTGTGCTCTTGTTGAAGAGACCATCGCCCCCTTTTAATGTGTAATGTTTCAATGAAAGCATTAAGTTGCACAAAAGTTTATATTTTGTATAACTTATGCATGGAAATGACTATTTTAGTTACGAAACTTTAATAAAGCAATCTATTGTCATATATAAATTAGATAAACTCTCCGGAATTTCTTGTACATTAATAGTTACTCGTATGTACTTACTAAGTTATTATTGTGGTTTGGAGATGTTCCAAATGTTTAAAGGACAATAAAAATATGAAACTCCTCTTGGGGTTTGCATTGAATGTGTTGAATTACATTTAATAGAAAACATTTATTCTGAATGTTTCTCAACTATGGCATATTTTTAAATTTGGAGATTTCAACTTACTTTTGTGATTTAAAAATATTACAAAAAAAAATCCTGAAAAAAGAATATTCATATTTTAATAAGTCTGTTTAGGACCTCCCACTCCTTCGTCCCCACTCCTTACAAATACTACAAATACATTTATTTAAAATATACTCAAACATATGCCATGGTCTACAACACTCTCAGATTTTTTGCATTATATATACATAAAACACTGCAGCGTGCATAAATTTTAACTTTCACTGGCTAGCGCAGCGTGTGGCGCCTGTGTTTGCGTCATTTTCATGTATTTCAATGCGATTTCCAGTTCACACATGCAAAATCAATGCACGTATTACAAATTTATCATGCAATTGCTACGTTACATTGACCCACAAAAGTAATTTTAACTTCAGTATTAATATTATTTACGTCTCAAGCTGATAAGTGATAAACCCAAGAGTTGATCTCTTGAAATTCCAATTCAATGTTTTCCAACATTTTGAATTAATAACTTCGACAGAAATTTATTGTCGCTTCTCGCGAGTTAATTGCGTTAAATCTGTCGCAAATTTTTTGCATCGCGTTCAATTTAGTAAAATCGGTGTGAAGTTGCAGTGAATGTGACATTAATCTCCGAATTCTAATTTGACGTAATTCCTCACAATATGTATGGATATCATTACAACAATTTTGTACAGTTTGAAAGACCAAAGCGGTAATTATGAAAACACATTTTGTGCACTGTCCGGAACATTTTGTACGTTTAGGTTGTGATTTCATGGCACATATTCATCCCCATATTGTTAGTTTTGTGGACTATCCTGGGAATCGTGTAGAATGGTTAAATGGAATGTTTTATAGTTAGTGTGAAAAGGGTTGATAAAAGCTGTGCGTATTTCTCTGCTGGGCTTTTTTTTCGGGAAATATAGTTTGAATTCATTTGGTTGAAAAATTCACATGTTCTTTGATATACCAGTTCTTGTGACTTATGTAATTAAAAAAGTTAAAATAAACGAGCCTGACGTGACTGAAATAATTATAAGCAGTTTCGGGTTTTAAATTAAGGACATAAAAAGTTTAAATAATAATGTAATAATGTGCATTTTTGGTACAATCTTCTTTACAACTTTTAAGTGGGATGAAAATATTTTATTGTAATAAATGTTTTCGAAACATAATTTTCTAATTTTGTTAGAATTTTTACCATTTAAGTTTTAACTATAGTTTAACATCCAAAAGTTATGTAGTTCTAACAATTCATAAACTTAATTTAGTTATATTAAAAGACCACCGACAGTCAGTTAAACAGTCAAGCCAAAAAAATACCCCGAAATGTTTAACAATAATTTGAAAGGACGAAACATCCTTCTACAACCAAACACCGTACATGATGGATGCTTTTCCTGTTATTGAGAATGAATGGCATATAAATTGGAAAATACCTCCACGGAAGATTAAAATTAACTTTTTTATTGCTAAATGCGACATAAACCTGTTTTATAGACAATGACTCAAATAAATGTTATGTATTATCAAGGTGGTGTGATTGTGTACTTTCCAGTTGTTGACAAAACTTGATTGAACTAATAATTGAAATTTCGCGCGAACATTTTTAAATGTTTATTCTTTAAAATTAGCTAAAAAAAAAATGTTAAGTCAGAAAAATAACATTTTTGTTGGATAATTTTGTGTTGGTTGTGGGTGAATCAAGTTGATCTCTGTCTGTCGGGTTAACCTTTCCATTTGACTAAAGCTTATTGTGATGACCCAATTAAATGGTGTGGCGATACGTTATGTGACCACAGGTGTTTATTGCTGTTAGATTGTAACATTGTGACGTGAAATTATGAATGTTTTAAATAATATTTATTGCGACTTGTTAATTACATGCTTTACTTTGTATCAATAACATAAAAAAAATACGTGGAATTTTCAGCAGCCGTCGATTTCCTTAAAGCGTCGCTTTTCCATTTTCACACTTGGCCAAGAAACTTTACGAATACACTTTGTAAAAGGGTAAAATTTAGGATATGTGATCTGTAACTATGCTGTCAAATGTCAACAGTCACTTATCATTAGTGTTGAATAAGCAAGACACAGACCAGGCTGATTATATATTATGATTCCTAATTTTAGAAGAAGCAAGCAAATACGAGAAAATGATGGTGATTGTTTCTCCCTAACCCAAGGACATTTAATATATCTACTTTAATTTAATTAGATTCCTTTGAAACATAGCCCATTGAAACTTGAAATTAATTCAGGACAATATGTATTTTATATTACAGGAACAGCGTCAATGTGGAAGGCGCCACACACAAACAGGTGGTTGATTTAATTAAATCCGGAGGCGATTGTCTTACGCTTACAGTTATTTCAGTGACACAACAAGTAAGTATTTATTTTTTAAATTTTAATTCAACGTATTTTTATTTATAATTATGAAATAACAATTCGTTTTCAAATTTTAGGAAGCAGATAGATTGGAACCTCAGGAAGACCCAGGTGGATATTCCTACATCGATTATTCAGAAAAGAGATCTTTACCAATTAGGTAATTGTTTTAATGCAATTGAAAATAAAATCAATAAAAACGCTTGATCCATTGCAGCATACCAGACTACAATATTGTGAATAAGACTAGTGAGCGCTTTGTTGTGTTCAACATTCACATGGCAGGCCGTCAATTGTGTTCGCGTCGATACCGTGAATTTTCCAACTTACATACGGCATTGAAAAAGGAATTTTCCGGTTTTAATTTTCCAAAATTACCTGGAAAATGGCCGTTCCAATTGAGCGAACAACAACTTGACGCAAGAAGAAGAGGTAATGTCCCGTTTTTTTGGGTCCCTTTTGTGCGGTTGTATTAAAAAAAAAACGTTTATCATTCCTGGTAGGTCTTGAGCAATATTTAGAAAAAGTTTGTGCCGTTCGTGTGATAGCCGAGAGTGATGTTGTGCAAGAATTTCTCACAGATACCGAAGACGATTTGGCGGCCTCACCCGTAGATATTAAGGTAATGCTGCCCGATCATGAGGTGGTAACCGTGTCCGTACGCAAATCAGCAAATGCACAGGCTGTTTGGGACCTTTTAGTGCAACGAGCCAATCTAACATCGTACACACAGCAATATTTCTACCTCTTTGAAATTGTGGAATACAATTTCGGTAAGCTTTATCCATTTGAAGCAATGTTATGCATTCAATAAATAAATGTAATTTGATTTAACTTTTACAGAACGTAAACTGCAACCCCATGAGATACCGCATCAATTGTATGTCCAAAATTATAGCACGGCATCTAGCACGTGCTTATGCGTTCGTCGTTGGTTGTTTTCCATCGATCGGGAGCTTACACTGCCACCCGGCGAGCAGGCAGCCAAATTCATTTTTTATCAGGTGAATGTTTTTGTTGAAAATTTCATCATTTTCAATTTTCTAAAATTTATGTTCTCGTGTTTTTCTTTCATAAATTGTTCAGGCTGTCGACGAAGTAAATAGAAATAACATTAGGGCGGAGGGGCGCTTGTACGAACTGAAAGCATTGCAGGACGCCAAACGAGCTGCCGAGTATTTGACATTGGCGCGTACACTGCCCGGTTACGGCGATGTCGTATTTCCGCATTGTTCATGTGATAGTCGAAAAGAGGGACACGTTTTGCCTGCTGTCGGTACGTTTTTTTTTATTATTCCGGCAGTAATTTGTTATGTTTGTATTTAAACGCCACAATTTATTACTGCAGGCAGCAAAAGTTTTCGATTGCACGCCTGTCGGATGGATGGTGCGCTGGAGGCACAAACTGTGGAGCTAACGTGGGACACTGTCACTCGGTGGGAGAGCGATGAGGAGTCAATGGCATTCTGTTTTCAGTATACACGAAATGATAAGCCTCCACGATGGGTTAAAGTTTTTACGTTATACGTAAGTTTAAATAATCGTTTTTTATTTTATTATTATTTATTTGCGAAAAATATTTCATTATAATCACCTCGATTAAAAATCGTCGTTATGATAAATGTTGACATGCGAATATTTTAAATGATTGTTTTTTTTCGTTAAGTTTTAATCTCGGTATTGCAGCAATGTAGGCGGAATTTTATTTATTTTCAAAAGCCGCTTTATTTTAATTTAGAGATGTATGTAATTTTAAAGAACTTTGTAAAAAAAAATTCAAAGCCAAAATTCAATAATTTCAAGGTCACGAAGTCGAAGTTTGCAGATTAGTTGCAGTTGTTTATATAAATTCACACCTGCGATGTAGTTTTTTTGTTTTGTTGATGCATTTAGTTTTAAAAATACATTTTTATAAATACGAAATTTCGAATTACAAAATTAAAATGTTTTTCGTTTCTGTAAATATGGTTTTAACATTTTTATACGTTTTTTTTATTGCAGCATGCATATCTAGCCGACTGCTTCGAGCGAATAATGGAGGAGAGAAAATGGGACGATTCCGGCGACTAACAACATACATAAATTGCAACTAAAGCTGCATAACAGTGAAGCATCACAATTTACCAATTAAAAATTATTTTACTAAAATATGCAATAAAATTCACAGTTAATGCAAGAAAACAATTCACAATAAATTAAAATAATGATGTAATGACAATTAAAACATCCGAAATATTTCTGAGTGCAATTGCAAGAATTAAAGTCACAAACACCAATCACATTAAAGTTTAAACACAAAATATGGAACATAAAATATAATATTAAAATTGTAAACATGAAATGTAGAAAATTAAAAATGAGATGTTGCCATTTCTCAAAGTTTTGTTTTTGTTATTAAACTGTGTGATTATGCGTCGTCGTACTTTTTGTTCACGACGTTAATGAGATGCGTTTATCGATAATAAATAACAACATTCTGTATATTAGTTCTTTATTATCGATAACCGCGTCTCATTAGAGTTGACAGAGACTATGACACATAATCAAACAATTTAATTATAAAAACAAAACTAAAACGTCCTATTGAACCGCTCAACCTGCGGATTCCGACTGTGCAGTTGCAGGAAGTGCAGCGCTTCCATTTAATAAAACTTGATTAGGCTTGATGCACATCAAATTGCACTGTGTACTTATGTAGTGAATTTTGTTGTTAATTGTATTTCAAAGCTCTCTGCTTTGTTGTTTTTTTTTGTGTTTTTTTTTTGATACGTGGTCTGCAAAAACATGATTACTAAATAAACTATAATTTAAAAAAATATAATTAAAAATAAATATTGCTATCAATTTTGTGGTAGCGCGCTTGGCTGTACTATTGTAGTTTATCGTTTGATGCCATACTTTTCAAATCTATTCCATCCTTTAGGTTTTATTCTTATTATCTGTTATACTAAATTTAAGTTGAATTTTTTTTATTTGTATTTGAAATGCATTTTATATTTTTTGTGTTTTCTGAAGACAAATTTAAGGAGATTGGGATTGAAACAGTGGAATAGTTTTACAGTAGTTCCTTGCAAAAATGTGTAAAATGTATGCACAGTTTGGTAACTTAATTAAATTCATTAGAATGTGATTTTTTTAAAATTTCTTTCAACAAAATGCAATTAATAAAGCCAATAAAAATAAATCTCAAAAAATAATAATGTGTTAATCTGCAATGAATTGTTAAACACTATTATACTTTAAGCTTCATTTAATCAAAAGTTATTAAACACCATTCATAATTGTCCGTTACAAACTAATTTTTAACATTCCAACAAAACAGAAAACTCGTATTACTTATAAATAAATGAACTAAATAAAACGATCGATCAAATTGCACCAATTTCCATATTTCTCTGTGGATATAATATATATTTATTGTTAAAAGAACAAATAAAATAAAACCTCTACAAAATTGATACAAACAATTGTTATAGAAAATGTGTCTAAAGCATATTACTTGTATGATGAGATTCTAAATTATAAATAATATTTAATATCTAATAAATTGTATAAACATTTATAATTAACGATAATGCATATAATGAACCTAAAGAAATATTTATCTTTAAAAATTAGAAAAATGTCCAAAATTTCTTATCAGTAATCTGCAGTAAATTCTTATAATCGATTTCTTTCGATTACAGTTTCATATTGCCTTTCTCTATCAATTACAGATGATTGTCGACTCTGTTAATATGTATAATTATTATTAATCTACGAAACAACAAATTGGTGAATAAACGTAATTGAAATTATTTCTTAATTTAAATTTTACTCAACTTATACTCAATAATTTTAATTTAGAGGAAAGCTTGTTTATGTTTATTTGTCCAGGATAATATATCGGAACATTTATTACAATAAAATATTTAAATTGTTTAGTTTCTATAACAATTAATTCTTTGCTTATGCAGATATATTGTACAATAAAAAGAAATTATTGAATTATTGTTAGGAAGTGACAGTGTGCACTAATAATGCAAATTTATAAAATGAAACAAATTTATCTGAATACATATTATGTTTACATAGAATTATACTTTAACAATTACAAATTAAGGCGATGATCCCAATTTACGTACTGTGTACCTTAGCTTTTAAATTATTAGTATGATTATTATTATTATTATGTAAATGTATCATATTTGAAACAAATATTAAAAAATTATTACAAATTAAATTACATTTAAATGTGGCTTTTTATTTATTTTTTAGTTTCAACGTGAAATTACAAACAAAGATGAAATGGTGAAAACATGTTTCAAAGCAATAAAAATTTAAAAACCTGAAAAAATTCCATTCACTGAAATTGCAGCTTACAAGGGATTAAAAGGTGCCACCAAAACTAGGCAAAACAAAAGATAGCGGCAGTTAAAAAGAACAGGTGACAATACAAGTTTGTTATTGAACTAATTCTTATTTTACGTCTTCAAAATCAATTTCGTTAATATGTAGCTTAATAATTTGTTTAAAAAACATTTTATTATTACATATTAACAACGTGTTAGCGATGTTACTACTAAATACTTTGAAAAACAAATTGAATTAAATCATTGTAATAAAATAGAGAAAATTATTGACCATCAAATATTTGTTTCTTAACCTTGAATGATAAAAGATATAAATTTTTTTATCGCTTAATATAACTTAAAAATTAATTGGTATTTGAAAAAAAAATCAGTTAATAGTTATCACATAATTCAATTGAAAACCGCGAAGCTCATTATTTAAGCTTACCTTATTATCACTTCAAAGTACGAACGTGTGAAATCCTAAAGGCGTAGGCACTCACATCATTGACGAAAAACGCGTGTATCCAGCTATTAAGAAAGCTCCTCAATTGATAAGACAACAACGGCCGGCGGCCGCACGGAGTTCAGTTGCGTTGTGCCGCTTGCATTGCGTTGGTTGAATCACCAGAACCGTCCACGGATCATGTCGCGCTATTTATAATCATTAGTGCCGGACATTTAGCTGCTCAGCTCGTTTGCTAATTCATTCATTAAAGTGCTAATCGTGAGTGAATAATATTCCATATTTCCATACACACTACTCATTCGCTACTATTAATATTCAGTTAGTAGCGCGTTTAATTAACTGAAACGCATTTTTGTGTGCGACGCTTCGTCGTCGTCGTCGTCGTCTTCCTATCATTTAATGCAGAGTGTGATGGTAAAGTGGTTAACTGACTGAGTGCGTGTTTTGTCGAAATAGTGAAAATTAGTTCATTAATTAGCGGTTATTGTTAGTGTCTAAATACAATTATTGTTTTTAAAAAATGAATTAATTACGAAACTAATTGAATTTAGTAGTAAAAAAAAAGTATTTTGTGTAACCCATCGGTCATCACGTGACTTTTGACAAATAAATCATTCAAATATTCCCCAAACTGATAAGTGTTTACAAAAATGATAACATTTTGAAAAAATCTTCAATATTATTATCATATTTTATTAGCAGCAAAGTAACTTAAAAAGTGATTTGTATATCGATTATTATGGGCGTTTTCTCGTGCTCATGCAAATTGATGTTTATTAATTCAAAATAAATATAAGAACACTCCGCGGTACAGGATTTCACTTGCATCATAATTTTATTTATTACTTCTCACACACGTTACATTTTGCACTTGGCAACAGTAAAATCATGATGTGGCCATTAAAAATCATTGAAAACCAATCGTTAAATTTTAAACGAAGATTGCAAGCCTTCACTTGATTTTGCGTCAATGATTTATTAATTAAAATACCAAGAGTTACTGTGTAGCATGCCGAATAATTACCAATTTTCAATTACTAAAATATTTTATCAAAATAAACAAATATTTGTCAGAAAAGCAAACTGTGAAGTTGTAATTTTAAAAAGTTAAACTGTCAGTGCCAACATTTGAATATTAAATTAAACGCAAAATGTTAAATAAATAAAATAAATGTTGTAAAGCAACAAAAGTGATTGTTTGTGTTTGTGATTTAAAGCTTTTAGCGAATGAGATTTTAAATAAAGAGACAATTGATTCATTGAATTAGCTATTTCGGTGTTCTGGAATGCTAAAATTAGTTAAGACTTTGGCTTTGAGACGTGATTTGAATATTAACACCTTATTTGCGTATAAATAGAAACAGCGGTGTGATAAAAAAAAATCATTGCTAATTGACAAAGTTGCATTTTTATTTATGTGCCCTCTTTGGCTTTGTTTGCCATTTTTTCTTTTAAATTTCAAAATATCAAAAAAAAAACACTAAATAATCCGTTACAGCCTTCAATTGGATTACAATAATTTGTCTCATGTGGACATCTATCAGTTTCCACAAATCTAATCATGTTGTTATTGAACACTTAATGATAAGATGGCGTATTTCATTTTTCTTTATTATTTGCCGCAACTGATAACTTGCACCCATATGATTTGATTTACAAAATAACGAACGTCTTACGTGTTTGCTTCACTTATTAGGCTCCACTGTAAATTTGGAGGCTTAATAAAGCCAAACAACTCACACGATCAGCTACAAAAATAATCCAACGCACGCGCATTTTTTTTGAAGATGTTTTTTTGGGGGGGACTTTAAAACTGTTCTGTAAATCATTAGGCGTTTGTATACCTTTGGCTTGATTAAAATCGTTTTTGGCGCGTTTGCCGTCACTCTTAAGATTTAAGCAAGTAAATCACATTGACACATTTGCAAAATAGCTTTCCTCTGTAATGTTTTGTGTTAAGATTTGGGTCTAGTTACTTTGTTTGTCAGAAGACGCATTTACAGTAACTTTTGTTGGTTTCGTCAATTTTTTTGATGGAAAATTTTGTGAGTAATTTAATTTTTCGCTTGAATTTCTGTTGGTTAATTTGCAAATATAATTATACATAATGGCTTTAGGCATAAATGTAACAATAATTATTTGTAGGGGAAAAAGGTTTAACTTGCGAATTTGTTAAATACGAATGAACGTTGTAATTATGTCCCAATTTATTAGGGTTTAGATTCAAATTTAAAAGTTGAAGTGGCATTTTGTGGCGCCAGAAAGACAACGCAGGACTTATCTATTGAATTTCTACATTTTATACCAAACAATACAACTTATATGGCATCCGACATCCGACTTAGTAAATGGTTTTCGGTTTATAAAAAAAACTAAGGCTTTGTAATGAACTCGGTTGATCACAAATTAGTAATAACGAGATTCGTTAAAAATATACAATATTTTAAAAAGATTTGAATGATTCACGATTTAAAAAAAAATCATTATTTAGTTAAAATGAAAACCCACTCTCCTCTAAAAACATAATTTTCATAATGATGCTTTAAAAAACACCTAGAATAACAAATTTAAGCACGCTGTCATGCATATCAATTAAGCTAAAAATAAAATATAAAACAGAACCATGACCATCTCAATTCACAGTGAGTAACAAAAAATGCCACATTAAACTCTGTCGCGTAAATATATTTAAAAATAACTCAGTTCCGACTATTAAATAGTAAATTGTATAATACGATCATGTATGCACACATATTCCGGGCTAGTTAGTCTTGAAAGCTCACCGTAACGTGCATATGTGCGTTTATCAAAGATTTGTGGCATATGGCATGTTCGATGCCATTATGTGCTAGACATGCAACAGACTCTGTGGATGTTTTACTCTGTCCTAATTCATGTAATGGCAGTAATTATTCAATGATGATGGCGTGCATTGAAGCAACATGTCGATGCGTTTCTCAGTAAGAGCTTTCGTTAAGCTTTCAGAATGGTAAAATATAATATTTATTTTCCATTCGAGTGTGTACGAGTACAAATTTCTTTCAAACTTCAATTTGTTGTGTGCATTTGTGCATTGTAATTGCATTCGAATTTATCTCTGCCATTCAACAGCAGCTATCAGGAATGTTGTTAGTTGTTACTAATAGGAATGTTATGCATAACATACAGTTAGCAATTAAACTCTCTGTCTCCATTTTTGTTTTGGTTTGGTTAGTTGAAGTTTCGAGGCAGTTGTTGGGACGCTACCCAACATAGGACTCCAATTAGCGCTTTAGGGTTTTTTTTAATACCACTTATCGTCATGATCCCGGCTTGTTTGTTTGTTTTCTAAATTCATCTAGTAATCATTGGACGCTCATCTGCCAGATAATTTAGTTCGTTGTTGCTGATAAATGTGAATTGTCTGACACTAGCTGGAGTTAGGCATTTGCACACAAAGTAAGCAACTGTTCCTTGCTTACTTTGTTATTTGCAATTTTGACATGACTTATTTTTAAAATCCTACATTTCAAAACTATAAAAATTAATTTTTTTTTGAAAAAACAACTTTTTTTTCTTTTCCAAATTTAAGTGAAAGCTTTCAAAATATTTTGCCGAAAGTGCAATGTGAATTAACAATAATCAACAGAAATATTCGACATCAATTAAAAAAGTTGTATAAATTATCAAAATGAGTGAGAAAAAATCAAAAACCGTAAGCCTACAAAACAATGGTGACATTCCTTTTGCTGATGATGAAGATAATTCAACACCAATGAGCAGTGATGATAACATTAACAGATTTGCGGAAAATCGCAGGCCATCCATAGCAGAGCGGCGTAACGTTACAACCTTGAAAGTTCACATCAATAATGAGTGAGTTTTTATCTGAATAACCTTTCTTTAACTATTTTGATTTTAACATCGAAAACTATAATTTCAGAAAATCCAATGATCATAATTCCAGTGATGAATCAAACGACGACAGTCCACAACCGCTTAAATTGAATCCAGCAACAGGTGGTCCCAACAGCGGTCGTGGTTTGCGTCGCAATTCTATTTCAATGCCGACGGGGCTCAATGATTTGGAAGTGTTCCAACAAGCACACCGTCAAAATGATGACACTTTCGTGCAGGTATTTCATGATTTTTACGAAAATTTGGTATTATTTATAATATAGGCATTAAAAAGGAAGCGTTCTCATATTTTCACACGTCAGTTATACAATTTAAAAATCGATTATAAAATGGTAAGCCTCTAATATTTAATATGAGATAAGCACGTACTAGAAACAACCTAATAACTTTTATAATACGATATTTTAAAGATTTCAATTAAGAATTTACAATTTACGTTTTAAGATTATCCAATTTTTTATAAGATCTCATCCGACAATGCTTACATTTTTTATTTGCCCTTGCTGTTATTTAAATGTGCACCATCAATTTTAACCAGTTAAATAAATAAATAAACAAAACCATACATTCGAGTGTGTGCTAATTGTCATTAAATTGTATTGCCTGAAAAATTACAATTAGGCACATGACCACCTTTCGTTTACTTTATTTATACACCAGACGCAGAAGTACGGCAAGTGATTATCATAACAATTTAACGTCTTACGAGATAACGTTCCTTGTCTGTGAATTGTGACACGTTTGTTGTACAATTTTATGATCGCTTCTGCAACAATTGATTGCCGCGTACGTCATAACTTGTTTCATAGATGCACTTCTGTCATAAATTTAAACATTTTTTATAATATGATATTTTATTTATGCATATTAGTAATACAAAATTACTATTTTATTGAATTAATTTTAATGCGATAAACAAAAGTTATGGAATTTTTTTTAAATTTTGGCTTAAATGTGAAATTAGTACAAATGTGATCGTTTTATCTTATCTCATTAAACCCTCGTGCTGCATAAGGCGGCAAGCTTTATCTTGGAAGATTGTAGACTCATGGGTGGTTTAATAAATGCACCTTTCACTTTTTATTTACAAACATTAATTAACAGAACGCAAAAGCTAATTAAATTTCCGAAGAAGTTGCGTTTTTTATCGCATTAATGATCAAAGTAGTTAAATCCAGTAAAAAGCAGACATAAGATAAGGACATTTGCTTGGCCTCATCAGATTTTATGAGATTACAAAATGCAGTGGAATTTAAAAACCACAAAACCCCTGAAGTTATTCTATCGAAATCGAACAGTTAGACGATTAGTTATTTTAGACACGAACCATGTAAAAGCGCATATATAATTTTGTATTTAAAAATAAATAAAATTCATAAAGGTTTGCATAAAGGCAATTTGTAATTTCAATTGCAAAATAATTTTTTGTTTTAATTGAACAATACTGTTTAAAAGTAACTTAAATTTCTTGACCATAAATATTAATATATTTAATTTTTAAAAAGCTTTTTCAGTTTTATTTATAACATTTGTAATTATGATGAATTAGACGACACAATGATCTCTTATGACATAGGTTGACAAATTATTTATCAAACACATTATGTTGAATAGTCCAAAATAAAAATCAACAACAAAGAACATTAAACTGCTTTTATAATTTAATTCCTTCAAACACGCGTCACAAATTCAACAATACTGTTAAAATAATTACGCACCGTTACTAATTATTTATTATACTTAAGCAAATGCCAGTTGTTTTTGTTCCACTGCAATAATTGTTAATTACCACAATTAGATAAGAAAATGTGTACTGTCTTGTATAAACAAAATCCCAATGTGGTTCAGCAATGTTCTCTACACATTGTCAATATTTTACCTGTATGTTGTTATTTTTTGCCTCAGAAACAACAGCCGGCAATTGTCGTTTAACCGCATACTCACTACAGCTGGACGAGATAAGCTGTTATTTTTTTCCACAAGAGATTTTTCGCGATTGTTTACATAATGTACATTAATTCACCGCATATATTTCGAGTGCGCGACTTTTGTTCTGCTTCAAGCGATGTGAGCTTTTCTACTTTATGCCAGTGCTGCTGTTATAATTATATGCATAAAAAGTTGGATGCTAAAAAAAACAAATCTACTATTTAATGCAAAATGTGCATTGTTGTACGTTTTTTTTCCGTGGGAGTTTCTCATTAAGTTTTGCATTTATTAAAGATAAGCTTTTTAAAGCTCCGCGGGTAAAAATGCAAGAAAACTGAAAAATTATTTGAAGATTTCATGGCATAAAGTGTTTTTTCTGTAGTCATATCGTGATTGTTTGTTGCAAGATTGAAGCTCAAAAAGTTTTGAGCCGGATAAATAAATTAAATGGCTTAACTGTCCATTATGGTTCTTTACAATATTTATTAAAAAGGTGCAAAAACTGATGAGTTTACACGAATTTCCTTTTTTGAATTTATTTGTATTTTTAAATTAAACGCTTTTGTTATTTTTAATATCTGAAATGTAAAAACAAATTTAAAACTAATTTCATTAAAATAAAAGTAATAGTTTATTTTCCTGGCAAGAGTAACTTAAAAATTAGGACAAAATTGTCTATAAACTTTTGATTTCTCCACTTTAGTGCCTTTTTCTTTGTCCGCAATTATTTTTTTCGAACAAATTAAGAAGTCCTGTTTAAAGATCAATTAACAAAAAGACTGGTTATTTAAAAGGGAGTACTCCCAATTGAAAAGAAAATATAAAACAATTTTGTTTAAAAGATTACAACAAAAGCTTTATAATTACTAAATTCCGTTACCGCTGCAATTGTAAATGATCTCATTCAAAAGCTGCAATGTCGTACTTAAGTACTTAAAATTAAAATCGTCACGACAAAACCTCCTAATTACAATGCAATGAAATCGACACGAAACTGCACAATAATTACAGAACTTACAGTTATTAAGCAAACGCTTAAATACAACAATTTATTTAGTGTTATATCGCAAATCTCGATTACATTATACAAAATGATGTTTGTGGTGTGTAGAAGTGTGTAGAAGTTCCACAGCATCAGTAGCACGAGCTCGCAGAAGAAACAGAATTCGTCACATTGAATTGCGAACGTCGTCACACCCGCCTCTATGGCAAAGACTTTACAAGTTTCAACACTGAATGGATGTGCCCGGTGGCAGTCGGCAGTCGCAGATGATCGATTTGCACGAGAGGAGCACAGCAATTCGAAATTAGTTTTGAATTAAACTTCTTTACTGTTTGTTTTGTTATTTGTTTGTTTTGTTATTGTGAAAATCAATCATGTTTTAGTTTCAAATATTTATTATTTTGAGTGCAATGTTGTGTTTTTATTCATTTAACCGCGTTATTATATAAAAAAAAATGGTTTTTAATTTTTAATGTTTTTACTTAAACATACAAAATGGACGGAAACAATATACAAATTTTTATAGATCCACCAAGTGACAGCTGCAAGGATATTAACGGTTGTTCAAGTGTAAGCAATAATGCGTTTTGAAAAGTGTTAATCATCTTATCATATAATATAGTATGACTTTGTTTAAAAGAAACAATCCCAAAAGTAGAAATGATTACAGTGTCGATTGAATTTAATTTAAAAGTGACTCATTTTGGAATTAATGCCACAGCGTATTATATTAAGCGCAACAACAGATATGAAATATGCGTCCGCATTTTTTTTTCACAACCACTTTAGTTAGTTTTATCGGCTTCTCCACTTTTTGACCGGAACATGTTATGACATTTTTGAATAAAAATATGCAAAATATGTTAAGTACTTTTGCTACACAGAAACATAACTTCTTGTCAAGTTTTAGCAGCGAAGAATGGCAAATAATTATATTATATTTTTCCATCGATTTGTGTCATTTTTACGCGATAAATAATACATTTTTTTTACTTTTTTACTTACACAAAGTTCGATTGATTCTTCGCAGAAATTGAATTATTTACAATTATTGATGTTACACATACATTTTATGTAAATTCGGAATTGCTGTATTCAATTGTTTCAATGGCCTTTGTTTCACTGTTATTCTGTTTATCAACTTTTTTTTCATTTCATTCACATTTAAATTTATTAAAATGGATAATTAAAACAATTGCATTTGCCATAATCATTAATTAAATTATTTATGAATACAGAAATTCATTTTTAGTTTAACAAATTCATGATTGAACAAAAAAATACTGTTTTTCTTTAATCGTCATTCCCTGTCATTGGTTTTAAAATATTCAACCTTAATGACATTAATTAACCTCGAACACAAAATGCATCAACTTCAAGATAAATACACGATATGGTCAAAAAGACTGCAATTGTTTGTGAAGTGAACAAATAAAGCAAGACTTTCTATTAATTGCATAGTTGTAAAGTAAAAATTAGTATTGTGTAATTTTTATAGTTGTTTGAAAACTTTGAATTGTAGATATCTTAAATTAATAAAAGTCATGAGAATTGATGATCTATGAAAAATTCTCAAGTATTACTTGCTTGCAATTAAATTGCACAATAATTTGAATATGCACTTTTGGTATTGCATTATTTTGCACAAAAGGGGATTCCCATTTCCCAATTAATTATTATACTTGATTATATTAAATAACATTAAAAACTGGTTTTAGTACTCATCCAAACCGTTTCTTCAATTCACTAAAGATATTATTATTTTTTTTTGCTTACAACGAAATCGTGCGACTCATATAATCACGTGCTGCACATTCCTGTCGTGCGTCAAAAAACTGTTGTATTTTTTTAATATATAATTAAGTACCTACTCAAACTTATTGACGTCATAATAGCCTTTTTTTAAATATTTACAATGAAAGGCCTTAAGCACTTTAATATGACGTCTTGTGTTGTTTACTTTTAGATTTCGGATGGCTCGGAGTCGGCGATATGCAGTACTCCGGTAACACCGACCCCGACGGAAATTTCGCGCACCATCAGCTATGATGATCACTCTGATGATTCGGAGGAGGAAAAACACCGAATGCTTGTCAACAGGTAATTTAAATCATAGTTTAGTTTTTTAGTAGTAGCTTGAGTTGAGCTTTAATCTTGTTGGTTTTGTCATAGATTTTTGACCAATATTTACGATAGGAGCGACCATACCTATTCCCTGCTATATAATTTATTACGAATTGTTGTAAAAGAAATGTTTAAGAAAAAAAATGTTCTTGAAACATGATTAAAAACAGTTGTCAGAATTTTCTGGAAATTTATTTAATTCGCTTTCGTTGAAAATTCACTGAAACGCTTTTATCTAAATTGTTTTTTTATCTCTTTGATTTTGGCTTAAAAACATTAACAAAAAAACGTGACTTTATAACTTGGTGATGAATTGTGTGTAAAAATCCATCTGTAACTTAATAATTGAAATGAGTTCAAATATGCAAATTTACATTAGGTACTTGTTTGAATGTGTGCACAATCCGTTAAAAAACAAACGCAGCAGAAAACATGAAAATAACAACTTTACAATAATTAGTAATTACAGAAGTTATTGGCAATTATGCAAACAATAACGCAGCACACCGCAGAGAATTAAATCCACCCTAATAGCACAAATTGAAGCTTTAAAAACAGAATATGCGTACATTAACAAACAACCATCAGCCATAACTAATAAGGGATGCTCAATTGTTTCCAAACTGCAGTTATTTGTAATTCAAATTAACCTCAATATAGCCAATTAATGGATATATTAGGATTTCACAAATTACACGTCCATATTTAGGGAGGTACACAAAGTACATTGTAGAATGTGCGGTATTGCAGCAAAAACAGAATTTAATTATTTTACATGCATTCAGCTTCAAAATTGTTTAATATATGCATAAATTGTGAATTTTTTTAATCGCTAAAATCATAAATCAGTTGTTTTTTTTGATACAATTTAATATTTTTGCTGAAAGTCGACAATTTAATTTGAAATGTAATTCCAAAATGAAATGCGATTAATTTTTTTTTGAAAACAATTTATTAGTATCTAGAATTTAATTCATAATAAATATAGTTGATTACTTATGGTCCTACTGTCAGCTGATTTCGCAAGCACATTATTATTTACAACCTAAACATTTTGTGTAATCTATGAAATTTATTAACCCCCAGAATAATTAACGCATAGCCGTTTCTATGTTTCACCATTAATTAATGGTTAAGGGTTATCAGGTGGGTGGCATTTGTGCAGATAAGCGCGATGAGTTTGCTGATCGCTCTCCCACTCTCTCTGTTTGTGGCAAATAAAAATATTAGATAGACGATAATTTCAAAACAACACACTATCGTAATGCATGATGATGTTGGTTTATTAAAGTAACACAAACAACAATCAAAATGTAAACAATAAACAGTCGGAACGGAAAATAATCGCACCAAATCAGAACAAATGGTGAAACAGTCCAACACACAATTCAACGACGCCAATGGCTAAATGGAAGCTCGCTCTCTGTTGTTGATTCCAATACAATGCGATTTAAAAATGTAACACTCACATTAAAGTTGTGTGGAATAAAAGCGTCTCCAACACATTGGAAGAAATCTCATCAGCTGCGTATGCTTGTACAGCGATATTGTTGATAATTTCAATTAAATGTAACATCCACGAATTGAGATGATCATTGTCTAAGGTTTCTTCATCCGCATGCTTAGTTTGGTTTCGTGTGTCACCACTCACTCACCACATAAAATAACATCAGTAAAAGCGCGAGGAGTATCAAGTTTTCAAGTGCACGAAGATCAGTGATCATTTTCTAAAATTATACGTTAAAATTACAAACGTGCCAATTAAATTGCCAGCGCATAAAAACTTTAAATCATTTTGTGTTCAAACACCTGTGAGTGAAATGTTGCATGACATATTAAATTAGCACCTCTCTTTGCGACATGAAAATTAGTTTAATTGCGCAATTTACGTGACGCTTTGTTACACAAAAATTGCTGCCATTACAGTCGTATTCAATTGATATAATAATAAATTAATTACACAGTGCTCATCGTGTTGTGCGAGTTGTTTGCAAAGTTGTTTTGTTGATGAATGGCGAGAACTGATTCTGACAAATTGCAGTGACTTTTATTGCGTAGTGTACCTGCGAAGGAGCTTTTAAAGGTATGTCCTTCAATAATCTTACCTCTTCTTTTATTGTGATGCGCTACAGTGAGCGCTTAATTCAAAGATAAAGTTAATATAATGAGATTTGTGTGCTATGATAGAGTGAGTGCTTTAAGTGTAAGTAGCGTCTTACTTGCAGCAGCCAACATGATCTTGAGTGAAAACCGTGAACTTTTTAAATGGTGAACACAATTGCAAGCATTCTTGAGACAATTTACTTAAATTCACGTTGTTCATTTTTCATTCATAATATTCGGCATGTTGTATAATGTGTAGTCAGTTAGAATTTGTGTCTGCAGCATATTAAATAATGCTGCAATCTGCGCTACACTAGTAATAATAATGACTTCCGTTAAAATGTGTGTCCGCGTCTAAATTGGCAATTACACTCGCCACATACAAACACCGTGCTGTGCAGGCGTAGTTAATAAAAAAAAAACGTCTTAAAGAGCATCAATTGTATTAAAATATTTTATTGCTTTAATTTTTTAAGTAAACCCATGCAGGTAATATCATTTTGTTATTACTTATTAGTTATTAACAGCGAAATCAGAATTATGTCCCTTTTAGCAATGGGGCCAGTAAAATTATGCAAGTAAAATTAATTGGAAAATATTCATTTAATTGATAACGCAAATATTATTGACTGTTTTTATTTATTTTTATAAATGACCAATATTTATTTTAAATAATACCAAATTGAGGAAATAAATATTGTCTTTCATATGACAGTTTTATTTATTTATTGCAGCATATATAATTTCATTACACAAAAGTGAATACTTAATTTGATTGCATTTATTTTTATTAAATCAAAAAATAATAATAAACAAAAAATTCGTTCAATAATTGATTTAAAATTTAATTGTTAAATGTCATGTGCATTAAGTAAACACACAATTGCAATTAATATGCCATTTAAAAAGGCGCGTTTAATTAACTGCAGTTGATTTTATTGCCGCATTTTTGTTTGACAATTGCCTGTCAATTTAACGAGTATAATGGCATAACGGATTCATTACTGCAACCAATGATTATATAGCGTTTAACATTAAGTAGAATTATTTGAATTTGCATTCGGGTGCAATTAACTAATTCAGTTACAATGGCTATACGTTGTGTAATGCAGTTAAAGGATCTAATTAAATGAATTAATATGTATTTGATGGGATTTACATAATTTGATTGAAGCACATTGCACACGTGTTGTAGTTGCTGTGATAAAATAAACTTGTAGGTTTTGTGTGCCTTTTCAAAATGAGTTGCAAACTGTTTGATCAAATAATGGGTATGTGCTTTGTTAATGTTTGTTCTTGGAGTTAAAGATTTGAGTGATTTCTATTTAAAGTAAGAATTTTATCTGTTGAAACTTTTTTGTATTGAATATTTCAAGGTTGCTATGCTTAAGGAATATTAGGATTTATGGGCACAATGATAAAGTGATACACTTTTATTTTATTACCGCGCCAAAATTTTGAGATCAAGAGTTTAAAATAAACGAAAAGATGGCGCTAATAATCGATGTTTAATATCAATAGTTTGAACACAGTCGTGAGAAATATACCTTTATCTTAATAATGATTTTATAATGAAAGACAAAAAACATTGCAAAAAATTACATTGTCCTAAATAAACCTAAACAAAAATTGTGAAAAAAACTTGTATTTACACTTTTATGAGAGAAATATATTAAAAGTCTTTTTTCTGTAATACATATCATTTTTTACCGGCAACTCAATGTTTTTATTTTTAAACTATAAACCAAAAAATAAATAGATAACATCGTATGGTTTGTAAAATTCTTTGTTTATAAGTCGCACGACCAATAAAACCTGAAATGTGTCAACTCAATTAACAACTTTTAAAATAAATACAATGATATTTTTATCTGCGATGCGAATTTGTTAAGTTTTAATTTAATTAACGTAATTAAAGTTTTTATTTAAACATATTTTGTTACACTCTTGGATAGTTTTGTAATTCAAAACGCATGCTGTTTAATAATTTCTTTGCAAACTCTTTTTAAAGATGAATGTTTATTGTTACTCGTATGTACACCAAAATACTTTAATATTTTACTTACAATTCAAGGTAGACAACAAAAACACGTAATAAAAATCAGAATTCTGTTATAAAAATAACATTTTAAAGTTTTTTTTAAATTCAACAACTTTTCTAATTAAATAACTATTGCAATTTTTATTTATTTTCAGAGGCTCACTTCGATCCAAACGACGACTTTCCATAAATCCGTTGCCGTCATTGCGCCTCAACGACAAAGACATGATTGCCAACGAGTTTGACTCCCAAAGCATGATAAGCAATCAAAACTCTGTGACGAGTGTAAACTCGTTGGCCAGTTTGCTAAAGGAGAAAATGCAGGTAAACTATAGTTTGCTAAAATACTCCATTAAAATCAAGCTCAATCCATGAAATTAATTGTATTCTCACAATCTCCCCCTGCAGATGTTTCCACACATGATTCGCAAGCGTCGTCGAGCACCACACGAGTACAAGCTGAAAGCATTCGTCGGCACTCTGTTCCTCATTATTGTATTCCTCACAGGATACGCCTTCATCATACACCAGCAAGTGCTCAGCCGGTCCTATTTTCCATTTTTGAACTTTAACAATGCCAAGCGAACATTTCACATAACAGACCAGTTTCATCGTGACATTATTAAAGGCAAATTGGGCACGACACTTACATCAGAGAATCCGTATCTATGCCTCGGCGACAATATAATCAATGATGGCAGTATTTGCTTTGAATGGGACGGCAATTCACGCCTGTATTTAAACTTTGAAGCGGCCGAACAACAAAGATGCTACAAAGTGCGATGGCAAGCCCTTGCCGAGGGTGTGTATCCGACCGATTGTTTTGATGTGTCGGAAGAGTTGGGCCACTGGTATGGCGGTGGTGTAACAAAGGATAGTAGTTGGCCCTTGGATGAGTCGTCGTTTGAGTTCTCTGCCTTTGTGACCGGTGATGCAACCATCAATCAATATGGTAATGCGTTGAAGCGTTACTTTATCAACTCACTGGCTGTTGCCATTTCGGTAGACCCGAAATCGCCATTGTTCATTAGCATGAATCGTGGCAGCTCAAAGCAATTTTGCTTGCGTGCCGGTAACGATAATTTTGCATTTGTTAATCGTATAACACCGTATCCGGAGTTGAATTACAAAATTTGTGTGGGCGATGACATGAAAACGTTGCATCAGTCGATGACACAAAAAAGTCTATGGGATGGTTTGAAGGAAGCGGACATCAATATAATTCACACACTGATTGAGGAGCCCGTCTATCAGATTCCAGCGACTGTTAATCTCACAGACACGTCCATTTACAATTACACAGAGAATGTGATTTCAATGGGATTCCTGAAGTTGGGACACGTGCTGGTCAATGAGTTTTGGCAAAAAAATATGGGCGACTTCACATTGGACCAGGAGCGATTTTCATCACTCGAAGACACTGTGCACATTCTGCATCGGCGTGGTTTCCGGATAATACTCACTGTGCAGCCATTCATCAGCACAGACAGTCCCAACTTTGGTGAGGCTGTCCGCAATAAACTGCTCATCTATGAGCGTCTGTCAGAGAAAAGTATTCCCGCATTGACACGATACAAATCAGTTACTAGCGCCGGTGTTCTTGATGTTACAAACAATGCATCAATTCCATGGCTACTGGAGAAATTGAATAAAGTCGTCAGTGAGTATCAAATCGATGGATTTTTCCTAGATTTTGGCACAGCCCAGAATATGCCGCACTATTATCAATGCACTAAAACGCTGCTCAATCCCGACCAGTACAAGACAATATTCACCGATGGTCTTGAGGGCAAACTCAGCCTAATCGGTGTGAATGGTGCCATTGATGTGCCACGACCGCCAGCATTCTTGAGTCTGCCTCCAGTCAATTCGTCGTGGGTGGGATTGGCGAGCATTGTCACAACGGCCATTTCGTACGGTGTTATTGGGTATCCGTTTATTTTGCCCGGCGCAGTGGGTGGCGATTTCTTCTTGGAGGGAAATGCTACAAAAATGTTGTCCTACTATACATTTGCGCAACCACCACTTCCTGATCAAGAGCTTTACATCAGATGGTTGCAATTAGTGACATTTTTACCAGCTATTCGGTTTTCGCATTTACCCACGGAATATAATAGTGACTTTGTCACATTGGTGGCTAAGGATTTGGCTGGCATAAGGCAAAAAACGGTTATTCCCATTTTGAAGAAGTATTTGAGTGATGCAATGAATGAGGGTTTGCCGCTTATTCGACCACTTTGGATGCTTGATCCGATAGATCCAGCATGCCAGGAGGTGAATGACGAATTTGCTGTGGGTGAGGAATTGATTGTGGCGCCAATATTGGAGGAAAGTCAATTAAAACGAGAAGGTTAGAAAATATCTATTCCAAAATGATGTGGTATTAATTTGTTTTTGTTTTATAGTTTATTTACCACAAGGCGTTTGGAAAGACGGTATTGATGGTTCACTGCGAAAGGGGATGAGATGGATTCACAATTATAACGTACCAATTGATAAGATTGCGTATTTTGTAAAAATGCCCGACAATACGAGATTTTAGTTTTATTTTTGCATGTCTTCTAAGTTCTGAGATAATGTTGATTCCTGTTAAATGTATTAGAAATATTCTATTGTGATTATCTTTGTCAATTAAAAGTGCTACTGGAGCCTCTATTTTTAAGCGTTTCCTGGAAACATGATGTACCATATTACGTAAATACAAAACCAAAATTCAATTATGTTTTAATTCAAACGAAATGCACATACTTTTATCAACTATGTGCTTAGGGCATACACCCGCATTACAATACATTGTAATATATGCGATCATTGGGATTAAAACAAACAACTGAGCTTTATCAAACTACCCGCATATGCATACCATAATCCCTGAATGCATTTAAAATCTCCCTCAACCATAGAGAACACATACACTTTTTCGTTCGTCCAGTGTAATGTGCTTTTCTGCGGTTTACCCAGCATCTGAGACCGAACTACGAGCAATGAGCACTCCTTTATATAAGCAATATGGGGACAAAAATAATGCAAGCAAGAACTTCACCACAACATATGCATCAAATAATAATATTGCAAGCTGGCTAAAGTACAACAATGGTATGTACTTATGTGCATTGAGGAAATGCGCTTGCTTGCGCGCAAACAAAAAAAGCACATAAACTTTAATCGATTGTGTCAAGCAAAAGTCCTTCCAAACATCCTGAATTATGATTTCACATGCGAGACAGAGGATATGCAGTAAAAAAAAAAATACTATAAATTGATGCCATGGTCAATGGTAAGCATAAAATTCGATTACACAAATGCACACACATAAAACAGCGTAAACTATTTGTGTATGGTGTGCTTTAGATACAAAGGGAGGGGGGGGGGTCATCTGGGGCGCTTTATGTGACACTAGCCTTTATGCATTGTTACGAGCGTTATGAATCGAACTATGTACATAGTATATGTATTCAGATTATTCAGCAAATATGTTTTACAGCAGGGACCAGTGTCCTTTTCGTTGTGGATTTTAGTCATTCATCAGTGTATGCAACTGCTTGTCCTGTCAATCGCATAATCGTATTCGTTTCTGGTGCAAACTGGCGAGGAATCGTTTGCATAGGTCATGACAGTAATTAATTATTATTATCCACATGCATTTTGCTTTTTCCGTGTCTATGAATTTTTTTTAGTACATATTTTTGCACATTAATTCAAAACTAGATATTTTTGGCTCTTTAATTTATGACACAATTAACATTTATAATATAATTTAAAATATGACACATGTAAAATGAGCCTTAAAAACGACTCCTTTGATCATTTTTGGAATGTGCTCGTAATTTTGATTGGAGCACACTAACTTAAAACACATTTTGCGGGACTGAAAAGTTATGCCCTCGGCCACCATTTTGAAAAATAAGTGAAGTGGTTTTTCCGTGATATCTCCGATTCCATTTTCTTCACGCAAAAACTGTAAAGGTAAGTATTGCTGCAAAAACCGAGATACACATATTTTATTTAAACATGTTATCCTTTACCAAAAATGTTGAAAAATTGCAATAATTTCGTTGTAATGATATTTTCAATTTAACCAAAAATTTTACCCAATTCCAAGTTTCATAACTTTTTTGTATCCACATTCCACACCCCATGCCACCGTCAAACTCAATTTATTTGATATTGAAGCGATGTGAAAAAATCAAAATGGATAAATTGATTAAATTCACGATCGAATGTCATCAAAAACAACTATTACAATCTTCAATTACTTCAGGCCAAAATGTCTGCTTATGAGTTTAAAACAATTTCGATAAATTTTAGTCGCTGTATCAGCCATGGCATCCATAGATGAATGGCGTTACATCGATATAGTTTTCCCCGAATAAAGTTTTACTCGTGAAACTCAATCAAGAACAACAAATTGCCTCCTCGCAATAACTTTGTAAGCTACTGTTTTGTAATATATGCAAGTTTATGTGTATATGTGCTGTTGTGCACTGCATCCTTAAAGTAATAAAGCGCTGGCTGCTGCACGAAATTTTGATTGAATCAATGTGCAACTATAGCGTCAGAATTTACAAGAAAATAGTAAAATACAAAGAGGGTGAAAATGAAACAGAAAAAAGTCGGTCTATTAAGCGTGTAATAACCGTTGACGGTGTTGGGAAAATCTATGAAAATTTACAAAATCAATACAGTTTCCACCAGACAAAACATCATCGTTCGTGAATTATGATGCTGCTGTGTGAATTTCAACCCCTTGATGCGGGAATAAAGTCTTCAAAATTTGATTTGTTTAAGCTATAAAATCATTTTGTTGTAGCATAGTATGTATCATGTAAAATTAAAAACGTTAACAGTAATAGCTTTGGAAATAATCTGACTTATATTGTTTTAAACCCTAGCTTTTCATTTTTCATCTCTCATAAAATTTGCAAATGTGCCTAAAGGCCATTAATTAAAACAAACTGAGAAGAGCAGCAATATTATGTTTTCCAACCAAAAACTATGTGAGTACGAGCTGAAACATCCCTTCTTCCCTCGGTGTAAATGTAAGCTTTTGATTGTTTTGAATTTGAAAGCAGTTAACGGACAAGTGAAAGGGAGATCTCAGATCAATACAGCAAGCCAGCAGTACCAGAATAACTTCAGCAATATGCGGTAGTAAGGAATAGTTACGAGGTTACAATAAAACAATGAAGGAACAATAAACAATTTGCGGCTTAATGTGCGGTGGAGCAAAGTTGGATGGGCGTAAGCTGCCTAATCTTAAAGTGCTGTGCATTGTTGTTGTTGAAAATATTTCGAAAGCGTTTTTTGTTTGTTTTAGCAGAGTATTTAATTGCATTTCAACAATTTTGTTGGTTGCTGAAGCGTGCATTTATCGAAACATTGGAACTACCTGAAAAAGTATTCGTTTTTTTAGCTTTTTGGAATTTCGAATTTAATGCAATCTAAAAAAAATCAACTTTACACTCTAAATGAACCAAACTTCGTAATTTACAATTCATTTGGAATTCAAATTTGATCCTTCCTATTGTAAAACGAATATTATAGGGGAGTCGTCTTGGTGCACCAAACAAAAGCAGAACCAAATCTAATCATACAGAATTCAAAAGTGGCTCTTCGTTGCTATCCTCCTTTATATAATAAGAATTACACTCCCACAAACACACAAAGGGTTTTATGAATGCAGCTCGCAGTGTCTTCGATGTCCCTTAATTAAACTACCATTTTACTTTCAGCTTTGCCATACAAACACACACAGTTAAAGTCACTTCTGTATAATAGTACTTTGAATAAAAGATCAAACCACATATCCCCAAGCAAATCGAACCTTAACTTTTTCAATTTCCCATGTGGCCACACCAAAATTATCATAAAATCCTTAAGGAAAATATAATATAAAGTTTAAGCAAAATTATGCGCGTCCTTTGTGTGTGGCTTCGGCTAAATTTACCATACATTGAATTGTTGAACAGCAAACGGAAGGCGACTGCTCACTGCTCAGGGTTCAGTGCTACAAGACGATTCCTTTTCTCGCCGCATGCTTAAATATACCCTCGAATTCCCGATGATTTTATGTATTTTTGTTGGTCATGTGGAGATGGTGGTGGTGACTGGTGTGTATGGTTGTGGGCCCTGCATTTATGTGATGATGGAACAATTCAATGGGCCAGATTTTGCATCGCCATTGTGGAATGATGTTGTTGATCATATAGATTATTCATGAGTCACACACATTGTTATATTATGCTGCATAAAGAAGATGGATGGAAAATGTGCTCAATAAACTATGTATTTTCATTCTTGTTAAATTTAAGGAAATGAAAGCTTTATTCTTTTTATACCTACAAAAAAAAAATTGTGAATAGCAAAGAATGTACGTGTTTGCATTTTGGTGGCCATTCGCTGATGTGAATGCTGAATATGGAAGTGAGCATAAGGAGATGTACAATGTATCAACCTTGAATGTTCTGTGTATACTTAGTTAGCACACAAAATGGCGATGAAAACGTCTTCATGCAACTAAAAGTGGATGATTTCGTGAGAGAGAGACTGCGTCCAAAATACTTTATCTTCTTGCATTTGCCTCTAATGTAGCAAAGATGTATTTTGCAACGCCACATATAGAAAACGTTGAGTGCTCTATTTCACATGGATAAAGTTCCCAAAGACGTGAGCAGTTTCACGAACGCCAATGATTTACTTGCTACATTTTACATAATTTTCACAGGAACATGGAATTCGTTTTAAGCTCATCATGTTGCTATGGAACGCAAGTTTTTGTGTATATTCGCTCTCATCTTTATGGACGAAACTATACACACACATAGATGGGTACATTTTGCATGAGCACACGCTAATAAGGGGCAAATGGAATACGGAATGAGCTTAGTGGCAAGACATGATAAGCTGTACTTACATCAAATGCATCAAGCTTTTCGTTTTAATCAATCATGTTATGCTTAAATTTAATTTATTTTATTTTCACAACATTTTTAAGACTAATTTTTAAAAGTATGGGATAACATTTTTTTGAATAATAAAGGGACTTTAAAGAAAATACATTCCAGGGAGAGTGAGGTGTGAATAATTTTCAGAAGGCATCAGGTAAGAGTTCAACCCTTAAACTTCACATGACATGGTCGCATACATCACTTGTTACACAACAAATTCATCCCAATTAATCATTAATTAAACAACCCCACAAGTCTGTAGGGATCAATGTTAAAAAAAAAGTCAAAAAGGAAACAAAAAAAAAAACTAACTGAAAAAGCTTCAGTTGCGACATTGATCAAGCTGCTCATCAATTAAAATCCAATTTGTCACTGGCAGTGCGACGCGTAATACGTCATTCATTTCCACAGGGAAGTCGCACCAGTCCATCGCTAGTTATGTGTACATGCAAAAGGGTGAAAAAGTGTACCATTAACCCCACATAAACCTCTCCGAAGCGCCGGTGAACTTCCGCCATGCGGAGATGACGCTGTTAGTTGTCTTCACCGACTGTAATCTCCGACACTTTATTCGTTTCCACCCCAAAATAACTGACACCATGCCACAGTTCGGCCACCCCTTTTCGCATAAAAGTGGCACTCACTTCATGCGCGACAATAAAACATTCTTCACGTGCACTTTTGCACTATGAGGCAGCCGTGCGCGTACACACAAAAGCTAAACAACACTCGAGTTAACTATAAATTCACCAGCAATAGCTTCGTTTCATTAAACATGCAGTGCATATACGGTAAATGCAATTAAATTTAATTAACTTTGACGCGGTGAAAAATGCAAAATACATGCAGCTTAGTGAAAAGTTACACGCGTCCTGCCCTCTCTTGAAAATTTATTGTGTAACAACACACACCGGAGCAAAAGCACAATAAATTCTCAAATTGTGTACTTATATTTACTATTATACACAAAAGGCTCTGTTACTTAAATGCAACTTGCATTGTTGCGCTACCATTTGTATTAGAAAGGGCGCATATTTTAAGTTGTTCGTTAACTTCACTTCAACCTTATTCACTTATACATACATATTTTGTAAAATTCTTTTAATTTAATTTTCTGTTTGTATTTTGTGTTGCTCGTGTTTTGCATTAATGCAACACCTTGCATTTTCATTAAATGAAATTAGGGGTTGTAGCAGATGATGCACCCAATTCAAGGCGGTACATAGCAACAATTGTACGATACATATACAGCTCACAAAATGAAATTCAAAAGAAAATGATTATGCCACGAGTAAATGCAAATTTTCTGCAATTTAATTTCATTTAGAAATGTAATGATGCTGGATGCCGCATGAATAGGGGATGTGTATAAATATGGGGATGGGGGCCTTGGGGAGGGGGGTGTTATGTGCTTTGTGTGAAAACTTTGTGTGGCCAAATTAAGTATATTTGTACATGTATGACAACATGTCGTCTCATAATCTCTAAAGGGGAGGAGAGATGATGCTTCTAATCATATCGTGCTCGTGCCTTTGTAGACAACGTAATTAAAGTGTCAGAAACTTTTTTATGTGGATGCTGCTGCCGCTGCTCTCTGTGGTTCATGTGACGCTTTTTGTGGATATTATATATTGTTGTTGTTGTTGTTGCTGTTGTTGGTGCTGTCGTCGTGCTTTTGCAAGCATGTTTGAATATATTTTTGATGTGTTTGTGAGCGGAATTCGTTATTTGACTTGAATTTACATTATAAAATCTCGTACAGTGTTGATAATTGTATTCAGGACATAATACATTAACGCAGGACTGTATAAAAATGTGTGTTAGAGGAATACAATCTACATGATGCCGCACAAACCGAGAAACAACATTTGCACTTTGGGGAAGTTAAGTTTAGTATTTATGTATTTTTGAAATGCTTTCTATTGGTATAAGAAATGTATTTGATTTCCATATTTGCTCTGCCATGTAAGTCATAAAATGCTTACTTGTCTCATGTCTGCACACACATTTTACGCACTTGTTTTCATTTAATCATAATTCATAATTACATTTTTCGTGTTGTTTTTTCGGTGCTTTCAATTTCTCTGAAGTATTTCTACAACATGCCTTGAAGCTCAAAATGAAATACGCATTGACTTTTAAACTTTGAAACGCGTTTAAGTTATGGAAAAAAAGAACCAATTATGAAGGCGTAACAATCAAAAATGAATAACAATTCATCGAATAATTAATTTTAAAAATACAACGTAAATTAATTTTGCTTGATGCCTGTTTTCCCTTTTATCTAAACGAGAGATGGAGTCATTACCATAATATACGGAATAAACAATCCACAGTTTTAATTGAATTCGTATTTAAGCATATTACAACACAATACAGACATAAAAACTTAAATTAAGTGAAAATGACAAGCTTGCCACATAATTTTCTTAAAATTCTTCTCATTCTTAGGTTGAGAAAAGCATTACAAATTTAACGTTTATCGAGAGGACACAATAAAATTTTAAACGTGCTTACAAAATATAAAAACCGTTTTATCAATATAAAATCGCTGTTTTACTGTTAACATACAAGTACTTATTTATAACGGGCACACCACAATGGCATCATCATTCATTACAGCCATCTCAACGTTGTGCAAAATAAAATAAAATTGCCAAGACAGACATTTTGTATAATAAAAATCAAATATTTACGACAATTGCGATCCCCTTTGATTTTTTATTAAGTTACTTTAAAAGTTGGTTGCACAAACTTCATTCAATGACAATGCGAGAACAAAGTGCATGCGGATTGAATTATATTGCAAACTTCTTCCATTGACTGATTTTTCATCTAACTTCTTACAAGTTCAGATTTTTCACTCCCTACTGTGAGTTATATTTGTTTGATTGTTCAGTGTGAAGAATTTCAATGTAAAATTGTATAAAAAAACGTAACACCCCATCGATAGCGTGCATAAACTTAATATCAAGATGCGAAGAGTGAAGACGTCGACAGAAGAACGACGCAAGCTAAACATTGTTATACTCCTGTAAGTAAATCCTGCATACGAAAGCGCACATGTTGCGGGTACCCACCACAAGAAGGCACAAGGCACATTTAATATTAAATTCCCACATTTCACACAACATACAAATGTCGACAAATCTTTTTGCTAAAGTGCAGAAAAAATTTGAATTCGTAATAAATTGCCATCATTTTGCATGTCATCAAAATTCAGCAAACGCCAGCTTGCAGACGCGACGCGCGACGGACTCTTTATGTAACTGTTGCACATTCTCTCAATTCGGCATTTATATGTTTTATTGCAATTTTTGTGACTGCTCAAGTAGATTGTGTTGCTGAAGATTAGGACGACTGCACATATGTGCTACAGTATTGTACTTTTCAAAAATATTGCAGAATAACAAGTGGTGTTGCATTCTCTATGATGCTTTCTGAAATGGAAATGTTGAGCATTTTAATTATGTGGTGAAATATGCATTTTTCTTTTTGGGTTTCTTAATGTTGTATAAATCATTGTATTCTCAAGAGGAGTAACCGAGGAAAGTGGGTCACCAATTGTTTGTATGTGTGGGAGTGTCTCAAGTCGCAACATTAAACATTAATGCGGAAGTTTCATTGTAAGAATTTTGCACCCCGCTGTCATTATTCATTACTTATTGGTCGTGATGCTTTTACAAATTGGATAATGAGGTTATAGGGAATAGTCCCTATAGGCTCATTTTGCTTTACTGTAGTTTGTCTTCTCAAATTAATTAGATACAAAGCAATACGTAGCGGAAATTAATGTAATGGATCACTTATTAAGAGACTATTAGGTCAATTTAGAGTTTGGAATCTAGATGGAGGTGTGAAATTCAAGGAAAACATTAACAAAATCTCGAAATTTTGCTACAAACTACACAATTAAACTATAATATAAACCTTCAGTGTTTTAAAAGTAATACATTTAAGAATTAAAACTTTAACCTAAAGAAATTTTCTCAAAAAAATTGCAATAAACAGCATCCCAAAAGTTGCATTTAATTTAATAATGAAAGCACATAATAAAATTTGATTTGCGACATTAATATATTTTCACCGTCATACAAAAGAGTCAACGTTCAATTACATTGCAAATCATCCCTATAATTCATTTTTCTTTACCCAAAATATCCTCTTATCACATTTGTTAAAGAGATTTGCCTCTATGTGGAACCCTTATAGTAGTTGGTCCAATTCGTTTTCATTTTTGTGTCTAGATTTAAATATTTTCTGCAGCAAGCACGAGCTTTGTAAATGTTATACCCCCGAGTCCCCAGGGGAGCGAGAGTCAAGGGATTTCACATTGCCAAAAAATTTCGAATGTGACTGAACTGAAAATGATATTCTCCATCTACACATTCAACCCAATATTCCAAAAAAAAACCTCTCTCACACACACACACGCACCACCATTCGCGCAATTGACAATGAAATGGAAATCAAAACAGAATAGCCAAATGTAATATGCGAAAGGGATGCTGCAAACGACCCATTTATAGGTCGAATGGATTTCGTGACGTTAAGCTTTTCGAATTTTGATGTTTATTTATATCTCATGCCACATAGGTTTTTTTTTGTAGTGATCCTTATGGCTTCTTATTTTGTATTGTGTGCGTTGTGTTTTCTGGCCCAGCTTTTAAATTTAAACTCGCGCATATAAGACGCACTTTACACAATGGAAATAGGCTGAATATCCGGAAAATCGCGCACTAGTCGAGCTTTTTTGTGTGCTGAAATAAACTTGAAAAGTAATTTGCATAAAAATAAATTAAATGGAACTGTTTCTGATTTGCTGAAAAGTTAGCACCCCGCCTGGATTTGTCACAAGTCACAAAATATATTTGCGCTGAAGTGGGTTAAATCACATAAATGTGGTATGGTTGGTGTGGGTTAGGGTGAGGCTTGCGAGAATTGCCAATTAAGTGTGTAACTGGTAGCCGCACAATCCAGATTTATTGCAAAATGATTAATTGCTTCCTAACAATATGTAATTAAATCTCATGGAGATTGATGAATGATGGGGATGGGATGATCATGGGACCGGCGTTATTACACACATTTTGTGTCGACTGATTTTGGAAGCCACTTGGGGGCTGTTATATTTGAATTGACTTCATTGCATGGCGTTTTAAAGTATCATACAAATTGTCGTTACACGCGTAATTTATTTACAAAATTATAATGGATTGCTCAATGCTTGGCATGTTGATTATTATCACCCCCCCATTTCTCTTGCTTAATATTAAAGTTGTCAATTTTAGTTTTATAACAGTCGTTGAAGAGGTTGCAATAAAATTCCTCTTCAAAATTCAAATAAAAATGTAACCCATTAAGGATAAGCGACATTTCTGTCACAGCAATGTTGACAAATACATTGATATTAATCAAACTGTAAAACGACAGCTGCAAGGGTCGTAAATAACACAATTCTGTGTATACCTTGAGATTTACGAATAAGATGCGGATAAAAAACAAATCAGCTGAACTAAAAATGAGTATTAAATACATTTTCAGACATTTGTAGATCTGTAATGCTGCGATGCGACGCGATGGTCACGTATAGAAGCTGTAGAAAAGCTGGTCAAAATTTGAATCGTTTTATCAAGTCTATCTAAGAAAGGATGGCAGCGATAAAACGCGAATGTCATAAAGTCAAGCTATACCAAACCTTTACGATGCAAGGATGTTGAAGCAAAGTGTGGCAAAAGGTCATTGCGGTATGAAATGATAGAACGATTTTAGAGGGTGTCTTTTTACACGTCTCATGTGAGTTGAGGTTAAGAACATATATGAGTATTATTATGCTCTTGGAACTCAAGTCGATAAATTTAAATAACATTTAATTGTAAAACAAATAATTTTTTTTTTAATTTAAGACTTTTTCTATTTGTTGGGGGAGGGGGGGGGGGAGGAGAATTTCATTGATTGCCATTTCTGATCCAACTAATTAACTCTTTCTATCAATCCGAATCCACTACATCACCACAAGGACAAACAAATCAAATATAATGCTTCCATTATTCACACAGGCAAATCTCCTCGCAGCCACCTCACAGTCATCGTGAAACCATACCCAGCAGCGACTCATCAATAAATCAACAGAGACTTAAAGGATTAGAAAAATCGAGTCAATAAACATCCAAATTTATTGGGTCATGTTTAACGCTTATTGTTGTAATGGCCAGAAATTAATTGCTTTCTTATCCATAGCACCAATCTAATTTAAAGATGTTCTTGTGCGTGCGCGTCCGAAAGTATGTGCTTGTAACAGTGTTAGAGTGTCTGGTGTGACTACAGCCCCCTCCCCCCCCCACCCCATTATGTCTACACCGCACTAAAAGTTCAAGCAGACAATAAATAATATTCAAAAGATAATACTTTCTGGATCGGATGAATTGGGTGGGGGTTGTTGGGCACACTGTGTCTATGTAGGAAACAAAAAAACATGTACTAATCTGATTAATTAACAATCACATTAAATGTAGCCGCGCTTAAATTGGGAGTCATGTATACGAAACAACTTTAAGTCGAACAACGAAGCTTCCAGCACGTGCTTTGTGAATACCATCCACTCGCAGCGGCTCTGCAAAATGGTAAACATTGTTTCTCTCTTTTTTGTGTTAGCCCCACTCACTGGTGAAGAGGTGAAAACTGTATCACGGACGTGGAACTGTTGCAAATCATGTACATTGGCACAACTTGGATAAAAAGTGTTTGGTGTTAAAATGCAGAAACATAAACTTCAAATAAAGGGGTAATAATGAACAACAACAAAAACAAAAAAATGCAAAAAGAAATAAACGGTGGACAGAATTTAAATTAGGAAAACTGTTTTGCCTTGAACTTCACATAATTATAAAAGTAATTTGTATATGGTTGCGTGGAACTGGTGCGAGGTGGTCTGCGTCTATGTGCGCTGTGCAATGCGTTGCAATTTGATGCTGTTGCAGTGGAGTAATTAGAAAGTTTTTATTTAACTTTTGTGCAACTAATTTGAAATGCCATCCAGCTATTGCGGGAATTTTCTCGCATATACTTTGGGTAATTTAGTTCAGCGTTAAATAGAAGCAAAGATGACCTGCATAAATGCTGTTTCTTTATTGTGGCAGTTAATGGTGCAATGGAAGCATAAACGAAAAGTTTGCTACATTAAGTGTCGTGAATTATATTTGCAGTTAATTAATGTACATTTTAAAAGAAGAATATCTGGCAAATAGTTTTTATGTTCTTGACTCTTTGAGTTTCTTTGATGCGCTCGTGCATTGGACAGAATTGTTATATTAAATTCGTGGAAAGCACTAGTTTTTAAAAGTTTTTCAATCATTTAAGTGAAACTAAAAACATTCTTTAATCAAATTCAGTTTTATTTATGAGTTGATTTTGTAAAAAAGAAACACACACACAATAAAACTAAATTCTAGAACTAATCTTTAAGTACCGTATATGTTTATTATTTAAATATTTACAGTACTTTATTTAATCCATATTTGCATTCTTAAATTAAACAAACTGCATGCGAATGCAGAAAGGAGCTTCGTTTGCATTAGTAATTAAATGAGAACAAATATGCATAAGACACAACAAAGACAATTCTCTATTGAGCCGAAACAAGATCTCTCAAAGTCTAAAACTAATTTATTTACGAATATTTCATTACAGTTTTGCGCCGCAGCATGCGTTCACTCTGCAAAATTGTGGATTTTCCATATTGCTTGCATACCATTTGCAGTTGAATGCAATTTGGATTCTAATTCTAACTGTATTGTTTACACGGGTACCAATGCTGTGCATTTGAATATGTGCAATGTACTTGCAGGAAATTTCTCTCCTGGAGAACTATGTAGGTACAGTTGAATTGAAAATTTTATTTGTTAACAGAATAAACAAAATGTCAAAAATTTTCTACAAATTGAATAAAAGTTTGGTTTGAAAACTAACAATATGAACATATTGCGGCATGAAGAGTTAATAATTAAAACGCCGCAAAACTTCAGGGAAAAAATGTCATTATTGGTATTGTTGTTATATACATTATGTACACATATATAGTTTAACCTTCAAAGGTCGGTTTGTGATTTTCAAATCTGATACTGTATTTTGTAAAATTTTATCAACGTTTATTCTTAAAGGTATTCTAAACAAAACTGCTTTCACTTTATGTTCCTAAATGTGATCCTTATGGCAAAAAAGAGGTGCACGCAGACTATCCTCACTTCCTATGTCAGCTACCGCCTACCATACACAATATGAAAGAAATTCTTTCTCGTAGTGCTTCATAATAGAAAAAAGTTTGCCATTCAAGGTCAAAATCGAAAAATTTAAGGTCAAACATTTTATATCTTCTAAATTTTAAATTTAAAAAAAAAAATCTTTCACATTATAGTCACTTTTGATAAAAAAAAATAGTTTGCTGAACTTTTCAAGGTTTAAACTTAAAACCTCAAGGCCATATTTAAATACTGAAAATAATTCAAAAATTAGGTTTTCTATTGTACGACTATTATAATGGTCTCACATACATCATCTACATTATTGCTAAGCTCAATAGATGAACGAGTTTTGAACAATCTTTCAAGGTCAAAATTGTATTTTTTATAGTTCTATAGTGAATAAATTAAAACGTAAGCACAGAAATCCGGGAAAAATATTACGGTTCATACAAAAAATTGGCTGCACGGAGACACCACCTCGATGAAATTTAAAGTTCGGTTGATAAAAAAGTTAATTGATATTATTCATATTATTGAAGTCCTCACAAGTCCTTTAAATTAACCAAATGTCGCGTATAAAACTGTAAATACTGAATTGTAATAAAGTGCGCATTAAAAATATTATTTTACTTAATGGCCTTGATGATGAGTATGAATAAGTGAATGCAATTATCAAATACATATCGGACTAATGCATGAAAGCAATAAAATTTATGAAATCCTATTATTAATTTGATGTGCTCTTGACATTGCGATGGGAGTGTTTTATAATTATTGCCAATGTTGTCTGAGTTATGGTAGGTTAAACAATTGAACAAATATTAACACTCTTTGGGGGTGTTTTGTTTATTTACAAAAGTTTTGTGATCAACAATTTTACAAGTAATTCGAGTCAATTTCAAAATGCATGCACATTTCTATTCATATTTGATATTGGATTATTGATGAGCCTTTATTTTAACACAGTCATGTAATTGTAGTCGTCTCTTCTTTACGCGTGGGTGAATTATAAAGTTATTGTCAAGACTGAAGTATAGGCCAGAGTGCTATAGTTCATAGGGCAATGCAGTCATTTCATTGTTTCAATGTAATTTTGTCCCAAATTGCGTTGCACAAATTTCTAGTACATTTAATTGTGGCCCTTTTTGTTTTCGAAACTGGATGTGACATTAAAGTTGGACATCAAAATTGTTATAATTTTGTTCCATGGGAGAGTAAAATATTTGTGGAGTGTTTTTATTTAATAAATGATAACGATTTTCCAAACGACGAATTTAGGTTTGAACTATATAAATTTTTTTACAACAACTCAGTGCCATTGCTGAAAATCGATGCCAACAAATTGAAAGGAGTTCGACTTAAACAATGTCAGATGTTTAAAATTGTTGTAAAAGATGAAAAACGGTTAAATGAAATTCTGTATGTTGATTCTCCATCCCCCATTAATTTGGCCAACAGTCACGTTTATGTTTATTTTAACGAACAAAACCAGAAGTTTTCACAAAAGCTCATTGATTACGCTTACAGATCAGTTTCACGTTTCTATATTGTGAATGTTGATCGATCTAAATGTTGGACGTTAGACTCAATCACGGATGTGTTTTCAAATGTGACAATTGGTCGTCACCCCACCCAAAATGAAGTAAAAGAGTTTTCCCAAGCGATCAAAACGCATCCATTCTTGAATCGAAGTGACACCAGTAAAGTGCTTAAAGTCGCCCTTTTCAACTGTCCGCCATATGTGGTGCGGCGTGAAAACAAAAGCAGTGGTGTAATGCAATACGATGGAATTGAGTACCGGCTGATTGAGCTTGTGGCAAAAAATTGGCAAGTGCAACACATTGCGGCTGATATACCACCGACGGAAGATCCTTACCAGCATGTTCGGCAAAACGTCTCTCTGGGTGTTGCTGACGTCGGCTTATGTTCGATTTGGTTGAAATTGGAATTTACTGGTATCATGGAAACGTCACAACCATACACTCATCAGTGCGTCTCGCTTTATGTGGCCAAACCAAGTGCAATCATTCGCCGCAACATAGCAATCCCTTTGGATGACTATGTATGGATTGTGTTTATAATTTGCTCCATTGTGACCACAGGATTCTTGACTATGATTCGTTATGGTGTTGCAAGACAATGCGCTCGTTTCGATTGGGGTGCGTCGTTCGTGGATGTGATAAATACTACTTCGGGACATGGAGTCACAACTTTTCCCAAATTTTTACCATTACAAATCCTTATTACCAGGTTAGGCTGTACTTTTTCCACTTAAATTATTTTTAGAATTATTTCAAAAACATGTTTTCAGTTGGCAATTTTTTGTCATGCTTTTTGGTGTTGGATATTCCACTGGATACACCTCAATTATGACACAGCCATCATTTTCGGCAATAATTAATACACCGCAAGATTTTATCATTAACGGTCTAAAATTGTTAGAGTTTTCTTCTGAAATGGGATACAAATCAATTTTTAATGAATCTGATACGAAGGATTATCAATACATTGGACGTCATGCAGTCATAGAAAAAGATAACCAGAAGCGGTTGAAAATGCTTTTGAGTGAAAAGTATGCTGTTTCGGTTAAGGTGTTTAACAAGAATGTGGCATGTGATGAAGTCATGATTCGACCAATACAGCATTTGTTTCGTTACATGAATTATTGTTTCTTTACCCACAGTACGATTATTGCATTTCCCAAACAATCACCTTATGTCGAACTTTTTAATGAACAAATATCACAGTTAGTTATGCCAATTCCAAAATTTTAAAGATAAAAGTAATAATATCTTATGTATTTTTAAATATTTTGTGTTATAGTCTGAAAGAGTCTGGAATTCTCACTCATTGGACTACAAAAATGTTCAAATCATTGGAGAAAGAACACACTCATTTCAATAGGTTCGAGCAGGACATCCCAAATAATAAGTTTACGTTGGAAAACATTAGTGGAGCTTTCATTTTTCTAGTTGCAGGAAACATACTCTCAGCAAGTGTCTTCGTTTTGGAAATTATTTTCTTCAAAATTCAACGTAATTTAATTTATTTTTATTAATGGTTCACAATTAATTAAAAATGAATCTATGTGTGTTTTTTTGTCCTGATGGAAAAAAATCTATATCTCAGTGAAACCGAATTGTAAATTTATTAGAAACTAAAAATGTAGAACATAATATTTGTAGAACTCTACTTAATAGTATAACCTTGAATTTTCAGGTCATGACTTTAAATGTTTAGCAATGTTTTTTTCTGTTTTCGAAACATTCAATTAAATGTGAAATATTTTGAAAAATTAAGGTTTCTGAGATGCAAAAGAAAGATCTTGATTTTCCAGTTTTTGACCTTCAAATGTTTGGCCAATTTTTTTGAATTATTAAAGTCTACATCCATGTATTAGAATTGTTTAATGTTTCTGAACACAATTCAATTTTTATTAGCAAAAAATACATTTTGGCCTTAAGTTAACTTTAAGAGATGTGACCTTGAAATAAAAAAAATAGATATGGTTTAAATTATTTTATACATGACGTCAAAATTTTATACAAATCCGACCAGTAGTTTCCGAGAAATCATCCGGACATTCGAACGAACCTAGTATGTCAAATTTTAAACATTTATAAAATTAAACATGTTAACATTAATAATAATGAATTAATTTGCATTTGACGTCAATTAATATTTACCACGAGAAAAAAAAAAATCTTATAGAAAAAATAGCTTGTCTCTGTTAAGGCCTACAATTGTGGTTTTGGCTAAAATGTTATTGTAAGTATGTCTTTTTGAGTTATGAATTTGTTAGTCGCTATTTTCGTTATAAAAAGAGGAAGGTTTCCAAAAAAAACTCATTTTGCATAAAATTGTGTTCAAATCAATAATATACTAATTTTATTTATAAATATTATTTATAATTCGATAGCATACACTAAATTTTACCATCTTAAATATTATTTGTTATAATAACGAAGTGCTTCACACCTGTGTTAACCGCAAATATTTCGTCATAAAACAATTTACAACATTGCCGCATGCAGATTTTAATGTTGGAAACAGCATTGCGGGTGCTGCGGCAATGGCTGTCACAAATTTGAATAAAATAATATGATTCACATCGAAGCGTTATAACAGCCCAAAAATTGATGCCAACGCAAAGGATTTACCCGTCGACTTTCAGTATCATTCATTTTCCAATATTCATGCGAGACTTTGCGGGAAAGCTGCTCCAACAAATAAACTTCGCATCTTTATTTAGGATCTCTCAGTGTGTAATAAACTCCTTTGTGTTATACGTCCAACGGCGCACAGACATGTGTGGAGAATGTGTGCACTTACCACCCCGCGCCACAAGCAATGCTCCTTTTTCTGTATAGTTTGTAAACTTCCATTAAAATATATGGAATATGTGTTTAAAGATGTGGGAGTGCAGGCGCTGAGCAAGCGGTGGGATAACTGATATAGGATGAATTTGCATTTATTTGTGAGCGGCCGCAAAGGAATATATGCGCCGAGTGCTGAGGAGGCATACAAAAGAAAAATCAATTTGAATCGGCAGCAGCTCCTCTTCCGCCATAATCCCCAATATATGTATGTGGGATTTTCACAATTTCGTCTCGATTTTGCGTCTTTGCGATGTGGTGAGAAATTGTGGTGCATACATTTTGGCATGTAACAAATGTTGGCAATGTTTCAAGAAATACGCAGACAGAAATTAGGGAAAAACATTTTCCACCACAGTCATTTCACCCAATTTCTATTCAGTTGGTATATACATATCTACTCGTAAGAGGCCGCCTTTACTCAAATCCACTGCGATGTGCTCCACCCGCCCCCTATTTTACACATTCAAGCGAATTTCTGCATTTGCATTACAATGCTGCATTTCACATTGGGGAAAATGTGATGGCAAAAAAAAAATAAGAAAAAATAAAAATGCTCCAGTTGGAGTGAATTTAAATATTTTAATATATTGGAGGAATTCGCTTCACATCGTACAAATAACAAAAAGTGCAGGCGATGAATGAATTGTACGTGACTTCACTTCCATTTAGAGTTTTGACGGCGCCCTTCCCTGATTGTGCTGATTATCTTATTGAGTTGTGCAACAGAATAAAGATAACGCGTTGTGTTCGTGTTTTTCTTTTGAACAAAACGAAAGCACAAGATGTTTTGATTGGTTTGCGTTTTTATGTTCAATTTAATGTTGAAATCAATTTATCGTGCATTTTTAATGAGGATAATATTTGAATTTCGAGATTTGGAAGTGTTGCCGAAACTACAAAAGCATTTTTACAAGTAAGATGAAGGACCGTAGGAACGCAAGAAGGTTTAATATTTATTTTTTTTAAATACAAATAAATTAAAGATGAAACAAAATTTATTAAAAAATTTAATACATAATTTTCCCATTACTAAATCAATTATTAAATTTTGTTACAAGGTCCTAACGCAATTGTTGTAATTGAGAAACTAGGACACCCATTGAGTGATGATTTCTTGAATCCTTTCTTTAATTTCCACAATCTCTGGTTCGTCGAATGGAGAAATCGGATATAAATCTCCGGAATGAGCATAGCCTTAGAAATGAAAATCAAAATGGTTTAAAATGTATATCAAGTGTTCATTTTATTAAAAATCGTACCTGGGATTTCAATGGCTGGTGCGTCTTCATTGAGATCTTCCCTGATGCCATATGTATTGTATGGATCCAGTTCACCGTATGTGAAAATCATGTGTGTCACATTTGGAGTAAGGCCACCATATTGAGCTTCCCAGTTTTCCAAATTTAATGCAAGACCAGAAATGTCGAAACTAATGTTGAATAGAAATAAATAAAATTTTTAATTAATTGTTTATAAATGAATATTATGTTTATCATACTCTGGTCCAAGAACATCTTGACAGTAAGCTTCAGAGAACGACGCAGGAATGCGGTTGCCAAAAATACTCAAATAGGCGTCATCAATGTACTCTGTTGACGGGAACATACCGAATTGTGTGCATGACATGTAAATCATTTGACGGACTAAATTAAAAATAAAGGACTTAACAAAATATTCATAAACATAGCAACAAATATTTACATCCCAAGGCGTTGGCTTGTCGATACCACGCCACATTTTGCATTTCGCACATATTTGGGTCGTAGGAAAGTTCGCGACACATGAAATCACCGTATTGATCATCAAGCCATCCACCAAAACGCCTCAAAGCAGTTGGCCTATAAACATCTTCATCAGCTGGTGGTTGCATGGCATCGCAGAATTGAACAATACCAGCGCGACTACGGAAACAACATGCTTAAGTATTTAAATTTTAATCGCAAACACTCAAACAAGCGACTTACTGTGTCTCATAGAACCACACGGTAACCAAAATAATGAGGGCTTCATAAATATGTGCAACCTCATGTATATCTTCGGTGTCAAAACTGGAGCACATTCTCAACTCTTCCATTAAAAACGGTACTCCTTGTGGTGTCAAATTTTCCTCAATCATACGGAATGCCTCGTACACTTCATTGAAGCACACTGCACCACCAACATTTAAAACGTTCGTTGCCAAGTTGATGAAATAATCTACAAAAGTATTTCAATTATCCCTTTAGTACACACACTCGTCTCAAATATTACACATTTATGTAAAGTGTAAGATTAATGGCTTACTTGTTGATACCCGTTCTGGTGCATGATAACCACTCGATGACCAACCGGCATCAATAAGGAATGGATACCTCATGCGGGCATATGTGGCGAGGGAGCCACCATAGCCACTTCCGACAGCCACAATTTTGGTATCAGCTGGCACATCCTCTCGAATATGTTCGGCCAAAAACGCAATATCGGCCAAGGCGTAATTAACTGATAAATATTGAAGATTATCCAACGATGTTGAAGGTGTTACAAAATTTGGCAAAAAGAATCGGTGAGTTGCGACGTAAATTGCTCCATTGAGGCTTTGTGCAATATCGTGAAGATGTCCGAAAAATAGTTGCTCAAGGCCACGGAAACCATCACTAATGAAAATGAAGATGGGACCCCCAGTTTGGTAGTAGTCGTCGTTGCGGTAAACAATCTGTATTAAATGTTTGTTCCAGTTTAATTAATTAAATAATTAATGGTTTGTATTAATTATAATAACTCTCGGTAGAGTGGAGAAACATTTCAGATTAACCAAAATTACGAAGAATTAATAGAGAAATTTACACCAAATTTGTAGATCAAATTCTAAGACACAACGTGATGATTTTTAATATTTCATGGTCGAGTTCTTTACAAGTTTCTCCTGCCATGTCTCTTTACCGAACGATCACAATCACAAAAACACCCACCCATTCAAATGTTCTGCTTTCTTGTGGTCGAGATGGATCCAGCAATGGATTCAGAATCAATAACGATGTGTCACGACCTTCTGGAAGTGTAAAATTTTGACCAAAAATTAATCCACTTGCGGGTAGGGTGGGTAACAAAAATCCTTGCGCCACCGCTAACAGCGGCAGTAAAGCCAAACACTTTATTAACATATTTTGGAACAACTTTTTCACAATCACTCTTGACGTCGAAACTTCTTAGGAGACACTAATTATTTACTTGACTTTGACTAAATATTTATACGATTGTAAAGGTGCTGTTATCAAAATGGGCAGTTGACCATAAAATGTTATACGAATTGAAAATATTTCGTAATGTCATATGATCCGATCATACGAACTCTAATAATAATTGATATGAGGCCAGTTTATGACTCTCTTGTCTGAACGTACTACAAACTAGCAGGTTACCTGAGTTACATCGTAGTCATTCACAATAAATAAATGGGGAAATTTTTTAAACTAAATTCCAATGGATAACGATAATTTCATAATGTCTCAGTAGTTATTGCTTTTTAAGTTATTGGTAACTGAGTCATTACATCCTAGTACTGACAATTTTATAAGAAAGTGGGAGGATGTCGATAAACATTGCTGAAGATTTACAGGTTAATATCTAAAAACTCAGCGTCCAACAATTTATATCCGCTCCCGAGTTCTACAACTATTATGCTCTACAATATTGGTTTCTAATAAATTCACACCTGTCTGTGATGTACATAAATAATTATAATAATTATTAGACATTTAGGTTTCCAAATTCCGATTTATGCACAAATCCTTGAAGCAATTTGACGATTTAATACCATCGGATTATTAAACACACATGATCTAGTTTTGAAAATATTTATAGATTTATTAATATTTAGATTATAATGCGATGACTGTTAAAAAATGTGATTAGTCACAGCTCACGTCTTACACTATCGGCCTTAATAGCTGATTAACCGTGTGGTTTATTAACGTTAATCTGATTGTAATTAAAATTATCCAAAAAAAAAGAAAAAATTACAACCAAATTATATAAATTTCAAGTGGCTATCATAAATATGTTACCCTAATATTGTATATGAATTGTTTAATCACGTGAATAAAGGCGTTAAGTTGTTCAATAATAATTACTGATAACCCAGAAATTATTGAAATGGGAATTGACTATAATGGCATAGCAAATTTTTTTTGTTTACTATGTGCACGTAAAAAGTGGCCGAAAATGACTAAAAAAAATTATTACAGGGTGGCTTAAATTTAAAATGAATGACGAAATCCATTTATTGTTATACCCACAATAAGAGTAATGAAATCCCTAATTTAGATTTAATAATTATTATTTATTTGTATTCACATATTATGGAAAATGCATAATGCTTGCATAATTTTTCATTTTGAAAAGGAACCAGAAAACAATTCGAAAAATAATATTATTCAATCATTGGTGCAAAACAGTTGATTGACATGCAGGATGCAGTTAAGTTGGAATATCCACACTGCACCAATCTATAATCAAAATTTATTCATTACATTATGTTGATCGGAAAATATGCAAATTTTCGTTCAATTTGAAACAAAAAACTTTTACCATGCAGCTTGTTTGAGAATCAAAGTGTTTGCTGATGCGGTAATGAGAATCCAATATACACGAAAGCTTCTCTCCACATTCTGTATCAATTTTCCAAAATCATTTTATAAGCTGTAATATTATTTTGATAAAGGAGTTTGTAGAAAATAAACACTTTAAAAAGTATAGAGTATCGACATAATTGATCGAAAATTAGTGATTATTTTTATTTAACAAATTGTACCACGTAATTAAAGTGCTACGTAGCAATTTTAAGGGATTAAATTTCATCAGCTTGCGAAGCAGTTCAATCTAAAGTTTAGTTTGTAGTAATTAACAATAGAAGTTATATAATGCACACCCTAAATTTTAAAGTTTTTTATACAAAAATAAATTAGAGAATGCATTTAGAAATAGCAGGGAATTAAGGGATCACTAATGGTTAGATACGCTTATCCTTTTAAGTCATTTAACAATTAATGGAGAAATAAAACAATCACAAAATAAGTATTGTAGTTCTATTCTGATTACTGTTTAAATAAATAGTTGTGCTTGTTTTTTAATTTATGTTTTCATTAAGTTTATCTTTTTGCTAAAACAAATAGTTGTAGAAGTAACAAGCTGCGTTGTGGTCTCATTTTATAGTTATTAAAATATTTTAGTATCAAGTTTAAAAGAATTTGATGTCTTTTATTGTCACATTATGAGAAAAACAAAACATAAACTTACATCTAAACACAACTATAAAACAAAGCGAAAACGCGTTTCAAAACATAAAAATGAACTCGTCCTCCCAATAAACATTGAAAAAGTGTATGCAGATGCCATTTTAAACGAAATAACGATCGATTGAAAACGTCTTAAATCAAAGTCAAATAGCATCGTGATGCAAATTGTTAGCACGCTGAATGATGACATTGGCTTCTCATGCATGCTAAACGACCAATTCGAGGCATCCAGATTCCTAGACAGCAGCTGCGGAGTTTAGAAAAATTCTCCTTGTCTCTACGATTACATTATCACACGCCAGTCGTATAAATTGAGTGCATTGAATTTTTTCCACATCAAAAATCCAATTTATTAAATTATTAGTTGGAACGGAAAATGGTTATACAGTACGGCAACGCAACAAATACTATTTTCCATCAAGCATATTGGTTATAAACATATCATCCCTTCCACGCATGGTATTCATGGAAAAATATTTATTCAACCTACAAGCATATGTGTATCCACTGCAAACAACATTCATCATATACATTTGGAACGTATGAATGTGTATTTAAATAGAGCAGAGTGCGCGATAAGCGTGAACTGAGTCAACAATCGATGACACATCCGAAGCCATTTTATGGTGGGTGGTGTATTCAATCAGTAAACTTACAGCTTATGCAGTGCAGCTTATAATACGATGGCACGGAGTATGTTTGCACTCTCACATTTGATTTTGCAACACTTTTTTTCTTCGTCCCATTTTAAGCATATTTTGTTTCGATGCATGGAATAAAAATATCAATGGAATTTTCATATTTGAGCAAATACGAACGATGTGCTCCACATAGCGTTATATTTAAGCCTGTAATATATGTAGGTATGGGAGAGATGAGCGAAATGTGTGCAGCAATATGTAATTTAGCGCGGAATATTTATCTGAATGCAGAATGCGAATTTGTGAATGAAAAATGTGGCATGTTGCCTCCATGTTGAAATTAATTTCAATTTTACGATGCTTTTTCTCTACAAATATGTGGGTCAATGCAATGGAACATTCGGCACGAGGCGTTTTTGGGCACATCACGCGTGACACGCGCCAACTTATTTTAATCGTGCATGCTTAAGGAGAACACCATCCATTGATTTAATTAAATACGTGCTGTGATTAGTAAAATGTGTAGTTGAAGGACTAGTTTCGGGTAATCCTAATTTTCTTTGTGGAAATTTTGTTGCAACGCTTTGCGATATAATTTTACAAATTGAGGTGAAACATCTGCGGAAAATTATTCGCTTAATTAAATTGTGATTTAGGGATTGTGGTGGATTAAAAGATCAAGATTTTTACTTTGCAACACTTTAAATTAAAGCATTGCAGAAAATTCAATTTGTGCATTTAAAAAAGGATGGTCAAAAGAAATATTATGCAAAATCAAGGTTAAATTCTTTTTTGAAACTCTGTCACATCTTGTTTAAAAAAAATGACAGAACATGTAAAAGAATACAACCAACAAAAAGCTCACCATGTCACTATGGTAAATCGATTCAATCAATTCGCAATGTGCCACAAATGGCACGCACCAAAGAATGGACGTTATGGTATAAAAAGGCTGAAGCAATTTATCACCTGTCCCCGAGAATTCTCAAAATGTGTTCAACATTTAGGCAAAACACATTATTCCATTTGTTTCAACCGAATTACTAACGCCACAAAACAACAGATGCATATGACTTCGGACTATAGCTATACGTGGCAGATAGACCAGTTTTGTTACCGCAGGTATTTTCGTATAATAAACGAATTCGTAAAATATTGGTTTCTTGTCTAAAATTTGGTGAAAATCTCCACCCACCATCACACCTCCAACTGACCCCATTCCCTTTCACAGTTTGAAAATCCCTGTAGACAAAATGTGTCAAATTGGAAAATAATCCTCTTACGACTCAGGGATCAAACATAAATTCATTGAATGTTCTCTTCTGGGGATGTGGGAGCAAGGGGATGATACCGTGGGCCATGGCATAGGCTGATTGTCAATTTGATAAATTCTCACTGTGCCTTAGAGACAGCGAGAGGATTGCGTTTTTTCTTCGTGTTGTATTTTTTTATTTGTGATTTTTAAACGCGTAATAAATATGACCTGACAAATGTATCGCCGGAAAATGGGTGACACAGTCAAAATAAATTAGATTCACTATTGGGAGGAGTAGCGGCTTTCAATGGATTACGTTCAAATAAATATTTTGTTTAATATTTGATACGGCTTTAATGAAATTGTTTTTCATAAGGAGGGAGGGGGGATTTTAATTCCTGATAAAAGTGACATTTTTAAAATATATAGGTAAACGATGGAGCGTGACAAAATGAAATGATTTTAACCACTGGAATTGATATCCTTTTTAATAGAAATATTCATATTAAAGTACTTAATTTCATTATGCAAATTATATTTTCATAAACTTTTATTTAAAAAAAAGTCACAAAAATTGGTGCCTAAAACAACACATCCGATTTAATTCACCCAGCACAGAACCACCATAATGCAGTGCATTTAAACTCAAATAAGCGGAATGTGGGCTGGAAATAATGGCATTAAAGTCTCATTCATTCAAATGGACTTTAGCCAAAACAATTCACCACCACCCCAATGCCAATTATCTCATTAAACACCTGATGCGAATGGGAAAAGCTTAATTAAAATTGAAGTACGGCAATCCGGTTGTATTCCAAACACATCTCCGTATGTTCGCAGTGTTGTACGATTGTGTATACAATGGGAACGACGAAGCCGCGAGAATTACACGTTTTTGGGGGGTGACATACAATCTGCGTGGTGTTTTTTTTTTTTAAATTTAATTACATTAACAATTTTATTTTGACACCGCAGCTGTAGTGGTGGAGTAATCGCATTTTGGGGTGAAATCTAAATTTGGGTTTTGTGTTAATCGTGTACACGGAAACTGGTAGTTTATTTACCACAAAAACATCTACAAAGTTTAGTGATTAAATTGTACAGTAAAATTTAAATTTGTTTGATAAATTGAGTGTTGAAAATAGGAATGAATACAGACAATACAAATGAAGGGAATCTGCAAATTCATTGCAGTTCTAAGGATTTTCCTAATTTATGTTCATCAAAGACCAACCACATTTACATTGAACAACATTTCACATTTGTAGCAGAACAATTTTAACAGCAAATCAGTCACTGGCGGATAATTCCAACCCACTTCATCAGAGTCCAATATGAAGGACTGTCTGTGTATGGCTTTGTATTGTAGCATTGATGCGGCAGAGGATTTTAACACTCGAAATTGAGAGGATTTTGAATGACCAATGTATAGCTCTTTACTAAATTACGCGAAAGCTGTGCATTACGCATTAATTAAAGTGACAGAAAGCTGCATTTGAGGCTACAGAAAACCCGATGAAATTTTAGGCAACTTCATTGGAATGGACGATAATTAGTTGCGGATGTACTTTGAATATTAATTGGTTTTGCGGTTATTTGGAATTATAATGTTTATACATATATACTCGATATACACAAACTCTGAACATTCAAGTTGCGCTTATTTGGGTGTGCCTGAATGTGTGCTGTTGTACTATTTACATCATTTTTTAATTTATATACGACCCTAAAGGCACACACATTTATATTTATTCAATGTTCTGACTTTTTTTAGAAAAGAATTAGTGATGAAAAAATTTATCTTGACATCCTTTGAGGCAAAAATCAGTGGTCTAAAAAATAAAAAAAGCAAAATATGCACGTTCGTACTCTTTTGTTATGTCTCAGAAACTACTTGTCTGATTTCTATCTGATTTAATATAACTATGAATTGAAGAAAAAACCTTTTAGTTTAAGGTTATTATATTTACATTTCAAGGTCAAATTTGTAGCTTCCTATAAGAAAAAAATGTTTTCTGAACATTTCAAGGCCAAAAATTTAAAATTCAAGGTCAAAGTTATTCATAACTTTACTAATTCAAAAACTTTTTGTTTTAGAGTATTATCATGTTTTACAATTAATCTTATCCCAAAGGAAGGCTGAAGAACCAGTTTTAGATTTTTTTTTTTATTAAATTGTAGTTTAACATAGCTGCAGTCCAGAAACATGTTTATGTTTGCTCATTCAAACAATTTTCTCGATGGTATGTAGTTTCCTTTCTTTTTTTAACCATAGCAAATTCTTTTCAAACCATAAAACTGAAAAAAAAATGTTAAATTTTAAATCTGCTTAACCTTTTGACTTTTCCAAGGTATCAGAGCTTTTATTATTTCACATTTCACCCCCAAAATTGAAACAAAAACTCATTTCCCGAGAATCGTTGTTCTGTACACCTCCTGCTCCGTGCATTGCGATCGTACACTGCACAAACATCATTTTAGCTGAGACATGTTTTCCATTTGTAATTTGAAGCGCACGAGTTATGTGTGACTTCGTTACTAGTATATTGGAATAGAACACGTGAAATTTTTGCCCAAATATGTAAAGTACTATATGCTGCAACTAAATGGCATATGTGTACCATAACTAAATTAATAATATGAAATATCAATCTACATTTGGTTGCAAAATAAAACATAAAACGAGAGTTGTTCCTGCCAGCGCAATGCCACCCCCAAGCGATGAAGGTTAAAGGGTTGATTTTAATGACACACCATTTTTGGCATATGCGCCACGATTCATTCGCAATATTTCAGATTACAACTTTTCACCCCCGTCATCAATTAAAATGTGAGCCTAATATACAAACGACTAGTAGGTGTACGAATTATAGACATGTTAATACTAGGGTGATTCTCTGGAAGCGTTACGTATGAGTCTATCATATATGCCTGAATAATATTAACATTATCAAAGATTTGTGATTAAACTTATTGATTACATAAAATATTAAACTTTTGGCGTGGGAAAACAGGCAGTATTTTGGAACTGTTAATTTTTAGATTTTGGAACAGGCGTTCCATATAAACATAAATAACCGTTTAAAATAACTGGTTACGAAAATAACGTAACATCTCTAACTACGAAAAGCCACATATAAACAGTATGCAAACAGTTTGCGTCGATAAATAATTGGTTTCCGTCTCGCTCTCATTGTTACTGCACTAAGTTCCCCAAAATGGCAAAGTTTTGTGATCGTCAAACAGTCGTTATTGTAATATGCTCCAGTAGTCCATTAATGTTAATTGCATAATGCGAATTAGTAGGTACAGTTTTTCTTCACTTGATGAACTTTAATTCGCATCAAGCTGTTGCAATTATTCACGCGCGTCTGACGACAATAGACGCCTGAAAATAAAGCTGTGCTTCGCTGACGTATTAAGTATATGCATTCTAATTTTAAACTTTATACATTCCACAGACTAATTACCTATACATTGTTGCAATGTCTAATTTGTGTGCTTTCGAAGAAAATATAATGCTTGATAATGCTTTCAGTATGGGTACAGTTAAACAAATATGTGTAATACGCGAATAAAAGGGGTTGAACATTGAGAGAGAGCTTTTAAAGTGTACCAAACTATCAAAAATGCATGAAAACGTCGGAAAAAGTTTGACAGTATTTTGCAACATGACTTAGCAAAACAAATTTCTTTGAGTTTTGAAGCATTCAATTTTCACGCGAAACTTATTCTCTTAACACTTTGCGCAAATGTTTGTGTGGATCCATGGTTCGCTACCCCAATTTTAAGACATTCTTGGTATAGAATGTGACAAAATGGAAATTCAACCAGCCGATGTTAAGCATGTATTATAGTAGTTTTGCTAAAACTATAACAGAGAAAATGTTGGTAATTTCCGTCGCTCGCGTTTCAAATGGAATATTTAATTGAAGTTATAGCCGTATGCATTGTGGCGATGAAAACTTGAAAATGCGTCTTTGTAGTCGTGAAATGGGAAAATAAAAATTTTTAATTCTTGTACTAGCCTGTTTTTTTTGACATTTATTTATTTACCATTATTCTACAAAATTTACAGTGAAAGACAAATTACAAATTCAATAATTCGTGTTATAAAAAAAATTAATTGGAATTGTTTTGTGCCACCAATTGCAATGTTACGATAATAAAAACAAAAAACACAACTGTGCTTTGAATTGCTTAAATTCTATTACTTTATGTGGAAATCAACACACTCTTATTCATTAATTATTTCATGAAGATTATTGATCAAATTGAATCAATATTATTACGTGAGCTGCTACTGAAATAGCCATCTGCAAACAAAGTGTTATTAAATTAACTTTACAATTTTTTTGCCAATGTTACTGAAGCCAAAAGTCGCCAGTTGATGTCAAATAGTCCCAGAGATACGGAGGGAACATCGTATTTAATCAGGTCCGAAATATTCTTTAAAAAGTATTTGCATTACATATTTTTACAGGATTAAGTATAAATAAAAATTATTTACATAATTTTTGAAATCACTTGCTTGTAGTTCAATGAACTTTTCATGTAGATGGTATCGAAATTTCTCCCCCTAAATGATCAGAAATAGGAAATTCTGAAAACTCAATAATTAACGATAAAAATTACATTAAAACCAACCTTCTTTGTAATGTTATACCCGGCATATGAAAGAAGTACCATGTGAATATTTCCAATCAAAAATAAAATGAAACCATATAGCCAAACTGTAACGAATGGACTACCTCGAAAGGAACTTTTCGTTATGACCCCGTATAACAAAAACATTGACGACACATTTTTTGTAAGACTGAATATGAGGAAAACACAAATTTGAATACCAAAACATTGGTTTACCGATTTTAAAAGAACACAAAGTCGTTTAAATATGTTCGAAAGGTTACTAGCACTCTGTAATTCAACAGAATTACATAATTGTATTTTTCTGCGGCAAACCAATCTGAAAAAGGCAATGCGTTTAATTATGAATTCCTTTTAAGAAAATATGGTAATACCGTATGCATGCTGTTATTGCGGAAAATCTTATTGAAATGGCCAATAGGAATACACAATAACATCCCACTATACTTATTAATCCAAAATATCCATAATTGAAGGAAACAACTCCTGACCAAATAATTAATTGCAGTAAATATGATTTATGAGAATTGCTTTGGAGAAATGAAGCCACTGGCCAAATAAAAGTAACAACTAAACCTGACACCATCAGTGACACGTAAAATATTAAAAATTTGCGATGCTTTTGAAAATTTAAAACACCAAAAGTCTTCAAAATGTCAACATCAATAAGGTGTAGCTCATTTAAATTTTTCACCATTGCTTTTCCGCGGTGGATTTGTGCAGTGAATGAAACGGTTGTTAGAAAAAAAAATAATATGGACATTACTTCTTCTGAATTTATTAACATACTATGTGAATCTGAAGGAAGCACTTGACGTCTTCCCCAGATGTTGAAGAGTTTTATCGAAATAAAAACAACAATGCCTACAATGCCTGGGCCTAGATCTATGATATTTTGGGAGCAACCAGTTTCTGACATGGAAAATGTTGTGAAACCAAAGGTTTTCAAAAAGTAGTAAAATGGCGTCAAGCCATAAAAAATATTATTTGTTAAGTTTAACTTGGTTGTATGAACTTTTTGTCCGAAAAACATTTCTCACAAATTTGCTGTTACTAATAAACTGAAATGTTAAATACAATTTTGAAACTTCCACGGAAAGTATTATATCATATAAAGTGTTATTAAATCGATTTAATACATCCTTTCCGATACTCTAGAGGCCTGAATAAAAAGTTAAAAGTAATATTAGTGGATCACAATCTTTTATTGATTATTTATAATGTAATTTGACAATGTCTCCTGTTTTTAAAAATTTTATTGTATATTCAATTTACTAAATGACATTTATTTTTGATTGCTTCCTGTTTTTTTTAAGTTCCAATTTTTACTTTTATCTTTTCTAAATGACTTTTATTATCAATACATATAATAATGCAATAAAATATTATATAATAATCTTTTTCCATGATATATATTTTGTATACATTTAACTTTTGACATTATTCTTGGTGTTAGAATGAAAATAAGTTTTACTTTGAATTTGCATTGTCAAATTGAATTAATATCACTAAATAAGTCACAATTGCACCTACAAACTAAAAAAAAGATTTTATTAAGTATAATTAAATGCAAAATAAAATATAAAAGTTTGTTTACCGAAACCGAAAAATTCCAGTTGATATTAAATAACCCAAGGGAGACGATGGGTAAGTCAAATTTAATAATGTCAGACATCAAAAAAGACTGAAAATTAGGAAAATAATGAAATATCCCAAATGGGTACAAAACTTTTTGTGCAAGTTACATTGGTCCCGCAGTCTTTGAATTGCTCATGTAGTTGATAACGAAAAAGTTCGCCCTTAAAATTAAATTAAAAAAATTTGATCTTTTGCGTAATTATACGAGTAGGACTTTAAATCATATTTACGGTTTCCGTCAATTTATGTGCAGAATAGAACACAAGAAATATGTGGAAATTACCCAAGAAGTTCCACAAGCTTGAGAAGATGTAACTACTAAAAACTAGATTATTCCCAAGAAGTATATTTGTAAATAATCCATAAAAAGTGAAGAGAAATCCCACATTCTTTATAAACCATTGTGCTATTAGGATGACAATTTGAACACCAAAACAACGGTTAACGGACTTAAGAATGTTGCAAAGACTTTTAAAAATGACGGCAAGGCTTTCAGCGTAACGAATGTCTTCCGCATGATAGGAGTTTATTTTACTGCTTTTAATAACGCTGTAAAAATATTTAGAGACCTCTTAAAAAATCTAAAAGCAAAATTCAAAGAATATTTCAAACATACCTCACGCACGATGTCAGTGCAGAAAACCTTATTGCAATAGCCATTAACAATAAGGAGTATTGTGTCATTATAACCATGGATATCAAATGTTCATAACTAAACGATAGGATACCAGTCCACAAAATTATAGGCCACACAAAATTCGATGTGGGTGGTTCAAAAAAGAAAACGATGTGTGTCAAAATAGATAGAAATGCTAAAATAACACAAACAATTAAAAATATCACGTATGCCACCAAACGTTTACGATGTTTTTGGAAATTGATGTGACCACGTAATTTTTGAATCTCAACATCTACCAAGTGTAATTGAAGAATGACTTGCATTAAACTTTTTCCACGACTTAATTGAACAAACTGGGTACAATATGTCACAATAGAATATATTGGCGACATAAAAGAGTACGCTTTAATGACTAAGTTAGAATGCTTTGGTGCGACAATTGCGCGACCCCATAAATTGACAATTTTAATTAAAATGAAGAAAATTGGTAATGGAATAGCACGGAACAAATCTGTGATTTTTTGGAAGCAGCCAGCTTCTGATAAGGAAAATGTTGTAAATAACAGACATTTACAAATGATGTAAAATGGTCTGACGGAGTTGTAAATATTTTTTCTGGAAAACTTTTTTCGATTTCTTTGTTCTAAAAACATATTGTGTGAACTACTCTACTGTAACACGTCAACTGAGAAATGAATAGTTGAATTTTTATAAAATTTGTAACAATTTGTAGGTACAGGCACCTGTAAATTGCAATTAAAATGGTCGATACTATTATTATACACTCACATAAATAGTGATTTTTAAACACAAATCCTACCAACAGGAATTCATTATTTGATTGATTATTGATTGTTTCTTTGCAGAGAATAAAGGTTCTGTTTTTTAATTATTACTATGGAAAAGTTTTTAATTAAAAAGCGTACTACTTGGAAATTAACGCACGCATGAAATTAATAACATAAAATTCAGTGAAATAAATTTTCTGATTGCTTTGAATTTCGTCAATTATTCCAAATTTCATGATTACACACGACTTTTTAAATATTGCGAAAGTAACATAGGCATATTTTAAACTCGAAATTAAACCACGGAATCCGTTAAATTAACGGAGTTCGTGTAAAAATTGACCAATTACAAAAATGATTGCATGAATTGATTTATTAGTGTTTAATTAATGAAAAATAAGTCGCGCGAAATTCCACGAATAGTTCAGCGATTTCCGCGCGATGTGACACTTGAACCGATTCTAAATCTTTAGCCAGAAAGTTCAATTATACCGTGGCAAAGCACTGGGTTTCGGTGAGATATCTATAAAACACTGTAGATTTTACTGCTTTTGTTTACGTTTATTTCAGCTCATTTTATATTATAATATTCTTATAAGCTTTTCAAATTTGATTTGAAAAACTTTCATCAATTTTAGAGTTTTTCATTTTAAATAAATCAATTAATACAACTAATTATGTGTGAAGTGTTTTAGTTGAAATCTCAACATTAACCATGAATTATAAAAAGTCCAAGAATATCTTCAAGATTCAAAAATGATATTAAAATGTTTAAAATAATTTAGACAAGAATTTTAAAATTATTTTTAAGAATGGCAAACCGTGATTGAAATTTACTTATATTTCAAAAAAAATCTAAAAATAATTAAAAGTAAGTATAATAAAGCAAAGTTTATGAAACACACACACACCGTAAAAGAAACCTACCCTTAATTAAATCGCATCTGCACGCGGTTGTAATCGGCTCATGTCTTAAATCATTTTACAGATAAACATAATATTTTGCAATTGTATTCTCCATACACACCGTCTAGCCTACAGCTTTTATACTTAGCCTACAGAGGAACATCGCAAAGCTTTATGTTATACACAAAATGTGTGTTTTCGTATATCCAAATTGGTTGCAGCCCTAATTAATATTTGCAGGCACCAAAAATAATAAATTATTCCACAAGCACGGCTGGCTTCAGTTTGTAAGTGGTATAGCAAAATAATTAACACTACATTGGGGAGAACATGCGATTTATATTGATCCCTGCAGAGTTCATGGCCGTTGATGAATGTATTGCGATTATAGCATTAATTTATTTAAAAGGGTCAATAAACAGAATCACTGTGTTAATTAGACTCGCTCCTTTTGCGGCGGAAAGATTTTTAAATACAAAAAATTAAATTCGACAATACATTTTGCATTTAAGCCTGTAATAAATTTATTTGGTCATAATTACTTGGTGGAAAAAAAGTTTATTTAAAAAGACAAAATTTAAAAAATTTTTTCTCAATTTTCAACAAATATTTTTAATAAACGGAAATTGCATTTGCGGTGTGCATTGTTGATTCATCCTACGATATTTCACCACGTTTGTTGTTGCAAGATGTTGACTACAGTAACAAATCAACCGTTACACGATGTCACTTAGATTGAAGACGGCAACAGACAGGGAAATATCTTCACCGCATGTTGTTTGTCAAGGAATGTGCGGCCCTTCTCGAATAACATCCTTTTGCCTGCATGCAACATCCATCTCCGTTTCCCTGTGCACCTTTTCACCATATGAAATGCAATTTATTCAAATTACCTTTACTGTAAAGTGAAGATCCTAATTCCTGTATACAGCATATCACAACAAAAAGCTACAAAGTAAAAATATTTTAATCAAAAAGTCAGATAGTGATGAGACATCGCGCCGCTGGTGTATGTGTTGCAGAGAATATGAGCGCCACGGGACAAACTTTGTCGGATTATCACAAAAGCTTCCACCCCCCCATTCCGTGTGCGATGTACGTGCGCCCAACGTGCTAATCTCAGTTTCACTGTTTCCAAAGTTCAGTAATACGTTTTTGAACTTTATTTATGTTCCTTGCCATGGCTTTATGCAACAACTTTGTATCTTCAGCTTCAGGTAGATATGGTTATGTCGATACGAAAAGGCCCCGTTGTTTAGGATTCATGTGTGTGCGTTCATAATATGTATATTTAACGATATATGCACCGCACTGTGGGAAGAACAATGATAACCTACTGTATAATATATTTCCAGGTAGATATTCCTTAATATTAACAATGCTTTTATCCATTTCCTCGCTAGAGTGTTGCTGGAAGTTGAAACTATTAATATATTATGTAATTGAAACCTGAGATGTAATCGCAATGTCTTGAGGGATTTTCATAAATCTTAGCTTTATGCAATTAAATGAGTTTAAGAAGTTGGTAATATGCAAAGCTTAATAATTTGATTTATCTTGCGTTCTCAAGTGAAGCTTTTCTCTAATTTAACTACCATGAAAGAGATTAAATAGATTTTAATTGCATCAAAGAAATAACAATTTATTTGAAAGTGGAGGATTTCATAAGCCCTTTCAATTTCGCCCCACCCCAACTTTGTATAATTTTTTTGGTAAAATTTGTTGAAGCTTAGAGCTTATTTGCATAACTGTCTAAAGCTGTGAACAATGTTTAGCAGTTGGATGTACAAATTTGTAGGGACGAAGAAGGTGAGTGAAACTGAATTGCAAATTTATGAGGTACTTAAGAGTAACAGGAGCGCTTCGATTTGACGTGCTCCAAATGCTGCAACTCGACTTCCATGCGATGCAATTGCTCTTGTAAGTGATCACTGTCCTGGAAACATTTAATAGAATTGTAATTGTTGGTCAAGTTTTGTGCTGTGCAATTTTAATATTATATTGCCTTTGACTCGCAGTCAATTCGCCATTGCAGACGATCCATTTGGCTCTTCATGTCCATGTGTTTTCGCTCAAGACGTTTTATTTCTCGTCCCAATTGATGCTGTCATTAAATATTGAAATGTTAATTATTTTATTTCAGAATTAATTTAATTGATTGTAATTCGTTGCATTACATTTTTATTTTAAAGAAATACTTAGAGTTTTTTTTGCCGTTTTAAAAACATTATTCCTCTTATGTAAAAAAACGAATTTTTTGAAAAACTTTTTTAATCACCTTCAACTTTTTGAAAATGATTGCTTCTTAACAGTTCGAGTGAGTTTAAAGTAATAAAGAATTATTAACTTACATTTGACATTCCTTCGTAATCAATGTACAAGTCCGTAAGGCAATGCTGACATTCTAATTAAAACAAAGACAACATTAAGCAAACAAGGCGTGACAACACAAATCCAAGTCTATCTAAATTCTAAACAATTACCCCTTCCACAGCAGTGCAAATTCTTTAAATCCTTATTCAAGTAGTTTAACTTGGCCTCAGCATCCTCCACCTAAAAACAAGTATATTAGTTTAATTGCATAAATTGTTACGTGGGGTGCAAAAGTAAGTATAGGAAACCATAAGCTCAACCCAAATTGCATTTAATTTAGTTGCATGCTAACACTATCTCACCTGCCTCTGCAGTGTATCATTAACACGCAGCTGATTCTCAACCATATCATCGTACTTGGATTTGGGATGATGCTGCTCCTTTTGCGACACACTCAACAACTCATCGTACTCGCGCAACAGCTCCTCATATTGTTGAGTCATTAAATCCCTGTTTGGCATCAAAATAGTTGTGTCACACCGCAAACAATTTGCAAAGTGCGGAAAACATTATTACAAATTACAACATACACTTGCTGTATAACACAAACACACACACACACACACACATACACATATTCACACTCGCGCTGCTGTCTGCCGAACAATATGCACTTTAATGCAGAAATTAACAAACACACACGAACAGAATACTGCAAATTTGTATGGCTAAATATCATATAGTTACCTGTTTCGATTTTCTTCTGCCAACTCATGTTTTAGACAGTCAATTTCATTGGGGCAATTATGATTATGTTGATGTAGTGCACTTGACATTTTCGACGACATGTTATAGTTAAATATTAGTTACCACCTGGTAAATGAAGATGAATCAAACTGTTTGCCTGCACTGATTGGAACCTTGTGACATATCACAATGAACAGGAGCTTTATTGAGTTCATATTGTGTATGCGGTTGCTCGTTATACTATTTCGGTTGTTTATCAAAATCCATGGAAACTTTGATTGCTGATTCAAGGTTGTTTGATTTGTGGTAGGGCATTCGGAATGCAAAATCAATACGTTCCATTTATGTAGGTTTTAAGGGAAAAAGCTTTGCTATTTTATAAGGCTGGAATCTTACTGGTTTCCGTGTTTTTTTTTGTTTTTTTTCCCTCAATATTGATTATTTTATGTTGGAAATATTACAACCTTTTTATGCACAAGAAACTAGTCTGCTAGTTAAAAACAAACGCATTTAATTTATTGTTTACTAGCAGAGAAGCTCGGACACAACATTTTGTTTTAAAATCTAAATTATATCTTCTTTATACGTAGAAAACGGGAATAAACAGCTTAAACAATTTTGATAAATTTTTTTCAAAAATTGATTTTCGGAATCATTTTTGTAATTGGTAAATTTTTTCACAAAGCGCGATTTTTTTCGCCGATTTCGCGGTTCATTTTCACATTTTAAAAATGCCTATTTTACTTTCTGTGATAACAAATATTGTGTAAAATTCCCGTAAACGATCCCACTACCAGTGTTAGCGTCATTAATTCCCAAAGTTCTCGTTTATCAGTATTGATAATATCGAAAAAAATAATAAGAACCCTACACCATACATAATATGACGAATAAGTGAAAATAATATCATAATCACAAGGCATATTTCCTTTCGTAAAAATGCCAAAATTAATTTTACCTGTAACGCTATCTCTTTAAGACGCGGCCACGAGCAAAACAATTGGCAAACGCAGTGAAAGCCATTCAATAAGCTTTCCGCTGATTGGGCATATTCCATACAAGTTGTGTGCTCGCACCAATAAGCTAAAATACCAAAAACGTGTGCCCTTGGGTCATAAATCTGGGCTTGATTTCAGCAAACAGTCACGTCCGGATGCGCTTCAATACACAATGATTTAATAATGATGCGGTCAAAATAATAGGCCACTGCCCACCACTCAATATGTGTAAGCGACTGTAAAGAGGATTCATTAGGATGAAAGCTTAATTACTTTAACAATGGAGTTTGAATTGAGGCTTAAAATGGGCGTGTATTATTGTTTTTATTAATCTCTCATCTTTAAAAATAATTTCAAATCCCTGAATTTTTTAATCACAATACAACATTTAAAATCCAGAAGAATTGGATGCAAAATAATAAAAATCTAAGGGAATAAACAAATGTTTGTATTGTTGTATTGATTTTGATGATAACACGTGCCAAAAAACTATGCGTGACTGAAAGACATTCCTCCTACATACTTTTAGACAAGAAAACACCACCACATCCACATGCAGGAACGTGTGTCAAAATAACGACAGAACCTCCGCGTTTTGTCAAAATATTTGTATTGCTACACCATACCTCGATAAACGACGTGACTTGACGTAATTTTGAAAATAATCGCAACTACGAGCACACACATTACAGAAAGGAGAGCAAGACGATCAAAAACATTTATATTATCTACACAGTGTAAAAGTACATTGTAAATGTTGCCAAGAAAAAAAAAAACGACAACACACGTGTTCAGCAGGCAGCTATCATCTTAAAAGCCTATTCAATATTATTTATATATTCTGGAGCACATCACTGTTTAAATCTTAAGCGTATCATCCATTCCGGAAACATTGAACTTTAACATTAAGCCAGCTGTACATGTGTACGAGTACATATTATACAGCTGCCATAAACTTTATGTATCACATAATATAGGTGAATGAAAATGTACTATAAAATTCAATGATAGGTAATTGAGTGGTCTGGCAACTGGCAACTGGCAAGGAATCGAGGCGTAAGCAACCCCTTATAGAAAACACATCCTGTGTTTGTGTGTTCAAGGGGGAGGGGGCAAACTAACTAGCAAACAAACTTGTTTATGGAATATTCATAAAAAATTATTACACTGCTGAAAAAGTTCAAAAATATGAGCACAGCGATATCCTAGTCCTTCATCTCGCAATGAATAACCCTCGACATCGACTTAAATTATGTAGTATATACATGCTTTTATTAAACTTTACGAACAAGAAATAATCATGAAAGAACCGCAAATGAACGAACTGCCCCATGGACAGGCCGCCCTGCCATTCACTATGAGATGTAATGAGTTGGATGAATCAATGAAAGCAATAGATTTCTTTACTGAATACTCACTCTTACAGTTCTTACAAATGCTATGTTGGTTCATTACTTGTGAACGGAAATAGATTGCTGTTGTGTCCTTAAGTTGAACTAAAGTTAAGCTCAATAAAGATTCCAATTTATGAAGGAATTTCTTTTCATGTTTCCGAATTGCAATTAACTTAAGAATTACATTTTCCTTTTATGTACGTAACGAAATCTGCTTAAATCTAGACAGACCCTTTTACAATAAATCACACATAACAGCTATACATAAAGTGTGTTCAACGTTCAAACATTTTTGACCTAAAGTACGCATAAACATTGTGTGGATTTTACAAGTTAAACTAATATCCACTAGAAAATTTAATTACGACACTTTATATGCTAAACATGGCTATAAAAATAATGAATTGAGCCAAGGCACACCAACACCGATTTTATACAGCGTAGAATTGCTGCATAATATATAGCGTGTGACCATGTTTTTGGATGCCCCAAAGCTCAATTATTAAAAGAATATTGCATTTAATAACTACGGTATGTATCATCATGCACATTGCACACATATTTTACATTTAGATTAGGGGATGCACTTTAACAGAGTGAAATGCTGTGTAAATAATTGCATTTACATACAAAATTAGGGTCAAAATTGCTTATTTAATATTCAGAATATTGCTCTCAATAAAATAATTGGGGGATGGTAGTAGCGCTTCATTTTACATTTCAAATTGTTTATTTACTCAATGAGGTAGCTAAATAGTGGTATAGGTACTGATGTAATATTTTGGGAAAGTACATTTTGGAATGATTAATAAATAAATGTTAGTTTTAATCACAATTTTAAGGAATAGAATATTAGCTGTGACAGGGAGTATGTTTTGTTAATGGTTTAAGTAGTAATTATAACTCGAATTATTTTGTGGTTAAATTAAAATTCGTGCCCCGATCATATTCATTTACTTGCTTCAAATTTAAAGCAACACTAAGCATTGTTTTTCAAATTGTTGTGTTGTTCAAATTGTGGTTAAAAATAAATGTTTATTCAAGCTCAGTAATCATAGTAGATACCAGTCACTTCAAATAACGTCCACACGTGCAATGTGCATTGTTTCCGAGAGAGTGCGCTTAAAAATCAATGCGTGGTATCACTACAGCGTCAAAAACCAAACACTTTAGTTCTAAATCTATATAATTGACTCAATATCTGTAAAAAAAAAGCTCAACAACGAATGGTGAAAAACACATTAATGTTGAAGCACCCTTGCAATTGAATTGATTTCGCTCTCTCCTCCAACTGTGAATTTGGTGAGGCAAACTGATTTGAAGTTGTGGTGCCTTGTCCACAGGGCATTGTTAAGTGTTTGCTTTCCTTAATTTGTTTTTGAAAAGGGTCAGTATTTCGATTTAATTTCGTTTTTCGCATCCACTCTTTTGCGCCATGAAAATATCAAAATTTCTTCAAATATATTTTTAGGAAAATGCTTTTTTGTTGAAATCCTGATTCCAAGAAGGGCATAAATTTTCGATTAAATGATAACAATTAAAAAAATAAAAATGCGATTATAATTAGAACTACATAAATAGCATTTATTTTTAAAATGATAATTGAAAAATGTTTTTTTTACAAAATTTATGGCAATATCGATTTTTGCATATCGATGGCCGATGGGAAATGTAAATTACACATTGTAAGCAGAACTTTAGCATTCAATAACGCATTGAGCACTCACCTCCCACACAATAATCAATTTGAATCTGCAAAAAACGGCTTTACAAAGCTGCAGAAAATGTGATTGTGCAAAAAAGCTCCACAAAGGTGCAGAACACAAGCCGGGGCAAAAAAAATACTTTCATCTACCAGCATTCCCAACAAACTTTCCCATTTCATTTAATTGAGTTTTCAGAATAGTTAGTTGAGCTGCGCGGCGTAAAAACTACGTGAACATTTTTCACAACCCCTCCTGGGAAATTAAAGTACTTAAACACACAGTTTCGGAAGCTCACAACTTTAGTTAAGCTTTGGCGTTCAGTTTTTCCCTTACAGCATGATTTTATTATATGTTCTTTTTATTTTTTATGCGGCACAAGAATAGACGACGTGCATAATACGTTATAGCCGAGGTATACGTTGAAATTATATTGATAAAGGATTTGAATGGAGAAAAGCCGAAGAGCAAATCACCATGCATACAAAATCAATACTTTATTGCTGTGAGAACTGGCAGAAGTTTTATTGCAATTCAATGGCCAGAGTGGCAAACAGTACGGCCGCAACTGAAGAAAGCCCTATTGATAAATCTCGACTAAACGATGGCCCATTATAATGGTTTAATGGAAAAACTTTTCGGTACACATAAGTCGACTTTGCACATACCCACGTACCGATGTATTGAAATTTGCCTGTGCAGCATTATTAAGGAGTCCATTTATTTATGCAAGAGAATATATTGGAGATCAGTGTATAAAGTAATATTATAACCCTCCTAAGTAAGAAAAGACTTTTATTTTAAGGCAAACTAACATTTATTGTACAAAAAAGTTAAGGTTTGAGAAAGAAAAACAAAAATCTGTTCAACAATTTGACTCAATTTTTGTTACTTTAGAATCAATATTTTTGGTAAGCACATTCATTAAATGTGAAGAATTTTATTTTTTAAATATATTTTTAAATTTAACAAATTAATTTCAATAAATAATTGAATAGATTGTTTATTTATTATTACAATATTAAATGCATTTTAATGCAACTCCTCATTTTTACTTACATAATTAAAATAATTGGAAACGACGACGAATCAATCAGTTAATTCTTTCAAACCTTATAGTGGTTGGGTTGACAAACACATGATTTCTGGGATACTTGAAATAATTTATATTGTCGCATGTGTCAGTTAAAATTTTTTAATTTCTAGCTCTCGAATTCAAAAATCAATGATACTTAGAATATTTATCTTGCTCCACTTTCAATACAATTTTAATAGCTAAAGTTTATTTTATTTTACTATTATCAGTTGATGTTTGAACAAAACATTATTGTATACATTTGGATGAATGTTTTAAATGAGAAATGCAATGTTCATGTACAATATGATTCACTGAAAAGTATTGCATTGCATAAAAGCATTCACTTGTAAGCCGACCTAATCTGATCCGCAAAATTATGTTTCAATTTTGGAATTGGTAAGTACACCATTCTCTTAATACTGCGTACAATACGAGCTCAAAGCCGAACATTCTTGAAACTTCTTTCAAACAATGCATTTAGTTCGCTTTCTGATTTAAAAGATATACTTGGAAATAAAATTAATTATAATTAAAATGTTTGTACGTGGAGTAGGTATTTTTTTCCTCAAACACCATTATGTTGCATAACTGTATTCATATTTTATAAAAGCCTTCATTTCATTGAGCGTATCATTTACATTCGAATTTGAATTATATTGTGGAGTCAACAATGAATTGGATTAATATTTTGCGGTTGAAAAATGTAGCACATCGATATTACACCAAATTGTTAGTATTTAACCACATCAAATATTCAATGACTATTATCCGTTTTTTTCATTAATACATAATATAATATGTGATATTTGATTAGAATGAAAATTATTATACAAGGATTAAAAAGTTGTTCAAATTCCATTAGTCTATTTGTGTTTAAATGATAAATTTCAACACATGAAAATATTTTTTATGCAATTTTTAATATGACCGTCTTTTACTAAAAACATAAATTACTACATAAAAATTAATTGTACTTAATTAATGTAATTTTCCTAAATAAAACCAATCCTTACTATTATATAAAAAAAAACTGTCTTTCTTACCCATTTTTTTCAACTTCAATACCCGAAAACGATATCACAATCTTATCAATGCTATTAATGTTTCAATATTCTCCCCCTATTAACGAGAGAGAAATTATATCTGCAATAATATTAAAACGTAAAACATTATCTAAAAGGCAGTGCCACATAAATTCAACTTATGATGAAATGAATATTTTTTGCTAAATTTTCCAATTTGACGGTTTGGTAATTTTTCAACCATGCCATATTGTACAATTGTTCGCCAGAATATTACAACTATCCCTATTTTGATTTTACCAATTTGACAGCATCGTTAATGGCATTTGCTCCTTTCCTTTTTTTAGTTACTGAAATGGCATCTAAATGGATGCTGAGTTCAATGTATTGCATTTTTGTAATAAAAAACGATTTTTTTTCATTCTATTTTAAATTGTAATAATTCAAAAATACTTTTTACTTTACACTCGAGCAAACCAATAATGTTAATGAATAATGAGTAATACGTAAAATAGAATAGGTTTTCGAAATAATCGTAAAATTTGGATTATGCTGAAATTAATTTAAATAATATGTTGAAAGATGTTTTTCAATAGGCCCAAAAACATTTAATACTCACGTAAATATCACTTCAAAAATATTAATATTTTTTAAAGGATTTTAATTATTGCAACGCAAATAAATATTTTTGTAATATTTTTTATATTCCCTAATTTATAATGTCGCTTTAATGTGCTTTCCTTGCCATGTTGTTTATTTATTTTTATTTACAGAAGATGAATACGTGCACTTCTATAATGATGTGCACTTGATTTTATGTTATATTTAATATTATTTCAAAGCGAAGAGTTGCAATCGTAAATTAGTGATGGCTGATGACTATAATATCGAATATTTTGATTGCATGTTGTACTTGATTACTAACGAATGAAGAATAAATTCAATAAGAGAATTTTATAAAAAAATGAATTTATATAATTTAGAAATTTATTTTGCTGACTTTTGAACATATAGTCAATGCATATAGTTATATCTATAATCACATAGGAATTATAGATATATTATAGATATAACCACTATAATCACATAGGAAAGATAATACTTATCACTGATTAACTGATCAATCCGTGTAAGTTTATCTAAATAGGTTAGGAGCAGAAAATACACAAAAAGTCAATATATTTGAGGCGCGTACTGAAGTAAATGTATTCTAAGTAGGCCAGCAAAACAAACAGGCAAATGACTGTTGAATTATAGATCTGATGTAAACTGTCGCAAATGAACTGAAAGTTTATTTAAATGTCTTTTTTTATTATGAATTGCAGGGCATGTAAGAACTTTCCTTAAAAACTTTCCTTTCATTATAAATTTTCTCAAAAATATCACTTAAAAATTTAAAAGAATTTGATCTCGATTAAAACTTTAAACCGAGTATTAGTAAATAAAAGAAACCCTCTAAATTCGGTTAAGGGTACTCCTTTTAGCTCTTATTAGGCATATCGGTTGAAATTAATATCCATCAATACGCAGTACTTATTTAAACCTTAACACTCGTTCAAAAGAACATTGCGCTATTCGCAGTGCAAAAATTCAATGTTCTTAAAGTCAATGTAAATACGATGTTCTTCCGCCCCATGTAATCGATTACCATAAATCAGTTCAACCCCAAACATAAAATTATCCTGACTTCCTGCATCGCGTTTCTTTACAAATATACAGAAAAATAGCTCTACACAAGTAGGCGCCACTGTCGAGCGCAGATTTCAAGTTAATTTTATTCCCACGACCCAGAGAATTTCCCGGCAACAAACAAACACACATAAATGCGTGTGTGCGACTGTACGGCATTTGTCTTGTAGCAAGGGGCGTCTGGTAATTGCAAATAATCTCTATGGATGGGCTTAGAATTATACATCGTACGATATAGTTAGAGCATTGTGTGCCATTTGCGGATGTGTCTTCGTATTCAACTCCTGAATGTCTGTTCATTATATTATGGATATGCCTCAATATTAGGCCACATGCGGCTCAAGACATAATACGCGAATTTAATAATTTGTACATCAAACAGCGAAAGTCAATAGAGTTACATGTTATACAATAACGTTTATGTATTTCATTAAGCTGCATGAGGGCCAACATTGCCACCCACAATGTTCAGAAGAGGGGGAGTTGGACGACGATAGGAATACATGACGACAATCAACAATGTAATTTGCAGCTTCCTGTTTGTGTACACTGATGACAACACACATATAAAACATATTTTGCTCGTGCATATATACACGTACAAAGCTTTGTTGAAAGGGACGATGTTTAACTGTGTGTACGCAGCATTCATTCAACGATTGAACCCAATTGAATTTCCTCGTTGTGTGTGTTTGTGCACAGTCATACGGAATCGATTTTCAGTGTGCACAGAATTAAATTAGGTTCAGTCTGTTACCTCAAGAGTTACTGTGGGCAACAATATAATGTACGAGCGTTGAGAAGTATCTGTTGGATGCGATAGGACGGTGGATTGGTTGATACTTGTTACAGTAGCATGCGAGCTTTAATCAAGTTGGAGCAGTTGAAATTTGTGATGTGCTACTGTAGACTAATAAATTAAGAGCTTTTCATTTGTTAGACTCTGCCAAACAATTCATTGTCTGCGGCAACCTGCAAATTCATTTTTATTTAAAAATAATGGTTTGATGTGTTTTTTATAAAACACATTTCGTCTTACCATTACTCAAAAACTTCTATTCTCTTTTGAAATTGTTTTCAGAATTATTTCATCGTATCAGACGTTTTAGAAATTTTTGAAATAATAAAAGTCAAAATGAAAATCAAATTTCAAATTTGTTTAACAAAAAATGGTAATAAGTACAAAATTCACAGACAAGTATCACGAATTGCATATCATTCGTTGAATTTTCATTTTCTGCTTCAAAATTCATAACCAAAAAAAGGAGCTACGTATTCACAATGAAAAAGAAAGTTAAAGCGTATGACAGATTAAAAAATAAATATATTAATTCGTATTTAGTGAGCAGCTGTATTTAGGTCATAAAAATCGTTATTAAAAGTGTAAAAGAATAAATATAAAAAATATCGTAAAAACACAAAGATCCTGTTCACAAAAACAAAACCTTTCGCTTATCTCCCCAACAGAAGCTCAAAGAAAGATGTGAACGTACATATATTTACGTATTTCCAAAATACCAATCACACTGCAGACTCCCCACGTGGGGTATGTATTGTGAAAATGAACATTCCTCTCTGCATTCATCATCTCTTCCCATAAATTCCCCTTCAGTGAAAATTGGTCTCCTCCACTTTTTCGTTCAGTTCATCCCGAATGAATTTTGATAAAAATCATGCGCTGTATTGTGCAGCATCCTGTTTCTGAATCTACGAAGCTCTCAGGACCTAGAACTGTGCATCTAATATAATATAACGGGCACATTCTCCTAATAATAGGAAATCATCTCCATTTAATTTAAATCTTCCTTAATTTAAAAAATCCTTAAAGTGAAAATTTTTTGATCAACTAATTAATATATTTTCTAACTTTATGTATTGACAAATTTATTCATCTGAATATCAGAAAACGATATTTAATTCATGATGGATATTAAATAAAATGTCCTTAAGAATAATTTGACAAGTTCTGAACAGTTAACAAAAATTCAAAACTAAGTTTTGCATATAAAATTAAGTCTCATAAAAATTACATATTAAGTTAGAATATTGAAAAATCGATCATAACAAAAATGCGAAAATGCCATCAATTTAATATTAAATTCATAAACAATAGAAATTCCAACAATACCAATATGGAATTCGACCTTATAAAATATTGAATGTACTTCGGCTACTTTCTTCTTCAGAAATTGAAGAATCGGCGTGACGTCCGTTCACACACTTTGTGATTACAAAAGCAATAGAGTTTTCAAAAGTCTAATCCGTAGCCCGTAGCGCTTGCTTGTATTATAGATTTTAGAAATATAAACTACATATAGACTGTAACAGCAATGAAATTGAATTTCTGGAGATGGTAAAGCGTTCTAAAAAGTTTCGCAGCAGGGACACACAGAGGCTATAAACTTTCTTTTGATATTTTGCAATTACATTACCTAGCTTTAACAATGTGATAGATATGAGTACAATGAAAATTAATCTGAAATAAAATATTAATGATTTCCTTTTATAGGTCAGAATAATGTGCCACAAAAACCTTTGTAAATTCCAATTTTTTTTAAAACATCAACAAAGTCTTTGAATATAACTGAACTTTTCATAAGCATAATATTAAAGAGCATTTCGTTTGACCCAAATCAATAATAAAAACTCAATCACCGCATTATGAATAATTCTCTTTTATAAAACATATGGTAAGTGCAAAGGAAAGCAAACGGACAGCAAATATTGATCAAATTGAGTGTGCCCCAATTTGAAATCTTTTGCCCACAAATAAATTATGAAATCGCTCGCCAAACATTGTCTTCATGCAACAGCGCTTCGTCCCACTCCAATGCATACAAAAACAGCACAAGCAAAAATGTCTAGCATACAATTGTTTGCCAAAAATATAATACGAATTTTCATTTCAACACAGCAGTTGGTTTATATTGTATCCTTGTGCATGTATTTAAACAAAAGTGGAATTGTTTTGGTTTAAACTTTATCCCCAGAAACAGTGCAGTCCACCTATCCTTCATTATTGTATGACTCTTAAGAAGTTCAGCCTTTAAGGCGACATTGCTGCAAATATTCCGCCTGCTCTTGCTCCTACAAAACGCGCCCAAAAATAGAAGAAGCGGAATTTATAACAAAAAGTTCAATTGAATCAAAGGTCTTTCAGTGTTCATTTCAAGAAATTTACAAAGTTTCTCTATTTCAAAATATAGTACACAATGTGCAAAAGTTTTGTGAGCGCCCCGAAATGCACTCAGCTTGAACTCCGTTACACTTTTACGACAAACCGAGGCGACATGTGATGCTACAGCTTGAACATACCTAAAAAGCGGGTTAACAAATGCTGGAAAAAACGAATTGCAGCCGTACTCTGTACACAAAAGCTTTGGTGGCAAAAGTTTTCGAGTTATGCAGCCACCCACAATGGGCTGCATTGTAACAACAACAAAAAACCAGCCGCCTCAAAAAGTTTTGGTTGCACAGTATAAGAATAGGCAATAGCTGAGACTTGAGAGTATATGTATACGTTGTAAGTTTTCTTGTATATGCGAAATTAAATTCAAGACATTTACCAGGCAATGCCTTTTTCATAATCTTTTGTGGGTGTATTTTTTGTGAGCCCATTAACTTGCAATTTCTTTTGTTTTAAAGTTTTTTATGGCACCAAATGAATGTTGTTTTGGTGAAGTTGTTGAAAGTGAGGTTGAAAGCACATTAAGCAGTCACACCATTACAATATTTTAAAGTTTAAAGAGATTCGCACATTTTAGCTAATTTTCGTATGTGGAAAAAAAATCTTTGATCAAAAATTACAATTTTTTTAATTTATCTCTTCAACCATTTGTAGAACGCTCTGTACAAAACATAAGAAAGTGCTAACGACGTTAGCTTTTAATTTTGGCAAGAATTCAAATGTCTGGTTAACAACTAACTATATTTTAAGGATAAAAAAAAACGTGTCCCTGAAGTTTTATCTGAATAAGGATAATTCACGGAAAAACTTTCTTGAAGGCGATGTTCATGGAGTGTGTGGAAAAATTCGGGCGCAATGTTCAAAAATCGTATTATAATTATGTACATGAAACTGCCAAACAAACATATTCAAGCTCACAAAATGGCGAGTAAAACGCTTCTGTCAATTTGCCAATTTTCTTGTCTTTTTTTTTATTATCCGATTATACATTTGGATGGTTTTCCTAAATATTTAATCAATGGTTTGTTTGCAGTGTTTATAAGCTCGCAACACTATCAACAATCTCTGAAGTAAATTATTGTTGTTTGTAGTTTCAATAAGAGCTGTAAATTACCAATGTTGCAATTCAACTGTTGTGGCTGCAGCAATATCGAAACACGTAAGTTGTAAGAGTCCTTTAAAATACTTAAATAATTATTTTTTGTCTTGTTTTATCTACTACATAAAATTAAGTTGAATAGTAGCAAATACTATATGCACAATAGTACTTAAATTAAACCATTTAAAAAAAAAATATTTGGGGATAAGGATTTTACAGCTGTCATCGAGAAAAATTCACTCGACTCCGATTAATCCACATTGATGTTCGCATTAATGTCCTTAATTTCAATATACTAGGGTTTACTAAATTAAATCCGGATTTCTTCAAAAAAAAAAAAAAAAATATTGACCTCTTAAAAAGCCTCTAATGTTAAGCTAGGACAAAAATCAATTTTCATTGATTAATTCTTTCTTCACAATTAAGAAATTTTGAGGACACTCAATGACATAATTTCAATAAACAAAGAGAAGTATTTGCTGAATACATTCCTCGAAAATAATTGTAATTATAAACCTATAGTAGTTCTACGTAAATACGATGATAGATCATCTAAGATTACAGCCAATTAGAAATGTAGGAAGTTTAGAGAATGCCTAAGAAAAACACAACTAATTGATTCGTTATTATTAAGATGTTCCTAATTTGTAGGTGCTTCTAGTTAATTAGCTTTCATTAAATGAACTGGATGTGACTAAAATTAGATTTCCAATATTTGTGCTACAAAATTAGGCAGATTATCATTTTCAGAGACTCAAGATTAAGGTTGTAAACATTTGTTGGTGTTTTTGCAAATGTTTAGTGAATTTATTATTCTTTAATACAGGAGCTAGAATATTAAGTAGGATACTATTTTGAAGGATGTGCTTATCGCAATTAAGAATAGAAGGAGGAAAAATAAATTTTGTACATAAAATAAATTAATATTTAAAATCAACATTTAAACTTGAATAACACAATTTGGTTTTCTCTGAAACGTATTTAGCATGAATATTTTAATACAAATATTTATGTTCTTATATAAACTCATTTTACAATGAGATCGATTACTAATTGATATAACGTGAACGTTACCCTTAAATGTTTTCAAGAAATTAACACGAATATAATCTAAACGATAAGCGTTGGATTTATTTATGTGACCTTTTGAAACAGCTAATTACTGACTCTACTAAATGCCACAACAATTATATTTTCTAAAATTCTTGAAATACTTTACTGTCCATGAAACTAATTGGGTGACGATTGACGTCCCACAAGCGCGTTAATAACAAATTGGCACATCGAACGATGAACGAATGCGATGATTCGCATCTGTCACTCTCCGAACCAAACCATACCGCATACATGACGTGTGGCATCCTCTGCAGTTTATGCACATTCGACGAACACCACTTTCATTTATTGTTTTGAAAAGTGTTGCACATCATTTGGCACAACACATAGCACTCACAATAATTGAAGAAGTTTTTAAAGTCCCCCAATCCCGTCCTCCCCCAACCACCACAGTTTCAATCATTTTCGCATTGCCTCCCATTTTGTTGCATCATGTTGCAACACCATATCCACAACAATGAGGCACACACAGTACAGTTTCAAAAAATCACAATCAAAAAGCCAATGATGACGCTGCGCTCTCACTGCATTGTGGACAAATGTTAAACAGAAACGATATTATGTGCATTTTGCTTCAGTGTGCGCGGTCTTCTCGATGGGGTTGGGGAGTTTTCCATTTAGCAATAAAGTTTTGAGATCAACATTGCACCCGCACCCAAGCATGTGCCTTAACATTCGTGAAAGTTTGTGTTTGTTTATATGCATGTTTGGGTGTGTTGAGACGCGGCTATTACGCTTGATAACGAAAAGCGATTTTTCTGCTTTGTATTTACTCCTTTTTGCACCGATTTGCACCAACACACTTATACAATAATATTATGTTGTTCACTGACAACATCTCAATCCTTGTGAAAACAGTTTATTTTTAAAATTACCGCCGCATCGTCTGACAATGCCGAAAATGTTAACGATGTCACGGAATGTTGCGTGCAAAGGATATTTTCTTTTATTGAACATCAGCTATGCGAATATAGTTTTCTTTATGTCGTCATATAGTGGATGCGAATTGCGAGTTCGCTGAACAGTGATTCAGTTCTTGCGTGATAAAAAAGCTATCCCTGTGACTTAATTTCTTTGAAGGGTTATTTTTAGAATAAACTATTATGTTTTTTTGCAGCGTCAATGGCAACCCATATCATGCGAAAATAACGCCATGCGATCTCACTGACCCAGTAAAAATTCCGTTCTGGCAGTGCAAGGCGGTCATATCGATTTTGAGAGCATACGACACACATAATGCTCGTATTTGTATAGTTAGTGGGCGATGGGGGTAAGTCATAATAATATTTGCTGAAATTGTATATAAATAAATCGAATCTTTTGTGGGAGGGTGGAAAATGGGGTTGTTTATTCATATCTACTACAATCATAAGCCGTAAAGAAGTGGCAAAATCCACAGAGTGCCCAATATAACGTAATATTACCATTTCTTTGGCTTTGTTTGGGATGTAGTTAATAGAAAGTTATGAAATGCCGATTTATCTTATGCGGTGGTAAATAATGAAAGGCGTGTTATAAAAAGGAAACATTGTACAGGATAAACCCGTCCATGATAGTTTGTGTGAATGACTATTGTGAGGATGATTGCCGGAAGCCGTAATATTTCAATGAATTATATTGTTAATACAAAATAAACAACAGGTTGATATGTAGTAACTGCATTTTTAAAGTTAAGTGTGATCTGTAGCATTAACTTGGAAGGCCCCCTAATCTACGTTGCTAACATACTATTTTTACAAAGCAACACAACACACACAAGTCAGAACATACATTTTTTAACAAAACAGAAATTAATAAAAAGCATGTGCACATCAAAGCTCTTTATAATCCTTTCCGTAATCTCAATTGCACACAGCCAGTCGCAAATTTGTTTGCACTCGCATACAAGTCTTAAACATTAGGAAATTATTGTCGCTGCTCTGCTGAACCATCTCGCATTCATTTGTGAAAGTCAATTCAAATGTAGATAAGTACCGTTTGCTGTAAACAACGAAGCGAGGTGATAAAAAATAATTTGCAAAAGCACATAACCTTGCACTGTCGCATGAACATACATTTTCTGTTTTATTCATGTTTTTACTTTATTCAGAGCTTTTTATGTTATAAATTGTCATGTATTCTCTTTGATCTCCTGAACATCTAAATGTTTAAAAATACCTACCACTATTAATCATTTTAAATTTATATACGACCCCAAGGGCATATATAGATTTTGGTATTCCGACTTTAAAAAAAAAAAGTTGATGATGCAGAAACTCGTCTTGACATCCCTGAGTCCCAAAAAGTGGTCTAGAAAAAATGTACAAAATGTACGTCCGTACGCCGTACTATAGAAAAATAGTGTACTTTGGTGGAAAAAAAGCTCCTAAACTACTGGTCCGATTTGTGTGAAATTTTTTCGTAAGATATTAGAAAAAAAAATTAAGAAAGTAATTCTTGTCTTTTCAAGGTCAGATGCTTCAAGGTCAAGTTATTGCCATGGGCAGTTTTCTTGTAAAGGGTCTCAAAAATAGGTCCTACGATTTTCTTTATTTTCACAATTATAAATCTTCGAGGTATCCTAAACAAAACTGCATAAACCCTGTCTATAAAATAAGATAAGAAAATATGCAAAACATTTCAAGGTCAAATTTTTTATATCTCAGAAACTTTTTTTTCACATTATTGTAGGATTAAATAAGATAAGAAAACTTTCCATCCCAATAAAAATACCAATTTCGGACGAAAACCAAGGTCAAAATTCATAAATTTCACATTTTAGATATCTCCGAAAAGCTTTATTAAAATGTAGTTAAGCAACAGTCGTATATAAATTCACACCTTGCTCTCCCTGCGATGTATTTTATTGAAGTTACGTAACAGATTAAAGGAAAATGTTTTACGGTAAAAATCTCATTTTCAATTCTCTTAAATAAAATTTTTTTTTTCTCGGTGCTTTCATTTTTAATGTGAAACAAAACACATTAAAATCTTGGTAATAACTAATAACTAATATCCATTAAAATGTTTTTTTGGAAAACAAATGTTTGAATATGATTTTAAGCACATAATCGCTGCAGCTGGCTCGATTGAACCTCGATCTGGAACACTTATCATCACTTCTAGAAAAATTCTATTTACATTTTACCAGGGAAAATAATCCAGAGTTTACAAAATCATAATTGCGCAAGAGTTGAAGCCCTTTATTCGTAACCATGCAACTCTCGTCATAAACTTGCAGGAAATATAAGATAACGCCGATCTTCTTTAAAAAAAAACAGATACTGCAGCTTATTGCACATCTTTTTGAGAAGTCAACCCCTTATTTCTAATAGGCTTGGTCATTACTCATTACTCATCGGCCATTGGATAAATAAAAAATAAGATTATAATGAGTTAAAAAAATATTAAAATTCATTTATCTATTTACAACAATCCTCTTTTTTTAAACGAATTAGCTCTCGAATAATTGAATTAAACTTTGCGAGCTGTAATTAAAAGCAAACCATTTTAAAATGCTTTTAAACCAAATAAAAAGACGCTCATTTTCGGGGCAAATAAAAATCTTCCAAACCGAGTTATAAATTATAATGAAAGCACATTAATTCACGAAGCAAACGACAAAAAACCACGAAAAATTGTTTCAGCTGTTCCACCGTTGCGCCTTGCTTTGCATTGCCATTGTACATATTTGACAGAGCAATTACATAAGTAATATTTAATTAGTCTTCTTTGGAATTGCTATTTTATTCTTAGAATTTTTTACCATCTTTGGTCGGAGTAGTAATTTTCAAAATGTGTTTTCTCTGCAATTACGCACATTAATTCTTAAAGTATAGATGGAAAATAATTTAATATATGCGATTACTATGTGTGAGTTTTTGGAAAAACATTAATTATTTAATTAAAAATACAAAACGCAATTTAAATTTGTTCCTGGTAATATTGTCTTGTTGTTACTCAGGCATTTATAATTCCAAAATTTCTCAAAATTGCAAAATGAAATCAAGCTTGTCTGTGATTGTGAAGTTCATCACACCACATCAACACTCACTTACTACACCAATTTAATGCAATCAATGCAGCAACTGCCAAGTATCGTAACTCATAACTCGCAAGGTATACCGCAGTGCACAATTCCCTGAATGGATCACATGCAAAACCATGCAAAATTTGATTAACCATAGAAACCTTTCCTTTGCGTCGGAGGTGAATGGTGATTTCACAACCAACGCATATCGTCTTTGCCAACACCATAAATGCCAATGAATGTTACCACAAAAATGCATTGCTTTAGACTAGTCCAACAATAAATAATCACTAGTCAGTAGTCACCGAAATGGTGTTAAATTATGAATGCTTTGGGCGTTGCGTCGCCACATGAAACCACAACAACATGAATTTGCAGTAACTCTAAATTGTTAAACTTAAAATCGGTACGAATGACGATAGTTGTGTGTCCCTGAGCTGGATGCATGTCTGACCTGCACAAATGGAAATAGGTCGTTGGTGTGCGCGTCTACAAATTCAGTCTCCATGGCCACTACAATCAATATGTGGTAAACAAGCGCTTTTATTGAACTCCTGCAGCAAGTCCTCTAACTGTTATGCTGCATAGTTCACTGCTGTATTCTAATTAAACTGCCACACACTCTGTGTTTGGTATCGTATCCGGAGATTGTTTGCCCTGTGCTGACACAGCTTTGATTGACCAAGTCAACCATATTAAGTGTAGTGTGTGCTGTGTTTGCAGATATTCAAACTTCAAAAATAATTTTACGCATAAACACGCAGTGTGCGCTTTTACCACAATATTAATCAGTGATGATTGAGTCTGGTGATGAGAAATCGGAGGTGCAATCCGGCAAAGGCCACAGATGCTGTTGCTTGGGTTCGTTAAAAACTGAATTGGAGCACGAGTCTGAGAGCAGGTAAGAGAAACAGCTTGAACATAATATAAGTCATTGAAAATCCACGATGAAAAATGGGGCGATTTTATGTGCAAAAAATGTGTTAGAACAAAAAAAAAAACAAAAGTTTCTAGTACATACTTGTACAATAGTTTGTGTTGGAAACTGAGCTGAGTACTTTTTGGCATTTCAGGGTGGTGGCGCAGCAAAAATATGAAGGATTGCAGCGGGAGTATGATGAGTTTTCAGAAGCATTTGAGCGCGAAAAAACGAATCCAGCCTCCAAGTATGATGCCATGATTGAAAATCAATTGCATCTTAACGAGAAGCTTCGAAAGCAGGTCAGACATTTGAGATTAATCAAAAATTGTGCAGCCCTCCAAATGCCTGAAATATTCACTTTGGTGGATTAATTGTGAATTAATTCGACATCCAATTTATGTAGATTGAAGATGCTGAACTGAAATTGAAGGAGCTAACGAAGGGACTCAAGAATTTACACTGCTGCGGCAAAGGTAATGATTTGTTTTCGGGACGAAAGCTGTTTCATGATGTGTTGAATAAAGATCACGATTTCTATAGAGTGCCGCCACTGTATGGCCGACTTAATAATCGACTACGACGCACTGACGCTTGTAAGTATTATATAATTATTTTTTTACTTTGCAGTAAAGAAAAAAAGGTTTGTACGATGTTAATAGCGAGATTAGTGCATCCAATTTCATAACTCAAATGTTTTCGATAAATTTGAACTACAAATTGCTAGCGTAAAGAAATATCGACAAGAGAATGCCAACCTTCAAGAACATTTTAATTTTTCATTAAAATTAAAAATAATATTGTTCATAATTTTGTTTTGATCAACTTTTACTTTAGTTTGTGCTTAATTTCCATTTCAATCGAGCTAACAAATTCAAAAAAAAAAAAATCGTTGAGTTTCTTTTATTATTTATTCACAAAAGCGTCAACTTTCGAGGGAAGTGAAACGACTGGAGAGAATCTATTTCGATGTGAAGAGTCAAATGGATCGACTACTCTGGAGGATTGACTGTGAAGCAAAAGTAAGTCCTTAAACAGATTTTTCAGTAAATAGTCAAAGGTTTTATTTGAAAAACAAAATTACTTTTAGGACATTTGCGAGATGAAGGACCAACTTCGGCGTCTCAAACTAGATTTAAATCATCTTAAAAGCATTAATGATCAAATGACTCGATGTCTGTGGAGATCATAAACTGATTTCATTGTCACATACTTTGCCAAAATAAAAAATTTACAAACATTTTGTCAACATGGTTCATGTAGTTAAAGATTGGATATCTCATTTTATTGAATATTTTAAGCTTTTATCTTCAAATGTAAATGTAATAAACGAGAATCTAAGTTTTTATGCGTCTAAATTTTTTTTTAAATTTTTATGTAACATCTACAATGTTTTATCTAATCTCTTCAATTTATTTGCTAAAGAAAATTTACTAAAATTAAAGCACTTCTCATAATCTATAAGAAAAATTAGTAAAAAGGCAATGAGATTTAAATTAAATTTCTTTAATTAAATGAATTTTCAATCAATGTTTTGTGTAATCCATGCATAATGTGAAGAAACACGATCATATGCATCAGGAAGGCCAATAGCACATGGAATAACCCAGGAAGCGATTCCAACAACATACCCACCCGATGTAAGTGGACTTCCCGAATCTCCAAAGCAAGTTCCTTCACCACTTTGTGTGAATGTGCAGATTTTGTGATCAAAAACAAAGAAATCATTGCCAGCTGGTGCATGTGCGTTGCGACAATCCTCATTCGAAATTATGGTAGTATCCAAGTACTGCAAGATATCAGCAGCGTCACCTGGATGCTGTTTAAAAATTCAAATATTTTAATTAGGATTCAAATAAATATTAGGTTTAATTTGAAAACTCCTCAAATGCATACATTAGTTTGACCCCATCCAGAAATGACACCAGCACTTCCGCCATCAATGTAGTGTGATCCAAGAGGGATTGTGGCGACATTTACGCCGATAACGATTGGGTCGGTGTGAATGACACTGACGTCATAGGCGATTGTGTCTTCATTGTAATCGGGGTGGTTTATAATCTCAACGACACCATATTCGACGCCACCAGATACACGGCTAATTGTTCCGGCGACAACTTTCATTAAATGTGGTTCTGTACCAATTGTGCAATGAGCCGCTGATAACACCCATCGATAGCTGATGATGCAACCGCCACAGAAATGGAAGTTTGCTGCAATTGTGCGAAGGGACACCATGTAAGGGAATTGACCCTCAACGGCGTTTTGTCCACCAACGATTCGATTCTCATTTTGGATTGGAACTTTTGAGAAATCGACTGGAATTTTTAAAAATGTCCTTGTTAATTGTTGTCTTTACGATTTATTTCCTATATTTTAAATATTCTTTTTGACTATTTTATTTGAAAACTCACGTTTAAATGCTTGAGAAGCAACGACCAATAGGCCAAACAACACACTTTGATATAACATTTTTAACCAACTGCCAACTTACCAGCTTTTTCACTTATATATAGGATCTCTTAACCACAGAGATAAGATTGGTTATTCCCGCTGCGATGGATGTTAAGATTTGTCCTGATTTATGACACAGTGTTTTCATATCGCGTGAGCTAAATTGATTGCAAAATTCTTATAAGTCTCATAACAATCATGTGTAACATACATATTATCGCTACTATATTTGTCTATTTACAGGCGTTTAATTTACCTGCCTTAATTGTTTGGGTATGGTGTTGAAATATGAATAAAAATGTCTGCCAAATAACTTTTCGCGCTTATTTCTTTATTTAATAAGCATTTGCAATAATCCAAGAATAATGCTCTGAAACTCTATCAAATACATCTGGATAACCCACGGCGCATGGCATAACCCAAGATGCGATACCAACAACGAAACCACCACTTGTAAGTGGACCGCCTGAGTCCCCAAAACACATTCCCTGCCCAAATTCAGCAAATGTGCAGATTTTGCTATCAAAAATTAAAGATGGATAAGTCGTTTGGCGCTCAATGCACTCTTCATTTGATAAAACTGTCATATCTAAATACTGCAAATTATCTGCATTCGAACCGGGTTCCTTAAAATTTAAATCACAAAATTTAATTGCATAAACAATGTTATTGTATTAAATTACAAAAAATCTTACCGATGTTTGTCCCCATCCAGAAAAAGTTCCAGCTGTACCTGCTGGTACAAAACTGGAACCTGGTAGAACTGCACTTACATATAACCCAAACACAATTGGAGTAGTAGTTTGCACTAAGCTTACATCATACTCGAGAGTATCATCATCGTAATCGGGATGATTTATAATCCTTTGCACAGGATAGCGAGTTCCACCTGCAGCAAGTTTGACCGTTCCAACGACAACACTTACGGTTAATCCTGGAGGGATGGCTTCAGTGCAATGAGCGGCAGACAAAACCCAGCTGGCACTGATAATGCTACCACCACAGAAATGCTGGTCAACGATCGTTATACGTAAGGACACTTGATATGGAAATTGACCTTCCACTGCATTTTCTCCTCCCACAATTCGGTTATCATTAAGCTGTGAAATGTTTGAGAAATCAACTGTTTCGGGATGTAAGATTATTTATAATGTCTAAAAGGATATATTGCTGCTGCTTACGCTTATGAGAATAAACTGATCCAATTAGTAGCATTAGCAGAACACTTCGTATCAGCATTTTTCTATTATTACTGAATGAGACCTCAGACATTTTTACTCTTTTATGCATTTTGCTCGCTTTGATAACAATTTTGGAAGAGACCAAATTTGTTTAGATTATCAATAACAAGTGCTCATTTTTCTAATCTCAAAATCATTGATAAATCATCAATTTATTTTGGTATGGTCGGGCGAAACCAGTAGCGTTTGGGTAATTTATAATGGCAGAGTCTTTAATTATAATTGCTATAAGCTGTAGAGCAAAATTCAATAACATTCGCTTTTAAACTGTTTAGATTTTTCTATTATTAAATTTATTTAAAATGGGGAAAATTTGGTTATTGTATCAAGAATAAATCAACTTCAATAAAATCTCCGTATTTAAATAGTGTCAAGGAAACATTTTTTATTTAAACAGTATTTGCAACAATCCAAGAATAATGCTCTGAAACTCTGTCAAATACATCTGGATATCCAACTGCACATGGGGTGGCCCAAGATGTGATACCAACAACGAAACCACCACTTGTAAGTGGACCGCCTGAGTCTCCAAAACAAATTCCCTGCCCTAATTGAGCAAATGTGCAGATTTTGTGATCAAAAACAAATGATTCAAAATCCGTTTGACGCTCAATGCATTCTTGATTTGATAAAATTGTGACATCCAAATACTGCAAATTATCTGGTGCTGAACCGGGTTCCTAAAAACATAAACCAAAAAATATTATTGTAAAACATTATTGTATTAAATTTTTTTAATCTTACCGATGTTTGTCCCCATCCAGAAGTAGTCCCAGCAGTATCTCCTGGCACAAAGCTGGAACCTGGTGGAATTGCACTTACATATAACCCAAATACAATCGGAGTACTGGTTTGCACTACGCTGACATCATACGCGAGACTCCAATCATCGTAATCTGGATGATTGATAATCCTTTGTACAGGATAGCGAGTTCCACCTGCACTAAGTTTAACCGTTCCGACGACAACACTTGCTGTTAATGGCTCGACGCCGTCAGTGCAATGAGCGGCAGACAAAACCCAACTGGCACTGATAATGGTACCACCACAGAAATGCCAGTCTATGCTAGTTAAGCGTAGCGACACTTGATATGGAAACTGACCATCCACTGCATTTTCTCCTCCCACAATTCGGTTGTCATTAAACTTTAAAACTCTTGAGAAATCAACTGTTTCGGGATGTAAGATTATTTATAATGTATAAAAGGTTATTTAGCTGAAGCTTACGCTTATGAGAACAAACTGATCCAATTAGTAGCACTAGTAGAACACCTTGTACCATCATTTTTCTATGATTACTGAATTGAGATATCAGATGCTTTCACTCTTTTATACATTTTCTTCTTTTCTGATAAGTGATAATAATTACAAATACGTAATAATTTGATTATCTCAGTTTCACTAAAATGCTATCAATTTATTTGTGTATGATTGGGGGAAACCAGTAGCGATTTGGGACTTTATTATAGGGGAGTGTTTAATCATAATTACTTATTATGGATTAGAAAAACATCCGACTAATGATTTGTTGAAGAGCAATATGTGGTAGAAATTTGAAAAGGTTCATATAAAATTCGTTTATTTAATCAATATTTGCAACAATCCAGGAATAATGTTCAGAGACTCTATCAAACACATCTGGATAACCCACGGCGCATGGCATAACCCAGGAAGTAATTCCAACCACAAATCCAGCAGCCGTAAGTGGACCACCAGAATCTCCAAAACAGACGCCTTCACCGGTTTGGGTAAATGTGCAGATTTTGTGATCAAAAATGTATTCGGAGTAGCCAGGGGATTCGTAACGCGACTTGCATTCTTCATTTGATATAATGTTCACATCTAAGTACTGCAAATTGTCTGGCGAATCTCCAGGTTCCTAAAACATTTGGTATTGCGGTTTAAACTGAGCGTTTAATAATATTCACTAATGCTTTCATTTATTCACTTCAATATAATATTGATAAACCATCTTACCGACAATTGCCCCCATCCAGATGTAGTACCAGCTGTGCCGCCAGGCACGAAACTGGAACCAAGTGGAATCGTTGCAACATATCCCCCAAGAACAATTGGTGTGGTCGTTCGCACCACACTCACATCGTACGCAATTGTGTAGTCGTCATAATCAGGATGATTAATAATGCTTTGCACGGGATAGCGTGTGCCACCTAAGCTAAGCTTTACAGTGCCGACGACAACACTTGCTTCCATTGGATCAACGCCATCAGTGCAATGAGCTGCAGACAAAACCCAGTTTTCGGTAATGATTGTGCCACCACAGAAGTGCCAATCGTAAGCTGTTAAGCGTAAGGACACTTGATAGGGGAATTGGCCTTCCACTGCGTTCTGACCGCCAACGATTCGGTTTTCATTCAGTTTAGGAATTTTGGAAAAGTCCACTGTATTTAGGGATTACAATTTAAATAATTAAAAATGTTTTTTTTTAAATTAATAAACTTACACTTATGAGAATTAGCTGCTCCTGCCAGTAGCACATACAATACACATTGAAAAAACATTTTTAAACACCGTGTCGGCTTCAAATAATATTATGCGCTTCCTTTTATACCTTTTTTAGGGGTTTCTATTGATAACAATGTAATGATTACTTAATTTTAAATTGAGCCTATCATTTACTGACACGCGTACAATAATAAATGATTTTTATCAATTGTAATTTAATGACTCATTATCTATTTCCCGCCATAGGGAAATGTTTATACTCTTTGAAATAAAATCAGGGCCGTACTTGGAAAGTAAAAACAATTATAATTGTCAATTTAAATGCAATGAACATTTATTCTTCAAGTTAGGAATACATAAGAAGTCAAGTACATATTGGTAGTCTCCTAAAATAAAATAAAACAACAAATGATTCCAAATTACTTAATTGACATAGCCCAAAATCCATGTTCGATGAAAGGCAACCCGATCATACACATCAGGATAACCAACCCCACAAGGTATAATCCACGACACAATTCCAGCAACAGTATTTGATATAACTAAAGGCCCACCAGAATCACCCATACAAACTCCCTGTCCATTCACAGAGAATGTGCACATTTTATGTGCAAATATCATCGGCTTGTGATCCTCAGTGTGCTTGGTAATGCAATTTTCATTGGTCAGTGTGCTTACGGAAAAGTGTTGCAATGTGTCTGCCAAATTGCCAGGATTCTATGCATTGTTACATAAAATATCAAAAATGCCCACAATTATTGCACAAAAATGAATACATACCGACGTTTGACCCCATCCGGACACAGTGCCGGTGGCAACACCCACAGCTGTGCTACCTAGTGCAATTGCAGCCGTCAATTGATTAAACACAATTGTATCTGATGTTTGAACAAGCGACACATCGTATGCCACTGTGTCATCGTCATAACTGGGATGATTAATGATGGTGGCCGTGTTGTGTGTGACACCGCCAGTCAATCGCAACAGTGCTCCCACAACAATTTTTGTATTGGCTGTTGTGCGTCCGTAGGTGCAATGGGCCGCTGACAAAATCCAACGATTGCTGATTATTGTGCCGCCGCAGAAGTGCCCATTTGCTGCAGTGCGAAGGGATGCCTGGTACGGAAATTGGCCAGCAATTGCATTGCTGCCGCCGATAATTCGAATTTGAGGTATTGCTGTGGAGTTGGAGGAATTTTTAAAGTGATTTTAAAGAATTCGCAATTGATTTTGATAATTTTTACTTACTTTTTCCGTGGGCTAGAGCCAGGGTAAACAACAGCAATGTAATGCACCGCATGATTAAACGTTAATGATAGCAATATTTTGCTATTGTGCTTTTGCGAAAAGTATTTTAAAATGGTTGAGACTCCAGATAGCGTACTTAATGATTTGGTCAGGGCAATATGACGAGATTGATAAGACAATTTTTATCAATTTGGATTTCAAATTAAGTGGAAATCGTGGCGGAAGCCGTATCTGGTGGTTTTGTTTATTCATAAATTTGTATCTTTTTTTGATTAAAAAGATGCTATTGAACTTGAAAGATTGGTTATTTGATTTATTATATGTATTAATTATTTTCTTAAACCTGTTTTGCCCATAGTCAAAGAGAGCGAGTTCTTTGAATTATTTTTTTAATTTCCTTTGTTAAAGTAAATACATTTTGGTTTAGGAAAAAGAAATAAATCTTACAAGATTATGTATCGTATTGCACACAGAACAGCGTCAAAGATGTTTATCTAAATCGTGCTTTAAATGTGTTTGCTCAATTTAATCCAAGATGAAGCGATTGCCAAAGAAGCTTTAAGGAATTGTTGGTCCAACAAAGCTATCTGAAAAGTTTATCTGTACGTCTAATGTTATAGAGAAGGAAATGTCTTTGACAAATAATTTCGTACCGACTCGTTCCAACATTCCTTTTCGATGTGAGTTTGTACTTTGTGCATGCACACTTTTATTTTCTCGTAAAAACATTCGACAATAGTTGTGGTTCAGAAAGGATTTATTTCTTTAAGAATAAATTTGGGTGCATGTGAATGAGTAAAAGAGGAGTTGATTAAAGCATTAATAAATAGAAGTAAATTCTATGTGCCATTTTGATCAATTTAATTTAAATTTTTTAATTGGATTTAATGAAATTTATTAATTTTTTTTATGGTTCGGAATCATGACATGAAAATTCCATTTAAATTTTTTGTAAACATACAAAATGTAAGCATATTGCATTGCATTAAATTATTCAATTGCAAAAATAATTAATCATTATACCTATACAACATTTAAAATTAATCAATGACAGAATACATTTTAGTGCGTGCGCTATGTTTAACCATATTTAATGCATTTTTGATTATTGGACATATTCTACATGTTCCAACATTTTAAAATTTAATAAATTTTACAAAATTATTCTCAAAAAATAAATTATTGCCAAAATACAAAACAGTAAATAATATAGTTCTTTTAATTAGGTCACAAATTCCAATGCGCCACCAAACTTCCATCAACACGAATCGACAGGATTGCATCCATTGTTTTAACTTATTTAACGGCATAATAAAAATAATTTAAAAATCTTTTGTGTGCCATTCCACGTCACGCCCACCTCATGGGCCATAGCTAACGCATGATAGCGTTAAATCGTAAATCGAACCGCTAATCTGCATGCGAAAATCTCCAAAAAGGCAAAAATACAGAAAACAAAACCATCACCCCCGAAAACTCATTTATTTTCTAAAGAATACTGCAACATTCTGTGTTAGTTACAACAAAACTCGCATATAATACCCGCACCGTGTGTGTCGTAAATTAAAAAATGTTCAAAAAATATATTTGCTTTCATACATGCATGTTGCAACATAATTTACATAAATTCACTGTGGCTTTCGTTCATGGTGCCACTGAATTAATTGCCCATGTCCGACATATATGGCATACATTGTGTCGTTTTCGAAGGGGTTGGGGTTGCGAAATGCGGACGGTCAGCATAATGTGGGATGTTCTTTCAAATGCACTCATCTGTATATATAATCAACACCTTGGTATGTTATATTATAATATTCTGGTGAATGTGTAATGTGGACGACAGGTTACTACGTAGTTCAACGTTTATCTAGAGGGTTGTTAATAAAATACTTGTACATCTATACATAGATTGTTGGTAAGGCAAACATTGCCCTCACATTTTTGGCAAATTTTCACTCTATTAAGGACGATTGTTGAAGAGTTTTGGTTGGTAACTGTTTATGGTTTCTCACTTTCACAGCAGCTGTCGGCATGCATTTCCAAAATTTAGATTCACAGATTGAATGATAAATACTGAAATATTTCGCTCATATAAATTAAATTCAGGTTTTCTTTGGGATCATGTCGGTTGACGTATTTTAGGAAAACATTTTACACGAGTCACAAAATTCTTTGGTGCAAGAAACCCTAGAAATACATTTTGTAGCACGAAATGAAAACGCTCTTCTGTATTATTATTGAATTCCGGACACAAAAATACGTAACATCATCACACCATGTCAATTCCCATTCACTTGAAATGCACCATGCATGCAAAATTCAATTACCGTAATCGCCCACCAAATAGACATAACAGTCCCCAATCAATTAACGCCATCACCGTCCCACACCAAAAATAGCTCCACACTTGATTTTTATGAGCATTTCCTTGCATTAATTTAACGACGCGCCTCCTGTGTGTCATTAGGTCATCTGCTAAAGTCACCCACCACTCTGGTAAATGTCTCGACATAAAAATGGCACATACATACATTGTACGGGAGGGAAGATTAAATGACACAAAGCGAAAAAGGACGCCACACTAAATAATGAGAATAATGTTCAACGAAGCAACCGGAGAATAATGGCCTGGGACAATGTGACTATTTCCTGGAATAATTTAGGGAAACGTTCTTACTGAAGGAAGGAGATCTTGCGAACGATATGAGCAAACATGTATGAAAACTTAAACATACGAGTAATCCTTTATATGGGCTGGTTTTTCGGGACCTTCTCTACATTCGTTTAAGAAAATGTGGTAAATGATTTTTTAGTACACATACACAAAATTTGAGTGTATTTTTGTTATGTACGAAGACAATTTTATGCTTTTCTTGACACATTCTTTAGCACAGGATTGCTGTACCATTATATACATACAGTAAAGCTGCTAGCTGTATGAAATTATTCCTTCGGGCCTGTTCCCTTTAACTTTATGTGAAAAATCTAAGACTTATAAAAGACGCTCGCACACAACTCTTAAAACAACACATAAGATGAAAATATTGCCGTGATTACTTTTACAGATAGGGTGTAAATGGAAGCTTAAAGCTTTATAAATTTGTGTGTTTATGTGAACGAGTATATATGAGCCATATGCAGTGTAAAATGGGGGTTGGGGGGCATTCAGCCTCAAAGAGTATTTATAAGTTAAGATGAATGCCGCATTTTGAGACGTTTATGTGTGTATTCTATTTAAATGGTTCACTGTTAAGCACGTAATAAATATAATATAAAGTTGAGGTACCCGTATTATACATCGCATACAATATCGTGCATGATGCCGTGGGTGTTTACAAGAAATGCTACACACACACACCCACAGTGCTTTATGCGTGTTCCTTTCAATTAATACGGACAGAGACTCTTCAAAGAAATATCTTGTTTATTTGTGTTCTCATATTATTCGTATAATTTTGTGGTTTATCATTATCATAACTATATGCGTTTAATGTAACAAGTAATTAAGTGGTATTAAATTATGCTCCAAAAGCATATAATAATATTAGTTTATTTAAATATTACCTCCAATGTTTAATGACGTTGCTTTGTGTATGAATAAATAATTTGATATTTGACTAATGTAATTCTCTTGTATACTGAAACACTTTTGAAGATGATTTAATTATTATACGAATGTATGTTAATTGGACACTTAACTATTGGAGGGTTCAAAACTCAAATACTTGGTCTCAACTTTGACCCTTACTCTTTAAAAGACGAATTTGTAGTTTAATTTACGTTAAACGATATTTAAGATTAAAGTTGTCTCGGAGAGCCACCCTCTCCCACTCTATTATAGATATTTCCAATCAATATTAATAAATCATTGTCATTAAGTAAATAAGAAGGAAAATTAACACTTAAAGTAAAATTTGTATCTTGCTAATTTTTAAGAAAATCCTTTCCTGTTCTTAAAAACATTGGTTTAAAATGTTAAACAATGTTATTCAATATATAAGAATTTTATTAAAAATATTCAAGGTTTCTAAGATCGTGAACTTGAAATTTATTAATTTTGTCCTTGAAATATTTTACATAACGTTGTATGCTATTGTGGAGCTCCCATATAATTTTTTTTAACAATATTTACCTTAAAAACAGAACCTAATTTTTAATGGTATCGTATATAGATGATGCCGAAAATGGTTTTGACACCCCCCGAGCATAGATTAAATAAAATGTGAATGTACGCTGTAGCCATTGTCATATCGCAGAAGATGTAGCAAAGATCACAGGTCATTTACACAACGTATCCTCAAGGTTAAAATAGGAAACGTCAAAATTAAATATTTTAGATTTTTTTTTACATTGATATACATTAATAGCTTTCCATAAAATAAGAAAGTTTTCTGAACATTTCAAAGTCAGAAATTAAAAATTCAAGTCACACTTTTTTTATTTCAAAAACTTTAAATGCTTTTCATTTTTTTACATTATTATAGAATTTAATAATACAGTGGACGCTCACAAATTTGAACCACTTCGTTCCTCAGGTAGTTCTAATTTCTGGACGTTTTTTTTAATTCAACAAAATACTCTTGATTTTTTTCACATTATTATAGAATTTAATAATATAAGAAAGCTTGCTAAACATTTCAAGGTCATAAGTTGAAAACTCAAGATTATAGTTTCATAATGAAAATAATTCAAAAACAGTTTTTAGGGTATTATGATGTTCTAAATCATTACTACATAGTTACTAAACAATTTTGGAAAGAAAACTCAAGGTTACATTTTCAATGTTTCAGAAAAAAATTATGAAAAGTTTTAGTTTAGCTGCAGTTGTATATAATTTCACATCTTGCAATATAGTTTTATTTTATTGTGATGTGCAATTTCATGTTAATCCGATTGTTTTTTAAATCTGCATCGTTTTCGAAAAAAAAATTGTGATTGGATGACTCCATTACTTCACTATAACTATGTATTAAAAATCTTTTTTGCTTACATTTAAAATATTCACTCAATCCATAAATATGAACAGCACAAAAAATCAAGAGTTTATCATGTGGAAGATGTGTGGCCAACAAAGCTACAAGCATCTTTAAGTAATTCCGCACGCTGTTGGGAATACAGTTATCCACTAGCTATATATCCCACAACAAAATACAAAACTCGTAAACACGTGTCGTATCAAATTTAAGCATTCCTTGAGATGAAAATTTCGGACACAACTACACAAAACACCTAGCTACCCATAAATATAGTTATATGATTATATGTATGCAATGAAGACACATATTGCACATCAGTGAATCCTCATCCCAAATCCCGGAAATCTCATGTCATAAAAGGGATGGTAAAATTGTCAATATTCTGGCACGGTATTGCGCGTGAAAAATGAAATAAAATAAAGTGTTAAATCCTATGGCGGGCGGATAACTATATAATATGGCGGGGACAACCGTGTCAGTGGGTGGGAAGGTATGCGTGATTTTGCAATGTGCAAAGAGCCGAGGTAATTCCATTTAGATATATAACACGTGGCCCGTACACTATACAGCCTTCAATATATTATGCCCAAAAAGCTTTGCACTATTCAAGTACCGAGTGTGGCAACTGGAACCGGCAATTTTGTATTTTCCCTCATTTTTTTTTTCAGCTTTTACAGCCAGCCAAACCATGTTTATATTGTACACTGTACAGGTGGAGGATGCATATACGTTTTAGCACACAAATGGTGTACCTTTGCCGATGTGTGCGTAATATGACAATACCAGATTGTTTGCATAATATTAAAAGATTCACGCATGAGACCACACACATTTGTGTTGGGATATAACAATGCCGGGTCGAGGCGGCAACACATGGGGCACAATAATTTGATCACAACATCACGTAATATCATGGATGATCAATTTGATGCCAATTCATTGGCTCCTTTCTCAGAATTTGAGGTAATCTTGTTAAATTATATGTTTACTCGTACACGGATTTGTTACATATTAAGCAGTGGCTTTCTATTGAATATTGTAATTTGCAAGCATGAATTACAATTCAGTGGACATCACTATTTAATTTAGACAACAATCCTATATCATTGGAAATAAGTACAAATAAATATGAACTTAAATTTAAAGCAAAATTATAAAAAACTCAATCAAATTTTGCATATAAAATTTTAAATGTATTTAATTAAATTAAAAAGATCCAAATCACATTTACATAACAGACAAAATCCATGTGCGATGAGAAGCAACACGATCATACACATCTGGATAACCAACACCGCATGGAATGATCCAAGAAACAGTTCCAATAGCAACACCACCGCTGACCAATGGGCCACCAGCATCTCCCATGCAATTTCCTTGACCATTCATGGAGAATGTGCACACTTTGTGGTCGAACACCAATGGGCGATTGTTTGCGCTGTGACGATTGATGCAGTCAGCGTTTGTCAAAGTGTTGGTGTTGATGAACTGCAAGTTGTTGGCTTGTGCACCAGTTGGATACTAAATAAAAAATAAAACTCAGTTTGTTAAATCACATAAAAAACAAAAGTGAAGGATTGAAATACTAACCGTGGTCTGTCCCCATCCACTAACAATAGCTGTGGTGGTATTAACGAACACTGACCCCAATGGAATGGTTGCCACCAAATTGCCGAACGTAATAACAGCGATAGTCTCCACAATGGCGACATCATTGGCATAAGTGTTTGCATTGTAGCTGGGGTGATTCACAATACGGTTAACAGTGTATGAAACACCACCGCTGTTCAACAAATGCGTTCCAACGACAACGCGGACTGCTGTTGTTAAACGTCCGACTGTGCACTGGGCTGAAGTCAGCACTACACGATTGCTAATGATGGCGCTTCCGCAGAAGTGCACATTGGCGGCGGTGCGCAGAGACGCTTGATACGGGAATTGGCCGGAAACTGCGTTTGACCCATTTGTAATGCGGTTCTCTTGCAATTGGACGACATCCCAGTTTAATGTTGGCACAGCTAAATTATTATACAAAAAAATAAAATTAAATATTGAATAATAAATATTATTTTATATTGATGAACTCACATTTGGCAAAAACGGCCACAAAGAGGGTCACACACACGAATGCTAAACGGAACATTTTGGACTGATTATTCTTTTTCGATTGATTTCAAACTCCAAATGTTTACGCTTTTATACCGGCGAAAAGAATTGATAAGATGTTCGTTTTAGCTGAGTATCACCTATCAGTTAATTGATAAGTTTGGTGATTTTGTTTGGTAAAGTGGTGGTACCCGACGGCGGTGGTCAGTGATTTAAGTGATAACCGAACACACTTTTTGTTTGTGTTAAAATGGCAATAAATATTAATCTTGATTCCTCGAATTTGTCATCTGATATGAATTTCCAAGCCCTACTGTGCCATGATTTGGGTGCCATTCATGATGGTTGAAGTCTTAATCGCGAGTATTAGATAACTTCAATTCACAATATTTACGACTGGGATCGAGTTCTTTTGAATGATTCACTTGAATGATTTAATTTACCGGCAGAAAATATGGTCAAGTTATTCCTTTGTTTTTATTTTGAATTTTCAGTACATATTCAGATTATCATTTTAATATAGGAAATGATATTTAAAAATTTAAAAGGTGGTTTTGTTTAATCTTTGTTTAATCTGTATACTCCTTCATAGTTCTTTAATTATGTTTTTAAGTTTTTAAGGTAGTAAAAACGTAGTATACTAAAGACTACATTTTGTTTTACACAATAAAATTTAATCAATATGTGTATTTTACACAATTTCTGAAAAATCATTTTATGAATAATTAAAACGTAAAAAAATAAACAATGTTAAAAAAACAAAACACAATTTATAATTGATTACTGATAATAATTAATAAATGACGAATTCTGTTATGGAAAATTTTGTTGTTTCTAAAGACAGAATGACACACATATTTAAATTAAAAGAAATGAATCTAATACCTATCATTATTAAGAATCTTAAAAAATACATTAAAATAACAAATTTTAAACGATTTTAGATTGTTTTGAGAAATCATAACACATTGCAGATGACTACTGATAGCGCGGAACGACACCATACAATGATAATACCCACACCTGTGCTCACTACACTCACGACTAAGTCATTTCCCAGAATGGCGCAAAGATTTTAAACCATAACACCCAAATCAATCATCACTTCATGCGGTACACACGATTATTTAAAATTTCTAAATTGTAAATAGTTAGTAACAATATCATTGTTTCCTTACAAATTCTGAGTATTTACTTCAATATCATGATTTAATTTTTGGTTTTTACAGTATTATGATCCCTTTTAGTCTCTTAAATTTCCCCAAAATGGAAAATAATTTACAACATCTCTTTAAAATAAGTTGTTTAAATTTTACGGTGATTGAATATGTCAATGACTTGTGACAATCTTTCCTCCGTTTTCACGATTTAATAACTGAGCTGCGACAAAGTGAAGTCATTTGAGTAAATTGTACGTACCCACATTTTAGGCCAACATTTTGTTTGGCTGAAATGTTTTCAACAGTTTTATTATAAGAAAATTTTATAACAGGGCAATGTCAATTTTAGTTAAAATATTGCATTTTCATTGTAAATGGTTGGGAAAAGTCCAAAAATCTTCAGCAAATTTAAATTTACTGGTACGTATTTAAAAAGTTTGTCAATTGTTTATTACAAAATAAAATGGATTAAAGAAAGCACGAAATGATATTTACCAAATTATCTGTTTTGATTTTCCAGGACCTTTTTCAAATGTATTCTTCGATTGTTACAACAGAACACTAACACTCTAAAATTTTGGAAATTCTGCATTTAATATGCTTTAAATTACTAAAATGTAAATGCCATCACAAAAAGCTTTATTATCTGGAACTATCCAATGAGAATGTGGAACTTGGTAGTTTGAATACATAATTTATAATGTAAAATATTGAATACATTTGGAGATTAAACAAATTTGCAGAAATACAGCCGTAGTGTATGTACGGGGTTAGTTAGTTAAATCTCTGCAGTATAATTACAAAGCTATAGATTTGTGTAACAGCCCAAAAGTTAAAAAGGGAATGAAAAGTTTGTAAAAGCTTTAATGCGAAGTGGTGCATATTTGATAATATTCATCACCAAATTTGAACCCTGTTCCAATGCCACAAGTTAGAAGTTTATCTGCAATTATTAATACGTGTTAATATTTTATGCACATTATAAGATAGCTAGTGTTTTTTGTTTTTCATCCTTCAAGCATGCATTTTAATGAAGGGAGTTACAGTAAAAAATTTCATATTTTATCTTCATTCAATGAAAGTGTTTCTAACAACATTTGGAATTGATTTCATAATGCATTTTTAACTTTAACGCCTGCGCGTTCTTAAATATTATTAACCAAAAGAATTCATAATTTCTAAAATCTATTTTAATCATTAACATTATACTAAAAATAAAGTAGTGCTCTTTTTATCATTAAGTGTACTAAAAAAATAATTAAGCAATGTTTTTCTCTACAAAATACTGCGGAGCATTTTATGGAGATTAATCAGATTATTATCAATATCAAATGATTGACGAAGAATAAATACTCAATAATAAAATCACTCAATAATATTGAGCTAAATTTTAAATTGAATGAATTTTTATTTATGAGCAACATTTGCAATCAAAAATGCTGAAAAAGTAAAAAATTAAATATCTGTTTTGTAAAAAGCATTTTCAGCTTTTTCTATGTATTGAAAATGTTTTCCCTATTTTTCCAGCAGCCCATTACATGATTACGTTGGTTGCCAAAACAATCGTCATAGCAACATAACAAATTGTAAGCTGTTTTTAATTTGAACAAAATTATATTATATATTATTTGTTTTAGTTACTTAAAAATTGTGTTTCAGTTGCATTGTGAAATCATTCAAAAAAGATAATCAAACAATGACGAATGAAATATTTACGCCAACAGTAACCATTCAGCCTTGGAGAGCGTATGGTCTGCGCACAGATGTTGTGGGAAACATTCACTATAACCTAAATGAGGAAATAATCTACCCAGTAGCTGGCGTCCTCGCCATCTACAATCCGTTGCTTAAGAAGCAACGATTTATTCGCTTTGATGAGAATTCCACCTTACACAGCATTGCAATCAGTCCGAATCGCAGGCTGATGGCCATTGCCGAAAAAAGTAACAAAGTCTCCACGATCGGCATCTACGATATGATTTCCATGAAACGTCGCAAAATACTGAATATGCCAGAAGAGAATGCACTCAACGAACCGCAGTTGATGGCATTTACATTTGATTCCAAGGGACTGGCCATGCTAACAAAGGGTCCCAACACATTTTTAGTCTTGTATTTTTTTGACAAATCTGACACCATCGTGGTGAGTGAGGTTGCATCGGACGATCAAGCCACAGCGATTTGTTTATCATGCGGATTAGCTGACACAAGTATAGTGGCGATTGGTGGATTGAATAGCATAAAATTGATGACAAGACAAGAGAAAATGTTTGGTGTACTTGGAAACTTGAAGGCGGATGGAAAGGCGGTAACAACAATGGCATTTATTACACCGGATGTGATGGTGGTGGGAACGAAACAGACACAAATTGTTTTGGTCGAGGGTGGTGATATACGAAATGTTTATCATGCTGAAGATTTGGCTGTTATTGATCTGACCAAAACCAAGGATGCGTAAGTTTTAATTTGTATATCACAATTTAGAGGGATTTTTGAAAAAATGTTTCTTCTTCTAAGGGAAACCGGTAAAGTCATAGACTATTCTGTCCTTACTGTGCCTGTGACATGCGTTACGCTCTTCGGACGGGGTTTCGCCTATGCAGTCCACAACGTTCTCATGGTATTTGAAAAAGAATCCAATTATCGCTTCCACAAGCATTCGGCCATTAAAATACCAATGCTGCGATACGATGAGCATTACTATGAAATTCAAAATGTGGCCATAAACACGGCGATGGATGAATGCATAGTATCTACGAAGCACGCACAAATATATATTTCAAAACTCTTTGAAGATGACTCGCCAGGAATAAAAAATATTGAATTCGCTATGTTCGGAGAACCTTTACATAATGAGGAGATAATTGGACTTTCCACGTGCTCTTGGCGCCCCATTTTCATGACTGCTGGTAAATTCTAATGATTAGAAAATATCCTCACAAGATTAAGCTAACCTCAACCTTTCAGCAAAGGATAACTTCATTAAAATATGGAACTTTGAGTCTGGTGTCGTAGAATTAGACAAAAAAATGTTGACAGCAATCTCTTCGATTGGGCTTCATCCAACAGGACTTTTTGCAGCCATTGGATTACCAAGCGAATTAAATTTAGTGGAGATTCTCTTGGATAATCTTAATGTTCGATATTAAATTTAAAATTAATTTCGATACAGTTTAGTTTGATGTTTTTAATGGTTACAGATAATCAAATCATTTCAATACCCAAACTGTCATCAATCACTTTTTTCGCACCAAGGACACCAGCTAGCAATTGCTTACAGGAACTATGTTACTATTTTGTCGACGTTCTCGTTTGCAAATATGGCAACTTTAAAGGTAAGTTGTTAAGTCACATAATAAATATGTTTCACCAGTAAATTTTCAAGGGTCACTCTGGAAAAATTGGTGCGATTTCTTGGTCATCAGATGATAAGTTGCTAATATCAGCTGGAAGCGAAGGTTCCATTTACACGTGGTGCACCTCCACATGGAATCGTTTAGAAGAATACGTCCACAAAGGCATCGCCTACAAATGCATGGAATTGACACAAAACTGTCAAACAATTTACACCACAACTGCAAACGGCTTCATGCGTGAGATCACAAATGGCGAAATTCGTCCTGAGCTGGTGCCACCAGAAGCGCCCGACCTCACTGAGGTGGCAATCTCTCGATCCGACATAATGATGTTTATGGGCAGCGCTAGTGGCCACTTGTACAATGTGCAGTTACCATTTTTGGACACAGGCGGTGGAACTTGCACCAACAATCGTTTTTTTTCCAAATCAGTCACAAAAATAAAATTTTCATTTGACGACACAATACTGGCGGCTGGTTCTCTTGACGGCACCCTTGTGTTGTGGCTGATTAAGGCACCCACCAATTGTATTTCCAGCATGGACATAGATTTGATGAAAAATGTTGATGTCATTATATCACGCAACCAATTGATTGAGAAAAATGAAAAAATTTCAATTCTCACAAAAATGTGTGGTCAACAAGAGACTGACTTTAGGAACCAATTGGCTGAGGGTGATGCCTTCCATGTAAAACAAATGAAGAATATTCATGAGGGATATTTTGTGCAAATTCGGGAGATTAAGGAAAAGTTCGATCATATTGCGAACAGGCATCGAGAAAAGATGAACATGCATACAGCGGAAATAGATAAACTAAAAGAGGGACATCGCGGGGAGAAGGAAAGAATGGAACGAGAACTACACGTTAAAGTTATAACAGAATATGAAAAATCAAGGGCAATTGAGGACAACATGTTGGTGTTGAGGAATGAGTATGAACTGAAAATAGGTCACATGGTCCAGTCTTTTGAGAAGCAATTGGAAGATAAAAGGATTCAATTTTCTAACACAAAAGAAGAGCTATCCAAAAAACTTGTAGAATTAGACAAGTACATTATAATGACACGCAAAGATTTAGATGTACACAATGAAATGGTGACAATTGAAAACGAGAAAGCACAAGCCAAGGCGAAATTAGAATTTGAGGCACAGTTGGATGACGAGCGTAAAAAGTTGCAAAAGCAGCGAGCTGAAGGTGCAGTCTTGGAAAAGAAATTGATAATTGCATCAAAGGATATTGAAGAATATTGTGAAGAAATCAACATTTTAAAGGATGAACAAATCAAGACCACCAAAACAATTAAACAATTAAATATGACCATCAGTGGCCTGCGAAAGAGTTTGGAAGAACACTCTGAAACAATACAGGAGAAAGAGCGCAAAATTGAGGAAATGCAGCGCCTCAATAATGAGCTGGAGGTCTTCCGGAATGTGTTGAATGTGCGTCTTGAGGAACTACGCTCTCAGGTGGAGCCAAGAGAACGCGTCATCAAATCGATGAGGGATCAAATTGATGACATAGAAAAATCTCTAGAAAATCTACAACTTGCCAATAGGGAAATTGTTGCGGCATTAACAGAAACTAAAGAACGAGAGGTTGCGGCAAAAATTGAACTTAAAAATGAAACGAAAAAGCGGGCTTTCCTAGAAACTCTATCATCAAAGATTAAAGCTGATATTTTCAATGTTTCCAGAAATTTGCAATTGCCAATTAAGCTAAGAAGGGGAATGGTTATCCTCAATACTAAGTTGGCTAAAATTTTTCTCATAATTTGGATCAATTAAATTTAATTTAATTTGAAATGTTTCCAGCTATTCAACTGACTCCACATTTGAGCAGTCTGTGGCATTTGACGAGGAAGTACGAAACGAGTACACGCGACATTGTGATTTACTGTCACAAAGGACTATTGCGTGTAAGAAAAAAGCAAGTATGTTGTAGATATGATGTGTTTTAAATTTGTAAAAAAAAACTAACAATAACTTTATATTTATTAAAAAAGGTATACCAAAGATGGCCGACAGGATGTCAGGGAAGCTTGTTGAGGAAAATAGTCATTTGTTAGATGAAATTGCCAAAATGCGAAAGCAACGAGAGCTTAATGAAAACAAAATTAAATTGTTGGAAAAGAATTTAACCGGATCAGGATAGTTTTACGTTATGACTGTTTTTGTTACTTTAATGAATTGGATTTAAATAAACTAAAATCAGATTGGAAGAATGATATTTTATGATTTTTAAATTAGAATTTTTAAATATTTTTTGGAAATTAAAGTAGTATGTGACGCTCCATGCCTGATGAATTATTGAATCCGAAACTCAATCAATAAAACATAAAACTTTGCCATAACAACACAGCAACACACTAACTTGTTTACTGTCAACAAACATTCGCAAAACAATTTCGCTCAAAAGGTGTCAACAAACAAGGCGTTAAAAATTCAGGAAACGTTGTGATAATGGGTACATCAAGATTACCATTCACACCCTCCGTCTCATTAGCGCCCTGGAAGGCGTTTGGTCTCCGCACAGATATTGTGGGCAACATCCATTACAGCCACTATGATGAGATCATCTATCCAGTTGCTGGCGTCCTCGCTATACACAACCAAATCAAACAGAAGCAACGCTTCAAACATTTCGACAAGGACTGTAGCCTGCATATCATAGCGCTAAGTCCGAATCGCAAGCAAATGGCGATCGTAGAAAAAAATCCAGAACCAACTATATGTATATATGATGTGGGAACAATGAAACGCCGCAGGGTGCTAACAATGCCCGAAGAGGACGCCAACAATGAACCCTCTGCCATTGCTTTTACGTCCGACTCAAAGGGAATAGCAGTGCTGACAAAGGAGCCTGATCCTTATTTGGTGTTGTACTTCTTTGACAAAGCAGAAACTATTGTTGTTGGCGAGGCCTCATCCGCCAGTCAACAGACCATCACCACAACTTGCATTGCATGCAGTTTGAGTGACACTGGTCTAGTGGCTATTGGTGGTCAAAACACATTGAAACTGATGGCATCACAGGATAAAAAATTTGAAATTGTTGGTGGTCTTTGTGGGGACGGTCTCGTTGTTACCTCAATGGCTTTCATCACGGAGGACGTACTCATTGTTGGGACAGCACAGACGCAAATTGTTTTGGTTCAACGTTTTGATATGAAGTTTATTTTTCATGCCGGTCATTTGGCATTGATTGATCTCAGCAATGCCAAGAACAGGTGCTTTTAATAAAGTAACTATTTAAGGGATTTTAAGATGTTTATTGAGGATTCATTATTTTTAGTAATATGAAAGATGAAAAAGATGTCGACTTCTCCTCGTTGGATGAGCCAGTCACATGTGTGACCAAGTTTGCAAAAGGATTTGCTTATGCTGTGCACAATGTCTTGATGGTGTTCCTGAGAGAGTCTGACCAACGATTTTCCAAGCGGACAGTCATAACCATACCAATGACACGATTTGAAAAGAATTTATATGAAATCAGAAATGTGGCTATCAATGCCGCAATGGATCGATGTCTTGTTACCACAAAGCATGCCCAAATATATCAAGCTGATCTCTTCGTTAAGGAAACGTACGGACTGCAAAATATTGAATTTGATTTTTTTGGGGAACCATTGCACAATAACAAAATTGTTGGAATGGCAACATGCACTTGGCGTCCAATAATAATGACAACAGGTGGGGAGACTGTTTTTAAATTTATGCAATTACGAATTTAAAATTATTATTAGGCAGAGATAATTACGTTCAAATTTGGAATTTTGAGACTGGAACCGTTGAATTGAGCAGAAAACTGTCAACAAGTTATTCAGCAGTATCTCTTCACCCGTCAGGATTTTTTGCAGCACTTAGTAGCATAAGTGAAGTTCAATTAGTCGAAATTCTTCTTGATAATCTTAAGGTTGGTTGTTCCTCAAACTCAAAAATATTTAACAGCTATTTAATTTTTGCAGCCAATCAAAATATTTAATTATGCGGGTTGCCATCAAGTGTTGTTTTCCCATCAAGGTCACAATCTTGCCATTGTTTGTCGATGCTTTGTGACAATTATCTCCACATTCTCATTCAAAGTAGTACACACCTTGAGGGTAAATTAAAATACTTTGCAATTAAATTGGGACGTTATTCCAATTCACTTTTGATTTCACTTAAGGAACAAACTGCAAGAATTAACTCCGTAATATGGTCTTCCGATGATAAATTTTTAATGACCGCTTCGGCTGATGGTGTCATTTCCACGTGTTGTACGAGAACATGGGAACGACTGAATGAATGCGTACATAGCGACATCTCCTATCAGTTCATGCAAATGACGACAGATAAGAAAACAATTTACATCACCACTTCCAAGGGAAAACTGCGACAATTAGAATCAAACGAAGTTGTGCATGAATTAAATCCACCCGACACTCCAAATCTTACAAATATCGCCCTATCACGGCTTGGTACAATGATGTTCCTAAGCAGTGAATCTGGTCACATCTTAAATGTCCAGTTGCCATTATTTGGCGAGTTGGGTGCTGGAACTTTCACAAATTATCCCTTTTTCCATAATAAAGTCACTAGAATTTTGATATCGTTTGACGATAAAATTTTGGGCACATCCTCTGCAGATGGTACCATGGTTCTATGGAATATAAAGGCATCATCAAAGCATTTTGCTCCCTTTGACAATTCATTAATGAAAAATGTCGATGTTGTTATACCCAGGCGAGAGCTTATGTTAAAGAACCAGGAAATTGTAATGCTAGTCCAAAAGTGCATACAACAAGAAATCAATTTTAAGAATCAACAATCAGAGGGTGCCGCTATGCACGTCCAGCAAATGAAAACTATTCACGAGGATTATGCTGGAGAGATTCTGAAATTGTCCGACACAAATACATCGATCACCAATTCAAATTTGGCCCACATTCAAGAGATGGCTGATGAAATGGCTAATGTGATCGAACAACATCAAGTGGAGCAAAATCAAATGCAAGCGGAACTTGAGCATAAAATTGTGGTGGAGCATGAAAAATCGAGAGCTGTTGAGCTGAAAGTGGAGCAAATGATTGAAAGCTATAACAGTAAAATTATTCAATTGACTCAGTCGTATGATGATAAACTGGATGACCAAGAGGAGCAGTATTGTTCTATGAAAAATGAACTTTCTGCAAGAATCGCGCGTTTGGAGGAATTCATTAGAACGTCGAGGGAAGATCTTGAGCTGCACAATAAAATGGTTCAAATAGCAAATGAAAAAGCAAATGTAGAGGCTCGCATTCGCTGCGAGGAGTACTTGGATGACGAGCGCAAACGATTGCAACAAAAGAGAGAAGAAGGTTGTTTTTTGGAAAAGAAGCTAACTAATGCTAACAATCGAATTGAGGGTTACTGCAATGAACGTAACAAATTGAAAGCTGATTACTATGAGACACAGGACATCATACGTCAATTAAATAATACAATTGAAGGACTGCGCAAAAGTCTTGATGAACATTCAGCACAGATACAGGAGAAGGAGAAAAAAATTGACGAGATGCAACGACACAACAGTGAACTTGTGCTGTTTCGCAATGTTCTCAATGTTCGGCTGGATGAGGTGCGCGGACAGGTGGAACCACGCGAATTAATTATAAAACAAAAACGGGACATCATCACTGATATGGAAGTTGAGTTATTTGACATGAAGGAAGCCAACAATCGCATCGCGTTGGCGTTGAGTGACACCAAGGACAAAGAAGTGGGTGCTAATATTGACTTGAAGTATCAAAGGAAGAAGAGGATTTTTTTTGAGGCTCTCACTGATAAAATGAAGTCGGATATTTGTAATGTATCGAAAAATTTGAATCATCCACATAAACTGAAGGAGGGTGTCATAAGTTTGCATTTTAAGTATGTTTGCTTGCTTTGGTTAAGTAGTGTTATTTTCACTAAAAAAATTGTAATTCTTTTTAGTTATGCAGGAGAAACAGACTTTGAAAAATCGGCTGCATATGACGACGAAGCCAAAAATGAGTACACAAGGCAAAGGGATCACCTGACGTTACAGCTGGAAAATTGTTCGGGCGGAGTTTGTAATTTTTTTGTTTTTATTTTGAGTAGTTGTTTCTTTTTATTGCTTTTTAATTTATTTAAGCTGCTAAACGTCGCGTCGAGGGCAAATCGAGCAAATCTGTTAAACTCGTGGATGATAATATTTTTTTGTTGAATGAAATGACGATGCTGCAAAAAGAGTTAAATGATCAAAATGAAAAAATTAAGGAATTGGAACGAAAAATGGGTGGGTCTGGTTAAATAATGCTAATTCTGTAGATTTCAATGGTATTTAAAATTTAATATTACCAAAAAATTTAAATATTAATAAATATTAAATGTACATTGTATTTGTAAATTCAAATAATTTTTATTGTGAAAAATTAAATTCTTGATTTGTTGAAATAATTTTTTATTCAAACACCCCTGTACTTCAGTCAAAACATGGGCTCTGTTTTCATATATCTCGCGCATGCCAATTTTTGACAATAAATGCGCGCGAAAATGTCACATATTTGTCTATACAGTGCAGTTCTTCAAAAAATAAATATTATTGACTTGTAACTTTGAGAGTAAGATTTATTGTCACATCATGAAAATGGAAAATCAAAACTCAACAAATCACCGCCTTTTTGCATTTGACTTCGATCACACAATCATTGAAGCTAACTCAGATATTGTCCTTCGAGATTTACTGACTCCCGATCGCATAGCCGATGAAGTGAAGCAACTAGCCAGAAGTCCATCGGGTTGGACAGAATTTATGAGTGCCATTTTTGTTCTTCTCCACGAAGCCGGTTTCAGCAAGAACGACATTCTGAGGGAAGTGGACGGACTTAAGGAAACCCTTGGAACTTGCAATCTAATACATAATCTTGCGAGTAACCCACTCAACGACATTATCATCGTGAGTGACTCTAACTCGGTCTTCATTACTCAGTGGCTAGCTTCTAAAAGTCTAACAAATAAAGTTCGGTCAGTTTTTACCAATCCCGCAATGTTTTCGGAAAATGAAATACTTTCGGTAAAACCGTTCCATGTTGGTGAGTGTGATCGATGTCCAAAAAACTTGGATAAGGGAAGCGTACTTTTAGATTTTATATCGAAGCAAAGGACAGAAGGTGTTAATTACAAGTCGGTTTGTTATGTGGGCGATGGTCGCAATGATTTGTGTCCAATCTTAAAGCTGAACGATGGCGATTTAGCATGCGCCCGAGATGGTTTTACACTGCAAAAACTTTTGGAATCACCGGAGAGTGAATACAAGCATTCTTATGTCATATGGCAAGACGGCAATGATTTACGAGATAAAATTAGGGATCACTTTAAAATTGATTTGTGAAAATGTTTTTATATTGTAATTATTAAACATATGAAAAAATAAAATTAAACTTATTAAAAAGCGATTCCTCCTTAGTAGGAGAGCGCCATGTTGAACTCTCTGATTTTATCTCGAACAATTTTCTCACGGTCAACAAGTTCCGTGTCCAACATTTGTCGCATCGTCTGCAAATTAGGCATGACTTTGCAATCCGGAATGTTGAGCAGATCCGTGAAAATGTTCTCCCATAATTCACGGTGAAAGTAGCGCGGCATTTTCGATGTGTGCATCCAACCCATTGGACCTTTTTTCACCTCCATGTAACGACCAAAGAGCAGCACATGAATCGTAACAGCTAAACAATACAAATCGGTTTGGAATGACCATGGACGATTTTCAATCATTTCTGTGCACACAAATCCTTCAGTCGCACAACTCGAAGTGAATTGTTGGCCCTCTGGAAACATTTGCATGTCGATGGACTGACCAAAGTCAATTAACTGAATGGACAATTCTTTTTCGTTATACGAAATGCTAAAATAAAAGATTTTAATTACTTGAAATTAATAAAACCGGTAAAAAGAAAATTTGTACTTACTCTTTGGTAAGCAAGAAATTGTCAGGCTTGATGTCGTTATGAATTATGTTAGCTGCATGAAGATTGTCAAGTAAAGTTAGGATCTGGCTGGTCAACACCATCGCAATGTATTCATCAATAGTGCGACCAGTTTCAAGTTTGAATTTATTGCAAACCATGAGGAGATTTCCATGCTTGTGGTAATCTGACACAATGATGCTGGCGTTATTACCGATTATAGTGCATCTAGCTTCCATAAATCCAGAAATCTGGTGTAAAAATTATAATTAAAAATAAATAGCAGAATATATCAATGTATAGTAAAAACTTACAACATCCGCATTTAAAATTCGACTTTGCAACTCTAACAAAATATAGTACTCCCACAAATTGCAAGGACGCTCTTGTTTCAAAGCGAGAATTTTACCAGTCTTGTGACATTTTCCACTGCAAAAAAAATGAAACACATTTAAATTAAATTTTAATAAAACATAAATTTAAGTACTTACCAAAAAACAGATCCAAAAGCACCTTCCCCCACCCACTTTACAATTGTTAATTCCACATCAGCAACACACAAAGACATCCCTTTTACCAATCGCGGCACATTTTGCACGAGCTCACATTGGGGCAGTGCATTGATGTAATTTAAAAAATCAATAGACACCAAATGGGCTTCTTTCAAATCCAAACAAAACGGATCTGGGTTCGATGCCTTCAGAATAAATCTGGATTGATCCAAATCTATCTCCTTTTGGTACGGCCTTTGTGGATGTTTATCCGGTTCAATCCAAACCTCATCCCGCTTCGAACAACGCGCCGGCATTGGCTCATAAATGCTTTTACCCATCATATCCACGTAGCGTTCATCTTCAATGTCCATTTCTTCATTCTCACTCATTGATGACTCAAATTTGATGTTTTTTACTCGGTCTAAAATTTCCAAATCTTCTTTGCAGAAGCTGGTATTTTGATAATGTACAGACCGCTCTTTAATTTCATTGAACTGCTGTAAAATTGAATTATTCAACGACTTTTGCTCCAATTTTATGCCCATCATTTTCAAAGGAAACTCTGGTGGCATTGTTGTTGGTAAAAACTTTTGTGGTCTGGGTGTTTCTGCACACGGCATCAATGTGGAATGAGGCATTGCTGCATTACGCATAAAATCGTTTTCGTCAATGAATATTGTGGACTCCTGCGGTATTTGATTTCGCATTGGTGTCAACAGGGAATATGCGGATTGATCTCCAGGTTTTATTGGAGACATGAAGTACTTCGGTGCCTTTACTGGAGAGCATTTAAATGAGCGAGGAGGCTTGACGTTCCCATTGGGTGATGCAAATTTGAATATCTTATCTGGGGAAGGAGATTTGGGAGTATTTTTCGCATCTAATTTCAGATGACTATCTCCCTGTGTGAGTATCATTTTTTTTTCCGTAGTTGGAGGGGAATCCAAATTCAAAGGCAAAACAGACATTGAAGATAATTCCCATTTTGGAAGTGAAGTTTCCTTCTCGAAGTGATTTCCAGTCCCGTCCAATTCGAAATGTTTCATCATATCAGTTACATTTTTTAATGGACTGAATTTAAATGAAACACTATCATCGAGTTTAGTTGAATTTTCGAGTGGTGGCAATTTCGGAAATGAAGTATCAACGCTTTTATTTAACGCCACTTCATGGGCCAAAGGATTTGAAGTATTTGCAGATGATCTATTATTTGAGACGTTTAATTTTGGTTCAATGTCCGGCCTATCGTAAGCGTGGGAATATGTAGCATGCATCATACACGGTGCTACAGTTTTAGGTTTTTTTATCTGTTTTCTTTTCTTTGCCCCTTTCAACGGTGACATCACAAACTGATTCATAAAATCATCATCATCAAAGTTGCCGGGAAAGTTTGGTGGCAATTTGGGTGTTTGCATTGTTGATTGAATCTCTCGCCGTGGTGGTCTCGGTGTTTCCAGAAATTCACTCCAAGCAAATGATGTAACCGTGTCTCCTTTCATGCGTCCCACTTGACTGTCTGATTTAAGGAAAGTGAAATCAACCGTTGACTTTAGAGGAGTATCCTCTGGAAAGTATTGCCTAGATTGGTCTGGTTTCTTTTTGTATATCTCTGGTATTTTGAGGGAATCTTCTTCAATCTGTTGATTGTCGCTTTTAATGGTCATTTCTGGCGTTTTGTTGCTGTCAGCAGAACAATTACCAAGCTGATCCTTCTCACATTTTGAAAATAATTCTTGATTGATGATTTCATTTGATTTTAAGTCTGCTGAAATTTGTGAGTTTTCTAGTGCAGGTAAAGAGACAGGAAATGTTTCAAGAACATCAACAAGACGGGATGATTGTATAATTTTATCAGTTTTATCCATTATTTGCTCGCTCTCACGAAATGACAACAACCTTGATGTTCTCAATGGAGACTCTTTAAGAGATGTTTTTTTCAATTCTTCATTTTCCTCGGCACATTTAGTTTCATCAATTTTCCTCACAAATGAACCCTGTACTGATTTCTGCTGATCCATGAGATGTTGAAATGAATTCTGAATAGACTTATTGCTTGGTTGTACTACTTCTTCATCACTGCACAAAACTCCATGAGAAGACGTTGAAACACCTTGTTGAACATTAGTGTGGGGCTTCCTTAAATCCGTTTCATTTTCTGGAGAACAAACAACAAAATGTTTTGACTTTTGATAATGTTCTGCTTCTGATTCTGTGCTCGTTTGAGTTTCAATCGAAGAAAATTTGGAATTAGTTTTTGAATACTCTGTCGTCTCCATAATTGTGGATAATTGTGGCCTTTGGCCAACCATTGGAGGTGTATCAAAATCATTGGGGAATGGATTCGTATTTTTGCTTACATCACTGCGAGGGAAAGGCGATTGAGAATGACGATCAGCGTAATGTGAGGACATTGGGGTGCTTATGGCCAACGCATTAATGTGCTGGTTAAACATTTGTGCGGTGCATGTTTCCTCAGCATCAGGCGAAAGAATGACCTTTTGCATGCGCACTTGATCATCGTCAACATCTGGAAAGTCTTCGAATATAACAAATTCGGAAGCGGTTGGCAATATGTCAGGAATTTTAAACACATTGGTTGAAAATGCTTCAGGCGTTTTGAAATCGTTTTCAACTAAATTAGTTGGATCATCGTGTGGCTGATTAAAATGCAGTTGCTTTACTTGCTGGGGTTGCTCTTGATTGCGGTCGGCAACCTCAATGTTTGGGGTGTCCTTAGAATCCGACACTATCTGAATGGTCAAGGGAAATGTTGATTTTCTTGGCACATAAACAGATTGCCTTCCCATAACAACACAAGTCTCATCCATTGCCTCACTGGCAATGCGTGTGGCATTCATTTGAGGTGTTTCCTCGTGCAATTGTAATTCACCACACTCCAGTTTCTTCTGCCAAATTTCTTCAATGGACAACTCATCATTTCCTGGATATGTTGAATCGAGATTAAACATAAACTTAATGCGGCTCATGTCGATGGTTTCATCCACAACGTATCTCTCAGGCTGGAAGTGGGGTTGTGGGCGATTTGTTTTTGGTAATTGTGGTCCTGGGCGAAAAGGGGCCGCATCAGACCAAATCGTATCCATTTTGACTGTATAATCATTCTGGATGTTGCGCTTCTTCATCCAGCGATATCCTGCTAGCTCCTCCACAGAATAAACGTGCCCCGCAAATGGATACATCATGATTTTGTCGTAAGTCGCAATAACTCCATCTTTTAGACCCTCATCAACGAATACGGCATAGTCTGTTGCCGTTTGTGGCCGATTCTTTGCAACAAAATTGGCTGGCAAGCGAATAGGCTCTATGTCGGATATAATTTTAGGATCAGAATCTTCCAAAATGTCAAACGTAGGTTGAATTTCATCTTGAAATAAGGGACCCTTTTGTGCCGATTTAGCATTGGACCACGGTCCTGCTTCACGTTTATTTTCCGATTTGCGTGCACTGTCAATGAGGCTGCGCACAACAGACACAGGTGTTGCTAATGGTGGCACATCGTGTGAAGTCGTCTCACTGCGACTATTCGGATTTTCATTCTCATCATCATAAATTTGAACTCTGCGAGGATTATTTCTGTTAGAAGATGAATCTTCCTTAACTACCACTTTGCCTGGGTTGTGGCTTTTGATAGCCGCCCCCGTCCGTTGGCTTCCAACGTGTTTTCGTTTATGTGCTCGCAACGAAGTTAAGGCATGTCGACGCTCTTCCAAAACACTGTTGAATTGTTTGCGTGAGTCTTCGTCCTTGTACAAAATTCTCTGAGATATTGTATAGTAAAAATGCTTTTGTGCGTTTTCAAGTTCCTCCAGGGGCTGAGCACGAGCATCCATTCCACGGCAATACACTTCCTCAGCCTTGGGAAAATTATCACAAGCATCATAGTAATACGCCCAGCAAAGGTACAAATCAGCCACCATAGTGCCGACGCCCTGTTTGTACAATGCCTCGTAGTACTCGTGGGGATTTTCCATTGAGTCGATCTGTAAAATAATAAACATTTAATTCAAGGATGCAAATTCAATATGATTTCTGGTTTCAACATACGTATTTTATGTAGATTTTGACCATACGCCTGTCCTGAAAATAGCGTTCATCTTTCTCAAACGTTGTGATGCACTTCAGTATAACCTTTTCAAGTGCACTTTGCTTACCGCTCTTCGGATAACTTTGCTCAATCCAGAATATGAGGTCAAACCATGCCTCTAACGGGTCATCACCAGTGTATGTCTCAATAGCTTCCTCCAATTGACGGCGCTCCTCCATCATAGACTCAAGAATTGATTGATCATTTTCAGCACCAATTGCAACTTCTAAGCGTCTAGCGTTGCGACCCACTGCCAACGGTTGGATGTTTTCTTTGGCGTCGTCGAAATCCATGACGGACGCCTATTTGAAACAAATCACTTTCAATCACAAATAAATGCGTCTTTTACTTCTTACACTTCTTTCTGAGAAAAACTAAATATTTTTAAGATTTATTCACAACTTTTCTTCAAATTCACCGTTTGAAATATTTCAACAATAAAAATTTGAATACACGGCGTGATGTTGGCTGCAATTTGTGGCGCTCAAATGTGAAAAAATAATTTTAGATATACATATATATATTTAAGTAAGTGAACTGTCGCGGATTGAAAATTTTTCACCATACAGGGTGACTTAACAATTATTTGTTGAAAATATTAAAATTAATGTAACTATTTGAGATTATCAATTGATGTGAGCATTAAGAACCCTAAAAAGATTTAGTGAGCCTTTTTTTTTGGTACTAAACCTCGATATTAAAAGGAATTAAACCTCAAATAAGTAATAACATGAACGTTGAATTTAACTTACGTTGTAGGGCTTTTTTTAGTTTATTCCAAAAAATATTGCCTGTAAAAATACAAAAATTTAAAATTTTTTTTTTAAATAGTTGTAATATTTTCAATATGTGTGTATGTGATAGGTTATGATTTTAAAATTTTTAATAAGTGGTTGGCAACTTGTAAGTGAGTGGGTTTAATTTTGGTTTTAATAGTTGTAAATAATGAGATGAACAACTGCAATGATTACTTGAATATTAATTTTTTATCAAGCTTATCTAAATTTTATATACAAAACTTTTTTTTTGTAAATTTTATTTGAATTCATATATTGGATCTTGCCTTTAACTCAAAATAAAATTTTATGTTCAGGCTGAAACAAAAACTTAATTTTTGTTAAAATATATTTTGAAATCTTATGTATAATTGGTCTAAAACACAAAATGTATGATACTATTTTTTTTAAAGTTTTCATTCTTAAAAAATTATGATACCTTGACATTGAAAGAAATAATAAAAAACATAAATAAAAGATTTCATATACTAAAGTCGGCATTACGTAAAAAAATAAACGCAACAATTACACACGCGCAAAATAAAAAGGGTAGAATGCTTTCCACGTAAACCAAAATTATTAACAATTAATAAAAGTGAGATAGTGTTTATCATATTACATATTTGCAATTCAATGTAAACCGCAGGTTCGAGTTATAATAACTCCAACAAGAATGTGCACTTTGCAGGTATTCATGTCGCCTTTAAAGTTTAAACCAATAATTTTCACAGGAAAACACATATTTGAACTTTTGCCAAAATCAACAATAACATTTTTATACGGGTCACTGGAAACAACAAAGTTGCAAAAGGATTGCCATAAGTCGTCCTCAGCGTGCAGGAAACTCAATGAATTATGTATACCAACATAATAATATATTGTATGAATTCAAACGAGCAAAAATGGCAGTAAATGGTTAAAAATTTATCTGCTAAGCCATTACTTTTGCATCGTGTTAAATTGAACAAAAAATGCGCTGAACTCTGGGATATACGGGATACGGGATGCATTGAATGTTGGCAGACCGTTGCATTTACAAATGTGATGTGTTTGCAAGCATTGCATTGCAAAATGATAAGAAATGGAACGCACGATTTAAAATTGTTTAATGGTGTTGTGGATGAACGATAAATATTTGGGTGGTAAACATTTTTTGTAACGGTACTTTGAAATTAGAATGCACTCAATATTTTCACTCAATATTATTGAGTTATAGTGCACGAGTATAATAATAAAATCATTAAGCGATCCTTTTATAGAGCTTTTTCCTGCTATTATTGTTTTATTTTTATTTTTTAGCGACTTAATATCAAAATGCTTTATTTTTAATTTAAATCTACCACAACATAGGGAGTAATAAATTCTCACTTTCGCAATTTTTTGGAAATTATTGAAACGTTATTAAAAAGAGTGATTCACGATTTTATGTATGGCTATCACGTGGTCCATCCCATCTTAACTCGAAAACAGCTTAAAAATTCGGAATAAATTGACACAAGGTTCTCCCCGGCAAGCAATTTTTAAACTTGTGGTTGGAACTTAAACACATGACCATAGTTTGCTGGTAAGAAAATTATGTACATTTAAAACAGCAACATTTTCTTAACGTTTTACATTTCTATACAACATAATACATAAACTATGCACAGCTGATAAAATAATTCTCTTCTATATTTTTTTTTCAAAAACGTTTAAATTTCCTTCAATTTATGTTTCATCAGGGATCTGTTACTTGCGAAAACAATGACACCATTGCACTTTCCAGTGATATGTATATCAAGGCCAATTCGCATATTCGCAATAGTAAACTGTTTGTGCAACCAAATTGGCCATCATCAAAAATGTGAATGACACAGTGAGCTCAAGCTGATCCCACGTCAATGTCAGCACAAATCGGATGTGACATCGCGGAATTTCCAGCAGTGATACACTTCATACAATTTGTATTCCTGACGGAGACTGTAATGTTGCGTATGTTTAAACATTGTGTATACGCTATGCGTTGTTCTTGCATGTTGACGCAAACTGCAGTTTATAAAATGGCATGGCATCGCGTGCATAATATGCAAACAGCTGCAGCAAGCGGATGCACATATTCACCTTGTTGAAACGTTTTGAAAGCTCACCGTGTGGAAGCAGCTATGTACGATATATGATGAGTGTTTGTACCACTTTTCACCGATGCCAATTTGCATATACACAAATTCCACAATACGAATTCAATCATGTCTATTTAGATTGTTCCACGCCAACAGAAAAAAAGAGCATCATTGCGTCGTCTATGGGAAAAATCGAAATAAGGGCATATAATGAATGTGTGCAAATAGCATCGTAAACATTCGGACTGTAGCTGCACTGTTGTTGGCACATTGTTGATGTTGTTGTTGTTGCTGCTGTTGCTGTACGGTGCGTGGTATCGCCATTTTCCGCAAATATACAAACTTTTGGTGTGTTGCAGTTGTTGTTGGAGATGCACCACCCACATAACTAATATAGGCTGTTGACAACGCGAAATTTGGTTTTGATAGCGTGTGATTTATTGTGGGCGATGGTGCACATCCCGAGTACACTGTCTGTATATATAATATGGAGGATACCACATTCGGTGCGACTTGTGTAATGTGCAGTATAGACAGTCAACGCAGTGAACACTCATGCTGCATCTGATGCAGGAAATTCTGGCAATTTATTATAATATTTTGACCAATATTGAAAAAGTTTGATGGCATAAATGTAAATGAAACCAATTTTAATTTTTTTTTTTATATATTTGGGGTTGTGTATTCACATTTGTGGCTTCGGTTTGTTTCGAGATTGGTATGTGAAATGAAAATGCGTTGAATGGTTGTAATGAGGTGAAGGAATTGAATGGTTGCATTGTGGTTATTCAGGTTTCCTTGCCTATTTAATAGTGGTTCATTAATTTATTTAAATTGTTGAATTTAAATAATTAACAATATTTTTTGTTGAGCTCTAAAATAATTATGTTTATGTTACTAATTAGTATTGGATAACAAATTTTGCGGACATAATTTGGGTTAACAATTTCTATCAATTCTAAATGACTAGCGTTAAATATAAATGTTGCTGGAATAGAATAGCTTAAATAGCTTAAAATTTTGTAATTGATTAAAATCCGTATTTTTTTTAAGGGCACAGTTATATATATTATACTAAAATATTTGTTTTCAGTTTCTTTTGTATCAGTTTTAAATTCAAGCTACGAATTATTTGTCTTAATTTAACTAAGATAATTTATAATAATGAAGAAAAATAAATATTGCATGAAAACTTGTCCTTGAACCTTGGACAAACAAAAACTACGTCACAGGTAAGCGAGTAAATTTATATCCAACAATTTAATATTTTTTTGAGACAGTGAAATTGTAACCTTGAAATTTTTGAACTATGACCTTGATAAAGCCTTGACCTTATCATTGAAATGTTCAGCCATTTTTCATATCCTATTAAAAGTTACAGTAATGTGAAAAAATTATTCAAAAATATCTATATAATAGCTCTCTGAGATATAAAAACTGTAACCTTGAATTTTAAAATTTGTCCTTGAAATGTTCAGCAAGCTCTTTTATTTAATTAATAGCAACTATAATGTGAAATTGTTTTCGATTATATATTTGAAAGAATTTTTATATATTGTGTAAATTCTCTTAGGATGAAAATGTGGGGTTTGCGTCCAACCTCTATTTTGTAAGAATGATCACTTTTAGGGATATAAGGTAATTAGATGTTTGTTTTCAATACCTTTATGAATAAAGGTTTTTAAAATGAACAAAATCGTCTTACCCGTCTTAAATGCCCATACAAGCGAAAAATTTATTTTTTTTATTAATATCTCAAAATATCTGAAATTAAAGACATTGAAAACCGTTATTATTATTATCTTTAATATTTTGATAAAAATTTCATAGAAAACGATGAAGAAGTTATCAAGATATAAGAAGGGTATTGGCGCGGGCCTAGGAACGTACATTTACACATTTTTTTCTAGACTCTTTTGGAATCTGGGATATCAAAACGTGCATTTATTACTTTTTCAAATAAAAATTCGGAATGCAGAAATCTTGGGGTCGTATATAAATTAAAAAGCCTTTCCTTTTTTTAAAATGCAATAATTTCATAACATTAATCTTTTCTCATTTAAAGGGATAACTAAAGGAGTTCCCATATTGTTTAACATACCATCATAGCATTACGTATACCTTTGTTAAAGTCATATCTGTGTCCAATGGAATATGCTTGTTCATAATCATGAGTTATATCCCTTTGGAATCCAATGAACGTGTGCCATTTGGAATATTCGCCAGCTTAATCCTCGCCAAGTAATTTTTATTATCAAGTGACAATGATAAATTCTACGATTATGGTGTGTTTGTGTCTTCAATAGAGTATGGATTCCGAGTTTTAGTTTGTGGCTTATTATTCTTCATATTATGACGTTGATCCCAGGATTATTTCCATATAAGGTTTCACAAGTTACATTAATTTCAACATTAACAATAAAGCCCACATAAGCTTTGAAGTGAAATTATTAACTTAAAATGGTACAATATGAGGCGTAATTATGGGTGTATTAAAATTAATGGAGAAAGTATAATCTTATACGAAATTTGAGTAAATTGTGGTGCACAACTGAAAATCAATAAGCTTTGTTAGGGGATTTTTTAAGAATTTTAAGAATGTCATATAAATGATAAATGCAATAAAGATTCCTAATTGAGTAAGCTTTTTAAGTTCTAACAATTCTCATATATTAAATGTTTGTTTAATGAATTGAACTAATATAGCAGATTTACAAAATTTTTAGTGAACAAAACGGAATTATCGTTTAAAATGAGGTAGCTTAAAAAAGCCTTGTAAGGCTATTAAAATTCCAAATTACTTGCACACACACTATATATTAACATAATCGTTCATGCTATTTTTCAATGCAATAAGATCTGGTGTCAATCCCTTCCATAATAAAGGGAATGTGTCTCATTATCGAACACTCGGTAGAGCATGTAAAATACAAGCGATGAAAATGATAACATATTGCAAATATCTGGTTGAAAGCCATTAGATAATTAATAGATGAAAGACCGCAGATAATTACGAGTTCAATAGAGCTTATCTACCACGTGTAATAGTCTAGTTTGAATTTACCGCTGTTGTATTAAGTGAAAGGATTATCTCCATGTAACACAAACACTGAGTTAATTATAATACTTTATAAAGGATCAGTATTAAGGACAGATTACATTTTTTAAAATTTCAATACAGCTCAAAATCGTGTACAATTGCAATTGAATTAAAAGACCCGCACTCAACATTGTTGATTAATTCAATTTGCAGGTACATATACTTTTCCACCCCTAACTGAGGAACAAAAGCGGTTAACAAGACGTCAAAATAATTCGTGAACGCTAAATTTTGCGCTCATTGAACCATAAAATTACGCACATTCACTTTGTGATTTAATACATACATACATTGATAAATGCCAAATGTGTACACAATATATGGATGAATGTGTGAGGGAGTGTGTGTTGGTATGTGTGTGTGTGTGTGCTTGATATTAACATTTTCTATGATTTTTTATTATTATCCTTTACGATGCCATTTGAATGCCAGGAAAATCAAGAAAATCTCGTTAAATTATGTTTCATTGCTCCCATCGTGATTTTTTTCGAACTCAATGATTTCCACTTGAAGTAATCATTGTGAATGGCATTTACTGCCACATCGGGTAGTACATTGGATGTGAGTTGTGACATAATATGTTATCGAGCTGCCACACACATGGCGCAGGGATATTTTATGTAAGGCATATGAATTTGAAATGAAAACGTGCATAAGAGGTTTAGAATTCAATAAGCATAATTAAACGAAAATAATTAATAGCAAAGATTTTCATGATTGAGCACGTTTTGCAATCATTGTTTTGTAACCTTACACTACCTTCGTAATTCCATGATAAACGATTTTAATGTTTTTTCCTGCCATTCTTATGGTATTAGAAAAAGTTTGGGGTCTATCATTCTTTCAATCCTTTCCGAAGGACATTTATTTACACTAAAGAATAACAACTAAAATCAAGAATGAAAATCTAGACATAAATATCGCATCCGTACTACTCAGGTTAACATACACGACAGCCATGGGGCGACTTCAAATAATTATTGCGCTCACAAATTTCCCCACCCCCATATGTACCTCTAGCCGAGTATAATAATTAATTGAGTTACATCCCTTAATTTCCACAGCAACAGCAACGTTATCATCTCGAGACATAATTCCAATTAAACCATGACATGAAACAGCATCAACCCTAACACGAATCCCCATGCATCATCCATCCAATCTACATCAAGATGCGCCAAAACAGCATTGCCCAAGCATTTGCAATGGAAATGCAAATATTTCGAATAAATCATCTGACAGCGTTCGCCCAAAACATTCTAATGGTGCATCCTGAAACAAATCAGGCCATCAACATTGCTACACTAAACACAAACAGCCACACAGTGCAGTGCAATGTTCAACTTTGGACATTGACGTATTCCCGTTAGCAAGTTTCCGCACCGCACAGTCTCGACAACCAACAACATTGTGTGCGCTGCAAAAGCTATAACGCTGTGCACATTGTACCATGTACCACCTCAGTCACATACCCCGACGTTTAACTGGAAGCTAGGAACTCAAACCCCAAAAATGATCCACACAAACACCTCCCGTTTATACTTGTGTGCCGTGGGAATCCTCCTTCGAATTCCGGCACACACAAATCTATTGCCTTTTTTTTTTTTGCTGCAACAAATGTACCGCACGTAATACACATATACGGAATCGATTGCGAAGTGCAATGAGTCGCTGCGGAAATCTTGACGGTTTTCTGTGTAGCTGCACTCATATTGTTATAGTATACTACAGAAATGTAATTTATATATTAGAGAGCTGGAACCGTTCAATATTGTCGTTGGGTCGTCTATTCCTGCTCGTGACAGCCAGAACTTATGGGTTATTCGTTGTGGTTGCTATCCATATTTCATATTGCAATGGAGTGGGCAGTGTATGGGCACTCGATGCTCGTTTTGTTGTATAGTTAAGCATATTCGGATTGTTTCATTGCGATTGAAGATGAAGGGTGAAGTATACGGAGAGGCTCACAATGAGATTTGCTTTATGTGAAGACATTTGGGAGGAAATTATTTTGGAAGTAATTGTTGAGGATATAATGAAATGAGAGTCCATTCCACACAATACAGGTAATTTATTCATAGTAAGGAGATTTCATTCACATAGAGCTTAATAAATATTTATAACGTCTTGTTGCAAAAAGACGGTAAAAATCATAAATATCTCACATACTTGAATCGGTCCGTCTGTTATCTACGGTGAACGAAATTCAATTAATTCCACACTGTTTTTGCTAATAACACGGAACTCGTTAACTGTTTATTTGTCCTATCAGTATATTAACGAGGCGGTTATAATAAAAATATAAAAATATTTGCATTGGCAAGGTTCTGTTTTTTTCCAAATTTAATTTTACTCTGATTTGTTTTTTTTTATTATGATTTATGAGGCGCACAATTTCTTGAAGTTGGACTCAACAAAAATATAGGAAAGACATAATGTCTATCATTGGAGGAAAAACGGAAAAATTGAGGCCAACAAAATCAAGGTCATTCTATTTTCCAAATTTTCAAAATTGCGCACACACTTGCATAAATTATTTCCTTTTAAATGATGACTGAAAAACTGAAGTTAAAAATTACATTAACCTTAAAATAAAATTTCTTCAAATGAAATTAAGTGCTTGACTTTTTAACATAAACTTTTTATTATACTAATACTTCCGACTCATAAACAGTTAACGGTTTCCATGTTATTATCGAAAAACAGTGTGGAATTAATTGAATTTCGTTCGCTGTATAAAATACTATGTGCATCACCAAAACAAAAGTACATCACTTTCTTATTAATTTTACACTATTTTCAAATGTGTCCCACTGAACTCAAATGTTGGAGTCCCAAAAAACCCTTATTGTGAAAGTTTATTTGAATAGTAAGTCAGCTACTTCAAATAGTAGCCTTTTCCTTGAACTTCTGCTTAACATCTTTGTCTCGCCACAAATAACATAATGTCGCCTTATTGTCTGAAGTCTTTTTTAACACACAAAATATGGGAAACATTTCAAAATTACCACTGCACATTGGCCGTAATCCAGAGTTATCATGTAAAGCACATATTGTGCCGAAAGTCTTTATCAATAAAATATGCTCGCCCAATACTTAAATGTCAAAAAAATTATTCAAAAACCGTATGCCTTTAGGTTCAGTCCAAATTCGGCACGGCCCCCAAATTGAATTGTTATTTATCGAAGCATTGGGAGTCGATTCAAATTGCATCCCGCATGGAGTGTTTGTGTCATTCCCAAAGAGCAATCACATATCCTAAATATAATATAGAGAGTGCTGCGTGTGTGTTTGTGTGTAGTCCGCCATCAAATCCAATGTTTTTTCATCAATACTCTCCCGCTGTGAGCGCCCTTTTGTGCACAACATATTTACAAAAACGTTTTCTTGAAAATATTCATTTCTCCGATTTATGTTGTTTCCAGAGGAAATGAGTTTCGCTCCATATTCTTCGATGGTAACCACAATCTATATGATTGCTATAGGCGAATCTCTATGGCTTGAAAAAAATAAACAAAACATTTGGCGCGTCAAGTAAATATTTTCTGTTTAGCCCAAGCATTTTGTGTGCCTGCTTCCTCTTCGCAGATTACGATTACAGCAACATGCGAGCCATGATTGTATCAAACTGATGGCATGGCGACGCGGTATGGCATGGCATGGAAAAGGCAAAATAGAAAAACTAATTCCCATCAATTTGCACTGTGTGTGTGTGTTCGCCTATTCAAACTTTGGGATTTTCCAAACGTTCCGAAACGCTTTCTTTTGGCTCATCCCCCCGTGTTGATTTATATCAGCGGAATGCGAATGTGTCAGAGGAATAATCTCGTCCTTATTGCAATGCAAATCTTTTAGAGAATATCAAAGCAGTGCGAGGCGAGCGCGGAACCCCCGATGTGGGTGGGCTTTAGTGAAATTTTCTCATAGTATAATTTAATGTACTTAGCCGGGATGTAATGAATTCGGCAAACATTCACCTAAACCATTTGACATGACGAGCTTTAATCACAATTGTGCAGAACATTGGCTTTCATCACATTTTCGGTGTTAAATGTTTTCCAAGCAAAGAAGACACTGTTGCCCCCGATCTTTGTTAATGATATGCAAAAATGAGGATTAGCAGTTTAATTCCGTGGAATTAACAGGTAAATTTATTGAAAAGGGCGTCTTTCTTACTATTATAATTAAATCATCAAGCAATCCTTAATTATTAAAGAATAAATAAAAATAATTCCTTTTCATTTTATGTTTTCTGCGTTAAAAATTGTAAATAAAAGTTGCGTAAAAAAATCGTTAGAACAGCTGTGATGCCATCAAAATCATCCCAAGTAAAAACGCATTAATTTATCATTTTTGTGCCATCGTTAAAGTGATCGTTTTTCATTTTTTACGATCAATTTCAGCATCCTATTTGCCCAAAACAAGTAAATAATTTTTATTCCAAAAATTCATTGTTGGTGTATTGTTTGCATCCTCACTCAAGGACTATGTGAAGCATTCCGTAGCTGTGTGTGGCGCGCCAATGTCACGTAACAGATAAAGTCTGGCGAAATGTATAAATAACACTATTTAGACCCATGAATGTTGTCGGCTCAAATAACCAAACGACCGGCCAAAACCTTGAAATGCCCTAATGGATATTTGCGGTTAGCACCCTTATTTAAAAAGTCATTTAACAGCTCATGTAAAAGAACACCTTGCACTATGGAGTCTCCATTTCGGACCAAGTAAAATACACATACTTACAAAGTTCATTTATAAAATAAACTGTTAAAAGGGTTTACGTATAAGTATGTACCGTTATGTTTGCACGTGGAAACAACTGGAAACGGAGCGGATGTGAAAGTCAAGTGGCCGCAAAAACGAAAAAAAAACTAAGTAAAACTAAACATATTATGTGCATGTAGTTATATGAATTTGTCCGCATAGTTAGTGTTCTATGGGGGATGTAATTCATCAAAAGGTTGTTGATCTAATTATGTACTATGCGCAACGAGTATTTGAAAAATTGAGCTCATTTAGAATTTTTTTGCACCATGCTACAGGTACCGCAATTCATTAAATGCTGACTAGTTAGTTTGCGCAAGGATTTATGAGAAATTTTAATGGACTGGTAATTGGTTTTTGGTAAATTTAATTAAGTTGAAGTTTTTTTTTTTTTTGGTTTCGGTCTAGACAGCATTCATTTCAGTTATGGTGAACTAATAAATATTAATTATTAACTAGTAAAATAGTTTGAAAATTAAAATTTGTCACAAAATATTTTTTTATATTTTCACCCTTAGACTATGAGGGTGGATGGCAAGGAATAAGCTTTTCATTACATTTTTTTTGTTTCCGCTTTTGCAAACCACACACAAACTCATTTACGCAGCGCATTAACTTACTAATTAATATTATCGTTCAAATATTAAAGCGAAAATGGAACCTTTTAACAGACGTGTAGGTGAGTGTGACAATTTTTTCATTATTATTGCTACAGGTTGTACTTGTTGTACTTGTTCGGCTTAAATATAAATATAATATAGTAGTACATAATGTCAATTATTTGTCAACAAGTTGTCAATTGCGTGTCAATGTGTAAGCGGGTAACAACACACAATTGTGTCACATGCATAATATGAAATAACATTATTTTGATTGTCAAGACGTGTTAACACGCACCAAATTGGTAGCCATATTGGTGATGGTTCGTCTGCATACACATAATATGTTTTTAATTAATTATAACACATAACATTGATGTTTGGAATTATATCATATATCGTACATAATTGGTACACGGCCATGGATTTGCCAAGGGCATTTAAAGGAGATGTTGGATAACAGTTGTTGTTTGATTAAATTATTAAATTTAGGTCGAATTAATATAAAATATATTTGACAATGCTTTTTAATGCAATTTTAAAAGTTCAATGAATTTTATCTATAAAAATGTGGTTAAAAAAATGGATCTTAGTTACTAATATGAGATAAAAACATATTAAGGAGAATGCTCCAGCAAGTGCGATTTTGGAATTTATTACGAAGAGATTGAAATTATAGTCTATTGATTTTGAAGCACATTTTCATGAAAATTTCGACGTAGGAAATAAAAAATGTTGTCCTTGAAAGGTAAAGTGTTTGACTTAGATACACCAAGATTATTTTAAAAAGATACATGACTTCCATTGTAATTTCGGTTTTTTGTTTTAATACCCTTTATTCTTTTAAAAAAATTTCACCTTATGCTGATTAAAATTTGCTAAACCACCTTTTGTGACATACGCTCGAATATCAACGTAATTGCTATTATTACATTATGTAACATAAAAATGTCATTTATGATTTTATCGTGACAAAGGCATCTGTGAATTCAACAAATGCCAACCTTCGCACGTACGCAAAAACATCTCATATTGTCTGCCATTTCCCAGAATACGAATCTATACTCGTATAATATGCACGAAATTGGGGAACGTAGCCCAACAAAAAAAGTTATATTTAACGCAAAAACAAGTGAGTTTTCACACAATACGCACCAGTAATTCAATATCATGATTTTTATAGACTGAACGTGCCTAGTCGCCTTTGCACATCCTCGATACTCACTGTTTACATATATTCGGAAATATATCCGTCGAAAGAAAGAAGAAGCGAAATTCCAAAGCACCATATGGGAAAAAATGGAAATAAATTCAAGGCATCACTGTGTTAGCATCCGTTGGAACTTTGAATGTCTTACGGAAATGGGAACCAAAAAAAAAAAATGTATCGATCAAAGAATGAGAAAGGGGGTGTGGGTGTTTTTATGGTTGAGAATATTATTGACACGGAAGCCTTTTGATAAGGATCCCAGATCACGATTCATAATGGAGTGGATTACATTCGTCAATGTTTATTCAAATTTGTGTAAACAGATGCAAAACTTAGACAGAATTATGGAGCGGTTTAGTTTTTCTTTTTTTTTAATAATATTTAGTCCCAAGGATTATTAAATGAAAATTTTAATATTATAAAATTGGACTTAAATCATTTTTTTGAGTTATCTGTAAACCGTATTGATTCATTGCTTACATTTAATTAATGTGGCAACGAAGAGCTGTTTTTAACAATTGAATATAATCCTTCTGCGATCGGAAAATTTTGGTTTTAATTGTTTTATTTGCATTATAATGAGATTTTTAATACGGACCATAAAAACAAACAAGGAAATCTCTCGAATTTAAAATGATGACCCCAGAACGCATAAATAATGAATACAGACATAAAAAGGACTTTGTAAAAAGTGATAGTGTTAAGCGTGTTAAATAAAAACATTAAACCAAAACATTTCCCAAAATAAATCACTCAGTACCAAGATATAGTGATGACATAAAAAATCTGTCGATTTTTGCGCCTAATGAAGCCCAACAATGACATTATCTTCAACCGATTGAACATAATGTGATATAGAGGGCGAAAAAACGCATCCCCTAAAAAAGTCACAGCCGAGCAGTCAAACAGTCAATTATTGATAATAAATTTGACAACTGCTGTCATCATCGTGTTGGTACAGAGATGATTAATCGTGAGTGCGGTGATTGATTGTGTGGCCTAATTCAATTTTCATGTCATAGCGGTTTGTGTAGCGCTTCGTCTTCACATTAAAGCACCAAATTTCGCCACAGCATGAGCTCTAACAGCACATAAAAAACTATACACGAAAAATACGTTGCGTGTTAAGTGTACAGAAGAAAAAAGTGGGCAAAAAATGAATTTAGGCAAAAACCAACACACAACACACAAAAACAGGCGGGTGCGATTAGGTAATTTTTGTAACAAGCCCGCAAATGTTTTCGTAACATTATCAGGGCAAAGGAAACGTAAATTGTGCTATAAGATAAAAGTGTACTCACTGATTTCACAAACAGATGCCTTCTGATGAAATAAGGGCAAAAACAAAATGAAGAAGAAATCTACATGTACTAACAACAGCAGAAGCGTGAAAAATAAAGGAATAAAATCAGAGGATGAGTGCCGGTGGAAACTTTGAAGTTCCGCACACCAAGTACGGCAAATATTCATGGTTGGAATTTGGACGTATTGCACTGTGTGTACTGTCGTGAGGCTGTCATAGTGGAAAATATCATGCAATTTGCTGTTTGCTGGCAAGGATCATAAATGTAACATAAATTTAATAATGCGATGGGTTTTGAATTTATGTAAATTTATTTTCTATGCGAACATACGGAGCATACGCCAACATATTATTTATGCACTTTGCAAATGATTTGAATTTGAGTGTTTTGCATTTTATGAATTCGTATTCCTGCACCGACTTCCGTTTTAAAGCGTTAAGTCGGTCAGAAATGGAATCAGAAATAAAGTTATAACTTATAAATTATAATACAACTCAAAAAGTTGGGGCACTAGCAACATAATTTTTAAAATGCATTAGAATTTTTTTTTTAACGACTAGCTTTGACGATCCTTTTTTAATTATCTATACTTATAAAAATAAAATGACACGAATTTTTGTAACGTTCAAGTACTACAACACCAAAGTTAGCCAACGTTTATATGTGTGAAAATTTCAGAAAAATATGGGTGTGGTGACCATACTATGGTTTCAACCGAAAAAGTGTCAAAATTGTGAAAATTATTTTTTTTTAAATATGGTTGGAGTAACCATATATATTGTTGCAGCGACCATATTTTTCGTAATTTTTTTGTATTGTATGGCTGTGGTGATCATATTATGGTTGCGTTAACCATATTTTTTTGAAAATCTTCAATGACATATTTATGGTGACCACATTTTTCTGCAAGTTCTATATTATAAAGTCGGAGGACTATAATATGAATGGCAATTGGATTTTGGTTCTTTGAAAAGTTTTTGACTTCGAATGGATGTGGTGCTATTTATTAAAAAACTCATCAATAAAGAACGACATCCGCCGGGTCCACTAATTAAATATAAAATATAATTATGCGTTTCAAAAAATATTTCATGTAATTTGTCTGTTTTGCATCTCCTTTTTGGTCGCAAATTAGTTGGTTAGTTATTTTGTGATTGCAAATAATTTATTAAATATACCGCAGGGCATTCGTTCGTTATTTATGTGAAACTAAATGCAAAACACAAAAGCTCATAGCCGCTTATGAATGTGTGTGTGTAATTAACAGGGAATTCATTAAATTCCAATAAATCACTTTGGGTGACACGTCGCATGGTATAGCAAATCACACATATTGAGCAAGCAATTTTTGGAAATGTCGTGGTCCGCATGGTTTCCCCAGCACAATTAATGGCCGCACTGCTAAATGCACAGCACTAAACTACAAAAGTGAATGCTCATTTTATTTAACTACCCTATGGACCCTTTTCCACAATAATTAATGATAATAGCCATAGAGCCAGTCGCACAATGCCAACACAATTTCGCATCTAATTGCATGCCAACTCAAACAAACCAACAACTTCCACATGGGTTCATCACGATTTGTGTAATAATATTCAGAAATATTTTGTACATATTTAATACGAGTATTGTATATATAGCGTAATCTTCGTTTGCCGTAGACAAAGTATGGCTCTTTCGAAAAGCAATGGGAAAGCTTTTTATATAAGAGGGCACTTGGACGGGCTACAATTTGACTAATTTTGTCTGAGGTTCGCCAGTTAGATAGTACTCGAAATAATTGGAAACATCCTTTAGGGGTTTATCAAACGATTTCACAAGTTTTCAATTTGTTCTCTCTCGTCCTTGCAATTTAATTTCTCAAATATCTACAGTCCCCATCATTTTTGTAAGCTTTCAAGCTTTGTGCAAAACTTTTGAACCCAGCATATTTGTAAAATTAAATCGTATAAAATGTATGTTCACAAATCATTTCGCTGCATTACACCTAAAAGGTAACTTTAAAACACGGAATTCAACTATTAATAAAATAACTTTCATATCAATAAGCACCGGAAAATATGGTGCAGGTTCGTGACGCGGATGCCCTCAAACACACAACGTTTATCGCACGACGTTGACTCGTAATAAACTGCAGCACATTCACCGCTATTTTCCTCCTTCTTGGGATGAAAAAACAGTGAACATTTTAATATTCTTGAACATTTATCGCAGACGTTTCTGGTTCATTAAGCCAATACGAAATAAGGAAGATGCGCTTCTTCAACATGTGGAATGCCAATTGTTTCTACTTGAACTCTTAGCGAATTGATTGCGCACGAATATCGAACATAATACAGAATATGTAACTTTTAGGTTTTAGCTGATAGCGTTATTGAATTTAAGAAAGTTAAAGATAAAAATGTGTTTTTTCTACAAAAGTTAATGGAAAAGTGCTTTCCGGTATCAAGTTTTACTTTTGCGAAATGGCAAATAGTTTAAAGTATTGCAAGTCGTTTTGAATTGCAACATCATTTCCAATTTAAAAAATAAAAAACTAATTTCAACGAATTTAAAGAAGTTTTCATTTCCAGAAAAGTTGTTTATTTATTTTTTTTCTTGTTAATTAAAATACGAATAAGTTAAAGAAGACCATTTATTTGCATAACATTTATCCATGTGTTTCGATAAACAATTTGCCTAAAATTAACACCCACATTGTCCCCAAAATATTACTCACCCTCACAATTTTAATTTTCCGAATTTAATTAATACACAAAATGTTTCGTCTTTATTTTGTCAATTACATTGAATTACACTTGATGGTGGTTACCCAAAAAAGCTCACAGCAGTGTTTGCTTTTAAATCGCTGTTTGTCACAATCTGCGGGCGGGTGGCTGTGCATATTTTATAAATACTCGTAGCTCGTAGGTAGACAAGTACAAATACGCAATGCAGGAACTGGCATTCACAGTTAAGACTCCTCACGCACATGAAAGAATTTCACGTCGCCTTGTAATTGCTCTCATTTTGGGGATAAACCAAAACAGGGATTTCGTAAATTCCATGACATTTTAATGGAAATACTTTATGGAAATTATGTTGGTGCGGATTCAATTAAAGACATTTGCATTTCAGATTGCTTAATGCGACAAATATACACTGATAAACACACATTCAACGAAAGCATGTATGCGAGCATTGCAGAATGTGGCATGGCTGCGTATTTACATAAAAATTAGCATAGCTTGAAAGGCGTTTATGCGGAAAACTTTTAAATCAAAATTAGAACAAGAATGTTAAGTTGGAAAAAATTTATGGAGACGGTTTACTTAGTATGGTAATTTTCATATAAATAAATATGTGTAATTATAAGTATGCGTGGCTTCCTAAATTGTAAAACATTCTGTTGCATCGGATTTTGAAATGAAATAAAATACACAGCCCGTCGCATTTTTATATTTTACTGTTTTGTTTTAAAATATATTCGTAGTTCTTGATTTATTAGAATTGCCGATTTAGGACCAAAAACGACTAAATGCAAGTTCATTCTTATTTCTTGTTTGAATATAATTTAAAATTAAATAGAAAACCCGTTGTAAAAAATGTTTTAAATTAATGAAATCACATCATTTATTGCAGAACAGCAAAATTTTGGAAACAAAATCGTTTTTAAACAAACCCCGAGTACATAAAACATCTAATAACCAGACAAAAATGATCTTTGAAATAAACTCTCAGAAATATGAATTTCAATATTTCAATGGCATATTGTCCATGCTGCATCGGGGAAATTCCCCAATGTACAATAACATTTCATGCTATGTAAATTTGTTTATGACAACGTTCAAACACAAATTATTGTTAACGTCGCAACGCTGATTTTTCTTCTTTAAATATTTACAAAAATTGATACAAACTTTTGTTGGGGAGATAGGGACTATGCAATAAATAAGTTCAAATATTTGTGAATGGATACATCAACGATTGGAATATGTAGCGAGAATGAAGAAATCATTCAGAAAATTGATTGCAAAATTATTTCAATTGTTTGCTTTTTATGAAAAAAAATGAAAGATATTGGGGAATTGTCATTTTGGTAATTATAACTAAAAGGAAGTTTAATTTTTTATTTGATAAATGGAGTCGTTAGTATCACGATTGAATTGTATTTTCAATATATTATTGACAAACCAACTGTGATGAAATTCACTTTTGTGAGTCAATAACTGGCATTTATAGTGTTTTTTTTTGACAATTAACTTTAATAAAATCAAAATAATGAAAGAAATGTTAATACTTTCAATGAATCAATATTTTAAGAGTGCATAACTTTGGAGAAATGATGGATTTTCATAAGTAAAGCCTTGGCTTGAGCTAAACATCGCTTGAATCGTATCGCAATTATTCTCAATGATGTAATATTAAAATAAATTCTAGCTATAATACGAAAAACATATGAATGCTGAATGCTGATTTTTTTTGTATTACACAGCACAACCGAAACATTGACAAATTTGGTTTTCAATTTTCCCTTTGGTGGACAAAATATATAAGAAGATTGTTGCAAATTGCAAACAATAGCACAAAACGAATTTACAAAAAAAAAAATCAATCACAAGTAAAATTCTCGTTTATGCTCTGCAAATAGTTTTATGCAAACTTCAAGCATAATGCAGTTGTTGAATCAATTCAGTATGTTTAACAAAATGATATTGTAATGATACGCCCGAGTGAGCGACGAAATTGTTTTCTGAGAAAATGCAAAAATGAACCCCACCCAAATCTTCCCGTTTTCACGTAATAGAACTATGTATTTGGCTAAAAGTCCATAGCAACAGTATAGTTTAGAGAGAAAATAAAGAGTCTCTTCAATTTCTTGCAACAATACACAAATTTGTAGTTGTACTCGTACAAAACTTTAATTGTGAGCGGTAACACAATTGAAACAAACATGTTTTCTTATACAAAAACATTTATTGCTGGGAAGAATAATGATGCGACCTTCTTAAAGGAAGTTACAACAACCCATTTAAGTGCTGCACTACAGTCACCCACGTACATACAACAATACATAGTTACATTAAAGATATTGCATGACATTCAGTGACTTCCACATTACAAAGTAGCACAATGCCGCGCCGCAACCAAATCATTACACTGTCGTCAGCAAAGTATCTCAATTCCCAAACCCCAATTCAAAGAAACCCACAACTTCGCCCAATACAAAGTCGTGCAAACAGACAACCCCAGAAATAACGTCGACACAATTTTTATCACTTGCGCAATGGCGGAACATGGTGAAGTTGTGTTGATTAATTTTCATCCCTTATTTTACTGCCCACACCATAGCCAAGAACAAGCAAATAAAAATGCCAATAAAAGATAAATACCAAACACAATGTGTATAAATAATATATTTACGAGTATTATGGATGTACTTCAACGTGACAAGTCGAGGATGTCATTGTGGCGGTTCCATTTTATGTACTGTGTACCCGAGCGAAAAGTTTTGTGTTGCATGCGGTCAATCCATGGTGTGGTTATTCTGACATACATAAATGTGAGATGTACGTATTTTCTGGTCAAAATGCACTTCATCTCCCATATCAATGTTGGGTGTCTCCTGAATGTAAATGTCGTCTTGATTTAATATTAAACCACATAACAAACATTGCACTAATTGAATATGTTTGCATAATAAATAAGCACTTGAATGATCCTGCATCATTTAAGTAGTGTGTGTGTATTCTGAAAGCGTCGCGTCAATACTGCTTATGTAACGCATGACGCAAGGAAATGTTGCTGATGCCTCATCAAATGTAGCTGTACATTATCGCTATATAATGTGCGACCTTTGGAATGTATCACTTTGCGTCCTATTGACTTAAGCAGAGCGCATTGTGTCACGCATTTATACGTACGCAGAGGGTGAGTCCTGGATGGGGGGCGGGATAGCGTTCGTGTGTGTATATGCTCTCTTTACGAGTTCTTGTATACAACACGCATTGTGACTGTGATTTCGAGGGGAAATAAATAAAAATGGCTTTAAAATAAATTGCTTTCGCCTCATCAATCATTCAAGTGACACCACTTTCACTTCTATATATGGGCATTATACACTCTGACGCTTGTAATAATATGTACTTGTATAATAAAATGTGTATAGGAATTCGAGTGAATATGCCATAAATTTGCAACTTTTTTTTATGGCATTTTAGGGCGATAAAATGCTCTTCATGCGCTATTGTGGGTGGTGTAAGGTTGCTACAAACATATGTACATGCACAACATTTTTAAAAATGTATACATTTCGGGGCGGTGTTACGCGACTTTTTCAATGGGGGTGATGCTTTTAAAAAGCTTTATTTTTTAGAAGCAAAGCATAATTCCTTAATGTTTATTTTATGCCAATGGTGCAATAAAGCTTATTTTGGCGGGGAAAACTTTTAAAGAAGACTTTTCCTGCCAATACACGTTTGAATTAACAGATGGAAATGCCAAGTGTTTGTGTAAGTCAAATGGTAAAATGGCTGGCGCTTACTATGCAACGGATGCCGCGATTTTGCTTATTCATTTTAATGCAACGGGCGTTTTTGTTGCACGATTGTGCATCATCCCACAGACATTGGGTGTAGGGTTTATTTTTTTTGTGCCTTCCAGTTTAGAAAAAAATTTAAAAAAATCTATTACAACCATACTGGGTTGAAATAAATAAAAAATTAAAAAATTATTGCAGAATTTCGCACTAATATTTTAATTAAAATATTGAAATTTTGGAATAATTTATCTCTGATTATTCCATTCTGCTGTATATGCACCCTGATGTTATAGTAATTTTTTTAAAGCTCAAATTTAATAAAAAATTAATGACATTTAATTAACCGAATGATTTAAAATTAAGTCACGCATTAATTAAAATGTTTTTGCATAAGCTGGGATGAGTAATGACGACGACACCACCGAAATTGTCGCACTATTGCACATTTATCGCCAATTTAATTTGATTGATGTTTATTTTGGCAAATACCTGCACTAATATGTAATTTGTAATTACATATTTATAGCGCCAGCCCGATTTAATATCATTTTCCCCTTTACACGAACTTTAACGTAATTGGCTTACAAAAAAACGGTGCCACTCAACATTTAAAATATCGTAATTCGTGGCGATTATCTGCACCACCAAAAAACAATGAGTCTAAAGACGACTATGAACTCTATATGTAGTCTGCACATTGTTGTGCCGGTATCGCAAGCAATTTGAAGCGCAGATTTTCTCCAACTTGGACCAATAACAAATTTATCGGTGTCTAATGAAAATTTTATTCGCCCATAAACAGAAGTAAATTGTCTCGATTTTATGGAGCTGTTTAAGTACTTGCCACTGCTATCTACAATTTTGTTATGCGAGCTCGCTTCGTATTGATTATATTCTCTAAGATGAATCTAAGCGAAGCCATTGTTTAATACCAGATGAGCAGACGGCGATTTACCGTTCAACTTAAAGCTCCTGCCTTGTTCATTTGATTTATATGGTCTTTTTATAGCTGCACAATAACTACTGTGGGGAATGCGTTTAAAGTATTCGACATAGAGGAGTGATCGAACTTTCACAACATCAAAACTATGTTGTTACATTGATGTAACATCGTGAATTTATGTTTGCATGCTTTTCCTGTAAGCTGTATGTTTAACAAAGCGAGCGGTTATGAAATATTGCAGTGGCATGTCACAGCTTGTAAATTGATTGAATGGTAATACTTTGCTAAGATGAAGATAATGACAAAGTGTTCGCAGCATGAATGCCGTTAGTTTTCCGCGTTAAGCTTTTTCTGATGAAAAATAGCTTTATAATGGATATGCGAAAAATGCTAAAACTCTTCTGATCGATTATTAATTTATACTCCCTGTTGTTTCTATGTGTCGAATTAATCCCTTTAGTACACATATTTACGCCCTTATATTCATATTTAATATTTATAATGTGATTTTCCGGTAACGTACTTACAAAATGTGGTGGTATGTTTTCAATTTCTCCCAATAAACTACATATTAATAAACTTTGGCTATAAGCTTTTAGAATGCTAATTCTGTTCATACACAACTCTTAAAATGGTGGAAGAATGTTCCAAATTTAAATAAAATGAATTTTATAAATATGTTCAAAAAAGTTTATTTTTGTTAGTAATTTTTGTAAAATTAAAATTTAAGTGTATTTTTAAGTAACGATGGATAATGCAAATATAACTGAAGCAATTATGTGTAATACTCCCTAATATAAACAATCCAATCATTTCATTTTAGTCCTGCAAAATTCATGTAAATAGTAAGTATTTAAATCACAAAAAAATTGAATCGAAATAAAGGTACACCAACGTGGTCGAATACCTATCATACCGCGCATAAGTAGCATGATAATGCCACTCGGAGAACTTGCTTTGCACTATATATAATATAGCATCAAGCATGAATGTTACAATTGAAAGCATATTGAATTTCCCTTAAGTGCCATACTAAAACTGGTCTCAATTTGAATTTTAATGAAATTTTTCCGGTCATCTGAGCGGATGTCCCCATGCAGATAACGTATACAAGCACCATAATTTGTGTACGACCGTCTAGGGTTGTTACCATACGTACACAAGTCCGGTGCATAGTTCAAAGGTGGATCACAATTCGTTCCGGCACATTTGTAAAACATCTCGGGTATTCAGCATTTTAAGTAACAAAGCCGGGCGTACACGCCGAAATAATTTTCCCTACTTATCTTCAAATTGAAATTTACATGTTTGGGTATTTACTAATGTTTAAAGTATTTAATCCAACTTCATCCTTTAAATGTTTTGTTTATTTGTACATAATGTTTAGTGTAAGCTTTTATTTTAGTTATGATTATTGTAAGTAAGTAAACAAAACAACAACCTTAAGTTATGACGTATAAATATTTAAGAATTCTTTTGAGAATTTATGAGCTTTGCTAATGTATAAAAACTGTTTCAAAGTGCACGTAAATGTAATGGACAACGGAATCAGAACAAACGCGAACTGCAAATAATAAGCGTAAGTAAGATTTCTCTTTGCCAATCTCATTTGCATTCCATTGAAATGCATAGCACTTTAAGATTTCAGGAAATGCAAAAAATAACTAATCTAAATTTCTTTTGTCAAATTGGCAATCACAGAGATTACATTTTCATTTAAATTTCCATTTCGTTGAATTTTAATGCGCAATTAAATTTAGAATATAATTTTATTGGCTTTTTTTATCAAAATATTCAATAAAACCTTTATTTTTAGTTAAAATGCAGTTTTTTTGACCCTTTGAAAAATTTGTCATTCACTTAACTAGGAGACGTTGCAACTGTAACAAACAATGATGCAGCATTGTTTCAACTGCTCTGCATTAAAATAATATTTCTCTTACAAATTTATCAGACTAATAACGATTTTATTCAATGCGAATCTTATTTCCGTTCCTCTTTAGATGAAAGAGGAAAATGTAAGAGAATAAGAAATGTTTCTCAATTGTATGTCTCAATGCCGTTGAATTCATGTAATAACAATAATCGTGAAATTGAATATTTTTCTAGATTTAAAGATGCCATTAAAATGAAAGTGCGCTTTGTGCAATGGTTATTGCCTATGTAGCATGTTTATAATAACTATTAGATGTACGAATAAGAACACTGATATGGCAATCGTATATTTTTATTTCTTTTTAAATGCCAATAGTTTGTCTGTGAAAATAATGGGATGTGACAGACTTCAGAAATTTTTATTACCGTGTCGTTAAAACAATTTAAAACATTGATAAAATTTAAATCCTCCTAAAAATTTAAGCTTTTTCAATGCAATAAAATGTTCTATACTTCATTCGAAAAGTCATATCTTTTAAACAATCCTTTTCCGTATAATGTAAACATTTATCCGAAACAAATTTAAATTGGATTAATTTTAATTCACAAAACCATACTTTGACAGAGATATTACACAAAACCACTTTCCAGGCTACAGTTGACAATGTACTTAAATTATTATTCACGTTTTGCGAAATATAAATTAAATTTATGCACTTGCGGCAACTGTTTGCAGAAGCAATATAACATCCTCGCTTAGTTTAATAACACAGCATGTACGAACGAGAGCATACACACACACACACACACACACACACACTCACCTAAAGTCTAAACGCAAGATTATGTACGTAGTATTTAAACGCAGTGCCGAATTTCAATAAAATCTGAATGCATAAACCGATGGCTCATTACGTTGAGAATCGTAAAATATCCTAATTTGAATACCGCAAGGAGTTGTTGTGGAGAAGAAGTTCAACACAAGCAGGATATATTGCGTTAGGGAAGCACCGTAAAAACATTTTATGAGATATGCATGAACGTACATTACACAATACACATACACATTTATGGATAAACAATGCAGAGCGATTTGTTTCATGCCATAAATTTCATCTTCCGTCGGCCTTCATCCATACACCACCACATTGTATAAAGGACGAAGAAGAGTCATCATCCGCATGAAAATCTAAAATTGAGAACAACTTTGCGATGTTGCATGCTGAATAAAAATTTCTAAAACAATTTACGTAATTCTTGTAGATGTTCAAGTATTGGCCCACTTTGCAATCTGGACAGTTCATCCATCACTGCATCAAACAATCAATAATCCGAAGCGAGATGATTTATGTGTTCAGGAGCTTGAATGTTTTTAAGAATATTGATTTACACAGAAAATTTTGGTATTGTAAGCATTTTAGGATCAAATGCAATTGTTTTATAACAAGTAAAATAATATCAACTATTGTGCATTAGAATAGACCCCTTGCAACTGTATAGGATAGTTAGGTAACATGTCCTTTAGACTTAATTCATGTTTTGATCAAAATAAATGAAACGTGCTTAAATCCTAAATCCCAAAAAAGCTTTCAAAGCTTTAATATCTTATGGGGCAGGATTAAATAAGCGAAATAACGTCGAATTGATGGAGTGAATGGGAGTTTAAAACCATAAACACATCTACATTTTGTACATGAATAACAATACGTCTCGTCATTTTCTCATGGGAGAATGAAACGAAAAGTTGTGTATTTTATTTTTTTGTCGGCATTTCTCTGCGTGTGGTTTTTCCTTCGACATTTTGAATGCCACACACACATACAGTTCACATTTTCATTGAACACGGTGTTTGTGTAAATCCGTTTTCAAACTCCCACCGGCACGATTTCAAGACATTTCAAATACAAATGTTTATTTGTCGGCAGCACATGTACGACGTACACACATTGCATTGTGTTTCGACCAGAGAAAAAGATACTGCGTACAAGGCAGTGAATTGAAATGATCTTATTAAATGAAAATTTTCGTATGTCGTCTGCTGTGGAGTCAATTGAAGATTCGATTACGTCTTGTTGATGTGAAGTGTATGCGAATTACGATTTGCGAGCATACATTCGAGCATATAAGCAATCAGCTGAATGAAATTGGAATGTTTGATGACGCGAACATGAAATCTGTTCAACAGTCATTCCTTGGATTGGCCTGATTTTCCAATGTTTAGCTGATTTTGCATTCAATTAGTAAAATTGGATGAATGTGAATTAATCTGTCTTAAGTTAAATTATATTTCGCAATTTCACTCAGTCGATATATTTTATTTGATGTATTCAATTGAAATGCATTAAAAATATTGTTATTCTCGTAACGGTTACATAATAAATGAAAAAAGCACATTCATATACATTATTTGAGTTCCGAGTACGAGGATAACTTTTCGTTGCGATTGTTTTTCACTAGAAAATTTCTACGAAATGCAATTCGCTTGATGTAATTCTCTCGAAATACATCACTAAAATCTCACATTGTGTTTTTTTTTTTACAAAACTAAATTTCTATAAATCTGTAATATATGCTGCAAGAAAAACAGCATAAAAATATGCACAATAGTATAAACTGAAATACACTTTGCATCGCTGCGCCACACAGTTTCCAGCTGTGATGCACGCAAAAGCCAAATTGCTATAAGCTAACACAAATATTGTGCAACAAATTATTGAGTAATCCGGCTACAAATCCACATGCATCCGACGATACAAATGCTTTAATCCCTGCCAATTTCAAGTAATTCTATTTTATCGATATATTGAGCGAATATAGTTGGTAGTTATCGTATTGTTAACTAATCCTTGGAAGTTGTGCTGCTTAATCGGCGTAAAGTGAATAGAAAACTGTTTGCATCTGAAATAAAAAGTGCATTAGAAAAATTGAGAGATTTTTTTGCAATTGAATAACAATTGTTTTTCTGTATTATTTTTGATAGTTTGTTAAAGTACAAGTACTGGATTTCATTGAAAAAAGAGTCTTAACGTATATGGCTTTCTGACTCCGCCTGAATTGCATATTTAATAATTATTTTAAGGAAATAAGTATTAGAAATTAAATTTCATCAAGCTTCTATGAAAGATTAATAATTATTATGCACATAATTGTCAATCTCAATTTCTATTATTAATGAAAGCACTTAAAATTTGACAAAGATTTCAAGTCAGATTGTAAGACACCATTAAATTATGATGGACTAATAAAAGAAGATTAGAAAAGTTGTAAGTAACATTTATCATATTTTGGCCATTTGTTATTTCATTTAAAAAATGAAGCAAGTTGGCCAGACGAATGCGTAGGATGAAATTATGAATTAAATTTGTGAAAAGAATAAATTTCTCTTTTAGAAAATGGATGGATTAATTCTTCATAAGAGTTTCCCAAATATTTAAAAGCAATTTCAAGGGTCTCTTTATGTTTTTCTCAATAATTAATTATAATATATTATATCGTTGCCTGATGTAATTAATAATATTGCTTTTAAGTACCATTAATTAATAACCAACTTTGATTAATGAAATCTAATCTATAAGCACGCTCCTTCGCACAATGAATACGCTCTAAATGCACACGCTTTGAAAAGGAGTGATTCAACCCCTTCATATAATTGCAGAATGCTTTATTTATTGCGTTATTAATTCAAACATAAAAGCGTATGACGTTGCTACAATTGATGGCATCACTGCATCAATAACTAGCGTGATTTCAGATTATTAGATTGGGATTGCTGATTGCATGTATTATAGAGTAAACATTATTAATATTTGATTTGATTTATAAAATACTTATAACATATTACTTTGATAAACACTTTGATTTAAATGCATTATTAATCATTTACGAAGCAAAATTGTCAATAAAATACACTTAGAATGTTCATCTTGTAAAACAGAAAATACGAAAAAATGCATTTCGCTAAATACACTCAATGCTGTTCAATATGGACGAGCCAATCGTCCTGAATAAATTTATTTTATTTACAAACACCATTTGTCAATTCGAAAGCAAACAAACAAACAAATCCTGACAAAGTTATTTCACAATATTAACCATCAGTACTAAAACATACAGCACGACTTTTATTTGTTTAGGCTTTTAAATGAATCCCTAATTGTTATCCTTTTAAAAGTTTCCAATCCTAAAACGTGTCTTATTTCGCAATACCAAAGCTTAAATACTTATTGGGTATGAATTTGAAAATGTGTGTACCCACTCATTCGCGTGAATTGAGCTAGTCTTTAAAACAATTTAAATTTCAACACAATTTTGTTTTGCATAATATACGGCGTGGCACTTCATTGGTATTCAGTCACATAAAAGTCCTCATACGCATCAAAAGCTTGATTCGATAAAAACAATAAATTAAATTCCAGATGGAATCCGTTTAGTATCCAACAATCATCCACTGTTAAACAAATATCGCTCCCTCATCTATAGATATACTGGCATTGTGTAAATCAAGAGGCATCTTCCATCGTGCCTCTACGTGATACTTTTTCCTTATGGCGCGATATCCACCCACTTATATACATATACTTAAACGTGCATACTCATGCAATGCCACACACAAACACATTTAATGGCGCTGCTTTAAACATTCGGCCTCAAATAACTGTTGTAGCGCGGCTCAACCATTTGTTTTCATTTAAAACAAATGTGCTCAGCTGAATTAGCATTAACAATATGAGCATATTATATTAATAAAAATAAATATATTTTATGGATTGTTGCTGTGGCGCACATTAATCAATTATGCAGCGACCCAAATAAAATAGCCGGTTTAATATTTGAAAGTAAATTGTAAAATTAAAATTAATGCCGCCACACTGATATGTAATGCAGAATGTACATTGTACATGTAAAGGATAATAATTCTATACGAGTATATATTTTACAGTGCGATGGAATTGTCCGATTCCCCACATTATACACTCAACTTGTATATAGGGTCAATAAATTAAATGATGGCAATTAATTGGGTTGAGTGATGTGCTTAATACAGATTTCATACGTCGATAAGCATAGGTCGATGTATAATTAGCTGCCAGTTACAATACACTGTCCTTTATGAAGCTGCTAAATGCATCAAATGAATGCACTTTGAAATGGGTATTCATATTTTAACAGTAAACATTTTCATTTGGGTTTTATCATTTATTTTATTAAAAGAAAAAATTTAAATACATACGAATCGCCTTTTAATTCTATAAAAAAACTGATTTTTTCCCACTTTTTTAAAAATATTGATTGCAATGGTGCAACAAAAAATATTACACCGAATTTACTTCAAATTGCCCTTGACTTTTCGTACCCATTTTTGATTCTCCAACAAACAAAACGACGCAACCACCCGCGGGGGTACGTACATTTTGTGCCAAAAGTTCCACTGATTCCAGCAGCAGTAGCAGCTTCAATTATTTACGCAGATAATGTCCGTTAGCATGCAGCGCGCACAACAATTGAATAGAAATTTCGCATTTAACCGTAACAATTCAAACTGGCAATGCGATATTACTACTCGTTTTGTAATAGAAAACTTCCGTACTTGCATGCGCCATTCAATATAACAATAAAGAAAGCTTTAGACGCTTGTACGTACAAGCGTTTTACAAGCACAACTTCACCAATTTGATATCGCAAGCTAGGGTTGTTATTTTCTACGGGCGGAACTGTTATTTACGGAATGCATGACTGCAATACAAAAGTCATGTGATATTGTTTGCCACTTTTACTGTGCTATGCCAATTGGTAAAGTTGGATATCAGATACACGCATAATGGTATTTTATTGTGGTCAGTTCCCCCCCCCCCATTTTGTGCTTCATGGTTGAATAATTGGTTATTAGTATTTTTGAAATACTTCGATATTTATTCAATATTTTGTTTATCTAATCCAATACACAATTGCATCCATACGATAAAATTTAATCTCAATTGTTCTCTTGAAATATTGACTGTGTATCAGTTTAATGCTAAAACTGCCAGTGGGATCGCTTTGAAATTTTAATCACGTATTTGACAACATTGCAGAAATAATCCAGGCATATTTTAAACGTAAAAATTAATCGCGGAAACCTCGAAAAAAAAACAAAAAAATTGACTAATTCTAAAATTAATTGATTCATAAAAATTTTGCGATTTTCCGCCGTAACTTTTATAATAAACGATTGACCTCTACAATCATTGAAATCAAACATTTAATAATCACCAAAACGGGGAAAAAAAACGAAAACAAAAGTAGCATGTCTAAATTAACCTTAAATCGGGAAGTACACTATTTCATAACACAAATTAATTTAAATTAAATGCTGCGTTGAGCAGTTTAAAGGATGGGCATTGAAATCATCATCTTGAATACGATATTGGATACAGAATAACATTTTGTATATTTTCCGAATATGAACAATACCTAAAGTTATAACGCTGCAGACGATGCACTTAGCATCTACTGCACAATCAATAATTGTTTATTGTTTACACGTCTCAAGAATATAATACGATCTACAGAATGGAGAAACGTGAGAGCAAAAAATATATTGGTAAATAGAACGCGAAATTTAATTATTTAGATAACAAGGGGGGTTGTTTTTACCGTATTGTCGATACCATCCAAACGACTGCATGCGGTAATAGCAAATGAAAGCAATTAGTTTTATTCGACTTATATAAATATCCTTCTCCAGGAAATAGTTGTTTTTTTTTTTAATGATGGTCCGATTTCAATTACTGCAGTTTCTTTAAATAATTAAACATTTCCGTACTTTAAAAAAATAACTATATGCTTGATGAGTTTTCAAGAAAACTCAAATTTAATTCTTCTTGAATGTTTCTTTCCTACTTCACTATTGAATTGAAAAATGAACATACCATTATATTATCGTTGATTGGTATTTATTTACATAAACAAAAAGCGATTGCCAGAGGCTTTCCACACGCATCAACAATGTTTTCAAATGAACCATCGCATCGCATCGCTTGGTGGGAAATCAGCAAAATAACACAAATTTCTGGGAAACTATTTTCGATGTGGTGTTTTGCGTTGTGACCATGCTAATTAATTGTCTCCCATTCATTTTAGAAGCTTTAAGGAGATCGCTGCGAACCTTATAACATAGATTAACTTCCTGCGACTTTATTTTGCGAGCTATGAGTGGGTAAAACTTTTCCACTGGGTGTTTTAAATTTTTCCCAGTTTTTTATTGAAAAATAAGTATTGGCTCTAATGAAACAGAACAAACGAAATTACAAAGTCGTGAATCTGTATAAAATAAATAATTTCTAATTTATTTAGAGTTGTTATTATACTGACAAGATAAGTAAGATAGCATCATCAAAACATCCTGTATACTCTGTTGGTGGAGCGATTTATATGGTCTCTTTGCGCCACTGCAGTTTATCTGTCTAAATGGGCAACAGCATAGCAACAACAACAGCAACAACAGCATGCTCGATACAACACCAAGGCGTACACTAAATGGGCGAGCATAAATTCCGAAGGAAAACATGTAATTTGTAGTCATCTCTCTCTCTATAAGGCACCAGTTCCTTTTGCAATAAAAACCCAACTTCCAGTTGTTATTTCCGTCAGCTTATTGCTTTTATTTAGCAAACAAAATGGCATGTATTTGTGTCGATGTGTAAAAGTATCCTTTAACAAATAAACAAACGCTAAATTCTACAAATATAAAACTGAATTCATACCCCCGCGACGCGACGCGCCATATCACATTGTCGGACAACCAACTGAGTGTCAGATTGCCAAATATATGAACACTCGCTTATGTGCTTGCATGTTCGTAAATATGAGGAGTGTATTTGCAAGTCACAAGTCCAAACATTTCCTCTTCTGACATAAATCTCATGCTGCCATCAGCAAATACATAAGTCTATCACGACTTCAAGGCAGTGCGATGATGAATAGTGGTGGTATCAGAGTTTTCAAGCACAGACCTTTTTTAAAAGCTTCCCAGCTTATACAATATTGTGCTCCGTATATGCGCTTAATGCTTATAAACGAGCAAGTACTTTTCTATTGTGCTTAGGCATTATTGTTTGTAATAAATATGTGTTTAGGGGTTGGTAACTTTTGTGTTTTATATTTTTATTTGGTAAACCCAATGGGGAGAAATTGAGAAATCTTGGAAACGGCAATGGAAAATATTGTTTACATTACTTTCGATTGAAGAATTTTGAACGAGTTTTTTCAAATGGAACTAATCTGTTTTATTGTGTTTACTTTCAATGAAATGCTTTAGTTAGTCAGTGCTTTATGTTGCGTATCAGGCGCTTACCAGCTGAACCAGCTCCTGGCGCCACTGAACAAATTTCGCTAACATCGCAATCAAATAATTGAACATGTTTCACAAAAGACATTGTTAATTGATTAACTAATTTTAATGTCTTAATATTTTATTGACAATTTTAAACATTTGATTTATTGTTTTAAATATTCTCTTTTCAGTAACCGCATATCAAAAAATTATTCAAAGACAAATTCATAGAAATATATAATTAAAATGAGGGCCACAAGTTATAAATAAAAACACAAACTAAAAAAATAAATTTTTGCCATCGACATCATGTTTGTTGTTTTACCAAATCGTTGCTGGAAAATAAGAAAATATTGATGAAATCGTTTGCACAACATATTGGAGATTTGTTTGCACAAACGAAAATGTTTCAGAACACATTGACATCGGATGTGGTTAAAAAATAAAAATTCATTTCCTTTTATTTTTACCCGGTTTGGCACACCAAGACATTTTTCAATATCCAAGCAATTTTTGCTTTGGATAACTTCGCAAAACGAATCCCCACCAGAAATGAAGTTCAATCCCAATGGAATAGCAAGGACATATGTACAAATATTTAAATGAAAACAAATACTGTCTTCTTCTGTTTTCTGATGTGCGGTTTTTTGCTTTGAGTTGTTATTGTTGTAATGATTATTTGCGGTTTAGGAAATATATACATTTGTCATATCTTGATGACGACAAGATGCAATTTTAAAAACAATCTTCCTGTTTCAATTATAAATGTTTTTCCGATTTAATTGCAAAACTAGATTTCAGGAAACAGATGTATTAATAAAATGTTTAGAAAAACATAAAAATTCCAATGCAAATATTATTATGTTATTTAAAGAAAACAGCGAAATAAAATAAACAAAAAATCAATAAGTAATTAATATTACACTGTGAAAATACTCGAATGTTTATGCATCTGCCTGCAGAGTTATTATAAAGAGAGCAATCAGCTTTTGCCTGCCAACAAGATGAGTACTGTGAGATAGTTAAGTTCATGCTGTCGCCGGCGGACAGCAACATTACATAAATCAGGATTTCAAAAGCGTCCATGAATCTGACATTTTATTGCAGCATTTTGAAAACATATTATTGACACATTTTACTGCAAAAAATTTCGTTACGTAAATTATTTCGCTGCGAAATATGTCAAAAATATGTATAAATATAAATTTTATGGCCGGAGTTATTGATGATGTTGATGGAGACTAATGAAACTTTAAATAAACAAATTGTTATTTTTTGTAGAATTTAATCAATGTTATGTGTCCACAATAAAAGTTCGATATAAAACATGAAATTAATGTGCACATAAATAAATAAAAGTCATACTAGGAAATTAAATGGTCAGTTTCAAAAGAGACAAAAAAAAAATTTTTCAATACACAAAAAAACAATTTTAACTAAATTTTGTTACATTTCAAATATTGAGGCAGTAATAAAACACGATTTAAAATTAGATCAAATTTACATTCTACAAAAGACGTTTATTCAAACTCTCATCTGCGGCACACCGCATAAGTTTTAATTAAATTGTTACTGCAAAGAATTTGCTATAAGGTTTTCATTTTACATATTTTAATACTTCCAGGTTTTGCAATTTGTGAGCACATTTAATCGTCGTTCAGTCTAAAGATCGTTTGTACATTCCCACAGGTTAATGTTAATCAATGCGGCGCATATCTGCACAACGATGGCAAAATGCCTTTGACCACTTATGCTCCCAGTCTATTTGTATGTAATATTGCAAAATGCAATTCACTCACCCTATCAATGAACCAGCTCAATCATGATTCCAATGCGGAACTTGCTGAGCACAAATCAATCAATACGTTTATCTAAAGTTCTCAGGCGGCACACGTTGCCCATTGTCTGTTGAACAGCACTCAGCACTTTGCTGATGATGTTTGGCAGCTTATATAGATGTGGAAAAGTAAAAAGGTTGCAATGAACATAGAAAATTGATTGAAGCCATCATTTGATACTGTTTAATTGCATTTTATTGATATCTTGAGGAGCGATGGGTCTTAAGTAATTAAGTGCAATCGAAATTTAAAATATGCAAGAGATCAGACGTTCTATTCAGTTCAAACTACTTGAGAGTTCAATTCATTAGCTGGAATTGTATGTTGATGTGGATTTGAGATTGCTGAGTCAGATTAAACTTATTTATGTGCAAACAGGTGTAGATGTAGTTGGTCCTATCATAGTTATAAATGTATGGCTAATGGTACATAAGTAAACATAGTTTTTTAAAATAATGTATATCCCAATCCGCACAATGTCCTATTTTCAAACAAACAATATTTATTCTAAAAACGTACTTTAATTTCCTTTCCTAAATTACATAAAATACCTTTAAAACTTTTAAAACAAATTGAAAAATTGAAGGACGTTTTTTTTGCAGAAGCTTAATGTGGCGTATCTCCTTCGAATATTTTCACACAATTCCAGCTGTTTAATGGATACACACTTAAAAACATTTTAAATAAATTTTTGAACAAGACGATAGCACACGTCTGTGACTGTTCTACCCCCAAACCATGATAGGGGAGAACGCGCTTAAAAAAAATCACATCAATTATTTCAGTTCAGTACACAGTTCACGCCATTTGTACTCCCACAAAGAAATTAAATTTTTCACCTTCTTCAATTCAAACTTTGTTATAAAATGTAATGCGTTAAAAAGATTGGCGACGTATTTCAGTTCTCAACATTTAATACATTGGACGAAACAAAAGTTTGTCCATTTTGCAAAAGATTTAATGTTAAAACGCGGGCGACAAAGGCGTCTTATTTTCATTTTATTTGCGGGGGGTGTATTGTGAAGTGCGCTGTACAACAAAACTCAGAGGGTAAATTAAATCAAAAGCGGATTTCTCGCAGACGTTCAAAAGTTGTGATACTCGTAACATTGTCTCCGCAATAGAATAAATATGAAAGCATTAGGAAGAATAATATTGCTTGTTGAAATTGCTTTTAGGTTGCCGCAGCTTATTTCTTTACTGAACCATTCAATGCCAGCTGTATAATAAATATAGCGTCAAAAAATAACACCCTTATGAAGAAAACAGATATATAGTGTATAGAGAACGAATAAAAATTACTAGTTGACAAGCACAAATATAGTACAACAAACCTCTTTTCAAAACAAACAAACTACATAGAAGGGAGAGCGAGGTGTGAATTTATGAGAAACTAATAATGAAGAGCATAAACTCGGGAGTTAAGGGCTAAATTAAAGGATTTTTTCTGAGATATAAATATTATAACTTTGAATTTTATTATTTTGACTTTGAAATTGTAAGGAAACAATTTTTTGCCCATTGCGAAAGGTTTCTGACATAAAAGATGACACCATATCGCTTTTACATCGCATGAAATCATCCCGTAGGATCATTTCTAGGGATATTCGATAAATGCAGTTATCTTTTGTTAAGTTTTTGATCGCTGAAACAGTTTTTAAAGCGAATTTTTTTTCTTTTTGGGCTTAACTTGACTTTGAGAGATGTGAGAAAGCAATTACAACCCTACTGGGTAGTAATAAACTAAAGACACATTGCTCGGAAAAGCGATTTAATATTTTGATGATAGAAAAGTTTGAAGCCGTTTTCAAAAATTCTTTTAAAAAATATTAAAAAAAAAATTTTGGAAGGAAATTTTTTTAACTTTTCGAAAAAAAATAAATACCGTTTGACCCAAAACCCAAAATTCACATTTTTGTCCTTTTTTTGGTATCAGGTGAAGGAGTGCCAATCGATTTCTGCATCACTAAGTTACATTTTTAATTTGTCAAACAATTGTAGAACCTTTATGTTTTCATCCACACTGTTCAACTAGTGAAAAGAAACACATCAAAAGAAAGCTAACTGAATAACAATATGGAAAACGCTTGGAACGCATGATGAAAGGACGCAATGTTCTGCACATCCTTTGCCATTGTGTAATAAAAAAAAAATGCTCACGTTTCTCGAATTTCAGTAATTTTTCAAATGGACACACACATGAACTCTCGCACGCGTATGCAAAGTAAATTACGTGCAGCGCAATCTTTCATTATTATTTCACAATGAGCTTAAACATAACTTATGCAGATTGCATTGCATTGCGATATGTGATGGTGGGGTTCGCACAGTCATGTAGTTGATACTGCTGCAGTCATGAACCTCACATATTGTGGGGTGGTCGCGCGTTTTTGCATTCACCAGCAGCGACATGCACATAATTTATATTATTACATGGCAGGGCGTGGAATACATGCGGGATTTTGGGTTGGCCACTACATGAAAAACGCCGATTCAATGCATGTATTGCCAGGACATTCGATTTCATAATTTAAGACATTAAAGCTTACAAGTGCATGTTATGATAAAATATATATTTGATTTCGGTTATGCTCTAAGTTTGAACAGGCACCTCATTGCAGATAAAGTTTAAAGTTTGTTTTAATCGTCAACTGCTTAAGAATATGAAACGATGCATTAAGACGTATATTGACAGAACTTCTATAATTGCATAAAGTCTTTCCTTAAAACTTTGTTAAACACGAAACTGTGCCAGAAGCATTTACATTTTACACGTATCACCATATAAACATTCTACATGGGTCCATTTAGTTTAACAGTTAAACTATTTTGTAAAACTCTCAGTTGCCCCAGTTAAATGTATGTGCTACAGCGTTCCTCTTCCTGTCGTCCATACGTCTCCATAAACTTCTCATTTCCTATCACATCACTAAGACATACAACTTCTAAATGTATATTTCTCCTTGATATATATTTCAGCATCCGCACAACCTCCGCTTCTTTACAACACAGCTGCATGCAGAATTTTCAAAGAGATAAAACGCAAGTAATGCAAGAAAACATGATATTTTCTGTTGAATCCTTCGGGCGAAATCCGTTCATGTGAGAATAAAAAAAGCATCATTGCGAAAAAAACAATGAGCAAAATGATGGGAAACTCCGACAAAAACAAGAAGACAAATGCACAGAGGGAGTGCAATGTTTTTTAGAGGGATGAAACAAATGTCGCTTGAAAGACGAGCTCTTTCAACTCACTTTATGTACAGCGTATATGCACTAACAATAAAGGCACAAACATGCGGGCTGTAAAAAGTGCATCCATTTGGTGATGTGCACGCTTTTTGGATTTGAACAAGGATACATGTCTTGTGTAAATAACTACGGCGTGGTGATGTGAATGCGAACTTCACGTCTTTCACCTCTTCTCCAGAGAGCGTAACTGTTATAACTTTTTTTCAATTAGTTAATGAATAACAGTTAAAATCCAATTTTTAATTTTAAATTACTAAATAACTCTTAAAAAAAGATTTATATTTTTTTGATACCAAATAATTATTAAAAATGATTTTTATTTTTTGAGTTAAGGAATAACTCTTATCCAATGATTTTTATTTTAAAAATTTTGGTAAAAAAATTTATCGATGCAAAATGTAAAATGGAGTATTTCTTGATGACCTACATAATTTTTTTTGGAAAATTATCTTTTAATTGCTTTGTAATAACATTAAATATAAAAATCCCATATAAGAATCAATCAGGTTTGTCAAGAATAATGTTTTTTTTTTGTATGTAATTTATGTATGTATATATATGTGTGTGTTTATGTAGATTTTAAGCACACGAAAACGCGAGAAAATCCGCGAAATCCGCGAAAATTATCGATAGCTGCAATAGTGCATGGCGTTCCTGCGACCCAAGTCAGCGTTGAAAAAGCGTTTTCAGCACTGAAAATAACATTGAGAGATCTGCGTCACAATTTGTCTAAGCAAAACTTGGAGAAAATAATGTTTGTAAAATTAAATATATAAATTTCATTGTGGTAGCAACACAATTGTACAAAAAACATATTGTATAAAACTTAATATACATTTATTAAAAGTACCTATATATGGCATAACATTCAAAATTGCATAGCAGATATGAAATGTTTTATTTAATATTATACCATATATAAACTACATCACACATAAACTACAGATTTTGAAAAAGCAAAAAAATTATTGTGGCCGCGATATTTTCCGCGAATCTCGCGATAATTTTCGCGGATTTCGCGGATTTTCTCGCGTTTTCGTGTGCTTAAAATCTACATAAACACACACATATACAAACATACATAAATAACATACAAAAAAAAAACATTATTCTTGACAAACCTGATTGATTTTTATATGGGATTTTTATATTTAATGTTATTACAAAGCAATTAAAAGATAATTTTCCAAAAAAAATTATGTAGGTCATCAAGAAATATTCCATTTTACATTTTGCATCGATAAATTTTTTTACAAAAAATTTTTAAAATAAAAATCATTGGATAAGAGTTATTCCTTAACTCAAAAAATAAAAATCTTTTTTAATAATTATTTGGTATCAAAAAAATATAAATCTTTTTTTAAGAGTTATTTAGTAATTTAAAATAAAAAATTGTATTTTTTTAAATCTTGTGTTTATTCTAAAGAACAAACAAAAATCTTCTGATTACTGAAGTCCATTTTACCCAAAAACCTCTTTAAGGCAAATAATTTTTTCAATTTAAAAAAAAATAATAACTCTTATTTTCGGTCCCTGCTCTTCTCCCAACACAACGCATTAACGTGGCATCAAAGATTACAAAGTCGTCGGTGTGCCTTCGCACAAATGGGGATGCAATTTGTATGCACTGATATTTACTGTAATCTTCTATGCAAAGCTTTTTTACCGGTAAGTGTTTGCGTAGACAATGCGTTGCGTTTGTGCGTTACTTGGTTATGCAATCAACACTCTCTGCCACATAGAGAATATTTGATAAGTTTAAATAAAAATAAAGCAAATGTAGATTGGGCTGCATTTTTGGTTTTGTCAATAAAATTGTTTTATTAAATTTAATTGATCTTTAAGACACAATGTGAAATTATGAAATCAAAGAATTTCGACGACCCTTTATAATTTTTGTCTTTTTCGTCAATTTAATGTTTTTTTTTTTTGTTTTTTTGTTGTCTAGATAAATGATTTTACGATTTGTCTCATTTGCTTCCGTTGCACGTAGCCTAACATATTGTTTCATGTGCGTTCAATTTTCTTAAGGACATTGTTCAAACTTTCAATTATCATTCAGTTGCGACTTACTGAGATACTTAAAGCAATGTTAAGATTCTTCCTTTTGCTTTATCACTTTCTAAGATAAAGACTAAAATAATAAATATTCTAAGTTACAAACATTAACGTACACACTTGTACATTTGACTTTATAGTGTAAACAACAAATTAGTTGCCAACCCCTCGTCAATACTCAAAACAATTCCCCAAAACTGTTGTTCAACTATGCCAGAAGATTTAATTATTCGTTGTGCTAAGCCAAAGCCACTATCAGCATTCATTTTCTGTGCAATTTAACGTTGCCACCCCATTTATCCTAATCCAAATAGCACAACAAGAAATCCCCACGCATATACGCAGTTCGCCGAAATCTCAGGGATTCGTCGCCCTCAATATTGCTACAGCATCACTACCCACTACCCAGCCACCAGTGTGTACTCGTGCGAGTGGTGTACGTGAACTGTGCAGCGTACATAGTGTACACGCAATATCGCTGAATAAATTGAGTTAAATAAAGTCGGCGAACGTTTCTTTTGGCAGCCAATGCGATTCATTTCCTTGAGTTGGGTGAAATGACAAGCCGTTGAGTATATCATAAGCTTTTACTTATGAAAGTAATGTGCTTTAGCAGTGAGTGCGGGCATTTTTCTGTACTACATCACCAACGTTAAGATAAATCGGCCTAAACTCATATTTTATATGTGGGGTTGGGCAACGTGGGCAATGGGCACACTGAAAACTCGTAGTGCTTTCTCCCAAATGCTGTATCATTTTGGTTTCATAAATTTTATTTATCGCCTAGTAATGGTCTTCTTGTGCACCGAAATTGAAATGCTTTTGGTAAGTTGTGTTATAAAGGATGCGATCTGGAGATGGGTTCCATCTTTTTGAATTTGGGATTATTTCTATTTACTTTTAAAAATTCTTTTGATAAATTAAGTTGAAAGCCTTCATCTTAAAAATAAAATAATTATTATTGTTTCAAATAATTTCAGTCCAAAATTTTAATTAAAATTAAATATTTTTCAGAGACACTGATGAAAAAATATAGCCTGAACTAGTTACTCGAAAACGGCTTGACTACTGGTGTTTTTTTCATGTCTTTTTGCGCTTTTGATTTTAAATACTTTAAAATTACTGAAATAAATTATGGGTTTTAGAAACAATTTCATTTTAAATAAAATAGAATAACAAAGCTATTAAGTTTATTCTATTTTATTAATTAAAAATTCATTCTAAATGTGTCATTTATTACACCGTAAAACTGAATAAAAATTAGGATTCAGCCCACATATTATCCTTCTTTGCTGCAGGCCCTCCGAATTGTGCTTTAAGCGTACATTAACAGATAACCCACATGCAGGCTTGCTACATTGATCCGTAATTAATTAACTTGTACAATGTACACAAAACAAAAATTAACTCAAACGATGTAGTAGAATTGCACTATGCTGCTGGTAGTTTAATGTTCCTGAGTTTGTGCCCCACCTTCATGTATGGTAAATTATGAAATTTCCGATATGTGTCTACTGTTTATTGACTTCTAACATAGGTACGTTTATTTGGTGCTCTGCTTGTTTTGCAAGCATCGGTTTCATTGTTTTACTATTTAAATTGAATGTGCTTCCTTGCATGCTGCATAATGGCAATTATTGTTGCTAATAAAGGCTGCATTCTAAGTTAATATATTGTGATTTACATTGTGATTTGCTATGACAAATTTTGAGCAAATCGCAATTGTCAAACAATAGCAGACGTTTATTCAAATTCTAATGAATGACTAGTTGTGTTCTATTGACATCTCATTTAGTTTATTTATATTTTAAACAGAGATATTTTCTCCAGTCGACGAGAGGTTAGTCTCTTTCTAAGGAATACATTCAGAAGGATTCATCACACTTTGGCAACGTAAACAAAATTTATTTTATTTAGTTAAAATCGAAAATGGTAAATATAACATGCAATTAAATAAAAAAAACTCAAACTATGGTTAATTCATTGACTATATGATTTTTTTTTTGGCGGCACTTTCGGCCAATAGTGTAGTAAATTCACCGAATGAGTAAACTTTAGTAAATTGCAAGGTTTATTTTGTTGTTGCACCGAAAAGACCCACCCTTACTATTATTTACCAATTCGAAAAATGGTTAAATTTAAATTTCTGTGTTAATAAATATCATGCCATTTCGATTAAGGATCTCAAAATGCAATAAATTATTTCACGACCATTAATTTGCAATATTAACCCCGCAAGGCTGAGTAAAATATCCATAATGATTAACAGCAACACCTCCTGCAACATTTGTAATGGCATCTCATTCCATCAATACTGATCCATTGCCAATATTATTACACCGCATTGAAATAGATCGTAATAAATATGTGGATTACAAATATTTCGGCCATTGTCACCTTTCCCTCCAAATGGCCACGTATGAATTATTAATGCACCTTCACAAAGCTGTGCTCTGTTTTCTTGTATCCCTTTTCTTGGAAGATTTCCAGATAATTGCGTGATCCCTTTGAACATACACTCCTATTTATGTGGGGTCTGAACAACGCAGTGTCGTTACCTACGTTTACTGAAAAACACATCGTCGAAAATGTTCGGCATTTTATGAGGACGACAAACAGTTATTTATAGCATACTTTCCATGGATACCTTGGTCGATTTTCGCCACAAGATAAATGGTTGATGGCAGCCATTGAACGTAAACGACAATGTTGGCAATTTTTCCTTTGTATGTGCTTTGCGAGCTGGGCTTTGTCTTGTGTTGTAACTTGTGCGGACTGCGGGGATCCGTTGTCGTTGCAAATTGTATACTCGTACATAATAATATTTTCTTGTATATACAAGCCTTTGCAATAATTATTATTTATTGCGTTATAACAAATAACTGTACGCTTGCGGTGGACGCCAGACGGGCATTTTGGGCATATGGTGCGTTCGCCCGAAGTACCTTTAATATTTAAGTGGAATCAATTGTCCGAGTCATTTATGTGAAATTATTAAATGTAATGGTTGTGGGCTGGTTAAAAGTAATTGCATTTGGCTTCATGGTGGTGTGTTTATGAAAATGAAAAAGGGTTCATCTTTAAATAGTAATGGTTTTAAATTTATACTTACTACAATTTGATTTTTCATCAAGTGATTGTCATTAAACTAATAAACTGGTTAAATTTATTTATTATTATTTAAACCGCCGAAGGACGGTTCGAAATTTTTAAAACAATTGATTTCATTATTGCTTTACCAATTGCAAAAAAAAATCTGCGACTTTGCCTTTCATAAGCAATTAAATATTTTACGATCTGGAATGTTTTTATTGTCCGTTCTAGTCAGTTATTTATTAATTAGTCAATTTGACTTCTCTTTCCCTGCGATGTAGTTTTTATTAAATTCTCTCCACGAAAATTAGGGGAGAAAAATAATTGTATTCTTTAACAGAAAATATCGGTAAAGCTTAATTTTAAAAAAGTCATTAGAGGGAAACATTTTTTTTTTACTAGATAAGTTTGGGAATAAGTGGCTAAAAAATTCCATTTGTTGTTTTTATTCTCCTGTCATTTTTTTTTTATGAAAACCAGATAGAAACATATTTACCACTTGTCTACCTACTAATGTGTTCATGTTTTAACTATGCCATAGAATTTCATTTGCACAAAGTAGAATACTCAAACGCTCTACCTTTCATTTCCAAAATGCATAATTCACTTGGCGGGTTTCATAAATTATATATTTAAAAATTATGTTGCATTATATTCAAAATAAATGAGAAACCAGTTATGTATACCTCTTCGCCTCTTTTCCATCCCTAGATAAAAGAGCATAAGCCATGTGTATTGCACAATATGATAATTAATTTTTGCGATGGCGTCTATCCGGAAAATATGTTGCATTTACATTCATTTTCAACAGCACGTAAACTGTAGTCTCTGTGCTGCAAAGTTGTATACAGTTTTTATAAAATGTTGTCCAGCTTCTGCAACGGTAAACACATCTTTTCTGGACCGTCATATTTTAGTTTCATATTTATTGTAAGCTTTTGGAGCTTTTGTATTTTTTGAGCATTCATTTTTCAATGAAAATGTTTAACATTGCATTTCTTTTACATACTTGTATACGCTTGGTGATAATAATATCTATAAGAGTATTTTATTTATTCTTGAAATGTTAGATTATGTTCTTAGTTGTTGGCGGTTGTATTTTGTCGCTTAATAGTTACTGAAGCAATTTAGAGAAAAATTTACATTTCAACTGGTTAGCCTTCGCTGCGTCTAGACACTTTTCACATTTCCATTAAATGTTCTCCTTGTTCTCAGAAATGTCGCCAGCAAATGAAAAAACTCGTTAAAATGAATTAGAAAAGTTGAAAAATATTTACTTGGGTGTGCTAAAAGCTCATTGTTTTTACAAGAACTTGGAAATTAAACATAATTTCAACAAGATTACAAGTCTGATTACACACCAAAAATGATTCCAGACTTTACACACACGCACGACGATAAAGCGCTTTTTGTGTTTTGTTCTACATTGCGCAGGGGCGTGTATGGGAAGGAAAGACGTGCAAATAATAATGGTAATTGTGTGTACTTTCATCCAAAACACTATTTCATTTTACGCAGTGTATCTGTCTTGCAAAGAAGATTGCATTTCCTTGTAAAGAGTTCAACGTGTGTTGCGCAGTATAAGAAGTTGTTAAATTACTTCGGAAGCAGCAAAATATACATCTATTCTTAATTCCAACACTACAAGGAATATCGCAACTCGCAAACTCAATTCCAACTTCATGGTTACGCAAAGCTTGTATGGTATACAGCATCTAACAACCCTTCCATGTTTCGCTGCACTAAAAGCGCATATTTGCTATCGTCATGCTACCACTTTACCCAATGCTGATGTATAACTAAAATACGTGAAAAAAATGTGTATGGATAGAAAATGGAATTCATGTTCTTGATAAAATTATGTAAAATGATAAAAATAAATCATTTCGGGGCGAAGACACTTCTGGGTAAACTTTTGCGCCACGCTCGGTTGCAATTTCATCCGCTACTGAGGTTTGTAGTGCACACATTTATATGTAAAGTATTTATATATGAGATGACGCGACGCTTAACGCAAAAGTGAAAACTTGTTGTTAGTTTTTAACTGATAACATACTTGAGAGTTTTGGTATTGCCAACGATGGGGGTAAACAATCTGATAATTTGTGTCCCAAATGAATGGCCATGTAATTTTGTTTGATAAAAGGAGTAGAAATAACTACATTTTGATAGAAAATTTATCCATCCTGATGTTGTTGCAAGGGCTAAAGTTTTCAGATTTATTTACATTTGAATTTTTTTTGTTTAAAAGAGTTTTTACTTGATAATATTCCTTGCGGACTGATTTTAATTTTATCTTTTTCATACATTTTATGCTCAAAAATACGTGAGAGGTATATTGCTTTCGCATTTTAACAAATTTCATATAATTTATTAATAATTTTAGTAAAATCAAATCAAAACTGCTTCAAACAGAAGTTAAGGAGTTTTTTTTAAAACCTAAAATCTCATCTTAATAAATAATTAAGTATGATGTGCGTACATTTTGCTAATAATAACATATTTTAGATGAAAATCTGAGACATGAAATTGTGTTAAGTTCATTATAGATTTCCTTAGCAGTGAAATTCGACAAATTCTTGTCAATAATATTCTTTTGCATAAAGGTAGCTCTAAAATATAATTCTCATGAATACCAATTATGCTTTAAATGAAAAGACCACAAATCCCAAAATAATTTTCAAAATAAACAGAAAAACCGACGAATATACATTCTTCCCACAAAAGCCACAAAATTTATTGAAATAATTCTGGCACCAAACACACAAACAAACTCACACACACACACCTCCACCTCCACCCCCACCCCCACCAGGCACACCCTCCACACTCACATTTACGGAAATATCAGTTGTGACGTGTTTATTGAAAAGCTCGTTAACCGCATATATAGCGCACTTTGTAGTTTGTTTGCCACCGCATCTACAAATATGCATATATTTGCTGGCGCATATTTCAAAAAGTTACATTCATTTACAGGCAAATAGTCCGAAAATAAAATCAAAAACTTTATCTGTGCGCGCTCTTTCACTGAAATGCAATGCGAACACATTTATTTAGATGCATAACAACATGCATTGCCTTTATGCTCATAGTTACACATATTCCCGTTGCAGCAGCCCATGCAGTGATCCTCCCACACAACCCTTATTATCACACACGAGCTGCAGGGAGTGCTGTGCCGCACCAACACTCAAAAATAGCAAGTGGCAACAAACACATCGCAAATAACCAATGTAATAATAACAATAGTATAAAACGGTATGAATAATGTGGTGTGTTGAAATAAATTGTTCACCAAAAACTTTGCACAACGATTGGCAACACAAAAGTGTGAAATTAAATCCTTTGAAAGAGTTGAGCCGTGAATTTTCAGATTGTATTGTACACCCGTTGTTCTCTCCACTTTAACTGTAGTATGTACGTACGCTGTGTTTGTGTATACTTGGCGTAAAAGATAATCCATGACGATATAGGGGTTGGGGGTTGCATGGGGATGAGAAATCGCCAAAACTCTACATTATGGTGGCTGTGTGAAAGAAAAAGGGTAATGGAGATGGTGGAAAGGGGGAAGGTGCTTCCATAAAATGAAACTGTGTTTTTAATTTATTTGCAGATATTTATCGCCGTTTTAAAACCCTTGCTGGCAATGAATTCGATTGGTGGGATAAAGCTTTGTTTGCTTGGGTAATGAATTCGGCGTTGAATATTTTATGAATTTTTGTGCAATAAATTATTATTTATAGTTTTTATGGCCACAATTTAATGGTGGAATTTTTTTACAGCAGATGACACAATTAATTATTATTGTTGTCGCGTCTAGTCTGATTTTGGTTTTGCTTTTTATTGTTGTGCGACTTAAGAAATGACGTCTGGTATGGGTGTTGTTTGCTGTCGCTGTCAAATTTGTGTTCCACGCTTAAATGATCCTGTTTGTGATGTGAATGGAAATACTAAGGGCTGTTTTATGGTGGATAGCTACGTAAAATGAAGCAGTAAAATGTGACATTCCCTTTTGAGTAATTTGGGGATTATTAAAATCTTTTTATGTTGACTTAACCAGATAAGAAGGAAATTAAAAATAACGCCAATGGTAATTGCTTTTATGTGGCTAAACTTAGCATTCTACTTGTGGTACTCTGATTTTGCGGTAGTATAAATTATTTAAAAAATATTTAATTATTACTCACAGGTTTTTTTCAAATTACTGTAAAAATAATTGCAACCAATTAAGCATGCAAGTTATGGGGATTTTGAAACAAATTGCAAGAATCCGTACCAATACGAAGCAAATCTTTGAGCAATTAAAAAAGGCTTTCCATGGGAAACAATTTCGTGTGTTTGAAAATGCAAAAGGAAAGAACAGTGTGAGCTGTGGTAATTACATTGATGATAATTTAATTGCAATGGTAATTTCAGTGGTTACCTAATAACATTAAATATCTAAAACAGGTATTTGCCAGACTGTGCGCAAATTACCCTCCCCCACCCGCACTTCTCACCTGTTTAGTATTTAAATTTCTTGCTTGTACTCTTCGGTGGGTGTGTATGTGGTTAATGGTGTTCTTTTTTGTGCCTGCCTTTTGTTCCCGACAGTGGAAACAGAACTATTTGTGTAATTAAATTCTGAGTGACATTATTCCCATTCCTGCTGCAGTCTCACGGCGCTGTGCGGTGCGACACAACGGTAAAAATATGCTGTGAATAACTGTATGTGGAAAACACATCAAATGCGAGCGAATGATATGTATATATTTGTGTGGATGGAGAAAAGCTTCTCTGTGCACTGTGAAAATAATGGCAATAAATAACTCTGTTGAGACAATGAGAAGCCGGTGCACACCCACAACTACATTTCTCTTGGAATAAGATATTTGCTGGAAGCAGATTAATCATAACGTCGTTTTTAATTACAACATTCCGCAAGACGATTAGAAAGGTATGTTGTGTAATTAATTGAATTGAAATGATATTTCAGATTTTTTTTCACTTTATCTCTCTCTCTACCCTTTCATCCTTAAGTAAAGTTAAGGGTGCTGCACCAGTGAAAGAGCATAAGGTACGCAGCAATTGGATAGCACTTGTGTATGGTGAAATTGTTGAGTTTTTTAATTAGCTTCTACTTCCAAAGATTTATCTTTCTTGATTATATCTTGACAAGATTACACGTAATTACAAATTTCTTATTTGTTTAATGAATTTTACGTGAAAAGTAAAGCTGTACAAAAACCAAAAACAAGTTGAACAAACAAATATGATTAAATGTTTTAAAAGAGTAATTTCAAGGAATTATTTCTTGCTTTGCATTTCATTTTAACTCAACAAATTTATTGCTACAAATGTAAAATTTGAATGTTAACACTATACTAAAACAGTATTAGCATTTACATTGACATACATAAGTGATCTGAGAAATTCTGGTATCCTTTGATGAGCAGCGTGCAATAACTTTTGAATTTAATTAAAATTGTGTAATTTAGTTTTATCCTTTGGTATTGAAATGAGCGCTTAAACTGAAATATGCAAATATTATATAATTTATAAAATGGACAAATTAATTTTGAAATGAATTTTGCGCTTTAAATTGTTTGCTACAGTTATTGATTTAGAAACATGATTAAATTTATCTTCACGTAAGTAACTACATATTTATAAAATTATAATTTACTAAGTTTATTTTAGACTCCGTCCTCTAAATCCTTTAATATTACACATTTTTAATTTTTAATATTAGAAAAGTTAAGTACAATTATCAAATATAACTTTTAATAATGAAAAACAGAAAGCTTGTACTCCTTCTAACAGATTTTCCAATGAAATTAGTAATTTACACTGCGACTCTAGTTAGGTAGTTTAAAGAAGTTATAATTTTGAACGGTAATTTCAACACGTCCGGTACTCATATAGTTTAACTAGTCCATGAATAAGTTTGTGTATTCCGGTTTGGGCGTCTGTGTATATAATACATCAACAACCACCACACCAACAACGAGCCGCAATTAAAATTGTAACAAGTTTGTACACAAAACAAAGTATATTAAGTGGGTTGTTCCTTGCGGCAAAATCAAATTAAATTATGGTTGGCATTCAGTAATATGGATTTTGTAGATTTGGATATGCAAATTACAAAATTAAAGTATCTACATACTAGTAATTAATAAAATACGAAAAACAAAATAAAGTTGTTCAAAATTTAATAGACTTTTTGTAATAAAATTCTTCTGAGATATGAAAAATGTGACCCTAAATTGTAGAGCAAATTATATTATTTAATGAAAAGCAACTACGATCTGAAAGAAAATTTTATAAAATAATTAAAGTATTGGAGATATAAAAAGTTTAACCTCGAATTGATCCGATTTTGACCTTGAAATGTTCTGGGAAGTTTTTTTCATATAAAACATAAAATAAAAAGAATTTTTTTTCATATTGTGAAGGGAAGCTGATATAGAAAAATGGGGCTTGTCTACGTTTATCCCCTTTTTTGCCAGAAGGATCACATTCGGGAATATGCTGCAAGAGTTTTGTTTAAAATAATTTTATGGATAAGCGTTTTTCAAATTAACAAAATTGTCGCACCCGTTTTTGAGCCCCCATAAAAGCGAAAGAGTTTTTTGGCAATAACATTAAAAAATTTAAAAGAGCTTTTTTTATCCAATATTTTACATACAAATTTCACAGAAGTCAGTCAAGTAGTTTTTGAGATATAGCGATGACAACGCGCATGGACGTACATTTTCACATTTTTTCTAGACTCCTTTTTGTGACACAGGTTGTGTCAAAAAGAGTTCCTGAATCACTAAATTCAATAATGTATGAAGCCCTTGGCTAAAAAAAACAAATTTAACAATTTAATAAACACATTTTTTATTAAATTTAATTGAACTGAATTGCATAAATATGCAAAACTCTACAAAGGCTTCCATCATAATAACGAAGACTATAATTTTCAAAGATGTATCCCTTGGGGGAGTTATTCACTTGTTCCTTGTACAGGTGTCTATCTTTAATTCTGTCTAATATTATCCTCTACGGCAATATAATGTAGACATACAAAAGGAGTTCTGTTTGTTTCATGTAAAAGAACATGGATTGACATGTAAAATGAAACAATGTTTCTTATTTGATTACCAATACTGCCTTTAGTAAATCATCATACGAATTACAATACATGCAGTTGATCTCGTATCCCAAATTTTAATTCCACAGAATTGGGTAATGTCCTCAATAATATGAAAATACAACCATTCATTCCCCCAAAGATTCAAGGTTATAATAATTTGTATATCGAAACACCCCCGTAACAACCGCATTTGCTGATAAATTTAATTAAAATTGAAAGATCCGTGGGGCACAAAGCGTCGTACACGACACCTCAGAGGCACGCCTGCCCACTGCGTCGCAACGCATCATCCTGATGTTGCCATCCACATAATACATAATTTATGTCATCTACATAAAATAGGCATTAGGACATTAATCCGGACTTGTGTCACGCAAATATTTTAATCAGCGGCTGAAAGTGTATGCTGAGACGTGGACGTGATGTGCGCTGTGTCGGCGATGCGACGCGACGCGACGTAACGTATTGCGCGATTCAGTGCGAAGTTTACTCTCATCAGCATTAAATTTAACAACCATCGCATCGTGTAGAATGTTGGAGGCTTACTCATATTATATTTTGAAAAGGGCTCTACAATGAATTGTCATTATGACAGCTGAACATCTGGCTAGAAATTATATTAATCCTATGAGGAATTAAATGAAGCCATTTCAATGTCATTGTAACCAAAATGAGAAAGAGATGCGACTTAGGTGTATAGTTTCTTTTATGTTAAACATTTCATAATATGTACGAAGGTCTGAATTTTAGAAATCTCAAGATTACTTTAGTGTTGAGACGTGTGGAAAAAGGAATGTGATATTTTGGATGCGACTGTTTCAATAGGTTTAATGATGTTGAAAAGAAAACTATTTATAAATGTTCAGGAGCACAACAATATTAAATTAACAAAACAAAAAAAAACACTAAAACAATAAAGTAATTACGATTTCAGTTATTGAACACACACAATTTTAATTAATAAATTGCAGCACAATTCCAACTTTACTGCGCGTATTATAAAATCCCTTTTTCGCGAGAATTAAACATCTCTGTGCAAGCACTCCATTGTGAACATATGGCGTTCTCGCATTACCAATGAAAAAGCTTAATGCCTTTTCCATTCAGCACCATAGAAAAATAAAATGAACCACAAAATGAAAATTCTAAAACTAAAAGCAAACCGCAAAAAAAAAATGCAAGAACATCGCTACAGCGTCAACAAGCAAGTGCACATAACTTGACAGATGTAATTAATTCTTGTCAAATGACCCAGTAAATTTTTGGTAAAGAATAGCGAACTGCAATCCCCGCATATGAGCTGCACAACCCAACATGACTCACACCCACACAAATTTACTGTACCAAGTGTGCTCACTGTTATTATATTATACACAGAGTTGGAGGGGGATCGAGCTTTCGCAAACAACATCATGTCATATGAGCATTTGCAGTTTTCATGCGACAACCATGCCTTTTGCTTGCACATCATACTATAGTCGACTTTAATACCAGTATATTTACATTGTTTTATATGTCGGTGGCATTGTATTGGGCTCCGATTGATGCTGCTCTGCACTGCACCCGTTATAAGGGTAGTTATAGACTGTGTTAAAAGTTAAAAGCCGTTGGGAGGCGCAGAAAATCCAGCACAGTGCACACATCCAACCTATTTTATGTATGCGGGGGGAATTTATTGGGAAAGAAGGAGGACAACAACAACGAATCAGGGAAACATGCGAAAGAATAGTTGGGCCGGAAAGCCGAACAGTACAGAGATAAACTGCAATAAGGGCGGCATGTGTTGACATGAAATAATGGAGGTTAACGATTTCGCTACACAAAACAATGCATTGCTTGATGGCATTGTTCTCTTCTGTTTGAACTTATTCAATTAGGAAAGTGACCATTTCAATAATGACGGTTGTTTGCAAATAAATGGCAACGCATACATTGTGAAAGCTCGCCCATATTGTGTTGTCTTTCCTACATGCGGCTGTAATTGAATTTGCTAAAATACGGCTCTCCTTTTGCATGAATTTTATCTTTAATTATTTATTTTGAATTTATTCGAATATTTATATAAGTTACTGCGTGGTTATATAATGCCACCCGCTGCACCTGGCATGAGAACAAAAATTTTCTTTATGAAACATCATAGGCCTCCAGCAAAAATTGAAACCGTAAAGGTTTTCCCCCAAGGAAACATGCCATTTACATAAATTGTGAAGCTCTCAGCATATTGGAAAAACAGAGGTAGGCACAGGTTTAATATTATATATGCATCTTCTACCAAATCATATTCAAATAAAATGAGGTAAAAAGTTGAAAAATAAAAGGCATGATTTCGTTGGTGGGTATGTGCTGAAATTCCTCTGGGAAGGTGTGGGGTTGGAGCATGCCTCGTATGGAATGTGTATCGACATAAAAATAGATTGAAACGACCTATAACCTTCGCATAAACATATGTGTGTACTGCGTGTGTGTTCAAAGGAATGAACTAACTGTGTACTCAATTTATTTTCAATCAATTACGCTCATAAACGAAGAATATGTTCATATACGTCACTTATAAAGTTTTTTTTTTTGGAAAGGGAAAAAACCCATGTGAAATCAATTTTGCTTTGACGTTTCGCAAAATATTTCATCATTATATTTTAATTAAACTTCAGTTTTTGAACACAATTTTAATTAAGGATGCTTTAACAATAAAATCTGTTAAATATCGATTTATGATTGAAATTCTCTTGTTTAATATTTTAATTTTATTGTGATTCAAATACGATTTATTTTGAGATATTATTAAAAAGAAAGGAACTCATCTTTATTACCATTAAAAGTTGTTTGTCTTTTAATATATTTGCTTAAAGGCTACGTTTTTCACATGTTTCCCGTAACTGCGCCGAATATTAAAATGAATGGATAACAAGAAATCTTAAAAATGTACATTAATAAACAAAACTGATTAAAAAAATTGTTCTCTAATCCTTTATAAATATCTCTAATATTTTTTTCTTTACTAATGCAGCAACTACCTTATAAAGGTAGTGCAGATTGTACATTTATAAATATAATTTGAATTTCACAACCCTTCCATCCAGATTGAAAAACCAAAATGATATTATTTTAAAAACTTCTATGAGAAACGGCAACTTAAAAACAGGTTAATTTTGATTGGAGGATTAAATTTAGTTAATCCACTTCACAAATCCTTTAAAATCTCTAAATTAAATAAATGACGCAATGAGTTTAAGATTAAGGGCAAACCGTAAGGGTAATCCAGTTACATCATCTCTATATAAATACTTAAGGCAATTTCTATTATTTACATACAAGTCCGTCATATTCACTACATATTTTCCGGAAAATATTCCTCCACTCTGGCCACGAAAGTAAGTCCATAAGCTCTTAAAGGGATTTGTTCCCCTTGGATACGTATAAATAAGTGCAGAGATTTCAGCGGTATTTGTCCTGAAATCGTCTTTATAAAAGGTAGACGGCCACACCCACAGAGCAAACTATTCAAATGCTTTTGGATGTTTTCAACGCAAGCGAAAAGCTTGAGGATTTAGGATTTAAAATAACAACAACAACGAAAAAACAAATAGAAATAAATAAATATTCATACGTAAACGCACATGCATTGTACAGTTATACATATTATAAGTCCAGTGCTCACGTTTAAATCCCATATCCCTTATTGTATAAACACAAGCAAAAGCCCATTTTCCATTACAAGCTCTCAATTGTGTTGTACACTGAACACAGTACAAGCAAGTTTAATATTGTACATACGCAGTGAAACAACGAAGTTATGTATATCCCTGTGAGCCCTTAGTTATATTGTTTGGATATGAATTCACCAATGCTTTTACGTGATTCCGCGAAAATCGCATTTAGATGTAGAACGTAGTACTTTCTCCCGCAGCTAACTAACCACCCATTCTTAACTCCTGGAGGTATGGTCGGATGTCAAAGAATTGCCCCACCTCATTCGCAAACACGCCGTGGTTTTCCGGAAGCATACGAATTTGCGGGTGCAGGTTTATATGTGTGGGGGACAAAAAGAGCACATACGCAATCTGCTGCATAATGGGAATGAGAAAGCTTTTGTGTGGTGGTAGCATATTAATGAAATACATTACGTTAAATGACTTTGAAATAATACGCTTTACACATGTGGAATTTATCTTATTATTTGAATCAGTTCAGTGAGCTCACTCTAGTGTGTGCTGTGGCCTGTGTGTCGCTTATTGTTTGTGTTTTAATGGGTCACACAAATACACATAATAATAATAAGTTTACGAAAATAATATGGAAAAAGTTTTAATTAAAAATATTTGCTCCACAATCAACAGCTTATAACTATAAGCAGTTTTGTGGAATTGCCATTTTGATTGCAAAATACCAGAGTTTTAGCGTAAAACTAAAAAAAACTGTTATTGCACTGCGAATTCAAGCAAATAAAATGATTTTATGAATTTATTTACAATGTCAGAGGTATAACGAAAATGTTCAAAGTATTTTGCTGCATACTCTAAACTTTTGTCCGTGTCTTTTCGCAAAAGTCGGAATGCAAGCAATTGCGGGATTGCGTTTTCGGTAAAGACGCATTTAAGACGTTGCACCAAATAAACTTAATGGTGAAAAATAAAATTGAACGTGTCATGAAACATAAGATGCGGCAAGGTGTTTATGCCTGCACACCGAATGCTTGAGACAATAAAAACAATGCTTATGTCGCCCACTTATTATTAGGAAGTTGTTGTTTGTTTTGTTTTTTATGGTTAATATTGCTGAAATGGCTTGCGGCTTATGAGCTTTGTAGCTATTAATAAACATTTTATTCATTGCTTGTTGATGAAAACGACAAAACGTGCACTAATATTCATATTGCATTCATTTTCAATGTCGTGTGAAAAATGTATATAAAATAATTTGGTAAACAACTAAAGGCTTCTTGTTATTATTAAATAAATATTAATGGAACTCATTTTTGTATTTTCACCAAAACACGCCTGACACATTTAGATAAAGTGCAAATTTCTAAATATTGAACATCTCCAACAGTACACATTGCTCGCATATTAGTTATTCTAATTATTGCATGAAATTTAACAAATTGTCCCTAACAAGTAATAAATTAATATTATCGGTTATAACAAGCACTAAGCACACAACATAATGTCGTGTGGCCCGTGCGCATATTGTGTCGCTACACGCAGGTATATCGAATAATATACTTGGACGATAAATTCACCTGGTCGAATTATTGAATGCCAAAAACGGACGATTTATCTTTCGATGGAGAATTAGCCAAGGGGGCAAAGCTCTGCCAGTTGCAATAAATTATTGAAGGCCCCTTCCTTCATTCCATTTGTGTTTTATCGCGATATATCCAATGAGTGCAGCAGCGTTTTTATGCGGATGAACAAATGATGGAATAAAAGGAAAAAAGCTTTACACACGAAGACAGTCAACATTGGAGAGTATTACAAAAGCTCAACATCATTTACGTTGCTTTCAATAAATCAATATCAGCCATCGTAATTCCGACGGTGCCTTAGGGTTGTTTTATGTGGAGCGGCACTGTCCACTGAGTTTTTTTTTCTCTTCATGTTCCTCTTTGTGTATGTTGAGGTACTTAAGAGCTGGATGGTGAACTTTTGTGAACAAAATCATGGAATGTTTTAATGATGTTAGATTGGGCCCAGGAACACTTTTAGTGCTCCCAAATTTGAATTTTGTGTAAAATGTGAGTAAGATTGTTTCTTATAAATACTACACAAAGGCCTATTTTATTAAAATGCACATTAATTGTTAAAAAATAAAAATTTGAAACTTGAAAACTATATTTTCTTTGAAAGCATAATTGAAATTGTTTGTCTTTCAAATTATTAGGTTTAAGCTTAACTTGTAATATAATTATATGAAGAACACTGCAATAAAGCTTAAAATGGGAATAACTATTTCATAAGAGAAAAGCTACAACTTTAACTTTATAATGCTCTCTAAAAATTAAAACCATCTACAAAATTTATTTAAATAAACGAATTTTTTAGTATCGTTCTAAACAATGTAGATGAAACATTCAAACTTTGAACAAACAAACAATTATTATTATCCGTCCCTTTATCTAAACGTTGCCACATCAATTAAATCACAAAACCAATATCCAAAATATTTGAAATATTCAATATGTTGTCGGCGGTGCTGGGTTGCCGCACGCGTGTATGCATAGCAAATCACTGCACAATATCCATAAACTGTGTGGATTTCATGGATTGATTCTTGTGTGTGGTGGGCTTTGAGTTTTGGTGCACACAATTCGCCGCTATAATATGTGTCAAAATTGATCCGCATACATATTTTGGTAAATGTAATTCTTGTTATGGTAAATAAACAGTAAACTGCAACAGAATAAATACCCACCCCGAATAAATAAGTTATTACTTTGATCTCATGCATTTTGCAAACGAAAATACCGTCACATTGCTGGCAATTTCATGCACGACCCATTTGTAATTGAATTATCCAGTAAATTTAGTACTGTAAAATATTGATGAGAGCTTTCACGTTTCAACTGATAAATAAAATAAAAAATGATAAAGATTTTATTGCACTAGTTATTCGCTACGTTAAAAGCAATTGCCCAATTTCATTGCAATGCAATGGGTTGATCGAATATCCTGATTCAATTTGACAGTAATATCATGTAAAGTGTTCAGTCCTTCTAAACTTTATGAAATTTTTCCCGGAAAGCAAAGCTGAAGAGAGCCGTTTGCCCGAATGATTAGATCGGTTTCAGTCGACAAATGAAAATTTGTCGTCAACTGCAAAATGGGGTTAACATTAAGCGTTTTGAAGAGAAACAAAGCCAATGTAGCAGATCCGTTACGTGTTTGGAAAACGAATTGGGCAATAACACAGATGGCTCTTTCCCTTTCGATACAAGTATCAGCGTTTCCCATCCAACGCGCACACAAAAATGGTAAAAATTTTGCCCTGTTTTGAAATTTCATTAAAGGTTTACACTTTACATACTAGTTTTCTGTAATTTTGAAGGATTTTAACAATTCATGCTGCCGTGATAATTTAATGCGACTTTTAGGAGCGCAAATTTTATTTTCCCTTAAAAACTCATAATATCATAAGCGATAAATAATTTAAACATTTTATTTAGTTGAAACTGCTTCAAAGAAAGTTGCATTAAATACGTAAAAAAATATATAACAAAACAAATTCTATTAAATTCAACTTTATTCGTGTATGGCGTTATTTTAATTGATTAAAATCAATTTAAATATTTTGAATGGATTTTTGTTTCTGTCCTATATCGCATCGGTATTCACATTTCCCGACTCAACTAATCATTATAAGGAACAAAGGAAAAAATAATAATTCAATAAAAACCGCCTTTGGGCATTTTTCTCAATTGCATAGCAAAATGTGTCCCCAAAGTCAATACATTTATTTTTAAAGGCTAAAGGCTTTTGTTAATGGAAGTTTTTCAACACAAAAACGCATCCTTTGATGGAAGGACCCACACAAAAAAGGCAATGCAAAATGAAAACATTTTAAATACATAAAAGTATACACAAATGAAAACATTTTGCCGCACAAAAAGGGAAGCGGGGCAAAACAAAAAAATGCTTGTAGCTCGTTTGAAATCGCAAATAATGTTACGTGATGGCAAAATTTCTTGTTTGTAGAAAGCCGACGCCGCTGTCCTAATTTTCGTTTTAACTTTAAAAAATATTCTTGCTCTTCGCATCAATTTAAAAGGGTTTTGTGTGGGCATGGGTGTGTGTGGGAATGTGTATTTGCATTGACACGTCCTTATCTTAATATTATATAAGTATATGTAACGCAAATTATCCTCAAAGGGTATAAAAGCCGCAAGTTTAGTGCTTTAATGTAACCAAAATTGGAAAAGGAAAGTATTTATTTAATAATTTAAAAGAGGGGTTGACGTGGAAGGAATATTTTACCATATGAATAAATAATGAAAAATTAATGTGGAAAAAAATGCATTAATAAATTCCCAACCAACGCCCCCTTTCAATTAAGTATTTTTATTAACGTATCCATACACATATTTTGACTACATAAATTTAGGGCACTGGTTGAATTTAATAAAGTTTTCAATATTAAAAGCGCCCACCAAGGGGGTTGTCAGTTAGTTTTATTGGACAATTGCGCTTCCCATGGTAATACCAGCTCAGTGTGTGTGCATTTTGAGCAATGCATTACGCGCTATATGCGCAATTAACATTTTACACTGTGTGTAGAATGATCTATTGTTTAGAATGGCAATATGTATATTTGACTGAATAAACTCATTATCTATCGTGAGCGCGCCGTCATCGTGTACAATGTGTAACGCGGTTGTGTCATCCACTCTTTTGGAACAATGTAATGCAATAAGCCCTGTTATGACACAATTTAATTGTTTGGCAAACGCATTCACTAAAGTGTCAATAATTTATGATGCTAAATTACTGGCGTAAGTGAGACATGATCGTCTGAATGTGTTAGAATAAAGTAACATATCGTGTGAAATGATTGCAATATATAAGAGAGAAATATGTGCATGGGTAATTTAAAGAAGGCTTGATGTTGACATTTTTTAATTAAAAAACCAAAAAAATTTTTTTCTTTAATGTTCTTAATAATAAATAAAATTATTAATGTTTAATTTCTTTTTTTTTCAAAGAAACATCTTTAAAAGAAACTTAACAAAAAACTGTAAAAATGTTGATGTAACCTTTCGCATTATTTATTTAAAAATTCATAATTTTTGGACAAAAGCAAGTGCATAATTATAATACAATTTGAGGGTAATTTATTCAAATCTCCCTAAAAGCTGCTCCTAAAATGTCCAAGTGTCAATACAATATTTGCGCAAACATGAGAAGCAACATCCCAACGAAAGCACCGTTGACCCAATTGCTGTGTGCACGTTATCTTCGTAAATTGCACTTCACTCCGTTTATAACATCTTCAGCTACTTACACGTCATCTTGAAGACAAGAGAATTATGTATCATGACTGACGACGCCGTTCACTAAATAAACAAAATCATATAGTACGTATATTCGTCCTTAAAACGTGCACAAACAATTTTATCGTATACAACAAAAATGGTTAACACTTCGACGTAGGTACCTGAGGACACTTGACATGCAATCTTAAGTGCTAGTTTAGTAATTACAAGTTTACTAAGAGCATCTTTCATAATGAGGAAAATCAGATGATGAAAGACGCAGGTGAGCGAATTGACCCGTACTGCTACATGTCGACGAAGCATTTCAAATAGTCAGCACGCAATCTGATGATCATAAGAATAAGATAAATAAGTGGGCAATGCACATGCTACCATAAACTCATGTCGCTTTAAGTAATGATCTCGTTAAACTAGTTCAATTTTTGTTAATGGGTAATTTAAAATAAAACCACAGTAATTTAAAAATTTTAAGGCGATACATTGCTGTTTAATTTGATATATTTCAGAACCTTTGAATATTTTTAAAAAAGTTTCCATGTTAATGCAGAATCAGCTAATAGATCAAAAACTTCAAAAGTCTGAGCATTTCTGAAAATTTTTGAAAACTCAGGCTCTTGGCCGCCATCTTGAAAAAAGTAATGAATTGGGTTTTCCGTCATATCTCGGATTCCATCCACTTTATAGACAAACTGTAAAAAACGATTTTAGTAACTTTTAGAAGAATGGTTTATAACGAAGAGTGGGATATAAAGCACAATTTACAGCTATAATTTTTTTTTAGATCTGAAAGCGCTCCAAACTCAGATATGTCCTGTTGGGGTAGTATTGATTATTTAAATCCAAAATATGACACATTTAATAAGAATATAAAAGTAATTCTTGAAGAAAGCCTTTTTTTCTAAAACAATTCAAGGTCATAAAAGTAAATTTTTAGGGTTCTTGTCATTTCCATTTTTTCGTAGAATCTTCTTTGTTATTCAAATTACACTTTCTGACTACTGAGAAACTTTTCTAAGAAGTCTAATTGCAGTGTAATAGCTATTAAAGATACACAGTTTTAAATATTTCACCAGAAGAAAGTTAAGCAACACAAGTAAGAATTTAAACCCACACCCCAGTTATAATAAAATAACAGTAAAAAAGGAAGTCGACGCCCTTCATTCTAATCCTTTTTTTCATTCGCATATTCACATTTGTTCCAAGATGTTGCAACACACCGACTCCGTTGCGGCTAAAAGGTTTCCACATCATCGTCCCGCGACCCGCAGCCACATCCCCCCATTACTATATTAGGATGAATAGAATAGCAATATTTAATTTATTTATGCAAAATTGCTTCCACCAAAAAAGAAGAAAAAGGAAAATATGTACATGGAAAGTGCGTGTAAAATGAATCATTCCCAGATTTTATAGAATATATACATTTTATATAAACCATTGAATTTACCAACAACTCCAGTTATGAAAAAAAAAACGTGACGTATTTTTGGGGGGTACATTTTTTTTACATTTCATTATGCAAATGAACAGATAATGTAGTCGTTGTGCCATTAATTTCTGACGCATTTAAATCGGTATACTCAGCAAATTAAAATATCCCACTTTTCCCATGGCACCGAAAATTTACATAGTATTTGAAGGCACACACAATTATTGGTGACACCCCTCCCCCTCCGCTCACCCCGCCAGTAATCCCTTCAATGTAGCTTACCGCCTAATCGAAATTGTTTGATGAAATTTTATGTAAATTACAATAAGCATTGGAAATATGCCATCAATTGATTTTGGAACGGTGCGAGGGCGTCAACATACGTACAGGACAATCGCCTGGATTCAACTAATATTTAAAATTGTGTTCAGTCTGTTAATATGATGCTAAATTGAGAGAGATTCTGCGCTATAAAGAATGAAAATAACTTCCCCTTTTAAAATAATATGAAATGAATCATCAGAATTCACCAATAAAACATTTGAGAAACTGGGTGAATTCTAAATTATATTTTCCCCTTTAAATTACATGCCATTGTTGTTTTAATGCTGCTTTATGTAGGTGTAACCGGGCGCATTTCTCAAGAGCCGCGTTGTCTTAGGCTTTTGCTTTACCCACACTGCACAGACAAGCGTGTCATCGATTTTCTTGAACAGTTCGTGTGAGTTCATTGAATCTTTATGTCTCTCATCGTGTGTTGCCAGACGTTGATGTTAATAATTTGGGTTCTCGAAGTACATCGACGATGTGATGTGTTTGTGCGTCCATGCACCCTCAATTGCTATTCCAAAAATCATTTCGTAATCATTTTGGTGGCAATACATGTATGTGGTGCATTTTTATAGCAGCAATCGCTCGTCCTCATACGTGACCCGTCTGTGGTTTTTTAGATTTGAAGGTTCTGCGTTTTCTTTAAAGGAGCTGTGTTTCACAGCATTACAGTTTATTATTATCGCGTTTAAACCCTATGTGAGATTTTTCTGCGTTAGTTGTTTGAAAGAGCGTCTAACATGGTTTGAATGCTGTGTGGTTTTGCAAATGTTAGACGTTTTATAAAGTTTGAAAGGTTTCGACAAATTGTGATGAGTAGGGTTTTCTGTCATGTTTGATTGATATATAAAAAATTGAAGCTTAAACAGCGAAATGTACTGGAATTTAAATTTCAAGCTTGAGTTAAAGCATAAAATATTAAATTATTTGTATTTTTTTTCAAATTATTGACTAATCTACGAAAATTAAAATTTAATTGATTTTTTAGAATGAAACCAAATTTGGAATTGACTCATTTCACGTGTACAGAATATAGATCCAAGACACGTCTTCAATATAATTACAAAATTTGCTACCAGCTACATAGCTGATTCTTCGGCATCAACATTTTACATATAACAGGGGGTGGTGAATTTCCCCACACACACTCCTTCAGTCCATTCGAGTGATTAGCAGCAACACGCATCCAAAAAGGCGATACGGATTAACTTGTTCCAGCTATGTTGATGAAGTTTGAAAATTGAGTTATACTTTTAATGCCTTGGCCCAGCAAGTAAAAAGGAAATTGTATGGCTTTATTCAATTTCGAATATGAGCAAATCGATTACCATTCAGCTTAAGGACTGTGGAAGCTGCTGGTGTAAACATTTTTAGAGTTAAATGCTTTATAAGCTATTTATTATTATTTATTATAATTTTAATTGTTTGCATAATAATTTATATCTTGTATTTAGGAATCATATTGATTTGTAAGCGTTCAAATACTCAACGTAAAATATCGGTTACACAAAAAATATCGATTTCAGAATATTAACGAAATAGCATTGTGTGTCAAAGATTCCAAAACCCGAATTTCCAGTTGAGTTTCTTTGGGTTTTCTCAAATAGATCTTATACACGAATTTTTTAAGAGTTCTACTTCGTCATAATTATTTTGCTTTTTAATATGCATTTAATTAATATGCTGATGATTTTGTGTTCTCTCAGAAATTAAATAATGTTAATTGTTTTTCTGCTTCGTAGATGATTGGGAATTCAATTTTATTTCAAGGGTTAGTTTACCAATATTTACAAAGTATTTCAATTAGTTTTTGATCAATTGATTTATATGTAATGTATCCGGTAGAAGTTTAGGTCAAAAATAAAAGTTTGAAGAATAATAGGAAATTTTATTTCATACAGCAATACCAGCAATAAATTTTTAATTGAAATAGTGATGGGAAAATTATCATTACGTTAAGTGCCAATGAATACGAATACAAACAAAAAAAAATTTTGTTTTTATACCGAATGAGGTCATTTGGCTTAATTACAATATAAGCTGCTTATTAATATTGGTCAGTAATAAATAAAATGCCTGTTTGAATGAAAACGCATTTATATAAGGTTTTATTGTCCTTTAATTTTACACCTACAAAAAATGGGAACAATTTATTTCAAAATCAATACCGGTTGTTTTATATTTTGTGAAAAGGGTATTTAACAATTTGATGTCATATTTCCACTGTAATGTTTTCGATGTACAAAATCATTTAGCTTATGACATGTTTTGCTTATGCGAAAAATTTGTTAGTTAAAAAAATTCGATGATTTTAGGTACGATAAATCAAACTCATGAAGTAGTAGAAGTTTTTTGCAATGTATTTTAAATTTCTATAATTTGGTAAATTTTACCAATTTCATAAAGAATTTAGCTATTCACTTCAGCAATCGACGAACCAAAAATTATTTTTTTCAAAAAATTTTGTATGTTATTTAGCTCGAAAACGGTTCTAACGATTTTGTTCATTTTCACAGCGTTTATCCATAAAGTTATTTTTTTACATCCATAAAGGTGGTCGTTCTCAATTAAATTTTTGGACAAAAATTCAAGGTCAAAATTCGGAAATTTCAAGGTCACATTTTCCACATCTCAGAGAATTAACCTGCAGTTAAGCAACAGTTGCATATAAATTCACACCGCGCTCTTCCTGCGCCGTAATTTTTGTTTTTGGCTTAACGCATATGTCATATTGAAAGCAGCTAACGATACATCCGTCAATAAACAAATACGTCAATTTAATTGCAGCTTGTAAATAAAATCTTTATTGGAAATACGCCAAATCTGATTATGATTTGTGATTATGATGACAAGTGCGTAAATAGTCAACCTAACACTATAATGAAATTCCCTACTAACATATAATATATAAAATAAACTTAATGCTAATAGTTAAAATCTGTAACATCGCGATTTTTTAGTATAGTTTATTTTCGAAAACTCCGTTGCACTGCGCTAAATTGTCAAAATGGAAACATGAATTGCGCACCATACCTTGAATACAATTTCAGCCCTCTACACAATGATGGTCATAAAACGAGATTAAATAAACAGTAAAACACGCGCAAGTATAACGCCAAAATACACCCATAAATAGACCGCTTATTGTTTTGTTAAGTGTTGCACTTTGTGTTTATGCATAATGCACACAAAGTAAATAGGATGCACAATGCAGCAAGCATTAAGATAAACATAATAGTCCACTGCAATGGTGAACAAGTTTGAGCACCTTCTCAAACATGTTATCGTAAATGTGTTGCAACATGAAATGCAAGGGCGCGAATTTACATCAGCATAAATGATACAGTTATGCGTTACCGTAAAAAACGCGTTATGACTGCAATGCACAAAGTGCAGAAGCAGGAAAAATATTTGTATGGGATCTCGAAAATACAAACAAAGACGAAATTTTTTGGTGAGTAAAAATATTTTTTAGAAAAAGGTGATGGATCTGCGATTAAAATTCTGCTATACTAAAAAATTTATGCTCATTGGGGGAGGATATTTTGAGAGGCCGCGATTCAAATTCTGTGATGTATAAAAACTGAAGCTAGTTGGGGAAAAAGAACTCAAAATGTTTTTTAAATTAGGACTGGCTGGGGAAAACGAAAAAGTCTTCAAAAATGTTTGACGCAAATTTAATGGCAAGTATAATAAATGTATGACTAATTATAATTATTTTTGATTTCAGTGTCCTTACGTCAGATATTTGTTATTCAAAAGATTCCAATTTCCAGGTAATCCACTTCAGTTCAATAATTTTATATAACAGTTTGAAAGTATTATATGCAAATACCGAATAAGCATCATGTACGCCAATCTGGAACATCGAAAGGGCATTACAACTTGCACTTCAAACAGCTTTCTCCCCCTCAAAAATATATTTTACTCATTTCCATAAGACCGTTTAAAAGCTTTTACATTGAATTGGCATGTACATTGTACAATGCACAGTGCCCAACGACAGTGCCTAACAAATGTGCTGCTAATTTCTGAACAATGTCGGTCCTCTTACACACAAAGTTAAATATGGGTATTGGGTATAGCTATAACATTGAACTAAACATTCAAGGTTTGTGAATAATTCTTGGATAATCCTCAATACAGACAAATGTTTCCCAAATGACATTTAAATGAAGCAAATTACAATCCATTTCATAGCAAAAGTGCACTCCATTTCACTTGTTGTAAGTGATTTTGCTTCGATGATAACACCCTGAATGGTGCTTGGCATACAGTGCAGTATATAGGTATATAGAATACACCATCGACATCAACGAAGAGACGAATCGTCGATGGAGTGTTCTTTGAATGCCCTGCGACTGAGTCACGTTCGATGTTTGTCTTATGACAAGTGTTATCACTTTAATACGTACTGGTACAAGAGTGCTCTTGGCGCTGTGAAAATGACGAGGCTCTGCGCTGTTTGTTGTGATAACAAAGATTTTGGATGCGGAATAGAAAATAAGCGTCAAGAGAAATGTGATGTAAATCTATTGACTTTAGTTTTATGACAAGGAAAATGTTATTTCAGTAAGTTTTAAATCTCTTTTAAAACATATTTTTGGCTAAATTTATAATTTTTTAAACTTAAGTAATATTTCATTCACGTCAAGTTGAGATACGAATTCCCATGAGATGGTTCGTCTCTCTCTGTGTACAGATGTGTGCAACATGAACCTTTGCTTTCATAATTTGTGTCGCTATACAAAAGTCTTAAAGCAATAAACTTTCATCATAAAACATCCCCCGAAAAGTCAAACATTAGTTTTTGCCATTTACGACTTATAGCTCTTAAAATCCACACACTCACTTCATGGTACTTGCTCGCGCTTTCACACACTATGTCCCACGCAGCAGCGTTTTACATGTTTTATTTCACACTCACTTGAGCATAAAACTGTTAAAATAATCACGGATGTAAGTACTTTGCTTAAGTTTGCGCTAAATATAAGTTATAACTGTTTTAATCTTGTTTAATATTCAAACGAGGCCACATAAAAGTCATCACTGTGAACTGACACATAAACGTTTAAACGTGCTGAAGGAACATCAGTGCAAGAGGATGGCAAAAGGATCACGTTAAATATACCACATGTGATATGCTCTCAGATAAAGCAAAAGATAAATTTCGTATAAAGTCTATTTTAAAATGTCAATTTTATAAACCCCACACATATACATACACTTTACAATGCATCCGCGTCCCGCGCCCACAACCTCTCTGCGCATGTAATTTTAATATTGGCATAGGAACTTATAATCGCGTTTATTAACACCACATCCCTTGTGGGTCGTATGTAAGAATTGAATGCAGCAACCATCAAGCGAGTTGTGAAAATCGTTCAAGTGTAATTGCTATACGCAGTCTTTATAAAACTTTACATAATATAAAAAGAAGAAAAGCATTGATGTGTTATGCATTGTGCACCATATACACTTGGAGTTCCTTCATTTAGTCGTCCATTTCGCGACAGCAACGGAGCAATGGAGATTCGAATCGGAAGACAATAAAATGAACGACTTCTTAATGACGGGACTCATTAGGAGGATGGGGATGGGTTGTGAAGAAAATTTCTCGATGAAAATTGGCGAATATATCTGCACAAATGTGAGCTTAATCTAGTTGAGTTCTTTTCCATTTCTGTGTTGATTGATCGTTTGCTTTTGTTAAAGAGGTGATTATTGCTGAACAATCTATATAAAGACGAAAGCGACTGCAGTGTTAATATGAGGGAATTAACTGATGCTTATAGTGATTATAATCGTATTAAAGATTACTACACAGACATGTGTATTTGTGTGCAGTGTTCGACGTGATGTGAGTATATATTTTTTTGAATGATTTCGAAAATCGAAATGGGTTGTATTTAGTTGAGATGGGAAAATAAGTACTCACATATTGTAGAATCAGCTTGGAGAAAGCAAAAAAAACATGGTCCTTGTCGAACTAAAATGAAACAAAATAGAATTTCTTTCCAACAATTGCACAAAAAATAATGTCCTATTTTACATTGTTCCATTAAATAAGCAACCATAATAATAATAATAAAAATCAGTGATAAACAAATGTGAACAACATCCTGGTTGCGAATATGACGCACATGTCGCCGCATTCACATGAATATAATAGGCCATTGAACGAGTTCCCACATATTATAACACTTGAAAAACGTTTGTGGCAACTTTACAGGGCGGTGTGTAAACTTCCAGAGTACATGTACAACTTTAGGGACAGTTGAAAATCGTCTTGTTGACAACATACGCTTCAAGAACTTGCAAAACAGGAAACAGATGTGTTTACATTTCCCAATGCGGAAGTCAAATATAATGATTCAACAATCCACATACATACATGCTGACAGCGTGATGTTTCAGTTGAGTCAAGTTTTACATAATGTCGCATATAAATTGTTACCAGCCGTATGCATAGATTAAGACTTATATATTATTTAAATGATGTGTTTATTTGGATTCTTTTTGTACGCTTTTCTTAAGAACAATATGGCTTTATCAGCTATTTTCCATGTAATAAATGTTGTGCAATTGCATGAAAAATATTCAGAAAATTATTACTTTTTGATTCCTGTTACTCCTGAGACATATATTGAGGTGCAGTGTGTTGTCTTGACTCTTCAAGGCTTAATCTGTATTTGATTTATATTCAAATTTACACGGAATCGGACAGTAGCTAGAATTCAGAGTGTTTCATGTGGATTGCGTTGCAATTTGCAAACAATACGTGTCAATGTTGCTGCAACGATAAGTTTCATCTTATTAAAAAATGTTATAACAATTTTGTAATAGAAAATTGTACATCGTTTAAAAATGGGATTAAAATTAAATTGAATTACTTTCTTTATAAAAATTAGAATGCAGACTTCAGTAACAAATAATACAAAATCATTCAAAATAACCATAAAAGCATGACCTAATTTTCACCCCCAAAATGTGTAAAGTTTTATCAGTCAGGTCTCCGCCCTTGCTGCCATATATTGCCCGCTCCCAATGCACAGTGACCATTATCTCAAAGAAAAACTTTTTTTACGCTACAACACGGAACCCCCACTTAAATCGTGTTAATTAACACAAAACAATAAGTGTTGTGTCGTATGGTTTTCTAAATGGTCTCACAAAACTCGTATAATATGGAACAAAACAACCACAAAACCAACAATATAAAAAAAAAAAACGACGGAAACTTTTATGCGTCTTCAATTACAAAGTACTTAAGTACTCCGATAAGAAGTAATCGTTTAAAGACATCTTTTTGTTTGAGTATATTCTGCCAACTTTTGCACCATGTAAGTCACACCACGGTTGAGATTACAATCTCAACAATGCACATGAACGGGTACCATGTGGGGTTGGGGATGAGTGCGAATGTGTGTGTGTGTGTGTGTGTGTGTGTGTGTGTGTGTGTGTGTGTGTGTGTGTGTGTGTGTGTGTGTGCCAACTCTGCACGTGTGGCTGTGTGTATTTGAATACTGTTCAGATAAAAGCTTAAGGGTTATAAGTCGCATTGAGGAAAAAGCTCAACCAGAATTATTCAATCCACATATATTTGCACAGAAGCTGTCGATGTTGCATCGCATCGGGGTGTGGTGCTGGTTTGTGCTGAATCAGGGCACAGATGTGGATCGATGAAGAAATTGTATCATGATGAGGTTAAAGTTGGTGTGAACTTTGGGCTTTAACTACATGCAAATTATAATTTGTAGCTACCGTGTTGGGAAGCACATTATATTGAAGGTAACAAGAAAATGCTCTCTTATCGGCAGTTTGTTTGCATATTTTCATAAAGTAGATTATTTTAAAAGGGCGGAAATGGTGGTTAAGAAGGATAATTGTAAAATGAATTACAGGATGAACTTTGAAATGTATCGAGGATAATAAACTGTAATTTTTATTAACTCCGAAAAGCATAGATGGGAAGATTGTTTGTAAAAAACATGAGGTTACTTTAAAAGTTAATTTTTTTTAATCGAAATTTTTTTTTTAAATGAATTAATTTCTCTAAAAGTATTTTTTTAAATACAGGAAGAACTCCCCATGTTAAATTCTTTTAAATGATAAACATTTTTTGTTTTTCCCCTATTTGCTTCAATGCCTGCCAAACAAAACCAAAATAACAAGCAGTATACATACGCAATAAATCAGTTCGAAATTCCGCACAAGAAAATAATCCTAACCAATATGGAGCTTAGACAATAATCATTTAAGCAATACACCAAGTTTTATGTGCTTGTAGACGCTTATCTATGTGGAGGCGTGGATTTGTGGCACCATTATTCACCCCCTAAACCCAATACATCGCATTGTACATATTACACGGAGCATCGATATTGTATCGAAAGCTTAACCTTGCCACCGTGAATACGGAATTTTGTGCTATACAAGAAATCAATAATTGTTGATTCCTAGTTTCAACACAAGGCATCAAAGTATTTGATATGAAAGCGGTTGAGTAGACATCACTGTCGATTTGTGCAATTGTGCACTGACGGTGCTTTTAAAGTTGTGACAATAAATCACTGTCAACCGCAATCAATGCACATGAAGCAGATGCAATCATTGCTGATTTATGTTTTAAATTGCCAATACCACAATTTAGAATGGAGATGGTCATTACGTCTGAGATTGAAAGCTTCGCGGTTTATTTATAAAAGCAAACATGACAATAGTTTTAAAGTAATTAACAGATCATTCAAGAATGATTAAGTGATTCAAAGTTTTGAATTAAAACGGGAAGAAAATTGTTTAAAAATTAGTAATTCCTCTATAAATAAAAAGTTTCGGGGTTTAAATTCCAAACGACCATTTTTAAGGACACGATATATAAGTTCTACTTAAATTAAATCATTTAGAAAATTTATGAGGATTAAGCGAATTTTTTTAACCATGATTAATGGGAATTAGACAACAGTTTCAAAGATAATAAAGGATACAAAAGGACCCACCTATTACTAAAGCAGTTTTTGAACTCAGCATTCGTCTGAACATAATTTGTCCTTTATCGTATTTAATTTGAGAATAAAAAGATTAAGAATATAAACAATTCTATCCATTTAATAAATTCAGATTCAATCATAACTTATTTATTAATTACAGTAATAGAAAGATGATTAATTCAAGTTAATGGCATCGATAAAATTACAAAAAAACCTCTATCCCATTACATTTTGTGTGCGTTGTTGAACTGCAGCCAACTTATTACACTAATATGGTTATCGACTATCGTTTATTCTCATGGGCCCACATTCGATAAATACCTGCGCGTATATTAGATGGATATAATTAAATAATCATGTTAATTCAACGAAGACTGCCAATCATGCCACGTCTTGCCATTGCGGGTGCTATTTTGATGGTAATATCGTTAAATTATATTATCGCTTGAGAATATTTAGTGTTATCCATAATCCATGTAATTCGTGATGGTGTATAGTAAGTAGTATTTAAAGCTAAATAATATTTTGTAAATCTTTAATAAAGTGGCCAAACATTTAATTGTTTTTTGTTGTTATTAAATATTCTGTAGCAATTTTATAAAAATGTTTTATTTGCTAAGGGCCACATACTCGATGGCTCTGGCAAATGTTCTTTGTATTTTTGTTCGACATAAGTGTAATTTGGAACATCAAAAGTTAGATAATTAGGTTCATGAAATTATAAATAGAAGTGCGTTCTATATTTAATCAAATTAATAGACGAACCTACTTTATTCGTGTTACGCACACACACAAAGTAAATTAAATTAAACTGCCAATAACAATGAATGCTCAATCGTTCATTGAATTTAATTTCTACAGCATTCGAGTTTTGCACGAACCTTTGTTCAAATGAGTTATGTTAATATCTATGGCTTAAGGCGCATTTGTAACCAGAGTATTGAATTATACTTCCCCATTACGATAGAAATAATTTAAATGCTGCCTTTCTGGTAAGTTTATCAAAACTGTTTTATTACATTATTGGATTGTTTTATTGCAATAGCTTTTAATTTTTTACTTCTTATAAATTTTAATAAATTTGTTCAGGGTCTGCAGTAGGGGTTACTGAAATACAATGAACTTTTTACTCGTTCATCCTAAATCCCAATATGAGCATTGTAAATACAAATTGAATAATAATGAATTATTTGTTGAAGATCTTTAAGCGATGAATTTCCCTTTATACAGTTTAAAGCTGTTTTAAAAATTTTATTTATTAATTTTTTGTAAATTTATTTTAAAAATCCATAAAATTTCAGAAGCTCTAATTTTTTGTTTTTGCCTACAAGTATTTAGGTAATTTGTGCTGCATCTTCAACTAATTTAAACTTTTACATCACAGAAAGTAAAAGGTGTCATTGTAAAAAATGCAAAAACAAAATGATGGCGTTAAAATTGAGTCCAAAATGAAACTGCACAACATTTTCCAGAACGTCACGAATTGCTGCTTGAAATTCATTTGATGCCACAAAACGCTGTATTTCAAAGCGCGCCACTTGCGGTGCTACCACTCTAAAACACTTTGCACATTTTTCATTCGCCCACATGCACACGCAAGACACACCCGACCTATAAAACTTCGAATAAAGCAGTCCAAACAATTATGAAGTGGCGCTATTTAAAACCGCATGTTCGACGCGACGCCGCGCCGCGCCGCGACGCATTTCACAACCGACTACGCCTAAAAATGTAGCCGCATAGTGTTCGGATGTTGTTGAATGTCTGAAGCCTTGCAGGATGCAAAATACTTGATGTAATGTGACGATGATGTTCGTAATTATGTCGTTGTTATGTTTATCTTGTGTGACATATTTATTTTATGGGTTTGACCTATAACGTAATTAGAGATTTGTGCTAATCTTTGCATCTTTTATGTACAATAATTATATAGTTATTACATTTTGAAGCTTTTTCGGTGTCAGCTGGTATGTATTAGGGGTGGAATTGAAGCTTACATAAATTATGTTAGCTAAAATTTGGCCATTAATTGCTGCCACGTGTCAAGTGAAACTGAATACATGAGAAATTTGACTTTTGGGTGGCAATTTCAAATGATGTTATTTACAGTTTGATGAAGGGATCCATTTTTTTCTCTCAACGATTTAAATACAAGTAAAAAATTCTAACGGAAATATTCAGAAATGTGGGATTTGATGTAAAAATTGAACATTTTAATAAATTGGGCTTTAGTGAATATTGTAAAAATATTTTTATGTTAAAATTTGTACTTTATTAAATTATTTTCAATTCTTGTTTTGCAAACTCACAATATTATTTTCCTCCAGAATTTTGCCAATACGTAATGACCTAATTTCAACAAAGCATTGTAATAACAAAGTTAACGCTATTATTCAGTTTAATATTGATTCTAATTTAATGTTCATTCCGGATCGATGCAAATTGATTCACGAACTGGAAAAATATTAAATTTCTCATAACCCTTTATTTTTCTAACAATTCTAATACATATTACTTTTATTATTTGGTTATTCAAAATTTTATTAGACTCCAAATCAAATTTGAAATGTCTTTAACATCTGAAGAATTTATCCAAAGCCAAGAGGCTTATAAATTGTCATTACAATAATTTTTTAACTCACAATAAAGTCCTTAACCTAATGACTAAAACGGCTACCAACAATTTAATTGAAATATCCTCCCCATAAAACACTGAAGCAAATCTGAAATCCAATTAACAAAAACAAACAAAAAGTCTCAATTAAACATTAAAAGTTTATGACTGATGCTGTAGTATTTGTGCACGCACCTTCAAATGTTTTCTTTTCATTTCCCTCAAAACACTGCAAAGTCATCATAGATTCGGCAAAATGGCGTATCCAATAACTTCATTTATTTTTAATTAATGAACCCGTTGCTGGAACACCCGGCTGAAACAAATCCGCTCCTCGTGGATTCCAAGTGCCAACATCTGCAACCAACATTTGCAGAAGGCGTGCAAAATAACATTGCGTGAATTTGTGAGTTTATGTCAAAAGCAATAAGTTTGGCTTCTGAAAGTAGAGAACGTACGTACATTTTATAGCACCGACACTTTTATTTACTCACTCACTCCTTAAGATTTTGACAGATGAAAAAGTAACGGGTTGAAAAGTTTTCTCGCTGGGTGTTTGCTTGGACACGACTAAATGCCGAGTTTTTTGTTTTAATATTATTATTGTAATTAAAATTTGTTGATTGTTTCAATTTTAATTAGACTTATGTTGCTGAAGTTTTTATTACGCAAGCGATATTTTGTGTAGTTCTTCAACACTTTTTTTAAAACCTTAAATTAACCCCTTCAAACCCTCCAAAAATTTTTTTAAACAAGAATGCAAGTGGGTGCACCGTGCAAATGCAATAGAAGGGTCATTTCATTTGATTGCAGAAACATCAATCAAAAGTCATCTCTGTGGCAAATGTTTGCTCGGAAACACCATCGTCCAACAGAGCTTGTGTCAATTTAACAAGTATCACGTCCATATATGTGCAATGTGCATTCGTTAAATTCACGCTGAACCAGTCACTCGTGTTCTCATGTCTCAACACTGTGGATTGCACTTAAAGCTTTTACACAGTTACTGTAACAGAAGCACAAAACACGTATGGAAAATGACAAAAACACAGCGTCATAATTCGTGTGCTCCAACGTAGTTCGTTTTAAATAAAAGCTATTGAAAGACTATCACTTTAACGTGTCATAAAAGCTACACAAAATCATAATATTCATGGTTAAGGGACTGATATTTTTAAAGTTGTATGAAAATTGATTCATGTCAATTTAGGGACAACCCTTGATGTTTATAAACATTTTGCAGTTAGTTTTACCTTTGAGATCAGAATATATCATATGTTTATCAATACGTTCCTTTTATCTTTTCTTTTGTACAATAATTCTACAAATTTTACTTCAAGCTGCAGGATGAAAGCCTCAAATATATGTTATTGATCTTTGATGTTATGCTTGTAACTTGACTGCGTTAACATGTTAAACGGAGTATGGTTAAAAATGTATTTTTCATTAGACCCAATACTAACCTTTTACCTCATCAGTGTTTACCTGAGTTAATTTGAAAAAGCGATAACGTAATTATGTGCAAAATTCGGGGATGACTGAAATGCTTTGATGGCAGGAAAATTAAATTTGTTTCCTATTCGAAAAATGTTGATGTACTAGTATGATGGAATGTTACATAACGTATCGGAGACTAAATTAATTAACTCACTTGAACATGTTTCTTCAAATATTGTGAAGAGTTTTGTTATGTGCAGGCATATGGTAGACGAGATGAAAGAAATGTTTAAAGGAGTTTAAAGATATGTGCCACTCGATAAGAAAATTCTTTGGCTTTCATGATCCCTTTTGCTAAATGCAATCGCTTTGATCTTATTATGGCTGTTGTGGCCGCTCTTGAAAATTACAGAGACTTGCTTATATTCATCTCCAAATGCATGTACTCAAATATTAACTTTAATTTGCATATTTTGAATGTAGAGATCGACATTAAAGTGTACAAGAGAGATTAATTCATCAACATTTTCACGATTATTATATTATCTCAAACAATTTAATATTAGACTAATTATTTGTGGTACTCTGTTCTAAAGAGCTCACTAACGTTATGGACTAAATGCTTATAACGTCATGGACAATAAATCAGTTGCTATGCTCACAATAATGCCTGACAGTCTACTGCATCAATGATTGCTTGCATTTAATTGACAACAATGTGATTAGTGATAAGTGATAACCTTGTCTCATTTGCTGTGAAACAATTCCAGGACGAACATTGCTGTTATCTTCGTAGACAAAGATATTATTATGGAAATCACATCATTCCATCATATCACAATACACAATAATGATTAATGCGTTGAATTAGTGAGCTATTAACTTCAGATTAGAGCTGTACTTTGTGAAGCGTGTAAAACATGTGCGTGAATTGGGCGTATAGAGATAAATGGCAGTGAAAAGCTATTACACGCTTCAGCATTTCCTTTTCGCATATTTCGTCGGGCGTCGACATTGCTACACAGAAAAGGACTCGCCGACTGCTTACACAATTGTGTGTGATTCGAAGTGCATAGTCGTACATTGCCACAACATCAAAAGCACCTTTTGTTAAATAATTTCTTTTACGACTTATTATACGGAGACATGGTGTTTTTGTGTAGTGCGCCTTTATATGTAATAAGTGTAGTGTGTGCGATGTGCGAACACACACTCCCCATTGACACACAATGCGAATTTATCTGTCATTGTTTATGGCTTCATTTGTAAGACTTCCTACGTCTTACATTCGTGGAACTTGGATCGTTAGTATTACTTTTCAAGATGTAATATTTTGAGGGATTAACACAACATAAAAATGGATAATAAGGGATGAGTTTGGCGTTTATGAAGTGGCTTATGGCATATGAATTAAAAATGTATACTTGTACAATAGATATATTGTAGAAGATGATTTTAATCCGTCGCAGAGTAAATCGTAAGGCAGTGTTTGAAATAATAACAAACGTATTAACTAATGAGTAAATTTATTAATTACGGTATTTTTGCTTGATCACTTAAACTACATTTTCGCTGGAAAAGAAACTTGATTTTACAATTAAATTTATTTAATATTCCATCTCTTTCGGTAATAAGCCATCTAATTAGGAGACTTATGAAACCTTAAACAATATTCAAATTTACATAAATTTTTAATCGAAAACCATTTATTGGTTTAAATAATTAATCAAAAATGTTTCAAATTTTTAAGGCATTCTTGTACTCGAGACCCATAATCTATCATATATATATATAATCTTCTTAATTTCTCCTCAATTAAAATGATATTTAATTTTAAGAAACAAAAGACGGTAATGGTAATCATTAATTAACAATTAACTAAATAAAATACAAAATAAGGTGATGAAAGATTTAAGTATTGTGTTTTACGGAAGTTAACTTAAGTAATAAAAAGTAATTTAAAGTTAAACTGCCTTAATGTTGCAAAAACACCCAGCTCTGCAACACAATAACAATGCTGCATGCAGTTATAGTTACAAATTACAATCTCAAAGACAATTCATTTTGTGACCTTTTTCCACGTTACTTTCTCGCAAGAATCTTCTGTTATTGCGATACTAAACATGCAGTAAAACAGCCTACGGTATAATATAGTGTAATAAAAGCAAATGTCTTCTCTATCTTGTAATACAACACAGGGCGCATCAACCTCCCCGCATCCGGATAAAGTCACATAATATACACGGGTCCGCCCTCTTACACCAGATTATTACATTACAGTTCTGAGGTGACCTTTTTCGCTCTCGACAAACATGCATACACGAGTACATGGAGCAGCCGCTTGTGGAATGGGGCAGTGGGGTTGCACATGGAACAAGGAGTGCGGTGTCAAAAGTTTACGCTATGCCACGTTGTTGCATATGTAGAGACTTTGTATGTTGACAAAGCTTTTACCCACAAATATTTGTATGCGATGGCTTGGCAAAAGTATTTGATTCAGATGACGTCGTGCGGCATAATCTATAGTGTGAAAAAGAAAGACGTGACGACATTGAGTTTTTTTCTTTTTTTGCTCAAACAGTTTGAGATCAATGATTTAAAAAGACATAGCTGTGTTAGACAATGTGATGAATGCGAGGAGTTACATTTAGCTGATGCTAAATGTAAATGTGTATTTTTATTTAAGATGATGTAGCATTGTTGAAGGATTTCGTGTGCACACACTTGCACGGGCAAACACAAATGTTGACCAAAAGGTGTGCCTTCTTAAAGGTCATGCCGCATAAGATTATCCGTCCCCAATTGTATAAATATATACATTGTACATTTGGCATTTACAAAATTAAACGAATATGTTTTAGTCGCAGTTCACACACAAAATTGGTTGAAAGCTTTCCAGCACATTATGTAAAACACATTTATGTTGATTAGGCAAGCAACCCTGTTGATTTATTGCTTTGTGTATTCTGACGTGTGCTCCCAATTGCAATGTACGTATTTATATATATATGGGAAGGAGCATCTGAATAGATCCGTAACGCCGTTCCACATACAGATGCGTCAGCTCAACCATGAAAATTTCCACATGTCACGAAATTGTCTCCGGTCCATGTCTCTGAATATATGTAAACTAATTGAGTTTTGTTTTGACTATCGCTCACAACATATTATATTCACATATGGGGAATTGTTTTGCAATTAGACAGCAGAATGTGTGTGTTGTTCGGGCGTCCCTTTTAGTTTTCCATCTCTGCCATATCACAATTCGCATTCATTTGCTTACAGATTACCAATACGCATGTAAGCAGGAGCAGGAGCAGCATCTTTCTCCCGTATTGCCATTTACCATTTACCACACAAACACAGACTCGACTTTTGAAGATGAATTGCCTTCTGTCAAGTCAGATGTTCAGTTTGCAAAGCGTAATTGTTTGTGCCTACATGGGAAGTTGGAAGCACAACAATGAACCATATCTGCAACCGCATTTACAAGCTTCGCATAAAGACATGCTATATCTACATGTGTGGCCTACATATAACGTGTTCTATGTTACTACGGCACATGCTTATAAAGCAACGATAATGTGTAATTAGTTTTGGCAAAGCTAAAGGGAGCATTTCCATCTCAACGATCCTATACAGCGAATAATCTCTGCACTCAGTGAGATTAAATGTGATTATACACAATATGTGCATGGTGTGTTAATAAATTCCCTAGCCGAGTAATCTTCAGTGCATATAAAGTTTATAATATGGACGAGATACGTCTTTCGATGTATGCAAATATTCACGCAGGCAAATACTATTAGGGCATGTGTCATATTATTTATGTTGCACAAAACTCATACAAAGCGAATTCATTTTCGGATCATGCACTGGCTTGATATCAATTATATTTAAAGGAACTTTGATGGATTCAAAAATGGCTGTAACTGTTTTGAAATTCTCAAAACTTACAGGTTTCAGTCAAGAGCACGGTCCAGATTTTTATGAATACACCTTTTTTTAAGTACGTCTAGCAAATATTTTTATCAGTTTGAATTTTTTTTAAAAAGGTCATTAAATCGAGATGGAAAATATATTTACATATTATTAAATATCTAACTTTGAACATAACGCTACTTTTGAAACAGTCGATTATAATTGATGCTATTTTTTATTAAAGTAACCTTAAATTGCATATTTAAAAAAAAAATTAAATCATCCAAAAGGTAAAGTCCTGCTTGACAGCTCTGACTCGCGACATCATCTGAGAGAACACAGTAAAGTGAGTGTTTTGACAATTTGACGTCATCCGGGCGCCGAATTCGGCTAAATTGTATTGTTATGCAGAAAAATTTCACGCCACTGCACTTTCGATTTAATGTGTATTTATATTTAACTGATATTTTGTAGAAGGTTCGCCAATTAAAAGGATAAAAATTGCGGTTAACTTTAATTTCACTAACTTAGCTAACAACATTTAATAATGCTCTGTAAAAGTGCTTTTAAAAATTTGATCGTTTTTATATTGAAATTACAATTTTTGTTATTTTATTCTTTATTTCTGGATATATTTTTCAATTTTAATAACATATTTTATGTACGTATTTTCCATTTTTGAGCACATATAAGTCCGGACCCTGGGCTTACGAAATTTTCCTAGGTCTAAAATGATTTTTGATTCAAAACTCAATAAAATGTAGATTTAAATTTTCTTATTGTTGCAACGAATTTGTTAGAAAACAAACATGATTGATTAAATCATATGCTCATGTAATAAAATTCGTGTGCAATTCTCATCATTCCGGTATCCATTACAGTCTGGAACGACCACAACTTCCTTCCCGCTTCTTTGTTTGCTTGCTGGTCCGGGGTCCCCACAAACCAATTACAGAGATACCATATTGTGGGTGAATAATGTCGCATCTGAGAATATGTTTTATACTAATGGCATATGATAGCAATCATTTAATGAGAAAACTTTGCACATGCATTTTACTGAGCAGTACTAAACAGTTTCTTTCACTGCACTGCACTGCACCCCAGTGCATATCCTTGCTTCGTGTATACATACACTGCATTAAAGGAAGCACAGCGATAGTTTTGTTTAATGTTCCATTAAATTGGTGAGAATCCGTAAGACGATATATTTCGATAAGTTTTCAAATGAAACGTTCCATATTGGATCTAAGGGTATATTCCAGAATTGCCTTTCAATGGCTCCCTTACACAGTTTCATTTCCAATTCAACTGAATTTCGTGTCGTGTCAAAATAGCAAAAGTTTTCAAGAATTCCGTTTTATTTGCCTTTCTTGTGTAAAAAAGCAATGCAAAAACGAAAAACATTTAAAACGACATTTATGCAATGATGATGATGATGATGCACCAACACTTTAACAAAATTTCTACACCATCCTTGAAGCAACACTTAAATAATTTGCAAAGTAATAAAGTTGCTCTAATCGAGAGACACTTCCATGTTCAGTATATTTACCAAAAGCACGATTCTTAGCATTACAATATACATCTAAAGCTGTAATAATGTTGAATCTCTTGTACACCTTACGGGAAGCAACAATATGTAGTGCAGCACATTGTTCGTGTGTCGTGTACATCCACAGGTTAAACAAGTACTCTCAGGTCTCAAATAACAATCACAATATTGAGGGCGACAAGATCTACGCAATTCCAATTATCTTGCCACACGCAACTATTTCCATTATAGATAGTTTCAAAGGTGCTTCAATGCAAATTGAATGTAGGTCGCAATGTCGATTATTCATAAATATAATATATGTATGTGCTCGTTTACCTGGACAAAATTGTACATACGTATACATGAAATGTGGCATACTGGGGAATTTACAGATGAATACATATCTCGGTATAGTCAGATTGGATTTGTGTGAATATTTTGGGCATTAATCCTACAAATAATGTGAGGGTGATGCTTTTAGTTTAATTATGCATAATAAGTAATAACACTAAAAATCTGAATGGTATGGAGAACCGTTACGCCAACCCAGTATTAAAATTTATTGTTTACACATTTCCTAAATTTTACCACATTTTTCCTCTTCATTTTTTAAGCTTCAATTTTAAAATTTTAATAGATTTCTTTCACGACAAGGCTATTAATTTACATCTGAAAATATGCTGAATTCCTCGTTTTCGTCAGCAATCAGAAATAAATTTTGAAAAGAATAAAGTAAATCGAATGTTAAAGCATTTTTCGATACAAAAAACAATTGTTTACACATCAATATAGTAGTAAAAAGCAGCATGAATTTATAAACAAAGTTCCAATTGCAAACAATTGAATTGTTTTGTATCCATATATTTTTTAGAGATCAATACAAGTAATCAAATATGACTAACAACAACTGCTGTAGTTTGTGAAAAAACTAACACTATAAATGCCAACTTTACTGAATACTCTGATGAAACTTTTAAAACTTAAATTGTCTGCAATAAAATTGTTTTCACTGCTTATGGGGGTAGGTATTGTTATTGGCCTGGAAAGTTTTATCTAAATTGTTAGGGTTTATTTTAGCAACAATTCAAATGTTTTGTTACCGTAAGTAGAAAGTACTTATGCACAATGTACTCGTACTATGCAAAATCCTATACTTACAGCATTTGCAGTTAAAATAAACTTGAAACTAAACGCATCCATTATTATTTCATCATTTGGGGGTAAATGTAGTTTATTTAATAAATGGAGAATTTTAGTCTTCATATCAAAACTTGTAAATAATTCGAATCAAAATTATACTTAAAATGTCGCTAAAAAAAATGTTGAATCTAATATATAAATTTCTAAACGACTATGTATGTATGTATATATATTTAAAAAAACGCTAAAACTGAGAATGGGATCGCCACGAAATTTTACACACGTGTTTACCTACACTCTAGAAGTAATAGTAAAGTATTTTCAACCCGAAAATGAAACGCGGAAACCCCGAAAAAAATCGCGGTTTGCGAAAAAATGTACTTTTCTTAAAAATGATTGCGGGAATCGATTTGTCAGAATTCAATTACTTAATATCAAGCCGTGAACAATTCTGCGATTTTCCGCGAAACGAAATAAAGTTACGAACGTATTTTTGTGATTCCTTTTATAAGGCTAAAAATATTTTAGAAGAAAAAAGAAAAAATGATACAAAATCAAAACAACAAATTTCAGCATAATAATTGTCATCGTTTTCAATTTTTACTTTGATTACAATACATAAAAACTTGAAAAATAGACATTCTTTTATAAAATATTCACGAATTCCACCGCAAGTTTTCATTTTCTTAAATATATACTTACTAAAGCTTTGCAAAAGCTTTATTTCTTTAAAGTTTAAACTTTAAATGCATATGAGATAATCTTACCTCATCAGCAGGCTTTCCCGTAAGATTTACGATTGTATTGAGCAGACCGTGGCGTCGGAGGCCGGAGCACACCCAGCGTCGACATTCGAAGACAGGACGCAAATAATGAGAAATTTTATGCGATGAAACAAATCGTGCCGCATTGTGTAACCATCAATGAATCTCATAAAACCATTTTTATGGCACGTCCCAAATGTGGTTACATTCTTAAACGGAAGATATGCATGTTGCTGTGCTTTTTTTTTTGCGCCGCGCTGTGCGTTGTTAGACATATGCGGTGCTATGTATGTGGCCGGATGTATAGTGGTAAAATAATAAAATATCCAAAGGAATCGTTTTTTATGGCGCTCGAGACTGCGGCCCAGAGAGCACATCGAACCTATAAATTTTAGCCAGATATGGTATTTTAATCAGTGTATGAGCTTTTGCAAAAGGTCTATTCGACAGCTATATAAAATGATAGGTGGACATAACAAAGGATTATAGTATATGGGGGTCATAAATTTGAAATTACTTTACAGATAGAGACAACAGTAATCAAGGAGCTGACCAGATGGTTGGAATTGCACAACAGAATGCTACAAAAATGCATATAAAATAATGTGTATCTTTAATTCAACGGAAAATCCTTAAAATGTAATAGAAACAATGCAACAAAGTCATTTGCACCACGTACGTGCTGATTACAGCACAACAACTCACTTTATTTACTGGAAGTGCATTTAAAGTTTCGCCCTAGTCCCATCCGTATACGAGTATTATTGAGTTAATTTTTGATACCCTCAGAATGAAAATAAGTTCAGTAAAACTTTGAACGTCTCCTTCCCTTTGCAACATATTGGTATGGCGTTTCTTGTTACAAATTCACCCTCACACAATTTTACACTTCATGAAAATGCATTTTATTCAAATTTACATTCTTATCACATTTTAAAGTTTAAACTTTGAAAACAGATGCGGTGACTTTCGGACTTTTTTTCTATGGGGGAAAAATAAAAAACTTTGCAAACATAATTTACATTTATACAAAACAGTTAAATTATATTTCCATATTTTTCGAGGAAAAATAAATACATACAGCCAACAAGATGGGGATTACTGCGTCATATGAACATAATGCAGAAATACTGTGATTTTACTGTCTTACTTAAGGAAGTATATCTCTAAGGTAAGTTTATCCGGTCTGGAGCTAAAATAAAGAAGCAACCATCAGTGCGGGGGAGTTTGCCACAGCATGCAGCACCAACTTGATCTGTGTTTACATAATAATTAAGTCAACAATTTCATGTTCAGGGAAGCGATTTAAAATGAATTATAAATGTGGCTTTCACTGTGTGCTCGGTGTGTTGGTGGTACGCAGTCACATGTATTCATATGAACTTTCTATGAATGGGTACATAATATATTTAATTTAGAAACTGACAAATTAACTAATGGCATTTTAGCGGAACATACCATTTCATGTGGAGCTGTAGGTGTGTTACCACAGTTTTATGTATGTGGCGAAAATTATGGTAATGATCACATTTAGGAGTTGCAAAATGTAACACTTAAATAAAGATGTTAACAGGCATGACGTTGTAATCTGTTAGAAATGTTATTTTTGAAGAAAACAATAACTACATCGCATTGAGAGCGGGGTGCGAATTTATGTACAAATGCTACAGTCTTATAAAGTTTTTCTGACATATGGAAAATGTGACCTTGAATTCTTGTCCAAAATTGTCCTTTTATTGAGATTAGCATTAATGTATGATAGTATATCAAAAAACCCTGGAGCCAAAACTATTTGAATTAATTTAAATATAAATGTAAAAACTATGTATAATAATGTAAAAAAAATCAAAAATATTTAAGCTTTCCGAGTTGTAAAAAGCATAACCTTGAATTTTTTATTTTTTACCATGAAATGTTAAAAAAAAAAAATTATTGAGAGCTAGAATATCGTGAAAAAAGTTTTCTTATTAAATAAACGTTTTGGAGAAATCAATATTTTGACCTTGATTTACCAGATTTTGACCTTGACAAGTTTGTCAAAATTTTTTCAATTAAAATACATTTCATGGATTTGAAAGAATTTTGTTCATATTGTTTAGGGTTATTGAAAAAGTGGGGTTTGTTTACATTTTTTTTTAGACAGAAGGATCACATTTAAGGATATGAGGTAATTGCAGACTTGTCTCGAATACGTTTATGAGTAAACTTTGTTAAAATGAAGTAAATTGTCGAACCCGTTTTAAAACCTCCATACAAGCGAAAATTTATTTGAAATTTCCATTTTACTTTATTGGACTCAGGGTGAAAACGTGAATCTGCATATTCGTACATAAATTAATAGTACAATCTTTCCCCCCAACAATAATTAAAGTCATGAAACTTATTATTTTCGAAATATTAGTGAAAATTCATTTTTGACATTGAAATTTGAAAACTGCAATTTTTGATCTTGAACATTTTGTCAAGGTTTTTAATAAACTCATAATTTCTTAAAGTTGAACATCATTTAATACTATCCATTAGTTTTTTTGTTACCAAAGGAAATTGTGATGGGATAAATTAAGCAGTACAAATTCAATTATATATTATAAGTTATTAATTTTTATTGTCATAATCCCACACAACTGAAAAGAAATTTGATATGCTCTGTGAATGCTACAAACGAGTAATATATAAATAGTTCCCCCTCTCCTCACTCTAATTGAGTGAACAAAAGCTTTTTCCACACCATTATTAAATCATAACAAATACAATTTAGTTAAACCCCAGAGATTACGATCAAATGTCATATAAGTCAAATATAGCCAAGGGCTCTTTCAAATGCTATTACAATAAATCAAGCCAGCACAGTGTGAGTGTACCTACACTATATATAATATACACTTCAAAGCGTTTGCCACAATTCAGCTGCACTGACCGGCATTAAGTAATGCATTTAATTGCATATGATGGTTGAAGTACATTGCAACTGAGCTTTTGAAGTAGATTCGTTATATTATATTCCATTGAAAATTGTATTGAATTGAGTTACACTTTTGTTGTTCATTCTGTTGAGAGTTTTGTGTGGTTTTGTAAGGTTGCACAATACAAAATCCTTACCAGAATAGTAGTGCCCACTAAAGCTGCAGATTCTGTTCTTTTGATAGCAAATGAGCGCAGTGAGAATATATACGATATGTTGCTTATACAATACTCGACCATATAGTGACTTTTATGTGAAAAAGATGAACCAGCTCGTCTATAATGGAACACGTATCATGTACTTGAGACTATGTGCGGTCACCAGGCAGTAGAGTGCATTATGCCACAGTATTCTTTGTTGCCATTATTTGACTAACAATATGAAATAAAGTCATTAAGCACGTTTTGTTGAGTTTTAAAAAGTGTATCTTTAAGACATATTGCTAGTTAATGGTTCATTAAAGAGCAGTCTTATAGATAAATACTTAAATGCAAGGATTCAGCCAATAAGCACTTAATCACTTGAATAGAATTTTCAATTAGTTCTATTATCCACTTGGGACATATTATTGTATGTACTTGTTGGAAAATGAACTAACACATGTGTAATATGTTTATGTTGAAGTACGTTGGTGTACAGAGACTGACCAAAACCAACCACTCTCGGGGGATGCGTTCAAACTCCCATTATCAGAAATATTAGCAATAATTCGTTTTCACATAGTGGGTTGGATTACTCGTATGTTACGACCACACTAAAAATACCACTGTGATTCCGTTCATCCAACTGCCGAGAACGGCATTGCGGGTTATTTTACGAAATTTATATTATTTTTTTTGTTTTCAGATAAAATAGTTCCGTTCTATTGAGATCTCATTCTGATTATTTAAATATGTAGAACGATATTTGGTTTATATTTCAAATATAAATAGTTTCTCTAGTCGACAAGAGGTGGCGTTTTTTAATTAATAAATTCAGAAGGTTGTAATGCACTTGTTAGCAACATAATGAAAGTAAATTTAATTTAATTTAAATATAGTTATATTGGCAAAGTAAAAATCTCGTTATAATCGTATCAACCCTGTAGACCCAATTTTTTTTTCAGCGGCACTTGCGGCCAATAGAAAGCCGTATATATTAAGGATTATTTTGTTGTTGCATTGAATATGAAATTTGAAAATAAACTAAATGAGATATCAATAGAACGAAACTAATATTCTAAAATTTGCGTGCATTCCTATTTATTTCAATGAAATTATGTACAAAATTATTCATTATAAAATAAGTAACACATAAACTTGTACACAAGGATGTAATATTTTGCATAATATGTTTGAAGTCCGATGGATGTTTTAATCTTGCTGATTATGTAGAATGTATATTTAATAAAAATAATATTACAAGATTTTTTTACATTGAATTTTCATTCCTTTGATGCATGTGATCTTTGAAGTTGCAATTTATAATCAAAATACCTCATGCTGCGTTTACAAGTATAACGTAGTTTTGCATTTTCTCGTTAATTTTTTCTATTATTTTTGAATATGCATCTTTTAGAGGCGTTGCCATTCTTTTGGTTCAGAAATATGTAGTTTGTAAATTTTTACATAAATAGTTGTCATGAAAACCTTTCAGAAACACTGTTTAAGCCATCCATCTTTGCCTTATTTAAAATTAAAATGTTGGGGACAAGGGTATTGTAATATAATGTATGTGCTTACAAATTTGTTGCTATGAATATTGCTTAAACATATTGATCAAATGTTGATGAGAAGCAGAAAATACAACAGGAAAAATGTTCCTGCATTGTAGATACTACGTTCTGTGAATACAAAAATAATAAATAACTGTGTTGTTTATTTGATAAAACAGGATATGCTCTATGCATTGAATAAGAGTGAATATCCGTTGGCAATGCAACAAAATGTTTTGTATTTCAATTTTCAACATACGGAAGTGGACGCAGATTTATCTATGGCATTTCCTTGAAAATGTGTTTGACCTATTTATTATCGTTTCCCATATACATTTTCGACAATAATGGATGTCCGCGTACATTTCCCACAATTTTATGATTGGTTAACATCAGCTTGCGATAGAATTCCAAGACAAACAGTTCAATCTATAGATAACGACCTTTTACTTCAAACCAATATTAACATAATTATAATTACAAATTAAATCCATCTTACCATGCACAATCATGATGAACTTTGGCTAATGCATTTGGTCCAATTGCAATTGAATTGTAAATTGTAATGCAAAATCAATTATAGCTATAGTTTTATACAACTGGATAAACTACATTAAAGTATTGAGCTTTAATTTACAACATACCGCGCAAAATCGCGGTTACCAGCACCGAGCACACACACACACACACACTTTGAATAAGGTGAATTTAAGCATTCACACAAGATGTGGAAACAAGGGGATGAACTATCTCGCTCGAGCTTAGCCATAGTGGCCGGCCACATACGCTTGCTCATGCATTATGCATTAACCGTGTGGTGCGGCAGCAATGGCTTGCATCCAGCGTAAATTTACAGATTAATGGATGTCGAGGTGAAAGTTTAATACTGTTGTTCTCAGTTCATACAAATGTATGAGCATCATATGCACTGCGACATTTGTGTGAACTCTTAAAATATCATTTAATTATTGGCTTGTAAAATGATAAATAATTTAATATCGTGGCCAGGGTAGGGTAAGTGGCTGCGAGTGTTGGGAGTGATTTTCACTTTGATGCATTGAGCTTTCAAATATTTGCCACGTCAAGTTTATAAAAAAATTATTTTTATTTAAATAAAAAGTATTAATTTTAAAATTTAAATGTGTATAGGGTAGCGCAAAAGTTCCCTATGCCTGTTGGCTGAATTTATTTTATGAATGATGATTTTTAGTTATGTTTAAGGATTCTATTTACTTTAATGACACTTTTTTTACATTTAATCGAGAAAATGATAACTTAGTTTACAGAATTTTCCAACACTCTTGTCCGAATTTCGTCCGATAAATTTTTGCGTTCTTCCCGAATATTCGTTTTGAGGTGTTTAAGGGTCCGAGGCTTATTCACATAAACTCGTGACTTCAAAAAACCCGGAAAAAGGAAGTCTGGAACTGTTACGCCCATCGATCTTTTCGGCACTGCAACGAACGAGAAGAGTATGTACTCCATTTCTTAATTTTTGTGTTTGTCTATTTAACAAATATCAAAGCAAAATTGACTGTAGAAAAGAAACCGTATTCAATTTTGTTCATACAGCAGTGCACTTTGTACCTCTGAAATTCGGTTTATTATTTGCCAAGCTTTGTGCTCCAATTACCTTATTAACTTATTTATTGATAAATCAATTCCATAACTTGTTACGGTTATTATGACATGGACAACGACAAAAATTCCATAAATGTTCGCTTAATATTTTATGTTAATACGAAGCTTTCTCATCTCAAATTCTGGGTCATGAAATATCATCTATAATAAAGATTGGATTACATTAGACTTATCACGATTTGTATGCAAGTCGTGATGGGAATGTATTTCATAAGTCGTTTTTCCGTTCCATTTAATGTCATTGCAAAAATGCCCGAATAATAAATTTGTATCAATTAGATGCTCATTTGTTTTTATAAAGTTTTGCCTTTTTGGCAAGATAAATTATGAACATGAACCGAATTGTAATTTTCTTTTATCACTATCATTATCCCTTTATTATTAATTTATTATAAGATAAAATCCAGACCATTATCTTGAAATATAATAGATAAAATGAATATTAAACATATCACTTCTTTGAATTAATGTCTAAGGGTTTAGTTAATTTTATATTCTTTCTAAATTTTAAATTTCTAAAAAGAAAGAAAACATTTTTGTGTACAGTTTAATTATGATAATTATGCAATACGTGTTTAAGAAAAACTCACACAAAAACAATTTATGAATACAAACAGCTCTTAATACAATAGCTCACGTTTTTTCTTCTGTTTTAGAAATAATGTTGCTTAACTAGGGGATTTACAGTCCACAATATCTAAAAGCCCCGAAGCTTGTTTCCGAAAAACATGATAAAATATCCTCTCTAACAACATTCTTCTTCTCTCATAGTACGTTTACCCGATTTCACAATACTCTATGCGTATATGGCGCGTGAATTGTAAACTGACAAGATGATTAATCACAAGAACCAAAGGTACCCTCGATGCCTGTTCACAATATTATCTTCAAGCATGCATATAAATTTAGAACAACAGGAGTATTATGAATTCCGGTGACCTACAACCCTCCTTACTCCGGCACTTATATTGTGTAGACTGTGTATCGTAATAAAATCCTGACTTTATATTGCATGAGCTTTGAGCTTTACTGTCTTGCGATCATGCTCGTTGTATGCTCAATATCTTGAACACATTGTGTTGAGACTTTTATCTCGTCTCACGTGCGACTGTTAGGGAGTGTGGGCGGAGCTCAGGTGGCCACTGTCGTGCATATAAAATTCTTGACCTTTATCAAGCTGCAACAAAGTGTCGACATTGTTTTAATAGTACGTTGCAAGACTTGAACGGTGTTGAAGATGTTGACTGTTTATTATGAAAATGTAAATTCATGCAAAGATTATGAGCTTACTTTGTAGAATAGAGTACATGAAGTTTTTTTTTTTTTTTGGATAAATGGAAGCTAATAATATGGATAATTTTTTTTGCTATTATGTTGAGATGATTTGTATTTTATTTTACACGAAATTATTTAATTCCATACCTAATAATCATCCTCTGAATAATTCGCATTCAATTATCGACATTAAGAAATAAACTACTTAATGTGATCAATTGTAGTTATTATCATTGGATTAAGCACTTGTAATTACAGTCAGACAATAGATTAATGTCTCATCTTATTTATTACATATAAATGAAATTATGACAGGAGATAAAGACGTCATATAAAATGATTGCTCACAACTTTCCAGACCAACCGTATTGTAATGGAATATTATAGAGCAGTAAAATTCTTAACGTTAAACCCCAATAATAATCATCATAACCTTTTTCACAGCCAATCCATAGTTATTATTATTATTCTCGTATTATCTTGCACTTTGACCATATGTACACTCTTTTTTGTGTAGACTAACTTTAACGTATACCGCACAATGTCAAAATGTCAAAAAACAGACAAACGCACCCAAATGCACCCCTTCCTTTTACATTGAAATGCCATAAAGAAATTGAAGAAAAAGATCAGTGGAAATTGTTTGATGCGTTCTTTTTATTTTCAGTTCTAAAAATAAGGGAAAAAAGTTTCGTGAGTCCTGTCAGCTATGGAACGTGCTTGTATGAATCGGGAAAATCCGTGCGACAAAATCCTTTAAAAAGTTATTTCCTCCATTTTTTTTGGTCCCAACCCCATGCTTGTTTCGTCGCCAGCGGCGTATCATGCATGAGAGTGAGTTGTTTTGGTGTGTATGCCACAGAAAATGTGCAAATGTATATAACTAGGTATGTACGAGAAAAGTTGCGACATGTCAAAACAAACATGACAAATAAATTGAAGTCATTTTTCATCTAACGCTGTGCTGTCATCGCGTTGATTCGGAAAGAGTTTCTCAATTTGTCTTGATGAAGACACACTGAAAAGTTAAAAGCCTAATTTGTGTGTCAATTTGAGTACATTATTAAGGGAGTAAGTAAATCACAATCGAAATGTTAAAAGGGTGAGCAAATAAGTTGTTTCATATTTTTATACGTGGCATTGTTGTGGGTTTGGATTTTATTTGTATTTTTTATGAACGAGTTTGTAAAGTATTTAAATTTTAAGTTGTATGTGGGAATATTTATTTTTGAATTCCTGTTAGAGCAAAACTGTTTCGTCCTTTCGTGGAAAACCAAAATATATTTTATTGATATTTTGCACTTATACTTGAGATTGGACAATGAAATTTAAAATGGGGATGCAATCGTGATTAAAAAGACGCTTTTAAAAAACTCACATAACTTGTGATTACATATTTAATTAAATTCCTAAAAATCCTTCCAGCTGCTCCCAAAGGACAATCGACATTACCTTGAAAGTAATAAAACCGAAATAAGGTTGGCATAACTACAATAAATCTTCTTCCAAGTGAACAAACAACATCTAATTAAATTATCTTGGCATTTCTGTAATTTATTACTACAGTGCCGTCCATCATTACGCAACAACAGTCCACACAGACTGCCCGAACCATGAACTATACAGAACTTATTACGCTGTATACGAGCTAAGACCGCTTTTACAATAACCACTGTGGGTACAGCAATCTCGTTTAAAGGGGTTTCCCCACAATGATGGTTGATGCTGTGTATAAGACTTAGTGAACTCGGGATGCAAATATTTAAAGAATCAACAGACACTACCCCTTGCGGCCTATAATATACACGCGCGAACCACACTACTTCCCTATACTTTTACAATGGAACATGCCGAAAATGTTGAATGAAACGCTTCCCTCAAAAATCATTTGTCTTGTGCCGGAGTATAGTCGTGTGGGGCCAGGCTTCACCAAATTATGCATTGAAAGCCTTGAGTGTCGAAAAGCAGAGCAATAAATCTGCGGATCTGCCATCCCAGCTTAAATATTTCAGTGCTGGAATTTGGGTAAAGCTCTCGTTTTGTCGCTGCCGTCTTTTGGTCATGCAAATATACATAACTATATAGACTAATGTGTATTTTTGTGATTCCTGATGAAATTTTGGGTGCTTTGTGTTGTAGCGCGCCTCACACCATTTTTGAATGTTGACGTTGTGCATTTTCCAACGAGTTTAACATATTTGTTGAATTTGTTGGTCGAATGGACTGTCCCTTTTTAATTTGGTCCTATGTCAATTCCTTTTCAATGTGATATTCACTCAGAAAGTGAATTTGAAAAGTTAATTTCTTTTATGCATTGAATTGGGAGCATTTTGATTTGCCTAAGGGATGTTTCATGCTACATAGAGTTTTACCAATTTAATAATAATTTATTAAATGTACGATGATAGTTACTAGTTGTGTGCCAAAAATATTTACGAGGCCAAAAACTTTGTGATAAAATGTTTGTAACGATATCGTTAGTGACCCCCCATAATATTATTCTATAATTTATATTTTGAACGTGCATGCTAAAAAAGGATGACGCTCATTTAATGGCAAAATTATTTATTAAAACTGTGATCACTTATAGAATTTTTATGCTTTTAAAATATTAAAAAATATATATTTAAAAAGCATTGCGGTAAAAATATTTATTAAAAGTGAATGGTAATTTTAATAAACCACAGAAAATCGTCGATTTTTTAACACGACTCCATTTTTAATAATATTTTTATATTTTCATAAATTGCAATATTCTGTAGAGGCACATTTTTATTTAAAAAAAGGACATTCAACCTGTTTCACATACACATCCCCACTCATAAACCATATTTAACCGACAGTTACAATTGCTGGGGGAAAAAAAATTACTGCTCGCGTATTCATAAAAATACCATCTCACTCACTGTGTGGCCAACAATTTATCGCCATCATCGCCCACGCAATACTGTACCACCAACAGTTTTGCTTAAAACAAAAATAAAACAACCACGAAAATTTCCACAAACAAGCAAAAAGTATGTGCACTTTAAGCTCACGCATACTTAACAAAGATAAATTATGACAATTTTAACAAAAAGAGGAGGAGGGTGGCAAAAAAAAAATCGGTTGCACACGAGTAAACACATCGAAACGTATCCTTTGGTTTTAAAAACTGTTTTAATTGAATTTCATTTCAGACACCAATAAATCACAATTTCCGTTGCGCTGCGGAAATGCGGCTGTCACGGAGTCCGCCAATGCAATGCAACATAAACACGGCCCACCCCTGAAAAGTGTGTGTGTGTGTTTGTGGGTTTGTGTGTTTGTTTGTGTGTGATTATGTGGGGTGCCGTGTGTGTGCGGTTGAAATTGTTGTAGGCAGATGCCATTAAAAATTGTGCGGCGTATGATGGGACTGCATTTATTAACAGTTAGATTTCTTGCAATCAGTGACACTGTATTATTTAGAGAATTCAGTACATTAGTAAACGTAATTGAATCGATAAACCAAATATGCGTTATTGGTACTGCATTCATCAAATGGTTAATGAACGGCGATAAGAGTTGTTTTGAATTCCATATCCACAACATAGTTATCATAAACCAAATTTAGCTGATGAGTTCACATAAACAAAAGCCGCATTCAAACCCAACTCAGTAACTAATTTGCTTTCTAATTAATTACATATAACGAGGTTAAACATAATTTGCCGCATTGCACACGTACAATAGATAGGTGAAAAGGTATAATAAGTAATGAAAGCAACTGGTAATGTACATAGGGTTCGATTAAAAATGACACTTATGATTTACCACTAATCCCAGAATTTTTTCAATAATTAATTTTGATTGATTATAGTTACGAGTGTAAATACAAATCATTGGAATTCCGATAATCAATGGCGGTTAATGAGGATAATTGATTTCGAAATCATTTGTCAAATAAACGGTAAAACAGGGCTTTTTGATTGGTTCAGAATAGCTACTTCAAAGCATTTAGCAAATATGTGAATTTTGTTTCCAATAAACTGAGGACATATTCCAATGTTTGACACAATAAAGGAAACTTACAGCTATATACGAGTACATAATATATCCAATCAAAACTCGAAATATGTGTGGCTGCAGCCTGCAATGGAAGCGTCTTACGCTATGCAAATACTGTTTTTGGCAAAGCAAACATTTAGCAGTATGTTTGAAATGTGACATGCGGACTAATTCACAATCAATGTTGACAATCAAACGGCTCTAGACTCCCTTAATAATCTCATGGGTCAATTAACGTTGTCTTCGCAAACTCAAACAGAACGTGACTTGTGTGGGTAATAATAATTAAACTCATCACAAACAGGCTCAGCGCACCGCTGCCCAATTTTCATGACCGCCCTTCCTTTCTTCTCGCCTTTCCAGCTCCCTCCTCCCCTTACCTTTGCTTAATCCGAACGAAACAGAGCTTTTAATTTTGTTCTTGTAATATGTAGATGTGTCATGCGTGTATAGGAGAAATGTTTGTTTTACAAAATATATCGTTTTGGCGATCTGCTGCATTTGTACTGCATCATTGTCAATGATAATTAGCTACATAAGACACAGAACATGTTTACGTATCTGGAAATTGAATATCCTCTGTGTTATTTGACTAAAATTAGTTAGTTAGTAAGCTTTCAGCTGCTAATGACTAGGTGGTTAAATTTTGAAGTTTGAATACATATAACTTAATGAATGTCAATAATACAGCTTGCAGTCAGTAGGATTAATTCACGTTTCCAAATGCCAAGCAAATACAATGTACCAGTTAATACTTTTATTGAATTCAGAAAAATAAAAACAAATATAATGAAATATTTAAGAAAAATATAGATTGAAATCGAAGACACGTTTTTAAACTTGTTATCTACTTTAAATAATGATGATTTAATTGTTAAAAAAGACAATTGACAGAATTTCACCTGATGGAAGCTACGAGTAAAAATTTAGAGAGTGTGTTGAATAATATTTCTTGCAAACACCTCAAACACTATAAAATGCAGTTCCTGGAAGTGTTTTGAAAATGTATAGTTCAGCTTTGACATTTTAATAATGTCTTGTGTAATCGCATTAAAATTGTGCCAAATATTCAGTGCCGTAATAGGTTTGTTTTCGAGCATTTTGTGGTTGCTTAAATTCTCAGGGTTTGTTGATGGTGTTGAATAACAAAAATATAAAATTTTATATGTTTCCTTAAACAAGAAACAATATCAATGAATTATTTTTATACCAAAATACGAAAATTGCAAATAAGTACGAGTTATGGAAAGCTAAACGAAATGAACAAAAGTAAAAAATTAATTAACTGACTTATGGCATGAAATGATCTTCATTAATAACTCGCAATTTTTTTCGATGCCTTTCATGTCTGTAGCATTTTGAGACTCTTATCTCAATAGCATTCTAGTACAATATACACCGCATGAGGAAATGTCTTGGAGAGCACTCAAGTCTCAACTTTGTTACTCACTTTGATTAACATCCACAGATTCATCAACTCATTAATTCGTTTCGGCTGCACCCTCACTTGAGAATTAAGTATATCCATTTTCAAACTCCAATTCTCCACAAATTGGTATATGTTTGTCTTGTGTGAACTCACTCGGAACAAACGCTCGTACATACGACTGCCGGCAAATAGCCAAGAGCCCATAAATTCACCAGCAAACACGGGTATCGTGTGGAAAACAAATTTTTCAAGAAACAATCACGTACGGATGCGCTTCAATTCACAATGATTCAATAATGTGGTCGAAGAAATTGTCCTCACCCTTTTTCCTCCCCCTCATAATATCGCCCACATTTGGCCAATGTGAATATCGAGTCCCGGACGGGCGGTTTCAGCTCCACATTACATTCAAAGGAATGCCAGCAATTGTCTGGAATACCTATTTTACGGAATAAAGGATGTACCTATAAAATTTCACTCTTTTATCCACGTAATCAATTCATTTTCTTGGCACGCATTCCAAATTATCGGACTCTGTGTTATTCAGATTTTGCAAGTGGTTGAAAGATTTAATTCATCTTTATTGGAATTGAATTGGGAAATGCTTGAGGTAACTCAGGAAGCGGCAACAACAATAATTTTGAAAGTTTCCTTCCTCGAACTTTTAATTTTTCTCACACATTTTTTTACTGCACAAAAACATAATTTGCATATCACCGTCAATTAACTAAATGGGTATCGAGTATTCATCGCATCCGCAGCCATAACAAAAGGTCATGTCAAGGAGAGTGAGACAAATACTTGGCACAAGTCTCAGAAATTCATGTTGTCGAATGATTAATGCCACCACACATACAACTGGTGCCCTTAAACATGCCTGTACGGGATTATACAGCCATCGCCACTGGTTGTTATACACATGAATACGAATGTATGTGCCCTTTTTGCAGTGCTCCTCGCACTACACCTACCCGGATTCCGGCAGTGTGCATTATTGCCGTCTAGGAATTTTGCCGAGAGAAATAAATTAGCAACATTTAGCGCATGTAACAAATGGCTTCCAAAATGATATGGAACACACACATCTGACGACGACACTCATCCATCATGATGGCTGAATGGGCCCCTTTCATGTATCGCGTTCGTCTTCACCGCTGCCAAAAATAACCGCAACACAATGATAATTTATCTTAAGATTTTTTTGCAGAATGCAGACCTTTGCTCTCTCTATATATTCATAGAAATGTGAATATTATTTACAATTCGTAAACCAAGAAAAAAATGTTTCATTTTTTTGCATTTTGACATATTATTTTGTAACACGGTTTTATATTGAGACTAGAAATATAGTAGCTAACGTAAAATAAGGTGAGCTACTTGACAGGAGGTTGTTGAACGAAATTTTTCGGCAACAAAAGGATATATTCACGTTTCTTATCTTTTTGTACGTTCATCCCTTATCAAATTGTTTCACGTTTAAAGGACATGTGAAAAATGAAAGTTGTGTTCTTCTGGAAATTATTAAGTCAAAATAATACGAGTTTGAGGATTGTGTTTTGTTCACATTTCACGCAGCACAATGGCGATTTAAAAAAAATGTATTTATTAATTAAAGCGACCAAGTGAACGATTTTTGCTTTTGATTTGAAAGGCACAGCTCTTGCTAAAATTTTATCTTTCTTATAATATTTGTAGCCGAGTACAAGTAAGTACAGATTTTAAAGCGACTTTTGCGATTTTGATCCTTTTTCGTTTTGAAATGCAAAACTCAAGAAAAATAGTTAAGTACAATATTATCTCAGGATTTAAAAAACTTTCTTCGTTAGCAGAAAAGTGAATTTAATACATGAGCATAATAATTGTACAACTCAAAAGGAAGCAGAAATGTAAATTGACTTTAAATTCTCGGATTTTGACCTTGAAATGTTCTGCAAAGTTTTTTCTCTTTAATACTACAGCCACAATAATGAGAATTTATATTATATTTTGACCTTAAAATTTTCGCAAAATTATATTTAAAAGACTATATTTATGTGTAAGAATTCTTTCATGTTGCTTGAGGTCTCCGAGGTAGATTCCAATTGATTGAAGAGCTATGACAAAAGCTTTAAAATGAGATTGAAATGATTAAAACCTCTCCAACGATATTAATTCTTAATAAACCTAAATTGTATTAAACTCCTCAACAGATATAGCAACACTACGCCTGTAACTTAACTTTACCACTTCTATTTAACTGCCATCATCCCTTGTTAACACTGCGCAGAAAGAAAACAAAAATTCCATGCAAATAACATCATCACGCTACTTGGCACTTCTCACAAACAGCGCATGAAGGGAAAGCAGTTATGCAAATACCAACGGCATGCATGCAAATTGCATGCCACACTCGCTTAGAATCAAGTACTCACTTGAAAAGTCGCGTATTAAAAACAAATTACACCCTTTGAAATATTACGGGGGTGTTTTCATTTTTGCACGGATTCATAATATAGCGATTAATGTCTTATTTAGGGTGTGCATCTCTTAACGATCATGCACTTCTTGTGCGCTCACTGTGTGTGCAAATGTGTCACGCGAGCTTTTAAAGTGCATAATGGTAATATCGAACAAGACATAAGCACAGCTTTGAAATGTGCAGATAATTTACATAAATTGGAAGTGCTCGTGTATGTTGGCACTTGTGACTTGTGTGTTTGTTGCATAACACACGAAAAATGTGTATGCCATATTCAGAGGTAGTTGCAAACGTGCTTACATGTGCGGCGAATATGCATTGCAGTCGTTCATGCATGTTCATTGAATTCACATAAATGCAGCGACAACCGCTGAATTTTAATACCGAAATCAAAGGCATCCATTTGTGTGCACGATGATTCTGTTACTTGTGCATTGAGCAGTGTACCTATACTTCAGGAGTTTATACCTTAACGATGTACCGCGAGGCACACATCGTTAGCGGAATCTCAAATATATGGCACTCGCTTGATAACATAGCAGTTATATTGGAACGTGCAAACTGCGAACAATGAAATGCAGTCTACGATGTTAATGAAGCGGTTCCTATTTTGGACGCACGCTTTTAATAAAAGTCACGACTTCATTTGATTAACTTTATGCCACACGAGTGACGACACGCATGACTCGGTCGTCAATCGTTTTGCATGAGTGCATTTCACAAACACGTGGTTGAAACATAATGAAACGTTCGTTCATAAACATTAGGTATGAAGGCTATCAAAAATCCTAAAAACTTTTGATTGTTTTTGCACACTTTTTATGCACAATTAAATGCGGCTACATTTTCCAACATAACGGCACTTTATACTGGTTTTCCCATGCCCAGTTGAAGTACGCTGCTTTTGTACGCATATTATGTCAATTAATTCAACACCCTTTTACACCTGTTTAAATTTTCGCACTGACCAAAGTTCTTTTTTATTGTTCTCCATGTTAAACAAAAGGCTTAATTTTTAATGACCTTCAAGACGAACGCAAGGACAACGCTGGCTTTCTTATGTTGCTTCTTTTATAAACCATGTAATCTTTTAAGATTGTTTGGCCAACTGTTCGCAGATATACTCGAGTACTTGTGCTATAAACAAGCTGTTAGCTGGCAAAAAGGTTTTGTACAACAACGACATGGTGGGGCGGGCGATTTACCAACAGGGTTACTCGTTCTAAATATACAAGCACATTTATTTTATTTAGAAAGACTGTACTTAACCAAACTTATTAAATACTTTACGTATATAATTAATTTGAATTAATGAACCTTTTCATTGTGTAATATTTCTCTCGTTACGAATTATTGTTCTCTAAATTTCTTAATCACTAGACAGATGCGCGGGATTGCCTTTTGTTACTTGAAGTTAAACGTGAGCTTTATTAATGAGGCGAGGAAATGCGGGTGCGTCGGCAATATTCGCCACACTGTCAGAAAGCATAAAATAATTAAATAATTTCTTGTTTGAAGCAGTTAATTTAAACTCGTTTTACAGGCTCTTGCTTAAGTCGATTTTTAATTTTAATGCACAGTAAAAGTTTTACGATTAATCCAATTAAAAATCGTTTACTCGAATTATTACGCGAAGGATTTTTTGGGTGTTTCTTTTAGGGTTTTCATTACAGCAAATATTCAAAGCTTGAATCTTCACGGGCCCAAAATTTGTATACATATATAAGTAGAACAGGAATCACTGAAATGCATAAAGTGATAAAGTCATCAAAACACAATAAAATTCCCTAGCACATCAGCAAATATAGTCAGGGATTTCCTCAGAGATATCGAGGTTTTACTCGCACATAGGACAAAGTTTACATTTCACAAAACAAACTTACTCTGACGTTTATTTGCGCTTACAAGCTTTCTAAGCCATTCATAAAAGGTATGGGTGAGTCGGATGGCAACCCACGTCGTCGTTGGCTTCTGAATCCAGTGTGTTGGTATTGGTGGATTGTGACTTTAGTTGTTACCACCCAAAAATTTACATATTTTCTGACCATCGATGAAATGGGAAATACAATGTATCCATTCGCTGGATGGCATTCAGTTTGTCAGTTGACACCCTCGTTAGTATGACCATACAGTCATTACCATATATTCGGACAGAGTGTGGTAATGGTCAGAGATGGAAGAGAACGATATTGCCATTGGTGGTGAAGTTTAATAGTTCATTAAAAAGGGTGCAGTTGTAAAAGGTTTACTGGCAAATGCTTTAAAAGCTCCATTTTTTGACAATGAAATATTTCCCTTATTAACATTTTTACTGCAGTCCTCAAAAATAGGTAACTTCACAAAAAAAATTCCCAGAAAAACAAATTATAATGTCTTTAAAAATCAGATGTTTTTTAATATTCCTACCATGTTATAATAAAACCAGAATAAATAAAGTTGGATTCACATTCAGTCAAATGACTTTAGCATTTTTTTTAAGTTAACGAATTTATAATAAGGTTTTGTTTTTTAATAATTTCAGCTTGAACATCATTAAATTCTGCATTAAAATTAACACTTCTGAACTCTGAGAAAATAAGAAAAAAATTTCAAATATAATATTTTGTTTTCAAACTTTTTTAGCCTTTTTACTATGAACTCGACTTGTGCATAAGTTTTAAAATCATATTGAAGCGAATGTTTCGCGATTATATAATGTTTAACTTTTGTAATTGTATACTTAAATATTAATATAATAATTGTTCAACTTGCATAGAGCTAAAATTTTGTAAAATATTTCAAAGTCATATGCACAGCTTTTCAATGCCAAAAATGTATTCTCATGTATCTCAAAAACATTTTACCGTTTTATTTCAATTATGATTTTTTGTAAAATATCAACATCACTTTTTAAAGTTGTGTTTTGGAATTGTCTTCGACTTATATAACGTTGACTATAAAGTCGTATATCGCTTTCCCTGCAGGAGAAGTTTTTTTTACAATTCCTTGAAATTGTCTGTAATTTTATTTTAAAATAATCATGCCATGAGTACTGCATTATATACTGCGTGCAAGATACACACGTCTGACGTGATTTTATAATTTATGTACCCACTGAACTTTCTAGAATTTTTTTTCTTTTTAAATAAAAGTATTTCTCCAATTACAAAATATTATATTATTCATTTTATTGCATTTTATTACAACATATTATGTTCTGCAAATCCTTTTTCAGTGTTTTTTTTTGCGAGAAAATTAATTCACAAATTTTTACAAAAGAAACGAACTATCCCGTATTACTGAAATTTAAAAAAAAATTAACTAAATCTTTTACTTAAGTATTTTGGCTCGTGTTAAACAAAAAAAACTACTGGACTACAGAATTTAAAACGTATTCGCAAGAACGAAAAAGCTCAAATAATAATTCAAGTGGTGCATATATTTTTCGCTGACTACTTTTTTTTCACGAGTACTCTTTCAAGAATAAACATATTCCGTACAGCAGTCGTAGAAGTCTGTATTTTTATGAGATTCATAAATTTTCACTTCTGGCATATTTTTTCCTTCCAGCTGTAATACGAAGCTAGCATTCATAAAGTATTTAATAAAATGTGGCTAAAGTTATGCTCGTATTTGTTGTGGAAATCATCGTAAAAACGAAAAATATTTCCCTACAAATTTGTTCAATATTTACAGATTCTCACATAACTATTGTTAAGGATAGAGGGAAATATTTTACGAACTTGAAGTTCCTTTTTATTTATTAAATTGTATAATATGGCTTCTAATGTTGCCTGAATAAAGCTTTAGAAGTGTTAAGTTTAAGATAGTTTGAATTTTGATTTATTTGCTTTAAACTGGATTTTTAATCACATTTTAACTTACCATGTCCGTAAAATTATTAAATATTAATTTCAACCCTTAAAAATATTAATTCTGGTGGCCATAAATTCTATTTTAAAGCTTGCTTCCATTAAGTAAATAAAATTCTTATAATGCTTAATTTACCACTTAGTATAATCAACAATATACTAAAGTATTGCCGAACAAAATGCATTAACTTGCTGCAACCCTTGTGGCGTATGCAGTTTGGTTAACGATCGACTTTCCGTCATCTAATAAACTGTATGAAATGCAACAAGTTAATTTAAGGGAGTGTATGGTCACGTACAGTTTGCAGATCAAAATTGCAGATAGGGAATAGAATTTCGTTGCAGTCTCACATAATCGTCTACATGGCTAAAAGTCAATTATTTTTTAGTTTGCGTTCACGCAAGGATAACGCTCGTAGTACACATTTTTGAACACACAAGCCACGTTCACCATCGTAAGCGAATTTTTCGGGAAACACAAATTAGTATTGCGCCATTTAGAAATTATTGCAATTATTAATGATTATACACATCTGTGTAGAATTTCGGTTATGATATAGATACAATTATTGCGGTGTTCATTTCTTGACGTTCTATTAAGCATTTCAGCAGCATTTCCATTTGTTTTCGTCTCATAGGGATATATTAACTTATTCACATCTACATATTAACATATATTGAACTGATTTCGTATTCGTATTTGTAATCGTATGATTTTGGTTGGTATCCATTGCAAGCTTCATCTTCTATTTGTACCCTCCCGAGTGATTAGGTTTAAATCGCAAGTGTTTTGAACTTCCCGAATAAATAATTGGGATACAAGTAAAAATTCACACCCTTATAAAAAAATGGACACACACAAAACATTTTGATGTTGTCGTTTTTTACGAATTTCCTATAAAACTGCTTCGATCAAAGAAAATTGAGATGGTTGGGTATTTTTCGGAAGTCCAATTTATATTATTCAACAAAATGCCCTTTATGTTTGTTTGGTATACCAACAACTTCTAGGTTTATGTTATTTTAGTAACGGAATTTTTGTCTCTGTTTTCTCGAATCGATGAATATTTACTATACACCGGGCTGATTCACTCGTTATCGGACACTTTAACAATCACAACAGTTATTTAGTTATTCTGCCTAAGGAGTGAATCCGGTCGTCAAACAAAAAACTCAAACCACTAGTCTTTGTATTTCTTTTAACATTTTTTTTTATAGATGCTTCCCAAGAGTTTAACGGTGGAAAAAATTTTAAAACATTATATAGTTGCTCTCGTTTCAATACAATAACATTAAAATCAAAAATGTGAATAAAAATGAATATGGAACCTTTTTTATTTAGAGACTGTTGCTTAAACTTAATTTTAAAATTATGCTTTTCCTTTATACCGGAATTTGACGTAGGTGTCGTTATGAATTGTATAAATTTTCACATTTCGGGGCTGCAAAATAAAATGTGCAAGTAATTGTTATTGACTGTTAATTTGGTGTTATTTTAATAATACCGTAAAACCTTCATAATAATTATTATGTTAAGAAAATAAATCACATTAGAAAAATAATATAGTATTACGTTATTTCCATCGTAACAATGAACTAACTCGAAAAAATCTTTAAAAATTTAAAAACAATATTTTCAATGTGGAAGTGTGTTCGCATTACCTTTCATTGCAAATTATTTAATTTATTAGGGCAATTAATTTTCAACCATGATACCGTTATAAATACAAGAAGCTTCACAATATTGTTTTAACGTTTTATGGATCTTCCCCCTCAGCAACGAAGATTCAATCTAAAAGCTTACTGTTTGTTTATTATGAACCCATAAAACAGAAGCATCATATAAAAGCTGAAACATTATAAAATCGCAATGCATGGGAGAGATACAACGCAAATGCTCCCACAGCACGTGCCCAATGTAAGGCAAAAAAAAAGTTATCGCATTGTTTGAGAAATAATGGAACTATACCCCCGCAGACTATAATATTATGTTTTCCATTGTGAAAACTCCGGATATTATAAAATATTAAATTATCTCAAGTGGTCGTATGGTGGAAAAACTGTTCCAAAAAATAAAAAAATTGGAATAAAAAAAATCATTCATTCACAGCAATTCCCGACTGCGGTATCAACATGACGATGGTTGGTAGGGCTGCAAAATGTGTTTTTTATTGTTTAATATATTGTTTTAAGCCATAACGATTTTTTCATGATTTTTGTTTAACCAGAACTTTTTTAAATGCTCTCCTTTTCTAGTAATCATATTATTTTTTTCCCCCTAAATATCATTGTTTACTTGCTTTGATAATCAAATTAAAATTACGCTTACACAAATAATTTCTCATTAGAAGTAGTTGTAATATTATGTTAGTTGTAATTTTGTGAATTGGCAAAAGTAAAAAACAAACTTGATTCTGCAATTTTCAAAAAAAAGTGTACAATTTTATGCGTTTTTTTTCTGCGACTATTGAAAAACGAATAAATCCCATCGTCATAAATTATAACTGTAAATGAAAATGAGGCTTTCATAAAAATTGTCGCGCTTAAAAATTTAATTTATGTACACATAAATATATAATGGATAGAGATCATTCTAAAAGGGTCATATGAGACCAAACAAATATTTTCGTAAATATTTATTTGAAATAATTAAAATAGTAAGCAAAATTTAAAATAATGTTTTAATTGTGAAACCAGAATTGGCGTGCAATAATGTTTATGAATAATTCAATTGCATTATATTCATTTACATTACTGTTGTAATTTGTGCAGCGTTTTTGGTATTGGTAAAAAGAATTTATTTTAAATATTATTGTTATAAACTAAAGGGTGCTTTATTGTTAATTGAACACAAACCCAAGCATTAATAAATTGCAAATATAAAAAATTTAAAATTATTCTTTCCGATTTTCATCATTTTGCGCTTAGTAACAAATTACGCCCAATATTTATCAAATATTTATTAAGCTAAACATAAAATTATAGTCTGCAAAAGTTTGTACCAAAATCGTTTAAACCGTGTCGCATTTTCACGGTAATATGCAAATTTCAACACAGTTAAAGTAACTGTTGCGTATGCGCATAAATTAATTTAAACTGCAGGTATTAAGCAGCTTAAAACTTAAATCATGTGGTTTCAAATTCATAATATACTTAAATAAAAATATTTCTCAACAAAATAAACCACCCCTTAAAGTAAGAACCACGTGTTAAACATACACCAGTCACCACCAGCATGTTGTATAAAACTCTGTTGCCGCCTGAGTATTCTCTATTTACGCATAATGTACGGATTGCGCAACATTTTTATAACTACGTCTACAATCTACATGTACTTACATCATAAATGGGTTTTACGACACTTCCATTGTGTAACATTTTATTATTTAAATGCACGAGAGCGACATCTTATTTCACATTTAATAGCACGAAATGTAAGATTTTGCTCGTAAAAAACATTTTTCTCCATTTCAAAATGGTAAACATTTATATTATATAACTTTTACATACAATATGTAATATTATAGGAAGTCCTGATTCCTTCGGCATCCTATAAATAAAATATTATGTAATATGTTTGGTATTTATACTTTAGGAATCAAATTCGCATAATGTTATCATCTTACAACATTTATCACTCACAAAATAAAAATACTTATGGGCATGGAAAATGAATATATTTGCAATAACAAGGATCAATTGTATTACATTTAGAATTATATTGCATTACTCCTAAAACATCAATTGTTTAAACGATTTCAACCTTATTACAATATAAGCTCCATTAATTTGAAAAAGCACTCATTGGAAAATCCAATCACACCCATAATCAACTCGAATCATGTGTAGGAAACCTTTACCAAATTCGAAACTCCCTTAATTCAATTTATCTCCTGTTGCACCCCAAGCTGAGACGACAAATAAGAAATCAATCAAAAAGATCTACATTCCTTGGTTCAATACTGTTCCCACCCGCATGTACCTTATACAGCTGTCTAGTGGAGGTACTTACTTTGTAGATTGTAGATAATAATATATGAGCACATGAGCCTTGGTGTAGAGTTTACACTAAATTGAATTTCTTCAGTTGAGCAGTGAGCACATTGCACAGTGCACACCGTCAGGCCAGCCCTACATGTAAGTACGTACTCGTATAAGTTGGCTAATAAATGTAGATTTCAATATACACTGACGGAACGGCACATAAATCTTGTTGCAATTTGTAGTTGAGTTTCAGGAAATTGTGCACCCGGTTGATCTTCAATTTTGTGTGCCAATGTGGCAAAGGATTTGCGAAATTACATTTTGAGGGAGAGGTGTGGGAATTTTGCTATGCGGGAAAATCGTATTTCCGTTTCATTGCGACTAAGCCGCAAAATGTCAGTATCGTTGCTGACATGAATACTCTTTTCTTTGGATGTTTATTATAAAAGAGTGTCTGGTTGGGAGAGTCATCCGGTAAGCAACTATCCATAATTTTATAAACCTTTGAATTTCGAACATTTCTTGATTACATTTAGATTTACAATTTTAGAAAGTTTAATTTCTTTATTAAATTAACACATTTTATTTAAATAAATATTCCACCAGCCAATCAGATATTCATTAAGCACTGACACAGTGTTCTTTTTTCACCCCACAGTAGATTTAATTAAAATGCAATCAAATGGTTTTGTTGCACTTAGTTTATTTGATTAAACATGCCATTTTAAATTTCCCCTGCTGTTAATTTATCTGCGCGCCAAATTAATAATGAAAATTAAAATGTTAATCTGGTAAAAAACATTCAGTTGCATTTTATTGTGTTTAAGCATTTATTTTTCCGCACATTTGTGCCTGCAGAGTTTCCGTATTTTAGTCATTTATTGTTGGTTTTTCATGTAACTCAATTTTTTTGTAACGCAGGCATGTCACAAACGTATTATAATAATTTACTGCTTCCATTTTCCAATTAGCTGGCAATGCTAACAATAATATACATTTCGTGGGTACTCCAGGGTTGTAAATTTCCACTCAAACGTCATTCATATATCACTCATTCGCAAAAGCGTAATTTTTGTTATAAAAGCTTAATGCATTAATATTTGCGGAAAAGTTTTTTATACAAATTACCAGGATGGAAAAGTTGTTGTTATCGGCAACTGCACTGATGGTAATAAGTAGCAAAAATGCATATCGTATTTACATATACATATTTTGAATATACATCATCACACGTGATGGAAAATTAATTTCGATTATAATGGATAAAAGTTTTCTCGTTATTTAGAAGCTTACCACGATTGAAATAATTGTTTATTAATTTCTATTGCTTTCGAATTTCAGCAACAGACTGAATTGGATTTTGGGTACAAGTTCACTTTCACTTATTTAGTGTCCTCAATGTCGCTACTCATAAGTCGTGATATTTAAATTAAATAAAAAAATAAATAAAAGGTTTATTTTGTGATTGACTTTATTTCTTCAAGGTATATTGTCAGTAAAATTACTACCGCAACATAGGGAAAAAATTAAAAAAATTATTGTTAGTCAAAAAAGGCTCAATTTTTTTTTATCTCAAAAGCTGTCAACATAACTCCTGTTTTTTGTAAATTATGGCTTTAAAACTCAAACTGGTACAGGTTGCCCAATTATATTGATAAACTAGGTTTTTTGTTTGTGTGAAATTATCTAATTATCTATCGAATGCAGTTGCAACTGTTGAAAATAACTGCTGTTTCAACCTTATAGTTTAATAAAAGAAAAATATATTTTTTAACCTTTTACAACCATTTAATAATTCGTATTAATTATTTTTTTTTTTAAAAACAATTTAGTTATTAAATTAGATTTTACGATGAATTCTACAATTACGCTAGAATCATTTTAGTTAATGAACAACAGAGCTATACTCACGGCACAATAAACATGCAAGGATAAACGTACTTAACGCACAGGCTACTAACCGATCATTCCTAACTAATTACGTTGCTCGACACAATTCATATTCAACAACAATTTGACGTCCCAACTTATATCTGATCACGTTTTGTAAATCTCTAATCACATTGAGTTACGTGTATACAGGAATAATGTACACATAACTTTTGAAATGGCAATGTGCTTAAAATTATCTCATATCCTTTCAATTTTGCCGCATATGTGCTACAATTAATGCGTTGCTTTAGCAAAACACGTTCGAAAATCTACCAAACGTGATATTTATCGCAGAATGCAAATCTAATTCCACCAAAACGAAAATCAGAACTGATAGCACAGCGGAGCACAATATGACCGAAGTGGAGCGCATAATATAAAACATTTGCTCTTATGTACACCATGACGCTGTGTCGCAGGCATTATTCGACAGAAAAGCTGCGGCCCAGTGGGTGCGGAAACGTGCACTGGGAGGACATCAATTCTACTCAACAAAGAAATTAACAAATCATGAAATTACTTCTCAGTTTTTTGTGTTGTTCTGTTTTGCATAATTCGAATGAAAAATTATTTGGAAAAAAAATCACTTCCTTTCCGCGTGCTTATTTTTATTTTGATCCTTTGCTTCATGGCATGATTTTGAAATAAAATATTATGTTGAATAATTGAGACGTTATTTGTTGAGTGACTCTGCATAATTCGGCGTAAGAGCTTTGTAATTTATATGGATAAACTGTATAACGGACGTGCTTTGTTTACAAACAAGTGCCTATATATAAGCGAAAACATCAACTTCATCCAGAATTGAATTTTTATAATCACGATTTGAACTGTCGCCGAATGATTGATTAGGTTTTGACGTCAGATTTAAGTGACAAACACTTTTCCGTATCGACAATATATTTTGGGGAGATTGTGGGATTTTTTTTTGAAGCGGAACATCAAAAGTCAATTGAAAAGAGTTCGTATAAATTTAAGCAAGTGATTTAATATTTATAAAGGTGAACATCTTTTAAACATTACTTCGTAACCATTTTTATAAAGAAAAATAAGTGACAAAAGTTCCCTTGGTAACTCTAAAGTCTCAATACACTGACTAATAAATTATAACATGTTCAAAACAAAAGAGTATTACTTTAGGATTGCTAAATTCTTTGAAAAATTCTGTTCAAGGAATTTATGTCCCTTTTCAGGTTAACTTTGTATCCAATTAGTATTAAGAAGAGATATTTTTTAAAGTATGATTAGAATTGAAACCGTAGAGCTCACTAAGCAAATCGATGTGAAATTGGGATTTAAAGTAGAATTGCTTCTGCGAAAAGAAATTTCAATCTTGAAATTCAATCCTTAATATTTAGTGATTAGTATCCCCTTTGAATTGACAAACATGGATGTGTCAACTTTTCATAAAACTGTCAATCGCAGCATGAATAATTTAAAACGAGTCAAGTGAATTGTTAATGTGTGTGGCCGCACCCTTTGATTGATACTGTAGTGATCTGTGTCCATCGAATGCAAATCAGCAACTAGTCGTGTGGAAGCTAACATAGCGCCTATTCCGCAAAGCACAATACATTTAGCATAGTTTTCGTTGTCGCTTAAACAGCCTTCCAGGCAAGCAATTTCCTGATTTCTCGTTAGAGCATCGAACTTATCAAGTTTACTTCCTCTCGATATTCCGACACAAGAAGATGATATGGAGATACCATCACAATGCGACTGTATAAATTGAAGCTATATTTTGTGTTTTAGGCGCAGCGGCGAATGCGAGGTATGGAACCAAACCAACCGTCAACACCGGCATGACAATTTTGTGGGCGAAATGATAAAATCGCTACAGTTGATTTCATCCTCTTCATTCGATAATACATTTTTCGTTGTGTGTAAAATATTTCATCGCCTTTCTTTTTTTTGGGTGAAACTTTTTTCATCAGACTTAATTTTATAGAAGCATAAATTACTTAAAGTTGTACGCAGCCTTATACTGGCGATTGAGATTTCCTATAAATCACAAAACTTTCTTCGACTCATTCTTTGGTACAGCATGAATGGTGAAGAAAATGATTTTAAACGAATATTTTTTGCAGATGAAATGTACTAGCTAGCTATCGGGAAAAATGATTATAAATTGGATTTATATGTCCTATTGAATATGGATTGTGCACTTATCATTTAGGGATAGAAATCTTCTGCATCAGAAGATATGTCCACTTTTTATTTGACGCCTTAGCTCAAGAAATACACTGTTTTTGCATGCTCTTCCTCAGTGAGAACGTTTCGTTTTTGTAGGTCTTTAAATTTGATTAAAATTTGTTTTTAAATTAACAAATAAGTGGAGGTAAACATAAATATCAAATATACATTGATAAGTCATACCTAAATATGTAGTTTAAATTGATCTCATAAAATAAAGCTAAGGTAAAAGTACTAAATACCCCTTATTCAGATTACACAATAGCTATTTATATTTTGACACAACATTCTAGACTATCCGAATTCTTAGAACAAAGTTTAAATTCGTTCCGACATAAAAAATTCTATTTTCGTCGAAAAGATTATTTAAACGAATATCCTTGTAAGTGAATATTCAACATCCTAAAAAGAAACTTATCAAAAGATTTAATGTTTTGCATTAGGTTTTTTTTTCCATTTAAGGGATTGTATTTGCCTGCGGCAAAATAATCCATCAGCGGTTGATTTTTTTTCAGCTGGTTCGGATTTACATGATTTCTTTCAATGATTTAACATAAATTTTATAAGATTTCATTCAATTGGAATGTTGTTCGTAAATTATTTAAATTTTTCACTGAATTTTATTAAATTTTTATATAAAATATTTAAAAAAGGGAAGAAACTTTTTTTTTTATTTCTTTAAGGTTAGATGCTTCAAGGTCAAATTATTTCTTGTGTATGGGATTAAAAACGGGCCGTACGATGTTGAACAAAAATTCAAGGTCAATAATCAAAAATTTCAAGATCCCATTTTGAATTTTCCATATCTCAGAGAAAAGCTTTATTCGATTGTATAGTTTAGCTGCGATGTTGCAATTCGCCACATTTGCATTTTTTTCAAATCAATTTAGTTTTAACAATGTTAGGAAATATTTGCAATTAAAATATTAGTTCATTTTAATATGAAAAATCAAAAAAAAAAACGTTAACAAATGACCAACATGAGTATTTTACGAGCACCTACATTCCGATAAAAGAAAACAATATAAGCCTCATGTTTGTGACTCAACTTTTCTATTCACAACACCTTCCCACGCGAAATAAACAATTTGTGGAGGGACAAGTATCCAATAAATATCCTGGCTTGCATAGACATATTGACATACACGAATGCGATAAATTTGTATCTGCGGGCTGCTCCACATGATCTCATGAACAGCCACACGCTTCAACTTATCTCCGCACAGATATCTCGCACGTACAATCAATATAAGCAATAAACGAATGTGTTGTGCAATGGGGGTTGTTTGTCAATTGATTTACGAAATATACGGCTCATATTCATTGCATTAATAATTTATTCGCAACCGTGACTTGTGTAACTAAACGCACTTTCAAAATATAATTGCGTGCATTCTCCCGTATTTAATTCTGTATATGGATATGGCTGAGTACCGCATTACTATATATTATTATAGAGCGACAAGTTAGCGCTGGGGGAATGCATAGAACTTTCCGAATGGATATATTTTATCGAGGTATACGTATGTAGTATGGTAAATAATGCCACGTCCTCCGCCTCGGCGTTTTATAGCCACCCGCAAACTGATTGCGGCAAGCAAACGACTGAAGAAGCTTTTCAATTTAATTAACCCAGTTTTGTGTAGTACACAATAGAGCAGCCAAAAGTCAAGGCCTTCAGATGTTCTCAATAGGAGAATTGAAGTTTTGGTCCATGAATGAATTAAAGAGGTAAATGAGTATATGAATATGAAATTAAATGCAGTTTAAAAAAAAATTATTATTATATGAATTAAATCGAATTACAGAAAATTAAAAAAAATCTGCGGTGGACCAACTTCAAAGAGATATGTCTGATCAAGGTCTAAATTGCGTAATTTTTTAAGCCGTCCTCATTTTCTTATGAAATGTATTCCCCTTAAAATGAATGCGAGAGAAATATTCACTGGTAGGAGAAATAATATTTAGGGGAAACTTTCCTTTTGGTTTCGTTAAGTGCGCTCAATTATGTTGCGCAAGCTTTTGGCATTCTGTAAAGATTTTTGTGTAACCGATTTTCTCATAAATTGATGCTTTTAGTTGGATGCTGCTGGGCGTACCGTTTACCACTAAAATCGCATCACGCCGCGTTTCACGTACATGTACTTTGAAAGAAATTTTGCATTGAGTGAATCATGAACCTGTGAGAACTAAGTACATGAAATTTGACCGGTAGTGTGAATTAAAAAATATTCTAATTTTTTTTAAATAAAAATAAATAAAAAATTATTGTGAGCAAAAAGAAAAAGTTTGCTTGATTTTTTTTAATTCAAAAAAAGAAAAGAAACTTGTGCCCCGCAATTTGGATATTTAATGGATACATTGAAGATGGATTAACGCAATGGATTATGTGCAAATAATTTTGTTTAAAGTTAAAAGGTACTCATTGATTGAGAATCAAAAATGAGCAATATATGATTTTTTGTATCGGGTGAAAATATGCCACTACACTTTGGTCGAAAAAATGTCGTTCTAAATTCAAATAACAACTTTAAACACAAACTTACAAAAATTGAATTACGCAAACATTTAATTCATTATAAAAATTCATGGAATTTTCAAATTTTAATGAACACGAAATAATTAATTTGGTTCATTTGTTTGAATGCCTATACCCCAATTGAGCTGTTGTCATACGCAAACCCTTTAATCCCACATCACTTCCATACACTCACAGCAAAGGCACAATTATGTTCCAATCTAATTGAATCAATCCCCTAACAGGCTCATAGACATTCTCATAGCTGACGGCTTTACATACTGTGCACATTTGCTGAAACGATTTCCCATAACAATTGTTTGTAATTTCATCTAATCCAACGCATAACAGACCCTTATATCCAAACTGCACTAAACCGCATTAATTACACCACTGCATTTTGGGTCACTATTCGCCGAAATCCACTGGCATGTGTGATGTCATTAACATGCCGTGCAACATAATACAGCATCAGAAAGCTCTGGGCTTTTGTGTGACAAATGATACTCTTACACGCTTTTACATCCCATCATACCACATAGCTAATAGCAACTGTCGCTAGCAGTCGATACCACATATGTATGTGGCTGATAATTAAATAAATGAGGACGTAGATTGGGTTTTGTCTTCCCATAATGTTCATTCAGCCTTTCATTACGCCTCTACCCCTAAATGGACATACAAATTTACTACCACTGGAATAATAAATAAATGGAATTTGACTAATAAAGGTTGCCGGAACAAATTGCTGCACTAAGAGGGTGTCACAACTTCTGTGAAATACACTGAGGCATCCGAAAACTTGGGTGAGGCGAAAAAATTCAAAAGCTTTCACCCTTAACTTTGATAATTAATCCAATAAAAAGTTGAGAAGTCAATTAATAAAAGCCTCCGAGGCCGGACCGAACCTTAATTTATATTATGACAATGGTATTCGACCCCTCGACCGCAAAGCTTGTATATTAAAAGGACACACAATGAAAAATGAAAATTCTTCTGAAAATAGTAAACACACGAGAACACAATATCTCATTATAACAATTCAAATTGAGGAAAATTATGTAGTGGCCGTTATCAATTATTATGAAAATTGAATTTTACGAATTTTTCTATAAATTTAATGATCAAAAAAATATTCAGTACAATGAAATAAAAATTGGTTTGCAAATTGAAAGCTTTAAAAAATGCTGTCATTAAATATCTTTGAAAAAAGGACGTTAAAAAAATTACTCGTTGTCCTTGTAAAACTTATAATATGCATGTTGTGAGGATGACATAAAAAAACCTAATGCACTTAAGTTGGCATCACAACAATAAAAACAAAGAAAACGTGTCACACTGAAAACATAATTTACTTTATGTACAAGCACAAGTAAAATTCATTTTCCAAAAGAAATTTACAAAGTTAGTTTTTTTTTTATATATCGCACACCGTTTGAGTGCCGAGCAACACAATGACGACAATAGAAACAACATTGCTGCCGTTAAAGGGAAAACTTCAGCCGCTTTTATTTATATAAAAATATTGTGTTGACAAACGATGTGTGTGTGTGTGTGTGTGTGTCTGAACGTTTACAAAGAGCACAAGTGACATATGGATGTGTGTGCGCTATAAAGCAACAAAATTTGTTAGACTAATGCTTTTGTAACTTAATTTTTCCCGCTTTGAAAAGAAAATCGGCTATAACGCCACAACTGAGAGAGCACAAAAAACCCCTCCCCACAACGCCCAAAAAGTTCAATCAAGTGAAAAGCTCGCATTGTGGCTCAGCTGACGGCATTACACACTGCGCTATATTAACTTCCGTTTGCCGCAATAATGAAAGACGTTCTCATACCGCCGCCATAATACTACACTCATACACCACATGGCTCCTTGTACAATATTACACGATATACATCAGCGTCTTCTCGCATACCCATCGGACTGATGATTATTTGTGTAATGGCATCCTGATGATCAATATCAATAAATTTTCCTTCCGTGCATTGCGCGGAATACAATAAGTTTTCTCAGCGTGTATCACCACTCGAGCGATTTCCCACACTATATAAATATCACTCTAATGTGTACAAATACATTAAGCTTATACAACCCCCCCCCCCCCATTGTTGGTGATGGGCGCTTATGGGTTGAATTCACAACAAATACCTACATAAAAATCGTCGACTCCTCGGTATTAACGACCAAAGTTAGAAGGCAAACACCCCATATAACACATTGTTACGGTAGTGCCTGGTGACTATATTACACCGACCAACTTAACCAATATTCATTTCATTTCATTTTGTCTACGGATGGATAATAATGATTGTCTGTTGCAGCGTTTGACATAAAGGCGGCTGTTTATAACAAGGTCTGTGTAAAGGTGCGTGTATTGTGAGGATAAAAAAGTTTTATTAAAAAATAAAAAATAAAACAATTAAAAGAAGCAACGTTTTAAAAGAAAATGATATTGTGCAATGCATTTTAGATTAAAATGCACATGTGGCAGCTCACAATCGGTTGCATTGTGAGGGTGACAAATAATTAAATGTGATTTGAAATTGTGCAAAAGATTCGCAGAACTGAAGTGTGGGCGACAATGTGATATGTAAAAGTGTTGCAAATAAAACAATGCTGTAATGACCCGTAGAAAACCTAAATATAGTATTACTGGCGCTTACGGAATTGCTGCCATGGTGCTGCTTGTTTTTGTGCAAGGTGAGATGATGCTGGGTGGGTTAGTGCTTGCGCAAGCTTTCAAACATTTATCCATCTAACTTTTATTGCATAATTAACTTTGTGTGTTCGTCCAACAATTATTAATTTGAGTTTTGTTCTTCATGCAAAATATTATTTTAATTATTTAACATAAAAGTGAACACTTTGTTACCGTTACCCATTAAATTTGGAATGATTTAAAGATACATTTCGCAAGTAACTTTTAATTCACATGACTGCACAATATTGTTCATAAATTATTTGACAAAAGGGTACAGGATCCTTTTAATAACTTCGACATTGTATGTGGAAACTGAATAAAACGTGCAAACACTACATGCTTGCTTAATTCATAACCGAGTTGGGCACTTGAGCTATTTAACATTTTGCAATTCACATTTTCCTCTCATATTCCATGAGATGCTGCATGTTATTTCGTTCCTGCGGAAAAAATAAATGCAATATCATCTCATTTTTAATGAAACATGCATGCATATATAATATGTAGGCATTGTTTGTTTTTGCATAAAGAAAATGTGCACTCCAAAGATGTCTGCAATTTTTATGTGCATGCCGTGCTAAAAATATTTCATTATTAAATCAGCTCAGCTAGCTGTGTAATGCAACAAAGCAGGGCTTACCCTCTTTTGAAATATGTACGACTATTTTGTAGAGCGTAAATTTTTCAGACTAAATTTATTTTAAAACATTTGAATTTAAAAAAAAAAGTGGAGTTTTAAATTTTAATGCAGTTTTGATTCGGAATGCATGAATTTTTGTAATTAACTAGTTCTCAGAAGTTCTTGTGGGTTGTAAAGGCGAAGTTGGTTCAAAAAGAATTTGCATTTCTTCGAAAAATGTTGCTGAATATTGATGCTTTTATGATTTATTAACAAATTGTGTTTTTAATCCTTGTGTTAAGGTTTATTACGTTCAAAAATTTTAAATGAATTTTTAAAATCCTTTTTCAAACAAAACTTCGCATTTTGGATGAACCATTATTTATAAATGAGATAAAGGAAACTTTCACTGCTATCATGAAAGTATCCACACAATGTTTATGTTGTTGCAACCCATTTCATTAAATTTCACTTTCAAGGCTTTCCCTTTAAAACAAAATATAAACAAATTTTATTGATATATGGTTTGGTATTCCAACTTAGGGTCATGCTGTGAGGTTTTAATTTAAACCAATATTGTTATGTTATGATATGAATTATGATCATAGATGTTGTTACAACACAAGTTTTTATTATTATATAATTTGAATATGACCGGTTGGATGTCGGTACCCTGAGAAGATAATCAACAATTTCTAATTGCAACCATAACTTTTTGTTTGAGTAACTACAATATTTCGGTTAATTATAAATTTATGTTGATGGATTATTATGTGCAAAACCACACTTGTGAAGGCACTAGTTTCGTTCTATTGAGATCTCTTTCTGTTGTTTATATTTTAAACAGAGATACTTTCTCTGGTCAAGACAGAAGTAGATATTTTTTAAGGAATAAATTCAGAAGACTGCATTACTTGTTGGTTACATAAACAAATTACATTGCATTTATTTAAAATCATAAATAGTTAACATAGCAAGACGATAAGTGCAATTGAAACTAGTTTTAAAATGCCGTTTCAATCGTACCAACCCTAAAAACCCAAATTGTGGTTAACTCCTCGACTAAATGGTTTATTATTTTTTTGCGCCACTGGCGGCCAATAGAATATTAATTATACCCAATGAGTAAACCATGGTAAATTCCAATATTTATTTTGTTGTTGCATTACTCCTATAAAAATTATATATTAAAGTGACCTTAAATGCAAATGATTACAGATTTTTAATTTCAAAATTTATTGTTATTTAAAGCTTTCCATTCAAAATGAAGAAAGCTGCAATGAACCACTCTTCGCACTCAGCCCTCAAGCAATAAACCTTCCTTCTAGAGAGTCATTACAGTGCTCTAGCGTATGGCCAGTCATTTGCATTGCCCACGGTCTACATAGTTGGTAGCATTTATTTGTTCAAGCGGCATAACATAGTAATCGACAATGCTTGTAATGCTTTCAAACAAAGTAAAAACACTTCGAATATTCGGTAGCTATGTATGACTTCAACAAAAAGAAAGATTAATTAATAAAGTTTCAATCATACTGTAATGGACAAAGTTATTTTGTTCATATTTCAAAGCCTCATGTTGTTGAACTTTATTCAGGCCCACTGTGTTAATTAAATATGTAAAATATTTGGACGCGTTAATAATTGAAGTATTGCTCACATACCAAATAAATCGTGGCTACAGGAATTTAACGTTCAATCAATAATACTGAAGTAATAAGCATTAAAAGAGAAACAATTATGATTGAAATTGAATTATGTTGAATGTTTTAAAATATTTGGTCCAAAGTATGCAAGCATTTATGTTCTCTTAATGTGATTGGTTATTAAATATTATGCAGTATGTTGATGTATTCTGTTAAATACATATTTGTAATTACATTTTGATATTTTTGAAACTAATAAAGAATTAAATTTTTATAATAATTAAAATGCGAGTATGCAGAAACATTTATTATTTAAATATTGAATTACCAAACGTTGTTAAGGCATGCAATAACAATGTAAACTTCATTCAACATGCTCCATACAACTGGCTGCAAATTAATTGTTGTAACAATTATTTAAATTAAATTACTTTTTAATATTTATTAAAATTCTTTGCCGTAATTTAATTTAATGATGAGTTTTTAAAGCAGTTATTGGATTATTACTTTAAAAGTGCTATTGACATTTAAACGATTTGCAATAAATAATTAAATTTTAATATGACGTACTTTAAGTTATTTTTAAAATACGAAAATAGACGTAATTGACGTAGCCGGGGGAAATACTTTAAATTATCAATAAGTCACAATGACAAGGAATGTGATTACATTTTCGTTTGTAGGTCATTTCTTTTATTATACAGTAGAGTGTAGAGGCACAAACAAATTGATCGTCTATTTCCATAAATTTATTTAATGTGTATGTGCCCGTACTTTATTGATTGAAAAGAAGAATTATATTTTCGGTGATATGAAAATAAACGAATATGCTTTAAAAGATCAATATTCTTTGAAACTTTTCCACACCATTAAATAAATACTTTGACAATTTTGTTTGTAAGAAAACTATAGCAAAACCGCAAAAACATGCAGCGTTTAAAAATTTTCTCATATTTATTTAAATGTGCACATTGTACAATTTATGTACCTATCTGCAGTGACATGCTCACATAGTACAGACTTATATTTCGAGAGCAATTTTGGTATTTTGAAATTGCCATTGAAGTTTATTTTTGATAAAGTAAATAAATTTGGTGAATTACTCTTCTTGTGCAGACTAGATTCTTTCAGAGTATTATGATCTTAATAATTTTCATTTTAAAAATATAAAAATGTAACGAATTAGACCATTTAACTTGCTGTTTCTCCTGACTTCTGACTTAAGCATGGTAACCAATTAGTTTCCAAGTTTAAACCAAGTTGTGGTTTTTGTGTTTAATTTTATGTTGAGATTAATTCATTTAAATTTTGACCAGAAGCTGTGCAGTTTATGTTTAAGTTTTTAATTAAGTGTAAGTTCATTACTTCTTCACGAAATATCAGCAGATTACTAATTTATCAAATTTAATGTTGGTACAATAAAAATATTATAGAACTAAATTTAAAAAAAAATCGCATATAACACAACTTTATATTTCAGTGACGTCCCTCGTCCCACAGACGTTTTACTTTCACTCATATACATTAAAATTAATAGCACCTTTTGCCAAGAGCCCCACAATTTGCCTTCGAATACAGGGCTGAATAAATCTCATTTTGCTTCCACATAATGAATGGGGTTCGCATTGTTTATGAATAATTTGCCAAATTCAATTGGGATTTGCTTATCGGCACCAGAAAAACTTAATAAAACCAAACACGCCGTTCTATAATGTAACTTAACTACATCACAAGCACATACAGTAACATCGGAATGGCCATAAATTCGCAATTACCCAGAATTATGAAGTAATAGCATAATTTTTAATATTCCATTTACCTAATGGTGGTTGGGCAATTCTATCCCTTTTCGCTGTGCTCCCATTCAATTGCTGAAATTTCATGATAAGCCCATTGTTCCCATTGAAATGTACACAAAGCCGCCTAGGGGCAGTTCCGTTCCATTACATCCCGGAATGAGTGAAAACATTCATTATCATATTAATAGCGTTCCTTCGTCTTGCGTTATAAAAATCCCCTCTTTATGCTGCATTCTCATTGGAGCGTATAGCGGTCCTAAAAGCCCTTAAGTTTATTTTATTCGCATATCTTTTCCACTCAGTTTATTTGTCACATCTTCAAAAGTAAAAAGTGGACTTTACAGTTTTAGATTTTCTATGTTGATTATTTTTGATATAATTGTTTTTTTTTTTTTAAATACTAAATTAAATATGAGGACACAAGCACATAAAACTTTTCATGTTAATACATTAAAATTTTGTTCTCCCTCTTCACAAAAGGCGTCCTTCCTGCTGAGTCACCAATTCCTAATGGCAACAGCACAGAGACGACGGAAGAGGACGATGATGACACAAATCAACCGACACCTTGGGACGACTATCATTTTACAATGTCATCGTCGGAGCCATTTCCATCGTCAGCGGCATTGGCAGCAACAGCAGTGGCACCATCATCCTTGGCAGTCGCATCATTATCATCGGCGACCACATCGTCAACATCATCATCATCATCAGTGTCATCGCCATCCCATTCTTATGTGATCGACTCCATGAATATGCTTGATTCTCATGAAACGGATGCGCCTGCTAGCACGTTGCCAGCAGGCGCAACACACCCGCTTACAAGCAAACAAACAACGAGTAAAATGACAGCACCATCAAACACTGTCACCAGTAAACGTAAGCTTTTAGGCGCACAAATAGCACAGCATTAAAGCGTCATTTATATCCTTTTCTCTTTGTTACGTAATGCATGTGTGATATTGGTTTTCAACCCCCGAAATGAAGTGAACACATAATACAGCATCATATTCAAATATGTGATAGTTTGTCCTTTCTTATTTTATATATGAATCCATCAAACAACGGCCAACGTTACAACATACTCGGCACCAACTCTTACAATAAACAAACAATGCACACATCACAATGATGTCGTAACATAATGTCCACCCACAACACACACTTACTTGTGCCAAAAAAAAAAAACAAACCACATACGCCCATCTGTGCAGCAACACCAGTTTTCCCGGAATGGAAACGAAGAAAAACTCATGACCATACGTATCACTCCAAATACCACCGCGAGCATCATCTCGGCCCATTCTTCGAGGAGCCGTTGAACGCCACACAAGGGGCCTTTCAAGTAGGCGTCTTTTTGGCCACTGAGGCCGTTCTCAATTGTCGTGTCGGAATGCTCAAGGACAAAACCGTAAGTACTAAGTACAGACGCCGTCGACCGCACACAATGTTTATAATTTTCATTCATCATAATCGTTCGCGCCCCCACCCTAACACCCCCCCAAACTCCATAACAAACACAAATTACGACGATGTGGTCCCTTGATAACCACAATTTTTGACCTTTTTTCCATCCGCCTCACGTCTTCCCATCTCTTTCCGTTTCTTGCTTATTATATAATACATTTGTGTTTTTTCTTTTTTTGCTTTTTTCTCATCCCCCATTTATGAATCTACTCATTTGTGGCTGTGTCGGCGTGGTTGATCGTCCCATCCGATAACGACAAATTACGGTCGTTAATTTGTGTGTTGCCGATCCGCGTCGCGCATTTGGGACCCATCCACATCAAACTGTCACCCCATTTTGGTGTGAACTTAAACACCACCTCCCCCCGCAACAAACGCCACATCGGACACAACAATGCGGCAGGTCATGTGGATCCGTAAGAACAGCGATAAATTCTCGCTGCTAACGGTCGGCAATAATACGTACAGTGGCGATAGGCGTATTAATGTGCGATTTCAGTATCCAAATAATTGGCGATTACACATTAATCCAGTTCAAAGGGACGACGCTGGCATGTATACGTGTCAGGTGTCAACTCATCCGCCGAGGGTGTTCTCCACAAATGTTACGGTGCTAGGTAAGTGTCAACCATTTTATATGACATAAAGGTGCATGTTAATTTTTTATTTTGTGGGGTTTGATGTACTCGTTGTTGGCGCGGGTTAAAAAAGTACAATGGGAAAATGTGGGCGGAAAATTGTGAATGGAGGAAGCCTAAAAAGTTTGTACGAGTTAATTGTTGCATGACAAATGATTGTGCTCCGTTTCCATGACCTACAACTTTTGCAAAAGATTTTAAAACATTTTTTTATCATCAGCTTAAACTGCATTAATAATGATAAAACAAATGGAATAAAACCGCATGATTGCATCACGGTGTTAAAATCGGAAAGTCTATTATTGCTTAACCTTTTAACATGATTTTAAAAAGCTGCAGCAAACCATTTCTATTATGCAATTTTCAAACATTAAAAGCTTTCGTAATTCTTTCCGAAATCAATTTTCACAAACCTCAACTATCACACGCAACAGACAGAATAATAAAGCTTAGAGCAACTTCTTTTTCTCTTTATATATTAAGTCCACATAACATTGCATTCTATGTGAAGCCCGCACATGCCATTTAAGCCGTCCCAAAGCTATTAGGCTGCAGCTTTTAGCAGGGTATAAAAGCAATTTGAACGTTATTCGTCTGTCATGAGGAGCATTTTAATGCCGACTGATGTACCAATGCCACAGTGGGGGTTTACTATACACAAAAAATGTGACATCTGATGAAAATCACTCAACTTTTCGCAAAAGGGTTTCGTTGATTTTATTTAATTTCATTTGGCGTTTTTTTCTTTTCTTTACGAAGCTAACATGATTTATGCCCTTTTATATTAGTCTGAAATATTTGAGCAACTTTTGAATGACTTAATGTTAACTCGAGAGGACTGAGGATAAATCTCACATACTCGTTTATGCATAATACGTTGATGCAATGTAAATAAAACAATTTTCGGAATACTTTTCCTCTACTTTTGCGGAATTTCATCACTTAATAACGAATTTTTAATAGAAATTCTTCAAAAGAAATAAATACTTGATGAGATTACAAACTCGAGATTAATGTGAACTATTTGTAATTTTAAAAAAAGGACGCAGTAAATAACGACTTTAAAAAAAAAAAAGGTTTAAATTAAATTGAAACCATATTATGACAAATGAAAAATACAAAAGCTGAAATTAAATACTGCGATCCCTTTAATACACCATAGTTTCAATAAGAATTATTAACAAACATTGGAAGCAAATAAAAACGATGGAAAACAAACACCCTATAACAATAATGGAGGACATTGAATGAAAATGCCATCAATTTCACAATGATGAAATAAATACTCTTGTGTATGTGGGACGTGAGCACATACACAAGTTGAAAATCAATACCATCTATTACTCAATGGTCCCCACACGATCTAAGCTTTTTCTCCTTCTGCACCATCAATGGAATTTGACAAAGGAAGCGGCAATCCCGTTGAAGCGCACTTAAAGCTTGTTGTCACAATTCATATAAAATGGAACGAAGAGGCAGGAAACAAACAAAGCTGCGCTATTATTTTTGCGGCAGACGCACACATTGCAGGATGGATGAAAAATTGTTTACAAAAGACAAGACAGATTTGACGACATTACGACGACAACGATGACAACGACGACGATGACAACAACAACGCATGATGCGGTCAGTGTTCTGAACGTTACCAATTATTACAACATGATAATTCTATATAACAAAAGATACTTGAAACGATTAAAGCTACTGCATACACTCGATGGTTATGGATTTCAGTTGAACAATCATTTGTGTCCTTCTGGAAAGGTCCTTGCAAAGTGATGATGTATTTATGTACTTAAATGAATGAAACATTTGAATTACTTACATAAAACATTTGATGATAAGCTTGAACTTCAAGAGCGGAAGATAAGTGTGGAGGGAGTTGCTTTTTCTTTTACAAGTGACTTATTGCCTTAATGTTTGGACGTTTTTAGTATATTATCAAGTTTACACATGTAAGATGTCCAATTTTGTGGTTACTTTAAGTTCAACATTTCTGAAATGATTTAAAAAAACATTATTTTCGAAATAGTATGTACTTTAAAAAAAATAATTTTTTCATTTTTTGTTTCTCTCAAATAATTGAAGATCCTGCCCTACGAATTGTTGATGAACAGGGACATGAAGTAAGTGACAGATACTACAAGATCGGCAGCACTATTGAGCTGACCTGTCAATTGTCGATATCATTCTTGAGCAGTCTGTCAAATAGTGTTACTCCACCCAGTCTGATGTCCAGCAGCCGGCAGATTGTAGTGCCACCAAAGAGTGTTGATATCACCGATCGGCAAGATGTGATTTGGAGGAAGGATAGTTCCCCCTTATTGCTGAAAGCGTACATAAATTATAGGTACGTGTATTTTGTTTCGTAATTGTAATGGCAATAATTTACATCATTGTTACTGTTTATTTAAATTTTCAGTATTTCAACGGATTGGCATAATATACGTCTATCAATGGAGAACGTCGAAAGGAAACACAGTGGCCTATACGAATGCACCTATTTGAACGCCACTTCAGCTGTTGTGGATGTGCAAATATTAAATGGTAATTTATGTTAATTTGCTAGATACGAATTTGATTACTATACTGATTCGTACACATTAAAGTTTTTACTATAATGCCATGTAAAATTGCTTATAAGTATTGATAATATGTCACAAACTAATATGCAATTTGAAGCGATTCTATAACACGTTGCAATATGTGTTTTAATGTATTTCCTTTTTTTTTTTTTTGCATTTGTGTCACTTTCATCCACGTATGCCGTTTTTTTCGGATGTTTGTCAATGAAGGGGAGACACCTGCTGCCGTTCAGCACAGCCACTGCAGCAGCATTCACTGGGCATCACAACATAAAAATTTTGCCATAGCATTGCTACTTTTTGTTATGCAATACATATCTTGTTGTTAGGAAAATTGGCAGCTTGGCATGGAGCAACTGTGACAGTTTGGATCAATTTCTGAACACGTCAAGCGAGACATCAGTGTGGAGTAAATACATAAATATATCGAGAATATCTATTTGTTTCAGACATGAAAGATATCGTTTTGTAAATTGTAAAAACCATTGATTAAATTAATGATAAAATGAGTATGTAAGAACTAAAAATCGTAAATAATAAGAAGACGAATTATGGAGAAAAGGTTTCTCAAGAAGTATTACTTAGTTATTATCAAAAATTTAAATAGCTGAAGGAATTGTGTAAGTCCCACTATACACACTTTAATATTTATTCTAATCGTTGAGAATGAATCCTGCGTATTCACGAGATAACAAATTATTATTTTAACTTTTCTTTTCCTCAAACTTGTTCTTATTTTTTTCACCAAAAGGGGCACAATGTAAATATTGAATGAGGAAAAACTCGGATGAAGGATTAAAGGATGAAGATGTTTACTTTCAAAGTTGTGGTAAAACCATAAGAAAACTAATTCGTCAAAGCATTTGTGAATTAAATTGTATATTTAAGTACGAACACATAATATTTGAAAACCAAATAAACATTCAGATTAATTTAAACATCTAATTACTTAAGGATAAGAGAGTCGTGCAGAAGCATAACAGTAAATAATAAATTATATCTATGTTACAGACATCAAGGAGAACTATATGTTACGTCTATGTAATCCACTCTATCTTTGATATTGTTAAGAAATTATCTGAAATAAAAAATAAAAAAAATAAAAAATGAAAAACAAACTAAAACAAAGAAATACACGATGAGAATAAGACAAATTGTTTAATAAAAAAACTGGATATTTTAATTTTGTTGCTGGCATGATATAAAATAATTGTTGTTCGAATTCCTAATACAATAGGTACCAAAGGGAAATATTGCCTCAACAAATTCAGGGACGATGCTCGTACATCATTTCAAAATTGTTTAAATAAATAAGTAAGTATTTGGTTAAAGCTTAAAAAACAAGACCGTTCACATGAACGATACACTATTTTGGCATATTTCATGATTTTATAATTAGCTAACTAAGACTAATTCGAACATCAGATTGGGTTAGCTCCAAAGTCAAGTTATTGTTAAAAACGGTATATTAATTGAAAAAAAGGGGCAGACAACTCCATTTTTCTATCTCAGCAACCTACACGATATGAAAAAAAATTCTTATCTTTCTCATTTTTATTGTGGTTTATAATTGAAAAGACTTTTCCTTACATTTTTAGGGCAAATCGCAAAATTCAAGGTAAAACTATAAATCCTAATTCCAATATTTTAGCAAAAAAAATTCCACATTAATGTTCATTTTAATAAGAGAATATTTCAAGGTTATGCTTTTTATAACTAAAATATTTTCGAATTTCTTTTTACATTATTAATTCCTGTAGCTTTTCTTAGGATAAGAAGAATTGTTGATGATTAAAATTTGAAAATTAAAAGTCATATAATTAAAGGTCATATTGAAAATAATTTCCGTTACAATTTTAAAAATTCAAGGTCATATCTCAAAAGAACTTTATTAAAATGTTGTTCAGTTGCAGTCGTATACCAATTCACACCTCTCCCTGCGCTGTATTGTTTAATATTATTGCAAATTATCTTTCAGTTATTAAGAATCACAACATAAAGTTGCTTTCATTCTGTTTAATTTTTTAAGGTAAGTCTTAAAATAATTTTATTCATTTTTCGGTCTTTTGATTTCTTTTTTAATTATACACAACATTTATTTAAAAGAATGCGCGTTTGTAATATAAGAATTTATTATAATGTTTATGGTTATTGTCCAAGAAGTATAAAATATAAATTATTTTTTTATTATCAGTAAGTACCAGTAAGTAAAGTATTGATGTCAATGTCTTAACTAAACACTAAAGAAATATAAATTTTGATTTAGTACGCTTATCCAATTCTTTACATTAAGGTTTTTCAAAAATTATATAAAGTCTTTCGAAATTCCAGGCATTTTACCATTGTTTTGTGCTTTATAAGTCTGCATATACACCCAGTGGGTACATACATTATAGCTTTCCAAAGCCCAACGGAAAATACATGAGCTTTCGTTTTGTATAACAATTGTGGATGATAAAATATTGTGGTGAGTTTTCAAACCTAATGTGGTTTGGAGCAGGAATTTAGGTGAAAAGCTCTAAATAGAACAGCGATTCTTATCTAAAAGAATTGAGAGTGTTGACACCTGCAGGAATAGCATATATGGTAGAATATAAAAATTCGAGGAGTTGATGGAGTTGGTTAATGCAGAACTCAATTCAATTAAGTTAATTTTTTAAATGCACTACGTATCTGAATATTGTGAATAATTATTAGATTATTAAATCAATTCGGAACTTTTGACGCATATAACTTTACAGGGAATCGAATAATTTTGTCACGACTTCATGATGCAGGTAATTTAAACAGACATATAAACTTTATCACATTTGCAGCATTTCTAAAAGTTCATTATTCTTAATAGATGAATTTTTGGAATTTTGAACACCAAAAAAAATTATTTTTATATATTATATTTAAATGAAACCAATTTAAAGCTGTTAAAAAATGAATTTTGTTACAAATTACACATTTGACGAATTGTTATTTAAACTATAAATTCATCAGCTTTCCAAGCTGTTTACATTTAATTATAAATGCAACCCATAGCAATTAATAAAAACCACTAAATCAAGTGGGAAATATGCTCCAAAAGATAGTTATCGTGAAACTACACCATCCCAATAAATATTTACTATTAAGTGCTGTAAGAAACGGCAAAGCTCTCCAAACTATGCCATAAATCAAGACAATTCTATAAAGTACCAACAAACAAGCCCATATTATTTTGTTGTTTTGCCATACTGGCCGACAAAATAACCATCGAACCCTTTGCATTCTATTCCCAACATTTTTCCGGCGGCACAAACGCTAAAATAATTGCGCAAAAAGAAAAATTGGGGTTAAACTGATGAGGAGGTTTGCCTACAAGCATAAACAGTGTCGACGACGTGACGTATAATGCGAGTAGTATATACTTACGCAATGGGTTTTGTGTTGCAACAGTAAATATTCTGGCGGTAAAACGGTTGTTATGAAGATTTGTTACCCTCTTAAACGCACATGCTCAAATTCTTTTCAATGAATTTATTCAGGAGCCGCTGTATTAAATGTGTATTATGGCAGCTATGGGGCAATGTTGCAAAAAAAAAAAAACAAGAAACAAAAACATAATATGTACTACATGCGATCGTTGGTTACAATGCGGTGTGAAATATGTGAACGGGTGTGTTTATGTGATGCCACTAATTTCGCGGAAGGTGCGATGTGGAGGCAGTTGTAACTAGGTGCCTGTATGCTCATTGTACATATTTGCCAAGAAACAAGAGCTCAAAAGGACGCAGAGATCTGTGAATCATTTGGAAACTGTTTGACGATTCAGCGCAAAGAACGTGTATTTGTCTGTGACATTGGAAGCAGCAGGTTCACGATGAGAAGAGCGTGTTTGTTGTATCACAAAAGGCTTTCGCTTGGATTGAATCTAAAAGGTAATCGATAGCTGTTTGCTTGTTTTACGCGTGATCATAATAAATTCGATGGCTTTGAATTGACGACACATTTCACATTCAAGCAATGGAAATGTTTCAAGATGGTGAAAACGGAGTGAAAATGGCGAATGTATCATGTGGCTCACTTTGAATTCAGTTGCGTTTAAATTTTTGATAAATTTAAAGTTTTACAGAAAATTCAACTAAACAGGAACGTTCCTGGATACAGCCAATTAATCCTTGAACTCGGTGCTTAAATATTCTTACAATTAAATGAATGGAATGAGCAAAATGTTTACGCCAATCTGAAATTCCAATAAATGATGATATGAAAAATTTCCTACCAAAATACAGCCCCCAATTTTTACCCTTGACACCAATTTGTTTCTCTATGTCACAAACACAACAAAGTTACTCAAATTACATGCTCCACATACTTATTTCTATGAAGAGCTTCAGCAATTTACCAAACTCATATTATACTGGAATTCCCTGAAGTGGCAAACAATTTACATCACTTCCAAATTATGTTCCGCATATGAAGGCCAGGAAGTTTTGTGCTGCAAAATGATTTACGACCACTTATGTGTGTAAATTATATTAAAGTTTCACGACCACTTATTGCACCTCTTCCAATGTACACCCAACATACCTTCATATTTTTAGTCAGATTTCCCCTCCCAAAGTTCGAAAAATGTGTGTTGTATTACGAACACATTGACAAATGGGCATTTAAAGACTCTCATTTGTCAGTATCCGTTGTTATTTTTGGCGACTGTGAAATCTTGTGCCACTGACGGAAAGGACATTGAAGGATAAAGGCAAATTTATGGCACCATAATTACAGTTATGAAGAATTGTCGACGGAATTTTCATAATTTTATACATTTCTTGGCAAAAACAATGGCTTAAGAGAAAAATGGCCACAATTTAGTCACTGCTGAGGATTTATGGAGACGCTCTTCAGTCGAATATTTTCTTATAGGCGGCCATGCTATCAACAGTATTGTATAAGGACTTTTTCTTATGTGCAATATTACGCCAATAAGAAACTTAATTTTTGTACTACTTATTATAAGTGCAAAAATTACAATATTTTATTTTTATTTTAATAATGGAATAGACAAAATTTATTTGAATGAATAAAAATCGCAATCACTAAGGGTTAAAAAAAATTATGCGGGTTAAATAAAGTTAAAATTAAATGCACTGTATTTAAATAAAATTTAATTTTCCTCATTCAATAGACTTAAGAGGTATTTGTCAACATAATCAAGATATGATAATTTTATTCAAATTCAACTTCATTTTAAGTCGAAAATTTATGGAGCAGGCCGAAAGTGGGTGGTCTTATGAAGTCAAGCTGTGCGACTGCACGAGCGGACAAAAAATTCCCGACCATGACTCATTTATTGAAAATTGTGTCCTTTCATGCCATTATAGTCCTTAATTATACTGCGGTTATGGGGGCACTAATCCAGTGACACGTGTTCTGGCCTAGTGGGCCAGTAATATAAATGTTTTAGGTCACACGTCATATGACATACATAACTGCAGGAATTGGGGGGATGAACGAGGCAACAATTTGCTATTTAAATCAATGGGGGGTTCTCTACATTCATATTTTTACCAGCACTGCGAAAAGCGTGTCTCTTCATATTGTCAATCAGCCATGGCACTAATTGGAAAGATTGTATCATTATTGTGGGCTGAATGTGGGTGAATTTATGAAAGAAAATGCCGCTGTTGGATTAATTTAATCTAGTTTATAGGACAGGATATTCTTACGTCGTGGGCGACCATATTTTTACAACATTTTTCAATTTGCAAGTGGGTATTATTGATAGACCTTTTATTCTATTGCGGGCAATGCCAATCTGGTGATTAGATTGAAAACGAGTGCTCATAATTATTTTTATCATGATCCCCTTTTAATTAAAATGTATAAGTTGCGTCGCATTATTTGTTCAGAAACTCGTAGTTAATATCTTTTCACTTAAGAATAATTATTATTTTTAGAGTTTATATTAAATGAAGCGACATTAATTACTATTGGAAAATTCGATTTGGAAAAAATAATATTCTTCATGATTTGCGGTTATTTATTGTTTTTAATCCTTTTGATGTTTTATCATTTCAATGAAAAGTATTCATTCAGTAGAGGAAATATTTCATAATTAAACAATTGCAAACCATACAAATATTTGCATACTAATATGTTAACTTTAAATCTCAACTTTTAAACATCAACAATAATAAAATATTCTCTAAATGGTCCATCCTTTAAAAACAAACAGTTGTTGTCGAAACTATTTTAGTCACATAAATGTCATTAAAGTGGACAGAGTAAAAAAGTTACATTGCAGTTCAAACAGGACTCTGCAATTAAATTTAAGGACGTCCTTCCGTTGAGAATACACCAACAATACATAGTCGTATAGCAACACATTGTTTACGGTTGGAGAAAGTTGGTCCGCCACATCCGATCCAAATCTAATTTTGCAGTGGGCAAGCAGCGTTGAAAATAGTCTGGCAACAAATTGCAGTCACACCAGCAACCGATATGCATGCAGCATGCACACAAAAACCAGACCCACCAACAGATATATTTTTTGAATGCAATTTGTATCCTGATAGGAAAATCGATAAAGTATTTCCGGTTATTGGAGACTACATGAGATGGCAAAGCCAATAGCGAATATGGTCGGCGCTTATTTATAAACTGTTTTCATTCAGTATTTCAATTGTCTCGTTATTGTCACTGTATGACATTTGATGAAATTAATCTGCAAATAAATTGCATCATTGATGGGCACTCTTTTTTGAAACAGAAATATTTCCAACATGACTCAATTTAAAGATTTAAATCCTATTTATTGAATTTTTGCAATAAAATATTTGACATTTTAAAATATAATTTAATATATTTTAAATAAAGTTTACGAGCGCCTTAAAATTGATATTTAAATTACAATTTTTGCAGTTGATTAGCTCGTCCCGCATTATAATTAGTTGTTTTATTATTATTATTCATTAAATTCACTTCAACGTTAACATCTTATAATAATTATAAAAAAAATTCACGTAAAACAAATTACCTTTGCATAAAAACTCTTTATTCACTTATTAAAAAAAAATTCAAACGGCGTGCCCAGTTGTTGCGAGTGGCGACCAAATCGTTTTTATGTCACAGCTTATACAGGACAAAGAATAAAATTAAGGGGTGCGATTGTGTTTAAGGTGTTCGTGGAGATGAAAAAAGAACCAAAACTTTTAATAACGACATGAAATTGCTTGATGTAACAAGAAAATTGGTGTGCACCCAGTAATTAAAAATATGTTTCATGTCGCTTTTAATAATTGTAAAATTTGTGTGATGCATCAAAATTTTTTCAAAAGTCATTTTTGAAAATAATGTTTTAATAGCTTTAATATTCGTGTTTTCCCTACACGACACCATTCCTTCTGCTTCATTGTACTTGGTATCTTAAAACTAGCTTACAGTAAATTTAATAAAAAGTTCACAAATATTATTTTTAAACCAAATGATGCCGATGCAAATATTTAAATGAAAAACATCGTCTAAGGGTCGACAATGGGCAATGGGCATAGACCTACAACGATACACACTTGATGTTGCATAAATCACGCAGTAAAATGAAATATGAATAAATACCAATTGATAAGTTCTCATTCAAAAAGAGCGCCCCAAGATTGACTGCGTGTATAGATCCATCCACACATGTGTTTCAGAGATTTACTTCACATTCAATGTGTATCGGATTGAATTTGTTTGCAGTAAGCCGAACATTATAGGGTTGAGCAGACATCGAAGACAAATCACACTCCACCCCTTGTACCGATTTATTAAAACGAATGGGAAACAGTTGCAGGAAATGAATGATAAATGTGAGAGAATTGGGAATACATGCTATGTATGGACGTGGTAATAAAGTATAAATGTATCAGCTTAGTTCTGGGCAAATAAGCTCTGATGTCGGTGGGTCGTTGGGGGTGGAGTGGATGAAAGTGTTATAGCTCGTGTGATATGACGAGAATTTTAAATTAGTTAGTGGAAAACAACTAATCAGTGATGTTAGATGCAGATGAAGTTTTGTGAAAAATGTTGTTGATGTGCTGTTGTAGCATTCTGTTCGTCAATTAAGGATTTCAGTTAAAGAATAAAAAATACTGTTTTTCATTGCTCAAATTACACAATGCATTTGTTTAAAACTTATTGAGCACAAATCTTCCAGAGTAAAGGCAAAACATCGAAAATAACTGAAGCTACATTCAAAAGAAAACCCAAGTTTCTTCCAAAAAGATTTGCAATAGCCAAAGTTGTTCCTGCGATGCGATTGAGTAGCAAGTTTCCGTAATTTTATTAGATCATGATTTCCATTGGATTTTGTGTCTCGTTTTTGTACACTTTTTATGTATGCGAGCCGACGAATATGGTGGGGGGAGGTTTTCAGGTTGGTGTGCTGGGTAAATCTTTTCACACCATTTCATTTTATTCCACTTTTTCTTCGTTATATTTCCTGTGCTTGTTCATTTCATGTGAAATACCGTCAGTATCTTACGGCGATAATGCGAGAACTGATTATCTGATTTCCGGTTACTTAACTTCGAACAATTTCCTTAAGTGAATGTTAGGGGGGTGGACGCATGTATTTTTGTTTTTTTTTTCGTTAAAGCTCCAATAAATCGAGAGAATGCATTTTAATTGAGTTGCTGGAATTTTTGCCATCAGCATTTATTTCATCCCCTATGTATGTAGTGCAAATATAATAACTCAATTTAGCTCTGTGCAGTTTTGTTGAGCGATTTCATTTAATTGTCGTCTTGGTAAGTTGGTCAATGTCTTGCAGTCTTGCAATGTCAAAAGAATTTGCTCAGCTCCAGTTATGCTGGGTATTGTAATACATACCTTATATTATATTCGTATATGTAAGCGGGTATTATTGACTCTGTCGTATAGCCACTGCCTGTAGTGGATATACCGCATTGTTGGTAGTGCGCTTTTTAAGCTCAATTATGCTTATTGCACCCTTGGGGAAATTCTTTTCAGGCAATGCGGCCATATGAAAGATATGCCGAGCATGTGCCCGAGAATTTCATTGCGTTTTAATGATCATTAACAGTAAAAGCGAAACACTGTCTGGTTTGTTTGTGTGCTGTGGGGATTTGGCCGACGAGTTGGCACTTGGCACTCTGTTACTGTGAGTATCAATAACTAGAATTTTATTGTCGAATGTGTATAACTGGTAACGGTACTTGGCATGGATACGAAATACTGATGGCTTTATAATAATCAATAGCCATCTGCAATTGATCGGTGCTTGTACTACATTTAATCCAAATTGCAGTTTTCTGCAGTTTCTTCGGCAATTAGGGGCTCTCGTCTGAATATTGTTTTCTTCATAAAAGAGAGTAAATTCAAATGAGGGTATTTCAGAAATTCTTTAAAAATAATTGTAGTAATGATTCTTGGAAGCGTTTTATGCTTACTATTTAATTTTATCAATTCGATTTATTTTTTTTCTTTCCATACATGTTTCATAAAGTAACCGAAAAAAAATGACTGACACCATAAATATTAAAGGAATCTTCTTTTGTTTTATTAGTTGAGAGCCAGTCTCCAGTGCTACCCAACGGAATTTACTCAACTTAATTATAGAAGAATATATATATAATATATCAATAACAATTCTTTTAAATTATCACTGTGTAGAAATGACTTTTGAAATTACAACGTACAGAAACTTTAAAAGAAATTACTTTTTATACTGCGATGCTTGATTTTAATCACAGTAACCTATTAACCAGTAAGCCAATTCGTCTCGTTTCGGACAACATCATTTGACTCGATTTGCATTGCTTAGCATTAAAAATGCTGGACAGTTATAAATTACTCTACGTTAAATTTTAACAAACTACCACAATAACCACAATAATAGAAAGCGGCTTCCAGACTCAGGAACTTATAGCTGAATTTTCGGTTTACTAACACAACAACACAATATACGTCTGAAACATCTGGTGACATAAAGATGACCACTTCACGTTTGGACGCGGAGGATGCAGCCAAAGAAAAGGATCCCGTTCAACGGGCAATGGGTGCCATTGGACCATGGCATATTTTTATATTCTTTGTCATTTTCATGCTGAAATTTCCAGTCGCATGGCATCAGATGTCAATTATTTTCCTTGCACCACCACCAAAGTTTGAGTGTGTAAATGCATCAATGGATAGATGTGACAAGGACTGTCCCGAATATGTGTATGACACAAGTGTGTTCTCAAAAACAATCATCACTGAATGGGATTTGGTGTGTGGTAAGGCACAATTGAGTAATGTGTCACAGACCATATTTATGCTGGGCATTTTGGTGGGCAGTCTGGCTTTTGGTGCATTGGCTGACAAATATGGACGTCGTACACCATTGGTGTGGGCTGTTATTATACAGTTAGTCTCCGGTGTGGCAACAGCATTTGCTCCATGGTTTTGGTTATTCTGTGTGTTAAGATTTATCACAGCAACGGCGACAGGCGGTACCATGGTTACAAGCTTCGTCCTGACCTTGGAAATAGTTGGCATCAAGTGGCGTGAAGTCATTTCAGTAATTTACCAAATTCCATTTAATTTGGGCCATCTCACACTCCCCGGATTTGGATATTTATTTCGTGACTGGCACAATCTCCAATTTGCTCTCTCAATTCCGTCAACACTCCTCATCTCGTACTACTGGCTTATTCCCGAATCACCACGTTGGTTGTTCGCAGTTGGACGCATTGACGAGGCGGTTATTATCCTGGAGAAGGCAGCCAAACGCAATCACTTGCCCACAGAAAACATTAAAAGCGATCTTGAGGCTCACTACAAGGCCAACTTTGCCGGCAAACACATTGAAAAGGGTAATGCGTACGACTTGGTGCGTACACCAAATATGCGCTCCAAATCAATGCTCATACTGTTCAATTGGTTTGTGTGCGGTTTGGCATTTTTCGGTGTGGCCCAATACGTTGGACACGTGGGTGGTGACATTTATTCAAATGTTGCCATTTCGGCTTCCTTGGGATTACCCGGCACAATTATTTGCATCTTTATGCTGAAGTATTTGGGACGCAAGAAAACGCTCATCGCCTCCAACGCATTGACAGGCATTGCGATGTTAACGATTGCATTTTTGCCGCCGGATGAGTCGGTGACGATTGTCATATTGGCAACGGCTGGACTCGTTGGGATGAGCATTTCTTTTCCCACGGTGTATTTGTATGCAGGTGAGCTGTTTCCAACGGTTATACGAAATGTGGGCATTGGCATGGGGTCGCTGATGGCACGTATTGGTTCGATGATTGCGCCATTTGTGGCTGGTTTATCTAAAACACATAATAGTTTGGCGGCTGGCATTTTTGGTGTGATACCATTGATTGGAGCTGCGATGGTGTTCTTTTTGCCGGAGACACGAGGTCATCCGTTGCCAGAGTCGATGGAGGATGGTGAGGCGTTTGGAAAGAAAGTAAAAAATAATCCGCAGTAAAAAGATTGTTTTGATTTGTGGTTGTATTGTGCATTAATTATTATAATAAACTAAATAAGATCTCAATAAAACGCGGCTATTATCATTTTATATTATAGATTATATATTTTGTTTATAATAATTATACTACTTCTAAACAGCAGATTTATTCTTTTTGAAAAAGTTGCGAAAAAACTTGTCATCTATTATGAAATGTATGTTTCTTAAAATACACATTCTGAGTTGTGAGAAAATTTAATTTAGAATTATTGTAACAAATTATGCAAACATCTTCACAAAGCATTTCGTTCACCGTTTAAATAATTATTTGAGTTGCATATAAAAGCAATATCTCCCGAACGAGACATGCGCCACTCTTCTAATTACATTTTAAACATAAATCCACATTAATTTCATCATGTCAAACAGGACATACTATTAAGTGCATTATTTGCATGTATATTTTGATAGTTAAGCAACTGTATGCATTAATTGCACAATATTCAAGTGTAGCGGAAGCATGCATATTCATTTAAATTTCATCAAAATGCGGAAAATATAATAACCAGTCAGATTAAAATCATATATTTCAAATAGAAATCACGTGCACATTTATCGAAATGGTTGTCGCCGGTCGGTGTTTCAAAAAGGGCTGCGAAAATGCAATAGACCAGAAAAGGGTTAAATCAGCGCTACGGTTGTGCGATTAATCAACCCAAACCATTTTCGGTTTTCTGATATTTTTTCGGTTTGTTTATTTTGTGGCTACAATGTCACTCGAATTTTTGGGATGAGTTATTTATTTTGCAATTTGCATTGTTTGGAAATTCAAAAATTGTAACATATTTTGCTCGTGTTGTTATTTTTATTTGGTTTATTGACGTTGAATTTAGTGGGTTAATTAAAATTGTTGGAAAATCAATAAAATATGTTTTAAATTAAATTTTGTTTAAAACTTTAAAAGTCTTTAATTCTGAATTTCATTGATTATTTGTAAATTGCATTGATATTTTCTAGACAGTTTGAGGGGCAGTTAATTTATAGTCGGAAGTGGACATTGCCAGTTTCAAAAATATTGTGGGAGTAGTTTTAAATTAAATTAGCTTTTTATAAACAAGTTATTTATAATATTAATGATAAACAGCAAAACGTGTTTTAATATTTAAACTGATTTCACACAGAGAGGATCAATTAATAATGAAATTAAGTTTCTATAGTTAATACATAACGTATAACTATAATCATAAAAAATCTCTAAAATTAAAACGTTTCCACTGTATTGCAATTTGCATTTTCGAAGCTGATTCTCATCAAAAATAAAATACACTCACACGCTATGGAAAGCGACCAGAGAATTTATTATGACCCGGAACAAAATAGTAAAGCATATACCCTAATATGTAGTTGCTGTAGATTTTGTTTGTTATGCCGGAAAGTGGTAATATAATAAAAATAATAAATTTAAAATATAAAAAGTAAATAATAAATTTTGTGGAAAGTTTCTAAAATATTTGATAATGTCACGATTTTTTGTTCAAATTGATACATTTACGATTCAAAAATTATTAAAATGATTACCGCCGCTTCTAATTTTGCATACAATTGGTTTTATGATAGCAAAAAAAAAACTGCATCATAACAGATTATTTTTAAAAAAATTGCAGAATAAAGAATTTATTACTCAAGTTTAAATGGGACGAAATAAAAAATAAAAATGTGTGTATAAAAACGCATTGAACCAAACGTGGTAAAAATATAACGTTGCATGCATTCTTTATGTTGAGAAACCGCTAACTTTTTCAATGTTGAACGATTTCAATTAATACCGCGCCAATACAAAAATCTCTCGAGCCTTTATGCACACAGCGACGCACAAAGAGTTGCATCATGTTTGTTCACATAAAAGCGTTGCATATTTTGCAGTCAAATTTTTCGGCGTTGTTAAGTGGCTTGCAACTAATTGCAATGGTAAATGGAGTATATTTTGCAAACCATAAGGGTAAAAGGCCGCATGTTTTGTGATGAAAATGATAAAGTTATGTGTGCATTGTGCAAGTTTTTTGGTGCGTTAATTAATTGGAAAAGTTTAAACAAGAGAAACATTGCGAACTACAGTAATTAAATTAAACAGATATTTATCATTTTATGTGTAATGGATGGTGGACCATGGCATTTGCTTGCACAGCAGTTATTCGAATTGAAACCAAATGTACTGTGGCGTAATTCCCTAAAATAATATTATATGATAAACAATCCGGGAGTTTCATTTAATCTCCTATAAAAATACCACAATCCAGCATAGTTTGTGGACACGTTGTGAGCTGTGCTTTATAGCTGCATAAAAAAATTGTTTTATCAAAGGTATGTATAATTTTATTCAAAAACAAATTTCAATACCGCAAATAATGTGTATATTTTAAGTCTACTTATTTATAATTTACTCGAAATTATTACTCGTTGAAAGGAAATTCATTTTAAATGCGCGCTGAATCTGATGATTAAAATGAATTTTGTGTAATTCAGCATCAATTTCTGTGATGAAAAGACTTTGCAGTCATTAATCCTATTTCACATTCAAATTGCTAAAATTACTCTGACCTAGATAGAACGTCGCTAGTATTATATATTACTATTTCTGTATTTACCTCAAAATTTCAAAAATGCTTGCAAAATAATTTTCGTAGGGAGCAAAACATGCTCCTGTAACATAATTAAATATATTTCTTGCATAAAACCCACGATGGTATGAATCTAATGCCCCAGTATGATTCATCCTACAGTATTACATCGGCTAGGATGTGTATAAATGGTAATTAAATGCCGAGAAAAACGAATACAGTTTCTGTGCATAAATATGCAAAATAAATTTTACATAATTGCTTAATATTGGAAATTATTTCCAGTGATTTTTATCAGCTGTTCCAATGTGTCGTTCCGCTGCATTTTTTATTGACGGAATCTCAATAGATTTACAATTTACGTGATGAAAATAGCAATATGATAAATCAAGAAAGTAAAAAATGAACGCTTGGTTTCCTCTCATTAATATGCAAGGACGTTGGTACCGCAACATTTTTTTCTTGTGTCGTGCACTAGGGGAAATTGTCTTGAAATGTCGCAAAAAATGACGGTCAAGCAATTTTTATTCATTTAAAAATGACGCATTTGGACTTTTAGAAATATTTAAAAAAATTTAGTAAAATAAATAATTACGTCTTAGTCTACAACTCACATATTTCGTTCACATTTCAAACCTTTTCAAATTATAAAGCTATAATACATAATCATATTTCGAGGCGACAGACGATTCATAATCGCCTTCATATTTTACTTATCGTTACAGTATTTATTAAATTCAATGGCGATGATTAATTTATTTATGAGAATGTGTTTTGCTTGTTATTAATCAAATTCGACATTATTAAGTAATTCATAAATGTTCATTACACGACTAATAAAATAATGTTGATTGATTGTGTTACGTGCAATTTAACTCAATGTCGTAAACTGTTTGTTACACCTATTAATAATTGCTTTCATTTTATTTGTGTACTGAATGACCTATTTGAATCTTTTACACCCCTTGCAGAAGTATCTTCATATTTGAAAAAATTAAAAACCTACGTCTTTGGTTTACTGTTTTAATTTTGCAATATTTTATTTATTTCATAGTAGATTGCTATATTAATTTTCCAATCGTGGAAGGAAGTTGCTGCAAACTTTATCTCAACCGTTATCATATAAGATATTATGTTAAATATTTAACAAGGTTATTTAATATATTGTAATTAATATGCGCATAATCTAAATCCAAATAATGAAACGAATATATCTGCAATGACATTAATTCATGACTCGAATCTGCTGTTACATTTAACGCATATAATCAAAGCGCGGTGTTACGTGTCACACCGCCATTTTATTTTATTCAATTTTCGCCGACACCTACGATGCAATAAAAATACGACACCGCAAGGATTATTAAGGGTTGCGTATAATAAAAGCTAACGCGCGGTGCTTGGCGAACATCTTTACGATGATTGGCATTACTTATTTATGCCTTTAAGCATCTGCATTTTATGCCCGTTATTCTCATACACTTAAATTCCACATTTTATTAACAATAGAGAGTGCTAAAACTGGAGGAATGCTCATTGCACAAACAAGTATGTCCCGTATAGTTGTTTTCAAGCAAGACTTTATTATTACAGGTTTATATAAAATAAGTATAAGATCACACATACTCGCACTTTGACATAGAAATATGATCAAATTCAAAAAATCCACTTGAATCTGAAGAATTTTAAAGACTCAGGTTTTCCGATAAAATAAGCGTTGTTTTTGTTATAATGTTTATAAAAAGGAAAAACATAAGATTGTTTTTAGTTGTTAAAAAAATAATTAAATCGACAAAAGTTTAAACTCTAACATTTTGAAAAATTGATCAAAATACATTAAGCGAAATTCAATTAATTAAACTCTGTCCATCAAAACTTTATTCTCCATAATTTTCATTACCGAAAGGGAAATATTTATGCAAGTGTTTGGTTTCCCTATTTTTTGCAAATTTGGCGATTAGAATAACCTTGATTTCGTTGGCCTCAATTTTTCCGTTTTTCATATGATGAAAGACATTCTGTCTCTAATATTTTTGGGAGTCCAACTAATAATACCTAGTAAAACATTACAAAAAGAAACATGAGATACATGTATTTGTCATAAATTAATTTATTAATTGGGTCAAAATTAAAGCAAATCCGTCCAGTTGTTTAGTAGAAATATTTCGGGCATCCGAACGTACTTAAATTTTTTCTAGACCACTTTTTTGCATTCAGGGGTTGTAATAAATAAATAAAATTATTACAGAAAAAAACCTTACCATTGTAGAAGTGACTTAAAACTTATTACTAATTTACTAATTTAATTTCGAAACGAAAAGAATAAAAAATCATTATTATGTAATTATGTATCCTTTATTCCAATTATAAAAAAAATTCAACATTTGAAATCTCTTTATTATTATACTGACAGTTTCGACTCATAAACAGTTAACGGTTACGTGTTTTAGCGAAAAACAGCGTTGGATTAATTAAATGTCGTTCACTGTATTTAGAAGTTTTGTTTAAATTTTTAAGTCGATTTATTTCGCCGCTTTATTCTTACTAATGTAAACTGAAAAACCATTTATGGTTAGTACATATTGCATGCTACTACTTTCATGTATATCCATACATATATTACTTTTTTCATATATTATGTAAGTACACGCAGCCTTTCGATTTTATTTTATTCAATATACCATACAAAGCAAGTAACAGCGCTTTAGATATTTTGTTATTTAACCCACCCATGGGATGGCTCGACTTGTCTTCTCACTGCAATCTTTCTAGTTTCGTGAGGAAAATTCTAAAAAAAAGATATTGTTGGTTTATACAAAGGGCACACGTATTCAATTCCCAATTCGCCCATATTCTTTTTATATTCTTCAACAACATTATTGGATATCTTGTGTAAGTTGTGACTGTATATTAGGATTTGGAAAACAGAATGTGTGATTATTTGAAAACTGATTTACTCTATTCGAGTTCTGCGAGTTTTGAATGAATTCTGTCACTCAGAATCTTCTGTTTATTTTATACTCCGGATTTAACTGCACGTATATATTTATTTTTCTTTAAATTACGGCTATGTAGAAAATTGTTTTAATTAAACTTTAGTCATTATAAAGACTAATAATTTAAACGTAGCAGAAGAGAGAAATTGAATATTATAAATTTAGTATTTTAAAATGTGGTAAAAATTATCTGGTTTCAATAAAAATATACGCCATTTCACTTTGGTCGTACCTGTATTAAACCACTTTTAATTACAACCATTCATGAGAAAAATCGATCACAAAAATGCAAACCCCGGACGATTGGATATTAACTATTATGGAATTTTATATTCTTAAGGAAACGATTTATATAATCCAGAAATAAATTGTTTTTGACATCCAATTAAAAATTTAGCTGAGCCACCAAATTAAATAATTAAAATAACCAACAAAGAAACATGGATTCAGCAATGCTTTCATACATTAAATATTAAAAATGTTTCATGAGTAATCCAATAACTACCTTAAAATATAGCGACAAACAACCCAATCATTTTGTACAAATATTAGGGAAATGAATCAACATAATTTATATTCATTATCAATCCCAAAGCACACCAATTCTACAAATAATTTTGTATCGTATTTTCACCCATTTCATCGAATCATGCATAAATAGTGTAAGCGTTCAAATTTGTCAAATCCCCAACAAAACATTATGCGGCTTTTTGTAATACAGCAACGACCACTGTGGTTAATGTAAAAACAACATCAATAAATGGCTAGAAGGGAGAGGCGCAGAGCGATTCGATGGGTGTGGGGGTAAGCAGGAAACTGCAGTTATTTCCAAATCGTTTATTTGTTTAGCATCAATATGTTGACAATTTAATAGAATTAAACTGTGAAATGCTTCACAAACGGTGTCGGTGAATTTTCATGCGAACATTTTGCAGATCAGTTAATTTGACAGGGGACATTGTTAAGTATTTATGTAAAGTGTAGGGGATGCACGATCCGAGCTTTTACACGATATGCGCAGCTCTGAAGAGAATATGCTATAAATTGATTAATTTCAACAACAATGAGGTGATGATGCATGCGTGTCAGTGCAGCAGAAAATATATATGTGCATGAATATGGGGCATATTTGCACATGCCGAAACAATGCGTATAATTCGATATCTGTTGTTAGAATCTTAATTGCCAAATAGCACATTGGAATAATGATTTTGCATGTAAATAAACGTAATTGGTGTAGCATAAATCAGCGATAGAATCGAAACAACGATAACATGTTACGCTATTACATATATTATATTTACATTGTACGTTGGGATTATTTTGTTTTGTTACAATGCAACATTTTTAGCACGTAATTTAGGAAATTCAATATTTTTGCTAAATTCATTTTGAATTTGTGTTGTTTGCTAAATGCAAATTCACTCTCATTAAACGCAAAGTTTTGCGATTTAAATATGTAAAATACGCAGAATTGTGCCCGAAATTCGCAATCAAACTAGAGCAATATGTAATAAAATATTTAAATTGTATACGTTTTTTAATTTTAATGATTTTTGTGCTACGTTTATATTTTGTTGAATGCAAATGTTTTGTGACTCTATTTACAAAAGGAAGAATGAATGTGCAGTTACAGGCGGGTATCTGTCAAAAATAATCTATTCCATTGTTCAATTAAATAAAATATATTTCAAAGTTTTACAAAAAACTACATTTCTACATTCATTATCCTCCACGGGATAGTTCTAAATATGAAGTTTTAGTTTTTAATGGCTGGCTTACAGCTGTCATGTCCAGAGAATTGTTTCCGTTGATTGTTGTATCAAAACATGAATCGTGCTCTTTGGTTTAAAATACTGCATTTTTATGCACAACAAAGTTCTATCTTTTTGTTGGTAAATGAAAAATGTACATGACTGTTGCACAGTAAATAATATGCAATAAATTGCTTTGAATGCAATTGCAAATAATAGATTTTGCTTGTGCACTGTTACTTACTTTCATTGTAGTATTTTGTCGGCACATTGTACAGTGTACACATCTATGCAAACTAAATACCATTAAATTATTTATAAACGATAATGATTAACTTGATTGACCAATTGTAAATATATGTAATTTATATACGTTTCCTAAGGCTACATAATATATAGATTTTTGCATTGCGAATTTTTTTGTAAAATCCAAAGAAAAAATGTGCGCGGCACACTTTCGCCACATTACAGACTGTTAGCCTAATTTCTATTAAATTTTTATTTAATACACAAATTTTGGACAAAAATTCATGACCAAAATTCAAAAACTTCAACTTCATATTTTATATTTTAATTAAATTGTTCAAATTTAAAGAAATATTAAAAATTTGGGAACTTTTTTATATTCAGTTAAGTTATATACTGGCAGCAATAATAAAACGAATTGAATTGTTGAATATACAATATAAGGCCAAATATTGTTTACTTACCACCACTTTATATTTTTTCAATTTATAAAATGCATTTTATATATTTTCAAGTAAAATTTGCATTTTTCTATTCACCACGAATATTGATAGTGAGTGAATCGAGAATAGAACAGTTTTGTAATCGTGCCCCAAATTTAAAAAGAATTTAAATTCTAATGATTCAAAAACTCGTTTTGACACCCCTTCATAAATGTAAAATAAATATTAAATATTATACGTATAGGACTGGCACGAAATACGAATATATTTAAGAGACTCATGATTTAAAATATGCAAATTCCATGTAGCAGAAAGATCTTGAATAACTTTGTACAGCATTGTGACTGTTCAACATCAATTTCTCAATGAAGAAAATCTCAATTTTTTTGAGAAAACTGAAAACTACATAATTGTAGGCCTTAATTCGAGAAATTCGTTAAATATTTCAACAATTTGAAAAAATAAATTAAATAAATCCTAAGAAAAATACTCAGTTTTTTTAACATTAAATGTTATACTGATTTGTTTATCAATTTTTAAAACTTTGATTGTTGATTGTTGTAAGAAAAAATTCCAACTTGGATAACCTCTAGTACAAAGTATTACAACGCTTTCCCTGCTTTGCAGCTTTTTGTATTGTATTTTTCTGCATTCAATATCATAAATTGGGAATACAAATAGTAAATGTATTCATGGTAAAACATATTTCATATATAAACTCTTATTTTCCGATCATAATATTTTCTCCAGGGTATAATTTTACATGTTAGCAATATTACTCGTATATTGCGAAGTCGCTCGTCTTTATGCAATCCTTGTTGTCAAAGAAATAACATTTTCAACACAAGGATTATTGAATTATTTGAATTGAACACTTTATGTGGACAAAAAAATGTCTCTTCATTTCTAGAAGAGATGAAAATCTTGTTCTTTAAAATTAAACTATTATTAACCTTCTTTGAAAACGAATTTTGTTTAAGCTTTATAATTTCGTCCTTAAATTCAATGCATTTAAAGAGTAATACTTTATTGTGGCACCTTTTTCTTTATATTATACAAGTATCCTTTAAAAGCAAACGAATAATGTCGTACAATTCAACAACGCAGTAACACCCCAAAACATAATCTAACATTCAACACATGACCAGGCCATTTATTACAACTTCCATGTTTATATTATTCACTTGTGGAATAATTTAGAGATGGCCATTGTTGTGGCATCATTCATAATTCAAGAAGCATGTATGTAAGTAATGCGGAATGAACATATCTGCTGAATTTCACTGCAATGTTGCCACTGAATATTAAAATAATGGACAAAGGCAAAATTTAATGCTATTGAGGGTCATTCTGACATTGTTGTGGAATTGAAATTCTAGAGGAATTGCATTAAAATAAGTGCATTTGTATTTTGTACGGAAAAATTGATTTGATTGTGAAGCTTCTACTCAAAAAAATCTCACAGTTTTTCTCATTTAAGAAGTCTAAGTAATTTTTGTAATTTTATTTGAAAACATGACATATCTCATAGCACGCCCAATATTAATCAGCAACTTAAAAAATATCCATCCAAATTTCTGAGGACGCATATGACGAGTCAGATTACCATAATGAACTGAAAATGTTCACCGCTCCAAACAGTAATTATCCAATATCGTAATGGGATATATGTTGAATCTCTGGTTGGAATACATAATGCATGTGGTGACACGTTTTACGATGTAAAGGTGTAGTCTCTATTTTAATTCAATTTGGATACTCGTCTCCTGAAGCATGACATCTTACGGCGGGTGATAAATATTAATGTTGCTGGCGGCAGTGCCTATAGCCTAACGTATCCACACATGCTTCGCTTATGTGCAGATATTTTCTCGCATCCTCACTGTGTATGTATGAGCTACGTGATTGTATGTGAGATGATGCGAGGGGGTGCACAAAAAAACACGTGTTTGTGAGCACACCCCCGCCCAACACAAAAAAGGCTCCATGAGTCATCAGTTCTGAAGATAAAGATTAATTAAGGGTAAATCTTTTTTGAACATTTTCTACGTGACTTATTTTTACAGCACGCACTCCGACCTCGTACACTCACACATCACTCACATGCACACAACGTATTATATTGACGAGTTTCACAATTCCGTGGCATGTATGGACTATGGGAGTAAAGTATACCGAAATTCATCCACACCCTCATCAGAAATATGGCGTGAAATTTTGTGAAACATGTGCTGGAAATCGTTCAAGTAAATATCGCTTGAGTGTGGTAGGAATTGTGATTTGATACATTTCAATTATTCTATGAGTGTAGGGTGGGTTTTATTTATTTTTGGAAACAAACTTGAACGTTCTTTCCCTAACAGAAGATGCAATCATTTATCGATTTTGGTATTAAGATACTCACACTTTTAAAGGAATAAATAAATCGCAGCCGATTTAAGTCCATCAGTGGTCTTCGTTAACAAATTTTAATGTACACAAGTTTTAAAAGCTTCTTAAAATACAAAATTTCCTGCTGACGAGTTCTGAAAGATATTTATCCAAAATATGGAATAGAAGCATATGATAAGAATACTAAGAAAAGCTTTTAAAATCACATGTTTAAAATTGACACTCACTTCGACAACCAAGTACTGGCTAGAAAAAAACAAAAAAGCAGTAAGTTTTTAATTTCTTTACTACCCCAAGAGCATATTATATAAATTTTTGCATTTCGAAATTTTACGGAAAAAACAATTTGGTGATGCAGAAACTCGAGTTTTGATACCCCCTGAGAAATACAATAAATCTGAAAAAAATGGAAATATACGTCCGTTGTCATTGTCATATCTCCGAAACACTCGACCAATTTCTATTAAATTTTAATGTAAAATATTAAAACAAAAAATAAAAAAAAATATTATAATAATTTCTTCAAGGTCAAAAAACTTTTGCTTGTAAAACTATATTTATATGTATCTTAGAAACCATGATTTAAGAAAAAATTTTTTTTTACATTATTAAGATAAGAAAAAAAAATCAACATTTCAAGGTCAAAATTTGAAAACACGTTGTCATAGTTTCATAATGAAAATAATTCAAAAACTGATTGTTCTAGGGTACTATAATATTCTTCATTTATTTTTTTCTCAATAAAAGAACCAATTGCGAATAAAAATTCAAGGTCAAAAATCAAAAACTTCAAGGTCATATCTTAAATATCTCAGAAATACTTCATTAAGCTTTAGTTAAGCAACATTTGTACATGAAATCGCTTTCCCTGCGATGAAGTTCTTTTTTCTTAAAGATAATGAACCGTTGCTCCACCTTATTTATTCCCAATCTCTGCAAACGAAAATGAAAACCCCTAAAATAAAATATTACCTTATTAAGGACGCTTTTGTTTCACAAAGTAAAATCGAGTTAAAAAACCACCATAATAATTTGTATCAACAATTCAAAATTCTTAACTAAATAAATTTTACCCAGAGCAAGAATTCGACTCATTTTGCACCTTTTATTATCACAGCATAAATAATTTATGCAATAAATTAACGTTGCAGTTAATAAAAGCGCTCGTTCAAGGCAACACCGGGCGAGCGCTACAGTTTCATATCAAATTCATATTGCACAATGCACTTGGAATATAGATAGCGATGCTGCACACACACACCCACAGCTACGAATTTGCATTGAAGATAAATTCCAAGTAATCAGTGTCGTATATTCGAACCATGTGCAACAATAAATTAAGTAGACCGAAGAGAATACACGTGGGTTGTGCATTGCACAATGTGAGTCCACTTGAATTACTATAATTCGTCAAATCAAGATTTTCTCCTCAGTTGAATTTATTAGTTCCCATTAACCATGTCTATATGGGGTTGCTTTTCAAAAGTCTATAAGTGTATGTACTTGACTGTAATGTTGGTGCAGGTAAACAGTTTAATTAATGAGTAACACGATTGTAATTGTAGTGTGTAAATTGGAAATGCAATTAGATCCAATATAGTTAGTGTTTAACTGAAGGAAATTGGTATAGGTGTGGTTAATCCTGTGCAACTAATTTGTTGGCTGACCAAACACAACTGTATCTAACATGTAGACATTCAATTCCGTAATAATTTGGCATTTGGTTTACACCATTAGAGATTGATATAGCCACTCGTATGTAGTATTACTGAAAGCAGGCATACAGAAATTCCTATGTGGAGATATTGTTCTCAATTTCCTTTAGTATCTCAATTGGTTATGTCTTAATCGCTCCATTGCAATGTTGTGTAACTATATTAAATACTTTATTGTCAAACATGCTGTCCATCAATTTAGAAGCAATCAACTTCGGAGTTACAAAATGACATGATCCGGAAAAGGTGGGCCGTATCGAACTACCGCACGCTTTGCTGCTGTGGCTGTGGAGGCTTCAAGTTGACGGGTTGGCTTACTTTTTCGATTAACTCATTTTCACACAACAAAATGGCTTATACATTTGCTTCAACGTGCTGCACCGAATATAAACAAGAAATTGCACTTTTGGTTAGTGATAGTGACTCTTGACACGTTTGCAGCAACGCATATAATATGCTGTGTGGTGCCAAAAATATAGTGTCGGACACTCACGATGCAACAGGAATAAAAAAAACTGCGTTTCACATGTGATGTGTTAGGGTGAACATCAAAGTTCACTTAAGTTCGTGGCGTGTCAGTTTGGTTATAGGTGTTATTTGCCATAAAGCAAGTTATGTTATATGGAGTCTACCAAATTTAATTTCACCAAAAAGTAACACTATTTGTCCGGTTAGCGTTTCAATCTTGATTCTATAATGATTAGTTTTTATGTTTTAAATTTAATAAATTATTTAAAGCAGGGAGAATGAAGTGTAAATTTATGTACAACTGTTGCTTAACTTCAGTTTAATAAAGTTTTTCTGTGATATGGAAAATATCCTTGAAACCATGGATTTTTATAAAAAGTCGGTCTTTTTATTGAGATTAACAATAATGTAGGACATTAAGTATCCTAGAACAAACTGTTTTTAATTGAAAAATTTGACCTTAAAATATTCAGCAAGTTTTCTTAGCTTATCAAAAGCTACCGTAATCAGAAAAAAATATTCAGAAATACTCAAGGTTTCTGAGGTATGAAATGTGTGACCTTGAAATGAAATTTTACCATGAAATGTTCAGAAAACAATTTTATTTGAAAAGAAAATTCTCTAAAATATTTAACTTTTCGAAAATATAAAAATTTTGACCTTGATTTTTCCGATTTCGCCCTTGAAATGTTTGGCAAAGTTTTAAAAATAATAAAACACTTTAAAATGTGAAAGAACTTATTTCTTATTGTATAACATTTCTGAGATAGTTAATGTGGGGTTTGTCTATTTCAGAATGATCACATTTCGAGAATGAGGTAAATGCAGTTTTATTATACCTCTCGACATGCCCGTTTTTGAATTATACAAGCACTGTAAAAAAAACTGTAAAAATACCGCAAGTCTTAAGATGATTTGATCAACTTACTCTTAATATTTTAAAATATATAATCTCGCTTACATCTCAGCGGAAAAATATACCACGTCAATATATAAACTGTTTTTTTTTTGACTACTTTACTGCCCGTACTCGAATCAAAATTTAGTTGAGACTGAATTGAAATGTGAGTCTTAAAATTTACTCTGTCAAATAAAAAAATTACATTATTCATCATAACAATCAACAAGACTTTTTCATCCTTCCACCAATTAAAGTTTATCTATACAATATTGTACAACACTCTGATGAACCCTTTTCACGACGTTTCACCCAACTCATAACATAATCTGTTGACCTTATAAAATAATTGTGATACAATCTGCAGTTTTGTTCCCTCTGTCCACGCACACAACACTATTTAAGGTAGTAAATTTATGTCGAATGATGAACCTTTCCGGGGATGACACATGCTCCATTAAATGTTTTGAACATTTATGCTTCACATAAAATTAAACAAAGCATTTAGAAACTCGGAATTGTATATACAACGGCCAAAGTAACACAATAAAACAAACACACATACACACACACACACACACACACACACACACACACACAAAAACATGCAGAAGGAGAGAAAGCTTTCTTCAATTATCTTTGGAGACACTTACACAGATTACACCAAATATGTTTGTTGCTTGCAATGTCGTTGATAAACAAAGCAGTCGTTTGTCACGTCTTGTTATTTCGTGAAGTAATTTGAGATGGAACGAACCTGATATGTGCTGCAGAGGAAATGATTCGCCGTGATTGAAATATTAACATGTGACAGGATAAAAAGTCTATGTGCAGCATTGCGGGGTTATTGTGCAGAATTTATATATTGACGTGGTACATTTCCGCTGAAATGTGTGCGAGATTATATTTGAAATAATAAGAGTGGGTTGATCAAATCATCTTAAGACGTGCGGTATTTTTACACTGTTGAACTTGGAGAGATGCTGTGAAATGCGAAGGATTTATTAAAATACATACTCGTGCAGTGTAATTACATTGGGATATCGTTTTTTTCTATGAAATGCATAAACATATGTTATTTTTAGCTTTAATATAATGCACATGGTAATCAATCTTGTGATTTACTTAGCAAATGCATTTGATGTGTGGCTGAGCATTGCAATCTGACTTCAGCTTTGTCAATGTCATATGTAAAAGCTTTTATTCTGCAAAAAGTTAAAGAGATTCCTTGAAGATGAAGCAATGTTCTTATAATTAAATGAGAATGCATAATTTTCTTGTTGCTGAATAGCATGCACTAAAAACTATGTCATTATAGCTCATGCATGCAGAATACTTAATTGTTTTCGTAATTATTCATTTTATTCTATATTAATGCATGTGTGGGTAATGAGTATGTGTGTGCGTGCAGATATTTAAGCGCGAAGCGAAGGGTAAACACGGCCGGATTACAAGGCATTATTGTTTAATTACAGATTGGTAGCAGCATTATGCTGAAAAGCCCGGTAAGCATCGTCACGCTAAAAGCTTATAGTCTTGAGTGGACGTTTAAATGTAGACTTAGCGTGAATACAAATAATTAGGGATGCAGACGTGTTTGAAGAAGCGCCGGTAATATATTGTGCAGTGGTGTTGCCATGTGAATAAATTAATGTGCGGCCGTTGAATGAGTATAGGTGGGTACTTTTTTGGGTGAAGTTTTCAACATTGCAAGCAGGATGCTTTAAATCATATATTAAGTACTTAAATAACGTTAACAAAGTACACCCGCCTAATACCTTTTAAATCTATTAAATGTAAATACTACAACAAATTAATATTTCTTGGAAGTGCATATCGTAGTTGTTTACGTTGTTTCAAATAAATCCTGCGTCAACAATGGCTGAAGACTTAATAACAAACTTTATTGTATAAAAAAGGAAACAGGGAAATCCGAGTCTACAAATTTCATCCACATGCGTATCGTAAAATCCATATTAGAATGATATGTGTGTTCCACTAAAGTCGGAATTCGGAAACAAATACAAAAAGTGTATTCATCGAGACACAGCAGATGACAAAGAAATTCTTCATATCCCGATCCTCATCAATATGCCGTTATTTTGCTATTGGCTGTATTCAGCATTTTTTTACATGGCCGTTTGGTAAACACATTTGGATGTATTACTTCAGACCGTTGTGACAGCCACAAGGTTCATTTAATGAATTGTATATGAGCACACTCCTAGTAGTCTAATCTAAAAGCTCTTAATTATGCTTTGCTCCCTTTTATCAAATAATGAGTTGGTTATTTCAGGTTACATCATAGGTAAAATATGAACGTATCATTTTTTATTGAAATTTGTTGAAACATATTTCCTGCAATTATTGAGTTCTTTGCTTTGCGGCATTTTTCTTTATCCAATACTTTTGCGTTCCAATTTTTTAATTTTAATCAGCACGCATTCAAATGAAAATTTCGAACGTCACAACTTTTTATAGTTTTTAAGTTAATGTAACTTAAGCCATTCATTTTTGAATTGTTTTTTTCATAAAGCTTTCAAAAAAATGTAATTATATGAAAATAATCTTAATTACTTTTTTATTAATTTAGTAAAAATACATACCGAAATTTGCTACGTAAACTTAAAGGAAACTGGAACTGTAGCACATTCAGTTTGAGATTTATACGGACATGTAGTTTGCTGATTTTTTTATAAAACAGGATTTTTTTATTTGAAAACTTAACCTTATGACCAACTTTATTATCTTGTAAGAAGCGTCAGTAACGCGAAATGATTATTTTTTTATAATTAGAAACGTTTCCTAGATATTAAACGTTCGCGTATCCTCATAATGAATAATTTTAAAAGCGGATTTACCTTAAAAGCAGTTTTTTATATATATACCTTTGTGGAAAATATTTCAAAAATAATAAAAATCGTTTAATACAAATTTCAGCAAAAAAAGGGTATTAACACCATATTTCATTTAAAAGACAATTTACAATTTCACATTTGATATTATACAAGGTGGTCCATTTAAATGAACTTCTCGCTGCTTGATTTGACATCGGTGAATTTTTTCTGTGGGGTTCTGTCAAACGTTTTAAAAGGATGCGGATCCAGATGATCCACTATTTTAAAACTGGTTGGTATCAAAGTTATAGAACACGTGCTTAAAAATTGAGAGGACAGCATGAGATACAGCAATGCCCGCTTAGGGAGCCACTTAAACAAAATCGTTTTTAATTCTTAACGCGGATATTAAAGCCTTAAAAAAAAACAATAATGAATTATAAAAATCAATGTTTACACATTTTATTGCATTTTTAAAAGTAATCTTATCAAAGGACCACCCTGTACATATCCTAACACTATTTTTAAAAATGTTTCTTGAATATTTCCAAACGTTCTTTAATTTTGATGATGAGTATTAAGCTATAAAAATGGTGGGTCTATAGCTTATCCGGTGTTGCCATAGTACCAGATTCAAAAAGAAAACGGACCACCATGTATATTAAAATTTGTGGAAATTTGTCTAGTAGTTTGCAGCCAGTCATCCAAACTCCCGGATGAATATACTACATACACATATTGTATCTATAGCACTTTGAGTATAAAATCTGTCGCTTCAACCTTGGGTAAAATTAATTTCCTTTTTTTTTTGTGTGTGATTCTATTTTAGCTTTTGAATAAAAAAAAAGATATATGTTATGTGGTTTTCTGTCTTATGTATATGTATTTTATTATAATAATATTTGTGTAATTTTTGTCGATTGTTATCCTTGTTTAATATGTGTCAATTGATGAGTTCATTTATGATGAGGAAAAAAGTCATAACATGATTAAAACGTCTAGTTCGCCAATAAGTAAACATGCAGAGCTTCATTGTGCTGTCATCATGTTTGCCATTCAGCCTTTCATTGCACAAAGAACACAGAAAAAATAACCCCTTAGTACCATAAGCATTATATTGTAAACACAATGGATGAAATGCGGTAAACGCGCAGTTGGGGTTGTTGTATACTCGTTTACTGATTGACGTTTTAACACTCTTGTACCAACATAACACCTTGCTCACCGTAAGGTATAAAGCTGCATGGGGCGAAAAGTTAACAAACATGCCTTCACCACCCATCGTAGACGCGGTGCTTTGGCGTTTTGTTTCTTTTCAGCAACCACCGGCACATCTTTTGTTATTTGATAAATTATGGTCGTAAAATACGTGCACACCGAGAATACACAACACACACGCACATGTGCCGCCATTTGCTTGAGTACCTCTTGGTGTCATACGTCAAACACCCCTTCATCATATTAACTATTATCAAAAGTAATTGAGCTGGGCATATTCAGAAATTGTCGGCACCATTTACCTGCACAGGTGAATCTACCAGGTGTATAAAGGCTTTTCGGGTGAACGCCGCATATTAACTATTACACTAATCTGGTGTGTATGGTTTTGAATATATGAACTCTAAACAAATACGTATGGGCTTGTCGTGTTGAACTAGGGTTTTGTGGATTTTAGTGTTAAGATTAAATCATCAACAAATTAGTTGGATAAATAACACACAGGCTTTTGTCGCATATAAAAAAGGGTTTTCCCACCCATTATTATTTTAAGTTGTGCACTCAAATTTAATTATTTAACGCTTTGGTGAAAGAGCACAATAACATTATGTCAATTTAGTCAGAAACCCTCGGCATAGTATGTGGTTGCTTTGTGGAGTTGTTGCTTTTGCAAACTTTGTGCTCATCTTATAAACATACGGGGTTATCTCATAAGACTACCCGCATTATTTTCAATTTCTTAAATCAAGATACCCTCGAGATTGTTACGAATACTTCAAGGTTTTCAGTGCACAGTGCACTGAACACAATGCTTGCACAATGCACACTGTACACAAAGTTGACTAATTTTGCAATCTCTTGTGTTGGTTGCATATTCCGGAACGCTTCCCGGTTCCTTTCAATTTGTGTAAAATATAAACAAACTTTAAGCACATGGTAAGAAGACCGCATTAAAATATTGTTTGTGCAGTCTGTTTAGATAATATATTTTTTAATTGAATTTAATCTCCTTTATACTCACACATTCACAAATTGTCACAAACATACAAACATCTAATTACTGCATGTGCGTTGCGAATCATCTTCAAAATAAAATTACATTATCCTCGAGCTATAAAACATGTGTGTGCGATTTCGCTTCCACTTTGTTTTGGTTGTGGACGTGTAAGTCTGGATCTGCTTAGTATTCCTTCACGTGTCGGAATTCAAAATTGGTTTTCACTTTCAAAAGGCATTTCACTGTGTGTATTGCCAATGATTTGGGGGTGGGTATAATGTCAATAGACGTGAATTATTCATAAGGTGATTTTGTGGAGCCAGTCAAAGATGACCCAATAGTTGGAAAGTTGGATGACTTTTTAAAACTCTTGCGGTTGAACAAATTGAACCCGGGACTTTTATAAATTTTATGTCACCAATTTTTTTAACATTCAATTCTGAGAATTTATTCGGTTTTTTGTTTCTACTCAGAAATTTTTGCCAATGCTCAAATTATTTAAAATTGAATTTTTCCACAAATCAAACTCTTGTGAAGCTCAAAAGTAGTTAACTCATAAATTCCGCGAAACATATTATATATAATATTAAGTGAAATTTTATGACGATTAGAATGTGATGAAAATTCTAGTAAAAGTGTGCTTGGAATTCCGTTTGCAAACAGATCCTTAAAACTGCAAAATTACTACTGTGAAATTTTGATATGTTATGTAAAGTTTTATTTATACTGAAAACAAAATTTTGCAGTTCAGGATTATTAATAAAATGAAACGGATTCTCGGGAAATTAAGGGAATAACATTTAATTAAATTTATTGTACGACTATTGCTATTTGAAAAATATTTATATTTTCTGTAAAACCAGGAATGTGTATTAAACTCAGACTAGTTTCATGTAATTCGTATACTGAATTTTAAGTCCAAGAGTTAAAATAAAGTAGAATAACATTTTTTCTTAATTACTTTAGAAAATGTCTTTTGAAATTCCAAACATTCACGTAGCAATCTGCAAAGAATTAATGGCATGTCCCTGTGACCTTATATACCTCAGAGTAACTCCTTTACTGTACAAAGAGAACCGTAAAGTCTAGCATATTTCCAATAAAGGTTTTTCCAAGTTTCCAGCATTTCAATAAAGTAAAAAGTACATTTAAGAATGCGTCCCAGAATTCTTTAACTTCGCATGTATATATACTTCGTCATCAAGTGTTGTACGAATCATCCCATTCCCCATTCAAAAAAACTCGACAAATTTTGTGACCGGAAAATGTACGAAAAGTTATACCTTGGGATTGCATACTTTCGAAACTATGCTGCCAAGAAAAAGTCATTCCTAATTGAACTGAGCGCCACCCATGCCAAAGCGTTCTGTACTTACTGACTTGTTGGCAAAAGACTGTACAAGTATAGCACCAGGAATGAAATTTTGATTTATTTATATAACAGCAGGTTTGGCAGCGAAATTCAGCGAAAATGGAGCAAGATTGTTTAGAAGATTTGAATATTAATTGGATTTAATTTTCAACATTCTCTGTACTAGCATGTTGCGACGCGCCACGCGCTTTATGTACTATTATAGTTTGGCACAGATTCCAGTTACAAATTATAAGATAATTATTAAAAACTTCTTACCATTTAAGAAATAAAAAGTTGAAGACAGCGAAAGTTGAATTTCAAAAGGATAAAAGCACAGCTAATTGTTTTACAGAAAAATGTCTTCTCTATGGTCGATTGCAAAATATAAAATTTCACTTTTATCGACACAATATGATTGCAGCAAGCGAGCGAAAAAGTGAAATAATTTTTACCAGACGTTTGTTTTCTTGCACTATTTTAAAATGACTGGCAAAATGACAGCGATTAGCATATAGTTTCTTTGAAGCTTTTTCCGTTCTATTTCAGTTGAATTGTTTGTTTGTTGCTATTTTTACATCAAGACAAATTATTACTGTAAACGGTATAAGTCTGTTTTCTTTAAATCTTTAAAGATAAGTTAAGTCTCAAGGAGTACGACGTATGAATTATTTATCGACCTGATGTGAAATCTAAGATTTTTGCTGTTAAACTTATTTTCAGGAAAGTATAAATGTATGAAAGTTTTCAATGTAAAACTTATTTTAAAAATCTTCTTTTTTTATTGCATCCAAACGAACTTCAAATCTCAATGGAGTTGTGTCGGTCAACACTAAATCATAATTCATAATCATATTGTTGTATAAAAAATTTCCCACACACATTAACAAAGACATAAGGATGAACCTGCAAATTGATTAAATCATTAACATCGTATGTTTGGCAACTCCTTTGTCATTGCCCCCTCGCAATAAACATAAAAACAAAGAGCAGTCGTAGTAAGAGAAGAAATGTGCGATGTCTTAATGAAGCTTTGTCTGTGGCCATCGGTGCGCTCTGAAATCTACAAGCGTTCAAATAAACGCGAGGGCATGAACTCTTTGTGCAGAAAAATTCACATAACAGCAACCGTACAATATTTAGAGGGTGGGGATCAATGCCGCACGGTAGCACAATGCACATTAAATTATTATCTGCGCTCGCAGCGACTTCGTATGTACCGCCGTTTTATTTTCTTGGAACGGGTTCGTGTTTCAATTTAACGACAAAACTCCTATCTCTAGCCCTGGATATTGCGTCCCAAAGTGGCAGCAAATGCGTACATTATGAGACAGGCGTCACAAATTTTCGTCCCTCGCAAAATTTCGTATATATACAAGCATTAACGCATTAAGACATTCTTGTGTCACAATAGACGGGTCTTAAAGCGGATTTATCATCGTCCTTCTGACTCGAATGAATTATGATAACCGCGCGTACTTGACACTAAGCGGTTTTATGGTTGGCAAAATATTAAATATTTACGGTGGGCCGATTGTTGTGTTCATATGGAAAAAGATCATGCCAAAATATTATTTGTTTTATATTAGACTGTTGGCATCTTTCTAGCAATTGGTATTTTCGTTTATCGTCACTTCTAATCTGCCACCCCCACTCGAGGAGATGGCCTTCACCATTATAATTTTATTCAAATGTAATAAAAAAGAATTAATACATTCGGCGTTTAATTCTTTTTGGTATGACTTTATGATGGTTCATTTGATCGGCTGCTTGTTCAACACGGACATGAATATGGATGGGATGGCAAAATAGGGCCCAGCTCGGAATTGATATATAAAATGTATGCATCTATATGTAAGGGATGATATAATAACATTTTATGGATAAATTTGGTGCGGATTTTCTCTTCTCAATCAGCGTACGTTTTATTTTTATTTTTTGAATATTTGCATTGATGATTTAATTTTCGCATCTAACCCCCAGCAGAGAGTGTTTTCATTTTATTTTCACATTTAATGGAGTTTTAATTATTAATTGAAATATCGTATACAAATATTATTTGTGGAATTTAAAATGATTTGATTTAATGCTTTTAATTAAACCATTTTTCTATATATAATAATTAATAACTATGGGACTTTATCATCCATCTTTAGAAGTGTGAAATAATTTCATATGTTTTTGTGTGTTAAAATATTAAAACAATATAGTAATTTTTTTTTATGAAATATGTATATAAAACATAAATAGATTTTCGCATTCCGAACTTTGCGTAAAAATATGTGGGAGAGGTAGAAACTCCACCAAAAGTCCAAAAAAATTAAAAAAAAAAAATGTGCAAGTGAAAAAAAATTTAAATTTAAAAAACATTACATTGCATTATATCTACTTCAATATCCTAAAATTTAAGGTAAAAACTTTTCATAACTCTGAAGTGTTAAATATTGTAAATTCAAAGTCTCAAAAACCTAAATTTTTTTTAAATTTTTATTCACATTATTTTTTAATATATAGCAAAATAAGAAAACTTGACGATAATTTCATGGTCAAGGAAATTTGAAAACTCAAGCTCACATTTTAATATTGAAAATAATTTATAAACTATTGAAGTGACAGGGTTAGAATTGAAAAATTGAAAGGTCACATTTTCCATATTTCAGAAAAACATTATTAAACACCTAGTTCTCCTGCGATGTTTTTTTTTTTGTGATAAACTAAAATCATTTTAAATGGTAAAGAAAAAGGATTTAGTACCAATTTTAAATTTTAATTTAACCTCCTCAACTCGAAGAGTGCTTGCCTGCGAATTTTTTTAATCATCGCTCTCTTATCATTCAATTCTGCCCAATTCCCATTAACTGGAATCCAGGCACTTCTTCTAAATATGTTTTAATGAGGCATTTCTCAACTACTTGAACTCGCGCATTGTTTAGTGCACAATATTTTTTGGTGTGCTAATAGAAAATGAAATTATGCTTTATGTTTGAGATTTCTCTAGAAAAATGTTCGACGTAAAAATATTTTTATTCAAATAAGCAAAAAAGTTCAAAGTAAAAACCAAGTAAAGATTCAGATATACTTTTTAAAAAAATATTCTCCATATCCGGAATTTCACTATTTAGACCGTGAAGTTCAGCGTAATGTAAATAATTTATAAATATGTTTTTCAATATTCATCCTTCCCTTGTGATCAAATTCGAATATTATTTGCATTCATGTGAGTCTCTAAATAGGCAGTATATTAAAATTAAAATGCTTTCAGAAATGGTTTGCCTTTAAATTACCACTTGCCGCATATAAATATAGGGCATGGCATATATTCACCCGCTATGGAAATGGTTTCATTGAAATGGAAATATTATATCACGAACCGATCAAATTGGATGGCATTGTGGTCCCTTTCGCCGTCCCTTTTTGAATTTTTGTTTGCACTTGCCCGTCCGCACTTCCTTTACGGCATTTTTCCTCTCGAGCGATTGGGTTGGACTGTCCCGACGTATAAAACGCTCTGCCAAAAAAAAAACCCAACGCTTTTTCACGAAGCACTCAAATGCTGCTTGATATTTCATTTATAAGCAAATATTCAATATCCTGATCCATTTGCCCTTGCTACCTCTTGCACAGATCTATTTTATCATTCATTGTATGCGTGTGTAGGAGAACTGCTACTATTAGCATAGAGTCGCCAAGAGGATGACAAAGCATTGAAATGAACACAAAACCCGCGGCGAAATATTTATAAGTGAACAAAGGAAATGTTGAACAATAATATTTGAAAGCTTTTTTCGGCCGTTGTTGGGGGTGGAGGTGATGTGTGTGTGGGGGGGGGGGGGCGGGAACCACGTACGGTTTCGGTAAATTTAGAAAGCGTAAGTGAATGCAGGGTGCCTCCGTGTTTGTTATTTATTGCTGATGGCATCTTTAGGACGAATTTACTTTTGTCTGGGTGGTCGTCTCCGATTTCATATAAACGGAGCAACAAACACTTGCGTTAGTATAAAATGATGGACTTGCAAAACCCGCATGTAGATTTGTTTGGCATTCATTTTGACATAAAATGGCATGTTAAATCACCTCATATTTATGGCTTCTGTGTTCAATTGTGATAACTGTCTCGATTTGAAATTGTGTTACGAAATTTGTGTTTAATTTGTTTCTCTTGAATGGTTTAAAATTGGTTTTATTATCAGTCGCAAGACGTATAGAACGTGAAACGTGGAGAACAATTTTGTATTATATTCAAATTAATGTAAGGGAGTTTTGTTATTATCAATCTTTGCCTAGTTTCAAAGATCCATGTGAAATCGTTACTGGTTACTTTAATATTCTAAAAATAGATTTATATTTCAACAACAAAGGCAAATTGCGTGTTGAATTAATGTCACTTGATTTCATCATTTCACAATGCCTTCTGTTCTGATTTTAACCGATTCATGTGGTCTATAAGATTCAGACGACATAGGTAATTGTGTTTCCCAACAAAATTCTTACATGCGGATGACATTGTTTGACACAATTCCATCTCTCTTATGCTCCAACACACTATTTCAATACATGTTTAACTCGACTTGAAAACACTTTTTAGTAAATTGCATCCAGCATTGTCCTGATGCGATGAATAGTTACAGAAGACACGTGTTTGTTTGCAAAATTTCTACTCGATATGCTTTCTATTTATGGTACATGATTAGATAAGAGTTTGAAAAGATCACCTTCATGCATGCAATATTTCAAGGATATGTGCTTTGAGTTCTGTGTTATTGATTTGCGTGTGGAATGTAAATAGAAAGGAAATGTAGAAAAGCAATTTTTGATTAGTTTCGTGTGAAATTTCTTATATATATATATACTTTTTTCTGTAAAACTTTAAAACAAACTGAATTTATGCAATGTAAATATTCGTAGCATGAAAACAACAGATTTTGAGCCGCATAATATAATATTATAACAAAATTCATATTTATACCATTATTTTTGATGCTGAAAGTGCAGAATATTTTATTGGATTATTTAAAATTCATAATTAAAACAACCTGTTAGTTTCAAGGTTAAATTAAGGAAATATAATGCTTAATTAAAATAATTTTAAACTGTTGTGTATCACTGCTTTTAAGGAAAAATTTAATTTTAAGAAATCATTTGCCATAATAATTATGAGAGCCTTATATGATCTTTTAATTAATTTCAAATATTTAAGCTTTTTCTAATCAACAATATTATTAAAATATAATAAATATAAAGAAGGTCAAAGTCCTTTAAAAGTTTCACAACTGAAAAACAATTTTTAACAAGAGTCACTTTAAATGAATTTCACTCTTTAAAACTTTCTGCATTACATTGTCCCTGCGAGAATATACATAGTTTATTGGTCGCCAGCAGCAAGAACGCTAAGTAGTTCAGCTTTACCATTACACAAAGTCGACAAGCCAATTTAAAGTTTTATTATCAAGAAAATGTTAATTCACATCTTTTTCACATTAATTTAAATATTCATTCACACACAAAAAGGAGAATTTAAAATAATGCAATGAATTTAACGGAATGACCAAAAAATGGTGGGTGACAAAAACTAGAGAACTTGTTTTGGTTCGTTGCTCATTTTTGCACGCCTCTGACGTGAATAGAAAGTTTAGCATCTTTTGGTTCAAGTTTTTACTGCGTCTCCTTGAATTAGGTATCGTTGTAAAGTTTGCCAAACAAGAATGAAAGCTTTTTTTCCCTTATTGTGGAATATACGACATGGTTTTGTCACTACCGCACATTCATTCACAAAAGCGCCGTTGATGTTGCTGTGTGCACTCTTGGGAAATTAGACGTAACCATTTTCTTTTATTATAATATAAACAGAGCGGGAGAGCTCAGAGCATAGTATCTGTGCGAGTATACTTAGAATGTTCGCGATCGAAGCAGCAAAAACTTGTGACACTTCTGTTTTATTTAAATAATCCCTTCTGCCCATGCCGGGTGCACGCCTATATACAATGAACAAACCAGAAAACGAATAATTACTTGTTTTGTGTTTTGCTGTGTAATTTGAAGTGATGCCGAAAGCTGTGCGACATTGTTTATGGGTCACAATGGAGCGCTTTTGTCACCACAACAACAATAGATAATCAGTGTCAAGATGACAGTAATAGGAAAACTGATTTATTTCCTTTTTGAACTGTTTGTTTTCCTTGAAAACCTGGTTTGGTACGCTGTACGACTCCTCAAAATTGTGATGTTTTATAATTACTTTTTATATCCCTTTTAATATTGATGTTTAATGAGCGAACAACGTAATAATTGACGCTTTAAAAACGCACAGATTTTTTTCCACCTTTTTTCCACTTAATAAACTTAAAGACTCATGATACTTATTAATAATTTTAGGATTATTAATCAAAGTCGATAAATTATAATGAATAATTTATGCAGCGCAGGGAGAATCCTTTTTTTATGTTTTATCACTTTATGCAATTAAAAACTTTAAACAATTTATTTCAAAACAATTTTATAGATGGAATTTTGCATTCGATATAAAGTATAAACTAAAAAAAAAAGTCTTCGTTGCATCCATTCAAGTGCAATAATTAAAAATCTGACAAATGCAATTATTCAATATTCTGCTTCCGAGAATTTCATTTATTCTCGCACTATGGCTCTGACAATCGCGCATACAATTAGAATCAGGATTCAGATACGACTTACATGAAAGTTAAATATTATTACCGAGAAAGAAACTTTGGAAACAACATTTTTAGAGCATATTTAATTTTATGTAATGTTAATTTAAAGCACTAATCAAATCCAAAATCATAAACATTTTTAAAGCATTAACCAAATTAAAATAATTTATAGTATTTTTTGTAGATGTCTTAAAATTATTTATGAATTTTAGAGTGGTGGTACCAAATGAAAGTGGGCATGCTAGACTTTTTCTTGACTTTCAGCTTTAACAAAAAATGTATACTTTAATGTTTACAACTCCTGGTTAAGATTGAACTCTATAAAGGAGATAGAGGGTTTAAACAGAAACACAAAAAAGGCTTACTTAGCTTATGCCAAAGATGCGATTCAAATCTACTGTTGTGTTACGAGTATCTAATCCAGAAAAATATTTTTGAATATTAAATGAATATAAACAATAACAAATTAAAATACAGCTGCCGGTTGTTTGTTAGACACAGTATTGAAGGAGGTGGTGTGTGGCGCGAAACGAAGTAAAAAAGAATAATGCGAGTACGTCATGCATTGGAATTTGTGGCATTCAGTGATTTTGGCACAAGAATACACAACACTTTTGTGTGGATGCATTGAATTTATTCGAAAATGTATTTTGCATTACAATACACACTCGTGGTGGTGGAAGAGGAATCAAATTTGGTGTATGCATAGTGATTGCATATTCATGGAAAATTTAAACACAACATCAACGGGCAAGAGTATTCGTTTTGGATTCACATTGTGGTATTCATACAGCATGTAGCCAGGCGTCTTTATAGTCTTAAATAACAAAATATGTACAGGAAAAAAAATGAGTATTTGCCATAATGCGAATGAGATTAATATGGGCAAGAATTTCAGCTATACGAAATTAAATTTGCAGCAAAATTGTGTGAAAATTCAGAATTCAATTGTGTTCATAAACACATAGATTTTTCCAACCACAAAAGCGATTAGGATTTTTATTTGGGATTGAAAGAATGTAAAAAAATAAATCGCATAAATATGATAAATAAAAAGGACACGCTAAATAAAACGAGAACAATTACAATGCATTTATGTCAAGTGCTTCAACAATAAAAATCTCAATTAAATTAAATGCTTTAACCGCATACCCGATTTATTTACAAACCCATAAAATGAAGTAGAGCAGAAGTATTTATGGGAATATTCGTTGTCCGTTTATAGCGTACTCCACCAATCTGCGCATTAACTGCACAAAATTGCCGCAAATAAAATGAAAATATGCATATTATTTACATTGCACAACGTGGTTGCCTTTGATTGTGTCAAGGTTGACGAAACTTTCATTTCGGTTTAAACGATTGTTGATGTAATTATGGAAATCTCATCCAATAAATTTTACAATCATTTTTATATTTATTCCACAATCTCCTATATTGTTAGTTAATGCATGATTGCTTTGCTTTTTTATGGATTTTTTGATAAAATGAATTTCAACGAATTTTAAATCAAAATGTGCAGTGAATATGCATCAATATACATAACGGTTAATACAATTTTAATTATTTGAACACAAATAACGATATAAATTTTAATCCCTACGACAGTGAATTTTGTTTCAATGCAATTCTTTAAATACCGTTGAAATAGGAGTACAACCAGTCAGAATACAGAATTGAGTGCATGCTTTTATTTCTCCTACACCGACATACTTGCGCAGGCTGCAGCATATCCGCATATTATAATAAATGTTCGTACATTTTTCATAGCACAGTTGCATTGCACGCAGGAGATTATCACTTAAATTCGGTTGCAGCATAAACACGACAATCCTCTTAGGGCAAACTGAATATATAGTTGAAAACTCCATTGTTATACATTCATTCATAATTCATATTGCGGAAGCCAACATGTTCATATCTCATGTTTTATTGTTATTTCATTCATTTTATGTGAATATTGCATAATGTGGACCTTAGTGCGGACTGCGATGCATGTATGCCATGTTAGCTGTGCGCATATACAATTAAATGCTCCGCACTGATTCATGATGCATGCACATTTCGGAGGCATGTCACATTATTTCCTCAGGAGCGGTGAAGGCTGACTTTTGCTAAAGCTTCTTATGAAAGTCGCATATTACATATCTATATACGTTGATTTGTGTAAACACATCTGACAACAATGCGAGAAGCGTTATGTTGATCCTTGCAGCCATTGAAACCAGTTTGAATGGATGTAAGTTTGTACTCTATTAGGGAGTGGCATGGACTTTGTTTATGGTTTGTCGGTTTTTGCGTTGAATTTCGGATTCAATTATATGATAGTCAATGAATATACCTATAGACTATACATTTTAGAAGTATATATTAAGTTAAATGATAAGTTTATTAAAATTTTTTCTTCTTTTCTCCTTCGTTCCTTTAATCATATTAATGCTTTTTGGCTAAGAACTGCTATAACGATTTTGATTGTTTCTCCATAAAGGATTTCTTAACAAAACTGCATTTATCTTTTATCAGTAAAAGTGTCCTTGTGGGTTTTAAAGGATTGGACGCAGACCCATCACACCAAGTGATTTGTTTTTCTTTTTAATTAAAAAATTATAGAAATCTAGAACAACATAAAATTGGGTCGAATTAATATTAGATATTAAAACTTTGTCAAACATTTCAAGGTCTAAATCTAAAATTTTAAAATCATACTACGTCAAATATTTAAAAGAAAACATTATAAATGCTTTTGATAAGATAAAAAAAAATTACTGAACATTTAAAGGTAAGAAAATATATCAGTTTTAATTAAAACAATTGTTTAAAATGCCTCCTTTTTCAAAAAGGTTTATAATATATACACAAATATAAAAGGATAATATTGTGTGTAATGTCACATTGTAGTTAATTGAAATCGAACACAATTTTTTGTGTGGCTTCCTTCCTCCGGTTTATTAAATTAATTGCAATTAATAATTTGGGGGATTTATAATAAATCCTGATTGGCATCATAAAACAATTATATGTTTTGACCCCAAATGTTTTAAGTAAATAATAATAAATTTATTTTAACAACAAAATAACAGCTGTTTTAATATTTAATTGGTGCTAATTATTTTCGCACAAAATATATTGGAAAAGCTATTAACGGTATAATACTTCATTATAGGATTTAATTTAATGTTCGATAGTAGTTAACTTGATAAACCTAATAAGCGGAAGTGAACTAATAATTAATATTTATTGATTTTCTATTTAATAGAATATATAATGCGAAATTCGTGGATTTTATTTTTATTTATTTGTGCTTGAATATTTCACAGACAAACCATCATACCTGATTCCAATTTTATAAAGAAGAACGAACATTTTGTCGAGTTATTTCAATGAGCTGCAGAGATGGATTCGGAAATTAATAATTAAAACCAATATTTGCATAAAATATATTTATTTATTTATTTCTTATTACTTGTTTAACTATTTTCATAATGCATACATTTGCACAATATTGTAAATGCTCAGCTCCTGTTTAAAATTTGATTTCACAATATAAATTTATAAATTTAATGAAAAACTCTTCTTAAAATGTGTGATTTGATTCATTAAGAAATTTCTTCCCTTAAATAGGTAAATTCAATCGGCGTGTTTGTAAATGTCGTTCATCAAGGATGTTAGTTGCTTCACACAAATCCTTGACAACGTCCTTTAAGACACATTCATAATATGAGAAATGGAAACGGTTACAGAATTACACGAGTCATCAAGTACATAAGAATTAACGATTATTCTGATTGACAACGTACACCCTTCATAATGTATTGAACCGTTTTTCTGTATATGAATTGTGAATAAACCTCGAGAAGCTTTTTGATTTCTTATTGGGGAATATCACTTAAGTAGCTTTCTGCCATAAATACAAGGATGTCATTATACCTTCCTTTGGGGTCAATAAATTGATGAACGTGAAAAGCAGAATTCTTTCTTAAGTACCTGTAGAGGATGTAACAGTAAATACATAAAATACAAATGTATTTTTTCCGCATTAATAATCCCTGATTTTATTTTCTTACTCTCAATAAATTGGGTCACAAGCAAATTGTATTATGTAGTGAAAAGGATGCACTTGGTTTCGATAGTAACAACAGAAATGAATTTCACTTGACTTGAGAATAAAATCAACAATGCGTCGACGAAAATCGATACACCCTTTATCGGGCACACATCAACCATCCGGTGCATAATACATTGGTACACCTTATGCCTGCCATGTTCTAGAAACATCAAATCAATCAACTCCTCATCACTGCAATTTATCTCGCTAGACTCCAAACCCCAAACCCCAAACACGAGATGTAGCCGCATGATATTGCCTTATTGTTTTTGGTACATTCCCCTCGCATTACCGTTATATCACCAAATGATTATGTTAATCGATTAGTTTAATCCTCACAATAATCTGCACCCGCATCACAAAGTTCCTCCCCACACATTTAACCGTTTTTTTTTCACACGCCGAATATTTTTCCTGAGCAGAACGTGTGTGCGTGTGTTCGATGCTGGTGGGTACCGAGCGATGGAGTGAGAATGTTGGCTGAGCCCGAAACGGCATGTATAACGGCGTGCTTGAAATGTTGAAATAGCTCGTGAGTAGCATATCACGTACGGTGTGCGCTACTCGAATTAGGTTGAGCTTTAATTAACCTTGGTGGATTTAAATTTGCAACGCATTTTTTTGCGGGCGGTAGTTTATTAAAAATGTACTGGTGTATTGATGGTAATGGCAAGGAATTGCGATTTTGAAGGTTTATACAATGCTAAAGGTGGCAGTGGAAGTTATTAAATTTTTTGACAATGTTTAATTTTACTATTGTTTAACGTTGTTTGAATGTTTTTTATATGTTTTTTTCATGGGCGGTTTGAAACATACTTTACTTTAAAATTAAGAGTACAGCAGGAAGATCGAATTAAGAATAAGAAACTCGTTGTGACAAAATAAAAAGTATAATTAAATATAAATAAATCATTTTGTTTGCATAATTTTCCAGCGTTGGACCTAACATGAAAGTTCACTTAATGGCCAATTTATCAAAAGAATGTAGTGCAATTCACCACTGAAGTTTGCTGCATCAAGAATGCAAAAGGGTTGAAACATGGTTTTGCAATTAATGAGCTCATAACACATTTTGTGTTAGTATCTAAATAGCACTTCCCCTGTTGTAAAATCAAGTTTCTCACACAGCAGCGGCTAGCGCAACTACTGCTTTGAGAAATTGTTGTAAATTACAAGTTATATATAATTTCAATCTTTTTGTCTCTTGCGTAATACATTAAAATGTCATGACGCCACTCAATGCTTTTTATTACTACAATTTATTAGTACGAAATTAAAGTAATATGGCAAATTTTCAAAATGCATAGTTTTCACGAAAATATCCACAATTAAAGTTCTGCGGTTTTAATAGGAATGATTTATTCTTAAAGGTTCACTGATCAAAGAGAAATAATATTAAATTAAACCATAAACAGCGTTATGTACAATAATATAAAGGACGTGAGACGACGTGTGTCAAACACATTAAGCAAATCATAATGTGGAAATTCTGATTGAATCAATAGTGTCTGGAATAATACACTACCAAAAAAAATGTTAATCATTATTTAGGGAATACATAAAAAGATCTGTAATGTCTTAAGAAGAATATCCGGCACCATTAATATTTATTTCATCAAAAAAATCCTAATACAATTTAATTTTAAATATTCGATGAACGTCTAGTACAGTGAAAAAAAAACTACATCGCAGGGAGAGCGAGGTGTAAATTTATATACGACTGATGCTTAACTACGTTCTATAAAAAAGAATTTTTGAGATCTGGGAAATGTGACCGTGAAATTTTTAAATTTTTGACCTTTATTTTTGTCCATAATGAGTACTTTTATTGGTATTAGCAATAATGTAGAACATTATAGTTCCCTAAAATAGACAGTTTTTGAATTACATATTTTCATTATCAAAATATGGCCTTTAGTTTTTAAATGTTGACCTTGAAATGTTCAGCAAGTTTTCTTATATTATTTAATCCTACAATAACGTGAAAGAATTTTTTAGATATTGTGTAAGGTGGCTTATGTAGAAAAGTGGGGGTTGTCTTTGTCCACCCCCGTTTTTGCCAGAAGGATCACCTAGCCGGATATAAAATAAATGCACTTTTGTATACCTTGATGAAATATTGTTGTGGAAATGAATAAAATCGTAATTCCCTTTTCGGAGCCCCCATATTATAAAAAAAACTGATTCTGGCAATAACTTGAACTTGAAGCATCTGACCTTGAAAAAACAAAAATTGCATTTATTTTCTTATTTTTTTCCCTCATATTTTACAAATAAAATTTCACACAAACCGTCTAGTTGTTTCGGAGTTTTTTTTTTCCACCATAGTACACCATTTTTCTATAATAAATACATTTTCATTATAAAATTTCGCACGGCCATATTTCTACAAAATCCTCCCTATGTATTTAATTAAATATAAAATAAACCCTAAATAGTGTGCGTGAAGCCTTATTAACATTTGGGCAACAAATTCCAATTCTAAGTATTGGTGTGGTCCACAAAGCACAATCCATAGCCAAACACACGCAACAGAAAAGAGAGATTACTGTATTACCGCGATGATTTGATGATGTATTGTACCAGGTGGTATCATTTTTTTACTTTTTAACAGCAATTTTTTATAAAAATCATTAAAAAAATTTAATCACCGAAATTCTGAAAATAGCTGTAGTTTAATCAGTAAAACATTTTCTATATGTTTCTGAAAATATGTTTTTTTTTTGCCACGAAAAAGTCAAAATTCTAAGCAAAATTTACTAGTGATATTTCCTCATATTTTGGCCATTTTCAGACCAAAAATTTCAATTTCACAAAATAATAAAATTTCGAATATTTCCTAAACGGCTTAACCAAATTGCACCAAATTTTAATATAATATTACGATCTACGACGCAAAGGGTTACATTAAGTTTCACCGTCAAGATCAGAGTCAAGGTCAAGTTATTGCCAAAAAACAACGGTTTTTCAAAATTTCCCATTAAGACGATATTCAAATTTGCCAATTTTTTAATATGTGATCCGCAGTGTTATTCTACATATAATTGCTGTACATCGCCATAAAAAATTCAATCACGTTTTTGATTTATAACCTAAAAACTAAAAAGGCTGAAACGAGAAATATCCAATATCTCCTTTGTACTACATTTTATCAACAAAAAGGTACTACGAGTTTGTAGATCCTTAAAAAATTTACATTTTTGCAAAATATTTCAAGGTCATAAAATAAAGTTTCAGAGTTCAAAATGGTATTTGCTAATTCTTCTCTGTGATTTGTTCCTTGCCTTTATTGTTATTCATTAGGAGAACTTTCCAAGGTCAAAATAAAACATTTCTATCAGCATTTGTAGATTAAATTGATGTAATATAGAATTTGTACCTAAATTCAAAATGGGATTGGTTAATATGTGTAATCGCACATCAGGAAATTAAATAGTATTAAAATTGTTAATCATTTAACTCAACTCTTCCACCAATCTTAGTACATTTAAGTAAAGAAAACAGCGGAATTTTTCCTCATTAGTGACTAAAAATATTATTAAAAGACAATAAGATGTGGATTTTAACGATTCATTGATAAATTGTCTTCAAATTTTTATCATTTTTCTTATTTCCAATAAACATTTTCTAATGCTAATTATTTCATCCACAAAAATCCATCATGTTCAAACGCGGTGTTACACAATTAACCGTACTTTTTATTCCACTACGTCATTTCATTTCTCTCTTTTGTTTTATTTAACATCACACGCAATTAAAACGTGCTGGATGAAAAAGTGAAAGCAGAAAAATGAGATGAGGATATGTGTGCTGCCGCCTGCCACAGCGTGTTTTAATTTCAGGGCTAACTTTTACCAACACTTTTAACAAAATTTTGTAATGAGCGGCAAAATCCAGGAGCATATACATACATATTATATGCAACTATTAGAACATAGAGTAACAATTCATCTATTAATATAGTGGTGTACATTTTATCGACATTTACCCGCTACTTACACTCCTGTGTTTTATTTAAATTAAATATTAGTATACGAAATCATAAATCATCACTTCTCTTCCCAGTTCCCAGCCTCAGCAATTTGTCTAAAAGCCAGAAAAATTGCAGATTTTTTTATGCGACACGCATGTGTTGGTCGGTCGTGATATTATCCAGTGGCTCGACACTATTCAGATACACACTATGATAATTATAGTTACATTGTGAAATCAGGAAATCAAATTTGTTATCCATAGGATTTAATTTTTCTATGCAATTGTGAGCGTTCCAGGCTTTATAATATTTTGTAATTACATTTGAAATTATTTGAAAATACATTTTCGAAAATGCGGCAGGGAGTGCCCACTGTGCATTTATTTAGTGCGTTTTGAAAGGGGCTATATGCTTATTCCATGACGCAAAATTACTACTTCTATTATTGAGTATACCTAAATAATTTTTCTTCAACAGTATTTTAATTAAAAAATCTTTATCAACCTATTGCCAATATTTTAATAAATATTCCAGAAATTAATTTAAAATATTCAATATAAGACTAAATGTGAAAATTTTTTTTTTAATAATTCTGGGAATCTTATTAAAATAGAGAATACAAAACTCAATTACTGTTTTGAATCGTTTAACAATTTTATGCAGAATAGCCAGGTAACGCGTTTTAAGTCAATATGTGTATGCGTAATGCGTATTGCGTAAAAAGCCCATCGCACACATCAGTACATTTTATGAGAGCGGCACTACGCAGCATCGTAAAATTGTCAGAAACCCCTCCTCTCCTCCAACTAGCGTTCATCATTTTTTGGGTTCTAATTGATGTATTGTATTGATGTACATTGTACTCTGTAGTCTGCTGTCTGTAGAATGTAGGAGTCAAACAGTCGGAGGATTCTATGCGCACAGCGCAAGTGGATTTTTATTAAATAAAAAGTAGTACAGTGCAGTAAAAATTAACAATTGCGTCGTGAATATAATGCGAAAAAAAGTGTTTTTTATTTAAAATTTCGCCATTAGTATTAAACAATTAAAAATGTATTAAATTTTTCAAATATTTGTCCCCTAATTTGAAATGAAAAGTTTTTGTTTTACTTAGCGATTTAATTAAGTGCTTGTAATTATCTTTAATTAAATCCGATGTGGGTAAATTTTCTATAAAATCTAACAAAAAAAATATTTAGATTAAAAGTTTAAGTGAAAATTTTGGTTTGTGTTTTTTATTTATTTTTTATGTGGGTAAATTTATAAATTTTTTTAATATAATAAAGGAATTTAAGTGATTGTGTTTTTTTTTGATTTTATCCCGCCAATATTTGGAATTGAACGAGTTGAAACGTATTCATAGCTGAACAACACGGCCCGAAGTAGTCTGCAGGGTGCAACACCGATACAATAAAGGTTAGTAAAGATCTTTTTCGTTTGCAAAAAAAATTATTATGTTGAATAGCTGCTAGCGCCTAGCGGAAACACTTATGCGTTGCTGGTTGCACGGAAACAAAATGTTGTTTTCTAAAAGTTGCCCCTTGAACCATATACCATATGTTTTTAGTTGATATACCCCAAGGGCATATCACATAATCACATTCCGATTTTTTTCGGAAAAAAAATTGACGACGAAACGATGCAAGATATAAGCGAACACTGTAACATATAAAGTTCATATTATTTTGCAAGATCAACACAAATTACTTTAAATTTAAATACACATAGTTTTTATTAAATTTGTTAGTCATGTTTTGATTCCAGGTGAATAAGCACAATATTATAATGGAATAGTGCACGGAGATTTGCAACAATCAAAAATTATAATTTTTATTATTGAAAATTGAGATACAACACATAATCGTTTAATTGAAAACAAATATTTGAGAACTATAATAATTACCGAATATGGTCTGTCAAAAACACAAATTAAATATTAATTTTAATTGGAAAAAAGACGGTGGAATGCTGCAATTGACTATTGGTTAAATATTATCCTTTGAAATATTATTTATTGTTAAAACATGCAAATTGCAAAATAAAAATTTTAAAATTGTAATTATCTTTTACTATGAAGCAATGTTTGATTGCCGCATAGGATGTAATTATCAGTGTTATTAGGAATATCACGCTTCCTGTAACGACTAATCAATGCTATTATTAAACTTTGAATTAATGTAATTTACATTTCAAAAGCCAAACGGGATAATAATTCGATATGGGAGGTCAAATCCATAAAATCTGATTTACCACAGATTATAATATCAATTAAATTTGACCTCATTTAAATATTAATTACAAATTATTACAACATTATATGACACATCCCTAGATACTTAATGTAAGCTCTAATTACATTCGAATGTATATGTACACTGTACAGTATCTCAAGAAATGCAAATTCAGCACAAATCGCTTGTGAAATTAATTTACATCAGCAGAAGGATATTATTTCTTTTTCATGTTTATATATTGCGGTGTAATAGATTTCTTTAGACATTTATACACACACAAACATGCACATGAGAATACATTGTGTTGAGATAAATTCAAATGAAGCAGTCTTCGAGTGGGTATTCAGATGTAAAAATAAATCCTTTATGTGGAAAATGTATGCGAGTACGTGTGGGCGAAAGGGAAACGCCGAGTCTAAATAACAACCATTTCAATACCCGAATATTTACGGTGATACACAACCACTTTTTGGATACCCCACCATCGAATGAATCCTCGGCATCGTCTTTCGCCATTTTTGCCCTCTCGAACATAATATTTCTTTTTCGCAAATCGCAATTATTCGTATACGTACTCGTATGAGCAGCAAACATTGTGCGATGTACGTCCATAATACAATACATTAACTATATAGGCAGCCCAACATGGAAAAAGCGTATACCACTTTATTTGCGTTTCTATTGTGTAAATATCACACACGTGAGTAAAAGCATTCAAATAAAGATACATACAGCGTGTGTGTCTGGCAGCCATTTAACTACATTTTTGCTTTCCATTGGCTATTACGAGGAATCTGTAACTGAGCTGAAGTTCAATGAGATACATATGCATTACAAATACATGTAAAAATTCATTGAGCTTGAAAAGTATACCCTGTTGTTCATAATATTTCGGCTATTACAAATGATTTGAATATGTCCTTTAGTAGTCGTAAAGTTTTAAATTTTAATATTTATTATGAAAAATCGGTGTTTCAACTAAAGAACTTTTTTTAATAGAAAAATAACCAAAACTAAACAAGCTCTCCTGTAAAGGATGGCGAGTACACCAAATGATAGTAAAGTCCACTGTTGGATTTTAATCAGAAGAAACAATCAATAGTCATATCTCCGAAACTAAGTGACCGATTCCTATGAAATTTAAAGAAAGAATAGAAAACCCTTTTTAATTCCTTCAAGGGCAAGTTATTTATGAAAAACTCTTTTGTTTTTATGGCTCAAAAATAGGTACGGCAATCCTTCGGGCAAAAGTGGGGTTGGTCTCAGCAATCCTACATTTTTGTATAATACTAGAAAAAGTTTACGAAACGAATATTTTAAGGTCAGAATCGGAAAATTCAATGCCAAACTTTTTATTTCTCCGAAACTTTAAATATTTTAGAAGATTTCCTTTCACGTTATAGTCGCTTTTGATTAAATAAAAGAGTTTGCTAAACTCCTCAAGGTCAACAATTTTAAATTCAAGGTCATACATTTAATATCTCAGAAACTTTAAATATTTTTTAAATTTTTTCACATTATTTTAGCTTTTAATAATATATGTTAAGGAAACTTTATGATCTATATCTAAAAGAAAATAATTAAATTATAGCGTATAAACATTCACTCCCGGCTTTCCCTGCTATGGATTCTTTTACACGATTTCTTTCAAATTACATACAAGATCTCCCGGGTGAAATCGGTCAAGTTTAGGTCGAAAAACGTTTTCTAAAATATGAAAAGAAATCATGTCTAACTATTTTGTTTACTTTAAAAGATGATATAAGCTGAAAGCATTTAAAGTTATACAAGTATTCCATTTTAGTGCTTAGAGATTTTCTGCAAATTAATTATTAAACTGTTTTATCAAATTAAGTAGAGCTAAGAATGCATCACTCTATATCTTTAATTAAGAGCTTCAATAAAAATTGTAATTTCAACATTTAAAACTACGACGTCTGATTATGTAAGTTATAAACATTATGGAAGATTTTAAAAGACGGAGCTTTATGTCATAATCTTTAAAAGCATCAAAAATCATAAATATGCGTGCACTCATATTAAAACAAAGCATAAACGATTTAATATTTATTTTCATTACGGTGAAACCCTGACTTGCAGTAAGAAGCCGAGGAAATTGAATTTCATGTAATGACAATGCCGTGAAGCACTTTAAGCCGTTCTCACAATAAACCGACATATTCACGTAACATAATCTGTACGGCGTGAATGAACATTTTTGTGAGATGGTGCGAAATAAAAAGACAGCGCAATATATATTGAACAGGATTCTTTTGTGTGGCGAAAGCTGCACCCACAATAAAACGTTTGTACTCGAACCATTAACATGGAATAATCATAAAACTTTATTTGCATACATCGCATGTGGAGCTTACTTCCAATAAAATGTCAAGCCATATTCTTGTTGAGCATGCGACAGGGCACATGCACATACAGGATTGATATTACTCCTTAGTCCTTGGTACATCGCAAGTCGTCGGTTTATGTGTGACATATGCGAGATAGAGATTTCATGCCGTGTGGAAATATATGCTTGGATCAAATTGGGGATAAAGTGATAACATATTTTGATTCCCATTTTTGTGGTGGTGTCAATTTTTTATGCGATATTTAACTGGTACATGTGGTGCCACTTGGATGATGTCGATGTTGGAATTGAGATGTAGTCTTGTACGAAAACGAAGCGATTGTGTTTGTGGCAATTTTTTAATGCATCCAAAAAGGGAGAAAAAATGTGAATGTGTTAGGAATTTACGAATTGATTGAAAGGGTGTGTGTATACAAAGCTATTGTAGATAAATTAAATTCAATTCAAGTTACATTCAATCTAACACTGTGTTGAAATTTATCCTGCAATTTGAAACTCCTTTGAGTAATTACTACACAAACAAAGTTTTGCATTTCAATTCTCAAGTGTTGCCATACAAAATATTTATTCAAACAATGTTTCAAATCAAACAGGGATATCGATATCTGTAATTGTACAAATATCCAACTATAAGGGACTTTATACATATATTCAAAAATAACAGTAAAATACCATTAACACGTTATGACAAGGATTATTGTCGACGTTTATTGCATTTGAGTTCTGACCATGTATTTTAGAGTCGATTTTTTTCCCCCCAGTGTTAGTCAGTACAATCGTTTGAATGCTTCTAATAATAATGCTTCATCTCTCTGTGACTATTATCCTCTCACAATGGCGTTACACATTATGTGAAAGCATACAGCGAATATATACTGCAACGGTATAGCGTTAAGATAATATATATTGGGCGTACGAGAATCCTGCCATGTGCGTTTAAGAGCTTTGCCAACAAATCTTCATAACAAGACATTTTTATCACCGATTATTTACAAGTTGAATGGAACATTTTTCTGTGTTGTAAATTGGCAAACACACATATCAAGCGTTCTTGATGTAGGTCAAATGCTTTAGGTGGTACCGTACGAACGCGTGTATCGTCGGGGTTGTGGGTGGTAGGTAAATGCTAAACATTCACCCTTTAAAAACTACTATTACATATTTTTGCCATTCACATGTGCAACTCTACATACTTTTATAAACGCCTCTTACATCAAATTCCACAAGTACGATACATTGTTGGACTTTTTACAACAATAATTATTACCCTCACTTTTTCCCTGCCGTTTTTGTTTGTTGCTTGTTTTAAGCACATAACAACAACGCACAGTAACAACAGCAACACAAAGTGTAAGGACTCGTGCTTCTTGGTTACATGCTTTTTGTTAGTTTATCCTTGTTGTTGTGGTTAACTTGATGCAGAATTTTGTACAGCATTTAACCACATGCCATACATTCGAAATTTATGTACATATAAAGATGTAGTGTAAACGATATGGTCCCTACTCCCTAGTTTTTTAGTAGCATGTTTGTAATAAAAAAAGTTTCCGCGTGAAACGAAAGTTGCCTCAAGATGTAAAGCAAAATTGTGTGAACCTTTGAAATGGGATGCAGATAAAGTTTTGAATGAGCGTCAGCTTGTATAGGATGTATGTGAAATGTTCACACCTTACGATTATGACTTGCTATATCGGAATAGATTTAGCCGCAGCAGGCAGTAACACGTGTATTTTGTTTGGTTTGTAATTGATCTTGAATGAGTTTAATGTTGAATGTGGAAGTGTTAAGCAAGACTAACATATCTATACTTATAAACATAGAATGGCACGAATTTTTGACACTCCCCAACAAGAACTACTGCACCAATATTTATTTACCAAAATTTATCTGTGAGTTATTTGGTCGTGTTGAATGTTTATGTGTAGAATTTGGTATTCATCCTTCATGGTAATCCGTAGTTATGTTTTTTTATGTAGGTAAAACTAAATCCTACTATGATAATTTTTGAATTGTCACTTCATAGTAGTTTGATTAAAGGCACATTATTAATTTGTTTTACAAAAATTATTTGAGTCAATTTACTAGCTCGGTCCTTATCTCGTGTTCTCCGTTGCGTTTTGCGCAGAGTGTAGACAAACACTGCAGGCGACTTTTAGACACGCGAACGAAATTGATTCTTGAAAGTGTACTTTGTACAATTTGAGTTGGTTTTTCACGATTTTGTCGCTTTTCTGTTTAAATTTTCCGGGTTTTCTTGACAAACAAAAAAAAGAGAAAATCCGTTTCCAAGTGCAACCTTATATATGTTCACTTTAACCATTTAAAAAAAAATTTCAAAAAATATGGTCGACGCAACCATATAATATGAAATTTTCAAAAAATATGGTTACTTACTTAATTATATACTACTCACTCTCTAATTTTTTTCATAAAACATGTTATCTGCAACCATATTATGGTCACCACCATATTTTTATGACATTTTTTATTAAATATGATCGCTGCAATCATAAGTATGATCACTCCCATCATTTTTATGAAGATATATAAAAATATTGTTACCACAACTATATTTATTGTTACACTTGATAATATCTGAATTACAATTGATGAAAAATCTAAATTACACTCGATAATATCTGAATTACATTTGATAGTATCTGAATTGCAATTGGAAAAGGTGTAGACAAAAACTCATTTATATATAACTCAAGTATTTTTGAAAACGTAAAATAAAATTTTTAATTTTAAAAGAGTCTTTTTATAGAGAGTGGTAAAATAGCTAAGTACTCTATAACCTGCACCCACACATTTCACAAATAAACAAAAACATTAAGCACGATCACACCGACTTAATTTTATCTTTGTGAAAATTTATGCTGCACATTAAAACTGCTGACGTTTTAAAATATGAGACAATTAGGACGGCTGAATAATTTGGTGGCATAAAATTTCGCGTGTGGTGCTCATCCACCACGGGGCTGCATGGACCATGAATATGCGTTACAACGTGGCGCGGCGTTACATTGGCGTGTCCTATATATACAGTACGTACTTTCAGCTCATTAAACACTTCATAAACATAGTTGATAGGTTAATTTATTGTGAGGGTTGCTTTCCCAAATTACGGTTCCGTGGTTTTTGCGGTAGTTGCGCACATTGGGGGGTTTATTGCGAGAATGCCTTCTGTTTGAGGTGTGCATGACGTGTGTGCAATATGTGATCTTCATTAATTTACATACGACCCCAAATGCATGTAGAAATATTTGCATTACGACTTTTTTCGGAAAAAAAGTTGACGATGCAGAAACTCGTTTTGACACCCCATGAGTCCAAAAAAGTGGTCTAGAAAAATGTGCAAAAGTACGTCCGTACGCCGTACTATAGAAAAATGGTGGAAAAAAAAACTCCTAAACTATTGGACCAATTTGTATGAAATTTGTTTGTAAAATATTAGAGAAAAATATACGAAAGCAATTTTTGATCTTTCAAGGTCAAGTTATTGCCAAGGGTAGTGTTTTTCGTATGGGGGCTCAAAAATGGGTCCTACGATTTTTTTCATATTCACAACAATTAATCTCCAAGGTATCCTAAACAAAACTGTATATATCTTACCATATATTCCGCTAGATGCTCCTTCTAGCGAAAAAGGGGGTGGACAAAGACAAACCCCACTTTTCTTTTTCAGACACAATATCAAAAAAATTCTTTCAGATTATTGTAGGATTAAATAAGATAAGAAAACTTGCTGAACATTTCAAGGTTAAAATTTTAAAACTCAAGATGATATTTTTGTAATGAAAATATGTAATTCAAAAACTGTGTGTTTTAGGGTACTATGATGTTCTACATTATTGATAATCTCAATAAAAATACCAATTTTGAACAAAAATCAGGGTCAAAATTCAGAAATTTCAAGGTCACATTTTCCATATCTAAGCTTTCTTAAAATGTAGTTAAGCAACAGTCGTTTATAAATTCACACCTCGCTCTCCCTGCGATGTAGTTGAATGCATGGTAGCTCGTAATTGAAATGGCTCTACAGTCTACCTCATAAAAGTCATTATATTTTGACAGCAAAATGACACATTACACCGAGATGTCGCTTTTATTTATTTATATAATTACTAAATATGATTGAAGTGAATTGTTTAATAAATGAAAATATAATTGTTTTGCGAAAAAATTTCACAATAATTTTCTTTTATGTTTTACAATATTAAAATCAAAAAAATAAACTGACATTCACCCTCATCCTTTTTTAACTAATCATTTCCCATCGCTTATTATAATTCCTTTCATCCGTCAACTCTTTTTTCAACACCTCTGATGGATGAACTATTCGCTATTCAGCCATCTTTAAACTGTCATCAAACAAATTACAAATGCCAATCCAGTGTTTGTGTACTTGTACAATGTATATGGATTCCACAAAACATACTGACTGAATTATTTCTATATCACTTGATACGAAGTGGATGCACTCACTATAATATTTATATCGGATATTTTGAATAACACCACAATTTGAGCAATGAAATGCACAACTTTTCCGTAGCACATAATTTAGTAAATAGTTTATGTGCATCATATTGCATATTATATTTTGTTTTGAACATTGCGAAGCATCGCTGCACCATAAAAAAAAGAAAAATGGAAAAAGCTTTTACAAATATTTGCAGCAGTGCATCTGCATAAAAATAGCGCAATAAGTTACTTGCTGCACTAATGCCTACCAGCTATATCAAGGCATGTGATGCCAAACGCAAACAAAAATGAAGACATTTGAGATGATTTCAACCAATGTTCATATTTAGTGCTCCAATTTATCTCATTAACTTTTGCACTTGACAACATAGCGATTTTAATTTAATTTTACTGCGTAATTTTGCTGCACTTACAGATTTCGGCTGACTCACAATCTGTGCATTTAAATGAATTAATTAAAACGCTTACAAGTTTTTTCGCAACAAAATGTGCATTACATTGGAACTCAGCAGATATTGTGGTGTTCAACTGGATATAATTATGTTTGGCATATGACCTCATTGTGGCGTGTCTGTAAAAGACATTCAAGGAATTTTATGTTTAATTTAGCCGGGTTTTCAACAGTGTTTACAGGGTGGGCCATTTAAAAGTTTACTTGGAAAATGATTAGGTATTGATATTTTTGAATATTTTTTATTTTATTTTGAAGGTAGCCGTCCGCTAAGGTGTTTGAAATTTAAAATGATTTCGTTCAAGTGGCGCCCTCTGCAATATCTCATCCCGTCCCTCCTATTTTTGAACATATTTTTATAATTTCGCCACCCATAACTTCCTCAGTATTATGTTTTAACCCTGAAATTGTCTCTGGATTACTCGCGTACCATGTTTCTTTAACGACACCTCGTAGAGGTCAAAGCTTTCAAATTGCAAATGCGCGCTGTTCATTTAAAAAAAAAAAATTAAATGTACCACCCTGCATCAACAATGTTAAATTGGAAAGCATTTAATTTTCATTGATTTATAATTTAAATTTAATGTCAAAAATATTACATTTAAATTTAGGCGTGAAAGTTGCCACCATGCACTTAAAGAAAAAGTTATGCAATATTCCTTTTCCTTCCCTACGCATCATACAGTCAGAAGAATATAACAACACGATAAAATTCATAAGGCAATAAATTTCTATTTATTTGCAATGTTTTGTTCCACACAATTGAGTACCGATGACTGGAGTTTTGAAAGTATCAAACTTAGCCAAGAAAATAAACACACACACGCTATACACTTCTGCAGACGTGCAGAGTTCATAAAATAAAATATTCTATCACCCACCGACTGCTATTTCGCAGCCACTGAAAAGCATTTCGTTTTATTATCATTTTTATTAGGTACCATTAAAATATTAAATATTTAAAGGATCTTCGTCGCTTAAGCAATGCAAACAGAATTTATCGATATGACAATATTAGTCCAAGTTCTACTGCGTCTGCAAGCATTTTCTATCACAGTCAAACATATTATATGCATATAGTTCCTATGTTTGTGACTCTACAAGGACGGAAATCATTTTCGTTTGCAATTTAATAATGCGCAGTTAAAATATGGTAAACAGCATTGAAATGGTTGATGAAAATTTCAAAAATTCAATTGGGATTTATTGCATCAAGATCATGTTCATAAAGACGAAAGTTGCAAGGCTTTAATTGCCTTTTTAAATAAATAAAATTTTTATCTGCAAAATATTGCTTTAAATGTTAACTCGCTTAAAGTGCTTTTAAAAATATAAATTTTTAAAAGCTCTGTTGAATTTTGCGAAATTTATTTCTAATGAAAACTTATACAAACCGCCATTTGCGGGATTCTGCCTCTACAGTAAATCGGATAACAACGAAAGCCATCACATTTCTCTTCCACTCGTATTTGTCCCATACTTTGCATTATCATGACAAATTGAATAAAATATAAAAACACTCTTTTCCTGTTTGCTCATTCAACTTGAAAAGCTTCGTGCTGTTTTTATTTCGGGTGAGATTATGGAATCATTGGGGCTTGCAATAAAAACAGGGGAAAAATGCGCTTGTTGAAATTTGCATTTGTTTATCATTGTTTAATGTTTTGCCTCACATTGTGTAAAATTGAAAATAGAATTATTTCCTTGATGTGCAATAAGTAAAACTCAAGAGAGAATCAGAAATGTGCATAACTGTACATTATATTTGTTTAAAATATTAATTAATGTGAAATTAGTTTATCTACAAGCTCCACTTCATTATTTAGAAACAGTTAAATTCAACAGCAATTTAAAAAGCTTTCAAGGATCGATCATTACACACACAAGTGCCCACCTTATATGAAAATTCCAGACGTAAAAATTGTGTTTACAAAGAAACATGGTCGTAAACATTACCATTTTGTGTCCGCTTTTATTCCTATTCATATTGTAACTGGCTACATGCCTCGATGCTGCGCATTCTCACGCAAAAAAGACCCTTTAAAGCACAATGGGCGCCCCTGCAGTGTGTTTGCATTGAACTCGCTTGTATTTGACTTTTGCCCTAATTGGGTCAAGATTAGTTCAATGCACACGAATGAAGTTTTCCAAATAGAATGGTAGCTGTTTCCTGTTCTGTATCTTGTGTTCGGAAAGCTTTTGTTGGCTCAAGAGTTAAGTAATATGTTGCAAAGTTTTGCAGTTTTGCACCAATTGGTACTTATTATACATTTCAAGAAGTGCACCCCCAACCTCTTCATTAAGATAACAGAGTTGTATGTGGGTTGTGTCTGTTGTTGATAACATTTAATGTGTTGTGTGTGTATTTTCTAAATCTTTCGCAAAATATATTAAATATTAAATTGTTAATATTGGTAGTTTGTTGCACTTAACATTTTACAAGTGGCATTGCACTTACGTGCTATTATGATACATATGATCCATTTAAGTGTCTACTCTCTGGAATTAACAAATCATAAATCATGCAAAAATACTTAGTAAAATATTTGTATTTTATAATGTGATCAACAATTACAATATTAAGTAAGTATACCTACGGAGATTAATAAATAAAAAAATACATAGTAGGCAGACCGAGGTGAATAATTTCTTGAAATGTTCTGCAAATCTTTTTGTGTTTTCGAAATCTAAAACAACTGGAAGAAAAATTTAAAATATGTTCAAGGTTTCTGAGATAGAAATAGTATGACCTTGATGTTTTATATTTTGACCTTGAAATGTTCGGCAATTTTTTTGTATTAAAATCGTTTGCGCCGTTTTTAAGCACCCATTTAATTTTTTTTAAAGAGGTGTGACCTTCATAAAAAATTGAAATTAAATTTTGAAAGAATATCATGTTATGTGTATCTATCCCTGCATCATAGAGTTTTTATTGAATCACTATGAATTTATTTGCAAATATCGAATAGTATTGAAAACTTTTTGATGCGAAACTTGCAACAGAATTATAATTGCAAATATTTTAATTAAACTGATAAAAGTTTTTTTTTGGCATCAAATTTACTTACAAAAATGCGTAAAGCTTTACCGAGCCCCAATAACTAATTAGTATTTAGAATATGTAAATAAATTACGCTTTTTTCACTAATGCTTCTCGTATTCAGAAAAAACTATTAACTAAAATAAAATATCTGGCGTTGAATATAAAACATTTACACTCTGGATAATTATTGGTAGCTAGCCTTTGAATATTGTTAATCATTTTATGAATCTGTACACGCCATGTCGCTTGTATTACCTACAACAAAGAGATATTTATACTAAATATTAACAACGTCTCGGAAATACTTATAACGAGTGTGATTAATTTAAGTAAACCATTTCATTTACTTTTTTTTCAGATGAATCACCAGATTATTAACTGCTTTTATAACGAACATTGCACGCTCGATCAGTTTTATTTCCGCAAGCTGATTGAGTCTCAAAAATATCAGCCAGGTGTCAAATGATAATCAAAAAATAGTACCACATCCATTTTGCTGTAAAAAATTAACACCACACATTTTTGATCCATAAATCACAAACATTAATATCATGTTATAAGTATAATAAATAAAATGTGTCATTTGGAAATGTTGGAACAAAGTCCGACAAATGGAAAAGAAATTTAACAAAAACAATCTTAAAGCTTTCGCAACAAACGGGAGATGGTTAAATATTTATATTCTGACAACAAAATAAACAAATTATCTGGTTATCCAGAATGTTAACATTAAATAACATTTGTTCAATTAATAAAAACAATAACAAAAAATTCAGTTGTGGTTTTATTAACAAACGTCATTGCACATACAAATCCCCTTAAGCTAAATGCTAAATAAATCAAACAACAAAAAGCCAGATAAACTGAATCTCACTTACGCACGTTAAGTTGGGCATCATCATCCAGCGTGTTTTATGGAATGTTGACATGATTAAACTACACAGAGAATGTAATCAAGGTGTGAATGTACTTTAATTGCCAGTCAAATTTTTTATTTTATCTTTTTTTGTGATGTTATCATTTTAAATTTATTTAGGACCTACTATAAATTTCAAAGATTTTTGATCATTGGAAAAAGTTAGGCTGTGTGTGCGTTTGATACTTTTTATAATTAATAAAAAAGAAATGAGATCCGTTTTGGCTAAAAATGATGGAACATGGTCGCGATATCTGCAAATAAATATGATGTTAATGCGAGCTTTTGATAATAATTAATCCTGACTCATATACTTATATTATCCTAAAAAATATCTCCAAATTGTTTGTTAGAAACATGTTTCACAAAACCTTAAAAGAACCTAAATTAAATGTTATGATAAAATCAAAAAATCGCATAAAAGATATTAATTGCAAACCAGTTAACACCGATAATAACAAAGAGTAAAGCCACTTTATTTTGCGAAACGCATTAACCCACCAACTTCGCATTCTTTCACAAACATTAAGCCTATTTAAATGTACATACATAGATACTATAATTATCGATGTTGGAAAACCGTTCCATTTAAAACTTTAAGCTTTTATTGCGCTGCTTTTGACTGCAAAGCCCCACTGATAAGCTGTTTACCTTGTTCGGGCGTAATTGATACTTAATAGTTAAATAATTATTGTCGTTAAAAATCGATTCATCATCTACGATAGCCATCAATTGAATTACATTTAAGCTGAGCTACCATCGTAAAAAGGATTTACTCACAGTCATCACTCACGTGATTTTTACAATCATTTTAACCACAATTCTTGTTAATTCTGTTTTATAAACCATGCGGCTTTAAAGCTTCAATGTGAATGATTAATTAACTTTTTAAATCATGATTAAATGTAAGTTGAAATTTTATTGATAACAGCTTTGTTTATGTCCTTTGGGGGAATTACTAAAGAAATTGCAATTAGTGAGACAGATTGTATTACAAAATGATTTTACTATTACATATTATAAAAAAAATGTGGCATAAAACTTGAAAGTAATCTCTATTTCGTAGATAAATATTAAAACGATGCGTGAAAAAGTAATAACGAACGTCAAGTGCTAAATGATTATACAAATTATTATGATTCAAAATTATACAATTTAAAGTAAAATGGAATAACCTAGAAGATTTATGAGACTTTTACGATAAGATTTAATAGTTAGTAATACTTAATTATTTTTCATGTTGTTAAAAAAACAAAAAGACTAAACCCATTAAATATAAACACTTTACTCTTTCATGAATTTATGTGATAAAATCAAACTGGACAATGTAACAACCTTCTTAATTCATTGTTTGCATTTCAACGCACACATTGACCATGCCGCTATTTGGCAAAGTATTTGGGTTGAGCCCCACCTCTCTTATACCCATCCCCTCCGACTAGACATGTTGGCACATCGCAAAAGCGCTCCGATCTTTACTTAGTTATAGTGGCATCAGCAAGCTCGCAGCTATCTCATTAAATGCGAGTGGTGTGAATTGAAAAACCGATCCATTCAGGTGTACGTACATTTTATGAGACGATTTGCATACGTGTGCAGCTACAAATTGTCGTGTAAAAAAACCTACAATTAATTGAGATATGCAGTGTTAAAGTGTTCTATGTCGTGTTAACATGTACATCTAGCGTACAACGACAATCGTGGATTAATTACTAGTTATTAAAATATAGTGGTCTGCAATTACAGATTAATTAGATTGTGAAAAGCAAACAAACAAAATGAGTGCCTCAGAGCTTTGCAGTGGTATGCGGAGGAATACAAAATCTTCTGTTAATTTTTGGTAACAGCTTTATTAGTTATAAATTTTAAATTAAAAAAATGAATTCAAGTGGATAATATTTTATAAAAACCTAAACGATTTTAATGGATGGCCCAACGATGGGTCACGTGCTTTAAATTAAAACCTTATCGAATTGGAACAATTTTGTAGATAACAATTTTGGGTGGCTGATTATTGTTGTTATTGCGAAATTCATAAGAGCTTATTATAACACTTCAAAGTATAGTTCAGTGCTTTTTTAGGCGGCGTCTAGACCGAAATTTGATTGATACAGATTATTTACATCAAAATTCAAACTTAACTTTATTTCAGTTCCAAAAGTCTCATATTGTCATTGAATATTCTTCCAATTTGCAAGTCATATTATTCATGCAGTGCCCGCATAACGTGCCTACATAAAATGAACATGTATTTCCAACAAATCAATATCAATGTTGGGCATGTAAATATTGACATAAGCGTCGACAGTCAAATCAAAATCTGTCGATAAGCATTACGCGCTGGCTCACATGCAGCCTTGATTGAGACTCACTCCACCGTGCGTATGATTGACTTGTGTGTGAAGAACAAGTGACGCGTTTAAGTGACTTTCGGCGGCATGTCATTAAAAGACCATACACACATAATAAATAAATAACTACTTAACATGTGTGGCAGTGGCAGACAAAGACGCATTCATGGCGGCGCGTTACAGGTGGAATCTCGTTTCACTCATTTTCCCGCGTAGTGTGTTATTTATGGCGTACTGATCTAAATACTTGACGGGTGACAACATTCATAATAATTATACGGTTGCGGTGGTCTTGTGCTTTGCACAAACACTATAGATAGTTTATGATTTGCTAACAGATCACATGAATAATATTGTCATTTGATATGATAATTTGCTTGGTAATAAGATGTTTGACATTGTTCGCACATTATGAGCGATTCAATTATTGATCCGTTCGCATTCAGCAGAGGGTTAATATGTAATTGTCAGTACTTAATATATCATAGAACAATTGGCAATAACACAATGGAAATCAGAAATATGGGAAAGTGGGCAATAAAATGCTTTCGTTTCAATTGTATTTTGTTGCACGATTGTTTTTTGCACTTAAGATGCGTGATTGCACTGATTGAAGAGGGATGACAGGCTGAATATTAATTAGTTTGGAATTTATTATTCAGGATTTATGTATTTTATCATATTTTATAATGACGTGATGAATTGATGATTAACACCAGTGCTTTTTAAATGATGCATTGTTTTTTGTTTTTTTGATTTTACATATTTCACACATATTTAAAAATCTATGCAGCTTCCAATCTCCTACACTTTAAAGAATTTGGTTTGCTTGTCAAAAAGCTATAGCCAAAAATTATAATAAGCAATAAGCTTTCAGGATGTTGCTGGACTCTTGAATGAAGCAGAATGAATGTGGTTGCTTGAGAATGGGAATTGTCACACAACGCACGTTTTTTATTTTAATCTATTATATATTATTTTATTGTATCTGCCATCAAGATAATTTCAAATCAACATTTTAAGTAGACTTTTTCTAGACAAAAACAACTTTACGATCAAACCCATTTAAGTTACAAAGTTCAAATGAGTACAAGTAAAAATTTTGGAATGGAAGTTTATTGTTTTCTCAAAAATATGAGTTTGAGTGGGTTATTGTTGTAATGTGGAAAGTAAAGTGGGATTAAATTTAGTCTGTAGAGGAATATAATAGTTGTTGATTCTAAATTATGTGGTTGTTTGTGTGGTAGACCACGTTATATACTTTAAAATAAATTATAATAGATTATCGCATTTAAACCGAATGTTTATATTCTTAAGACGATAAAGTCAGATTTTATATTGCCAATTAAGTTTCTTCTACTTAACCTTAATCAATTTTAAATATGTGAAAATGTGTATTTGCACTAAGAAAAATATTAAAAAACCAAAATTACATGCCCTGGAGAGGCGCAGATGACATCGCTCACAATGTTGCTTTTCTATAAATGAATAATGAAATCGAAAAAAAATGTTTTAAGTGAAAAAAAGTTGTATTTTTTAAAACATAACTCGAAAACGGTTAAAATTGTAAAACATTCAAAAATAAGATCGTTGTTGATTATTTAAATTTTTTATCACATCAAATAAAGCTGATTTCATCAAGAGTTTTTCAATCATTAAATTTGTTGAGTTTTTCCAAGATTTCTAAACTTTTGAATACTTTAATCTTTTAGAGGATTATCAAAAATAGAGATTAATTAATTTGGGCATAAAAATCAATAAATTACTAGAGTTATTTCACTCCTAATCCGTAAATGGAAATCAATGAGTAAGGTAAACGAAGTTCCTGCTCACGTCTTTCCCTATCAAAGCTTCAATCAGTAAATAAAGCCGTATTGCGATTATGGCCAATATCACTCAATCACCATCATTCTACATTATAATTAATCCAATAAAAAAAAAAAAACAAACAAACACACCAACGTCTTGATGACCGCCATTCGCACCTCTCACACTTCATCCCGCGCATATAAGCGCATTTCGACAGGCTCTGCACGCTTTGGTTATCCACATACTTATATACGTGTATTCAAACGCAACACGTTCCATTAACTCATTTGGAATCGGTGAACAGCATTTAATCGGCCGCCATTATACGCCAAGTTCAAATCGCCAATATTCACGACGGTTAGAGTGCTCTCCCTGGATAGTCGCATTTCGCACAATACACAATCAGTATCACCCCTACACTCGGCATATGCACAATTGTCCGCTAATCGAGTATATCTGTATACACTATTATTGCGATTACATAAGTGATTCCTGAGATTTGCACTTCATTGCCAAACAGTGTGAACTTCTAACGAGAGTATTACCTGTTCTGCGGTCGAGTCCGGTAACGCGACGACACGGAATTAAAATAATATTAAATATCCGAGACATAGCAAATTCGCATCACCGTGGAGATGATTTGCGTCGTTGAATTTAATGTGGTTAGTTCTTAAATGTGTTAATTACCTAAAGTGACGGTGTATTATAATACTGACATTCAAATAGCTTTGACTTTGAAAATTCACTAAGAGTTGCGAGTGAGCCGCCGACAATACAGGTCAATATTTGTTTTTATTTGTGAAGTGGTGCCCAGTTAAGAAAGTTGCAAATTTTGGATTATTATTGTGTTACAAATTTGAAAGATGTTAACACCGGGTTTACCCATGCGAAGAGAGTGTAGTGATTCACAACTTGGACGCCTTAGAAATTACGAAAATGGTGAACTACAATGGTAACTGAATTGTTTGTTAAAAGTTAAACGCTTTTGTCTGTTGTGATCGTCTTTTTATGCCACAGATGACTTGTTTTTTCTACATAAAATAATCGAGTTTATGGGTTTATGGTAATTTTATCGCATAGTTTTCTGCATTTAATTCCCAGAATTGAAAATGCCACTGCAGAAAAACTAGTTGGGCGACACACAATATGTTGAAGTTCGCTTGATTTATGTACGCACTGCTTCATTGAATAAATTTGAGTAATGTTCAAACTCCAAAGTACAATAATTATTTTAATTCCCATCTTCACACTTCTTAAGAGTTAAGACACGCTGAGATCATCATCACGAACATGTTAAAGGCATAGCGCCCGCACCAACAACACTTCACTATTGTGTTTAATTTGAATGTTGCTTATTCCACTCACGAGATACGCACGAGCTTCTAAAACAAATATTCAGGTTTTGTGTGTGTAATTAAAAATTCCAGTTTCTGCTCACCTAATTAATATTTTGATAATAAATTTAATTAAATTACTCGATCACATTGCTAAAGCAATAATTATTTTAAAGGTGCGATATGTTTTGAGGGATTTTAAATGTTTCAATTACAAATTCGATTATTAATAGTGACAATTTTTAATAATTCAAAAGATTTATAATTATTTTACGTATTTTTTTATGGTGAATGTTACAAATTTCCTGTTAGTAATAAAAAAAAGTTAAAAATTACGTTTCAAATATAATGCGAACCCCAAAATCGTTTAAATTATTAAGTATTTAAGTAACTATGTACTTTTATTTTCCATATTTTTACCTTCTGTACAAAGAAATAAGTAGTTGAAATGAAAATAATTTGAGCAAAAGTTTTTTTTTAAATTTTTTATAATCTTATTTACTTTAAAATCAATAATTGCGGCAACGGAATTGGAAAAAAATATTTAAACGTTTCCAAAGCTAATGAATTGCTTGTACTTAGTACTTAATAATTAATTTCTTTTCTTTCCTACACAAAAGATGGCGCTCAGTTAAGCTTCTATTGTTTCAAATTTGTATTACATTTTATTTATAATATTTACATCAGCTTTTTGTTTTAAAAAAATTCAATTTGCTGAAAAGGTTTAAAGTGGCAAAAAAGAAAACAAGAAAGTTCTACCCATACCAAATACAATATTAAAAAATGAATGGCATTTTGTTAAGTAAAAGCTCACAAAAGAATTGCTTTTGAAATTAAGTATAGATTACTACACTTCCTTTCATTCAGTGCAAAGTGAAAATTTGAAATACATAATAGAAAACTATAACTATGAATACTTCTGGAATTCCCTAAAAACGCTTCGTTTAAATGGAGTTCAAAAGTCCAAAAATACAACAACAATTATTAATAACTAACACATTTTTTGTACTTAAAAATACAATCTTCTTCCTGCAATTAAACATACAATGGCAATCCAAGAATAATAATCAATTATTGCTATGTTTGATATCAGTCTATTTTTAAAATTGCAATCAATTAAACATTTTATTAGTTTATTGCATTGCTATGTAAAATGTAAGATTAAATCGATTCAATAACAAAACAGTAAACATAGTTAGTGACGTCGCGTCGGTCTGGTGTAGTTGTTATGTATTCTAAAATGTCCTTCTCAAACTCAACAATTCAATTTGTTATAGTTTCTGTAAAATTACATATAAATCTTTGTTTAAGCTGAATGGCTTAATAAATAATATTTGCAATTTCTCTTGAGTCATGTGACACAGCTGAAAGTCACAGACGTCACTGATAAAATGTTAACATAAAATCATTATTATCGATTAGAGTAGTCTTAAGGTCATTGCAAAAACACCTTTAACTTATCACTAATATTTTCGAAATAGTGCGCTGCAAAGATTTCGATAAATGCAATCTTATCACCAAAGTGACTGTGCAGCTGCTTTGGCACAATCAGATGCAGTAAATCATGGTATTAAATGCGCAAACATTCCCATAAAATTTGCAGAAATCATCATAAAACCAAGAACATCGCGATCCACGTGACTCATTTCAAATAAGTAAATCAGTAACGTGACTGTTTCTTTAATTCGCTCGATAAGATGCACGATGTGTTCCTTGTATACACGAGCTAGCTAGCTACATTATAAAGAAGCGGATAAGATTACACCCAACAAAATACTGAGCCTTCCATCAATGTTTATTGCTGTACACATTTCATTGGGCAATAAATTGTTATTTTTGACTTTATAGACTTTCTAATCCGAATAATCCAGCACCAATAATCTTTTCGAAACACTCAACAAGAACAATAAAACATTATTTCTGTTTGCTGGCTTAATCAAGAGCCCCTGAGTCTCGAGACTTTGGAAGCGCACAGCACAGATAAAACCCATTCTTAATCGCATATGCATTGTACAATGTACATGAACCTATATATATTTGACAAATTTCACACGATAACCTTATCAGGCTAAACGTAATTCAATTTAGCGCTAACTAACTAACTAAGCAACGTCAAAACAAGCTCTTATCGGCGCCAAAAGTCTCTGCCAACAATGCTCACTCATTTCCCACTGAGTCGGTGAAGGGCTTAGGTGCGCTCTAACACGCGTTTCGCTTATTACCGTAATTACATTTATCATAAAGTTTTGTTACACTAAAACAAATAATTAATGAATGTGACATTTTGTGCTCCCGTCGAACGCAGCTTGACAGCCGACAACTATCCACCGGTGGAGGGTACCATTTCGATACCCGCATACAACGGTGGCGGGATCAGTGCACTGCCGAATGGTGGTGCAATGCCAACGAGTCAGACCGCATTGAATGTATACACACAGCCAAATCATCACGTGTCCTCATTGGCCTTGAATCAGGACAATCAGCTATTACCACGACGACCGTCATTTTTATTGCAAGAAATCCTGTCTACCCGCCGTCCGTCATTCATAATGGCTGCCCTGCGACCAGCAAACAACAACCATCATCGACCCAGACATTTGGGGTGAGTACAAACATATTATAAGCTTTGTCTTTTTATTAGTGTAACATTTCAATTAAACGGATTTTTTTTTCTATCTTCATTGTTACGTAAATAGATCATTGCATGAGGACATGAGTGTGAGCACGAGATCAGTCAATGGACCGTATCCCACTCCAGCGCAAGACTTTCGACGAAAAAATAGGCGAATTGGAGAGTGAGTAGCATTAATTCTGGGTGTGGTTCAACTCTCCCTGTGTATTAATTTGTGACCACCATTTTGTTTTGATTTATCCAGTGACGCTTTAAGTTCATCACTCTCAGCCCTCTACGCTAAGCTTATTGTGATTATGGGTGTAGCGCTTCCTGTAACTGAAATTCTATCATCAAAAATACCCACAGAAGTTTACCACGGATTCTATATTTACTTGTACCTGGGCAGCATTTGTTTCGTTGTGTTTGCCTACTTGTCACACATGAAAACACGGGCCGTTTTTTCGCTAATCAAAAATTATCGTGAGTAACTTGTTTTTTTCCTATCAATAATCCTATAAATTTGAGTCACAACCAATCAATAACCTAGTTTGACACGTTGTATAAAAATGTATGAAATAACACGTTTGATTTGAACACGCAGATGAAAAAAACAACCAATACCATATGAAAACTCGTATGCCACACTTTGGGAGCTTTTACTTGCGGGTTGGTGCAATTGCATTTGGCATCGGTGCCATGGTGTATTCTGGTCTCGAAATTGGGCAAGTATTCGAGTTGAATGGCACCCCTGGATGCACCAATATACTTCTGGCGATAACACCAGCTGCCCGCATGCTATTGTCGATTATTCAGATTAAATTTATCTTCTTGAATACAACCGAATTAGACATGGCGAAGCACAAAGTAATATCAAGATTTGGTCTGATGCACATGGTTGCCACAAATTTATGCGAATGGTTGTACGTGCTGGTGGAGGAGACAAAACATGAAATCTTCCATTTGGCGCACGTGCATCATCCAGTCGGTATGTTTAGCTCATTGTTAAAATCATCTACAGATATAAAATTCGTAACAATTCAATTTTGAATGCAATTGAGATTAATCCACACATAATTTACATTCCATGCAGCATCCCACGTCAAAAGTGTTACACTTGAGGCGACAACCAATATTCTGACAACCATAACAACGGCGCTGCCAACTGACGACTCCTCTTCAATGGAGGACAGTAACGAGATGATATTCAATGCAACCGATTTCATTGCACGTAATCTGGCGAAGCGTTCGATGTCCGACGAGCACGTTGATTGTCATCGCACCAACATAATGGGCACTCTCGTCCAGAATGCATCACCGTTTCTCTTCCCCTGCACCATTGAGTACTCGTTAATTTGCGCCGTTATTCTGTTTGAGATGTGGAAGAAAGTCAAAAGTCTCCCAGACATTGAGCGCTCACGCCGCAACTCCGAGAAGCACCAACAAAAGAGTGCCCATCATTTTTCGGTGGATTGTTCGCGTGCCCATCGCGGCATGTTCGCCGGCATTCTGGTCATCGTGCTCACCATCATTAGTCTGATTATGTATTTTGTGTTGTACAATGAGCCAAATTACGAGGACGTGGCCATCACCCAGGTGACCGTCTGTGAAATACTGCTGTACGTGGTGACAACGGTGGCTGTCATAACGGCGGTAATTAAGATGCGAGATCTAAAGTATCAACAGAAGCACAACGACCATCATGCGAGCTCGGTGAGCCTGGATTGCACACTGCTGGTGTTGGCACAAACTGGTGTGTATGTGTATGGCATGTTCAGCATGATGGGTTGCTACTACACAATGCAGAGTGGTGGCCATGGCGGCAAAGAGGGACTCGCTGCTGAGGTGTTTGGATTGATTCAGACATCAGTGCAGACATTGTTCATTTTGAATGCGTGTTGGCGAAAGTGCAAGGGTGCCCAGCAACAGCGGTCGAAACCGGGCCGAGAGATTGTCACATTTCTGCTGGTGGCAAACATGTCGATGTGGTTTATTAACACATTGATTAAAGGACGTGCCGGATTTCGACCGTCGCATCTCACTTTCTTTGGCATGTGGGCATGGACTGTTATAACGCATGTTTCGATGCCGTTGGCGATATTTTATCGATTTCACTCAACCATTTGTTTGTTTGATATTTGGAAGTCAGCGTACAAAGGCCCCAAGCAGGATCATTAAAATGCTCTCAGGTATACCTGTTGTACGTCAATTATTATTGTAAATACACAAATTATTTATAAATGTATGTTTAAGTTGTTAAAATAACCTAGCAGTAAAAAGGAGAAAAATAAATTATTATAAACTTGACATAGAGGCCTAAATATATTTTGAATGTTATTTGTAAATATTTTCCAGCAACGAAATTGTTGACACTTATATTAAAAACGAGGTTCTGGAGTGGGCTTGTTGAATTGGGGCGACATTTTGTGCCCTCCTTAACGTTTTTTGTGCACTTTTACAATCTGAATGCAATCACGTGTTTCATTACAACAACTTTGTAAATTCATCTACAGCGACGCATTAGCATTACATATTGACATAAATCACAATGAAATTCATCACAATGGCATCTTCAATATTTTAATATTTAACAGGAGATCAGTACTAATCGAAATTTTGGTGACACGTCAGTTCTCGCAGTGATGAATGGATGTTAGTTTATGTGTTTATGAATTTGAAATGTGTATGCAAATCAGGGTAAAGTGTGATTTATGACATCTTGCGATTTTGCAGCTGAATTATTCAAAGCTTATTTTGCCACCCATAACCATATTGTGTGTTAAGGGTCATTTATAAAGCACATACAGTGATTGAGGTATTGCTGTAAGGGATGTAATGGTCAGTTAATTGAGTAGCTGATGGCAGACTATGTAAATATTTGTAAATCAAAACGTCAAAGCTATTTCATTCCGATGTTAATCGTATAGTATTCTAGAAAGCAGATGACTTTACCGATAAATAACTGAACCTACATTGTACTAAATTTCTATAGTAGCTTTTTTGAAGCAGATTTTTTAACATTTACAGATAAACTCTTTAGAAGGAACAATAAAACCCAAAACCAAATTGGTTTATCCGGAATTTCAGAATGAATCAATCAGCCGACTCTTACTTCCCTTAAGGTAATTTAAAGTTGTGAGCGAATAGACATTGTTAATAGTTTAAAGTTTTAACAATCAAGTATGTTACTCGAATGTATATTATAATTAATTCTTTATTAACTTTGTTTCAAATCAAATCATAAACTGCATAATTTATTAATTTTTAATATTCTTTACAGCCAATTAAAAAAAATTATTATAGTGGCGTTATTACTATATTATTACTATTCCAAAAAAAAAATTTATTTTTTTCTCCTACTTTAAGCTTAAAAAATTTTAAAAAAAATTTTGCGTGTTTAACATTCACATGTCTTCGTAAAATAATTGTTAAGAAACATTGAGCAAAAAAAGAAAAATTATAAACTTTATTAACATCCCGCCGCGTCCCCTCGTTATCATTCTTTGAAAAAAAGGATAGAAAACATGACCTAATGCTTTCCTGAATACTATGTCACAGCTGTGAAAAATGTACAAACAAAATCTTATCACGTACGACTCGCAGGCTTACGACCAAGGCATTCTAACAAATTCGAAATTGATGCCACAACATGGAAGATTACAGTGTTGTGTCTTTTCGATGATGGCCCAGACTTGTAAATAGTTAAGTTGCTGTGCTGTCAATGCTAAGTATAAACCCTTTTAATTTACCTCTCCTTATAAATCGAAGACTGTTTTTAGGGTAATAAAACAAAAATGTCAGCATTTATGTCTGGCAATCTTATTGTTAAATCATTTTTAACAATGAAATACATGAAGACTAAAATTGTCATCAATTGTTATGTCCGTTCCGTTTTCTCAGAATATCAATACATAAAAAAATAATAAATAAAATAAATTGTAGTAAATTCTCAGCAGCACTCAAAACGATTTGTAGAGCGCCCTTGTTTTTGAATATCAAAACTCATATATTAAGTCAGTAGTACGAGTGTGTGGGATTTTGCGGAAGTGCACTGAACTAAGTATTGCCGATATATTTATTTGCCCATTGCTTTAAATTGGTGGCGCCATATTTTAGCGGCAACATATTGCGCAATGCTTTATTATATCGTATTATATGCGATATTCGCATTTTTTTTTATGGTATAAATGCGAAATTGCGATCAACGCATGCAGCGAGACAGAAAAAATTGAATATTGGTTCACTTGCATTGATATTTGAAGCCATAACTTATCCTTCTAACCGATTATAGTACAAGCGCTCTTGTGTGAAAAGTAATAATATTTCAAGCACAATTCGATATATCGCGAGATAATAGTAATTTATCGATATTCGACTATTGTATGCGGCATCGGGTGTGATTTAAGGGGGAATTTGTGGTGCATATTAAAATATGAGCATTTATTTTGTTTTATTGCATCTCGTTATATTGGGAAAAATTGTATTTTTTAAATTTTGAGCTGTTTTTCCGTTGATTGCTGCAATTATTATTTTAAATTGAATTATTTTTATGAAGCTAATTAACAATTAAAAAATTATATTAAAAAGTTTCAATTGATTTTGTTCAACAATGATGAATTTAATATCATTGAATTTCATCCTGAAACTAAGAAAGTTTTTTGACCACTTGTGTGACTACACAAAAATTAATTTTTGCAATAATTCAAGTTTATGCCAAATTTGTTGACATCGTCCAAAATCAGACTCCGAGAGCTTGTTTAACGAAGCTTTCGCTTTTGATTTACGGGCAGGTTTTACTCTAAACCCGCATCTTGTTTGTGTCAGCTCCTTAACAACATGGGTTACTAGAGTCTCAGAATATAAAGGGTTTTTACTCGTTTAAGGAACTTATTATCGATGACACCGCTAAAAAACAATAAGTTCTTCAAAACACTGCTTAAGTTGCTTTATTTACCATCAATTACTATAATTGGCAACCTTCAATTAAAGTTTTGGTAGCACTCAGCTGTAGTCATCAATTCCAGGTATTGGCTGGATCAAGCGCAGAGCACATATAACTTCTGAGCAGCACGTTGCCATTCACGTGTGATTACCCAATGCTCAGATTACCCACTTAATAAGCTTTAAAGGCTATTCTACGCAATTTCATTGAGTGAAAAGCAATTTAGTGAACACATTTGCCAAACAAACCGAATATACTTTGCTATTTTGGATATTGACTTTATACGGCTTTGGTGTTGAGGTTTACAGAACTGCAAAGTGAAAAGTACTGCATGTGTATTGTGTATGCTGCAATTCCGAATTCGTCTGTAAAAGCTTTCGGCCATGCAAAGCAATACATCACACTTCATTCATTGCTTCGCTTTATCAAGACCATTGAAATAAAATACGAACAATTAGGATGGTGTGGGAGAGTATATTTCGTTGGAAATTAAAAGCCAATTGATGTTTCATTTAAAGTATCGAACAGACAATCAGTGTCATTAATTTAGATTGAACTGAATCTGTAAATTGTGTTTGCTGGCAGTTGCATCAGCAGCATTCATACAGGGTGACTTTCTTATGGCGACCACTGACTTCTTTGTGCACGCAAATATTTATTCTGTGGAGACCTCTGTCATTAATTATTGATTTTTTTAAGTGACACTTAAATTAATAATAATTTAATTCAAGTTGCACTTTAAGGATGAATTTGAAAGTTAAACATATTTCACATTATATTGTTATTATATGTTAAATAAAACATCTTACTTAAGGTGTCTTCCTTCCTACTTAACAAATTTGAGATTGCGATCTTGAAAATTTAAAACAAAAATTACTGGACGCCACTAGCAACTCAACCTGTAAAGTGTGATAAAACCTTTTGGTAATTAATGTAAAAGGTGCACGCAAAGCACCACTCTCAAAATGTAAAGCTTTAAAGTTCGTTGTGTATTTTGTTGAGCTCTCTCAGGTTGATGCAGTAATGCATGTTGACTCTTTGCCTAATAGTTTAAATATTGTCGCAATTCCAACAGCAGTAAGCTTCTTGCCGAGATCTACTAACTATATGGTAAAATGGTATGGGCTCTACAAATACACCTTTTACCTCTTGCTTGTCGTTATATTTTGAAAGGGATTTCCAAAGTACGTGACTGATTTTGTAAACTGAACTCAAATGACTTTTGGTCTAAGCAACGACTGTCTGCTTGGGCATTTATTCATTGTTTACATGTTTACAGCACGTTTCATGTACATTTTTGCGAGTTATAATGGACATGTAAAATAGTAAAATAGGTTAAAAGCAACAAATAAAATCAACCTCATGCCAATACTTGTATAGCAACATTTTTGTGATCTCATAAAATATTTAATATAAATTTGTTGGTTGCATTGCATGTAGACTGCACAGCATCTCTGGAAACCATATTACATTTAATTAAAGCAATTATTAAAATGCGGTTATATGTCCACTGGTATTCATGAAACAGCTTCAAAAAAGAATTGCTTAATAAATATTTTCTTTCACATTGCTTGTTTATTTAGAATGTTGGTTCTTATCTGCATTGCATATTGCATATTACGTTGCACTATGCAGTGTATTATAAAACTTGTATACCACAATATGTTGACCGATCAAACCACATTCACTGCAGAAGAGCAAATCCTTTTTTTTTTCTTTTTAACAACTTGATTAAGTTTTTATTTAAAGGCTTTTTCCCTCTATTTTTTTAATTTATTACGGCAGAGTTTGGCTGTAAATAATTCCTGCATTCGCATAGTTTTTCGAAAACGAGATGTCGAAAATGTGACCTTCAAATTTCTGAGTTTTGGCCTTGATTTTTGTCCAAAATTAGTACTTTTATTGAGTTTAGCAATAATTTAGAACATCATAGTACCCCAAAACACACAGTTTATGAATTACATATTTATATTATATAAATATGACCATGAGTTTTACAATTTTGACCTTGAAATGTTCAGCAAGTTTTCTTATCTTATTTTATCCTACAATAATGTTTTTGATATTGTGTAAGGTGTCTGATATAGAAAAGTAAGGTTTGCTTTTGTCCATCTCGATCTGCCCAAGATGTATTTTGTGCTTGGTTGCAATAAATTGACAACTGTCTCCCTGCTATGTTGTTTTTTCCATGCCACAGGAAATACATGTTTTATTGGTTATTGAAGTACTTATAAGCTTATGGTTTACACTTCGAAGATGTGTTACGTCGGTGATTTTAAAATTTTTCAATAAAATCGTTTGAAAATATATGTGAGCGAACATAGATCTAAACACCCCTTTCAGCACTGATTATCAATGTTCCACTTAACCCACCAAACCCATATATCTAGCCGAGAGCGCTGTACAAATGGGATTAAGATCCCTAATAACGCCACTCAAAATTCCAATAGACATTATACCGCCAACTGAAACAATAAACGTCCGCGAGTTTCTATGATTAGAATTAGCATCAAATGAAATGCAAAAGAGTACGTCCTATTGCAAATTCACCCTTCCGAAATGCATTACGAAATGCAGCGCAAAGCGGACGGTGATATCAACCTGCACAAAGGATAAATGCTCGTGAAATGAGACACCCGCAGCAGGGACGCCATCCCATTGAAATGTGAAGATTTCACAGCTGGCATTTGGTGCTTATGTTGGTGTGCACAGTGCTGGCGGTGTATAGGTTTAAAGTTTTACTGCTGAAAAGCGTCTCTTAAATATATTCAGCTGCTTCATTACGAATTCCGTTTGTCCATTTAACATTTTTGCATGAAAAATTTGATCTGCTGACAGGTGTGAGATGAAAATTCTTCAGGCGCGCATGGTTTTCCGTGTTTCTTAATTAAATTTGCATAAATAGTTTGGTGTGGAGATGCAATTCAATTAACTGTCAGGTAAATACCATCAGTGGTCATGGCAACCAATTTTAAATGCTTTACATTTCGGAATTGGAAAATTTTGAATTGTAATGAGAATATTTGCCAGTTTTGTTTTAAAATATATTGTGTAAAAGAAAACTGTGAGTGACGCTACAATTAAACCGGGATGTTAATACATTTTCTGACATTTTCAACTAAAGTGAATAGAATAATCTTAATGATAATTTTTAAATTGCTTCAATAATATCTTGAAGTTTTGAAAACAGATTGTTGGTTGAAGAGTTTGATGGTAGTTTTAACTCGTGCTTTTAAAGTAAATTTAACTTCAATAAGTCAACCATTAAAAATTTAAAATGATCATTTATAATTTAGAAGTTGCAGGGAAAACACAGTCGCTCGGTTGCCCCTAATTAATCAACCTCCAAGCTTTGTTATCCAAAAAAAACAAATTATTTGTCCCACAGCCTTGATTTTCCATTGTCAATCCATAACTTTATACCTATATTATAATAAAGAATTAAAATCACCATTTAATGCTATCAATCATATCCGAATGAGTGCTACGTCATCCGTGCAGATACCATCAAGTCATGAGGAAGTAATTCGTTTATCGTCGGTTCATTGTCACGTCGTTATGGATGGGCCCACACCGGATTGTCGAGCAGCCTAATCAATATCTAATATACAGTAAAAAGTTTCCGCCAATCTGGTTATTTCTGCGTCAATGCCATGCAAACTGCTGCACGCCTATCCAATGTATCTACAGAGGTTAAGATGGTACCGCATAGAGCGCGCCGACACACACACTAAATTTATCGGTAAACGACGACAATGACATTAGTGACGACGCGCGATTCCATGACTTTTTCGAAAAATCACGCGCTGCACGTTTGAATGAAATTAATCGAATGTAAGCAATTAGCGGATAAGGCAATCCATGGCCCCAACTTACGCGTACATAGTTTAACGCCCCACAGGACATAATCATCATCATTGTTGGAACGATAAAACAAATAAAATGCATTCATGTAATAAACTGTGGTGTGATGAATTGGTGGTGACATGAATTTTGGCACGCGGAAGCGCTCCATCATTTGATGCACCAATCCAACATGAATCTATATCGGACGTTTGAAATTTCAACAGATACAGCGCACAAAAGAATTGTCATTGCCAAATTTTTAGTTAAAAATTTCAAAAGTTCATGTTATGGGACACTGGAAATGCGCTCACACTCACAGTGACCCAATGCATAGCATTTCAACCATTGCACCCATATGATTTGCGTTTGGGGATGTTATCCATCAGGATTGGTGCATGCTGTATCTATATTTGTCCATGTAGTTTATGTTATTGTCCCTGGAATGTTCATTTTAGTGTAAAGAATAAAAACGCATTGACTGACAACCGCGTGTCATTAATCTTGTTTCGTGGAAATATGGATAAAAGTGTTTGTATGTGCCTGTCTGTCTGGCGGAGGAAACCGCACCAATGTGGAACGAGTAACATAAATTTGCAAAGTATAACGACGAGCCGCATAGCGCTTTGCATACAACAAGAATGGACCGCGGTCCGCGACCACTATACGAGTGTTTTGCCCCTTCGGAATGTGTCATGTGTGTTTGTGTGGAACGTGGATGCGGATTGCGTAGAACTCATAATTTTGGATTATGTCGTGGTTTTAATTTAAATGTTTGGCGTGCGATGCATGTGGCCTGTGAATTTTATTCACGCAGGACACCGTTCATGAATTTTGGTTTAAATGTGTATTTAAGCATTGTGTATTATCTTTTTATGTTGTGTGCATAAGGAAGGATTATTCATTACTTATTGCAGTTAATAACAAAAATGGTTCCATCTTTTTCTTAAGTTTTCAGTTCTTTATATATTTATTATTTCAACACAAGTATTTGTAAAAGCGTTTTAAATTTACTTTACTAAAATATTTAAATTTTTACCAAAAGTACTTATAGCCTCAAGGATTTTGGTATTTTATGTAAATCGAATACAATTTCAATACAATTTTTACTACAGATTTACTTCACTTCATTTTGACAATGGTTACAAGTTTCTCGCCATGTATCCATTTTGCACAAAGCGTCTAGACTGTACAATATTTAACTGCTCTTAAAACTTTTTTCATTCCGTTATAGTATTTCAAATATTCGCAGGAAAAATAAATAATTATGGAAACATTTTGCACAAGTTATTCGTTGCTCCTTTTAAATTCATTTCAAGACTTAAATTCTTTTTTGGGTAATTCATATTTTAGTAAAACAATAATCTAAAGGGTGATCCAATAAGAGCTTACTAATTTTTATTATTTTGAAATAATGTACTTAATAAATAATAATCAATGTATTGAGGAAAACTCATTTTAAATAAATAGTTTGGTTCATGCCAGTTAACATTTAAAGATAATTTCGTTCAAATGTTTCTCACGACTCTTAAATGGTAAATTTTGTAGATGCAATTTTGGACCGCTATTTCAAGCATATTGTTGTATTTCGCGAATATCACGACTTATGTTTGCTTCCAAAGCATGAACTTTTTTGAATTTATCGACGTAAACAATAGATCCTAAATAATATATTTACAAAATGTAATCCAATAGTGTAATTTGAAAGATCACAAGATCTCAGTGGCAAATCAACAGAACCTCTTCTTGAGATGATATTTTAATCGAACATTCAATATAGCGATTTTTGGAACAAAAATTCATTGATCATTGTAGCGAGCTCCATAAGAGCTTTATTCTTATTTCCAACTGAGAATATGTTTCTTTAATTAGCAAACGTTGTTCAGGCGTAAATCTCTGCCTTTTTGGAAAAAAAAAACCCCAATGGGATCACCCTTTACTTTCAATACCCATAAAATGTTGATGTCCTTGCCCAAGTTCATTATCAATGGTGATTGACAGCTTTTACATAAACATAAATTATGAAAAAGGCCGCTATTTATTTGACCCTTCAGTGAACACAATGCTTGTTGTTTTCGTTACATTTGTGTTGATTTATCAACTTAACTATATTCACATATAAAACATGTGTGGTGCGATCAAATTTCAATCAATGTTCTAGTCCATATGACGTATTTTATACAACAAGAAAACACAAACACCGCTTATCAAAACCCCCATTTCATATCACAACACCACGATATGGCTTAACGAAAAAAGCGTCTTTGACGTTTCATTGAATTTTCTCACTTATATGGCGTACACAAAAGAAAACAAAAAGCATTTTTGAGAGGACCCGGTGCGGCTGTTGACAAAAACATCCCTCAATATCTGCTTGTTTGCCGTCATCGCTTCAGGTGCGCGACAACATAACATTTATTTTTGTATTCAAAGCCCTCCGAATTGTCATACACGTCACGATAAAATATTATATCGAAATGGGGAGTTACTAGCATGGAACCGACCAACGATGCAACACAACATCAAGTCGCAATGCGAATAGGGGACGGGGTTGGGAGACTTTGTGTAATGTAAGTTCTGTGCGGCGTGTTTGTGGTGTGCCTAAGTGTCGATTCTCACCTTAAAAGTTGAATAGAAAGTCATCTGCCGGAATAACACTATAAAAATGCTTTATAGGGTGATCAATTTGATATCCTTCTCCTTGTCAATTGTGTGTGTCCTGTTATACAGACGTCTTTTGTCAAACGGCAGATGATAAGTAGCATACACGGATAACGGAATGTCGAGTTGTTCACCTTCAAAATATATAAGATTATGATGTAAAAAGTAAACGGGCTTGTTGACAAGTCATCTCTTGATTTGTTTGGTTGATATAATTTATTTTGCAAGACAGACTCAAAATAATATTGGGGACGTAACGCAATAATGAAATATTTGTAATGGAAGTCTTGAGCTTACGATTTTTGATTAAATTTGGAAATATATGTTTTCATTAGAAAGCTCAAAAAATGTAAATTAATATTAATTCTCCTTTAAGATCCTTGAAATAATAAACATGATGTAACAATTCGATATTAAATAACTTGATAAAGTTACATAATTATTAGATATTAGTGGAAACTAGAGAGTTCGTTCAATGAAACCATTTTAGTTGTTGAACTTTGAGGAATCCTTTGTGAGATGAATTACGATCATCTCAAATGCAGCAATGAACGAGCACTTATACTGCAAACAACAACTTTGCAGAAAGCTTTTTGTTTAACTCAAAGCTTCAGGCAATACTCACACCCCTAATTGAATAACATCTGTTTGCCACATCCATTCGTTAATCATTGCATGTACATTCTGCACAATTATACACTTAAGTATTTTTGTCTGCCACTTCCTCCATTTATCCCATGCTCCCCTCATTCTCATCCCGCCTTTCATATTATGCCTGATATTAAATATATATATATATATATAGAGAGAGAGCGGAGAGCTGCTGCAACATCTGCTTCTAACGGGGTGTTTAATCTCTGTTGTGCTTCCACAATTCACAAGTGGCTGTTAGCAATTACACTTGACAATAACATTTTGTCTTACTCCCCTGCAACAGCATTTCATTCAACAATGTGCTCTTGGGAAATTAAGCTTGGGATTTTCCCCGAGTTTTATTGCGGCACATTTTTTACTCCCCATAAACTAGGCACTTCGGTTTCCGCTTATCTCTGATGGGACAGTATTAAGAAAATTGTTTGATTTGATTTCTTATATAGTTTGCATATTTTTTGAAATGGTTTGGAAGTAGCGGAGTTGAACAACAAAAGTTTGAAAGCGTTTCAGCTTTTTTGTGCTGCGAACTGCGGGTTTTTGTGCTTAATGTAGTTTTATTTGGTAATGACTTTTTTGTCATTTCATGTTTCATGGGATTACTACTTCACCCCTCCCCTTTTCCAATATTTTGTGAATAAATTATAAATGTATTTAAATGTCACAAAGTTCTCAAGGACCAATTTTACATTGTTGGGGGCTCCTTAAGAGTTAAGATAAAATTTATAGAATGGAAACTACTTGACACTTTTAATTATAATTCTTCGTACGAAATTGAAATTGGCCAATTTTTAGAAATACAACTTAAACACTAACTTTTTCTTTGCATAATAATTATATAAAAAGTGTAAAAATTTTTTTGAATATGGTAAAAAAAATTGTAAGCATAAAATTGCTTCGTGGAAAAACCAAATAAAATCTGAAGTGGTTTTACCCGCATCATTATATGTTCATCTTTGTCACATCAGATATAAATTGCTGTTTCTTTCAACAACATCCTCTTTTATATGTCACCATTAATGTCATTTAGATACGTCCTCCAATGTACTCACACGACTAATAAAAGTAGCTTGAACACCTCAAGGGTTATTTATATTTTATACATATATACGGGGATCTACACACAATGCCATCAATCTGAAGCATGCAGCAGCTCCTTGAGCAGCCCAACCAACTGAATAACAGCCAATAAACTGGATCCCATCTGAATTACAACCTATCGATCCAATTTATTCTATAAAGTAATTGCTTTTGATTTGTTTATGTTCCGGAAGTGTTGTGTAACGACATCCAACGATAACACTGCAGTATTGTGAATTTAATGACTTGAGCGTGCTTTTTGAGACGAAAAGTTTTGGGCTCGCATGCCTTGAGCATTTGTACTGACGCAACGAGTGTACGCACTTAATGGAAAATTTAAATAAAAAGTTCTGCACTCTCGGAAATTGGGTAATTGAATATGAAAATATTATGCAATGTGCATTGTCTTAATTATAATTTATTGAAGTTAGGATAAAGCCGGTGATTTGGATTAACGAAAACCACCAACATTAACATATTGAACTGATAAATTACCTCTTCATACGAGATAATATGTCATATTCAAGTATGCACATAGTTTAAAAAAATAATAATTAATCTTACGAATTACAAAAGTTTCAAAATTTTAATTATTAAATAATATTATATTATTCTATTAAATTTTTTTGCTGAACTTTTTAATTTTTCAATATTATCTAAGCCTTTTTTTTATTATGATAGTATTATTATAGTAGTATTTTTAACACAGTTTTTGCAACCGGAACACTAACTTCTTTTAAAAAAAAAATATTCATTACAATTTATTAAAACAATTTTATTAAAAATAAACAACAAATTATTTTTTTTAATTATTATTATAGTGGCGGCCCGCGAATTTAGGTTCGACACGAAAACTTTGAAACAAAATAATTTCTTTGTAAATAAAATCTTTTATTTACTATACCTAAAGATTAGCAAATAACTAAATTATGAAAGTTGCATCCTGAAATTTAGACGGCTCTATAATCCTGAAAGCCAATTTGATGATAAAATAAAATCTCCGAGGGCTAAAAATCGTGATAGGTCAATGTAACACATTGCATTGTCTTAATTGACAGAACTTATTTAACATAATAAAACACAATTGTTGCTGCTCATTTAAAGCACTTAACGTAATAAATTTATTATTTTTTTCCAATAAAATATTTATTATTAACTTTCCTTTTATGTGCATCCCTACAAGATGTGTCCACTTCAGCGTGATATAACAACATGATTTTAATATTATTCATTTAACTGAAGCATGCAACAAACAGCTGCACAATGCATTGTTTATTTGCAAGTGAACAATGTGCGTTGCATAATAAAACATTATGTTAATGAAAGGAAATATTACCAATCACCACACATAATGTTAAATGGATTGTATCAATATTCGATTTATGATATCCGATATAATTTTCGCGTTTTTTTAATCATGCAAATACAATATATTACAATGCACTTTTTTCGATAAAACCGTTAATTGTATTATAGGCATATAGTAATATTTTTGTGTGTATTATTTTTTCATACAAATGAATTTATTTTATTTATGAAAATAAACTTTTATGGACACTGAAAAGTGTTTTTATATTTATTGACTCGAATATATTATTGAATCAAATCAATTTTACATCAGCTCTCAAAATTGTTTGTAATCAAATTATCTAATTCTTTTAATTCACTGGATATACTAAATAGCATTATTAGATATGAAAGAAATGAAAACATAATGCATTTCACAAAAAATTTCAATCTTACAATATAAAATTAATAAATAAACCACCAAAAGACTCTGTTTTCTAAAACTAAATGTTTCTTCAAAATGACCTAAAAAATAAAACTAATGTGTTTTACAATTTCAATCTTCATCATTTACAAACATCACGTGGTGCCCGCGTCGCATTGCGTGACACGAATCCTGTCTGTCAACCCAGGCATTTTCTATTTTTGGTTTTTGTACCTTTTCCCGTTTTCAAGAATAATAATATGTTCATCTCATTGCGACAAAATATCGTAAAGAAATCCAATATCCATGACAAATTGTTCTTATTCAGCCGTCTAGTATTAAGATTATATCTAAGTTTATATGCGAAAGCGCATAAACAACAATCCATCAATGTATAAGCCATCGGATCGGAGAGATTATGGAATATGGAAGAAAAACACTGATGGCGGAGTCCGTTATGGCTCGATAACAAATTTACTTGGTTCATTTCTTATCAACATTTCTTTTTTTAACGACAAAATAATCATGGATCGATTCGCGTTTAACACAAATACTTTAAATTGCTTGAAGAATGAGTAAAACAAATATTTAACTTGGTACTTTGGAGCAAATAAAAATGAGACTCTCCCATTACATTTTATTTGACAAAAGGAGGAAAGTCAATCAAAAGGTAAAACTAATATTATCGTGGAGAAGAAAACTTTTCAAAAGTTCAAAAGCTTCACACAAAACATCCCAACTTCATAGCTTTTTATTTCTGACTATATATTATTGTGTTTGGAAAATGATGCGCGTTGCGGTTGGGAGCCCAAATGCACACCATCGTATAATATTAAGCGGTAGAAGAGCCACTCTTATGGTTTGATTAATTATTTGAAAACCCAAACATACCGCAGAGTAGTTGTAGAGTGTGTACAAAAAGCAGACAACAACATTCCACCCCAAAGCTGCCTCAATGTACACAATTTAAGTGCTCTTTCAATAAAGATGTAATTCAATTTGTACATTAGTTTCCTAGAGTTTTCCAACTGATTGTTAAATAGTGACACACATACACAAACACATACGACACATTCACAAGGAAATAAGTAAATATCTTTCAAGTGAATATACGCACAATTGGCATTCACTATAAAATCTCTGGATACAGTAGGGCCCCATTCAGTCACCCGCAAACTCACTTCGAGTAATGGGCTTTTTGTCAGGAGACATTTCCCTTGACAACGGAAGTATTTAGATGCAGTATTTTTTGTTTGGTTGTTGGAATGTTTTGAAAATCAAGAAAATTAAATTGTGATTGATAATAAAAATTAATTATGTGTAGAAATTTGGTAAAATAAATGTTTTATTTAAATTTAATGTGGCAAATTACGAAAATTTAATGGCAATCCTAATAAAATAATTATCTTTGATTCATAACTGTTCAACAAATATTAGTTATTTAGGTATATTAGTTTATTGGTAATAGAATATCATAATAAATTTCCATAATTAAGAATGTAACTAAGACTCTTGAAAAAAATAGAGTTATGTTACATTAAAGGGCATCCGCATCCAATTAGATGTATCATAGCATTTTTCCCCATTCAACAATACTTCAAATAATCCCCAACCCATCTCTCAAGAACATTTTCCATTTCTCTTCCCATAAAGCATATACAGAAAAATCGTACATAATAAATTGAATTTTTCATTTGTCGCTTTTGTGCCAATTCCAAGCCTACGTACTACCCGTAAGCGTAACCCAACATCAAACAAATATTTTCTCATATTATTCAACATAGAAACATCTAATTGACTCCCATGTGCCTTACTTTTTAATTCTTTTCATGCGCTGCGCTGTTTCTGAGCTGCGATGAAATCGAAAAAATGAGAGAGAATAAATGAAATTATTCAACCTTTTCTCATCACTGACAAACACACATACACACACACACAACTTTGGTTATTTAGGAGTGAGAGCCACCACACCCCCGCCTCAAAGACGCACACATTTTGTCGCATTGTTGCAGAAAAGGGTTGTGTTCATTAAAAACCTCGACCCAAATAAATGAGGTGCAAAACAAAATAGAAAAACGCCTGGGTAATTTCGATGGCAGCTCACTTTTTCCGTACCGATTCTGAAATGTTTGTGAACCGTTTTTTATTGGTAATAGGTTTTATTTGAAGTTAATAGCATTTGGATGTCAGAAATTGGAATTTGATTGAATTTAATTGTAAGTACGGGGTGTTCATTAATTGATTCTGGCTAATTCACATTTTTTTATGGAAAAGGAATTGCTTTTAATTCTCCAAACGGAATGTTGCCAAAAAATGCGGGTATTTGCTTTGTTTGTTAAATAATAAATTTCTGCCACTTGAGTTCGTAACGTGATTGGTAGATAACACGCTTTAAATTAATAAATGTTACTAACACCTTAGGTGGTAACATAGTTAGAGTGCGGGTTAAAAGATTGCGATTAAAAGTTACACGGTTTCACATTTCATATTGAAATTAAAGCGAAATTAATTAAAAACGTTTTTGCAAATGTTGTAAAAGTTTCTGACCATAAAAAAAAACTATAGATGTAATAAAAAATATAGAATTCAACCACAATTTGCGCTAGAAGTTCATTTCATAGTTTGTACGCATTCTTTGAAGTTTGAATAGTTAGCTGCACGTTCCAACGCAACGCCAACAAGTAAACTCACGATTCAGCGATGATTAATTACGAAATTGTTGTGAAAGCTCAGTGCGCGATTAGTGCAGCTTCCAAACTGCATTCATGATAATTTAATTTTTATATTTTAATATCAAACTGGAAGTAAATTAACAAAGTTTCAGCTAAACTTTGCCCTCTGTGGATTTAATATTCAAGGAATATTGTTGCTGTCAATACTCGAATGTGTATCATGGCAGCGTATATTCATAACTCATGTGGAAGCTGCACTCAATGTCAAGCATATGAATATGAACCGAATATTCTCAAAGCTTCACAGTGTGCAGACTTCAATGGATATTTTAATTAACCCAAATGCATGAATTTATAATACCAATTTTTAATGCATAACTGAGGTCCGTCAGGTAATTTCATCTGAGCCCTGAGGCAGAATAATCTCGAATTCATCTAAAAATTTTTATAGTATTTTGTTAAAATTGTAGTTACTGTGTGTAACAAAATGTTAATTTCGGAGTCTAAAAATTACTCAAAATTGTCAGATATTGACTTCCTTGTTATGTAGTTTTTTTCATTCAACTATAAACTTCATCCTGTTCAACTAAAACACTCAATTTTAACTTGAAAACTTACTCCAAATTTATTATCTTCATCACATTGTTATTAGATTTAATACAGCATTGTTATACACATCTGACACTGTATGACCATTGGGATCACTTGAGCCGTAACAGAAGCATGCCATCAAGATTTGCCGCACCCATTTTGTTCAAGTGAATGTGTAATCTGTGTGTGTGTGTGCGGTGCCAAACGTCTCCATTGTGCTCATTATTTTATAGCCTCTCCTTGGGGTCACCCACAAACGTTGTATTGTACATTGTTGAGATAAGCGTACGCCGTACATCCTTCGTTCAGAGTGTACAAATAACGTACAAGAGTAATTCAAAAGATGATCTTCAGCCCCAGCAATGCAACAAAAACACATACTTAACAACAATCAACGAAAACTCTATGCTGCACACACAGCCAGCGTGCTTTATTTCAAATCATTTAAAGTACAAAAGCACAACAATCGCGTGTTCAAAGACAAAGCATTAAAGCAATTTATCTGATTTCGGGAAAATGGTACACAGTCAAACGTGCACTTAAATCAAATGCACAAACGAAGGTATATTATTATGTATGTGTAACGCGTATATGCGGCTTGTAAAATAAGACTAAAAAAAAAACATAATTCCTGGCATATGCGGTTAAGCTCGACCGCGTTAATGACATTAAAGCTTGATTTCCCCGGAGCGCAGTCTTGTTGAAATACTTGTGATGAACGTGATAAAAGCTTTAATGTGGGAGAAAGGGCTCGCTACGGTTAAATATGTGTGCAGCTAGAGTCTGTTTGTTTTGAAAGCCCATGCCTCAGTATGCTCTTATATGATACAGTGTGCTGATTTGGGGTGTGGACATTGAGGAAGTGGGGGCGGGGGGTAATACAGTGACTGTGCTCTTCGTTTAAATGATTTCAACAAAATATATAGAAATATCCACAAAGCGGTGTTGTGTTTTGGCAAACTTTTCAAATATAAAAACTTTGGATGTGACGTGAAAGCACTCAACGCGTTAAATAGAATTGTGGGAATTTATTTCTATAAACTTTTATTTCCCCAAGTTCACCAAACGCGAATGGTCCATTACATTGACATTTTTCTTCACAAAGTCGGTAATTGAAAATGAACAAATGAATAATTGGTGCGTGCAAAGTATGTAGGTACTTTACAGTTGACATTTTGGGTGGCATTAGAGGCCGATTTACTTTTATTTTGAGGAGCAAAAGCTTTTTTTATGTAAATATACAATAGATAATATTTTCTGTACAAACAAATTTTTTTGCCGAAACAAATTTTTTTCTCTATCCTTTTCAGTCAAAATTCAAAAGTGCAAAATCCATATTTTCATTTGTCCAAAAATGTAGCAAAACTTATCTTAATTAAAACAGAAATTTTTTATTGATTAAAATTTTTGAATTAAAAGTCACCAATTCTTAAATTTCAATAGACATGACTTGTGACTACACTAATTAATTGAACATAATAAGGATTTGTTTGTATACACGAAAAGCTGATACATGGAAATTGCCTTCATGTAATTGAATAAATGCTATGAATATTTTCAATTGAATTCCATAAACACTCAAATAAACTGATGTAGGATGTGAATGTGTTCGACGACTGGTGTAAGAATATTATGGTTTACTTTGCATATGAATGTGGCTTTATGGCCTGACTCACTTCAACGACATTCAATTTAACTTAATGCTGAATCGTGTTGCTTGTGGCATCTGGTTTTCCTTCCCCACATATTTTTTTCTCTCATCATGTCAAGCACGTAAGTAGGATATTTTGCAATCATCTGTAATGATGACGCGAGAAAGTAGTACATGCCATTGAAGAATTGTATTGATGGTTAAAATCCTGTGAGTTGAATGAAATGCGAGAAAATACCTAATCGATTTTGTGAACTAAATTTGCACAACAATGAGTCTCTTCCCACGAGGTGGTGCATGCAATGCGAGAAAAAAAATGGAGCAACGTGTTTTTACGTCCTTATCGTGATTGTCATTTTTTTAGTGTTCTGTTATAAACCATGCAAGGGACTATGAGCACATAAGTTTGTAGTGGTTTAATGGTTTTTAGGTCAATAGACTCGTAAAAAGGAATGTTCATTTTTTTTCGATTCGACCGAAACGTTGTTGAGCACGCGTGTTAACTTTATTATTTAAAAAATATTTTAAAAATTCATGAAAAATCTGCTTAAACCTTAAAATTTAGTATTTGAAATTCTTTAAATTATTATTGTGCAATTCAGTAAAAGTAAACAAATCTAAATGTCAAAGCAGTTTAGGATTCAAGGATAAGATTGAATAAGCTTTTTGATTGACATAATCGTTTACCTTGGCAAGGTAAGAATTTCGCAAATTCCAGACATTTGTGTTGTCACCAATATTGAAATAATGGATGAAATAGGTTAGAAGGTGTGCGTAATGGTAGAGGGACTGAATTCCAACCATTGCTCAGTAACAAATTTCATTTTTAAAATCAATATATTATTTTGCCAAACAAAATTTCCTTAATTTCAGTTTTAAGGAATAATTTGCAACACTAAATTCGGCAATTCTTATGAATTGCATCTTTATCCACTAAATTAATTTGAATTAAAGCAACTTGTGTCGAATAAGTTTATTACAAAATAATTACACCGACACAACACATAATAACATTTAATACAGAAATGTACTCACTCATTACTTAGATACGCATCGTAAGGTGTTACACGTTTTGAGTAACAATTTTCAGCTGTGTATTTGCTGTTTTATTTAATTAATATTCCAAAGAGCTCTGCGATTCCAAAAGTACGCGCAAGTTAAAAATAATGTCACTTGCAACATCGCATTTGGAATAAGACAAACTCACTCTAATCTACAGTGTATACTGGTTATACTGTTTTTAGATAAACGAGCGACAAGCGTCTGTTTGCACATTGTAAAGTTCATCAAGAAAAATCAACATGGAAAGACATTTGCAAACAATTTGCAAATTTAATGAACTCATACGGCGAACTTGTGTATTCCAATGAGGATTCATTAATGATCTGCAGGATGCGATATATAACATTTGTGCGTGTTTGCGAATTTTTCTACAGGAATTATGAATCCATTGTATGCGTGCTTGTTTGCTGACGAATTTTGTTGATTTGAGACGCTCTTTCTGAATGTGCCTGAATATGGTAATTTAAATAATGTTTCAGATGCATAAGTTTCAACTAAATGATGAGCCTAATTTGTTGTTTGAACAATCAGGTAATAGCACTAAACATATGTTAAGACTTAAATTAATTAGTAGAAACTACGACTATAATAAAATAAAATATTAATTGTAACACCGAAAAATATTACATATTAATATTTATTTTAGAAAATATTGTCTATTGAATCAATTGTATTTGCGTTATCAACATTTTTGAAATCTTCAAATTAGTCAGGACAAATTCCAAAATTCTATAATTTGAAATGTTTGAAGTATTGTTGATTGGACATGCCCACACATTTCCCGTTTCTCCTTTACAATATTCGTAATCTCACCCTTTAGGAAAAGTTTTTAAGCAATTGGCAACAATTCGGCAAAATGTTTACGTAGCTATCCACTTACTTATGATATTATATATAAAAGATGCCATTTAGCCGCATGATCTAAATCGAAGGTAGATTAAATCTGTCATCCCTTATCATGTTACAAGTTAAACATTTAGCATTTATAAACTGAAAATTGAGGTAGATAAATACAGGATATAATGGAAATGATAAATTTAGATGCGTTGACCCTTTTCATTCAAAGTCTCTAACAAAATTTTTAAAAACATTCCGACAAAAACATTTAATCTTCAATTTTGAGAAAAATTGAACAACTACTTATTGTACGTATTTTGATATGAGAGTTATTAAGAAAGAGTAGTTCAATCGAAATCGTAAAATAATAATAGTCGGGCATAGTTGAAAAACGTTTAGTTCAGTTAAATTCAACTCAAAAACCAGCAAAGTTATTCATCTCATCAAGGCCTATAATTATGCAGTTCACTCCACTTACCGGTGTCTGAACTAGTATTATTATGATAATCATAAGGGCACATCCTTGATGTTCTCGCAATGAAGTAAGCAAGTTCAGCACCTCAAGCTTGTTGTAAAGCACACGAATTTAAATTCTTAACAGACCGCTCTCGTAATATTAATGAAACTTACCAGAAAAACTAGTCTCTACTTAAGTAACCATTTCTGCAGTACATTTAAAAATTATTAGTAAACGATATGTAAGTTATAACCAGCTCCCCATTCAGTTTTAATTCTCCAACGCTAATATTTTGCTTTTGCAATGATAACTAATATTTGATTTCCGCACGCCTTGTCAAAATTGTGCTCATTTTCCTGCTGTTACTTTATGTCACATTGTTTGGAAATTCAGTTGAATTATTGCAGGCGAATGTAATTGGCGGATTTGAATATATTATGTACCCGCACACATATTATAAAATGTGTGGAACATAATTCGTGTCATACATTTTCATGATATTTCAACGGAAATGCATTCGTTTACAAAATTACCACTGGCATAATTAATTCATGTTTTCATCATTTCATTAAGTAAAGCTCACATCTCGTTACACTCAACTAACTGTATGCAATTTGTGGCAATGGCAACTTTAATACTTATTTATTTTTCGGTATATTCACACTCGTAACGCGTATGCATTACCCAAATTAATAAGCTTCTGTGGAGCAATTTTCGCCACCGCCTAATTTATAATGCATATTAGAACTCTTCTATTTTCTACTGAAATGTTTTTAGGCACTTTGTAATTCGTGTACACTCTTTCCCAGTTGCCATATTACACGACTATGAAGCGCATCACTGTGTTGTGAATCTCCCATACGCCCTTCAAGACGTTAGCCATTAAGTGTTTGCCTACAAATCTTCATAACAAGACACTTTTATCGTCGATTATTTACAGCTCTAATATACGAAACATTTTTGCCACCAGCTAATCGTTTCGGCTTGTAAATGGATTTGTCTGCCTCGGTGCTTATGCTTTGTAATAAAGGTCAAATATTTGCCGGGTAATAATTTCTGGCTAATGGGCAAAGAATTTTTATCTCCTGAAACAAAATTTAATTATTATGTGGGGACGAATATACTGCCGGAAGAATATTAATTATCAATTAAATTTGTTATCTTAATTTGAAAAATAGATTATGCTCCTTTTCTACACAATTGATATTAGGTATGATAAAATATCGGTTTTTGACCTGCCACAAAAACATAAATTGACACGGTTCGAAAGTTTTCACTTGTTTAACCATTTCAATTTAAAATAATTTAAACTCTTTATTTTATTTATAAAGTCAAGATCATTACAATTAATGTGAATTCTTATTAAATTTCTCGAAAAATCGAAGAATATTACAAATTCTCACCAATTCATTTCAAAAAGAAGAAGGGAGTGAGGAAAAATTTCAGCACAATAAAGAACGTTATAGAAACACAATGCATAAAGAAAAGAAGAAAACGTGCTTCGATAAAAAAAAATCAATGAACTCCATAGAGTATCAATCCAGCAAGTGAATAAACTGGGTTACCAGAAATGCAATATTAAGTAACGCGAAGAAATACAACACAGCAGTTATATTGCAGTTTAAAGAAAACACCTTCATCGATTTATTAGTATTGCTTGTAATAACAGGAATGGATTTTGCGATCTGACTTCCCAATGCAGTAAAATTGCATCAAAAGAAAATGCTATAATCAAACCAATCAATAGTGAAGTCTTTTTTTGCATCACCATTGCAATGTCGAATGTGCTTACATCTCCTGAGAAATTCATATGCACTGCAAATAGAGTGAGCTGTTTACTTATTTACTGAATAATTCATTATTGAAAAGAGCTAAGAGCTTTACAGCATTTCATATTATATACATTTATGCTGTATCTACTTGTACTGGTCGTCAGTCGTCACACTCAGTGCAACGGCTACTCATTGAATATATTTCAATGCGATTAGCATCTCCAAACATCTCCATCGTATCGTAATTAATTATTATACGTATCATCGATTCGGTTCTGTTGAGTGCAATTGCATAGCGTAAGTTTACAGTAATTGGCAGATGCACTAATAAGCAGATAAATTTAATTGAAATTTAGGAAGGCAATGCCGAAAGGGAAGACAGCGTGACATTAAAATTTCATGACTTCAAATGAGGTTATTGTTAAGGTATTTTAAGGACTGAGTACAGTTAAAGTATTTTTATAAAAGATTTGTGCATAATTTTTAAAAATAAATAATAAAGTTGACAATCCATTTAAATCCAGTTAGTATTTTTTGAGTATAGAAAATGGTTTCATGATTAAATTTGATAATATGTATTACAATAGTGCTAACCGAACATTCCTTTCGCAACCACAAATCTATTAAACTCATCTTCCTTACCAGCAACTATTTGAAAACGGACCACAGTCCACAACCGCAATTGCTTCCCAAATACCGTATTAAACCTTGTAATGAAGCAGTTCAAATTGAACTGTATTGAATTTCAAGTTGGGGTTCTTTTTATCGGATCATCAAATTCTGCATCTATACGGTAAAAAGCTTCAATTCCCCACGAAACACCCTCAAGCCCATGGTTGACAACAAACACTCACACACACTGCTAAAAAATACAAAACAAGGGATTTATATGCTTTTGAAAGCGGAATATCAAAAACACAATTCAGTTCCAGAAAAAAAGGTATTTCATATACATATGCTGCTGTATGCATAACCAAAAAGGCGCCCTCAGAGACACACAACAATACGCTGGCGGGATCCATTGAATATGTTTATGCGTGTGCTGAATGTGCAAACACACTCACTTGAGGCAGTGTAAATATTAATATGTTTCGTTTAGGACGTTCCCAACCAAAACCGGAAATCCAATGATATTCCACACACAATATGCTATTCATAGAAGCACACGTTACACCACTCATGGCCGTACAATTTATGCACACGTATATACGACAACTGCGTCAAGCATCAAAAACGGAATCTCATTAGAAAGATTTGACCCAATTGTTAGATGCCACCATATATATTGTGGGTTGGATGCGTCCGTCATCATTTCATAGTTAGGCCATCGTTTACGGTAGAAAAGCGCGCGCCATGTTCATTGTAATGTACACCTACGTGTGTGTATGTGTTTGAAAGCCCATTCATTTTGTTTAGGACCGCCACCACATGCATTGAATCGTGAATTAATCACCATAAAAATCCGTTTGTGTAATTATATTGGGCTCATAACAATGCTGCCCTCATCAAGTGGTTCGTTTTATTGTGTGTAAAAGCCAAACACGGCATGCACTAGAGGGGCGCCATCCATTTCGCCATAAACCTAAAGTTTGGTGTAGCATAAATTTAATGCTTGCACGATATTTTCGTGAATAACTTATGGAAGTTTATCAGAAGATAGAAAGAGGAGTAGAAAACAAATAAGCTTCAGTGAAGAAATTGCAAAATAAATAACATGGTTGATGGAATATATACTTAAAATTATGTTGCAACCCTTATCAAAAGAAACATGTTTCATGGGGATGAAAGACGTATTTTGACTGGGCAATGTTTTGATTTATTAATTGTTATAGTAGGTATCTCAGTTTTACGGAAGCATTAAGGTTAAAGCTCTTTAAATAAAAACCTAAAAATAGTAAAGTTGAAATATTGTTTTAAATCAAAATGACAAACATTTCAGATTTATAATATAAAAATCTAAACGACTGTGTACGTGTGTGTGTGGAAATCAATCATTTTAGAACTGTAAATTAGATCGGTACAAAATTGTACACACGCATTTGTCAACTCTCCTGAAGTAACGCGTACTTTAAATGAACCGCAAAAACCGCGAAAAAATCGCAATTTGTGAAAAAATTTACTAATTCCAAAAACAATTGCGGAAATCGATTTATCATTTTTCGTTTATAAAATTAAAAGACATTTCGGAAGGAAGGCGAAAAAAATGGTACGAAATCGAGACAATTATAAATATGCATCATGAAATCAATTTTCTCCGTAATAAATGTCATTTTGATTTCAATACACAATTAAATAACAGATGATGGTTTTAAACCAAAAATTGTTACGAAAGTTTATCTCCGTTACTGACAACTAAAACCTCCATACTTCATGTACGCAAAATTTCCAAAGATCCAAAGTGTTCAACATATAATTTAAAATTTCCAATTTTAACACTTCTAATCAAAAAACACAAAGATTTAACAACAAAATGAAAGAACCCTCAAAAGATTAAACAAGAAGTTGTATCAGAAAGATCAATCCACACTTCTCCTTTAATGTACCTTCAGACCTTTAATGTTTCTTCGGCCTCATAAATATTCCATTCAATACCTTTGATTGTAATGGCCCCCCAGACATCCATACATTATGTTTATCCCTTCAATCCGTTAAATCATAATATTCCTTCAACAGTTTGTTTATGAGTACGTTTTACATACATAGAGACCTCAATATCGGTTAGAATTTATCTTTTATTTTCATCTTTATCACCTCATCATGCTTTCCCTTTGGTTGTTTATACAAGATACCCACATGTAAATGTGGGTGAATTATTGGTTGTAAAAATATTCATCTTGGATTCCGGTTAAATAACATAATTTGCATAAAACGTAATATAAAAGCCAATTTTTTTTTTTTTTGGCAAATCTTGACATGAAAATCCCACATAAACACGAATTTTTTTGTGATACATACCTAAAATCTAAAAAATAAACTCCCACATGATAGAATAGACGATTTTAAAAAAGGAGAAAATTGTTTATGCTTCTGATATACATATTTTAAAATATGCTATCACATTTCTCTTCCTGTACAGTACAATACTCCCAGCGTGTCCTTAACATAAATCATGATTGAAGCATAAGTAAACATCCACGAAAGCCCTGCGTTCAAATGAACTTTCAAGTGGCGCTACAGCAAAAAACCAATGCTATGCGCCACTTCATTCATTCCAGAACTTAAGCAAATACTATTTGGGAATTGGGAGATATACTCTGTCGGATGAGCGACGTCTCATTACTGGAAAACCCTCTTGAAACTGCTGTTCATTCAACCATCAGTTGATCGACTTAAAAAAATGTTGGCCGACGTTTTTGTATGGTCTCAATTTAAATTATTATCGTCGATGAGAAATCAATTCCTGATTTCGCTCTATTGTCAGTTCTTTTATTCAATTTTTGTGTGTACTTGTAAGTATATGGAAGTGAAATTGAATTTCATTCTATGGTATCCATTTCCTCAAATAACTATACAGAATTGTGTAAAGCATTTTGCGCCAGACTCATCAAATACTCCTGAGCACTCGTAAATCGGTTTGAATACACCATTTATGGATGATCAAATTCATTTATTGCAAATTATTTTATCGAAAGCCACAGCTTGTGCCTCCAGCGACGATAGTAGGTAGCAATTACATTTATTGAATTGGATAGAAATGATTGCAAATCAATACCAAATGCATTCATCCTTGAATTTGTGTTAGTAACAAAAATTTTAAGTACTGATAGCATGCAGATATATTAAGATGCACAGCTTTTCCATAAAAATTCTTAGTTCAAAAAGCTCAAGAATAATGAAACGAATCTGGTTTAACCACTTTTTATTACAAAAGTTTGAAAGGAACGCTGTTCTCTTAGATTTAACGCATTCTTCATAAAATGTAATTTGTTTTTGCGGTATTCGCTTCATTCCAAAAATGATTTTGATGTATATTTTGTTTTTTAAATTAAAAGCAGCATTTCTTCAAAACTGTGAACTGCGGATTGTTGAAAAATAGTTTTAATTATTATTTAAAATGTGCATTAAATTCCAATTTGGAACGAAAATATTTAATGAGTAATTAATACTTCACGTACAAGAAATATAAATTTATGTCAATATTTAGTCAACTATTTTAAAATCATATTTTTCTCTATGGCTCGTAAGGCATGGGAACATTTCTCGGCAACATTTTCTCGGATTGAATTTAAAAGGGAAAATAAGGGCCTAAAAGTATACTGCAAAGTAATCCGTTTTAACAATCAAAAAAAGTACAAAATTAAACTTAGGTGTGTGCAGCACACTTACGCCCTCACTGTTACAACAAAAAACACTTCATTAAAAATACGATTATTTTTAATTGTTGTAATAGCATGCATAAATTGAGTTTCAAGTTTTCAAAGTCGTTCAAATGCCACTGGTATGATAATTATTATTACGTTGAAAACGTTTTGTATCCCAATGTTACAAGCATATTATTATGAAAAATGTTTTGCTTCGCATAACTGCTGGACTGTGATTTCAAAGCAATTTCAACCAAATCATTATCGTAAAACTCATTCAGATGCATAATTGGGTCTCATTAAAAAAGCAAAAAATCTACTCAAGCGCTAAAAAACAGATATTCTAAAATTATCTTAGGGGATGGCTTTTCACAGTTGCAAATCTGTTTCTAAATATTTTAAGGATTACATTTTTTACGGCCCCCAGTAACTTTACAAAGGAGCTAATTCTTTTGTCAGAGAGACATATAATAAATATGTGCGTAACGAAATTAATAATTAGTTTTGCGTTAAATTGCATTTAGTTTTAAGAATCTTTTAAATTTAAAATGTTTTTTGTTTCTTCACAGTAAATGTAAGAAAATAATGACAGTAATAACTTAAATAAGGCTAACATTAGATTTGTATACGTGTATAAATGAAATGAAATATCCGTTGAGTGAACATCATCATTAAATTCTAAAATATTTAACATTTTTTCCCAAAAAAGTCAAAGCATTGTTTATTGTATATACAAACACACGCTTGCTTATTAAGTTCTACGAATTTCATATTCTGCACGTGTAGCTAAATACATTAACAACAACAGTGTCGTCACTTCTTTGGTCCTTCAAGACTCATATTTTAAAAGTTAAAGGTACGATACACAGAGAATATACGGACTCACTTTACGCATTTTATTCAACGGATGATTCAAGGACACTTAGAGGAAAATTTTTTTTGCTTAGAAATTTTCAGGATTACGCACGTGACATTAATGCCCAATATATGATATGCACATTATTCAAAAATCAAACTGAATAAATATCTTAGCTTCATTATTTACTAGCGGATTTTATTATTTATTATTTATTATTTATTATTTATTATTTATTATTTATTATTTATTATTTATTATTTATTATTTATTATTTATTATTTATTATTTATTATTTATTATTTATTATTTATTATTTATTATTTATTATTTATTATTTATTATTTATTATTTATTATTTATTATTTATTATTTATTATTTATTATTTATTATTTATTATTTATTATTTATTATTTATTATTTATTATTTATTATTTATTATTTATTATTTATTATTTATTATTTACAAAGCTTCTTCCACAATTTACATATCCGGCACGTTTTCTTGATTGAGATCTAAGCGACACATCATTTACTTCTGCTTAATGTTCATTAATTCCTTTCAATCGATTAATTTCGCTGTTGCCTGCAACGCTTTGTGTGTGATGAGGAAAAATCAGCGTGCTAATGTCGTTTCCATCCTTTGCACATAAATCGAGTGTCAGCCATCGTATAATTTCGGGCGGGTGGCGTTGACGCAGAAATAACAAGATTGGTGCAAACTTTGCCTACACATAAAATAATACAATGATTAAGGTACAGGCAAAGTTCTCATTTTAAGCCAAGGCAGCTGATGTGACATTGAACTACTAGAGATAAACGAGTTAGTTCTGCCTCAATGCGCCACAGCTGCCATCAAGAATTATTTGAATTTATAACTTTTGGAGTGCGTTTAATCTTTTTGTGCAGGCTAAGAATGTATTTGGTCCATGAATCATTCTTGACCTCCAAAATGTTTTTTTTGTTCTCAATTTAATAATTATTTAAATTTGATTGAAACAAACATGAAAAAAAAACGTTCTATTGTAATCTTGTTGTTTCCTCTTTTCTATCACATTTCAGAAACACACATTTCTGGGACAGGACACATCATCCGTCATATAATATGTGCACAACACATTCGTATTCTGAATGGTCACAGCCGGCCAAACAGCACTAAAATACAATTCTCCAACAATATTTTATTTTATATGATGAAAATATATTTTCTTCTGCGTATACAAAAACACATAATACTCACGTATGTATATGAACTGTCACATAAAAGCACACACATTCAGGAAAAACAATATTTTTATATGAAATGCCCACGTTCTTTTTACAACCATAGATAATCGCGTGGTTTTATTTCATTCAGCAAGCAGCTTTTGCTTTGGATTTTGGCATTAGAAATGAGTTTTTATTTTTGTTCCTCCAAGCCACCCCCTAACGCACCCTCCTCTCCGTACATTCAATTTTATTACGGTTGATTCAAGAAAATAAATTAAGATATCATGCCGACGATGGTCAAAGTATGTGACTGCGCCCAAGTGTCACACTGACTGCTTGAAACGATATGGCGTTTCTTTCCACGCATAATTTATATGCGGCCATAGCGGAAACTCAAAAGCTAACCAGAGGGACAAAAAAAAAAGGGATAAACCAGCGTTATAAATTTGAATTGATTGTATTGTTAAAATGAAATTTACACAATTTTTACGAGTGCACCCGCTTTACCCGCAAGTCTGGACAAAAAGCATATTCCCAGTGACATTTTATGTTAATCCACGATGAGGGACCATCCACAAATTGCTGAAAAATCGTAAATTATTTATATTAGTTGTGCCACAGCGCTGTTTGGAATATTCTTAGTCGAATGCGGCATTAACATATTTGTTTAATGCCGGTGTTAAGTGTCAACTTAATAGCTCTGTCAATTACCAATAAATAAATAAATTAAGTGCTAAGTAAGCAGAAAACAGAGCACCAAAATGATTGATGTGATTTTTGGAGAGACTGAGAGATGTGAATTTGAAATGAGTGTCCTTGAAGTGGTTTATGGTGTTTTGTCAATAACTCTCGTTTATTGGATTTACTTTACAACTGGTATAAAAGCTTTAATTTGATGATGTTGGTAAAAGGGGTTTATATTTGAATTTATTACAGGGAGAATAGAAAATTGCAAAAAGGAGCTATAAATCAACTACACTACTATTCGATGAAAATTGTTCACTAACTGTACTGTAATAGGTAAGATAATTGGTTATTCAAATTCACTCAATTGAACATTGCCCGCGTATATATAATACCTTAAGTATGCTTACTTGAGAGTTTGAGATGAGTTTGGATATGCTGCCTCATACAATGTTCATAATTCTATTGAATTATTAATACAAGTTTGAAGGGATGAATACACTTCAAGTCTATTCAGATTATGATTTATTGAGGCTAATATTGTACCCTGATGAAACGGAAAATTTATTCAAATTTATTTCCAAATTAATATTGATTCCCAATCAAGTCAATTGAATTATTGGGCTCCATACTCCCTTTATCTTTGGAATCAAATCTTTTTTACTTTTACTTGAAAAAGCTTCTTCAATCAGCGAGATCAGCTGTAGAGGTATAATTTCATTTGACTCCCCATCATAAATATCAAAATTCATATTATATTTCGTTTATATACCTTTATCTTTTATTTTCCACGGCTACAGAGTCATGCACATAAACAATTGGGAGCAATTTTGTCGCCAAAAGATGGGTGCATGCGCCCTTATAACTGAATACGAGCAATACACTGAATATATAAACAAAATATATCCTCGATAAATAAAACTATCTAATCTACGAGCGCCGCTTTTTTTGTGCTGTTTCGTTTTCCGTTATTTTTATTCAAGAAGCGTTCAGTTCGGTGTGTATGTACTGCGCTCTTGGGAAATTAAGGTTAAATTGACTAAAGCTAAGGGATTGTATCTTTTTATATTATAAAGGAACAATTTTCTATTTTCCGGTTATAGGAATTTTAATCGCACACCCCTTGGAGATGAAGATTTCGTTGCATACAATTTTTTTCACGTTTGTATAATTTTGTAATTTTCTCTAGTGTTTATTTAATTTAGAATTCAAACTTTTATTTTCTGAACAATTATTATAAAATGTAAGCAATGCAACATGTTAATAGCATAATGCACTCAATTACTGATGTGTTTTTTTCTTATTTCTGTTTCACCAAAGATGCAAACCATTTTTTATTTTAGAATTCAATTTTATTTATTATTAAAACTCACCAACAATAAACAAAGGTTACCGACCAACTGTAAAAAAAAACCTTTCGAAAACACCAATTTACAGAATCGTAAAAAAAAGTCAATGTTTTTAATTAAATGTAATACTTTGTCTGAATCGCTTTGGGCAACAAAATGGATCTGTATGTTTTGGAATAACGTTAAATGAAACAACGTGCAATACCGTCATTCATTTGCCATTTTCGGAGGGTTAACCGTTAACATGACAGATTTGTGTTTAAGAAAAGCTTCCCCGAAGCAATCCGTTAATTATTTACCGTATAGTGTACAGGACACGGCATGCAGGAGGGCCACAAAAGACATGATACAAAGACACAAAAACAAGCAAATGCATTGGTACAACGACATAAAACTAAGAACACCGCAAATGAATTGTATTGCTTTGTATGTATTTGTGTCGATCGAGAAATTTCATTCAAACCGACCGAACTATATATGTATCTGCACCCCCACTCCCACACACAATCCCATCAAACACGGAAATTGTAGCCTTTCTTTTAGTTATACGAGTCCATATTATGTGGACTTATACTATAGTGGTGGGAGTGTTCGAGTGTTCCGTTCATTTCCCATGTCGGCTGTCAGTGGGTTTGCTTTTTGTTGCACGACGACCTAGCTATTCTTAGATAATCGCAAATGATTTTATGTGTCCATTGAGTGCGTTTAACTGTAATCCAAATCAATTTGCTGTGGCCAAATTTGTAATCCCCGAATCCCAAGACGTTAATAACAAAAATTAAGACGCTTATCTTTGTGTGTGCTTTTTTTCGATTTGGTATTTTCATTCCTTGGGTGGTTTTTTGTTGCTAAATAACTAGAAGGTTATTGGTTTTGGGATAAAGATAACATCAATGATGTTGTGCTGAAGATTTGAACCGGTCGGCATTGCATGGCTTCTAAAAATTCATGTACCCTCAGACCTCAATGCGTATGATGGGGGCGAGAGATTGCTGTTTTATGTTGTGCTGTTGGATGATTATTATAAACGTTAACCTTTCAATTGTGGAAGTGGTCTTTTCGATTTGTTATGATGCACTAAACATTAATGAGAATCATCTATAAGCAGAAATTGATAGCCTCTTGTGATTGGGGAATAAACCAAAGATTAGATATTAAAATAAATGATGAATCGAAAAATCAATAAGCTGACCTTTATAAAAACGTTTTTTGTTTCATAAATTGACCTGGACATGACATGTAATCTGAGAGTTTCCACTTCAAAAATTTTAACTATTAACAAAGATTTTTGATGTTTAAAAGCAACAAAGAATTTTCAAAGTTCACCATTTCCAAGCAATTCATTCTATTTAATATAAACGGTTTATCTGGTTAGGAAAAGTCCTTGACATTAAATTCCACAATTCTTTACAGAATTAAATTGATTTGACCCAAAAAGTCACAAATATCTCCGCAACGAAATTCCCACACAACATTGTGAATCAACTCGCTAAACACCATATACAGTTACGAAAAGCTCAAATAAGAAATGACATTTACTGGAAAAAGGAAGCGACCTCGATCACAAGATAATAGAAAAATAATGGCAGCAATATTTTGTATTTCAACAAAATTCCATTCCAGCACACTTCAATGGATCTGCGAACATCGCTATCAATCAGTGTGACACACTGCATTTTGTGTGCGTTCTTCCTGTTGTGCTAAAATATCCTGAATTATCTTGTCAAATAGCCCTGCGCCAATTTTAAAATAAATGTGCACTCAAAATACATTAATTTACAAAATTCATTGAGTTTATTTATATTCCTTACATCAAAATTACATTTTAGTACAGAAAAAATAGAGAGATTGGTAACTGTAAAGTACCAAATACTTAGTTCCATATAATGAATACCTATAATTTATAGTAATATTGATTTAGTTGTAACTTGTAAGAAATACAATATGTGTTGCAGTATACTTGTCCCCACGGATTTGTTTCAATGTTTTAACTTCATTTTCTCAATCTCAATCAATGCGGATTACGTTAAAACAGTGCACTTTGATTTCATTTCAAATCCTTTAATTTAAACTCACTGTCGCACTGTTTCCACAACAATCCATGGCAGCTGCCAATGACTTCCTTTTTCTGACCCAATTTCAGATTATCCGGGAATTGTACTAAATTACAACTAACAATTACATTATATTTATTTTCTTAATATTATGAAATGTTTCTTACAGGAAGGGATATTCTTAAGAAAGAGCATTTTCTTAGTTAAGGCTCTTTGTTTTTTTTTTTCTCCCCAATATGAAATTATGAATTGTATTTTTGACATGGGATCAGAACGTCCTTTGTTTGTGCTATTTATCGAAAATATCACAGAAAAAAAAAATCTTTGGTTTTCCGATACCTTATATACAATAATTTTTAGAAAATGTGTCATGGTGTTCCAAGGAACAAAAAAATTATTTAAATTATTTTACGTCCATCATCAAAACGTGACCAACAAAATGGCCAATTATACATTCGATGCAGAGGTGAAAAGTGGGAGGGGATTGAGACATGGACAAAGTATGTACGTTTCTCTTAACATCGTCACCGAATTAATAAGCACAGCATCGTCGGTATGAGCAGTATTGCACAAGCAGGAATAGTCGTCAGTCGCATTCCTCTGGAATATTGCATCGCTGCCGGATTTTCACCTGAAAGTATGAGGAAAAATGTTAATTGTTTCATCCAATTTGGTGGGATAACCGGTTGAGGGTGGGTCTCATTTTGTAAGGGAAGAAACGTGCAGTGGGAGCGGAATTTTTTTATGAATTAATTTTTTTTTCTGTGGAAAACTTTTTGTATTAAATTAAAACACAGAAATGTTTTTAATTTTCCCAGAAGCATTTTAACGATGATATTATCGAGTTAATGGTAACTTTGATGGGAGATTTATCCATACCATTATGTGTGAAACAATTTATTAATAAAATACGGATTCATTAAAAACTCGATTTAAGTAATGCGGATGAATCAATAAAAAGCGCAATCAAAACTAATAGCTAATTCAAATGTTAGATTACGTTCCAGTAAATATTATTTCATAAAATCATCGTCCTTTTTATCAAATAATATTGAATAATGAAAATATTGGCGGCAATATGAATGCTTTGAAGTTCCAGTATCACTGAATTCCATTAAAAATCACCCCTCAATCCAAAGAGGAAATAAATAACCAATTAAAATGGGTCAAACTCGATCACAAAAAAGGCAATCCTTATACCAACGCAATATTGCATAAAGCGTCCTTTTACCCCCGCTTGAAGTACTCCTTAAAACTTTCTCCAGCATATAACTGTCATTGCAAATTATTTCAGTACATTATTGAGGCAAAACCCACACCGTAATGAATGTCTGTGATATTCATTTCGAAACAAAAATGTGTATATGTTTGAAAAAGTCTGCAGCTCATAATTTTCCCACATAAGTTGCACAAAAGACAGGCTTATTTCCAAATAATAAATTCACAACGCATGAACTTACCAATAAGAACATGAGCCAACACAGATGCCTCAATTTTGCTGTCCAGCGAACAAGTGTAATTTCCAGTGTCCTGACGATTCGCGTTCGCAATAAATAATCTGCTAATGGCTTTTTCGGGTAGCAGTTCCGTTTTGACGCTGCACAAAAATTAAATTTCCACTTTATAGTTTATTGTCTGATGCCTCACACATTGCTGTGTGGGTATGCGTGAGTGTGAGTGGGGAAAATGTGGTTGGTTTGGCCGCATACATACTTAATCGTATGTGCTAAAAATTTAATATAGAAAAATGCCTTCAGGGCAGTTTTCTAATGCGAACTCATAAAATTTGAAAATTTAATTTTGCCACTGTGTTTCATATGCGGGCAAAAGTAAAATAGCAAAAGGGAGTCATGCAACGATAAAGTAATGTGAGCAATTTTAAAGCTGCGCCCGTTTCATATAAATTTTATTCTTAAATAAAATGTGTGCTGCTGGATTATTTAACTCCTCCAAAAATGCATGCAACATATAATATTTGAGTGGACCAACCTTATTCCGCCACGTGTGGTGTCATGATTTAATATGAATTTGCCATGCTTCCAGACCAAAAACTTGGCACGCTCCGGTATATTCTCGATGACGCACTTTAGTTTTATGGTGCTGCCAACTTTGTAGAATTTTTCCAGCGACAAAACACCACGCTCGTCCTCAATCTGAATGTGGGGCACTGCGCATCCAACCAAATTATGTTATATATTTTAACCATTTTACCCTTAATATTATTGCTGTCATTATTGTTATTAGTTAATTGCATTAAGTGGAATGTGTTGACATTGTGCTGAGTGCACCAATTGCATCCAATATCGCACGAAATAATGAAACAATTATTATTGCCATAATACGATTCGCAATACCAAAAATAATCATATATGAACTGCGTAAAATTGGACTGCATTGTATTTATTAACTTAATTGCCGACAAACCAGATGAAAGGGGAGACATATTATTATTATTATGAATTGCATTTACCAACAACAGTCAAATGTACAATCAGCACCAACGGTGGATGGGATGACACTTGGCATTCGTAGGAACCCTCATCTTCGGCAACTGCATTTTTTATAAAAAGCTGCCAATTGTCCGGTTCGGCATATTCCAACGTGTAGCGAGCATCTGCACTGTACGTGTTATGGCCAACTGTGATAAGATTGAGCTGGTCACCGCGTCGTCGCACCCAGGACACCTATTTCAAATGTGTCACAAACAGAGAACAATTCAGAGTTTGCTAATGAAACACACTTTCAACAGCCATTTTGTATTGGTGTGTGTTTGTGTGTGTGTGTGACATGTTTCGGTGTGTATATTTTATTAATGTCAGATGTGGTAAATTTACCGTCTTGCCATTTAGATTGTTTACACGACAATCAAGATGCACAGAATGTCCCCAATGTGCAGTTATATTCAATACTAAGTGCTCATTGTCAAAATATGGGTACGGCTCGTAGGAGACATCGTTCTCCAACGCTGAGTGTGTTGTGTCTCCACGCTGCTGCCAGCTTTCCAAATTGTGTGTGACATCAGTTGTATGTCCGGCTGCTGCAATGTAACATAATAATGTATAATGTTAATTAACTTTTGTGACATTGCAATGGGCAGCTCATCCAAATGATCATAAAAAATGTAACGCAGGGGTTTTTGTTTTTATTAAATTTATTTTAAAAAACGGTGTTGTTGTGTAAACAGTCACCAATTTTATATTATGCTCTGCAAAATTATCCTATTACTGAAGACACTTTTTCACTGAATTTTGTGTTGACTGTTAGCATAAAGAGCGGGGGAAAACTTGTGAACATTTCTCATAATTGTAGATGAGTTTTCCCTAACCAATATTTAGTCAACCCTCAACGTAATTGCGTTTCTTTTTGTATATTCGCTTTGCTACTGTTAATGGTCGCTTTCATTATGCTGTTCCACTGCTGGATGGATATTGTTGAGAAAATCAAAAAAGTGACAAGTCGTTTATGGTCTCGTCTTGTGTATGACAGAAAAGTCCATTAATTATTTTAACCATTATAAATCATGGTTGATATGGAAAGTTTTTGATGATATACTTTAAGTGATGCATTCAATAGTTACAGTAGAAAAGTTTTTGACTTTAACATGAAAATGTTTGTTCAGTTATTTACAAATTTTCTAAAAGCATTTTAATTAATTTAAAAATATCATAAATTATTTTTGGTTTCCTGCAATGTGTTTCATTTCAGTCAATAAAATTGCATTTATTTGTGTTGCGAAATTCGAATTAAATAATAACTGTTTTCAGCGAAATTCTACCATCAGTGGATGCGACTTTTAATAAATATCGTGGAAAATATTGAGTTCAGTAAAAAAAAATGTTGAGGGAAATCTGATTATAATCTTTCTTGAAAATTGAAACAAAACCATTAATTCAAATTTTTATAAGACCATCAAACTTCCTCCTTAAAAAGGAACAAAATCATTACTTGCACAAAATTGTCAATCCGAAAACCGGAAATTATGTGCGTGGCCTTGAAAGATGCTACCCAATTTCACGTGATGCCACATATTTACTTACATCTATGTTATATAATAGTACCATCTACATTCACACAAACAATGTGAAAGCTTAAATCAAACTTTCATCACACGTCTTACGTCTTTGAGTGAACATGTCGACGGCACATGCAGCAAGGACAAACAAATATATTTCCTCACAATGGAGAGTACACATATGAATGTTCGTATGAACAATACAATGAACTGTCTTAAGGAAACAGATGAAAGCAACCGCATCCAAATAAAGAATGACAAAACGGATGGGGAGTTGTGCTGGAAATAAATGGAATCCTCAGCATCCTCAAAGTACGTTCACCATTTGAGCAGGGTTTTCCTTAAGCATGCAAATTGTCTTGAAAATATGTTAAACAACATTTTCTAAGTAACATTTGAAGTATTTGATGCAAATATTACTTTTGTGCATTTCATGAAATGAGGGTTTGTCTTTTGCGGTTGCATGTAAATTGTTTGCATCACCCAGGGAGATGTGATTCAATCGTTGCACTCGCCGTGATTGGAAGCATCGCAGAAATGTGTTCGTACTTCAGACAGTTTCTTTTCTGGGTCAAGACGGTTTGTAGCAGATGGAGCAAAATATTGTAATGCATTTGTGTTTGTTGGGAATTTTAAACTTAAGCAAATAAGTGATATTATTTCCGGATTTTATTATAATGCAACATTGCAATTTATTTCAAAAGGTAAAGAGTTATCTGAAATTAAAAAAAAGTTACTGAATACTAAACTATAATAACTGCACATAATTATAAGCAAATTATTTATCACAATTCTACTAACTAACCATAAAATGGAAGTCAATTCAAGATTAAGAATAATATGAAATAGCTTCTTCCCATAACCACTTAATAAACACCAACCAAATTGATGACAATTAATGACCTAATGATAATTAATAACGAATTAATTTCAAGAACGTTAACTTTAAGAAATAATCATCAGAAATGATGAAGCTGCCTAATGTCGGTTCACACATATGGTCGGGTATAATATCCTGGTGCAGACGCTCCTTACAATAACTACTTGCACACAATATGCCAAACAATGCCTGCCCAACCGAAAGCTAACAAAGTATAATACAAAAACGATTCGGGTCTCCCCAATCCCCATTCATCTCATTAGATCTTATGAGTTTTGTAACATTAGTCCCACAGTGTTCCCTCTCATCTCACACCCTCACTCGCTAAAAAGGAAAAACTATCATTAATTTGTATTTTACCCCCACATCACACATTGCGCAGATATTTGTGGATAAGCAGTAGTATAATATAATATAAGTTATGTGACAAATGGACTTTTATCTTAACGTCTATGTGTCATGTCGGCTGGCGAATAATGACTTTGGCACGAATATGGAATTGTGGATGTACATTTTTTTAAAGATCACGTATTTATTCTCTGCTTTTTTTGCGCTCGCAATTTTCTGTTGCTGATGCTAGAATATATCCCTTTGAATTTTATTTTGAAAAGCACGTAGCTTGTCCATTTGATAACAAAAATGAGTAAAGATGGAGAAAATAACAGAAGATTTAGTACGTAAATGAAGAAAGAAAATGCAGATGGAAGAAGAAATGAATGCTGCTGCTTGTTGGGAATTTCGTCCATTTTTATGTTTATTCTTTTTCATTGAATGTGAAGATTTATGCCTTTAAAAGTGTTCCACTGGGAATTCACAAAGCCATATTATTCTATTTTAAGAAAATCTTGAACAGTATGATTGTTTAATGCTGCTTACACAATACGCCAAACTGTATAATATTTTATAAACATAGAATATGAAATGGAAACGCATTTAAAACAAGAATTAAATGCAGCAAAATTTGTTTTGTTATTTTATTGTTCCACGATGTAACAATGGATGCAATTCTGAATGAACGTTACATCAATTTGACAAGTTATCTAAAGGACATTTAGAAATAGCTGTTGTTATAATAAATAAATAAATAAAAATTATGTGGTCCTTACTATTACCGAAAAACTTTTGGTTGGAAATTTAAATCAACATGAATTTGAAATAATGTAATCAATCCTAATTAAATACATATAATTATCATTATATCTCAAAAGGGTACAATTATGAGAATAATTAATTTTCAAGGAAAACCCCTAATGTTCAGTGGGTATTCGTTTTCTTGGAATCTTAGCGATAATTCAATTTGTTTGTATGGGAGAGATATACGATTTTTATAATCGTTACATTTTGCTGTCTTCTAACAAGTTCAAAACATTTTAAGCTACTCGTAGATGGATAAAATGTTGCAACCAAAACAAAGTATGTTTCTTTAGGAGCTGCTCTACCGAAATTGAATTTATTGTTGAATTTTCAACGTGCCTAGTATTTCTAATTTGATTAATGCTAAAGTAAAGTCAAACTTTACATCTATTTTTATCTGCATAGTGACCTGATTGACATAATTTAAATATTTACAGTATCTGTATCTTCTTAAATATTTGAAATAATAATATAATTATGACAAAAATTATTAATCTTAACTGCAGTAATTTTTTTAATTCAAAATAATCAATTAAAGGACTGAACAATCGTTCTATAAAAGAAATATTTGTGAATAGGATAAATACTAAAATAATACTTTTGAATGAAAATAATTTAATCAGTTAATAAGTATAATTCTGTTAATTAACAACTATGAATTTTAAATTACAATTATTAATGTGTTCTGCACAATTCAAAATTTTTTTAAATAAAAAACAGCCTAAAAAACAGCTTTTTAAGTGAAGGTAACGTAAGGTTTAAATAAATCTTTTCTTAAATCTAAGTGCTTATATGTAAAAGAGTTATGTATATCCAAAAGATAAATGAAATGATTTACAGCTTCAAATTGCAAAAGCATTTTAGCATTATCACTGCAAATTGCAACGAAGTTTTGCCTAAGAGTTGGTATAACTTTTATATTGTTATATTTTGCATAAAGTTAAGAGAAGAACACTTATTTTAATAAAGCAAAAATCGCACAGATGCTCTCAAGTTTCAACGTAATGTACATAGTTTTCTAGACAAATGCAATTATACCAGCACCCCATTCTATATGTTTCAATAAATTTATATCCGAACTGTAATTATCAAACTTAAACAAAACAGAAAACTTTGCATTGAAAGACCTTTTCGAAACGAAAGGATTGTAACAGTTACAACGAAGCTTTTGCATCGCCATCACAGTATAACGTTTAGAGATTTGAAAAGGGTTATGGTTGCATAAATAATTAATTCAAATAACTAAAGCCGTGACCAAACAGCGCATTTGTATTTGTTAAACATTTATATTTCTATAAAACAAACGCAATTCAAAATGAATTTAGTCTTTTAAAAATTGTATAATTACCAATTAGCATATTTTTATTTAAACTAGGATTATTCAAATGACTTTTTTTTAAAACAAAAAATTTACATGCATTTCAAATTAAAATAACAATGTAAATGTAAATGGCAACAAAGTGTATTTCGTTGATTGTATAATTTTCGAAAAATGTGAGCGGGTAGAGAAATCGGGTGACTAAAATGGAGTAGAATTAAAATGGAAGTGCATGAGTGTGTAAAAGGGTACCGCTGTAATGTGAATCCAGTTTTAATGAACAAGAAAAAGTAATTATCTTGCGTTGTACAAGAAGGAGGATAAACACAGTCGAATAGCGTGAAATTCATTGTTCGCGAAAAAGCATCAACACTCGCATAGCATATTATATACTGCACACATAATAATAAATGAAATGTAAAATGTACTTGAAACAAATAAATGGTGAATAATTATTGAAGGAAAAGAGTAGAAAAATCCCTTATTTTTTCCCATCTTAAGAATTAAAAATGCATTTAAAAGGAAACGTTACTATTATATGAAAATATCGTCGTTCTTACACTGTAGTGGTGAGCAATTAAAATCCATTAACAAATTGGAGAGAAGTATAATCCACAGTGAACACTTCCTCATGACTTTTTGCACATAATCCTCTTTGGTTCCATCAACTTTAATCCTTTATTTCGAGAATGTGTGGTTGCGCTTTTGTTCAGCCATACCCAATTATTACACTCATCTGGTATTAACCTTAACACTCAATTTATACAATTTCGTAACTGTAACGCAGTTGATATTTAATCTTTTGCATAAACTAAAACCACTGCACACATTCATATTAATTCTTTACATACTTCCACCGTCATACTGTTTTAAAATGTAAATTCCGCGATTGCAAAACAAATTTAATACTACACGTGCGGCGTCACTAAAACCCACATAATATAATTGTGTAATTTCATGAAAACCAATTTCACACAAAACACGCAATTAATTATGCAAACAAGAAAATTAAACAACTAACGGCTACACAATGCATCCATGCATTTGTCGAAAATAGTGCACTGTCAATATAATGCTCCGCAACATTACAGTAAATTTTTTTTAAACATTACGCCTTTGTACACAATATTTGCAGTCAAACATAAATTGCTCGACGATGCATTATCTTTGCGAAATAAGCGTTGCATAAAATCGCCGTTACCTATGATTTATTTAAAATTATGAGCTCAATGCATTCAGTTGACTGAACCACTTTATATATTGATCAAATATCTATGTTTACAGTACGAGTACTTATGCACGACTTTAACTACGGTGTAGCTGCCTGCACGCAAATAAACAGAAAAGGGTGGTAGCTCATCAGCGATGTACGCTCACAAACACGGCTGAGTGCAAACTGAATTGCAATGCAAAACCGTGAGGCGTAACGGGTGGTGTTGAGTGAGGCTCATCGTTGGTATCCGGTTTGTCCAGAAGAAACATTTTCAACATTTTCACATAGCTTACACGTATATTGTATACGAATTGGTTCTACAACGGAGAGCAGTATTGAGTGCCATAAATATATTGAAGCACCTATACAGAATGCATACAATGAAAGAGAGTGTAAGGGATGAAAAGCTCCACAGAATTTGTTTTAAAAGCGCTTATTTACTCAGAAGCGTAGCTTTGAGTACTGTGAGTGTATTGTGGATGTTTCAATTCTTTATACGTGCGCTATGTTGAATAAGTAAAAGAGAGAATTTTCAAGGAAATAATTTTCCTCCCGACTAAAAACTGGAGAATTATGTTAGGGAGTTTATTTACTGCTTGATTTAATTAGGAATTTTATGTGCTACTTTACGACTTTTTTTTTTTGAACGAAATTTCGCTTCTTTTTTGAATTTTTTTTATTATGTTTAATAATGTGGGTAAGCAACTGCTTGTTTGCTGGAAAGATTTCATTTTCGATTATAGGGTATTGCATACAGCTTTGTTTTATGGAGATGATCATCTCAAGAGTTCGTGGTGGAAATTTTTTTTAATCGCAAAACTATTTCTGATTACAAGTTTATTTACCGGTTTTTATAGTAAAACTCGTCCAAAATGTTTGAAGGTCAGTTAGATCGGCATTGTCCAAATATGTGCATGGAATTTCGTTAGCAAAAGACTTTAAAATACCAAATAAAGAAAGTTTACAAAGGCTTGCGGCGATTTTCAGGCTCAAACATAAATTCTGAGTTTACTCAACGACAACCGGGCTTAGTAAGAAAGAGTGACGACGAAATTTCCAGCTAGATAAATTGGTTGTATTTTATTGTCATACTGGAACGTAGATTTTTGTTCTACGCAACGACCTTGCACGAACATTTTCAGGTCCGGTAATAATAAAGTCAGTATAAAAAATTAAATTTCTTTAAAATGAAGGTCTTTTTTTTTCAAAAAAAAGAAAGAATTGATTGCAATGATGGAATTTAATCAATTAATTAAACTGAGTTTAATGATTTGTGAATCCAATGGTTATAATATCAAAAATAAATTGATTTTGTAAATTATCTTTTAACTGCCATTAATTAATTAGCTTTAAAATATAATTTGTGCAGCAATGAAATACAAATTTTATCAATAATCTAATTTCAGTGGAACAAATTAATGCAATTTAAATCAACAAAAATTTTAATATTACGTGAATTATTAACACAAATAAATACATTAATAAATTAATTAATATTTTGGAAAATATAAATCCCCGAAAAATAATTAATTGCCTAAATTATAAAGCTTAAATATTTCACCCAATCAAATTATTACTACTAGGTAGGTACTTGAATTATATTCAATAATTTAGTATCAAACTATTATAATGAACTCGTGCATTGTACACGTCGTGTTTCGTGGAAGCTGTTGTTCTTCAACAGTCATACGCTTCCAGTTATGTAATAATTCGATGGTCTAAAGTATTTTCCATGGAATTCTAGGGCCACAACCAACAAGACCGTAATTAATAATTAAGGATATCTCATTTCGCCTTACTTACGAAATAGTTACTCTGCATTTATGGCCGGGCCAAATCCGCAGCTAAACAATTATGTGGGTGAACTGGAAGAGCGGCGTTAAATTTGTGTACGTACTCGTAATGTTAGGCAAATTGTTTTGGGAATTATTTGCTGAATAAGTTATAAGTATAGTTAGCAAAAAGTATACAATGCTTCAAACTTACTTACATAATGTTTCAACTTCATGAACGTGGTTAATTGTGTTGGTGGAATTTATGCTCTGTTAAACACGGAGTTTAAATCCAGCAAAATAATCACAAACAAAAAATTGCGTTTAAATCAGCGACCTTTCAACCACATATGGAAAACGTAATCAAAAGAAAGTTGATATTATGGAAAACCAATACATTTGATTACTTTGTGCAATTGACATAAAAGTTCTAAAAGAATTCAATAAAAACATCATTAAATGAATCTTTATTTAGAATCTAGCTTTACTGAGAAATTGAAAACAAATTGTTGCTTGACATATACCATTAATTTCGTGACTCAATTTGTTCAAATGCTTTCATCTTTCTGCAATTACAAAATTTTGTCTCATCATTCGATTGCATTTCTATAAAGTTTTAATCAATATTGGTGTTAAAGAATTTAATGTTTCCACCATTGATACAAATGTTCAAGGTAATGCTCCTCATCTAACATAATTTGCACAAGCTGTGGCTCCCACTTCGCAAATGTAATCCACAGCTCCACATACTGCGTCCTCACTTTATACACGAGTAGTTAATTAATTTCATTTGGCATCACAGTTAAACCAGAATGAGCCACAAACGAATGTACTGGCCACCTCAACAGTGGTTTCAAATAAATTATTGTGGTCCATATGTTTGAAATAATTCATGCATCATGTGCCAGGAGCTGTTAATAACACCGCACGCATACGAGCACAAACTTTATACGGTATATTATCTAACGCCCAATTATTTTTTTATTAAATCAAAGCACAGTACATAGGCTTTCTCACTCTTAATGGTATAACTACAATTTCTGGTAAATTATGTTTGTCGTGCATGCAGTCCCTGATGTTGCACATGTTGCATATGGAGGATAACATTTTACAGCAACAACTGTGATTCCGGGCACATGTACAACAACCTACAACGGACATAATTATACAGGTAAGCCCTTTTGCAACCCTTAAACTTTAACGAGTTATGAGTGTATACGCGACAGTCGACCGAGCTCACATCAACTCTAAATTACAAACATTCAATCCACCTCCTCCACCCTCTGGCTCGCTTTCTCCTTATAATTCAGAGAAATGAGGAGTGTGGGATGAGACGCGGTAGGTAGAGAAGCATTTCACAAAATATGTCGAATGCTGTCCCGCCCCACCCACTATAATTGCGCACGTGTGTGTATAATACATACAGCTGCGGCACGGGTGTAGCACATATTTTAAGCTTCGTTGGACCATATTCAATTTCCCTCTGGTAATCTTTCCATTTTTGGCTCAAGCGATTTCATCCACATGTCGGATGTTGTTCCCTCAATTCCGTTGACCGCCTTTCCGCAATTTGCCTGTTTCTGGCTTTTTATCTTATGTGTTGCTGTTACTTCATAATATGAGTGACTTGTGAGTGTATCATACGTAGCTATACAGTTTAAAGGACCTTTTTTTGCTGTGTCGTGTGTGGCCGTAGTGATTTCCTGAAGCTGAATTCAATACGTTTATTAAAGAAGGACGAAAAATAAAAAGGGGGTGATGATAACATTTGACGAAAAGTGTTGTGTAAAATAAAGTTTTCAATTTATTACGCCCGTACTGGTAGAAGTAATAAATTCTTACGTTCACTTTTTTTAATTGTGAAGTAAAGTTTAAGATGCTTCTACAGTTTTTGACACACTTCCAGAAAAAGCGGAGCAGACAATTTGTTTGTATGTCACGAAAACTACTACACAAATTTGCATTATATTTTAATAACAAAATTTAATTTGGAATAACAATTTTTTTCGAATTTTTGAATTCCTCTTTCAAGGAAAAATTTCTGTTTTTTTAAACCCAAATGCTGTAAACAATATACTTTTTATACACTGCGAGAAATCGAGCACACGTTTATTAATATACTATCGGAGGAACCCGTGCGCTGCTCGGACACAACATGTTATTTTCTAAAAGCGTTTTTAGTAATCTCTTATATTCTTTAATATAAAAGTAAAAATTGAAAACGACGACAATTATTATGCTGAAATTTGTTATTATAATGCTGCTTGTTCATAATGGTTTTGATTTCGTAGCATTTTTTCTCTTTTTTCTAAAATATCTTTCAACTTCATAAAAGGAAACACAACAAAAATTTAGAAATTTTTTTTCGTTTTTTCCCTCGTTTATGAAATTTCCGCATTGGATGTGATTATAAAAAAAATCTTTACTATAAAACCGAAATTGTGGAAAATCACAAAATTTTGGTCGAATTTTTTGGCGAGATGTTTTTTAAATGATCGTATCAAATTTTATGAATTAGATAAACATCATTACCGCAAAAAATTTCGGAGTTATTGGCAGATTTCCTCATAAAGTGTTTTTTACTAATCAAATAGTGGAAAATCAATTCTCGCGTTTCCAAAATAGTACTTCTGAAATGATGGAAAATACGTGTGAAAAATTCCATAGCGATCCTGCTGTCAGTTTTTGCGCAAAACAGCGGAATTTTTTGCAAAGTGTTTCTTACGAATAGAAAAATTAAAACGATTTTCAAAACAATTTTAGGAATTAGTCAATATTTTCATGAACCTCGATTTTTAATGGTGCTTTCCGAATGCTGACAAATACATGTGTAAATTCTCGTAGAGATTCCGTTTATAGTTTTACCGTCGTTTGAATTTTTATATTCGAAATTCCACAGAAAAACGCGGAATTAGTAAATTTTTTGACGAACCGAGATTTTTTTCGCGGTTTTCTAGAGTTTTGTCAAATACGTCTGTAAAACTTACAAATGTGTAAATTTAAAAAGCTAACTTTGAGTTTATTTATTTCCACATTGACCGAAAATCGCTACGCTCTCAGTGTACACCACAATTTGCTTCAAGTTCAGTTGTAAATTCACACGCCACTCTCCCTACAGTTCTTTCATATAGAGTTTAAATTGGCAGTGTGGGTGACGACCCACGGTTGTAAACGAATCACAAATCTCACACGTGTTCTTTTATCGAGTTCTTATATTTAATGAAATTGGTGTGCCTTGATTGTGTCAAAAGACATATGCTTTTAAGAAAGACTGCTAAGTGGTCTTTCCTGCATGGGTGTGGGTATTTGAGTTATATTTTACCATGCGGGGTCTTAATCGAATTTTGTTTTTTTATTTAATTTTCTTTAAACAATTCTTTCGCAACATGAATGATTGTCGGTGACATCGAGGTAAGTAATTCAAGCACATCAAAAAATTTGAATGGGATTTTTCAATACCTCCTAAATTCTGAATGAAATTAATTTGAATACGAGGCAACTGTCTGTATTTTTGGATGCCAATTTTATTATTGTAAATACATTATATCTTAATTAATACAATTTAATTTTTAATTAGTAAATTTTATGTATGCTAATTGAAAACATTCTTTAAAAGTTTTGAACACAAAAAATATCATTAAATTCACGGCAATTTCTTTTACAAAAAAATCAATTAGCCTATAAGGTTTATTTTCGTAGAAAACCAAACCCTATTTCCTTCAGTTTGTCCTTTTAATGATCAGTTTTCAAATATTGTTTAAAAAAAAACATAAACACCATAGACGATTGTGGTTGAAATACAAACCAAACTTTAGACGCTGATATAATTCACTTGATTCCGATAAGTAATAGTCTCCATTCTCCAGACGCACGTTATTAATAAATCGCATATTTCAAAGACGTATCACCAAAGCGCCATAAATTAAAGACACAAAATAGATTGCTTGCACAACAAAACCCAAAATAATATTCCAACAACCTCAACAAAACCCGTTGCTCAGTTCTTATCGCCAAGTGATATCACATTTAAATCAAATATACACAATCTGCCCCTGTTTGTCATGTACTTGGATATGCAAATCCGAGCTTTCTGCATGCGCGTTCAGCCGTAGCTCTTCGCTTTTCTTATTACGAATCCTCTTATAATAACGTAGGATTCGCTATTCGCTTGTATAATAATATCCTTGAATACGCGTATAAGAAAACGACGATGAATGTCGCCGCGCGCGGAAAACACTATTTACGACAAGCCCAAATTTCCATAGACACTCATTATGCGAGCATTTTGCTCTCGAATCTCAACTCGGTAGAGTCCCAGCTTATTTATATACGCAAGTAGTACTCGCGTATAATAGGATGTATTATGTGTATCATCGCGAAAAACATGCTATAACTCGACATACATTATATTGCGTGCTGTTGTTGCTGTAGCCTGTACAGAATTCCTACTTCCGAGGGACTTGTTTTTATATCCATACGTACACGAATAAAAGTTAATGATACGTGTAGTAACATGGGGGAAATTCATGGTACTAAAATCAAAAATTGCTATCTTGTTTTGCCATATGTGCAGCTTGTGCTGGGCCTTGTATAGCCGCTGTTACATTTGCTGTTATTATTATTTTTTTAAATACCCTCTGCAACAAACATAAAATACACTCACAAAGAATGATGAAAATCATTAATATTTGGCTTGCTGTTCCGATTGCAGAGTGTAGAGTAGGTCACGCACAATTTCATCATCGCAGTGCATTTGTGCATGTACGATATATATATATAGATTACTTGTAGGAAAATGCTTGTGGTAAATCGAGTGAAGAACTAAATTCTATTATACAGCGTTGATCGGAAAAGCGCCATAAAAAGCTTTACAGAATTACTCGTACACTTTCAGGAAATATCTTAAGCTCTTGTATGTAACACTCAAATTATACGCTCAGGATCCGCATATCATAATATATATTTAAGGAGACACATTTATTTCAAATGAAGTGGCTTTCTTTTTTCAGATGGCTTCACAATCTTTTCGAGTTTTACATATTATTACACCTTCTCGTTTTTCTTTCAAAATTTTGTGCAAATTCTCGTTTGCTTTATAAGTTAAAGCAAATATTCATTATTTTTTATGCCCTCAACTCCAGGAAAACATAATATATGTACCTACCTACTCGACACTCTTATGTATGTACATATTACTTAATGATATTAGCAAAGTTCATCTATATGAACTTTAATTACAATTTGCCAGCATCTCTTCAATTACATAGCAATCTTATATATTTACGCTTTAAGGGAGAAAACCAATTTTCATATAAATTGTATAACTGCTTTGTAATTATACACATGTTATATTATTACGTATTCATGTATAGGTACATATTTCGTGTTGGTTCCCAAATAACATGAATTCTATAGTCATACGCCAAATTTGATAAAGCTGGTGTGGTGCAGAGAACTTCCCTGCTGTGCTAAAATAGCATATTAATTCAAATTGCATACACAAATAGGTTTAATCTCAGTAAATAACATTCCAAAATATGAGTGTGTACGTAAATAGTCGTATCAATTCGAATTTAATTTGTTTCGTAATCATGATGGCCAGTCGACTTTGCTGATTAAACTTTAAATTGAGATCAGGAGAAATATTTCTCATTAATATTATACTAATGCCGATGTTTTCCATGGTTTTTTGTTTATTTTTGAACTTTAAAGCTTTTTAATTTCAGCTAAGGATAAAAAAAAACTACATCGCAGGGAGAGCGAGGTGTGAATTTATATACGACTGCTTAACTACATTTTAATAAAGCTTTTCGGAGATATGAAAAATTTGACCTTGAAATTTCCTAATTTTGACCATGATTTTTGTCCAAAATTAGTACTTTTATTGAGATTATCAATAATGTAGAACATCATAGTACCCTAAAACATATAGTATTTGAATTAAAAATTTTCATTGTAAAAATATGACCTTGAGTTTTCAAAATTTGACCTTGAAATTTTCAGCAAATTTTCTTATTTTATTTATTCCTACAATAATGTGATAAAAAAATTTCAAAAATATTTAGGGTTTCTGAACCTTGAATTTTTCGATTTTGACCTTGAAATGTTTCGCAAATTTTCTTATCTGATTTTATCCTACAATAATCTGCAAGAATTTTTTTGATATTGTGCAAGGTGGCTGAGATAGAAAAGTGGGGTTTGTCCTTGTCCACCCCCTTTTTCGCCAGAAGGAGCATCTAACGGGATATAGGACATATGCAGTTTTGTTAAAGATACCTTGAAGATTAATTGTTGTGGAAATGAAAAAAATCGTAGGACCCATTTTTGAGCCCCTATACGAAAAAAAATTCTTTTGTCAATAACTTGACCTTGAAGGATCTGACCTCGAAAAATCGAAGATCGTATTCTTATATTTTTGTTTAATAGTTTACAAAAAATTTTCATACAAATCGGTCCAGTAGTTTAGAAGTTTTTTTTTTTTCGACCATTTTTCGGCGTACGGCGTACGGACGTACTTTTGCACATTTTTTCTAAACCACTTTTTTGGACTCAGGGGGTGTCAAAACGAGTTTCTGCATCATCAACTTTTTTTCCGAAAAAAGTCGGATTACAAATATTTCTATATGCCCTTGGGGTCGTATAAAAATTAAAAATTCGGGAATTAAAGAGAATCCAATATTTTTTGTAAACTTTATTTTCTACAAATTCCATAAAAAAGCTACATCGCAGGAAGAGCGATGCTTGAATTTATCAACGATATCAGCAAATCATACAATTTAATAATTGAAATGTTCAGCACATTCTATTATTTAATCAAAAGCGATTATTGTGAAAGAAAATTTTCAAAAATATTCAAGGCTTCTGAGATGTAATAGATGTGACCATGAATTTTCCGACTTCTACTTTCTGCATGAGCACCTCTTTTTCCTGAAAAGGTTTGGAATACAAAAATGATTATATACATAAATTAGTTATTTATAAACGAATAATCAACTTAAAGAAAACATCCCTCCATTTTATAAATTACCTACATACTTGCAACATATTAATGCATTGAATATAAGGCATTAGTACAAACCGTTAAAAGCAATACAGCGAATAAAATAATAAAGATTCCATAAAGAGCCCGTATACTGTTAACCACAAATCACACAAATTAAGTGGCGCACTAACTTGACTTTTTCTTTATTGGTCATAAATTTGAAAACATGTCTAATTAAAAGTCATAAAGCGCCCCACCCGCACACTAACAAAAGTAAACCATCCAAAAATTATGGGGCAACTTTATTTTACTGCAGACGGTCACCCAAAAGTTATCGAAATTCGCTTTGAGGGGGCTCCGTTATATATGAGCGGCAGTAAAAAAATATGTTTGTATTAATGGTGCTTTTATTGTGGCACTCAATAATGTATGAATCGAAAATCTTATATTAAAGGGAACCACGATAAAAACATAAAAATATAACATAATTAAATCTTTAAAGGGTTTTAATTGAATTTAATTTCATTTTTATAAATACTTTAAAGGTCACGCAATTTTGTTGATACAATTAACACAATTACAGTTTTAAAAAGGATGAAAATGTGACCCCACTAAAATTAAATACTTTCAAATTGTGTGTGGAATGTGTAAAGCAATTGTACCCATGTGTTTTATTCATACATTAAGTGCACAACACAGAACAAATAGCGTAATATTATATTTCCATCCCCTCGAATCTCGGTAACACCCCACCGCTCCCTTATTTTATCTCTTATACATGTGTATGCATTCGAACATAAACCCAAAGGCGTTAAAAAGTAAAAACAACGCTATTTATCCCTGTAGTACGTATTTTGTGAGTTAAACAAGTAAGTAGTACGAAAGACCGCATCTTGTACAGTGCGATGATGCGACGCAAGCAGCAGTAGCACAAGGTTTTGCTAATTATTCAGCATAATTAATTCATAACAGTGGCACATGTGAAAATCAACATACACTATACACTTACATATTACATGTACTCGTACGACGTTCCACAATAATTCTCATCGTTTCAATTCTTGTAAATGTTAATTAGTTAACAGGATTTGCAACTACAGCACTTTGTACATCTTCTAATTCAATGTTTTGGATATCCCACCCCCTCCAAGTGCCAGCAAAATTATGTTTATGTTTCAGTAGGAAGGTACGAGTGTATCATTTTACGCGGTTGGATTTTCTTTTAACTGCCGCGTAAATACCGTAATAATTTTATGGCGAAAATGGTGATGAAGTGATGTTGTGTGTTTATATTTAATATGGAAAACATCACGTCATCTTTTAACGTGTGGGGGGGGAGTGGAAATAAAATGAATATTAATATTTAAGGAGTCCCCCATTGAATATAGAGCTAAATGAATTTCGTTATGTTCACGAGTTTATTATTTACTAAGTTGTTTTTGTAGTTAAAATGTTATCAATAATTTACTTGTTTCAGTACAAAACAGGGGTTTAAATGTTCACCTACACCGTTTGTCTTCTTCAAATATTTTTTTTTGCAAACTCAAATATAATTTATGGTTTTTTAAATGTTGCAGCACCATTATTCATCATATTCGTTTAAATGTTTCGTCCTGTTCAGTTTTCTGTCAGGGTGTCGTGACTTATTAAGTCATTGTGTTAAATATAGTTAAAAATTAAAATGCAATTAAAAGAAAATAAGCTTAAAATAACTAAATAAATCATTTTAGCATAAAAAATATTCACTTTTAAAGGAAGCTAATGAAAAAATAATATTTTAAATATGAAAACTATTTTAAAACGATAAATACGAACTATTCAGAATTTTCTTAAATTTTTCTTTGTTTTAATGGTTCATAATTAAAATCTAATCTAAAAAACACTGAAAAATAAGTCTGTATAAAATATAAATCATAGTTCTTGATATCTAAAATATTTCATAAAAAATACTGATACGGTAAATAATTGAACAACATCATAAATACATAAATCAAAAAAAAACAACAGCCACAAATTCCACAATATGTAAAATTCCAGCAATGATATGGTTTGATTTAAGAAGAAAAGTTTCACAAACATGAACATTGCACAACGAATTTGTACTGATACTGACAAAATGTGCAGCAAACTCTAACGATGCTGCAATGAGGTCAAGATCGAACTTTATCAAAAATCATAAATTTCTTATGGTAAATTAAACGCAAAGTTTGTCTTCATGCAAAAGTGGAAAAAACAACTGTTATCTTTATGACTTTATGTACTTTGGGGTGTGTACTGCTTTGTGTTTGCACTTTGCACTGTGAGTTTCTACTTTTTACAACTTTTTGCATTGGAAGGAAATATAAAAAATAGCTTTTGCACTGTTTTATAATGTTGGTGTTGTGCAAGTAGCTATGTATGAACAATTTAAGAAAATTTATGTTTTTTTCTGAGGAACTTTTTGGAATGATCCTAGAACAAATTTTTTTTTTTAAATATTTGGAATTTAATAGTTTAACTAAAATTTTGTTAATCTATGTTTCTAAAAACATTTTGATTTGTAAAAAGTGGGTTAATTGCAATTCCAAATTGTAAATATTACAATACGGCTTCATTCAAAATTTAAGCAGTAGCTATTTTATTTTTAAGCATTAAAAGCTACAATTTGATCAATATCTGGTTCAAATTTTATTTAGAACCATAATTACTAATTACACAAAAGCCTTCAAACCAATCAGAAATTAATTAAAATTAACTCACACAATGGTTGGAAAAAACAAACAATTTGGTGAAATTGCATTATAAATTGGTTGCACTAACTACATAAAAGGCAAACAATTAAAGTAAATTGCCAATTTTCCAATTTATGCCGCATCAATATAATTTTATAGCTTCCCCCTTATTATTGTTTAACAAGGTTTTAATTTAGTAAACATACAATATATTATTGCGATAAAGCTTTATGCATTTTAATTAGTATTCTTTTCGTTCCAACTAAAATTATGCTGACTTTATGGAATAATTTTTCTCAAATTGACTAATGAATCGGAAGCTGTTAAAAACGAGATCAATTGCCAATTATGATGTTAATTAATTTCTGAAAAAAAAAAGTGTTTCCGATTTATTGTAGTTAAAAACTCTGTGTTATAAATGAGTAGCAGTTTTAAAAGAATTGTAGTAACAGATAAATTGCAATAAATATGGTTATTTTATAAAATTTGGATAACGCTTTCTTACTTTTAAATAATTGAGTTATTTAATTTTTAACTGAAGACTAAAATTTATTTCGTAAGAGCTGTCTAAATTTTCCATTCACATTTTTTCATTACTTTCAGTTTACAGTTACAAAGGAAAAGGATCATTAAGTTAATTAAGTAGCAACAATTTTATCGAATATATATTTTTCTACCCTCGCATTCGTAAAACAAATGGCATGTCGTCGACTTATTTCCTTACCGCATTCGACATTAACCAATTATTGTAATTTGTATAATTAATTATTTCTTTCTATTAAGATTTTCATCGACCATCCCAGTATAACAGCCGTAGTTGTCCTTCGCATTTAAGAGCCCCATCATTTCAATATACCCGCATATAACTCAAGTGCGATGGGTATGTGGCCAACCTTTAGTTTAACTTGCACGAACGACACTTGGGAAACGGCAATTCGATCATTTTATGTTTATCAGAAGATTTAGAAAACCTTTTTTATCCCAAAACTTTGTTTATTTCGGGTCCCTGCGATGCTTCAATTGTCGTAAATGTGACGGCTTGAAATCTGATCCTATATATGATCATCACGGCATCTAACAAGTGGGACAATATAGTATGTGGATTGAGGATATCCAATTTATGGCATTGAAGGGTTTCGCTACGTTGGATAACAATTTCGGCATGGTCGCATGCTTAAATGTCTTATAGCTAGAATATATATGTGTAATAGCATTTAATTACGATGTTGCAATGTATGGACTTGTAAGGCATCTACAAGGATATTTAAGTTTAAGGATATTTTGAATATTTGCAGTCAGGTCAATGAAAACTTTAATATTCGCATAATTTGTATTACGACCTACAGAGCCCATTCTACATAATTAATGCAAATTCACTGCAGTATGAATTTAATATGCTCATACGGATTGTGTACAGAAACCGGCATACCGACTACTGATATGAATTCCTCTGTAATCTTTAAGCTTTATAAATATTCTTTTGAGTAGTTAAAACCACAGCAACGGGAACTACGCAAAATTGTATATACTCGTTCAAGTGTGATACGATATTTTATTTCGACAATTATTGTAAATACAAGTGAGAGTTAGTCATCTGTCAACTAACTCCCACTAAAATAAAGTACGGCCATTTTAATTATATAAAAAAAAGTAGACAAAAGATAAAAATCTTAATTTCAATAATAATATGACCTCGATCTTAAATCGTTCTTTAAAAATAATTAATTCTCTGTACACCATGATTTAAACAAATCGGTTAAGCCGTTTCTGAGATATGACATCTTTGTCAAGGTAAATTCAGTATTTGCATTCAAATATAGCTTCTTTACGTTCTCGTTCATCTCCAATTAATGTTTTTTAAACACGACGTGTCATTTAACATGTAACATGTTCAACACGATTGCCCTGGTAACACATGCTAATTGTAGAAATGTGTTAAACCGTCAAGACATGTCACAGAATACTTAAAAGACATTAAGCTTTCCGTTCTTGTATTGTGCACTCTGTGAAATTCCTAAGCAATAATTAATTCTTTTAAACTATACTGTTAAAATTGTTGTGGAATTGAGGTAATAAAACAATAGATTCACAAGTTATTCTCGTATCTTTTATAAAAGGATCAAAATTATTAGTTTCTCTTGGCTTTTGAGCTACGATAAATAATTTCAAATGCAAGTATATAATTAGATACTTTAAACAAATCGTTGTAGAATTAACAGTTTCCTTATTTTAAATATTTAATAACTGTATGTAATAGTAATGACTGATGAGTAACTGATATATCCACGGTAAGTATCAAATAAACATGAAATGTAAATAAATTAAATAGTAACTCATTCGTAAACATTCAATATACGTATTCGGTAATTAGCAGTAAATTAACACGATGTGATTTACAAGGCGCTTAAATCAATATCATGTCCCTTTGGTCTTTCTTAACTGAAAAGGCATTCAAGATTAAACTCATAAACCCAATTATACAGTTAAAATAGTTAATATAGAACGTATTTTGTATAATTTCTACAAAAAAAAAGAAACTATAGTAGCTAATCTAGTGGTTAAATGTTATTCGGCAATTACGCATAACAATTTTGAAACGATAATCCGATTACATCACAGCACACTGCAAAGACATAATTTACAAATGAAACACTTAATTGATTAATTCAACCACAACTGGCTAATTAAACTTTCCTACATATATAAGACGTTGAACATGATGATGATATTAGAGGGCTGAGGCTGCTCTGACATAATCTAACAATCCAGAGGATTCATGTATAATCAAGTGTGTTTCGACCGTAGAAGTATAAAGGCTTCACATTTAAGTTACCTTTTAAAGAAAATGTTTTACTATTAACTTATAACAGCAAATGTTTCCATAAACAATTAGAGACAGTGCACACTATTATGTGCAACAGAAATGCACTAGTGTGCACCGTCATGAATTGAAATTTGGCCACGTCATCATAAATTTAATTAGACATTTTTACAGCGAATACAGGGTAATTCATTCAAAAGATAATTTCTAAAAATGAAGTGCGCGCAGCTTCGATTTGACACCGTTAGATTTTGTTTTAGAGAAAATGTGCTCAAGAAATAGAGTGGCGGAATAAGATACTGCAAGGTCAGCAGAGGGAGCCACTTGATCGTGATCGTTTTTCATTCCTAACAAGGATACCGTAATTTAAATAATAAAATGAATCAAAAATATCTGGGAATAACTAATTTTTTGACATTTTTTAAAATAAACTTTCAAATAAATAACTCTGTACATCACACAACACTGACCTTGAAAGTATGCCTTCTTCTTGGGACGGTTTGATTAATTAACTGTGAAATGGGTCTGTAGTTCATTAATATTATATATAGTACGAGATTGAAAAATATGAATTCAGCACATTTGCCCCCAGAATAATATATATTAAACAATTAAATTATGAATTGTATCATGTCTGCATTCAATTTACTTGTGTGTAGTTTCGCTTGAGGTTGTAATATCGTAACGTGATAATTGCTGATTGGTTTTGCAAATATAAATAGCTAGGTATATTTAAATGTACATTGTACTTCAAAGTAAATAATGCACAGGAAATAAGGTAAATGTGTTTAGGAAATTGTGTAAAATCCAGAGTTTAAAAAAGACAGCTAATATAAAATATTGTAGCATTCTTTGTGAATTAAAGTAAACCGCTTCCGTGTTCATGTTAAGCAAGAGCGTATATGTAACACAACACTATAGCAACGTTTATCTTGACTGAAGTTTCAATCTGATTAATTTATAATCTTCATGGAAAATTCTTTGTAGCTTTTCTTTAAGTACGAAACATTGAAAATTCCATTTAAAACCAAGAAATAATAAATTATTCCACAGAAATGTGGTTGGATAAACAATTTCGTAAAAGGAAAAAAACGTTTTTTAGAAGCTTGAAAATAAATTCAAAACATATTTTCATTTTTCAATAGCTTTCTAAATGTATATATAAATAAAAATCGATCCACACGAGTTAATTTATTTCACGAATTGAGTTGTATTTAGATGGAACAGTGAAAAGGAAGAATCTAAACCCTCCAAGATCGTCGACCAAATTAAAAATTCTCATTAAAGCATAAAAAGTAGCTCGCTGTTAATGATAAATTACAATTTAAATGAACATTTTGTTGAGCACATTGTTCCTGCAAATCACTGACACATTTTTAATTAATTGCACTAATTGAATAAAGAGAGGGAAAATGGAATTTAAAAATACATTTTCATTATTCGCATGAAATTGTATATTGAAAAAAAAGGAGAGAGTCGAGTCTCTGTAATAAAGCGTATTTTGTTTTTGTATTTAGCGAAATTGTTCAATTTTATTTTAACTGTAAATTGTGCATCTAATTTAAGTACTTTAAGAAATTATTTATTTTCAGATTTAAAAAGCCTTGAGGAAAATGACCACGAAAAGTTTTTCTAAAATATTTAAAGCGTGCTGTCAAAAATCGACCGCGATGCCAAAATAGCACATTAAACATCATTCGATGAGATTAAATTCCTTAAATCGAAATTTGCAAATTCAAAAGAAATTCTATACGAGATTGCCTTTCCCAACAATTCACCACCACATCAATACTCACACAGAAATGTGTCCACCCTCGCTACACACAATATATATGTAGGTACTTGAGAATTTATAATCTGCATGTCAGTGGCATACTACTCCAGCATCCGGGTAAACAGCATCCATTTTAAACGCAAAACCATTCGTGCACATACTCGTGTGTTTGTAACTGTGCACGTTTGTGTGTGTGTGTGTGTGTGTGTATGAATAAGCTGCCATGGTACAAAATGTCGCACAAAGTCACAGCACATATGACAAGTAAATGGTTAAATAAATAAGTAAAGGACATCATCAATTTGTGACACGTGAACACTTGTTTTGATGTCATTGCGCCATCTGATCACCATAATAAAACACTTGCTACCCACCTCCTCCTTGCATTATTGCCTTATTCCTCAAACAGTCACGACTTCTCTGTCGTCTTGCAGAGCATGTACCCATACTTATAGTTGATAACGAAAGCAGCCGGGCTCACCTGTGAACTCTTGATATGCGCCATACATTATTCACTGTCGCTCAATTCATCCCGCTTGTATCCTCTGCCTACGTAGTATATTGTCACTTTTTTTTTTATGGATAAAATGACGAGGTGTGCCGATTTGTAGTTTCCGCCGTAATGTGTGACATTATGCTTTTATGTTGCGCGTCGCATCTTACTTTTCAGTGTCATCAGCATAATACCGTATGTATTTATGCTGCACCATATGGTGTGTTTTATTTATAGTGCCAGACGGAATACGTTTTTCGAAAACATTTTTACATCACCGGCTTCATAATCCTGGATGATATTCAAAACATTGGAGTGCGGAACAAATTACTCGGATTATGATGTAAATTTATAACAGGAAAGGACTTTTGTCAGTTGAAAAATAAACACAGTGTAACATTGTTTGGATATAAAATGTCGATACGTGGCCTTAATTCAGCTGCACGGAAACCAAATCACAGTAAGGACATAAATTATTCAAATGCTACTTAATGCCACTTAACGGCGTATGCGGTTGCCTTTCACAATCCTGATGAATGCTACTTATTGAAAGTAACTTTGATTAGATAAATATTGACTTTATACAGTGCCTGCTTCTGCATCATTAATCACAGCCAATCTCATTACTCATGTTCAAAGAACAAATAGCTTCATTAATTTAAATCATATACGTATGTAATGTATAAAGTTGGAGAGTGTGCACACAGAAAGGACACTGAAATGTAATGAAGCCGAGCTGAGATGGCCTTGTGTAATGGATGGCCGCTGCCTGTGGGGGTAAATGGGTTTGGGATTATTACCAAAGCTTTCATTTTACTGAAGTTTGAATTTAATTCAATGCTTTGTATGACTTTTGTACATTTCTACATAAATTGAAACTTTGCAATGGATTTTTAAATAGAATGTAAAAGACTGGAAACATTTAAGAGTTTTCCATTACTATTGTCAAACGTTTTTGCTTAAAAATTATTCAAAAATGTGATTTTTTTTTAATTGCACGTTGTTTTAAACGAAACAAAGGACTCTTAAATCAAAATTGAACAATTGAAAATTATTTATTGTTGTCAATTACGAGCACAATTTAGTATTCCCAATGTTGTGGTTTTCAAAATGTAGATATGTATTACAATAATTATTGACACATCCATATGGAACGCCACTTCATTATAATCTATTTCTAAAATTAATGACAATCACATCATCAACATCCGAGCACACGATGGACATATTGCTAAGTATGTGTGCACATAATTGGACCGCAACATACAGCTCTGATTGCGTCAATGATAATAATATACTGTTTTTAATTTATATACGACCTCAAAGGCATATAGAAATATTTGGAATCCGACTTTTTTCGGAAAAAAAGTTGATGATGCAGAAACTCGTTTTGACATCCCCTGAAAGTTGTGGAATTTTCGGTATGTGTTTTTTGCTAATTGAATACTGACAAATCGATTTCAGCAATCATTTTTGGAATTAGTAACTTGTTTTTCACGAACCGCGATTTTCTTGCACTTTTTTTATTAACAGATGCTTTAATTGTTAAAACTATACCCTGAAATATAACCACAATTTAAATAATAAAAATATTATTTACAATTTCGTTTTATAGTCGAATACCAAGTTTGTTAAAAACTAGATAATTATAACATTTGTCTGCTAAGAACGGAAGCCAACAAAATGTTTAAGCACACAACTCTAATCCTTGGTAATAATATGTTTCCAAAAATCTTCTTTCAATTTTTTTTCGAGTGCATTAAACCTTATTATATTGGCACCCCCATTGCTGCTTTAACATAATTGTATTTGCATTTGTTTGGCAATTTATTTAAATGTGCAAAATATTCATAATTCCACCATAAAGGAAAGGGAGAAAATTGCCGACGAATATATAAGGCGTTATTATTATATTATAGACTTCGAGTTTCCTTAAAAGCTTAAAGGTAATAGAGGAAAAGCTTATTGCCTCGAAAATACGGGGAATTGAGCCCCTGAGCCAATAAAATGTTTGAGTGGATGTAAACACAATAATTCCATACCTTACGCTATAGTCAAATAATAACAGTAAAATGTAATACCGGGCTACTGGACAATAGAAACTGTATGTGGATTGTGGAATGTTAAATTATTATCCAATCCAAACAAAATTCAACTCTCGGTTATTTGCAATGCTTTCACACCGATTGAACGCTTGATGTTTTAGGTTTTCGCTGCATTGCGCATTAATCCCTACTATATTTTCAAACAATGTTTTACATATGCAGCAGCTGCTATGTTGTTCAAAAACCACCCGATGACATGGAAAGTACATTCAATTAGTAATTTGTTGCTTTCCGCAAGCTTCACCAAATTCTATGTGAATCGTAAACTGCAGAGAGGTTGTAATTTATTTCAAATTCAATTAAATGCCTGAAGATACATATATTGCAATGTTGTATAGGTAAAAACATTTCTATAATTTACAGTTGACTTTGTGTGTAACAACATATATAATGGTAAATGTTATTAACTCGGAACTCGCACACTGATACACGAGTATATCCGCGAAATCGCACGTGAATGTGTGTTTACACACACGATAAGTATTTGACGCAGTGCGGGGAAAAGCTTAAACGTGCATACAAGCTGTTCAAACACATTGCTCGAGATATGCACATAAGAAAACTTCCTCAAATGAAACTTTTTTTTAACGCGCCATCCCACCCATTTCTGTAAGGGTGTGTTACAAATTTAAATGCTATGCGTTCCACCAATATTCCATGAATGCTTTTTGAATTCCAACTGCTATAGCGAGTGTTTTCCTGTAATACATTTTCTTCTTCTTTTTTTCCATTTGAATTTCGTTGCTGTATAATATTCTATTTATTTTACACGCCTTCAGTTGATGTCGGGACTCGGGAGAGGACTCCCCGCAAAGTCTGACGTTTGTTTAAATAAGCTCGTTTCTTCTTATCTTTCGCATTCGTTTCGCATGTTTAAGACACTGTGTGTGAGCGTGTGTGTGTGTGTTTATGTGTGTTTACATTTGTTGGGCAATGATACTGGTGGAAAGCATTGAAATAAGACACAATATTGGATAAGTGTCAGAGAAGATTGCAACCGCAATAGAATTAATAAACGCAATTCAAAAATAAATGTTTGCATTTTAAAATTTAAATGTTATCCCCTTTGCAGTCGATAAAGTAATCGCATTTTGCGGGGATGGTTTGACTTGTGTAAACAATTGTATTTACCGAAAATTCCTTTATACACTAGAACTTTTTTAAATTGTTGTAAATATACAGGAAAACAGTTTTTCTTTCAATTATTACTTTAATATGAAAGTGAATATAACAAACGAGTAAACCTAATTTGACATCTTTCTAGTAAGTATTTTATTTCATCTCATACAATTCTGCCATCAATGCCAACTTTTCAATTACGTTGATTTTATCAAAACTCGTCAGCAATATTCAACTGCATTGAATGAGTGTCCTTAAAACAAGCGTACGCATATTTGACTCCCTTTCCAAATGTGTTCTCCCGCTGTCACCACTTCCTTTGATTGAATCAGTCTGATTGATATAAATGACATCGTTTTACGTGAAAATATTTTCCCCATGGGTGCATTCCCTTTGTATATATCTCTCGATATCAAGCAAACATTTCCGAATATTAAAAAGGGTGTACACCAATGTGGGCTGAAAGGATAACGCTTCATTGACACAAGTTGAAATACCTTGAATAAAGAATGAAAAATATTTTTCAACAGTTCAGCTATTTTGTCAAATACGTATACGCGTAGCACTCGTCAATTGGTGCCATGTGCTTTGATTAAAAAAAGCGATTGAAAAGTTTATTTTTCAATTCAATCTACAGAGCCAATTTAATTTAAATTTTTTTCAAAGAACATTTTATGCTGATGGTTAACTAAGAATTTATATTAAAAAATAATAATATTTCATAAAAAGGAGTAAACGACTTTTAGTAATTATTAAAAACAAAATAAAGGAAGATAATTAATAGAGAATCATTTTAATTTGCTTAAGCACCCTATTAATAAACAATTAATTATGCAACAGCACTCAATGCTATTTGCACTTTCACATAAGCTTCATAAATTTCTCAATTAACGTGAATTCCACGAACAGTTATTATGCTTCTCCCACTCACACTCAATAAAGGTTGAAACATTATTCCATAAATCACATCATCATGCGTTTCATTTGATAAACCATTTATTAATTCACTTATTAATGTTCAGCAAAATATATTAAATACGTCGTATTAAAATTCAAAACTAGTTATTTATTAAATACCACAAAAAAAAATTTATTTAATTCAAATAGTTCGTTTATAATTATTAAATTGTTCTCTTTATTTACAAAAACAATACCCCACTTCAAAAGTCTTTAGTGCTTATGTTTGTAAGTGAACTGATGATTCAAGTAACTAAAATAAAGCTTTTTCAAGTTTCTTAAGTGCTTCACTTAAAGTTTCCCGGATGATCTTCAGTTTACAGATGGAAAAACATTTAAATATTTAAGCCGTGCATAAAGGCATTCCCATTACAGTGTACCTATAATAATTATTACAGTATTGTTCGAAGTTTAAAGTGTTTAAAAATAATCAATTGAAGCACAATGAGGAATACATAAATAATGTTAATTTAAAAGTGCTCTCATGCACTTAAGAAATAAGAGCACTGGATAAATGCTCAAAACTAATCGTGAATGCTCTGCTAGTTAACTTTTAATGACTAATGGAGAGTTTTAATTGAGGCGTTTTTTGCCAACCTACAAACAACAAAATGTGTCGACCACACCTTTTATTCGGAACCTTTTAAAGTGATTTTTTGAAATAATTTGTTTATAAATTTTGAGGAAGTTTTTCCCATTAAATATTTTCAAATGTCGGCGTTTCAAAGTCGAAAAATCTTAAGAATCAATTTAAGCAATGTTTATTATAATACAACAAATTGATTACAATGTATAATAAAAATAGTGTTGGAAAAGCTTTAGATTTTTATAAGGTTGGTCTTTTTATACAGAGTGGAACAAAAGTTATCACAGTATCGAAAGTTGTCATTCTGCTTCGACATTTGTGAAATAAATCGACCGATTTAACAGTTCCAGGCTTCTTTTTTGTGGGGTTTTTGAAGTCACGAGTGTTTGTGTTCAATCCTCAGGCTTTTAAAGATTCTCATAACAGAATGTTTGTAAAGGAAGTTCTGGTAAGAATGCTGGAAAACAGGCCAGTATGGTATTAATTCTGGCGGCGGCCGGGCCGATATCATTTCCTCGAATTATTGTTTAAAAAATTATGACATTAAGTCAACACAATTATAAAATAGAAACTAACTTTTTAATTCGTAAAAAAATTGCAGACAAAAAACATCAGGTGACAACTTTTGCGCCACCTTATAGATTCCCAAAAAAGGATATTTATTTTAATTCCATTAAAATATTTATTAAAGCTTGTTAACTCTTGTATTAAACAGTTTCTATTTTAAATTTATAAATAGCAATCTCCTTGAATTAAAGACAAATTACATTATTCCATAAATAATTCAAATTGGAGACACTTTCTTTAATAAACCAATTTTTTGCCAACAAATGTTTACGCATTTTACACGCAATTCCTTTAACAAATTAGGTTCTACTCCATAACACAACATCTTAAATCAGCGTGTACATAAAAACAAACTCTTTTTGATTGCTCCAAGCTGTATATAAATATATATATGTTCGTCTGGATTCTAGTTATGTTTAGGATTGATATAAATGGCATCACTTTGATATCATTTTTTATCCCAACTTTTTTATTTACTCAGTGGCAATTTCATCAGAATGAGAGCCAATCCCGTGGAAGCCCAAAAAAATGAAACCTCTTCAGATTACTTAACTCCAACACATTCGGTGATATTTCGCAGTAATCTCCTGAATGCTTTTGCCATTTATTAGATTTCGAGTTTTTTCTATCATGCGCCCCAACTAAAGATGTACCCCCGTAACTTTATCCATTCCAGCATTGGCATTTCAATTCACAGCTCACCAACATTTGGCATTTGGCATGTGCGTTTTCGATAACATTCCTTGAATCGAACAAATATTATAATACCAATGTGTATGTATGAGACAATCTTGTCGTAGCAATAAAATTGAGCGTCGATTAAATGAGCGCCCAACTGGTGGCACATTTATGAAAGATTTTACAAAGTGGCAGCGGCAGAAATGTGGATACAAGAACCCCCGTCACCAATGTGGCATTCCACTGAACGAGGGGAGCATTGATGAATAAATAATTATGTGGCAATCAGGGTATATGTGCGACTGTGTCTGTCTGTTTGGATGCGGTGTTGGCAATTTATAAATCATTTTTTATTGGCCATCACATAAAACCTACAATTGAATATGCAAATAAACCAAACGGTGGGGTTAATAATTTTTATTATTGTACTACCCGGCAGGCATAAGCATTCTGTTTATGTAGTTCGACATTTTATTAACTTTAAATTATACCGTTTGCATGGGAATGCCATGTTTTATATCCCTGCCCTCAGCAGCACAATATTTTGGAACGTATGTGTGTCAGTTGTTTGTGCAAAGGTACTTGGATGTGGAGTGGAGGAGATAAATGGAGTTTGTATGATAATGGGCGGACACGTAAAAGCTTTTACTTCAAAAGTATGTTTCAGCGATATTAAAAACGATTCAAATAATTTTGCCACAATGTTTGTACATGCACAAATGTCTGCAATAATAACGCCAGTTTGTGGTTGGCCATTACGCTGATGTCAATGCGTTTTTTTTTTCATAAATGTGATTCAGCTATAAATTTTATTTATTAAAATGTGTGTGTTCCAATTACACAAAACTACATTGCTTCGACATTTAATGCTTTGTACGCGATGTTATCCAACTTTGAAATGTATCCATGAACCCAAAAGACACAGCCAAAATAAAATTGGTTGTAAAAAATGTTACGACGTCGTTGTACAAAATTATTTTTTGACCTTGAAATTTTGTCCAAAATTTCTCCTTTTTTAAGAACAACGAACAATGAGTTTTTGAAATGTTTTTTATTATTATTTATATTATAAAAATATGACCATCAAATGATCGTTAAATAATCTTTTATTTCATCGAACGAGACTATAATGTGAATGAAGATTTCTTAAAATATTTAAAACTTTGAATTTTTAATTTTTCACACCTTGAAAAGTTCGGCAACCTTTTCATGTATCGAAAGTTACAATAATGTGACAGAGAATTATCTAAAATGTTTAATGTTTCGGAGTTTTTGAGCCTCATACAATCGAAAAACATTTTTCGGGAATAACTTGACCTTGTTATGATCTTAAACAAACTAAAAAGAGTTTCTTATTTTTTTGTGTTAAATTTTGCATAAAAATTTATAGAAATCTGTCAAGTATTTTTAACACACATGAACAATTTTTCTAGACTATTTTTTTTGGACTTAGGGGGTGCCAAAACAAGTTTCTTTATCACCAACTTTTTTTCTAAAAAAGTTTGGAATGCAAAAATCTCCATTGGAGTCATTTGTTAATTTAAAAAAACATGACTTGAAACATTTAGCAAAGTATTTCTCTTCTTACAAAGCACAATTATCTCAATTTAAAAAAAAACGCTGTTTGCGAAACATATTTTGACCTCGAAAAATTTGTTGCTTCATTTTGAAACGCCGCAAAAAACGATAAACATTGTAAATTCTATTTTTTAATAAATATAGATTGATTGCTTGATTAATGGGAATGAAACGCGACGCAACGCTTCAAAATATTTAATTTTTAACAAAACGCGTGTCGTATCTCCTATGATACACGCAGACAAAATTCATGAAAACAAGTGGGAAAAATCCAACAACATTTCCGCTCCACCCACTCACTTGAGTCAGAGTGTATATTAAATTGGAGGCTAGCGTGCAACGCAATCACTTGTCATTTGATCTTTAATGAACCATAATTGCGGTGGGTGGTTGTGACAATATTTATAGCATCGATATAAAATTCCAATATATTGTTAATATGTTGGAATTGTCTGTCAATATAAAAATTTATGAGCATTTTTTCGCCATTGCAACTGTTCGGCAAGGGCTGAGGGAGTATACTCGCGTGTATGCCATGTATTTTGGGTCGTGCATTAAATTTCGCGAAAGTTAAATTATGGCATCCAACCTCCGGACATTATACTGACTGTGAGTGTACAGTATGTACAGTGTACAGTGTGCATTGTGAAACGATGTGCTAATGGGTGCCGCATTACTCTTAAATGTTGTTACAACAAACTTTTGTGAATAAATAGTTAGTTTAGTTACAAAAGAGTCTGCCAGCCAGTTTCTTAACATATTTGCCATCGTTTATTTTTCCTAAGCGATATTCTGTGTTTGTGTGTATGTGTAATTGTGTATTCTTTAGTCTGTACAGTGAACAGTGTGCACTTTGCGATTTAAGTGTAGCTAGTTGGTTGTTTAACAAGCAACGTGAAGTGGCGACTGTTGACTTCCAACTGCACTTGTTATTTGATGAAAATTGTGAAAACGACGACAAGACAATGGTTAGCGGTATATAAATTTTAAAACTTTTTGTAATTACTTTTTAGTTAGTATGTTGTGTACTTGATATATGAGTAGTTGCAAACGAAGGATTCTTGTCTTACTCGAAATATTCTCTAATGATTTTAGTCTTTTTATAATTGGATTTTTTTAAGGACAATAGTTTCATCGTCCTCATTATTATTTTTGCCATCTTTGAGCGTTTCGTTTGTGACTGTTTTGAAAGAAAATCTTTCCTCCGACATAGATCAAAAAAGAGAAATTGCTATTTATCGAGAAAAATAAGGTACATTTAATTTTTTTTAAATCCGTAATACTAAAAACATTTTAAACTATTACTGGAAAATTGCCTAGAAATAGCCTATCTTATGAACTTATGCAATTATCATTGAAGTTGGTAGACATTTCATTCCGTTTTCCTCGCCACTCGAGATGGTGCTAAGTCGTCGTATAATTCTATATTTGAATTTCCAAGATTGTCGAATAATTACCCAGACTATGTGGAATGAGATTGCTATGTGAATTATTATGCCAATCAGCGACAAAGCAGTTAAGAGTAAATTGCGCATTATACGCGTACACGTATATTAAATTCAACCCCCAAAACAATTGAGAATTGTCACAATTCCGATTCCATTTAATTAACACTCAATAACGCGCACTCCATTCGAAATGGCTGTCCAAATATGGTGCGTTTTACATATTATTATGTTGAGAGCGATTTAAATGTGATGGCGTCTCCAAAACTTGCGCTTGCCATCCCCGATTCACCCGCAGGACGGCGAGACCAAGTTATCTGCCAATGTCTATATATGTGTATATTAAGGCAGCTTAAATACGCACAGCTACTTAATATTTTACACCTGAATTGGCAAAATTCAAATTTCCTTTCACGTCGAGCAATTAAACTTTTCCGGCCATACGAACAATATTGGAAATGGCATGAAACTGAGAATAAATTAAAATCGTATAATATTACGCTTTCTGTTTCGCACAGCAGCAGCGTTAAAGCACGTAGTTTTATTGAAATGAATATTGTGGCTTAAAGTATACATGTTTTCAAAAAGCCCGCGCAATGTGATGAAAATGGTGCGAAATCGACAAAAGGAAAATGTCCAATCGCAATTTGTTTGGTGTGAATAATTTTTGTGAGACTTTTCAGACTTAAAATTGCAAATATTTGTGAAAGGGAAGCCAATCCCAAAAGCACTGAACGAATGTGATAAATGTGTCAACCAATGATATGAAAATCTTTCCGAATTTATACGTGGTAGAAGTTCTACGAAGTACCATAAACGTACAAATATTTTAATGCAGCTTTTCATACTTTATAATGGCGTTCACTTCTTCATGAAGTGTAAAAGGTAGATGACAAGAAGTGCATTTGAGATGCAATGCGGATCATGTATGCTCGTATATGCGTGTATGTTAAATTTAGCTTATGCAATATCTTCGATTTATACACACAGTGGTGAGTGTTCAAAAAGATGAATGGTTCTGTAAAGAGATTGTATGGTAAAAGTGACATTTATGTAGACTGCAATCTATTTCACAAAATATGTCAATTGGATATTCGATTTGAATTTTGTGATTCAAAAATGTTGCATAGAAGTTTTTTGAATTTAAATAAATATACAACCATCTCTAGGGCTGCAATCAAAATGGTTGAAATGAGATCTCTTGTACAATTTTTGCTTTTAAAAAAAATCACAAAATAATTTTAAACTTTCCAAAATTAAATTTATTTTTTGGTTGTTATAGTATACTTGTAATTTCAATTATTGTTATCATAATCCGCTACACAAAGCGTTGTAGGAGTACATGAAATCAACAGATGCTGTATTTATATTTCGCGTGCATTTGCATGCACAAAGTGTTATTTATTTATGCAAAATGTATTTGCATGCATACAACTTAATCTGATAATTTTGTTTTGCGCATATAACTGCATGCATTACTGAATGCAATTTAGAATTTAATGTACACATAAATTTGGATTTACAATAAAAAATATTTACAACAGTTTTCTCAATTTTCTTCCCCGCAACGATTTTTATTTCTTTTCATTATACGTCTTGCACTAAAGTTAAACTGCTGTGTTTCGCATACAATCAACCGGTCACAGCGGCAAAGCTTATTTAAATTTAATTTTCTATTATGACATCAATATTTCAAAAAATACTGAAGCAAATTTCTTATACAAAGCTGCACCCTTTTTAAGCGATCCATTTTGCATAATCCTTTTGTTAATATTGTTAGCTTCTTGGTTTGAATTTGATGTAGTTCCAGGATGGAAACTTAAAGTAGGATTGTGGGAAAACAAATTGCATTTAATCTGATTCGGCGTAAACACAAATGTCTGGCATTTCTGGGTGTTATTCCAGAAAAAGTATTCATCCGATTACATCAAATTATGTGATCCCTTTACAATGTTTGAATTTTCGAGAATGCGTAAGTAGGAACTATAGACATTACTTATAAACATTTTGGTTGATTAAAATACCAGACTTTATTGCAAATGCTGGTTTTAAATTATTATTATCATCCATGATTTGTTTCGTACATTTTCTAATAGTATTCTCAATTAACGCAACAATTCTATTGATTCGTTTCACTCATACATTTTATATTTGAACAAAGTTTTTTTTCTTCAAATTAAATATTTTATATGCACATTCCACTAATTTGATGTTATAACACAACGCAGCGACACTGGGAAAGTTGCATATAATTCCCCTTGTTCCCTAGCTTTTTATGTAATCACTTGGAAACAAAAACTGTGGAAAAACTAACTTAAGTGCAATTTCTTTACTAACTTCCTAACACGAGGACAAAGTTGTCTGTACCGCAAAAGGATAACAACACAATGGTTGAGTTGAACCTTGTGCTAACACAGAGAACTTTTCCCTCAATATCTGGGACAATCTCTAATTGACTTCTTCATAAATCAAGGGAATGTGACTTTAATATAATGTATGCCTCATTAAATTAAATTAGCAAAACTATGGTTTGTCCATTTGTCCGCAATTATAAATTAAAGTTAAGTGAGTTTATTTTTCGAATTCGTAAACACGTTCTCCTTAATGAATACCCTTCAAATAAAACGATATTAAATAAATGGTTAAATTTCAGATATTTATTTGGCATTATATCCAAATGCCTAATGCCCCCACCAAACGGTTGTTGATTGCAATGTTGACAGAGGATAAACCCATTTAAATTCCGAAAGTCGCATACCTTTATTAATTGGAACTCAAAAATATTGATTATTCGCTTGAGGCCAATCCTGTGTTTCATTCGAAATGAAGCCTAAGTTGTGTTTGATTGGGCCTTTGTAGCACAATTTTTTATAGCTGTAATTGTGTTCTCTTTTGACTCCAAAGTATTGGCTATTTCAACTGTAAATTTTAGGTTTTACATAATATTTAAAAAAAAAAGGATAAATTTACCATTTGCAGCCTTGCTGACATTCCACAATGAAAAAATGTAATTAAATAATTATGGAACACAATTGTAAATGATTTTAATCCGAATGCGCATTTAATTGAAATTATTCAAATATTTTGTTGCGAAATTATTCACAATTTTAACCACACACTTTGTATTTTGTATGTTCATTTAAAGTTGAAACAGGGCATGTATTCAAATTTTAAGTTCACACTGAAATTAACTTCGTATTCATGAAAACATATTTTTGCCATTAAATTCAGTGATGAAAATTTGTTGTTTGTTTGTGTTAAATGAGTTTTGTGAAATGTTGCTTTGAAACTTCAACGTTATTTAGCGGAGTTAGTGCATGGTGCACTGCATACGATGTAACTGTATATGTGTCATATGTTTAAGCGAGTTGTATCATGCTTATAATGCAAATTTCGAGCAAAACTTAATTTGGACATGCATGCATACATTAATTGGGTTTCATAATTACAAGCAATATTTGAATCATCATTTTAATTCAGGAAATGTAAAAGGAACGCAAACACCATTTATCACGTTTCAGTTTTTTTATTTGTTTCTTTTTAGTAGATATTTTAAGCAATACTTTAATTGTTATCTAGTTTTATATAAGTAAGTGTCAAAAAGAAGGTTTTTTAAGTGTAAGTAAATTAAGGTATAAAGGTAATAGGCAAAGTTTTTATAAAAAAAATATGTTCAGAAGAACAGATATTAAATAAAATTACAAAAGGAAAGATGTTCCACTTTTTTCTGTTGAAGGATATTCAAGTACTAATAAACTCAGTTAATTCCTAGTTTCAGTTTAAATAGGATATAAATATATAAAATAAAGTGCACCACATGTTATCGGGTATCAAATTCGTGTCACAGACATTGCATTAACATTTCATCTTCTACTAATTACATGGAAATTCAAAACAATACCACTTTGTACACAATATCATGCAGATGCAGTAAACATGAAGCGTAACCTCTGTTAAAGGCTTACATTTAATGAACCTGCAAATGCTACTTACTCACCATATGGATCCTAAGTCCCTTTTCATACAATATATACATGTTGGTAATTTACAACAATGTGGCTTCCGTTTTGAAACAGTATTAAAGCTTCTAGTTTTCCTATAGTGTTTCACATTCTCTTGTTCCAATATTGTATTGTGTTTCTTCGCACATGAAACTGCCAATTATTTAGGAGCTAAGAACTATGGCAAATTAGTAATTCTGAAGCATTTACATATGAAAAAGAGGTGTTTATGTAATTCAGCAAATTTGTGTACAAATTTTATGCTTGGGTCAATCAAAGTTGCTGGAAATATATTTGGGTTTAACTTTCAAAATTTATATAATCGTGGATACCTTAAAACTCAATGCATTTGTTATTTATTCCTATTTTGTATTTTTAGGGAATAATGTAAAGCCAACTTAAGTCAATGGTGTAAGTAGGTCAAGGGACGATTGGTAATTCTGTCGGATGTTTGAATTACGATGCACAAAATGACAACATAATTTTTAGAATATAATGCAACTTCAAAATTAAAAGGAATTTTTGTATTAATTAATTAGTAATAACTGTAATCAGTAATCACTAAAAAAAAATATTTTTTTTAATTTTTCGCGCTTTTTTTCCGAGATAAAATTAGGCTATATTTCAGTTTAAAACGTGAAAATTGATTTCCGCTTTTGGTGTCATTAAAGGTCAATCATTTATTAATTGTTTATTTTATACTTTTACTAACACTAAGAAACTGGGATGCTTCCTGCAATAGTTTTTGGATTTATTGTAAGCAGATTCGTGTGTGAAATTGCGTAGCGATCCCATTTATAGTTTTAGTTTGATTAAATTCCACACCAACACGTTCGTTTCAGTTTTTTTATGTATTACACTATACTGAAATCATTAAAATTATGTTAAACATTTTTGTGTTGACTCAAGGAATAACTTTGCAGCATTTTATTTGTAAAAGTCTTTGAAAAACTGCAAAATGAAAAAATTTACATTCCCAAAATAAACACAAAATATATTGTTCGCATATATTTGTACGAGTAATAAAGGACTCGAATTGCTGAAACGAATGCCACCACCCTCTTGTTGTATTGTTGCTGAAACTATATTATGTTTGTTTCCCATCTGCCTGTTAAGCCACATATTTCAGCAAATAAACCCCCACTATTGAAAAGGTGTATGTACGAGAATGTTACAATTGTTAAACACTTTTCAACAATCCTCAATTTACATTCCACACCATTCAAACATACAAACACACACACACACACACACATTTAGACATACATGCAGCTACCAAACAAATTGTGTGTGCTTTTTGATGTATAGAAAATTTACACAAAGCCCATCATATTACACAATGTGTTCCGCACTTGCCAAAATGCATAAAGATGATGAAACAAACTTACACACAATTCCACATAAAATGTGTAAACTATACTACATACATAACAATATTATATCTAAACCCACATGACAACATTATACGTACTTCAATGGGTTAAGGGTGGTGAAAAGGGGGGGGGGGTGCATTTGTGGGCGGGGCTTAATGCGTCACGTCGAAAGCTTTATCCATCGCTTAGCAATGAGCCGGCAAATGCTGCTTACATGTTGATATACCGAGTGCACAGTCACAGACACTGTGCCAAGCCATCCGCATTGTTGAACTTTTTCATACACTCTCGTATATTATATTATGGCAACATACTCGTACATATCATTATTATATTTCTTGTTGTTGTTGTTGTTGTTGTTGGCTTACTTTTTCCCCAATAAATGCCGTTGTAATATGCAAATTGCATTTGGATGTAAAATGTAAAGTACGTCAAATTGTTTTCCTATTGTTTAAGAAACATGCTATATGTCATGTTGCCGAGCGCGTTTGACATCCCGACCATATTGTAGGTACAGCTGCGACGTGTATAGTGTGTAGACACAGTTTGTGTGTAAGAAAAATTGAGATTATTTGCATGTTCGAGAAAAAAAATCCTTTATGGGAGCTTTCAACTTTTCACTCAACGGAAACGGTTAAAGGCATCAAATTGCGATATTTACAACAATATTCGAAGACATATATAGTTGAGACTTGTTGTGGTACGTGCTAGGATGAGGAATGGGAGAAAAATAAAATCAGTACACGGAAATGCTGAACAACAATCAGCCGTCTTCCATAAGAAAGCGAATGACAAATGAGACTTAACAATTTTTTTGCACAAGATTGTCCAATTTTGTGTACATGCGGATACTTTTTGTAGATCAATACAAACTATAGTACAGCAAAAGGAAAAACTTTTAACTTTCCTTTATTTGCTTTTTACTTTTTTCTCACAACACAACGTTCAATGTTGTGAGCAAAAACGCAGTTTTTTCCAACATTTTCTTGTTGACTTCTCGTTGAGCGATAAATCATTCAACAGGATTTATTTGTCTGGTTGGATATTCCTACCTTTATTGTCTTATGCTTTGATTTTCTCCCCCACCCCCTCCCACTGGAATCATTTCGCATAAATTCTCCCAACGGTTTAAACATGTGGTGTTATGATGTAGGTGTGGGAAATGAAGATGTGTGCAGGTAGACATTGTTATGTGTGGCTTTCTCCAGTGACACTTACAGTTGCCTGCGTACGAAGAGATAAAAATTGTCAATTTGGTGTTGATTCCATGTTAAACCTCATAAGACGAAAGTGTCAAAGACTTTGAACCACTACTGCACTGCAGGGATTACCTAAAAAGACCGTCTGTGTGGAGATATCAAAGTCATACCCCACGGGATTTTCACAAGTTTGTTACGTCCGTTGTTTTCACGTCATACACACTGAGTTCGTTTGAAAAATGTAAGGAAAAGAATGCAGGAAAAATGACAGAAAAGGTTTTATACAGCAGAAAGTGTTTAAAATTATCATTGAAAACTGTAAAATACAAAATAAATTCAATTCCAATAATATTTATTCCACTTTCTTACTGCACTTTTATATTTCTGCTCCTTATTATAATAATTAGTTAAAGTAATCTCCAACTAGCACTTTACGAGAAGACTTTGATGAATTATTAAGGCATTCACCGTTTTTAAATAAATGCTTAATTATTTGCTGCAGTTTGAAGACAATAAAACAACATTTTAGAAGTGTAAATAAATCATTAAAATGTTTCCATGATATATATATGTATTAATAATATTTTTCCATAATTTTTTTTTTACAAAAACATCTTTGATACACAAATATGTATTACATATACCGACACAAATAAAAACAAACCAGTTACAATATACTTTTATAACCTATACATATAATATTTATATGAAGTTAAACCTAACTGAAATGGTGTGCTCCCAAATTGAATCAGGATGTCGCTTGTTTGGAAAATTGTCACCGAATCTGCTGCACAACCAGACAACACAGCAAATAAATTACCAACACCATTCTCCAAATAGGATGTGACATTTGTGCTCGTTCACTAGCAGACGCTTGCATTGCGGCCGGATTTTCACCTGCGAATGCACACACAAAGAAATTTGCTGGTAAAATCGGGTAACAAAAAAAAACGTTGGCTTTAATTTTTCAATCCAAAGCCCCGACAACCCACACACAAAATGTCATTTCAATTTTTCACTAAATAACATGCATTGGAGTGTACAAGACACATCGCTGAGACCTGTGAGTGGATTGTTCCCAAAAATTGAACAATGGCGAGGTGGAGAAATATGTTTTTTCTCATTTGTGTTCAGCTCTTTCGATCAACTTTAATGAACGAAATGCCACTTTTGTCAGTGAATGAAAATTAAAATGTCAACCAAATTGTCAGGCACAACAAAAACGTTTTAAATTATTTTTGTTAAATTTTAATCAAAAGTTTCTGCATTAATTTAAAATATTTTTAAAATCACTTATCTAATATATAAATTTCTAAACGACCATGTATGTATGTATGTATGTATGTCACGCAATCACGCCAAAACTGAAAATGGGATCGCCACGAAATTTTACACACGCATTTGCCAACTTTCTGAAAGTAAAATAGGCATATTTTCAACGCGAATATAAACCGCGAAAACCGCGAAAAAAATGTCTTTTACCAAAAATGATTACTTTAATCGGTTTGTCAGTAGTCAGTTAATAAAAAAAACATAACGCGAAAAAATCCACGAAATTTTCCGCGATTTTCCGCGGGGCTATCTATTTTATATATTCCTAAACGACCGTGTGGGTATTACTACAAAACCGACAATGGGATCGCCACAACATTTTGCACACCTGTTTGTCAACATTGTAGAAGTAATATAGGGGTATTTGTACCGCGAAAATAAACCGCGAAAACCGCGAAAAAAATCGCGGTTTGCGAAAAAATTGGCTTTTACCAAAAATGATTACGGGAATCGATTTGTGAGCATTTAATTAATAAAAACCATGTCGCGAAAAAATCCTTGAAATTTTCCGCGATTTTCCGCGGGACTATCAATTTTAAATATTCCTAAACGAAAGTGTGGGTATACCTTTCAATTACGCCAAAACCGACAATGGAATCGCCACAACATTTTGCACACGTGTTTGCCAACATCCAAGAAGTAGCATAGGCATTTTTACAACGCAAAAATAAACCGCGAAAACCTCGAAAAAAACGCCGGTTCGCGAAAAAAATTACTTTTACCAAAAATGGTTGCGGGAATCGATTTGTGAGCATTCAATTAATAAAAGCCATGTCGCGAAAAAATCTGCGATTTTCTGCGGAACTATCTATTATACAATATAAGTACATTCCTAAACGACCGTGTGGATAGACATTTCAATCACGCTAAAACGGACATCATGATCGCTAAGAAATTTGACACATATATTTGCCAACATTGTAGAAGTAATAGAGGCGTATTTTCGAAGCGAAAATAAACCGCGAAAACTGCAAAAAAAAAATCGCGGTTCGCGCAAAAGATGACTTTTAGCAAAAATGATTGCACTAATCGATTTGTCAGTGTTCAATTAATAGAAGACATGTCGCATTAAAATCCGAGAAAATTTTCCGTGCAACTACATATATACATAAACGGCCGTGTTGGTGTAGGAATCAAACAGGCTAAAACCGTAAATGGGATCGCCACCAAATCGCGAAGAAAAGCGCGATTCGCGAAATAGTTTAATTTTCCTAAAAATTAATGGGGGAAATCAATTAGTCAGTATTCATTTAGCAAAATTCACATCACGAAAAAATCAGCAAATAATTCCGCGATTTTTACCGATAGTGAAGTTCGTCTTATATATAAAAATTGATACGATCCTATAAAAAACACCTCGCCAAAAAATTCGAGCGTGTGGAGCAATGTGCGTGTGGTTTTCCATCATTACGGTTTTATAGCAAAAATTTTTTTTACATCCAATGCGGAAGTTTCATAAACGAAAGTAATAAATAAATAAAGTTGCTAAATTTTTCTCGAAAAATAGACATTCTTTTATCAATTATTTTTGATATTAAAGAATATAAGTGATTACTAAAAACGCTTTTAGAAAACATGTTATGTCCGAGCAGCGCACGGGTTCCTCCGCTAGTATTAATATATAATTGCAAAAATTTTAATAGAAACTAAAAGTTTTTCTAATGCAGTTTTCCTTGCAAAAAAAAAAGTATTTGTTTTATTAATAATTTTTAATAGTCAATCAAAAACTATCTAAAGCAGAATAAAAGTGTTACCAATTATTATTGCAAAATGTTGTTTTTTTGTGATTTTAAAAATATCGGATTTTTGTTAATCCGATTAATTAATTTTTGCAACTATTACAAGGATTTAAACAAATTTCAGAAGGTTTCTGTTGAATATAAAGTTAATAAAAAATTTAATTAAACACCAATTTATATTTTACTCTTTTTTCGGAATGTTTTTCTCTTGGAGTATAAAAACATATAATCCGGATACTCATCGCTCACAGTTCCTGTTTTACCCTTTGCTCTTTAGTAAATAGTTCAAAATATGAACTTACCAACAAGTATATGCACCAAAACAGTATTTTCCAGTTTATCATCCAGGGAACAAGTATAATTGCCAGTGTCGTGTCGGTTTGCATTCGCTACAAATAATCTACTAATGACTTTTCCTCCCTCTTGCAATTCCGTTCGTATGCTGTAACCAAGTTGCATAAAAAAAAATTTGCCCGATAAAATCAGCCATATACATTTTTGTAAGAGTTTTCCCATGCAATTATTGCAACAAATCACTAAAAACACTTTTTGTGCATTTTAAATTTGCTCATAAAAAGATTGCGCAAGAAAACATGGCATTAAATAAATTTAAACAATCTAACTAGATAATACAAAATAATGCATCCAAGATGAATTTTAATTTCATTTAAAACACTGTAAAAGCTCTGAAGATATTAAAACAGTGAGGGTCTTAACAAATTTGCATACCTAATCCCACCGCGTGATGTATCATGATTCAAAATCATTTTGCCATGTTTCCATGTCAAGTGCTTGCCACGCTCCGGTATATTTTCAATAATACACTTCAGTTTTATTGTGCTGCCGACTTTATAGAATTTCTCCACAGTTGACATTCCCCGTTCATCTTCAATTTCAATATGAGGCACTACAAGTATAAACGCAAAGCAATTAACAAAAGCGCGCATATGTGGGAGCTTGTTAACTCGTCTGTCATGAATTCAGTTTTGTTTTGCCAAGTGCTTTCAATAAATGCGTCTTTAAACACACACACATACCGACAACGGATAAATGAACGACAATCACAATCGGAGGATGAGAGGACACTTGACATTCATATGATCCCTCATCCTGTGCGTCAGCATTCCTTATGAATAGTTGCCAGTTATCCTTCAGCTTCTCAGCAGCCACTGTGTAACGTGCGTCAGCACTGTAGGTGTTGTCACCAACTGTAAGCAAATTCAGTTCATCGCCTTTGCGTCGCACCCATGACACCTGCAATGAAATCACATTTAATTAACCATTTACATGAGTAAACCTTAACATAATTTACCAAACGCATGCAATTTAGTTTAAACTCATGATAAGCTGTTATAAGTGCACGTTACGTAATAATGACTTTAAATGCTTTTTATGTGTACTCGTATAATTAATGTGAAGGAATATTACCGTCTTGCCATTGAGATTGTTAACGTGGCAATCCAGGTGAATGTCGTGTCCCTTGTGTGCCGTAACATTCATGACAGAGTATTCATTGTCAAAGTAGGACAACGGCTCATAAGAGACATCATTCTCATCAGGTGATAGTGTTGTTGTTGTTGTTGTTGTTGTTGTTGTTGTTGCATCATCACCCTTTCTCGTGCTGTTGTTGGCATTGCTAGTATTTGTGGTTATGCTAACGCTTCCATGGTGCAAAGGTGCTGCAAATTATTAAAAAATAAAAAAAACTTCAACGATTCGGAGAATTATCGCAATTTTTTGTGGATAAACAAGTAACAGGTATTTCGTATGTTAGTTTAGTAGCATGACTTCTCTCTAAAACAAATTCATTTCTCTTCCCCATAGTCCCCATGAAAGCAATTATTTTCTGTATGTTTCTGCGATTTGCGCCATGAGAAATCGCGACTTTGTGTATTTTACGCGTGCTGGAGCACCTCGTTCACGATGAAAATAAATTTGTGTGGCAGTCGTTTCCGACTGCTACAGCTGTAGATAAATGGTAAGTCCATTAGTTATTCATGGATAGAACTGCATGTGCATTGTACAATGTGCAGTGTGTTAATATGAGTGCATTACATTTAACAAATGTATGGAACGTGAATAACAAACGTGTTCAATCTTAATGCCACATCAACCATCCAAAATGGGGACAAACACTTGATGACATATATTTTATTGATAATGAATAATTATCCACTACATTTGCATTTATCTGATGTACGTAGTTCAATGCGCTTCCTTACGTGTGGGTCTTTTATATTTATTATAGGTAAAATTAATTTTGATCCTTCTAAACGCTGGTGAAATTGTATAATTAGTTTTGTTTCAAAATTGTCTGAAGGGATTAAATGCAATGGACATTCACTTATTTTGTGTATATATTGAAGATTATAGTTCTCTGATTTAAAACTATAATTGCGTACATAATTCGCTTTAGAATTCAATAAATACTCTCATGTTAATGATTTCAGTATGACAATTTAATTTGAATCATTTTATAACGGAAGCAAACTTAAGCACATTGAAAAGCTAAGAACAACAATAAGAAACAATTTAAAAACAATGGAAATTGAAATTATTGCATTATCGATTTTCAGAGATTATAATTCAAGAATGACAAATGGACAAGCAGATAAAATCTACATTGCAAGGAAAACGAGGTCAAATTAAGGATGATTTACTGAGGTTTAAAGTGTATATGTCCTAAAAATGATTTGCAAAGTTTTTTTTTTCTTTTTGTAATTTAAAATAATAGGTGTCAGGGTTTATGTGATGTAAAAACAATGACCTGTAATTTTTTATATTTTGACCTTAAACTATTCGGCAAAACTTTTTGCATTATAGAAGACAATTTTTATGTGAAACAATTATTTTCGTGTTGCGTAGGGATTCTACAATAGAAGCTGACGCTTACATCTTTTCAAATCATCCCGAAGAATAATTCGTAGCTCTATACGGTAAATACATTTTTTTTTTTAATTCATTTATGTATGTTTGATTAAAATTGTTTTCATCCACATAATTTTTTTTTGTTAAAATTTTTTTTTGACAATTTAAACCATTAACAATAATGGACAATAATTTTTTTAGTTTAAAAGTTTTTTTAAAAACGTAGCTAATTAAAAAAAAAATTGCTGTATAGGATTTTTCACTTTTAGAGATTCTTGCAAAGACTTCTATCCTGGCTTCGTTTTATACAGTCTTCGTAAAGTATAAAAAGAATAAGTTTTATTTTAATAGAAAAGTTTATGCCTACGAAATCTCATTAAATTACAAATTGTATTTATGCAGTAAATAAAAACTGAGAAACACTATTAATTAAAACTGATCATAATACGCAACAAGTATTTTGAAAGATGTTCCAGTTGAAAACAATGACAACGTGACTTTGGAATGGCAAATGAATCTTGTTGAAAGCTCTTGTTGTTTCATTGTTATTAAATTGTCCTAATTAAAACAATCGCAATTTCGCTGAAAGACCGAACATTTCTTAACTACATCTCTGTTTACAAGCATTTCATTGTAATTTTCTGTAGACGAACCATTTTCAATAAGGTTCAACGGAAAGTGACCTAATTGCCACTGAACTCTATACTATGCTTCAATTATTCAGTAATCAACAAACATGATGTATTTACCCTCAATTTACTTGAAATTTCGCAAACATAAAGACAACTTAATTCCAGTCTAAAGCACTTGCACAAACCGTCTATGCCAATAACACTTTAGTTACTGGGTATATAATTCTATTACATATTATACAAGTTACACATACTCATAGAAGTTATATTATTCCGCAATGCTCCATTTGCAATCTTCAAGGATTATATTCATACCCAATAAATTATAAATGCATCTGTGACACTGATGAAACTTTAATCACAAACCATTAATATACAGACAATTGGAACGACTACGCTGATACTGCATAAACCTCTTGATCAGTGTGCTCAAATTATCATTTAGAACATCTACCAGAATATAATATAATTTATTACATTCGACACAGCGGCGTGGCAGCCTGGAACATTTAATCCTCTACATATTCCTGCGATAACTGAATGCACACACATTGGAACTTTGTGACACTTTATAATGGCACTCACTGTCGTTCCAATTCCCCCAACACAACGCCACCCCCAACCCCATCTCAGCTTTTGGCGTATAAACTTCACAATATTAAATTCACACTTTTCAATTACCTGATTCCCATCAGGCAGGATGGCAAACTTTATTAAGATAATGCCAGCCATTATTCAATGTATAATTTACGACGAGAGGATACCCATAACCTTGATACGCTCCGCATCAGCCGGCACCAACGCAATTTTAAGAGAATTTTTTGATAATAATTGTGTCACATTTGTTGCCATAATACGCAAACTATAAAACGAGTCAATCAGCCTTGAGCATCATTCTATTGATAACCATTGTCGAACTAATCGATGTGACCTTTCGTTGACAACGCATCGTGCTTATAATCGCGCCACCCACCAACAACAGTGTGCAGTAGTTATTTGAAAAACGCGGCATGCAACATAGAATTATGATGAATGATAAATGGGCTGCACTTTGGCACAACTCTGCATTCACTCGAATGGCGTTATATATAAGTTAATGCCGTATACTGCCAACTTTTTTGCTCAACTTCATTGTGGCACCCACCAGCTCTCCTCATTTTATACTGTAGTTTGTAGTTTGGCGTTAGGATGACAGCAGCATTGTTGTTTTCATTGTGCAATGTACACGCACTGTTATGAAGCACTGAGCCGTGCCGCTAAGCCACGTCATCGCGTTCCATTGGTGAAATACAATTTCGTCGTGCAATAATACATATCCGGAAATACCCACCCCGAATTCACCATATATTGCATGAAGATTATGCGTCCCAGCTTGGACTACTTTCTTTGCTTATTTTCTACGACTAACTACGTATGATATACATGACTGATATTGGAATATGCCAGCGCAAGATTAAACGCTTCCGGCGCGCTTAATTCGTCCTTCCCATGAATGTATATTTATGCAATACAATATGCGTAGTTATATGCATGAAGCTTTCTCGAGACATTGAAATGACGGATTAAGATTGTTTCCGGGAAGTCTTTGTTTTAATTTATGTGACAGATGTGCTGGCTGTGTTCTAGGTTTCATCAAAAAAAAAAAATTTGGAGAATTTTTCCATGCTTTTTACTTTGCTCCTCTTTTTTTTTCTTAGCCGCCTCGTTCCGGCACGGATTTGTGTGTTGAATGTGATGGAGCTTTTAGGCACCCACACTCAAGCATATTATGTTTAATTCATTTAGAAAGTTGTGTGCTCGTCTTTTTCGCTGTCGTACACATTCGCTTGTGATTAAGGGATAAACTGTATCAGGCATGATAATATCTTTAGTTTGGGCAACTGTATTACATCTAAACAGTGGAACAATAAACACATTAATGTGTCAGAAAATATGCTTTGGCTTGCATTAAGTTGGTATCATGTTGGATTAGTGTTAAGGCTTCTGTATAATGGCCAACAAGTTTTACGAAATTTCGTTGCTGAATGTAGTTAGTTTAAAAGCTTCGCCAATTTTTGATGAGTTATTGTTTCAAAATGACAAAGATTATGGTGTGAATACAATTAAGTTACTTGAAGTTAACAAATATTATTTCATGTGACTTATGACATTTGATTTTATTATATATGGAACTTATCACAGATATTGTAAAAGAGGCGAAGTTTCGAGAAACGACAAAAAACAAAGTCACTTATATATTTTAAAGAATGCTTCCAATTAAATGTAATAGTAATACCCATATTTTTTAAATTTATAAAAAGATTATGTGAGCACAATTGTTATAAATATTTTCGAAAAACCTTGTTATTGTACATTATTTATTATGTTATTGCAAATATACCTTTTTTTGTCATTTATTACAATCAAGGATTACAATTTACAATACACGTGAATATCTTTGATCACTTTGTATTATTTTAATGACGCAATTTAATAAAACAGAAAAACAAACAAACAAGTAAGAACGTGCTTATAGCTTAAGGTCATAAACTAGACTCGAAACCATAAAAACAAATTATTTCTCCTTAACAGAATTCGTAAACATAATACCACAATTGAATTAAAATGCCGTTTCTACTCTCTTCATTCCATAAAACGAAACAAATATGAAACATTTGTCCTTTCCACATTTTCATCAAATAAATCTGCTGAAAAAATATTTCGCCTCGTTCAATGAAAAGTGCAAACAATTGAACTCAATTAAAGCAAATCAATAAATCTCTAAAGTCTAAAATAATATAAATAAAACGTTTATTTATGTGCACGCCACACCACCACTTCAATCCCCAATAATAAGTGGCAGGCAACGCCAACAACATATTATATACAATCAACACCGCAACGAAATGTGTTGGGACTTGGGAGAAACTTCATCAATGTTGCCATTTTCTTTTATCATGCCGGAAATTATGGCCACAGTAGAAAATAAACTTAAATGCGATGTAGACATATAAAATATAAAATTGTAGAAAACAGAAAAAAAAATACACCTCAAAGCCTGATCTCAGCATGTAAAAAAGGAATCGTATTTATATGGCGCGCCCGCTCCGGGGCTCGTAATCCGATACACAGCTGCAGTCAATGTCAGATTTAAATCCCATTTGGCCCTCATCCAAATGAATAGCTGTTTGCCAAAAATGTACGCATATTATACCGTGTACTGGTATCCGAAAATATAAGCAATTAATAGGAACATGGAGACAGTAAAAGGCCGATACCATAGCGGTAAGTTTGATGAAGTGGTTACAAGGGTGGCTTCCGGTGTAGGCTTGGGGTGAAAAAGTTTTGAGTTTTCTTATTATGAAGGCTATCAATGTCGTTTTTAAATATGTTTTCAGATTTTTGCTTTCCTTTTTCAATTTCTTTTATGGAAATAAGTTCGGAAAAGTTTTTTCAAAATATTTTCTTTTTTATTGACGATAAGACATTTTTATATTAAAAGCGTATTTTGGTGTCTTGGCGGTATAGAAATAAGGCGTTTTTAAAGTCTAATCTATCAATTGATCTTTTATCAATAATGAAATACAATACAAATTATTTTTTACAGCATTAAAAACCTAATGAATAAATTGTAACCGAAAAATAGTAATTTAAAACTCAGCAAAAATAATGAAAGTCATACAAAGACTAAACTACCCCCAAAACGTTGTGCGGTTTAACTTGTCAGCAATACTGAACCCATTTTGTTTACGCGATAGACGCAAAATTTGCTCGCTTTCTTAATCGCTCCATTTAACCCAAACTTAATTTTGTAGCTCACCACCAGGCGCCATCTCCCACCCCACCCCCCTTTCCCCACCCTTTTTAATTTATACAAAATACGTATACCGCATAAAACCCCAATACGCATAAATGTCTGCGACAATCAGCAAAACGTGCACAATCATTCGCTCAGCGGTTTTACCTTTCAACTTTGCATTGACTTTCTGATTACAGTGTCTTGAATATTTTCTTGTCCCCCCCCCTTCATCCTCCTTACACACGCACTGCATGTATACATAGTTTGTGGTGTCTAAACTCGCATACGTGACGTTTATTGGAAAAGCCCTTCACAAATCACGCCCCATAAGCAACATACATTTCAGTATTCAACGCCAGGCATATACTATGCGCTATCATTTACTGAGCCAGATTATCAAGTGAATGGTGACTTTACATGTGAGACAAAAGGGGTGAGGCGATATTTTAAATGTGCGTTATACACCGCGGAGATGAAAATTTAGGACGGTCGGGAAAAGCATACACAATTTTTGTCGTTTATGTTGGCATGATGTGGTGTGTGCAAGCACTTTATGTTCGGCGCGCGTACTTAGTACTTACACTGTGCTGATGCATGTGTTAAATCCATTAGCATGAAGCAGAAAAAAATCCAAAGCGCTCCCCTCCTCATCACATATTGCAATAAGTTGCGTTCAACGACAAATTTTGGTAAACAAGTCACATACAAATAACTTTACACCATAAAAATGTATGCTCGTCACAGGGTACACTTGTACGCTTGATAAAATACATTTATGTATATTTTAATGTAAAATATTTTCCCTTTTTTTTTTTTTTTTGTGTGTGCGTTTCACGTTTTAAAATATTATATGATTCACATGCACACGCACTTCATTCACAGTTCACTACGCTTTTACACACATTGCGTTTATATATGTTCAATGCGCGAATGTTCTGCCTTTGGTACAGTAGTTAATAAAAGAAGGAACACAAATTTAATTAACCCCCATAAGCATTTATAATGCAACCCCCGCACGTCGTCAATCTGCTGTGGGGCTTACCCACGCACAAATAATGCAGCAGGCACCCTAACCACCATAACAATGTAAATTATCTGTTTGGTCGCATGGGGTGTTGGCTCGTTAATTATTAATAGTACCACACTTATTATTGTTGCACATTATTTCACTGATTTATGTTTGCACCACTTGTTAATCCATTTTCGTAAATTGTGCATTCCAATTAACTGCTACACCAGCATGCATATTCTATGGGTGCTTTATTATGGCGTAATTAATTTAATTTAATTCACTGCAAACGACTTCTCAAACACTATACGAAATACAGGGCAGGTGCTGCAATGCGATGCATCCAACTTCATGTTATCATACACACTGATTGACTGGTGCTGATGTGATCCCGTTTGATGCGTGTCACAGACTCATTGTAATATGGGCGATGAGCGCGCCATATACGAGCGACCGTTAAAATTAAGTTCCCATTCTTGTACAATATGAAACTTTTAAAATGTGTATACAACGCGTGCGTGTGTGTGTGTGTTTATGTTGGAAAGAGTTACCTCTTGAGTGCTTGAGGAAAAGCTGAGCAAGGATTTTATTTGGGACTTGAATGGGGATGTTCTCTGATTTCTAACACACAGAAACTGTCGCCGACCATGCGCAGTAATGTCGTTGTGGACGCTTTTTCTCTTAAAGCTCCCTAAGAGAATTTAATCGCACATTATGCTTTTATGAACTAAGAGTAAGAGTATTTTAAAACCTATTAAATTAATGTGGTCTTTTTGTAGTGAAAACACAAATACACGATGGCACTGCCTTAACAAGCAAGTTTCAATTTTCAAACTTCCTCAACAAGAAATTTTGTCATTTTCAATGACTCAAAATATCCTTGTTGTAAACTTTCAGATTAACTTAATCAATGTCCAATTCTTCAGCTAGTATATTGCAGCATACTTCGAACGCTTTGACTATTCAAAAATCTAAAGTTCCAAATATTTTAAATTATGTGGAAACTCAACATTGCCCATTAGACGAGGAATATGGTATATTCTGTTAAGTACGCAAGGTTGGATTTAAACAACTTGCTATCTGTGCCATCGAGAATGTCCTTCATAGTCAAATTAGTATACTTTACATGATTGCATTGTACATATTTTTATTTCCGTCACTTATGTGCTGCGGCGCACATCAAAATGACAAAGTTCTTATTTATACAGCGGTTAAACAAACCCCTACATCTATGCAATTTTCAAAGCTTTCTTATAAGAAGCTTTAGAATATTTTTTTAACTCTTTTTCCTCTCAAAAATTACATTATTATGTACGTATATATTGTATTTTTATATTTTTAATTAAATTGACGTCATTTATATAATTTATGACAACAGCAATATTTTATTGTTGTAGCTTTATGTAAATTCCACTTCGAAGAAAATGTAGTCTTCTCGCAATGTAATAATAAGTATTACCAATAATAATATGAAATCAGAAAGAGGGCAGACCAACAAACTGAAGAAATTGATCCTGAGACGTTTTTTGTTAACAAGATATTTACTACAAATGACAATAGATTCGCACAAATTGAATAAAAAATAATTCAAAGTAACTCCGTGACTTGTTGAAAAATATTTATTATTTAAGAATTTAAATTCGTAATAAACTTCTGATTTTGCAAATTCTGAGAATATTTTCTCATAACATGATATTCTTTTGCAAATAAAATTCACACATGCCGAGCATCCCTGCAGCTGCATTCTTTTAGCTGTATAATAGCATCGTTTGAGACTTTTTTAACACTTCTTTAACTTAATTTCATTTACGTGTTATTACTTTTTGTGCACTTTACAATTTTGTAAAAAAAAACATTTCACCGAAAAGCGTACAATTTCGTTAATAAAAGCTATAGTGATATGATCTGCAGTTGGTTAACTGTTTTCAGTATGACGTATTGGGTTATTTAAAAATACTGAACGTTTTTTTATTGCTGGCAGTGAATTAGGTATGATGTGGCGGTCGTCTCATAGAAAAGAGTTTTATATGCCCATATCATTTGTAAAGGTACACATACTAGTATACAAACTGTATACTACACGTATGTAGGTAAATCAATCGTATTAACCATACATGCCAAATCGCGAATTTCATATGAATTTTTTTTTTTTAAAAGCACACTTGTCAAAAAAACTTGGTACAAAAAAAAATTAAAAATTAAAAAAATTAAAAAAATTTATTTCTTTAAAAAATTTTTTTTTTTAAATTAAAAAAAAAATTAAAAATAAATTTAAATAAAATAATTATTTATTATTAATAAAAAAAAATTGTACAAAAGAAAAAAAAATTGAAACTCTCAAGATTTCATATCGCTGTGGACAGGGTTCGAACCTGTGCGGGCAGAACCCAATGGATTTCAAGTCCATCTCCTTAACCACTCGGACACCGCAGCTGGGTACAAGACCTAGTCGTTTTAAAACTGTCGAACTTCATAATTGTTTTAAATTTAATGAAATCCGAAATATTTTTTCAATTTGCATAGCTAACATAATGTTAATGTGTAACTTAAAATGTTATCGATAGCTGATCCGGGCATTGACTCGGTGAAACTTGATGTTTTGTAGCATTTGAATTATTATTTTCTTTTCATTAATTTTATTCATTGTATGGAATTTTGCAAGCATATTCATTTTGTATTCGTGTGTGAGTTTGATGTCAAACGACTTTACTCATATAATAATATTATGTTTACTCGTCCATTATGAAATACAATTTACATAGATAACAGAAATAAGCACTTTATTAGTTGGCTCCTTTAAATAGAGTCGTTTGTCTTTGTTTTTCAATAAAAGCTGGTTTGGGATTATGTCATGCTATACCGAAAGTACATTTATCCGTTGCATTTATCCAATTAAAAACAATGATAACAAATGATTTCCAACAGCGGGTTTTATTTAAATGCTAATTGAAAAACATCACTCATCGAAATCCGACTCAAATATATCGAAATATTTCATCAGCCACAAGGAACCGTTGCGTCGATGGTTTCATAAAACATTATGTTGTGAGTTGTGACACTGATTGAATTATTACTATAATTAAATTTAACCAAAGACGAAACCAGACAGACTGCGATCTATATCAATGGTGTGCCGTGTGGTGGATAAGTGCTGTTATCTATACATTTCTATATTGGATAAATAGCTACACAGCTATATTGTGATGTTAATAGAGAGAGCGAGTATAATGGATAATTTACCCAAAACACCACCAATTTATTTCAGAAGAACCATTTGGATGTACCCTAATTAATTGTGGCAGCAAAAACTTGCCAATATTGAATCGAATTTAATTGTTTTATGCTGTGTGGTTGTTTGCTTCTTTTTTGTTTTGTTTTGTTTTGTTGTTGTTTTCATCTCCTTTTTTGTTATTTGCTCCGCACAGGAAAAAACAATAAATTGCTTTGTACGGTTTTGGTAATTAAGTACTTTCAGCAGTGTATGCGGACGAAAAATGATTACGCTTGTATTTTGTTGAATTATTGAACGGAAATAGGTTAAAATAGAGTAAGTCGATTTAAATAGTATAGGTGTTGATCGGAACATATTAAAAACTGATTGATTTTAATTATATTATCAAACAATAATAAATTCCGAATTAATTTAAACACTGTTTCCAATCTAAATTTTAATCACTAAATATTTTAAAGATATCAGATAACACAATACCTCATAAAACAATCTTCAAAAAGCCAACAAATTATGGGGGAAGACCGTAAACATCTATACAATATCCATACACCCGCAAGGTCGTACAGCATCCTTCATAGCAGCATGGTCCATTAGGCAATCAATTTATGTACAATTTAAAAAAAGTTAAAGTTTCAACAAGAAAGGAAACATTTTACATTGCCAATGATGACAAAACTGGTATGTTTAAAGATTATGAATGGGAGGGTACATACCCCCTTGCATTTATTGTACCCAAAAAATCTATACGTGTAAAGAAACAAAAATGTCGAAAGAAATTGCTGTTCTCGGAAGATAAACCAGTGGACTATAGTAATTCAAGCACATGTTTCGCAGCGATATTGCCATCGATGAGCTACTTGTTGGAATATATTGCCTTAAATGCTTTTGGGGGTTGTTTTCATGGGTCGATATTGAGTACTGCATATTGTATATAAATTTAATAAAACGAAACAAACACATAAATATGGCAAGTCAGTTGAAAGTTGACAGTATGGATCTCGAAGCTTGTTAAAATGGCATACTCACTCATCAGAAAGACGCCACAAATATTGTTATGTTGCGTCATGTTTCTTTGTGTAAACAAATACTGCAATTTGAAGAAAAAAAATAGCGGCAGGGAGTGTCACGCAATTATTCATATGCAACAAAACATAATTTTATTTTGTGACGGTGTTCCTTAAAAAATACAATAAAATAAAAATTTATGAAAACAAGATCAAATATTAATATCAGCTGTAGGAATAATGAACATCTCCAGCCAACTTTGAATATTGCTCATGCGTGTATAATTAACTTGCAGAGTTTTGGTTAGCACTTTACTGCTGCATAAAACATCTTAATCGCTTTTCAATTCTCTCTACGGGTTTCATGGTTACTTCACACTGCTGCACACATAACGCCGTCCACCCTTCTTCATCTCAATGCAAGTTGACTCAAGAGCATCTGTACAAACATACTAAGTACTTCATACATATAGGTACTTTAGCCACCCGAGAATTTACTCCCTTAGGAGGGGTTGGCGAATTGCACTCCCTGGGTGTGTATACTTACGCGGTGAAAAATGAGCAGCGAATAGGCAACCTACATCATTGTTAACTTAGTTATACGGTTCTTCAAATAAACTCTTTTTGGAGTATTTATTTCGCAGTGCTGTGAAAATCGAGGTTGAAAAATACAGGGTCGCACAAAAATGAAAATTCAGTAAATGCGGTTATTTTTAATTTTTAATTTTTAATATTTTTCTTTTTTATTGGAAATAATAAAATTAAAGACTGCTCAATAATTTAGAGTATTATGATATTCTGTACATTATTGCTAATCTCAATAAAAGGACCATTTTTCGATAATTTCAGGTTAAAATTAAAAAATTTCAGGGTCACATTTTCCATGTCACAGAAGAAATTTATTAAATTGCTGCAGTCGTAAATAAATTCTCACCTCGTTCTCCCTGCGATGTAGTTTTTATTTCTCGTTATTATGATCAAATAAAATAGGTAACGGACTTTTGCGCCACCCTGTCCAACAACGTATATTTACTTTATAGTCGGTTGATACCTATTTCGACCCATATACTCGTATATACAGCTGGATATCGCGCAAGATGATGGCGCGGATTGTGAACGGCATCGCGCGGCAAACAGTAAACATAATACACAAACAGATACAACAAACGGCAAATATTATTAAGCTTATGCTTTTATGATGCTATATATTTGGCCTGGGTAAACATAAACTTTAAACTTATTCAGTTTAACATTCCCATGGATTAGATAATATGCTTCTGTGAACTTGTTTTTGGGGTATGCCCGATCGTATCCCATTGTTGCACTGGTATCGTAACTATGTACACGGATGAGCATCATTTAAGCTTGCAGGAAAGGGCAACTTTATTGTTGAAACTCGGCAAAATATGTTGTTTGGCTAAAAAATTTAGTACGGTCTTTTATGTTTGGCTTGGGATGAATTTAAATGTATTTATCAATCGTAAAACAAAAGGTTGCCACGCAGTTAGCTTTCTCCCTAAAAGTTTAAAGGCTTAATTCCTTCATTAAAAAATTATTATATTTTGCAATTACGGACGTAAAGTAACTATGTCATGTTAAAGGGACACTATAGCTTCGCTTAAATGTGAAATAAGGGTCACCATAAAGAAACAATTTCTCACCATGTAAATAACGTACTTGATTTCGGTTTATCGTCTGTTAAATTAACGGTTGGGAGGGAGGTAAATTATTAGCGTTAATGACCGCGAAATTGGCTCACCTATACTAACGATTTGTTGGTGGGAACGTTGCGAGTTATTTGCAAAGCTAAACTCATCGGAATTGCCGGATTGTGGCATGTAGGCATGCACATTGCACATTACACATTAAGGTGCGGCCAAATACATTGCAGTGAAAATATGCTGGACCAAATTCTTCGGATCATGCACACGAGTATTGTGTGGATGCATTGAAAGGCTCATTAAATTGACTCAAGTTCAAGCCACTTTGTACCATAGTAGTTTGCGAAATGTGATGTTGAATTTTACACTCAATGTAGGTGATGCTTTGTAGCTGAGGGAAAATAACATTTCTGCTTATACTCACCACTTAGACATACGTTTTTGATATCAAAACGGAATTTGCATGCTGTGATTGTGAGTTGAAATTTGGATAAATTTAAACTGGACGAGGTTTAAATGCTATTCCAGCACATATAGAAAATAATCGGTTTATTTCGAAGTTGTTTTCCAATATTTTTGATGTTTGTTGTGGCATCAATATCACTCTAACAAATTTCAATATTTGAACAAAGGCACTAATTATTTGCAATTAAGTTTTGTTGGTATAAGTTTCAAAAGAGGCTTTGTTCTATAATAAAGGCATTTTATCAATACAGTGATGCCTAGCCACCCATACTTGTTATTTACCATCTCACATCATTCTGATTGATGACATACTCCCAGATTTTAGTAAAGCATTTTTTTTGCAGTCCCTAAAAATTCACGCATTTTAAATTAAATCCCTTGAAAAGTATCGCTTCAACAAATGTCACTATGAGCGACAGATTTTCATGAAAAATTTCGTTAGAATAGCAAAATAATTCATTCAAATCACTCTCGAGACATCCTAAAAATATATCAAAGTGGTTGTAATTTTTCAATGGTCCTTTTGTTAAATTCGCGAGCAGTTTGTAATCCAATGCTTGTAGCATAGCGATGAGAAAACACCATTAAAGGATAAATATTTTGTTAGGCCAATTTGTGTGCCTAAAAACAGATTTTTTGATGCGGCACAATGTAAATATGCTCGACACTCGTACGTATTTCATGACATCAGAATATTATATTGTACGTTTTTCAGCTTTCCGATTTTGTGTTAAAACCGCCCTTTTTGGTACAGTTAAAACAACGCAAGTACAATGGAAACGTTGTAATTTGATTAAAAAAAATTTTTTTTGGACAAACATTACATACATTTAATTACGTAACATCAATATAGCCATTATTAGCGTCAAAGCAGACATTGCGTTGGTTGGTATTTTCTTTCATTTTCAAATTTTAAAATTTGGGATGGAACAGATGCCGGTCGTACGGCAGGAAAAACATGGCCGGAATACAACAGAATAAGAGCTGAGGAGATAATCCCAAAAAAATATTAAAATACCATTCCATCAGATTGCTTTCAGTTGAGCCCATAATTTTGAGGGCTTTTTTTACAAATTAGTTGCAACTTGTGTTGCCCTAAACTACGAGTAACATGCATAAAATGGATAACATAAAGTGATGTTATCCCCGTGAAGCAATTTGATCCCCCTTCAACATATCCAACTAGCTTTCACAACCTTTAGAGCACTTAAAAAAATTGCTCATTCAAACTTGGATGCACTCCAAATGCAAGCCAAAATGCTACAGAGTTAAACCGTTACATTTTTTTGCAACGCATAAGCCGCATCTGTATTGGAGCGGGTCTTTAAGTCCAAATTGTTTTCAATTTTAAAGCGTCTGCCAGTTTTCGGAACAGCGCACGAAATATGGGAAAAATGTTTATCCCCCCAAACGTTTACGTGTGTTTGTATGTTGCGGGTGTGCATTTGTTTTCGTAAATCTCTTCAAACTGCATATGGTGATGCAAGCGTGCTCGGATGTTAGCACGGAAACTTTTACATTTAAGTGATTTTCAAAGAAAATACGCCAAATCGAAAAATGCTTTTTGTTTTGAAAGTTTCTAATGCATTGTATGGGACATTTGAAACTATCTGAACTGCGTGATAGTGCAAACTGTCGACAGTAACTAGAGTGGGCTAAGGAAAATACTGGACAGGGAGAGAACAACTACGAAAGAATACGAATCCAAATTTAAAAAGAATACTCATTCAAGAAACTGACAACGCTCAACTCTTTACTTTAATTTAACTTTTCCCATAAAACAGGAAAACGTATATTAGGAGTAGAAAATAGAAACCAAAACAGAAAAGCAGCCATGGTGAATTACCAAAAGACCGTATAGCGTCCTCTAGGCAACTTCCATGCACACACAATGGATTCCAATTCTAAGGTGTACGTGCCTTCCTGGTTTAATGCAAATCTATTTTTTATTCCTCCAACAAAAAACTAGTATGGAAAATTGTACGAAAACTTGACGGCATTCTGTGAAGATAGAAATGTACCATCTTATCAGTCACATCGGCATTCTATTATTCCCTCTTGACTTATATTCTTGATTGTGGCCTATCATTGATTAACTGTAAATGAATGCGACTGCAGATGCACTCAGTACTGCTACATCTCCCTTTGGAACTCAATTGGAGTCGTATTTTCTATTACTTTTAAATAGAGCAACAACTAAAGGTAACTGTTTACTGTTTCTGTGTTCAAGCTTCAATGATTATTATGTTTTAATTAAATTTCTGCATTTCATGCTCAACATTGCATTCAGGATATTCTACAAAGGGAACAAAATGCTACGAAAAACTTACCTTTGTTATGATAAAGTTTGTAAAATAAAATTGTAAATTGAGTTTTATTTTTTTGTAAATATTAATTAACGTTCGACGGCAGGGAATTCATGTATTATGAGAGCACTTTTAACAAAAACGTAATTGTAAAATAGAAATAAATTAAACCACGGTTTTTTTTCGAGGATAATATCCTTAAAACCATGCTCTATAATTTATATTATATAGGATGCCAAATTTCATAATGATTATGAACAGTGGCAACAATCTTTTCGTTTCCGCACAAACTAACGTTTTGAAAGCTAATGAATTAGAAGTTACTGCATCCAGTCACAAAGCACACCTTTATAATTAGTATTGTGCATTTGCATTTGCTCCCGATGTATATAATGCAAAACAACGAGCTTTCCATCGAGCCTGGCAACAAACAGCTTCAGTTACTGAATGATTGGTTACTGCGGTATAACATTGACAATTTTGGTTTATTCCAGCGAGAGTGCACACCCAAATCTCATTGCAGTTGCGAAACTGCCATCAACATTAAAAGCTCATGTTGAATGTGTTTTCGCTGGAATGTCATTATGCAATCTTGTAATTGACATTTACTGGGCAAACGTGTGTATTGCAACTGCCAACGTTCCTGCACACCATATTCAGAGATGTCAACAATTCTGGGCAATCCAGTCGGCACACACAAACATGTAGCTCGTATAACACGTCCAATTTTCGTTCCATGAATGCTCCAAATCCACAATAAATCTTTGAAATTTATTCCACCGCAATGTATGTCGGTTAGTAGCCGCAGCATATTTCGCAGTGTACACAATGCCTGATTATGGACGTCGATTAAAGTGATAGAGATTCTTAATATGTGTCAGGGAATCAGGATATTGTGTATATTCATGGTCGTTATGAATGTAGACAAGTGGAAACATGCAATTTTGACTGAATGCGTGTTTGAATTTGGCTCTGTTGCAGGACTCAGGAGTCAATAAATTGCAGTGTCTGGTGTGTCCTTTCATCTATGGAGACAAACGTATAATTGCAATGTTTATTTTTTTCATCTTGCGTATTAGATTAACGTGTAAATATTGCTAAGAACAATCAGAGGAAAAAAGTTGTCCAAAATGGTTTATAAAAAATATACGGAATCTTGAATGATTACATATTATATTTAAGAGTTTAAGACTCTTCACTTTTTACCGAAATAAATTATTTCGTTCATAAATTTTGAAAATTTTTCGTAAATTGTAATTCACAATTGTATTTATATTCCTATTTCCTACTACCACAAAAAAAATGGAAATATGAAAATTAGTTGAAAATGAAGCATCTTCTGTTATTTATTTTGAAACTTCAAAAGAAGCTTAACAAATTTTATGAACATGGAAAATGTGAAAATGCGTTTTAGATGAGCTCACATTTTCATCAAACTATTCCTTTTTCAATTAAATAAATAATACAATTTAAAGCCGTTGCTTGCAAATACATACACATATTAATTCAATCCAAACTAAATCCTTTATGAGAGTACGTTTAGTTAGTTCCTAGTTTGTTTTCTGAAAATTTGCATTATAAAATATAAAGGGTTTCACAAATTTTGGTGTTTCGCATATGCATAATCTGAAATTAAATATACACCATGCGGAATCTAATTTGCACATTTATTGTTCCCCACAAAAGCTTTACCAAACAGACTTATCACTTTATTCGTTACATAACAAAATGTTGAGAAAAATGTGATTATCCTTAAAAGGATAAAACTATTGTACAAAAACATGTCCTTTTTGCAGTTACTCATATCATGACTTGGCTGTATGTTTTGTATAAAGTCTCTACTCTAGCAATATCTTTTAAAAAATTGAGCAAAATATACTTTAAAAATTTACTTTTACTTACATTGTACATTTTTGAAGAACATCTTTATTTTCTAAATTTTTGCAAACACCAAGCTTAACTTTTAAAGAATTAAAACACTTTTTTAAATATAAAAATATGTTATTTAAAGTTGTGTCAAGTTTTAAGTTGTGCTCCCTGCCATCTCATTTTCAAAAACGCTACAGTTCAGGTCAAATTATAAGAGCATTACTTTAAATGTCCAAATATTAAATTAATATTTATAATGTGTGGAGACTGGAGAGGTAATACATACGACTGTTCCACAACAGTTTTTGCAGTCGTGGGTGACTGGATAAATTTGGTTGCATTCACCGTTATAATATGTCAGTACAAAGCACTTCTATGTGTATGCCAACGTCCATTGTGCTTGTGTATGAATCTAAAGTACGGCAAACCCAATTAAAACTCAAATCCACTTGATGTTTTGTGCTGCAGTTTACAGTGTTTGACGTTAATTGAATTTGATGGTGAAGCTGCAGTCCCATCAAAAAGTTGTCCATTGACAATTCATAAGTAATTAAAGAATTGCCGGGCGAATTTCCAGCGCTTGGTTGTGATATTTATGTTCAGTATTTACACAGAGACTCAGAGAAGTACCTGCTTACTGGCATACATAGTTTGACTCCTACAACAAAAAAAATTATTCACGTGAAATTAGAAATTATAATGAGCTTTCTTTATATTTATGAGCAGGTCCTTACGTCGTAATCAGCTTAGCATTAATCGCATGACTTCACAAAATTTCGTTGGATTTTTGTTATTGTTGTGGGACACACCCTCCTCCCCGTCCACCGGTGTGCACCAAAAACAAAAAAGGTGAATTTCTTTCCATTAAGGTAAATTCTCCCCGGTGGATTTCCTGTTCATGTATATATACTTGAGCTTTTGCACACAATGGCATGAACCACGTGTGTCGCCATGTATTTGCATTGTTCTCTCCAATTTGAATTGTAATCGGCAAACGGGAAATAATAAAACGGAATGAGAGTTGAGGCTATAGGCAAATTAATTCAATAAACAAAATTGGTCCTTGAGCCTTTGCCACAAAATTGCATACATAAATAAAATGTGTAAACCCCCACAACTTTCGGTAAAACACGCAGACTTCGCTTTTTGTCTCTCAGCTTGCTGCAGGTATTTACGTTTATGTACGACCGTCAAGTTTAATAATTTATTCATGATGTAATTAGGAGCACAAAATCGCAAGATTAATGATGTGTCTTGCCATCAATAATACCGAAAAGAAGACAAATCTTTTGAATAAGAACAGCTTACACCATTAATCCAAGGAAATCCGCCACGCAATTAGAAGCAATTGACTTTGTTATCACTGCCTCATTACTATTCTGGTGCGGGATGGCGCATAGCCTTTCTGTGCTTCGAGCTTTTTTTGTTTGTTTCTTTCCAGCATTCGGTGCTCGCCCAACCTCCTCTATTGTTCGCCGTTGTGGTTTGATTTATAGCCAAAAAGTTCCAAAGAGTTTTCGACACGTGCGGAGTTGTGGTGGAAGCATTTGATGAACAAGTAATTGTTTTAGGGTTTCTACCTGGAATGGTGCAAGAATATTGATCGAAATTTAAATTATTGTTTAATTATTCTACAGTAGACAATGTTTACAAATGGCCCAACTTAATATGAACCAAACATTCTTTTCCATTATCCATCTCTTTTACCTATATTTTTCAAAAGTTTTAAGCGCAGCCTCACCACCTTCTTTTTCCCCCAAGTAGCATCAGCGTAGTATCGAAGATGAATAACGATCATCTGTTTTTTTACAGAAAATTCCTCCGGCTTGAAAAGAGCATAATTTCCATTTTTAAATAAATAACTGTTAAAATACAGAACTTTCATTAATCAAAACTTGTGTAATTCCAATTATTTTTCACAGCACATTTCGCGAATTGGCATGCTTTGTAGTAATTTGCATGAAACACCACACAAAAGACGCCCATTAACATTTGATTTAATCAGAAAAGTTTTCGCAACAATCATTTCATTTCCATTATGCGGCCAGCAAAATCTAATTAATCAAATTTGTACAAAAAGCATTTATTCAACAGCGAGCCTGCACGTCCCTTAACATTCCAGCCAGTCGGCCGCGTATTTCACCGCATCCTCCCCGAATTTGGTGACGAATCAACACAGCGCGACATGTTGGCCATAATGCCAGTCTTTTGCAACAAGCCAACCATGCGGCATTGAAGGCCTTACTTATATAAACGACGATGTTACCCAACAGTTACATTGCAGAGTATCATGATCTCCTACTCAAAAATGTGAATGACACAAAAAATATTCATTTAAAGTACGAATTGAATTCGTCTGACATTCCGCCAGCATCCCTTGCATAATTTCAATTTGGCAATTGTATTTGCGACGCGACGTCTAAACATAGAATCATTTTGCACATTTGTTTAGATATAACAATAGGAGTTGTATTTGTCAATGTTTACAAAATCTTAATTCATTATATGAGCTGGCTGAAGAATGAACGTGATAAATTACTGTCATGCCATCATGTTAAAACAAATGAAATGACGGCAACGACGACGACGACGACGACGACGACAGCAACGTTAACACAACACATACAATGTACGAACGCGTCGTCTGTAGCTGGAAGGACTGTAGCCTCAAATAGCGTACCAAAAATTATTTGGAAAATATGAATCGGATGAGCGGAGACAGGACGACGCAACATTTTCCACTTTATTTCGCCCTAAAGGAAGACGACAAACCAACTCTTCCCATACCCGTAAATAGTAAACTGAATATGTCGCCCGTCCGTAATCGCGTTGATATTTTCCAGCAAACATGTATGTAAGTAAACAAAAGTACATTCGAGTATAAGCGCTTGATTTTGTTCATTGCTCCAGAACAGGATGTGGGTGGGTTATCACATCACTCTCAGTGGCATGCGAAAACATTGGGAGAATTTTCGCAGATTGTGTCACGTCCTATTTCTAAATTATTTGATAAACATCTTTAATCTTGGTGGAAGGTAACTATGTGGATTGAGTGTGTGTTTGCGTATTGCGTGTACGCTCAATATGTCGACGCAATGACAAAAGGCGCAATCGTTTTATGCGTGGTGTAGGGCTTGTGGTGGGTTTTCTTTGGAATATAGACATTTATTATTTGGGAACTGTGATAAAAACGTACTGTATTATTATGTAAACGGCTACTGACATGTAAATTATTTCTTTTTTTCGTATCCCCACTTTTCATATTTTATTTGTATGATTCGCTTACTTTAAAAATAATTACAAACAGTTTGTCCCACCTATTGTGAACAGAAAGCACATTTCGGAGTGAAAACCCGCTGAATTAAGTGAAACTATCGAATACATTTTTTTGAAACTCCTTTATCCCGGCTTTATGTATACCGAAGTTGTTATGGTGAGTTGTAACAAATTGCATCTTTAATAAAAGAATTGCAATTCTTTAAAAATTAATTTCGAAATAGTAAGACCATGTAAAAAGCCCTTTTTTGCATTCCGAAGTCTTTCTATTATTTAAAAATAATAAATCTCATTCAAATTTTTCAAGGTCAGATACTTTAAGATCAAGTTCGGTATTGTTTATTTTCACAACATTTACCCACAAATGTATTCCAAACAAAACTGCATTTACCTCACATCCCTAAATTTTATCCTTCTGGCAAAAATGGGGTGGACGCAACAAAACAATTAAAGGTCAAAATTCTAAAATTCCAAGATTATATTTTCCTTATCTTAAAAAACATTAATAAATTGTAGCTTTTTTCAAATTTAATGATTACCAATGAAATTATAATTTTAATTTTCAGTGCAGGTAACTAAATAGATACATAACTAATCCTGTTGGAATGCAGAAGTAAATAAAGTGGAGAGTCCATAGGATACAATTTCATAGAAACTGCCTCAGACTTGATTTAAATAGCAATTGACAAATAAACTCCGTTGCATATTTAAATGATAAAGTCAATATGTTGCAAATATCTTGAAAAAATGACTGAAGCAAAATAGACCATTTATCAATATTAAATATTCTTCATGATGCATAAGGAGAAAGAACGTCGATTCATATATTTCCATTCCATCTTCCTGCAAAAAAGTGTTTTCCCATACTAACTTAAATTCTCTTTTGAGTTTTTTTTTCCGTTGCAACTTGCAGCATTATAAAAATGCACCCAAACCATTATGCAGATATTTTCAAAGAACATATAACGTTTAACTCAAACTGCAAGCCACAATATGTGCTCACTTTCAAATCAAATTTCACTTTTCTGTTTGTGCAAAGATTTGGCTACATCGGGATCTCAGCACACGTCCATGTGCAATCACTTCAACGGAAACGTCTTTTAAATTTTGTGCAAAATGTTTAAAATACGTTCCTTTAAGAGATTGTACACAATGTAGACACAATGTTTGCATGTCCAACAGAAAATTTCTGCACAATGACTTTATATGTTAATTGTTACATATATAAAAGAAGTCCTTGTCCAAAATCGCACAATAACCTATTTTAAAAGCGTGGTAGGGAAACGAAAACTCAAAGATCAATGGATTTCAAGGATGCATTGGGGCGAATATATCGAAGTTATATAAAAGGGAAATTAAACCATCAAACTGCTATGTACGCTATTTCGCAGGACCCGCTATTAAAATCTATTTATCTTGTAAGTTAGTTCATTGAAAAGCAGTCCATCTCAATAAAATATCGCTCCACATCGAATAGCTTGCGTTGGCATTTTGCAATGTTTTCATAACCAAAAACTTTGTTTTCCTTATATCCCTTTTCAATATAAATAGCCATTGACGTTAGAGTGTAGAAGAAAGTTTTGCGGAATTTTTGAGTCAGTTAAGCCAAAATGCGTTGCGCGATTGCCTTCCAATTTTCGATGTGATGTCGCCCATTGACAAAATCGCATTTTATTGTTTCAGCCATTAAAGTTAAGATAGAAGTTTAATTAATTTGTCGCCAGTGTTGCTGTTATACACATTTATTTGAAGCCCAGCAGCGGCCTACAAGAATTTTTGCCATAAAAGAAAATACTCATAGATTGTCGGCAAATTTCCGCAGCATTTTATTGCCATTTTTATTTTTATGTCTTTTGCCATGGAGTTTTTGCTGCAAATCCTTAATGGCCAAAGTTTGATTGCAATTAATTTCATGTGTTGGTTTTGATTTCAGCATATTTTTTTGGGTTTTTGTTTTATGTATGTGAGCGTTTTTTTATTATTTTCTCATTCAATATAAATAATAAGCAGTGTATGGCAACATATCTGGGCCATGCCAAACGATTATCGACACTCGCTGGAACAATGTACATTTTTGGATTCGTCCGACACATAAATTTTGTACTCTTTCACAGGAGATTACGATTTTTGGTGTGTGCAGTTTCTGGAACATTTTATTTGTTTTCACTAAAAGTTTTAATTTAAATTGGGATTGCAATGAATTATTGTATTTTGTTGAAATTAAAAAAATGCGCTATCAAATGTTGAGATTTAAGTTGCGGGTTACTGTTTCTGTAAATAATTCCATCAATAATTAAATCAAATTTATGTTGCTTTGCCGTGCCAATTTTTCTTTTTTTTTTGTCGAATGGTCAATATTATTTACTATTATTAAATTCAATCTGTAGGCATATGAAAGCAAAAATGGTGAAAAAAATAAAAATGTTGCAAGTAGTTGTGCCGAATTTAAATTTTATTCCTTTAAAAACATTTATGATCTCATTAGTCAGGAACTGTAGTAATAATATTATTTTACAAATGCATATGTCTACAAGGAGCAGCACTTTAAAAGCGGATTTCCGGAACCTCAATGCAATAACTCATCCAATTCACGTATAACCGATTTTTTATAACTCTTCTGCCAGTTGCAATCATCTGGAAGTACAATTTTCAGCGAATAAATCATATAATATATCGTGAGGTTTTGAGAAGCTTCTTTGTGCATTATCATGCACGAGTGCCACATTCTCAACAAAAAATATTTGCAATCGTAATGTGCACTCTTGAAAAAATACGCGTATTCTTTTATTAGGCATCCTATGTTCGTATTAAGTATAGTTATTTTGCAAATAGTATTGCATTTTCGAATTGAACACACGGTGGAATATTTTCATACTACAATAGATGCACTATATTTATTGTATAAGCATGATGTTTATGCTTCTGCAACATGGCGACGCATACATGACACATTAATCTTAAGCCGAATTGCACCGCAGAATTAAAACACCGAATACATGCGACACTTGTTTCGAGTGCATTTTATTTTCATGGTGAACTTTTTAATCGGCGAAAATAGCGGTGGCCCTGTGCATGTGCAACAAAACAAAGGGAAAAATATATGCCGACCAAATCCAATGAATAATTTCCAAGTGCAAGCACAGAAACTTTTCCAGTATACATATATTCGCTTGACCGAGTTTCCTGCAATGAGTTGATGCGGTTTCATTTCGAATGAGAAACTGTACAACTATTATCGTTTGTAAAATGCAACTTTTGATGCGGTATACTCGTATGGAAGGCCCTTGATGGTCATGCCATGATAAGAAATTAGAGACTGTTTCACGAGTGCACATTGAGAGATATAGTTTAAAGTGGATTACAGTGGGTGGTGGACGGACTTGTGTACACCAGAGGATTTGAAAAAAAATTGGCATTGATTTGCCTTGTAAAATAAAGCCGTTAAATGTTTTGAAAATTCAAATTTAGTGCATATGCATTTAAAGAATTTCCCGAAATTAGTTTCAGTTGCACTTTTAAAAGCTCGCCTGCAATTATGTAAAATGTTGTGACAATTTTCTGTGTGATCTGTACACGAAGCAAGCGTCATTTAAATCATAAATGTAAAGTCGATGCAAAAAATTGACATCACGGAAACATCGCTCCAGACAAATTGTCTAATAAAAAGAAATGATGAGCAAATACATTGGGATGAAATGTTTGCTCGTCTGTGCTCGTTGACAAATGTGTTTACCTCTTACCATTTGCACTAGTGCATGGCAAAGCTTCAGTGTTAAAAGCACAAAATAAGCGTCGCCTACGCCATAAATGAGGGGGTGGGTGACCTTTCAAGCGCGCATGAGTCCACTAGTTGCATATCATTAGAACTGTGTGTAGTGTACTGTGTGCACTGTGCATATTATAACGGGAAATATGCATTTATGCTTCGAAATACACAATTAATTTAGCTTGAAGTATTCGTATAATTAGCTAGAGTGAGCTGTTTAAAAAATTCAATCTGCATAGATACAAAATGCATAAAGTTACTTCTTAAAAATTAATTTTTAAGTAATTTATCATCATTATAAACTTTTTTGAAAAGTTTTCATGATGCAGAAATTGTGTTTTTTACAATCCCTGAGTCCAAAAAAAGTGGTCTAGAAAAAATGTTTTTTCGGACTTTCGAATGTTCGGAAGACATCTTGGAAACTACAAGATGGTTTAGAACATTTTAAGGACAAAATCAGAAAATTCAAGGTCAAACTATTTATATCGGACAATCCTTGACTACTTTGGAATAATTCTTTTCACATTATTGTACCACTTAATAAGATAAGAAAACTTGCTGGATAAAATTAAAAAAGTCATGGCCATCTTTTTCCCTATCTCAGAAAAGCTTTATTTATTTACAATCGTACTTTTTTATACTTTAAACAATTTTATTAAAACCACTGAACTTAATTTATTATATTATATTATTTTAGCTACATTAAATTTTGTTCTGTTGTACCTTTAATAGTTATTATACTTTGTACAATACAAATTTGCGTTGTGAGCTCATAATGTTATTTAATTGAGTACATAAAACTTATATAAATTATATTGCGTTCTTCTTCACCCGTCACTCTATATAACTCCCTCCAGGCTACACCTGCCAAATGGAGTGTCATAATTTAAGTAATCATGTTACCATAAGTATGATCTCTGTCATGGTAAAATACTTAAAGCAAACTTTATCGTCTCCTAAATTAACCCCATATAATCTGATTATTGGTTTTTCCCGACCGTCTGGAACCTTTGCAACTATATTGTGGAAGCTTTGTTTGGATATTTATACTGCATACATCTATATATACAACAGAATACAATGTGATGAAAGGATTGGCCTATAATTACTTTCGGATGATTTAGCCTCTCCCTGCAAAAGGGGTTCACATTTCGTGAAATCACGAGACCAATAAAACAATTATTACGCTTGCCACAGCTGAGGTTGAGAGTGCGGGTGAACGCACATTTGCAGAATTTCGCACAGTAACTCGTTCATATTATAGGGCCGATCTCGCCCTTCATTTCCGTGGCAGCAAAAACCGTTTACACACCATGAGTTTGTAAGCTCACGGAGCGTGAATAAAATATCACTTTCTTAAACATTCAATTATCCCTATGCCGCAGTTAAAGTGGATACACATTAAAGTTCAGCTCTTAATTAAAATTATTTTGGTGTATAACTGAAAGACACTTGATGTTGTATATTTACGGTTGTGTTGGCTCGAATGTGTTCTCAGAATGGATGCTGTACGCTCAATACGATTCTTGCACACCCACGGGCTTTGAGCATTTTATGATTGTGTTTATAATACTGTAATGGTAATTGAATAGAAGTGATGATTCACAGGATTCCTGTGATAAATATGAAAGCGTCACATAGTGCAATATCGGCGAGTGCATATTTATTTTCAGAATTTATAGTATCTCGTGTAACAAAGTGTTTGATATATTCTGGACCGGTAGTATCTTGGCATCAATATGACTCTTAATCCACGAAGCTTGATCCTGTGGGGTTTTCATTTATTTATTTGTAATTTAATGTCACTATAGAGAATCTAAATGCACCTCTCACATCCTGGCATTGATCGATAAATTACCACATTGTTTATGGTGAATTGTTGTGATAAATAATGAAATCGGGTTGAAATTTGAAATGGTGTTTTGATACGAACTACCATCCGATGAGACGACGAAGGGGTGTGTTATTATTGCGTCTCGTTCATGTGTGTTTAATGTCAAGGATGTTGTCATGCTATCAGCAATGTCGCAGAAGTTTTTAACAAGGATATTTTATTTACAAATATGCGTACATAAACATTATATGGCATGAATATAAATTTAATGAGCGCATTGGGGGGAGTCAAGTGTGTTCTATTTAGGAAATAAATTATTTTAATTTTTTTGCGAGTGTGCGGATTATGTCGTCGTACTTTTTGTTGACCCAAATTATATTAGAGTTTCGTTGTTTTCGTGCTTGTGTTTATTTGAAATGAATGTAAAAAAAATTCATTATATTTCGAAATAAAAGACTTTGAGACTTGAGAAGCATCAATTAGTTTTTAAAAACATGTTCGATAATATATTATACGTACTGCATAATTTCCTCTGAAACTACTAAGATTTCAATGACATTTTGAAAATAAAATTCGGGTCACATAAGTTTTTTAATTTCAAGGACACCGCATTTTCTCTCGCATTATTGAAGTTACTATCACAACTATATAAAAGTTTTGACTTTCTGCCGGGTCTTTTTAAGTACACACTTTACACAGTAATTCATTTGCAAAATCTAACTTACCAAAATAAAAAAATTAAAATTATTTAAAGCAATCTAGTGTTTTTACATTCTTAATTACATTATAAGGTACATTAATTTATTAAAAATTGTTACTTGAAAAATTTAGTACGCTTATTATAGCAATTACAAAATTAATAAAAAAAAAAATGTTTTACTGACGATTTTGAGTGCGTAGACAATATAAACATCATTAAACGAAAACTATAATTTAAGTGAATGTAAGATTAGTGACATAAAGGTAAGTCATATTATAAGTGCTTTCCAATAAAAAACAAATTTTTGTTTTTAAATGCTTCAAGATTTTTTAAATACTGTTCTAAACAATAGAAAAAAATTTAATTCATCTTTTTGGATTACAGTTTGTGAAATTTTTCATGCAACTTTAATTGAAGAATTGTTTCTATGCTAATTGATAAATTATTGGAATTCATTGGGTTGGGGTGGACGAAGATATAAAGACAAACATTAAAAAATTTGCCTACAATGTTGCGGAGAGCAGGAAAGGATGTAGTTTTTTAGTAAAATGCGCTTACCGTATTTTATTTATTTATTTACTCATTTTTTTAAATTACAGATTTTACTTAAGACTGAATAGATTCTTAAAATGAATTAATTTCTTCCACTGGATTTATTCCAAATTTTGTTATTTTAAAGTGTGCAGTCTAGAGTATAGATAATAATAAAAATAAATCTAAAAAAAATTAACTAAAATTTTCATCACACACAAAATATTTAATGTTTTAAATTTGGTAAGCTACATTGTCAAGATGAATGACTGTGCGTCCCTCCCCTGCGATGAAGTTTGTACCTATGCTCAAATTTGCTTTCAAAATTTCCTATAATTATTTCTTCTGCTTTTTCGTTGTCATTATAATCTGATTAAAATTAAATTAAGCTTTGCATCGAACATCAAAATTTTTGTGGCCATGGATTAAACCCACGGTCACGTCCTAACTATACTGCTTCTACTGCACTGCATTTAGTTATGTACAATTTACACTATGTTTGCGGACTGTTCTAAATGTAATAAACAATTTGTATCGTGGAAAGCAATTTTTGATTCTTATCTTTTCGATATAATAATAAACAGACATGAGCAAGCATTTTCAGTTAATTTCCCAAGGGCGTTACTTAAAATTGTCACACCACTAAACCATCGTGATATATTGTCGCCTCCATTTGGGTGAGGGGCGGAAAGGATGTACGGTGGTATATTTTTAATCAAAAATTTCCAATCCGATTCCCAGAAAACACATTGAAAAGCAATGCAACAAATCTCGACTAGCGATCTTGTGGAGTTAATAAATTATATCTATGTGAACGTGACTGCATGGAAAAACATATTATGGTATAAGTTATCATCAGTATTGTGTTGTGGGGGAGTTAAGTTTTTGTTACAGTATTATGTCTTGAATGCAAATAGCTTATATTTTGTCAGTAAATAAATTGAATTTAATTTTAATTGCAGGCTTAAATATGACCGACCTGTAAAAAAAAAAAGACTTATTTATTATTTATCCGCGTTGTTACAATAATTATTACAAACTTCTAGACCACTTTTTCAATATTTCCGCGAATGATAAACTTCAACATTGATTTTTATAAAGACCCTCAATGAACCAAAACAGTTATTCATCTCTTTCAATTACTTATTTATTGAAACATTTGCTTCATAAAAGAAGGGCTTTTAAATACAATTTTTTTCTGTTTCCCTATAATACAAAGATTTGCGTCGCATTTCATCCCTTTGGAGCAGACGCGTGCAAACGCCGTTTCTCTCACCCCGCATCAATTTAACAACCTCTCACCCAACACTGACTATGAGGATTTTCTTGTGTTGTTGTTATTAATTAAATCCTTTTTCAGGGTTTTGCTTGTACATCAACTTTATTAATTTTTACTTTTCGTTGTGTTCGTTTATATGAAATTGGTGCGACGCGACGCCACAGCCACCGCAACAGCAAGTGACGCCGCAGACGCCACCCTACACTCATAACCCACAACGGGAGTTGTTTGTGAATGCATATTTTATATTTTATATATAGAGAAATATAAAAAACTTTTGCCAGTGTAAGCGAGTAATAAAGTTTGCTGGTACTTTTAAAGGTTTACGACAAAGCAAAAAGGCGCTCAGCTATTTTTGTTTGTGTATTACGAGCATAATATATCCGTCAATGCGTCAGCTACCATCGAACTGTATTTTGCTGGGGGATTGTGTGGGTAAAAAGTTAGGCATTGTTTTGTCTTCTCCATTATGGGTGTACGTCTTAAGACTTAACAGAAACAACCAGGAAGGACAGTACACGTGCCGATTTAAAAGCAAAAAAAAAATCGTAATCTTCCAAATTGTTACCTATGGGCAAATATTTTTAATTATATAGAAGCTGGACTCAAAAATGAGCGGGGGGAAAGGGGTTGAATGTGCTTTATGGTTGGATAAATGTAACTCATCACAAATAAATTGCATAACTTTGATTATAAATAGAAATGGTGGTGTACTGAGTACAGCGTAACAAAGCACAAACCCGCACCTAAAATGTAAAGCTGTTGTCAGTGATTGCGTACACCTTCAAGGAGGAGGGGAAGTCAAGAGATTGGTGAATGCATGCATAAACCGCGTCGGTAAAAAGTTTACTGTTTCATTGGAGTTTTTGGAGATATGAAACATGCTTTTACATCGTACACAAAATGTGTTGTATAAAGGAATTCGTTGCAAATATGCTTGACCTCTTGCAAAAGTTTTTGCGGTTTATGCCTGTGCCTGCAGTATACATGTACAGCTGAATTATGCCTTCAGGCTTCCCCATAATTAAAAGCCTTTAAAACGTATATAAATATAAGGCGTTTCAGCCTGAAATGACGAAGCTTTATTATTTATGTAAAAGCTAAACGACTGCATGTTAAATAAAGTAATTTTGTTACGCGATGTTCCCCTCGTCCTGGAATTGATCCAATGCATAGTCAAATGTGGATGCCACAACTCCGTGATGCTTTATTACAATTTACAACTGGGCCACAACATTTATTCTGATGTTGTGTTTTCTTTTGTAATTGACAGTTAAACTAGAGACTATTAAAACAGTGACAACTTAAAATACGCACTTAATTTTCGTATACGCAAGTGGGTGCCTGTCCTGATGATTGCAGCATAACTTTCCACAATAAAAGTTATTGCACCCAAATATTTTCATGACATTTTTTATTACTCGCGCATTAAAATATAAAGTATACGAATCAACTTTAAAGCTCACATATTTCTTGGTTTGACAGTAAAATGTTTTCGAATTGAGTTCCCGCATTTTATTCGAATAGTTTGACTCTAAAGTTCACATATAATAAATTGGTTCATATGCGGTTTTCATTTCAGTTCACATTGGTTTCTATCTTTATTGCATTGCTTGTTTATTAAATATTGAAATATGCTCACATTTTTTTTGTTAAACAAGAAATGAATGCAATTGCATTCAACTACATAAAAATATGCTGCATCAAAATTATTATATTTGTTACTCTATCCTTGCATATTTGTATTTTCGATTAATAATTTTTTTTTGTAATATGAATTCTTTAAAACATTTTTTCTTGCAGTTAAAATTCTAAATACATATTATGAAAAGTATTCTGTTTAAAAAATACTCATTGTTAGGTTGGAATGCAAATTCATTCTATTTAATTAATGCTTAACCAATACTCTTCACTCTCGGCTCTACGATTTCGAGTGCAGCGTATCAAATTGGAGTGAATTTGCAAATTCGGTCGTGCGTGAGTGTTCAACATTTTCTGAATCATAAAGAAATTTTGAAATTTATTATATTTTTTTAACATATTTTTGTTTTTTTTCTGAATTTGTTGACTAACGCGATTAATATATTTTTTTGAATTAAACTTTGAAACAATAAAACAATTGCCAAAATCCACTCCACTCCACTACGGTACTGTTCACGTGGAGGAAATTTGCAAATTCACTAAACTTGGCTCTTCACATTTTGATCGGATTTGATAATTCACTTCGCACTAGATTTTTCGGTGTAACAAATTCACTGCACTCCGATTATCCGTTACAATTATGTTACGATGCACGTGAACGCGATAATAGATAAATACTCGTAAATTACATTTTCCGTGGAATAAGTAGGGTAATGCTAGAATATCTGTACACATACTGTATCTCACTTAAGTCTATCAAGTCTAAATCCCCCACTCTATCTGCAACATTCTTAGTTTAGACTTCTATTATCGATAAAATAAATGTATATAGTATTTTCAAAAAGTTTTTATTTGATGTTCTATAATCTATAATTTATAACTGGCAACTTTTATTGCAAAATTTAAATTTAATTTATGGTCGAAGAACAATTATCTACTCAGTTTTATCTAAAGAGTGGCTGAAGCTTTATTCGCTAATCATAAATTTGGTCAAAGTTGGCTCTAGCGTATTCAAAATCACAGCTTTACTGACTTTTTTAATATAAATTAACTAGAAATTTTATTCCTTCCCTCACGAAAACATACATTTTAATTCTGCTTGTATTAAATTAGAAGGCTGATTAAAAATAATTAACTTCGACTGTCCACTTTTCTTATAAATAAAAAAAAACCTAAACGTTAATTTGTAACATTAATAGTCTATATTTTATTTATGAATAACCCACAGAATTACAACCTAAAGAACTGAAAGAAATTTGATTTGAAGGCTGCTTTGAGGAAACTTTGTGAAGAACGACTACATTTTTCTGGTATCACTGAAATTGTCGCAATGACATTTGTGTTTGGCTGCGTACTAAATTTGTGATGAATTTATTTTGATTTTGCGTTGCATAAACATTAAAGTGTACAAAAAAATTCTTGTTTATTATTATTATTAAGTTAAATTGCATTAATTTGCTGCACTTTAAACAAAAAGCAGAGTTTTACTGTGGTGTAAATTAATTGATTACCTTTAGAATTGTGATCAACAAATAACAATGCGCCTTACAAGTCAACTTCGATTTTTAACTACAAAAGTCATAAAATCAGAATCGAAGTTTCAATTCGTCCCAAAGCATGACCCAATCCTGGACAAAGATGTAAAGCGACTGGAGGATTTCCTTATGAACAAACCAAATATTTTAGTGCTTACTGGAGCTGGGATTTCGACAGAGTCAGGTACTTACAATCGATTGCTTTTCTTGAACTTGTAATAAAAATAAAAGTTTTCAATTTACAGGCATTCCTGACTATCGTTCGGAAGGAGTTGGAATGTACGCTCGCACTAACAATCGACCCATTCAACACATGGACTTCGTTAAATCGTCCAAGGTACGTCAACGCTATTGGGCACGTAATTACGTGGGATGGCCACGCTTCTCAAAGGTTGAGCCCAACGGAACACACTATGCTGTTGCCCGAATGGAACGGGAAGGCCGTCTTTCAGCGTTGGTCACTCAAAATGTCGACAAACTACACACTAAATCTGGCAGCAAAAATGTTATTGAACTGCATGGCAGCGGTTACAATGTCATGTGTTTGGGATGCAACTACCAGATAGCACGACATGATTTTCAAAATATTCTTAGCACTTTAAATCCTCACATGATAGACACGGATGCAATGATGCGACCAGATGGCGATGTTGAAATTCCACAGGTTAGATATAAATTGAATGCAATTAAACATTATAATTGTTACCAAATTGTTTTCCAATTAGGATTACATTGACAACTTCAATACACCAGCATGTCCCAGTTGTGGTGGAAATTTGAAGCCGGAAATTGTCTTCTTTGGAGACAATGTTCCATTGTCGCGAATTCAAAACATTAGCAATCTAATTTGCCAAAGTGATGGTCTCTTAGTGCTTGGATCGAGTTTGTTAGTGTATTCAGGGTATCGAATTGTGGTTAATAGCTACGATTTGGGACTGCCAATTGCCATCGTCAATATTGGGCAGACGCGCGGTGATGCAAAGGCCGATTTGAAAATTTCTGGCCGTTGTGGTGATATTTTGCCTAAATTGTTTCAATTCACTTAAGATATGGCTACATTGTTGTTAAAGTTTTAGTTATTGCGTATTTTTAGATTTTGGCTCAATACGCGAATTTTAATTGTTAATGATGACTTGTGAAGTCGTTTGTTTTTATGAAGTTGTGTTTATTATTTTGAAACAATTGTATATTTTTATGCAAATCCTCTGTGTTACCTCTTTCTTTTTGAATTAGCAATATTTATTACAAACAATAAAGTCTATTCTTGTTACAATTTTGATTTTTAATCTATATTCAACTTATATGGCTTTAAACCTACTTTTAAAATGTCAATTAGAAAATAATAAACATTAATTATTTTCTTAACATGAAGCACATTTTTAAATTTCACATCCAAAAAAAAAGTACTTTTTAAGAAAAAATTACAAAACGTACAATGAAACAGTTAAAAATGAATTATAATTTTACAGATTTAAGTTACACTTTTGTTATAAATTTGTATTTCTGAATGAATTCTGTCTGCCCATATTAAAGGCAACACAAGTTTGTGTTGTTTTAATACGTCTTCATCACAATTGTATTAAAACACGTGCAAGTCTGGCATAATTGAATTTTGATACCATTTTTGTTTTTGCATGTTTATTTTCGTTTACATTTTACTGCTTTTGTAAAATTCGTTTTCTCTGATAATAAGTCGAAGTACGATTCGATTATTTTATATTTGTATTTAAACCAATTACAAATCAAGCAAAGTGTTGCAACCTTGCTGAGCAGTGAGCACGCTTTAGGGTTTAAAAGTATTTAAAAAAATCTGGCGTGCATTCTTAGCAACAATTTGTGTAAATTTAATTATTGTTCTCAAGACAGACTAAAAAAATAAAATAAACCAACTTAAATCTTAGCGAAATCAGGCTGAACTGTTAATTTTCATTGTTCAAGCAGAAATTATGCCGGCGAACTGTTACCAAAATAAACGAAATCAATTAATTCGTCCTCCTTTCTTCTACGTTGCTTTTTACCTATGTGAAATCATCCTCAGAGTTGCATCATTTTCATTCAAATCGCTCTTGTTTTTTGAGTGGTGTATGTGTGACAATAAAAATGCTAGCATGAATACATACACTCATTGAGGCATTCGCTGTCATACACATTTGTACAGCTGTATGGAAACGTGCACGTTTAAAACGTGTGCAAAATACTAACGAAGAAACTGCATTTAATGCAATAACAAGTTCATATAAAGCCAGTAAAGTGCATTAGGCTTTCCAGTTTTTGGGTTATTTTTTGAATAGAATTGCTGTTGCGGCTTTTAAATTTAAATCCCAATAACGGTTCCCACTGTTTAAAAATAAACAAATTTTAAACTGCAATGAAAGCAAAAAATTATTTGAAAAATTTAAAGTAATTTGCTATACAAATTAATTATATTGCAATGGGAGTTGATAATTTCGTCAGACGCTTACTGCGCGCATGCCCGTTGCTCCAATTTTGTAAAAATATGGTCAGAGCTACCAGTTTGATCAGGTACTTGATTTTTATAAAAATACTTTTAATTTTTGCTTGTCAACTAGAGCTATGAGGAAATAAACAAAAATTAAAGCAGCTTAAAATAATCTATGTCAATTACTATATTGCAACATAGTTCATTATTTAATTTATTAAGCGATTAAAATGTAAATTGTTATCAATATAATTAATTCTAGTCTAATTGGAGTTAAATTTCTGTAAAAAATAATAATAATAACTACAAAGACGTAGACTTCAATTAGGTCAATGCTATAGAAAAATTTTAAATTTTTATGCTGCTTCTAAGAAACTAAGTAATATTACTGCTTGTATCAAATTGATAATTGAATCCTTGAAACATAAGCATACATTGTAACTGAATTAATCCGATGTTTAAATTTAATCAAAGACATGACAATTAAATAAACAAAATTTGCAATCGGTTTCAATCAGCGAGGTGGCAACACTGTCCGCAATACAATCACAAGTTCACAAATGTATTAATATCGAGATTCGAGGGAAGAGGTGCCGTCGGTTACCTTTTAATGTGAAAATTGTGAAGTCGCAAGTCAGCGGTTAGATCGAAAGCGTTGCAGATCACGGAACCGGCAATTTACAATTCAGTCTGTCTCAGTTTGTGATAAGAATATGTTCTCAGTATAATTATTACTCAACTTTAATACTTACTGCACGGTCAAAGTTCTTTTCTCAAAGTCTCAAAATTTGAACAACAATATTTTGAGGGTATTTTTTATTGGAGTAAACAAAAACTTTACTTGACGAGTAAACAAAACAAAGTAAATAATTTTGAGTAATTTTCGCTTATCTGCATTTTTATTCAGTATAAAAGAAGAGGACTTCGTGTTGGTATCTACAGTTTTTCAATACTTTTCAACCATTACAAAGCTTTAACACAAGAATCCATTAAAAGTGTTCAAATAAAAAAAAATCATTAAAATGTGTGGAATCTTCTCGATATTCTTACGGCCACAAAATGAATTTAATTCTAAGATGGCCTCAACAATAGGCGAGCTCGCCTACAATTTATCCTACCGACAGAGACATCGTGGTCCAGATTACACAGGATTCGCAATCACGGATGACAAAAAAGTGTGTTTTGTGCAGGAACGTCTGGCCATTTTGGGCGTGGAAACCGGCAATCAGCCACTCAAATCTGATGACGGCAGCATTATGCTCACTGCAAATGGTGAGATATACAACTATTTGCAAATAGCTAGAGATCTTAGTGAATTGCAAGGGTCGCAATATGTGCCACGTAGTGACTGTGATGTGATAATTGCCCTATATGCTCACTATGGCGAGAAGTTGTTTTCTAAAATAACAGGAATGTTTGCATTTGTCCTGTATGATAACAAAACGAAACAATTGCTTGTGGCACGAGATCCATTTGGAATCATTCCAATGTATCAAGGGATTGACGTCCAAGGAAACTTGTATTTTGCAAGTGAAATGAAATGCCTTGTAGGCGTCTGTGAGACTGTAACAATATTCCCACCTGGAAAATTTTTGTACGGAACTGTGGATGATATCAAAGAAGAGGTGTTCTACAGTCCCAAATGGATAACGGACATTCCCACGATGAAACTTGATTTAGAAATACTGCGTGAAAAACTAGAAGACTCGGTGCGTTCCCATCTGCAATGTGACGTTCAATTGGGTGCCCTTCTCTCTGGCGGCGTTGACTCCAGTCTAATTGCATCAATTGCAACTAAAATAATGCGAGAGCGTGATCCCAATTATCGACTAAAAACATTCAGTGTCGGGCTACAAAACGCTCCCGATTTTAAGTACAGTCGCATGGTGGCGGAATACATCAACAGTGATCACCATGAAGTCATCTTTGAGGTGGAGCAAGGCATCAATTGCATTCGCGAAATTATTCATCACACAGAGTCATACGATGTGACGACAATACGTGCCAGCATACCGATGCTGTTATTGTCGCGATACATCAAAGCTCGAGGCCTAAAAATGATTCTCTCTGGTGAGGGAGCCGACGAAATGTTGGGTGGTTACTTGTACTTCTTTAATGCACCCAATTCCAAAGAGTTTCACAAGGAGACCGTACGGCGTGTTCTCAATCTGCATTACTCTGACTGTTTGCGTGCCAACAAATCGACTTTGGCATGGGGATTAGAGCTTAGAGTGCCCTTTTTGGATACAGACTTTGTCAATCATGTAATGAGTTTGTCGCCAGAGTGTAAAATGCCTGGCGCTAAGAATCAGGTGGCTTCCGAAAAGAATGGCATTGAAAAGTACATCATACGGGCTGCATTTGATGGTGATTACCTTCCCGATGAGGTTCTCTGGCGACAAAAGGAGCAATTCTCTGATGGTGTTGGGTATTCGTGGATTGACACAATTAAAGCACATTCCACTGCTGCTGTGTCGGATGAGGAGTTCAGCCGTGCTGCACAAATATATCCGCACAACACTCCAACTACCAAAGAAGCATTCCATTATCGGTCAATTTTTGAGTCCCTATTTCCAGGAGAGTCGTGCGCGAAAACGGTTATGAAGTGGGTGCCACGTTTGGATTGGGGATGCAACGAAGATCCTTCGGGGAGGGCGCAAACGGCACATGTGGCTGCATATAAAACGTAAGTTCTCAATTACAGTAATGAGTAAACGACCATTTTCTTAAAATATTTTTATAAAATAATTAAATTCATCTGAATATTTCTTTTTATTGCAGTGCCATGAATGGACATCACAAAATTGAGTGCCCAACCAAGAAGGGGTAAAATATCCGTTACCCAGGATTTTGATGATCTTATAAATACTTTTTAGTTTTAATAATTTAAATGTATGCACAACATTAGAATTAAAGTTTTTATCATTTTTAGAAATATAATTTTGATTTTTCTATTGTAACATTTAAGTTCTAAAAGTAATTTAAAACTTTGTATTAGTAAGAGCAAAAAAAAAGGATTTTAGTAATTAAACGATTGAAAAGATTAATTTATTAAGTAAACGCAAAAAAAAATGTTTCGAATGATTAAGAGCTCAAAGTAGTTTAGCTGTGCGTGGATCAATTCTCCATTAATTTAAAAATTCGTAAAAAAAAGTCGTATAATTATAAAGATCATTATCATTTAGGTTTATAAGCCGTAACGGTCTTTGGCCATAACTGATCTAATTTAAAAAAATCGCACCGGATGACATGTGCGTGATATTTGTATCAATAAAACTTTTTTTCTGCCTAAACAATAAATAATCTTCCTTTTTTATAACAAAAACGTGGTGGAAAGTTTTTTTTGTTGCACAATCTTATTAGACTTATGAGTTTATTGGTGTCTAAATTTTACGAATTTTGAATATCTCATTAAGCCTTAAAAACGAAATTAACTATTTAAACAGGTTTATTTTATTCACTTCATCTATTTTTCAAGACAAAATTTAAACACCGAAATTGTCCAAAGTCTAAAATTTAGGAAGTAAATAAACAAACCTCAGCTGCTGCATCCAAGGACAAGATTACATTTAATTACAAGTAGAGTCAACACAAATGTAACGTCTAGCCATGAATCAGACAACACTTAAACAATCTTCATCTTATCATAATTATACCAACTTAATATATTATCTATCATGGCCCCGCATGGATTTACCTGTAATTTTTGAGTTTACGAAAAATTCCATGGAAAACCACATTTTTCCAGTTTCCGTTGTGTTTTTTTTTTAATTCGCGTGCCTTATTTACAATTCATAAAACGAACAGCTTTAACGTGCAGGTTATCAGTTAAGTAATTGCGGTTATAATTATTAATGGGAGGTCTCTGCCCCCTGGTAACACAGCAATCAAATTTTACCCCTCTGTTGCTGTTTGTGAAAAAAAGAAGGCACCCGTTGCTTATCTCTAAAAATGCTCTAAACTTAAAGTACATATTTTATTCTGAAATAAATACTTAATTTCACAAAGGCATGCAGGAGTTTTTTGTATTAAATTTAAAAAGTATAATTTGAGATGTTTTTAAACAATTGATCTAAATTTTTTTAATTTCTAATTTGTTAGTTTTATTCCATAGAAATTCACTTAAATTAATGCCATTAAGTATAACAGACGTTGAAATGACACTATTTTTACGTCATAACCATCTTTCCATTTAAGTAATTACGTTCGACATCAAATTGAGGGCTTGGATATTAAGAATTAATTAGCGAAACATGTCCTAAAAATGAGATATATTCATGTAACTTCGTTATCAACTCAACACACGTAACAGCACTGATTATTTTTGATGAGCAGGTCAATGTCATACAAACAACTCAACACATGAGCTTGAGATAACGCGTAATGGACCCCAAATGAGATTGGTGTTGAACCACACGCTCCATATGTTAATTTGCACAGACGCCACAGACTTTAATTTGATTTTAACATCACTTTTTTAGTAGCAAGCGGCCATTCGTCGATAGTCGTCACATTTATTTCCCAAAAATTAGCCGTTAAAAAAACAAGATGAAAGAGAAAGTGATGTTAGCTTATTCGGGTGGACTCGACACCAGTTGCATTTTGAAATGGCTGCTGGAGAAAGGATACGAAGTGATTTGCTTCATGGCCGATGTCGGCCAAGAGGAAGACTTTGAAGAGGCTACCAAAAAGGCTCTTTCCATTGGTGCAACCAGTGTAATTATCAAAGACCTGAAAAAAGATTTTGTCGAAAACTACATCTGGCCTGCCATTCAAATGGGTTTGATCTACGAGGGTCGCTACCTACTTGGGACATCATTGGCGCGTCCATGTATCACTGTGGGCATGATTGAGTCGGCAAAGGAGTGTGGTGCCCAATTGATTTCGCACGGTGCCACCGGCAAGGGGAATGATCAGATTCGCTTTGAATTGTCGGCATATGCATTGTATCCGGAAGTGAAAGTGATTGCACCATGGCGAATGCCAGAGTTTTGTGAACGATTTCAGGGACGCATCGATTTGTTGGAATACGCCGAGAAGAATGGCATCCCAGTGAGTGCTAGCCCAAAGGCGCCTTGGTCAATGGACGCCAATTTGATGCACATTAGCTATGAGTCTGGCATTTTGGAGGATCCATCAACTCCGGCGCCTGATGAAATTTACCAAATGACAACCAGTCCCAGGAATGCACCTGATGTGCCTGTGAATATTGAGGTTTTCTTTAAAAAGGGATTGCCTGTGAAAGTAAATGTTTCGGACAAGGTAATCGTTGATCCTGTGGAGGTGCTAACTTACTTGAACACAATTGGCGGCCAACATGGTGTAGGACGTATTGATATTGTTGAAAATAGATTTGTGGGTCTAAAGTCGCGTGGAGTTTATGAAACACCCGGTGGTGCCATTTTGTATTGTGCTCATCATGATTTGGAGACATTTTGCTTGGATAGGGAGGTGGCGCGTACAAAAACCTACTTGAGAGATAGAATGGCCGATTACGTTTACAATGGGCTGTGGTTTTCTCCGGAGTCTGCGTTTGTACGCAAGTGCTTGGAAAGTTCGCAGGAAAATGTCAGTGGCAGTGTTGTGGTGGAAATTTTTAAAGGAAATGGTAATTATATTGATTGTGTGTTGTTATTGTGAGCCAAATTTTACTCTTGTTCTATTAATATTTGCAGTGTGGGCGATTTCAAGAAAATCAGACCAAAGTCTCTACAATCAAGAACTCGTTTCCATGGACGTTCACGGACAATTTAGTCCATACGCTTCAACTGGCTTCATCGAGATCAACGCTGTCAGGATCAAGGAGTACAGCAGAGCATATGGAGCATACAAGAAATAAAAATATTATATGAGCATAAAATAATTAAAATAAAAACAGTGATTTGCGTAGTTCATGAAAATAGCACTGAAAAGGAATAATCAAAATATATTAATTGTTGATAACTGCACTTATATTTTTAGACACACCCATTTCCACATAATATGTTTTTTAACAATAAATTTGTAAAAGTTACAAGTTGTAACAAATTGTATTCACCAACAAAACAACACAAATTTATAATCGAAATGGAACAATAAATCAAAAATCAGAAATAAAACAATTCTATTTCTTAGGCTGACATTCATCGCCTATAGGCTTACAAGATTGCAACAATCCGGCTTCTCTCATTCGATTGAACGATCTTTGTGAATCGAAATTTTCGTAAAACCGTAGGTAATCCTTTTGGCGTGGGTCAGTAATAGTAACTTTTGCGACCAACATAGCGACCACGGCTAAGCCACAAGCGACAAACACATTTCTTAATGAATTGCGGGTATGAATCCCCTTCAGTCTTGGCTTTGGTATAGCTGGACCACTTGGTGGTTTTTCACATGGTGGTAATACATCCTCGCTGCATGCCATTTTTCTGGATTAGTTTTCTTCGAGCTTGAGACAAAATCGACAACTGATCCTACAGCAAAATTTTTTGTGAGTTTTTGTTTCAAATGCAGTTTACTATGGTTCATTCATCAACTCCTTGGGTGGTGACTCTTTACTATTTACTAAGTTTACAAGGTAAAAGGATCAAAGTGTATTCACAGTTATATAATATGTTCATTCAATTTTTAAAGAAAATATTAATGTAATCCTAAATAAATTGAAGGTAATAAAATAATTTATGATTAATACTCGTAAGTGTTTTTTATTTTCATTAGTCGCAATATCCGCTAAATATTATAAATTACCAACAAATTGACTGTTTTGCTTATTGTGTTTTAAATGTTTTTTTTAAGTTATTTACGTTTCAAATAATTGATATATATTTTGATACTAATATAATTGTTCAAAGCATGCAAACTTTCCAAATTATTATTACAAATACTTCCTGGAATTGCATTGCGCAAGTCTTTGTAAAACCAATCAACGAAACGCCAATAAAAGCAAATCTTTAGATTATTAAACAGTAAATAATTCAAGTGTGTGACAATAAACAAATAATGTATTTTAATGATTAATATCTTAATAAATTTACATTAAAGTAATAGAACGATTTTAACGACACACATTATTAATGAATGGAAAAAGATTTACATTTAGATATAGGATTAAACTGCAGTAAATATTATTTGCGTAACATCTGTTGAATGACTGACAACTAGCACATTTATCCTTTCTTTGACTTGTAATTCTCAAATAAATTCGATAAAAGAAGCATCCAATTTATTCGAAATAACGTGAACAATCTTTATTTCTAAACAATTTTTCTACAGACGAATTGTTGTGCTATCCTAAAAATGCTAATTGTCAATCATTAACAAATTGCACAGAAGCACTTTATAAGTAAACACCCACCATTTGATTTAGGCATCCAATTGACTGTCTTTTTCACCTTTTTTAAATGCATTTTTAATTGCATGCAATATTTCTAATCGCGTCTACATAGTTTGCGTTATAATTGTCCATTATATTCAATATTTAATCACTTTTATAATTTGTTTTGAAAGATTTCTAATTTAAATATGACTCATCATAAAAATCACAAGAAGCTTAAATACTTTTAATTTTATCGAAGTACAATTACAATTAATTCTTGTAAGGTAACGCTTAGTAACTACTTAAATTTTTGAATTTTTTAAGACCAAATTTTTGTGTATTATATTTATCTTGATTATAAATTGTTCTTGTAAATACATTTCACTACTCAGGAATAATGGAACCTTTCTGGAGTAAATGCAGAGCAAAATTGAACGGCACAACAAGGAATAGACGAAATCAAATCCACGTCTTTGGTTACAATAACAACAATTCTGTTTCAAAATATAATAAAATGTATATAATATAATTCATGTATATAAACACAGGAAACAGCCGAAAAAAAAATTATAAATTATAAACAAAATACTGTTAACAAATTTTCCAACATAATAATTATAGCAATAAAATATTTAATCCTCTTTGGAGAGTGAACCCAGATCACTCAAGAATATTTCGGGCGTTAGAATGTGCGAGGAGCCAACGATCACCTCCCAATTTTTGATAGAAGCTGTCACCTCGTAGGCGCATCGCATTTCTGAGAAGCTGGCACCTCCCACAATGAAAACAATCAACCTGGGCACATTCTTGATGGCTGCCTGGGTTTTGTCCTTGTGCCAGTGACCATATCTGTTGCTACTACAATGTACAAAACAATATTATGTCAACAAAAAAACAAATCAATCATAATAAATTTTTAAATAATTTACCTAGCTGGAGCATGATAAGTAGAATTCTGTGAACGTCCGGCTAAGAATGGATAGTGGCGAGCATCCAATTTATCCTCTATGGCATCCTCCATGATGTCCTTGACAACCGGTGTCCAACGCGACATTTGATAGGTTTGCTCAGTAATGCGCTCCTTTCGCGGAACAGCATATGTCTTCTTGCGTGTACCATCGGCAATTACGTTGACACCAAGGAAGCTGAGATTGCGGATCATATCCTGTTCCTTGGGCCCAATTTGCGCGTGTGTGAACAATTTCGTAAGATTCTCCTCGGAAATGCCATTCTTAATCATCACGTACAATGCAATAATACGGACTTTGTCGTAATTGGAAATGTTCTGCAAAGATTAAATGTTGAATGGAGGAAACTCATCCATTAATAAGATTTCAGATTTATTACCGTATCAAGAAGAATGGGGACAATGTTACGCATATGATCTTTGATTTTTTCACCCTCAGCATCGGTGCCCATTGCCAAATCTTGTTCAACGCGGCACAATTTGTCAACGTATCCCTGTGGAAATGGAACGGTTAATAAATATAAATTGTTAATACAATCAAACAAACCTGATAAGCCTTCATGCAATCTTCAGCCAAATGCAAATGTGTTGCATATTTGGATAATTCCTTTTGATATTGGGGCATTTTCTTGATCATCTGTGACAAATCACGCATGGAAGCCTTGTCACTTGCACTCATTCGCTTTGATTCAGTAAACTTCTTCAGATTTTGTGTCACTTGCGTGGAGACCACAGCAATATGTTGATGACGCAATTCCACCCACAACTCATCATTCTCATCCAAAAGCACTTCCTTATCTGCTGTATTTGGTGATGGAACGTACCTCAAAAAATTAAACAAAAACCACAATAAAAACAGAGCCCACAAAAAAAAAATCATTATATTACTTATAAACATCATTGACAATGGGCAACAGATCATAAGCCATTGCCTGCAAAGTCAACTCGTGCAACAATGGAGACACACAATCAAATCCACGATCAATGATCAACAATTGGGAGCGTGATTTTTCGGGACCTTCACCCATGGTGGGCTCATCGGCTTTATATGCGTCCAACTTTTGCTGAATCAATTGAGCCAATTCCACATTTTTCTCCCAATCGGAACGATAACGCACCGATGGATACTCACCGAGGGTGGCACAAAGTGTTGCCACTTGCTCGGCGATACGCTCCATGTGAGCAACGCGAGCCGACGCCAAACTGGGCGAGTACAGCACTTGGAATGTGTCCGGTGAATCCAGGGAAAATACCTAATATTGCAATGAAATGGTTTTAATTATTGAAGCTGAAAACAATGTATGGATGTACAAAAAACAGTTAAATAAGACAACAACATAGAAGACAATAAGCAAAAGCATGACACGTTAGTTTACAATTTACATACAATAATTAAAAGGATAGTTAGAAGGAAGGTTTAGTTTAGCTTAGTTTGGTTTTGTTTTATTAGTAAAGCACCACACCTGACACTCGTACGGCAGAAAAGCGATGTTGATCTCCTTTAGAGTCTTTATTTTGCGTGCCGCCACGGACTTACACACATCGTTAAACATTTCCTCCGGGCAGACTGCAAAAACATTCAATGGTGAATTTTTTTGTTTGTTTGTTGGTTTCCCAAAATGAGGTATCCGTTTTTAAATTGTTTTTATTAATTATGTATATGCAAATGATGGAGTGTAAAAGGATGAAGGTAATTTTTGAAGAAATGATGGTGAGATTTGATGTTGAAGAGAGATACAAAAGCCTCAGTCTTATTTAAGAAACAATCGCAACTCATCAAATGGCGATATCAAATTGCAATGAAATAATTTTTGTTTATTAAGGTATCAGTCCTGTCCTCCTTGGTTGATATCCTAACAATGCATGTTTAAAGAGTGCAAAGAAATACACAACCCTTGACATTTTACTTGGAACATTCCATTTTCTATTTTAAAGCAACCAATTATGGCACACGTTGCAAATTAATGCAAAGAAATTGCCAACATAAGAAAATCGATAAGACGACAAACGTGAAGAACTGCGCACTTAACAACAGCACAATCAACAATTAAACGTCTGATGATATTTTTGATGGAATATGAGAGAAGCCATCAAATTAAATGGCACTTGCGAGGATTTAATTTAATTGCTCCACTGAAATTGTCTGGAAGTGATTAGGAGTTCAAGTATTTAAATAATACTTTTTTTGTTGATTGTTTCGAACCAATAATAATTGAAAGGAAAAAGGGCAGAGTTACACAAATCACATAACACAAACTGAGTGCCATTTTTGTAAAATTATAAACCTCAAGGGTTTATTAAGTTGTTGGGAATTTTGAAAATCCAATAAAATTGTTTGACTCATCAAATTCCTTCCAGCTTGGCAATAATCCATAAATCCATTATGAGCAGTTAAACCGTTAAAGGGATCAAAGATTACTTCTCGAGTAATCGCACATCAAGGATCTATAAAATTATATACACAAATGAATTTACCACTAAACAGATTTGTAAAACACCCACAACCACGAAAAATACTTAAAAATAACAATTTGTTAAATACGATTAATTAATTAATGAAAAACCTCAACCCACATGAAAAAGCGCTATATATAAAATGTATTGTTACAAAAGCCATTAATTAAGAACTTAAAAGTGTTAGAACAATAATAATTAATTAATAGATTATTTCCCGGATAAGGTGGCGTAATATTGATCAGTTACACATATTAGGACACTTGGTTACAGATTTGTTAGACATATGCATTCAGTTTTTCAATCTAACCTGTGCCTCATAGGCGATAAACGCTATATTGATCTCTTTACACACAACCATGCGTTTAACAATGGCAGATCTCTTCAACATCTCGAATATTCGATCGGGGATGGCTGTTACATTAAAACGGTATTATTGTTGGCATTTAGTCCAAATCTAGGTAACGCTTACCTTCGGTGAAGAAGACATGTGCTGCCTTATACATCGGACGATTGGGATGTTCAAAGTCACGGATCAGTGCACGCACTGACTCCTCGGATGGTGTGATCAAGTACACCGCTTCCATGGTGGTGAGTGGTTCACGTTTCTTGTGAATGTCCTCCACAACTGCATTAAGTAGAATAATTAAGGATTAAAATGGAAGATGCCTAAATGAGTAAACATGAGCATTACTTGTAATTCCTTCAGCGCTGATTTCATGCATTTTAGTGCATGCTGAGACCATACGCATTGCCAATTTGTCCACGACCAATACTCGCCATTCCACGTTGGCTACTTTGGCTGCAGCACCGGCAACCGGTTTTTTTGTGTTCGGAGTACCCTTGTACTTCACCACCTCGTTCATTATCTCTGTATTAAGGACACATTGATCAGATTAAGATACCAATTTCATGAAAATCATCAATTTTCATTCATTTTGTTCGATTAAATTGAGTCATCACAAATGAATTCATATTATGACTAATTTCCCCATATGACACAACAACAATAAACAAGAATGATGAGACAAAAGAGATAGCGCAAAAACATAAACAGACTTCCATCTGTCAAAATTTAAAATTGCATCAGGCCGAATCACTTATGACGTCACACTGCTGGAAACTTCCAACATGATTTTTGCGCAAGTGTCAAAACTCGGAAGGACGTTATTGCGAAAAATCAATAATTTACGCATTTAATTTCACTGCTAAATACAATTTCTTAAGTCTCATCGTTCAGAAAACTAATTTTAAATTCAAAAAAACGCCTGCCAGCAAATCTAACCAACACAATTTGCACATTGCGAGACGAATTCACAAGTATTTTTTTAGTAACCAGATGCGGGGCGTTCCCCAGGCCATATCGTCAATTCGTTTGTGAGTCATTTTCAAGTTACTGTTTGTCACCCAACCATAATACACTATGTTTAGAACTTACTTTGACCAACTTGCACTTTTAACGCCATTGTATCTGCTCAATTTAATTACAATGTTCCGTTTATGTGAATTGAGTTTTTAGTTGGAAAATATAATTTTTAATTCTGTCAATCCACCTTGACAATTATCGCTCACAATCTTTTAAACGAAACTGCATTTGATTAGACAAACCCACCGCTAGTTTAAAGGAGGCAGCACTTGCGCAATTTTATGTGTAATACATTTTTGGTGTTCGAAACTACCACTTGCTGATCTTCGACATTACGGTTTACCGCGTCTTTTAAAATAATGAATGCATTAGCGGCTTTAGCAATTTTTCGAAATACGCACATTGAACAGTTATAAATTTTCGTTGAATTTAATTACAAATAAAGTAATCTCTATCTCTTCCGTTCAATCAAAAATAATTTTTTTAACCAAAAACAATAATTTAAGTAACTTGTTTAAATAAACTGTATTTTGTTAAATAATTATTTTCATTTCATCGTCATTATTTTATTTTTTTCCTAAAATTAGATTAAGAAATTACTTACAATGGTGTAACTTTTTGCCCCTTAAAAATAAATTCTTATCGAAAGGGATCGTCATTGCACATAATTATTATTTTTACTGGTCATATTAAGATGTTTTTTTTATTGGATGGTACTGGATTAGTACTACTTAAACCAAATATAGGCAAAAATGCACTCAAAGAGAATCTAAAATTTTTTAGTCAGTTTAAGAACAAGGTTAAATAAATAATGGTTTGTTCTAATTGGGAAAGTAGTTAGATAATTAATGATTGTAGTGATATAACATAATTTTAATAAATTTTAATTTTCTCTTCTTTCTGAATCTCAATGTCTCGTTACGCACACATTTGCCCTTTAAAAGGGCTGAAAAAATATAGGAAAGATGTAATGTCTATAATCAAAAAGAAAAAATGTATGCATGAAAGGCCAATTCACATCTTAAAATCTTCCAAAAATATTATGACATTTTCATAAAAAAGTAAGTTAGTTTCGTTTTGCATTTTTCTATAGCCCAAAAACGCTTAACAAAAAAAATTTGAGAAAAGTATAATTTATTTTTTTCAACTCGAAAAATCGTCACACTAGAGTCACTAGAGTTACTAGACACAGGACTTACCTTTAAAGTATGACCTTTTCTTGTTCAGCTGAGTTTTCTTTGGTGTTGATAGCTTAATAATTTACTACTTGTTAAATAAAAATTATTTGAGAAATCCTGCAGTTATTGCATTGTTACACTTCTAACTTTAACTCATCTAAATGTTTTCAGTATAAAAAATACAATAAATAACAAAAATAAAAAAATCAGAATGATATTTAAATTAAATATTTTATATAAAATAATATATAACAATTATTAGCAAAAGTAAATACATAATACAAATATACAACAATTACTCTAATCATAATTTATTAGCTATAAATCAAGAACAGCAGAAACTTCATCAGGAATCGGTTCCATTTAACAAAAAAATAAATCTAACATAACTGTTTAAATAAAAAAAATCGCAACTACAATAAAATTTCATAGAAACAATTATTTACGAATTATAAATGACAAATTTGAACAAAATATTAAAAAGTTACAAAAAAAAATATTTCTTTAACTGATCAATCTAAAATGTTTGAAAATAACCAGACCAGTCTCACTTCATTTGCCGAAGCAAATTTGTTTTATTTAACTGAACACCACGTTCTATCATTAAAGCACATTTAGAAAACTTCTGAATTGGTAATATTATTTATGTAATCATTAAATTAAAACCCCCATTTAGTATTTAATGGTGTCCGAAGCTCATTGTTTTACATATAAATAATTAAATTGAACTATAAATTCCTGAATAAATATATTTTCATCTTCTTGTCGCAGTCGCTTTAAATTCATCCAAACACTCGGAATACTGATCCAGACAGACTGATTAAGTTGACAGACGAACGTCTTACATGAATGTGTCGATCAGTATTGAGGTCGTGTCCCATTGCCATAATACGGCCGATCTGGTAATTTGGGTGGGGCATTCTGCCCGGGTCGACTACAAAATTATAGACAAACGCCAAAATTAAATAATATGGTTCAATTTTTTTAAACAAAAAAAAATCTATAAACTAAAGAAGTTAAAAACTACAACAAAATCCATCACCATAAAATGTAGTTAAATTGTGGGTAAGCAAAGCTTTAATACAGCATCAAAAAAGCAGCAGAACAAAGTACCTTAATTTAGCTTTGAAGTCCTTTAGCATTTACCTGTAACCAATTTCAGTTGGCAAAATGTGCAAAAAAGTGAAATTATTAAATTAATTAATATTATCAACACGGCATTGATTTTAAATTTAAAGAAGAAAAAATTGCCAATAATTTTATACACAAAATTTTAGAAAAGAAACAATCCATCGGAACAATTTTATGAAAATCATTCAAAGCAAAACCTAAAATTTTTGACATTATTTAACTAGTCCACACATTTAAACATGTGGCGTTTACCTAATAATGGCAAATATTTACTTAGTTGTTATTAAATACATAAAAGAGCACTACTATTAATGTTCCTACAGACAATACAATGCGTTGTTCCATAAACGATTTTATATCTTTATTCATAATTCATATAATATTTCTTTATATAATTTTTTCCATGAAATATTTGTTGTGTGTAACAAATATAAATTGTTGTCTCATACATGTAACGTCATTTTCGTCAATTAAATCAATTTATATCTCAATGTTTAATGCGTCTTTTTAAAGTTAATGATAGATTGGTAGGTATAGTGTACAAGGACAATGTTAAAATCGCTTAAATAAAAAACGATTAATTGAAACAAAGCGTTATATTTAATATTGATCAATTGAACGTCATTCAACTGTATGTATTATTATGTATTCATTAGGAAAAAGATGTAAACAAACGAGCACATGTATGTGGGAAGGTGTTGTTTCTAAATGACGTGCCATCACGAATGCATTTTTGGGCATTCTCAATGCCAAATAATGAAAATGAATATCGTTTAAACATTTGAGTACATTATGTGAATAACTATTTTTAAATGGCTTATGATGGAAATTGCGTTCTTATTTTTAGACATATTTAAAATTACTTAAACACATTTTAACTCGTATTATTTTTATTACCACAAGAAACTAAATAATTGCATTTAATCCTTCAAGTTGTAGTCATTTTTTTTTCTCGTCATTTCAAAAATATGGTTTTATGTATGTAGTTATCAACATTTATTATAAGTTAAGTAACAGTAGTTATATTCAAACAATAATATCCTTTGCAAAATTTCCTTGATTCCATTTCAAATTCCATCAATATTATTAAAGCTTATTACTTTAAGTAGTTTTACACCAACAACAGCAATAGAATCGATTAATAACATGGAGATTTTATTTTTTGTATTTGTTTATTAATTCATTAAGACGTAATATCAGGTAATTAATGTGCATTGTTAATAACATTATTGTGGCTTAGACCTAAACAGACACATTTTCTAATTTTGTTTAACGATTAAATTTGATCTCGCGATAATCCTCTTACATAGTGTACGCGTACGTGGTGAATAATCACCAAATACACAACAACACAAATACAGGATAATTGGTTGAATGTGAGTGACCATGGACCCTATTATGTGTTTTAACATTTATTTCAATTAATTATTATTTACTTTAATCAAATTGCCAATTGGGATGTTTACTTACGAAATGATATTTTGTTTGGAAAAAATATGTGAGACTCATCGGAAACAAATTGATTTTCATTACATTTATGAATTTTTCCAGATTACCAATATTATAAAAATGCACTCGATTTTTTCTACGAGCTACTACTGCAACTACTTAATGGTAATATACATAATTTATTCAATTTCCAAACAACAATATAGATATAATGCAACGGTGGTATTTAATGTAAAATTCAAATAATTGATCGCGGGCACATTTATAATTATGTATAAGGTTTAATCTCAATTCAATTTTTTGTATATTTTTAATAAAGCAACATTTATTTGAGCGCAAATAACTTTATGTACTAATTATAGTTAATTTCATTTCAGTGGAGATGATAATGTACATGGGTTGTTGTGGTTGGACTCATCTCTAATCCCTAATGCACTCAATTACTGTATCTATATTAATTATCTTGGGAAGTTTGTGTACTTGCAAATATATTTAATTTTACTAGCAGTACGTTGCGTTGTATTAAGCCGGAATGTGTGATGGAATAGTGGTAACGATTAACCCATTTTATGCCGCATGAAAATCAATGGCAAAATGTTTTTTTTTTTTTAAATGAATAATGTCATGACTAGTAGTTTGAACATTCAAAAACTTGGGAAGTGCAAATGAAAGCATAATAATTAACATTTCTATGAAATACTTTTATTTGTATTAAGCATCTAGTTTTAATAAGTAGTACTACAATAACTTGTATTACTATGCCCAATATTCTTGGCATTCATTTAACGCATTGGTTATTCATAGATATTGTACACATATAGATTTTAAGGTTATTATATTTCTGTATATTTAATAATCGGCATGGATGCAGCATAACATTTATGATATGCAAAGGTTACATAGAGTACCTAACTTACATTATAACTTATATGAAAACGAATAACACAGTTTTTAAATGATACAAATTGTAACATACACACATGTCATTTATGTATTATATAAATTGTATTAACACAAAATAAACATAAAAATTGTTAGGATTAATAAATATAATAATTGCTTTCGTCGTTTTATTTTATATATATTATGTATTTGTATAAGGCTCTGCGTTTGAAAAGCAATCACTTAAAATAAATAATATTACACATACAAATTAAAAGCAAAGCTGCTTTCACCGCAAGCTTGGGACATAAACACAAAGCAAACATATTACATAACGTTAAATACGCTTAAAGCTTTAAGTCAAACAAAACATTTGGAAAACATCGTTAAAACTGCAATAGAGGTGACACAATTTGGCCACAATAAATGTGGCTGTTAAAAATGCCCCCTAATAATTTTCTCCATTGATTCAGTCAAACGCGTTTTTAGGACTTATAAACGTAAATACATTTTTCAATAATTGATAGTTATGAGTTATGTGTTAGTAACTAATTACAGATAGAACTTTCAATTAATTAATATATTATTATAATTATTAAGATCTAAATGTTTGAGATACTGTTATATATTGTTATATTATAATTAGTGATATTTCAAGAGGGATTATGGAAAACACTAAAAGAATTATTCACGTGTATGTGTATGTGTTTACTTGAATTTATTCGCGAAGACGTTCGACAACTCATTCATTGCCGCATTGGTGACTGCCTGTCCAACTGCTTGGTTAACTTGCTGACGCACTTGTGGCGGTAATTGTCCCATTACGTTGCCTCCACCACCACCGCTACCGCGACTAAATCAACGCCACATGAGTATGTAGTAATGCAGATTTATGTTTTGTTTTAGCAGGAATTGGTTAAATTATAAAATTAAAAAAAATCATAAAACAAATTAAAAAGGGACAAAAGGATTAATGTGAAAATAGAGTATGATTACAAAATGGTACAGAGAAATTAAATGGATTGATTTGTTCTATTATTAAGTAATGCAAAAACATTTAACAGTATGGTGTGTTTAAGACAAATTATATAAATGAAAATTCCCATTTGTTTCAATTCAAGGTCCATTTGAAGGTTTCAATCAAAACGAAGCAAACATTCATACATTTTATTAAAAATAATGAATTTAAATTAAACTTTAAAAAGTATTGACATTATTTAAATGAAATATTGAACCTTGAATTGTATTGCATTTAACCATCACCCTCTAACAACCCCTTCTATTTTCAAGATGAGACAATTAGTGTATATGAGACGTGCAAATTAAACATATAAATTGATAATAAAATGTATTTTGCTGGCGACTCTTCTCATTGTTTAGCAAGAAGTGGCGCGCGTCGCGGCCGTTTGAATATTAAGTCGTCAATGGCAACCCTAATTATGAGCGTTTGGCCTGGCAACCGTTCATAGAAAAAATTTAAAATTGTATTTGTTTTAATTGTGTGTTAATAGTAATTCTCTGTGAATAGTATAAGTTTAACAAGAATTTAAAAAAAACAACAAAAAAAAACAACATTACACTATTAAATAAATGAATGTGTGAAGGTGGGTGGTGTCTGTATGCATAATAAACCCATATGCAGTTATGTAGTTTGTATGAATTTAGTCCCTTGTTTGTCTTTAATATGTGGAGGGGGAAAAAGGAATTAAATCAAAATGTAATGATGAATAATAATAATAACTAATAAACTATAGTAGACATGATGCTAAAAATGTGTTGGTACCACAATCTGAAAATCTCGTAATTCTTTTGTATGTGTAATTTCACTGTCTAATCCTAATATTTTTGATTGTCGGTAAATCAGAATTAGAAGAAAAACCAGCATACCAAAACCAAAAAATTAGGGATTAACGTACAATTAGTATTTACAAAAAAAAAAAAAAAAACATACGGAAGATTTGCGTGTGTCAGTGAGTATTATTCAATGTTATCGAGTATTACAGTTATTTTTACACATTTAATTAATCCTAGTTAATTTCAGGATATTGATTATATCTACAAATCGTTTTTATTTTTTTATTAACACATTTTTATAATTTGTTTTTAGGTAAATTGCTTTTTTTTTACATCTCCATTAAATGCTACTACTCGATAAGCGAAACAACATGTAACAATTGAATAATAATATTTTTTACGTAACTTTATTCGTATTTTCTCTACATTTCGAGGCAAACAAAATTATCAAAAAATGTGTTGAAGAAATGAATATTAATGAATTTTACGAATATCAAAAATATTATCGCAGTTTAATAAAAACAAAATAATCACCAATTAAAATTGGCGTTGAGATCCTGTGTTTTATTACTGTTTTTTTAAACAAATTTTGGTACAATAAACAAATGTCATTTATGTGAATAAATAATTAACAAAATTGGATAAATTTATGGAAGCGTTTAAACAATTAAACAAATAAAACACAAAATGAGGAAGCTATTTCTTTCTGGGAAGAAGTCCGTTTCTGGCAAAATGTACAAAATCGAAAAAAATTTGCCCATATTTTGTGAATGTATTTTTTAAAATTAATGTCGATAAAACTACTAAACCGAAACATCTTTTTGATGCCTGTACAATATACATATTTGCAATCTTTCTCTACTTATTTATTAACAGTTGGATAATATTTATTCAATTTTGTCTCTTCATTTAAGAATTGATTTATATTATATTTGTTTGTCTGTTTCTTATCTGTTCAACATGTTTTGGAGTATAATATATGAATGAAGTTTCCGTTAGTGGTGAATAATTTAGCGCCGCCTGCAAATAATTGGTCCATTTTTGTGATTTGTTAAAGACAAACAAACATTCATAATTTGAGATATTTTGTGTCAAGAAATTATTTACTGGGATGAATTTTCATACAACAAAAAATGGAATATTTAGATAGGAAATTAAAAGCTAATTTTGTTGTTACAAAGGTGCACTTTAATAAAGTAGATAACCCAAAAGTTGTGCAAAAGAAGTGTGTAGGTGAAAAAAGCTAAGGGTTTTAATAGAAATCGAAAATATAATATGGTAACGTTAATTTTAAAAGAACTGTTCGCGAGAATAAAATTAAATAGCAATGATTATTGTTATTGACAAAACAAAAAGCATTTTACCCCAAAATTATCAATTTCCTGATATTACTTGCTCACGCAAACAACAGTTCAATATGACGACGCGATTATAAAAGTAAATCAAAATAAAATCAATGAAGACTTACAAGGGTTGTAAAGGGAGTGTTACAAACAAATATTGTTGAATGAAGCAAATAGGTAGAGAAGGCACGAGTGACAAAAAGAAAATGTTGTGTGTGTGTGAAGCATAGAATAAAACAATATAAAATTGTGTGTATTTAAAAATAAGTATGAAACATAAGTCGCATAATTATTATGACATTGGCACGTGAGTAAAATAAAATATTTAAAATAGAGAATGAAAAAAAATCAATAAAAAGAGGGCAAACAACGAATAATAATAATAAAATGAATTGAAAAGAATTGTGTGTACTCACGATGGAACCAATGGAGCTGGAAGCGCTTGCCCAGTTGGCCGTCCCTGTGGCAATGGTGGTGCACCGCCGCCTGGGCGATTTGGAATGGCGGGAGCGGATCGTGAAACAGCTCCGACTGGTGGTGGCGGTCCACGGCTTCCTCCACCGCTGCCCATTGAAGACAATGAGCCCTTGATTGAAAAAAAACAATCGAATTAATTTACGAGTTCAAGCAATATGTAACTGCAATAATTTACTTGTTGAGTTGGTGGTGCTTTTCTTGGGCCACCGGGACTTGGTGGCGACAATCGTGGATTGTCCATACCACTTGAGAGCCAATCATTTTTGACTGGCGGTGGAATTGGTGTGGCTACAGTTGCTATCGAAACATCACCTATTTCAAGGGCACAAGCATTATGTTAAACCATTGGTAACATTGCTAACTGTTTCAACTTACCGATAATTCTCAATGACTCCTTGCATGCATGATACATTCGTAACATTTCCTCGCGTTTGGACGCTTCTTCGGGACTTTCTTCCATCATTTGTGCCTGCAATTTAAATAATGTTTACCATTGTGTTCAACCTAATTAAAACAACAATAACAAACCTGATCACCACAGGAGTACAAATGCGCCAACAGCTCTCCATTGATGAAATCTTTAGCGTTGTTGATGACCATCATCATGATCGCCTTTGGTACCATATCACGTGTTGTCTTTGTCACAATTTTCATGTATGAGTCAACCAAATTGCGAATGGTTTCCACTTGACGTTCCAGCTGTGGATCCAATGAGCTTTGCTCTGCTTCGCCATGCTCCTGTTTATTTAACACGATGCATCAATTGCAGCAGCAGGAACAATGATTTTCATTAGATCACACATTAAGGTTGGCAAAACGCAGTGGATACAAAAAACGAATAAAAAAAAGGAAATCCAAAAATTAAAATAACATGTGTGACAAGTATAACGTGTGTACGAGTACATACAAGTGATAGCATTACAAAGAATAATTAAAATGGATATAAAAAGACAAAACGTTTTCAATTGCAAAATGTTTATGTATGTTGTTGAGTGGCGGCAATGACAACAATATGGGGGCATAGGGTTTAAATAAAACGTGATTAAATTGAGTCGAGGTAAATAAATGTGTTGTGTTGTGAGAATTTATCTAAAATTCGAATTTTATTTAGCCAAAATGCGATACCAAATTGTTTCGTGTAATATTCATAACCGTACTCAGGCCAGCTCTAAAATATAGGAGCACATTATAACAATAATTTGAGCGCAATAAAAATTTCATAAGTTTAAAGTAGGAATGGGTATGGATGTGTGATGCTTATTTCTTGTAAGTAATAAAATGTATAACAAACTATTAAAAGAAGCAATTAAAACGAGTAAATATTGTTTGAAAAAAATTCAAAAATACACAATTAATAAATGATCCGAATTTTGTAAATTTGTGTGCTATAATTATTGCAAAACAGCGACAACAACGAAAATCAAACTTAATATGAATCAATTTGTTTGTATATGCACTGTAATCAATAAGCATGTTGGACTTACATAATCGTCATCAGAACCCTTTATAGAAATAGGAATAAAGAAAGGGTTTCAACAAATAGAAATCACATTTTCATAAGAATAAAACATATTGTAACAAATTGATTTTTTTTTCTTGATAAGCACATTGTACGTAGAGATTAAAAAAATCTGAAGAAATGTATAATGCATATTAATAATGGATCAATGCCTCATTGATGTGTATGAGTGTCCTCATTGATGAAGAGGTCTGATAAAAAAGCTTTAAAAAGCTTTCAAACTTTGACTCAAAAAAAATATTGCGAATTCAATAAACAAATTGTATGAACATTTTTTAAGGACAATAATAATTAGAACCTTATTCTTCAAACCATTTTCCAGCAAAAGGACACAACACACAATGATGTTAAATGAAAAATAATAAAAATAAACGCTTTTTTTTTTTTTTATAAAAAAGCGTTTTTTTTCTTGTAGAGTACATTTTAAAAGAAAAGAATCATTCCTAAGTTAAAAATTAAAAAGAGAATTATATTGAAACTAAATTTAAAATTCAGTTTTATTTATAAATCCTTCTTTAAATGTGACATTTTTTAACTGGTCTTGTTAAATTATTTCATAAATTATAATCAAAAAGGATAAAAGAAGATGTGCCTAAAAAGGCTTAGAATTGGACGAAATTTAAAAAAACGTTGAAACGGTTTTATAAGTAAAATAGGCGAATTATTGCATTTAGCACAAAGAAGCTCACTCTTGCAATCGATTAAATGAAAATTTCAAACAAAAAAGCACACATTCTGTAACACTTTGTTAGAATTGCTGTTATAATTTTATGTTGCATTTTAAATTGAAAAAAGACAAATTCAAAGACCTTTTTGATTTCGTTAGAAGTTTGTTGACTATTCTGTAAAAGAATAAAATATTTGTATAGAGAACATTCTGCTGAATAGTCTTTATGTTGAAGATCATTTTTTTTAGTTATCACACTCATTTAACACACATGGGAGAAATTAAAATCGATTAGAAGTTTCCATAATTTCTGTTTCTTGTCAATAATTGTAGTTGGTGATATTGTATGCATTGGAATGACACAAAATAACTTAAGTAAGTAATTTGTATTGAAGGGCTTTAAAAACAAAGAATGACATCAATTCCAAAGAAATTGTAGAAAAATTAACAATAAGGGGAATAATTTAAGGTGTCGAATGTCTAAAATGTTTAAGTAGTATTCTTTATAAGCCTTTATTGTTTTATGTATAAACCATAGATAGGAGAACGTTGTCTTGTACAACAAAAACAATAAAAAAAAAACAATTAATTATTAAAAATTGACAAAACCATAAAAATTCTAAAACAAGTTAATACAATACAAAAAAAATAAAAAATGAAAACTAAAATTTTAATTAGAGAAACATATTAACGAATTCGACAAATAAAAATTCTCTAGGGAGCAAATAAACAAACCTCATGTCCTTCGCCCTGTTCAAACGGTCAAAGAAAAGAGAAAAATCAATGGATTATAAACGAACGTGATTCACAAATGATTCTTTTCTTGTCTAATCGTATCCTTGTTAAGGAAAACGTAAGACCCAAAGCCATTTTCAATGCATTTTTCAATTGCGACATTAAAGCTTATTCTGTTTTTTTTTTATCTTATAATCATAATTAATATAAACAAACGCAATGAAATGGAGACTCTGCCACCGAATAATTATTAAAACATAAAAAGTGTTTGTGTGCAAATACCTCGTCACCATTTTCACCGGATTGATCCTTTTCTGGGTAAACGCCAGCGCGTAGGAATGATGCCTTCCACGAGTCCACTTCGTCCACATTTTCACATGAGAGCTCCAATTGTTTGTAATCCTTGTAGACGTTACGTCCATCTGGGCTGAAGAGAGCAAATGTGTGACGACGCGACATGAATCCTTGCTCAATATCGCGCAATTTCAAACCATCCAATGGCAACATAAATTTCTTTTCTTTCTCATCCTCATCCTTGTACCACGAGATGCTCTCAGAGGTCAACACAAACCAGTATGGTCGGGAGCCACCTGTAAATGTACGAAAATGAAATAATAACAGGTTATTATGGTCTGAAAATTGTCAACGCAGAAAATATTTTCTTTCATTTCTTATTAATAATGAGTATGAGGTGTTAAACAAAATGTAGTTATGTGCTTTTTAATATAAATATAAATATTGTGAAGTGATCATTGTTATTCAGACAGTGATTTGGTTTATTGAATGATCCACAGGCTAGAATCTACAATTTGCGTTAAATTTTGGAAATGAGACACCGTAAGTTAATTAATGATAAAAGCATAAATTAAATGTGATGAAACAATACAATACTTCAAGGTCCCCTTTGTTTACCAATTGCGCCTTAAATAGCTCTAAGCATTTACATACTGTTACACAATATTTTGTATTTTTGAACGATAAAAAATAAATCAGGTGTACTTTTTGTTTGCTTAAACTAATGGGTCTTTTTGAAATTTATTTATTCCTAGAACTCGCAATGCACAATCTAGAAATAACATTTCTGCAGTAGCAATTATTTGCTGAATAACATAGAATCTACCTTATAGCGAGTAATCACGCAATTTACGTTTTGATCAACAGTTGGGTCTTTTTTTTTAAATTACCATAGAAAAACCACATTCATGAAATCATGAAACGTAAATAAATCCGCTTAGAAATAATTCCAATGAGAGACTGAATGAATCATTGACCTTTAATTTTTTGCGATTTCATAACATTTGTGTGTTGTGTAAAAGAAAAAAATGCATAACAAAATAAAAATGTTAAAATAAAACAAAAACAATATTGATTAAAAAAATCAAAATACAAACCACTAAGAATCCTGAAAACGGTCGTCAACACTACAAAAACAAAATAATAAAAGAACATAGCGAACAAAAAACTAATCAACCAATACTGAGGAGACAATTAATGAAACAAGCCATAAAGTCAGCAACTAAAATTTTAAGAAAACAAATCTAAGTACTACTGGGAAATGAAATTAAGTAATTGTTAATGGCTCATTTTTACAGCATTTGTTAGTATTAATGTCCAATCGAATTTACCTTTCATAATGCCCAAATTTTGAATGCACATGTGCCCCTTGCGGATCACCTGATTACCAATAGCACGAGTGCCTGTCTTAACGGAATTCTCGGATTTGCTCTGAGCGCTGAAATCAAACAAATTGCATGACAAAACGAATTAATGTGTTGGAAAAGTTTTATTTACTTTGCAAATCCAATAAAATCTTCGTGATTTGTATTCATGTAAGCCAGTTCAAAATCAATCAGCAACAAGATTTGTTCTTTGCAGTATTGTTCACGTTGTCTGATGTAAGTGGTGATGATGCGTTCAGTTTCCTCGCGAAGGCGTGGATAACGTGCCATCTGTTGTCGTTTTGTGTTTTTATAATTAATTCCACAAATGAGACTTTAATGAGATTAAAATAATTTGTTTGGTCGTTACCTTATCAGTGCAGATACGGACGACCGCCGATAGTTCCTGAACCACCAAGTCAACGCACTTAAGCACAGGCTCTTTCAGTTGAGCGATTTGCTTTTTGACGATGGCTTCGAATGCCATATCGGGAGTGAACAGACCCACACGAATACCGTGAATGTTGCGAATGGCGAACGAAATTTCGCGACGCAATTCTTTCTCATCACATGACATTTTGACAATTTCAAAGCGGAGACTGAAAGAGAAGTGAAAAGGTAAGATAATTGAAAATGGTAAATTTTAATGTAAAAGGAAAACTAACCGTTCATGGAATACGCGATTAATTTTAGCACCTCCTGAAAGTTCGTTTGTGTTGACTAGTGCTGATCCAGAACCCTCAATTGTTCGTTCAAAGTCAGACTGCAACTGTTGGATCATTCTGAAAATTAAAATTCGTCAATTAAGAAAAAAAATGTTTTTTTAACTTGAACTCAATTATTCACACAGTAAATAAAGCCATTAAAGTTAGGGCCATTATTTCAAATGTATAAATCCGCAACAACAATTAGTTTTTCTTTATTAGAGCAATATCAATTTAAAGGAAAAATGTTATAATTTAAATAAAATTTAGGTTTTAAAAAATTATAATAAAATAAAATAAGAAAACATATTTCGAAAAAAAATACTGAACACAAAACTAAAACCACAAAGAATTCATAACATAAAAATTAAAAGAAAAACCTGCAAAATGAGAATGCTCTGAAAAAAGTAAAAACATGACCTAAAAATATTAAACTCGTAACAAATAAATTAAGCAACCAATGAAACTCACTGCAACATAGCTTTGGTCTTGATGCTAGGATCATCAGGTCGGAAATGCTTGAACTGCTGCACATCCTTCTCCAGCATAAGCATTTGTTTCTGCAACTTATCCCTCAATCCAGGCAAAGTATCCCGAATGTGATTTGTCAACTGTTGATTGAGCACCCGCTGCAAATAAGGTGTACCCATGCGATCAGCAATATGCCTGTAACTGGCATGACCAAAGAAAAACTTTCTCTCCGCCGCCAACGCAGCGTGAATGTCTTTACGCCCGTCAATATCCTTCTGCGAGCGATTCACCACACCAATGTAACCCCGACGCAGTGGCAACAATTTATTTTCAAGAATGTCGCGTGCATCCGTACCTTCGTCCATCAAGTCCAACTTGGTAATAACACCAATGGTGCGGACACCCTGAGGATCGACCTCTTTCGCCAATTTCAACGCATCTGAATTGGCCAAATCTGTGTTGGCTGGTGTAACCGCCAAAATGAGACATGTCTCCTTCTTAATGAACTGAAAGATCATGCCCTTAATCTGTGCCTCAATGTCAACCGGTTGGTCACCGATGGGCACTTTGGTCAGACCGGGCAAATCAATCAGCGTCAAATTAAGCACATGCGGTGAGTGCACACGCAAATTAATCGGCACATTTGAGATGCCTTTGTTGCTGCCTGTCACACGATCAGTTTCGGCCTCAATTTCTGAACGGATTTCATTAAAATCCGTGAATTTACGACCCTTGCAGTGCAAAAATTCACCATGCTCTGCAAAATTAAGGAATTGTTTATAAAAAAAACATTTGGTAAAAATTGATTTTAATCACTTACCTGTTGGTGCATTAATGAGCTGCAAAATTAATGGTCGACGTGTGACAATACCAGAGCCACGTGGTAGAAAATCTCTGCGGAAAATTGTTAATAGACATAATTAATAAAGTTGCATATTTTAATACAAGCAACAACGACGAAAGGTCATTGCAGAAATGAATCATTTAATTTATGCGGAAGAATGATATTTGTGTTGTGGGGGAGCGAGCATTTGCTGTACTCTTTGTCATTTAATTCACTGCATTGGGTTGTACTCGTATGAATGGTGAATTTTAATTAAAATTTTACAATGATTAGAATTTTTTTAAAGACCAAAATGCAATGCTTCTCAGCATGGGGCGTTATAATTAAACCAATAAAGTCTGCAACGAAGCTTTCGTAATTTGAGGAATTTTATCGTTTGGTGACAAAACAGATTCAGTTTTGGGTTCAGCGATGTGAACTTAGTCAACTGAAACTGTTTAAACGTTAACATGAGTTCTTAGGACGGCAGTTGCTTAAAAAAAAAGGAATCCAAATCCACTTATGGAATAAAAGTCTAACGAAACATTTTGAATGGAATTTAAAACAATAAAAAGACGATAAGATAACGATTAAAAATATCAATGTCTTAAGGTTTTAAGTAATTTAAGTATAAACAATGAAAATTCGAAAAATAATAATTTAATTCGTAATGAATAATAAGAAACAGAACAATTGGAAGCCTAACTGGTATGGAAGTCCTGTTTAGATAAAAAGAAAAACGCAATTGCATATTTTGTTAATATTGTTAACGTTGATAAAACTAGTAAAAATTGTATCATTTTACTGCTGATAAATTGGTCTTATCAAACACCAACAAATTATGTATGTAACTGAAACATCACATTCGTGAATTAAAAGAAAAAACTCAACACACTCATCTTTGAATTTAATTTAGATCACTTTCATTTTGACCTCAACTGACTTATTGTTTAGAAATTGCTAACGGCTGGAAAATTAATTAAATTACTCATACAAACTGGACCATGAACAAATTACGATTCAACGAAGATGGTGGTAGTTTCTTTGGAACACATACCTCATAGCTCATAGCTGTTTTTCGGATTATGAATTCGAATTGCGTGGGTAGTGTGCATGTGTTTAGGAGCCGGCTTCTCGTTTGAATTAATCATTGTAAACATGTTTGTGTGGCTTTTTGTTCCATTCTCATCAAATTTGGACAACGTTTGCTTTTTCTTACACAGGTAATTTTTTGCTAACTTATTGTTAAGTTCGAGACAAAGTTCTCTCTTATTTGATTCAGTCCTAAATTTTGCGGTCATTTGGAAAATTTTCTATTTTTAAAAATATTGTGAAATTTATTTGCTTAATTTTTGTAAATAATTGTAAACTAAAATAATGATTTATTGGAAGGAATCAAAATTATCTAAATAAAGTAAAGTAAGTAATAATTAGAAACAATCAGTAAGTACAATTTATTCTTTTAGAAACCATTTTATTTTAATGGCAATGCTAAAAAAAATTGCGAAATTAGAGCAAAACCTCAGCCAGGCAAACATAAATAAACCCGCTTCCTAACAATAATTTTAAATAACGATCTAGTGACAAAGTTACATCATAAAAATTGCGATAAAAAAATGTCATTACAAAAAAAAAACACTCTGAAAGTGGGAAAAATATTTTAACAAGAATAAAATTTTCAATCTTTATAAACAATGCGAGTATAAAAAATCACAAATAACATGAGTATTTATTCAGATAATCGATTGTTTAACATTTTTACACATTTAACATGCACGTCGCACACAAGCCAAAGCACAGCAGCAGTGACGACACATTTTCTGGAGATACAAAAAATGCTATTCCATAAATTGAGATGAGCACTGCAGACAATAGCGTGTCTCCAATTAAACGAGACAAGTCATTTCTGCCAAAAAAATATGCGAGAATGTGTCATATCACTCACATGCATCAAAAAGCATTAGATGATTGTGGTGATAAATTCTGTGTACAGATTTGGTTTTTCCACGGAATAACAATTGCAACAAAAAAACAATTTTGTGGAAGATGAGATGAAGTTAAAAAAAATATTTACTTCCAAACATTGCAACTTTGTTTAATTATTTTGTATATTCGTTACAATGAGAAAATGTAAGTGCAATTAAAAGAGGCGAATGTGAAAAATAATTACAAAAGATAATATTGCTGTAATGACAACGTTCTTGTATGTTGTTATCAAGCATAAAAACATTGAGTGAATTTATAAAAATTTAAAAAGAAAGAAAAACACCTGATAAGTCGCATATGATTCATGAGGGCTGTTATCGAGGTACCATGCATAATAATATGATTGTCCTTACACACAAAAATGTTGTGCACAGAGCTTATCGCAAAGGTCTTTACGAAAAAGTGGGAGGATGAGTAGATGATTACTCATTTGGCATATTTTTTAAACCACCTATCTTGTTGTGTACGTAATAATAATAATTAATAATAAAATAATTAATAAAATGAATCACTGAATGAGCCTTTAAGCAATTTTTTAATACAGGTATTCAGTAATTTAAAAAAATAAATGGTATGTAAGAAATTTAAAACGATTCTTTTGCCAATGCAATTTCAGGGATTTAATTGTCGACATCGTTAGAGCCGTTTAAGATTCCAAATACAAACGCATACAAAAAAGTCAGAAGTTAAACAATTTTCAGGAAAATATGGGTTGAAATAATGTTGAATGATAATAAAATTAATTTCTTTGGGTTGTAGAACAATTAAAAAGTATACGTTACCCTTTTAATATAATTCAAAAATCAAACTCAATTAAATCTGCTTAAGTTATAGATTTGCGGCTTAAATTATCAGACTTAAATCCGCTATTGTTAGAATTTCTAAGAGAAACGCAAATATTTTGATCCCTCCTTGATTTGTACATCCTAAATTTGAAATATAATTTAAGACTATTGAAGAACATTTTGAATTCATCTCTTGACCTTGACCAGTTCTATCTACACTACTTGAAATCAATGAACCGACGACTACACACGATCAATAACGTCATTCTTAAAGGCAGACCATGATAAGTCGATATTCTCAAAAAAAATGACGCCATTACGAGACGTTCATCGTTTTTTTTTTTGAAGATAATTAAAATTAGGCAGTTAAAGCAGCAAATTAACAAAACTTTTTATTCTCAAAATAAATGATAAAATTATCAATTAAAAAAAATAAATTTGGATGTACACACAGCCATTCGTGCACATACACATGACACACATATAAATCCGGGAGCTCGCAACAACGATATACATATATCCACACCCACGCATTGACCTACTTAACATGCATACTAATCAATAAGAATGCAATTTTGAATGGGAATGACCATTTACCTAACTTTAAGTTGTAAACAAATAGTCGATAAAATCAAGACAGTGTAATTTATGTGGGGGTGAATTTCCTATAATTGTAAAGGGCCCGCATCAAAAATTGCGATGGGATAAAATAGGATCAACGTGTTTCAATTGTTGTAAATTTTGTTCTGAATTTGATATTACGAACCCAATGACTATTTTCACTCACATAAACAACCACAAACAATTTAGGTAATATTTGTAATCTCATTTTGAAATTGCAATATTCAAAGACAATGATAATAAACCACGTTATCAATCAATAATTGCGCAAACCCTTCTGTGACTCAAATTAAATTAAAATTTTATAACATTTAATTTAACAGCTGATACCGATCACTATTTATAGTGTTTTAAATTAAGTGAGGCACTGCGGAGACGTCTCAAAACATGTACTCATAATATGTAAGTGACAAGGGTGGGGTTATTTTACAACGCAAAACAGTCAAATGTCATACAAATGTGGCCAAAGAAAAGTAAGTAATTGCTTAAAGTAGAAGAGACCAAAACTGGAGTGTTGGAAAATTATTGATTAAAACAAATGTGTATCGTTGGTTAGGGTCAAACAATAGCGTTTCGATTCGACACAATTCTAATGGGAACGTACGTGAAAAATATTTACGTGAAAAACATTTACGTCGTAGTTACAAGAAATCCAAACCGTTTTTTCTTTGTGGTGAAACGAAAGTACAATTATTGTAATATTCTCAAGATGTAAGACAAGACATTTTACATAATGCGTTATACAACAACCGTACCTTATAATGAAGGAATACACATCACGTTCTTATCAGTTGCCAATGTGTGTGAACAGCACCAGTTGTACTTGTGTGATATAAATTTGAATTGCACAATATACGAGTTAAGGTATATAAAACATGGTGGAATGTCCGTCATTCATCCCTCCACCACCCACATAGAATATGAACTTCTCTCCACCATTTTTCTCGCCCCCAACATCATTGTATGCGCGAAGGGATAAAAACTGTACAGTATTGATTTTTTCCATCAGCGCACGTTTCACGCTTCTGCGTCTTCTCCGTTCTCACGCCTATAAAATTTTAATACACATAAATGTATACATTTGACGTCGCGATGCTCTCCCAATGCGCTCTACACCCTCTATTGTTGTTGTTATTATTTTCACCACCAAACGTATAATATTCCTCCATTGATCTATATAAAACTTTAATATGTGACGAGAGAAACCCAAAGAAGCTACCCACGTACACACAAAAATAGGGGTGGTAACACTTACTTGCCCACGAAATTCTCCAATACTGAACTCTTGCCTGCTGATTGACCACCGACTACAGCGATCTGTGGCAAGTCGAACTGCATATGAATGCCCAATTGTGTGAATGCATCTTGCAGTTTGTTCACAATTGGGATCAGCTGTTCCATTCCTTGGTTAGCCATGTTGGTTGGATTTGTGTTGTGTGGCTAATCGACGTTGACGACAGAAGTGTGGCGACGCGACGACCGCCCCTTGCTGGTTAGTGCTGCTGGGTGGTTGAATGTGACGAGGCGCCCTAATGTATGGGGTGTGGTGGTAGAGGATTGGCCCCAAAATGTGAAAGGCCCAGCAACTATGTAATGTGCACCTCAATTTGATTTCCAATAATTTTTATCCTTTTTTTTTTGACGACTAAAAATTTAATTTGGTTTTTAATTAAACATCTCACTAATTTTAATAAACATTTTTTTAGGAAAATGGATTTTTTTTTGTTTTCTTGGAATTTTTGACTTGAATTTTTATTTTATTTTTCTTGCAAATTTTTATTGGATTCTTTTCGCGTAAGCATTTCAAGAGCACGTCAAAATCTTTGCACGTAACTACCACATCCACACACAAGCACCAACATGAACATGCATTTGTATTTTATATAGAAAAATTGACTCATTGGAGGCGAATTATATGCTCTTTTTGTGTGGTGCCTCCATTTGAGTGAAGGAATTTTGGGGCTATGGAAAATGGATTTTTCGGGTCACTTACATTGATTTTTTTCCACTTAACACCGATTTATCCGATGATGACACTTCAATTATCTATTTCAATAGTTTTATGAGAGATTTTCACCCTTACTTTGTTACAATTTTCACTTATTTGTACAGTGTACTTTCGCGACCTCCTCAATTACCAACTGAACTGAGACTTGTAATTTTTTCGTTTTTTCTTCTTTCTTTAGCTTCTATGGCTGAGTTAATCAGCACAAAAACCGATATCACCTCACTGCGGAGATGCACTGTTGCTGAATCCTATAGGTGCGAGTGAAAGGGGATATTTGACATTTAACAAACGATTTATAGCTCAGTGTGGTGACTATGGTGAATTAGCACTGAGCTTTAATCTGCGCAAGATTTATAACTGATTCCTATATTTTAAGATTCATTACAAAATTATTAGAAAGATTTTTAAAATAAAACATAAGTAATAAGTATTATTTATTTTATAAACAGTTTACCATATAGGAAAAAACAGAGTGCAAAAAAAAACTACTAAGAATATTGTCATTTAAATAAAAAAATTCACTTTACAGTATACGTTTTTATATAAATAGGATTGGGTTGTTCATAAAAAATTCTTCTTGTAAAAAACATAAAAACTCTGAAATAAAAGACCATTTTTATAGAAAATAACGAGTTTTAATTCAGAAAACTATAGTACATTTTGAATTGATATTTTTACATTTACGACACCTAGAACTAAAATTCATGGGTTTAAGCATCAATGATAATATCGTAACGCACAGACAGAGTTATAACCCAATTAAAAACCGTGTAGAAAACAAATTAAAAAAATTTCGGAAAATATCGCACATTAGATCCAATATAATTTAGTTTACTTTTTGGGGAGGAACGTTCATACAAGGGAGCAAAGACCACTACACGATGACTGCTGCTCACCTCCGTTGAGATTAACAGTGTTATCCGGATACCTCCGGTCCCACAACCCATCAGTTTCCATTATCTGAAACAATTGCATTGTTGTAATAATAAACTAAAACAAAATAAATTGTGCCCACCTTTCTGACCACTTCCTCGAAGGCATTACGCACACCCTCACTCGTTTTAGCGGATGTTTCAATAAACATGGTCCGATGCTTCTTTGCAAACCGGAAACCATCATCCCTACTCACCTCCCGTCGCTGTTCATCAATTTTATTCCCCACAACCATTTTGGCCATATTAGGTCTAGTGCCATAAATATCCAGTTCGTTCAGCCACGAGTCCAATTTTTGAAATGTATTTTTCTTGGTTGTGTCGTACACTAGAATGGCACCTTGTGCGTCGCGATAGTAACTGGGTGTCAGCGTCCGGAAGCGCTCCTGCCCCGCCGTATCCCAAATAGCCAATTTCACGTTGACACCATCGATGTTCATCACTTTTGTTTTGAAGTCAACACCGATTGTCAACTCCTGGTCCTGATCGAAATCGTCGTCCGTGAATCGCAGCATTAAGCTGAAAAATGAGCCATATTTGGTAATAAGTAGCATCGATTAAGAAATGGAGAATAACAACTGCATCCATAAATTGAATGTAAACTTAACTTAAGGTTTCAACATTTACCTGGACTTGCCAACGCCACTTTCGCCAATAATCAGGATTTTCAGTGTCGTTAATATGTCGTCATTCATGATGAGGTGGTTTATTTATAAAGTTTGCTGGAACTACGCACTAAAATAAAACTTTTGCAAATTGGCTGGATGGGCCTGGCCTTGGATGTTTTCACAAACGTTGTATATGCAGTGTTGGGGAAATACTATCTCATTGCGAATTAAATTGGGATTTTCTTTTTGTTCGTGATAAAGAGTTTTTATGTTTTGATTGAATTCAAAGGTTTTGAATTAATAATTATAGATTAATTTTCTTACTTTTTATTTGCCTTTGTGTTTTTGCTATTAATTCTGGCTATATAAAATGTAATTCTAAACTGACATCACCCTTTGTGCAAATTGTAATACATATAATAGTTGTGACATATATGCAGTCCGATATATATAAATTCTAATATTTCCAGCTCAGCAATAAATGATAAATTTATATAGACATTTGAAATAATGTTTAGGTAAAACTTAAATTCATGGATTTGCTTAGATGTCATCAACATTTTTTATGGACAACTTTATTATGAACATATTTTCGTGATTTGTATTAAATTGCCGAGCTCTTGTTTTTCAAACAATTCACTGAAAAATAATTTAATGTAAAGTAAATTTGAGATAAGGGTTAATTTTATTGAGTAAACTTATATAAAATGTAATTTGAAATTGAATATATAATTTTGACAACTGTGAAATGTGACATCCGAAAAAGGTGGCTGCTTCTCATAGAATAAGAAATTCCAAAGTTGTACAACTTTTCGCCACAAAAAGAGGTGTTGGTGTGATATTTTTAAGATTTTTTATAGCTACAAAAGATTTAGGAATTATATTGTTAGTGAAACCGATAACTAAAAAGCCTCTTCAACACAATGACATCCCGAAGGTAAGTGCATGGATGTCGTTTTTCAGTGCATTTGTACCCCAAAAAGTGATTGTGACGGGTTAAAAGGTGCAGCAGACGCGTCTGAAAAATTGTATGGCTCCCCCCGTTCGAAAGAAAATGCAAATGAAAGAGTATATAATATGGTGTGCGGAAGCGAAAAAGAAATTGACAAAAAAATTCAGACAATAAGATTGCATATTTGGGTCAAATTTGTGTCCTCAAATGAATTATTTTGGTGATATTCATGAGTAATGCATTTTGTAAATGCAACAAAATTCGTTAAGTTGTGTGAGCTGAGTCAGAATGTCAGTTGGAGGATGCACATCTGTTCAGCATAATCTAATTGCATTTTTTACATTGTTCTTATTTACATATTTCAAGGCCTTTGTTATTAATTCTAATAAACACGCAGAATCACACTGTGAATGCTGCAATTTGTGCAATTAATATTGCTTGTGAGATCATTACGAGATTAGATTGTGGATTTAAGTCTGATTTTTAATATAAATTAAACAATGCTGTAGTAATAGCATTCAATCATCATTTCACTAGTTCATATAATGCTTAATGTTCATCATTTTGTTTGTACAAATTAAATGCAAATTATTGTTGATTCAGTACATCTTGCTACGAGTTGCAATAAAGATGGGACGTGTTCAACATAGTGCATCTATAATTGCATCCTTCAAATCGCTATATTAAGTAATAAATTGTGTTCACTTAAATGTATTCAAATAAAATTAGAACCAACCAGTTAATGTATAAAATTTTGTGTTATGTATTTAAAATATTTTTATTAATAATTTTTTTTAAATTTCATTTACATATTATTGCCGCAATCACATCATGCTGCATTTCAACATACACGCAAACAGGTGGTTTCATCCTTCAATATCCGGTTTTGAAGCCGAAAGTCTACTGCTGGAGCGTGGCTATGACGGCTCATTCCTGGCAAGGCTATCCTCCTCCAGTCCAGGCGCATTCACGCTGTCAATACGTCGCGGTCAAGAAGTGACACACATTAAAATTCAAAATAACGGCGACTTCTTTGACTTATATGGAGGTATGTCTATGTTCAAACATTTCCATCACACAATGCCACAATCGAGCACACCTAAAATGTTTCTATCATTTCAGTCGCTCCCATTCAGTTGACGACGCCAATGCTTTTATATTTGCATTTCAATTTAAAATGATTTTTGTGTGAGCCCATTGTTGGTGTGTGGTGGTTGTGACCGATTGTGTTGGCCACTGGGAAAACTCAATTTTTTGTTGCTTAAATAGAAACTGATCAGATTACCGCATTTAATTGTTGTGTTGCTTGTCTTGCATTACATAAAGTTGTATTTTTAATTTGTTGAAAATAATCCCCCACACACGTCATTGATGGAAATTTAATTATATTTGCTTACTTCAATTCGCACGCAATTAAATGACAAGGTGCTGTTTCAGTTAAAACGTGATAACTGTAAGCGCATGCTTGTTTAGTTTTTTTTTTAGCAAATTTTACTATGCAAATTGATGTTTAAATTAAATCAATAAATATATTTTGTATTTTGTAGGGGAAAAGTTTGCTACCCTCTCGGAGTTGGTGCAGTATTACATGGAAAATGGTAATCAACTGAAGGAGAAAAATGGCCAGGTCATTGAATTGAAGCAGCCGCTCATCTGCGCTGAACCAACCACAGAGAGGTGAGTGCGTTTTTGTTTAACTTTGTTACACCTGTGTAACTTACAATGTAAGTACGTACATAACCGTTACTACACATAATGTACACGCATTGTTTGAACACATCGTCTGAATGCACTTTCTTTTCTGAAATGAGTTTAATTTTTATTGCATAAGTTGGTGCTTTCTTCTTGTTCGTTTAATTCAATATATCATAAACTAATAAAGATGTTTACTTAAAAGGCAGCACAAGGATATACAAAAGTTGCATCTCTCTTTAAACTTCACAAATTTGACTTGACTTAATTTGAAATGACCTTAATATCTATAAAGAACTTACATCGTCCGTTTCATTATAACAAAACAAAACTGGTCTATTTTATGTCATTTTATTTTTTATTTCGCTTTTAAAAAATATTAAAATTATTGATAAATTAAAACGTGACTTAAGTCCCTGTAGCTTAAATCATTTCCAAACTTTCAAGGGTTTCCTTTCAGTAAAGTGCATCCTAGTGGTTTATATATCGGGAGGTAACTTAAACTCAAATGTTTTGCAATTTAAATCCTTAAAAAAATCTGGGTAAGGAATTATAACCAATAAAAAATTAAATTCTTTAATGCATTTAAAAAGTAATTAAATCTATAATCTTTTAAATCTCAGAGAATTAATCCGAAATGGGATAGAATTTCTGGATGAATCACCCAACTCAAAATTTCTTAAGAACAAAACGTTTAGTCACACTTTATAAGAGTGGATCTTTTAATTTATTTTTATGTTATCTATACTTATTTTAAATGTAGTCGTTTTAAGTGATGTTGACGATCGTAAAGAATTTGAGATTTCCTTACTAGTTGCATATTGCTTTACACATTATCTCTCACTGTAAATGAAATGCGCATGAACTCTCTTATTCAATACCATCCTATAATAATTACTGTAATTACACAAGGCAGTTATTAAATATCTTTTACATACCAAAATGCACTTCTTTCAAAGTTTTGCTGTTTATTTTTTGGTTTAAACTCTTTTAAGTCGTAAATATTAATATCTGCAGTTACGTAGTAATAACTAAAATTAATTTGTTGGTGAATCATGATCATAAATGTGACATAAACTTTTAATTAAATAAGTCTGAGGACGCGTCCACACGTTGATCAAATCAATCACACAATTTGCAATGAAGGTATATTTAATTTAATTAATCTCTGTGCTTTCACTTTCATGGACGTTATCTTATCGCACATTGTTGGGGTATAAAAACCACTCACACTCCATCACCAACCACATTTATTTTATCATAATTAATTCAGTGCATGACATTTAAAGAATACAATTATATTTATGAATTTATTTCCCATCCATATCAAGAGACAGTGGTCAATTAACAGTTACAATTAAGGATTTTTATGTATTTTTATAATGTATAATTAATCAATTCGCTGTGATTGACGTCAATGCTTTCTTTTTTGGTATTTCCTATGTGTCCGTTTGGTCACAGAATAAGAATGAGTCTGGCTCTCCCATATTTGTCGTCGACAGTCGATGCATTTCTCGTGTACAACATTATACATTGTAGTCGTCTACATGGTATTAAGATTTAAGAATATATTAGCGTCCGAATTTATAATTATATTTTTTGCATTTTTTAATGGTAAATTATGCGGTACGTTTGAACGCAAAATTGTTTGGAATTTTAAGCAGTAAGTAAGATAATTTTTATTAAAATTAAATCATGACCAATAATTTTTAAACATTATTTAATTGGGTACATGTTTTATGGGATAAACATTATTCAAACGAATGACATTTTATTTTTATTGGCGAAATGTGCTAATTGCGGTGACGCAAATGCAGTTAATATGATGCAAATTTATTTATAATTACAGATGGGATATGTTTAAAGTGATCTCTACACGGTCAATCAATTAAATTGCCGATATTATTTTCAATGGAGCTTATTGAAACTACCAATTCATCGCATAGATGGCGAATTAAGTAATTGATCGCATTATTGACCACTTTTAGAGCTCTTTACACAATTTTTCAGTGATATCGACTCTTCTTTGTCGTAGCTCTTTGCTGACATTTAGGCGTTTCTTATTTGTTATTGAATTCAGGCAGTTTTATATTTTAAAGAATATTTTATTCAATATGTTTGGAATTTTCTAATAAATCAATTTAATGTATGTTTTAAAATTGTAATAATAAGTACACAATTAAATAGCAATAAAAAAATCACTCCTTACCAGTCTAATCGTAATTGAAAAAATTTACATTTTTTAACTTTGCATCATAACAAACCAAATAAATAAAATTTGAATGTTTAATTGCCGTTACACCAATTAGTAACAAGCACTCAGGCCCCAGCTGACGTGATTTAAGTCACGACGTCTGCGTCGAATTATAATCAAGGTTACATTTTGGGTGACTTATAGCAATTCTAATCGCTAATCACGAATCATTAATAAATTAATTCCAACGTTATCTCATTACAGATTATATAGAAAAAATAAATAATTGAAGTTATGCAACGCTTTTTGTTTGACTTTTTATTCACACGCGATAAGGGGTGTTTATTTGCTCTCGTTAAAAGGTTTAATTTCTCTTTTATCCACACCTTTCAACGGGTGGTATCGTTACGTCGCAAAAAAAAAACTCGCATTTTATACAGTTTTAAGTATAATTGAAATTTTTTGCTCCAACAATTTACTTGCATTCCTTTTCAAATTATTGTTAGGGGTCACGCTAGTTAAGAATTGTGCAATGAGTAAATCGTGCAACACCAACTTTGGTCGTGTGAAATTTGTAATCACTTAACAATACCAATAAATTAAACTGCATTCTGTGCAAGTTATTTTGTGACTTTGTTCACCACAACTGTGTTATCTTAAGCCATAAACTTACACTTAAATATATCCATTCTATTTTTAATTATTTATTGAGCAATCACAGTTTTTGGTGTCGTTTTTTCTGCATTAAAATGAAAATTTCTGCCGTGTATAAAAGTTTTATAATTAATAATATTTACGCCGATATGTAATTGCGCAGAGGATCTTTTATTTCAGTAAATAACTAACTCACAATGTAGCTACTTAAACAGTAAAAGTAAACACTTGCGATCACAATTTGTAGGAATCTAGTAAATATTTTGCTTTCTTGACTGTATTGCCAGGCATTTAGTTATTAATAAAATTGCATAGCAAATTTTGTTTTGAACAATTTTTAGTCTTTCTGGTAATATCATGAAAGTCATTTAAGACATTTCTTGATCTCTTTGTGTCTTTTTAACTTTTGATCTAGTTTTCGCAATGCACATTTATTCTGTTGTGGATAGAGGCTGATCAATGATGGGCCTTGATTAGGTAATGATTTTTATTTTCCTTTAAGGTCTCAGGTAGATCCCGAGAATGTCGGCCTTGTAAAAAATTATTCCTTGATAGCTTATTCCCCATTATAATCAAATATATTTACATTTATCATAGATGACTGGAGACTGCAAATTTCTCGTATGTTATCTTTTGTGTTCGCAGATTTTTTTGAGTTCTTTGAAACCTTTGTTATTATACCGTTCGAGTCTCTAATTTATTGTTAGCTTGTACTCGTTTCGTTCTGTTGCACAAATTATGGTTTGGATTAATTTAACGTTGCGTTGGTTCAATTCCTTTATTAAGGCGATAATGTCAAAAAAATCATTTAAGGAAAGTGTTTTTTATAATTTCAAAATAAAAATTTTCCAAGTGATAAATTTTAATTTTACGACTGTATAAAATCTAATTTCTTAAGTAAAGAAAATTTAAATCGTTTCAATGCCGTAAAATAATTAAGTGAATCACATATCGATATTGATTTAGCTAAACACTTTTAAATTCAGAAAATAATGTTTTAGTCAATAAAATAATATATTCAAATTAAAAATTTATTTTAGTCATGCTTGAGTAATTATTGTAATTTTACATACAAGTTTTGTATTTTCAATTGTCCAATTGATGTTGTTCAATGTTTGCGTCTAACATAAATTAAATTTGATAACGTAATAAGTGTCCAATAAATAAAAACTAAATGACCATTTATAAGCGCCGCATGTGCCCTCTATGGCTCTACCCAATTTGTAATTCGGAAACAGCTTACTCGTACTTTTATAACGTTCTGTCACGAATAAATGGACTATAATACGCCTAAACATAATTGATATTTTCCCCTCGTATCACTGACAGAATATGATCATTATAAGAAACGTTGCGTCGCAAAACACAAAGGCACATAACACAACAGCTTAAATAAAAAAGAGTTTATTATATTTTGAAACACAATCGCGAGGTCACACAATTGCGGTTGCCAGGAAAAATATTTTCAGAGTTTTATTATTGTATGTTGTATTAATGAAATTATTAAGCGACGGCCGCTGGTGCACTTTTATAAAAATCATCTTTATACACAATGTGGGAAACAGATAAAATTAAATATAATATAAATGAACACTTTTTTTTATGGTGACCAATAAAATTGAGCTGGAATAGTTCTTCCGGCTATGATGCAACATTGCACACGGCTGCAACAATCTGGTTTTAATAACTGCAAGGGAAGTGGCGCATAAAATGCTCGTTCATAACATGCGATTAATGCACTCTCAATAAACGTATCAAGTTTAAATGAAAAATGGACATGTTGATACATAAAATGCGTTTAGAAGCACGACTTATTACCTTAGTCAGTTGGGAATTAATTGCGTTACTGAAATTTGTATTTGTAATCAATTTTCTTTTTCTTTAATTTTTATATTAAAAAGAAAAATTTAATTTTACTTGCCAGAAGTTTAATTTCATATATAAAGTCTTGCCATAAATTGAATTCAGTTTTACCTTAAAAAAAAATTATTATGTTTGATGAATTTGCATCAGATGAAATGACCTCTTGTCCTTCTCTACGCGAAAATCTAAAGCACATTGCCGTAAATAAAAAATCGGAAGTGCTAAATATAATTAATGGAAGATACATTTTTATTTGGTTGATATTGATTGCGTGGCCTCATAAACTTGTCACTTCAGATGCGAGCAAGAAGACGCCAAGCGACTTCTTTTAATATCGTTTAACAATAATACTCCCACCTTTTTTACCTCGCGTGGTAATATGTTTTGCAGTTATTTATTTCCTCAGTTATTTATTGTATTGTATTAAATTGATTGGTATCGTGTACATCTTTATGATGCATTTCGCCAAATGAAGCTGGTGAGATGGTGTTTTATGTTCAACTTTGTCCATGACACTTCATACATAACGAAAAGTCATTACATTTCAGGTTCATTATTCTTTGTAAATTATGTTGTATGGATATCGTAGTTTTTTGTATTTTTTGCTATGTTTACTGGTTTAATTAAAATATATGTCCGTTTATGGATAAATTCATTTTGATTTTTATCATTTATTTTCAATTGTTTACTTGTGAATTTTCCTTTTGGAAAAAAAACGTTCTAAACTTAAATGTTATGACGTCTTTATTAATGGTAAATTTTACAGCATACGGTTTAATTTATTTAATAGTCGAATATGGTTATTGTTGTTAGAATTATTTTTTCAACAACATTTTACTACACTTTTCTGCTTCTGTTTTGATTAAGCTTTTGATAATTTGCTTATTCTGCACACAACATGCTGCGCTTAAGTATAATTTTTGTTGATGACATGAAATTATAAATGGAATAGATTAAATCAGAGATAGACCGATGTGTGGGAATTCCAATAAAATGTCCTTGTTGAGACTATTAAATTGCAGATTGAACGTGATGACTGATGACTGCTGCGTGGAAATTCATTCATAAAAGTTGGCATCGGGCCACAAATTTTTGAATTTAATTGTTGCAATTTAAATTGTAGGCGGAAAATTTAATTTCAATGCAAATTGCAATGTGTCAAATTAATGCATTTATGAGCAACGACTCATTTAAATACTTTTTAATTTAAAAATTTAAATTCTTGTCTCATTTGACTTTGCTTAAAAATGTTTGGCTTGAGTAATTAAAAATTTCAAACTAAAATGAATGAATAAACAGTGATGAAAGAAGAATAAAAAAAATGCATCACTCAAATACATTTTATGCTGGGATTTTCCAATTCGATGATCTTCCTTGCAAGAAATATGTACGCGGCATGCATTATTGCTCCTTCTTGTTTTATTTCCATTCAAAACGGCTATTGATTTATTATTAAAATGCTTTTAGCATTGAATAAAAATTACATATAAGCACGGAAATGATTGCATTTAAATAAATGTATTAAATTTTTTATTTTTTTTGTATTGTTTATCTTTTAATTGAAATTAACATACAAAAGAAGCGCCCAAAGGTGACTCATGTGGTGTTCATCTTCATGGCAGTTAATATGGCCCTCAGTATTATACTTTTGATATCATATTTTAATGCGGGGCGTCGCACAAATTGGATAAAAACGCATTATTATTATTACTATTATTATATTCGTTGAATATTACAAATTGAAATGGTAACCTTAACACCAACTCTCAATGAGAGTTCACGCCGCAAGGTGCAACCAATAGTAATTACGGCGCATTATTCGATGCACTTAAGATATGCATATTTTATGTTTCTTCCGAATTCGTTCAGTCGCAGTAAGCAGGAGCGATGGTGTTTTGGGGGAAAAAAAATGTGTCAAAGGCCTATTCGAGGTCGAACAGCAAAACCTTTTTACTCACATGCCTGCTATTCGTTAATTTTAATATAATGACTAAACGATTTAGTGCGTGAAACAGCACAATGTGACCGCAACAAAAATGGCGAATAAATTTAAATGAGTTTTCATCAGTTGCGCTGTTATAAGGAAACAATTTCTGCCAGCACTTAAGTTAATTTGCTCACGTTCGGTAGACGTTTAAAAAAAAAAGAAGTAATTTTCGGCATTATATGCGTTATTGACGTGCTTTTTCAGTTTCACTGTCATTTAGAGGTGGGTGTGTGCTCCAAGAGAATAAAGTGATTAGTTCGACATTATGTCAAAACGAATTGATAGGCATATTTAATGGCTGCCTCTGATATGTGAGGTCAATTGGACTGTTAATTGGTTTGCACTTATGCGTTTTGTGTGCAATCGAACAAACCCAGGTCATTGCATTGGCGATTACTTAAATGCGTGAACATTAGGAGATTATTGGAAGTTTTTCCGGAGTCATGTCCATTGTTCATTGTTTCTTGTTGGCAACATATATATGTACTAGGAAATTTGTACAAATACTCATTGCTGACAAATTTGTAGAATAATTGAATGTTATTTTATTTCTTTTTCAATTTATTGCGACCCAGTGTGGTTGTAATAGATTCTTGCATTCGCAAACTTATTCGAAAAGGGATAATGATGCAAAAACTCTCTTTGACACCTCATGATCATTTCAAAAAACTGGTCTAGAAAAAATGTGTCGTTACGTCCCGGAAAATTTCTTGGAAACTTCGGGTGAAATTTTGATTTTCTTAATAAAATATGTTATGCATAATTTTAAATTGTTCACTTGACTTTCTTGTTCGGTTTGACTAATAAATCAAATTTTCAGTTTATTTCTTGCATTCAAAATTCGGGCTTAATTGTATTAAATTCAATGAACCAATAATGGTTGCAAATTGCAATGGCCAATCATTTTGAGCTGTCTCTTTTTTAATTCACAGAAATATATTTGCTCTTGAACGGTTACCTTTATATTTAATCTTTAGATTATAATATATTTAAGCCTACGATTAGCACACTATGTTTGTAATATGATTAACGCGAGTTCATGTGACGTGACTAATTTGCGAAACATTAAATTTTATATGTTCAAGTAAAGTAACAAAAATTCCTTTATTGTAGGGTGTAGGTAATTTAAAATAATTGTCAATATTTAAACTATGTTTAACCTTGAAATTGTGCAAATCAATTGTTGTGTTCACGCTCAGTTAACAATGGTATTCAATTGCACGCCCATTAAGTTTCATGGATCCGTTCAATATTTCTCGTTATCTGGCGAAGGCAGCGTCTTATTTTTATTAAAACATCTTTTTTTAAATTCAGAATTATGCTTTCTGTTGTTTAAAATTATTTTTAAAGACTGTGTTATTTTTGTTTGATTTTCTGGTTAGATTCTGCAAAAAGTACTCATACTCAATTTTTGAGTGGAAATTTCAGAAGCTATCACTATGTTCAATGGACTAGAAAATGCACATTGTAACATTATTTGAAGTCACTGATAGCAATTTAATAATACATTGAAAACACATTTACAGAAACAATAACAATTTTAAGAAAGCATTCATTCAAAATGTAGTTCTAAAATGTAAACAAACAGGTTAAAAAAGAACATGCGCAAAAACAGAACCACATTCTTGAAACAGCTCTCAGCCAGCCGGCAGCGCTTCCACTTGAAGACTCCATAATATTACAAAAGACATAATGAACAAAACAAACGCCCACACTCCACACCTTCACTAATCTTTGACAGGCAGCACTGTAACTTGTAAGCATGGGCCACAAATATCTCACAAAGTCAAATGCGATATGACATACGATTGACCTTGTCGCCATGGATCCATAAGTTCTTATTCTAGATGTATAGATGGTATGGCTTAAAAATTTTTTTTTTTTTTTTTTAATGGCAAATACAATGTGTGTGTACATTTTATTAAATGAATTGTAATTTACTCGGTTTACAACAAAATAATTTCGTGCGTAGTTGCGAGCAGCGATTGCGGCGAGATCTGCACTCAGTGCTAATTGGTATTCCAAATACAACAGCGTGTTATTGTTAAGCGTTTCACTGTTCGTTTTTTGTGGGCTTTACTACACAGAACAACAAAAACGATGAATTTTGCTGTGGGCAAATGATTTGTGCATACATGTGATGATCATAAAGTGCGCGCGTTGTCGCTTCTATTCTTCTTGGCTATTATTTTTTATTTAATGAAGTGTGACTTTTTTTGGGTGAACATTTTTTTATCATGCTCTTTTCAACATTATCTTGTATTAAGGACGATTTAACAGTCATTTTATGGACATTAATTAGAAATAAGTTATGAATAGGTAAACTTTTAATGTGACAAATATTTTTCGTTATGAGAGAAAATGCAATGAATACAATTCAAGCGTCTTCCTCTTAAAATGAGTGCACTTCTCTCTGTACAAGATTCAGGACCCAGCTCTGTACCTTTCATTGTTTAAGTCGTGTGACTTATGTGGTTGTCATTAACTTAAAAATTAAAGCTTTTTGTGTAAGCTTTATCCGTTTTATGTATTTTTTTCTTATGTCGCTTACAAATTAAATTTTTCTATATATGTACTTTTAATGATGTGGATTTAATAATTATTTGATGATCTTTGTTGTTTTTGTAATTCATCAGTGGTATCCCATGAATTAATTATATCTAATCAACACCTTTTTACAATTTGTTTGTTTTATGCTTGTTGTTGTTATATTTGAATTTAATTTTATGTCAAATATCAATAGGTGATTCGTTGTTTACCATGTGTTTCACTTATGAATCAGAAATCATAGAATTTTGGGGAATATAAAATCGCAATTAAAGTTGTTGTGTTTTTAAATTAAAGCTTGTGGTATTAAAAATAAACTATTCTGGCTACAAAACAGGCTAATTGTTTTTCCTTTTTTTCCAACTTTTTTTCTTTAAATATTTCACAATTGTATAATTTGTCTTTTATTCAATTTAATAAATTCCGGATGCTGGAATTTATTAAATTGAATAAAAGACAAATTATACAATTGTGAAATATTTAAAGAAAAAAAGTTGGAAAAAAAGGAAAAACAATTAGCCTGTTTTGTAGCCAGAATAGTGATTAATAACTATTATTTAAAATTTAAACATATAAAACGAATATTTTGGCGAAAAAAAAAATGTAAATGATCACAAGTGTGGGTTTCATTTCTTTCGTTTTCATCTTTTGAACTGACCACAAATATTAACAATGTAGATGCCTATAAATGCGTACATTTGCGAGAGCTGCATTTTGTCGTTGTGTCGCATAACCCCTTTCGCCTTATATGTAAAGGAATCCACCCACGTAATCTAGGATCGTTGGTGATTAGTTCGTCATAAAAATGCTGAACAACGACAAATGCCTTCCAGTTCAGTATGTGCTTTACGATCTTCTAGATTTAAGTTTGTCTGTCTTGTTTGACCAACTTTCTGCGAAATCCCGAAATTAAAATCAATTAAATTTGTTCGCATAAAAAATGCTTTTATCACGCAGTCACTGTTCTGAGACAGACTACATTTGGCGTTCGCCTCAAACCGCAGGTAGGCACAATTGCACATACGTAATGCATAAATAATCTGCGTTTAAATTAATCATTGATTCTGTTGTGTCCAGCATTTTGACATGGTGACGTGTGACGCAAGACGCGAAATAAAATTAAGTGATCACACGTTGATCGCATTAGCTAAGCAACACATTGCTTAGTACTTGGAACTCGTATGTGATCAAGCGTTTTGTGCCAATCTTCCTACACTAAATCCAATGATTTTTCAATATCTTCTACTAAAACAGTTTTGTATTAAGTGTGTGTGAGTAAACGGAGTCCTTATTTGGAGATAGCATTCGACAGACGACTGGCGCTTCATTCATGAATCGGTTTTATTTGCTCAACAAGTTTTTTTATTTTATATTCATTCAATAACTTAAATTTTTATTTGACAAACATACATCCTTAAAAATAGAACTATTGTTTTTTAAATTATTTAAAATAATGCATTTTTGCATTAAACTAAAAGCAGTCAAATAAATTAATAATTAATAATTTACAATTCATCACCTTTTTGTTTTTAGAAATACAAAATGAGTTATGATGACACCCTTATGATTGTTTATCACCCACAAACATTCGTATTGTAAATTAAACCAATTAGTGATCATTTTAACCAAATATGTGCATAATTTTAACTTCAAGTAAGTAATGGTGTGCAAAGAACGTATGAATCATAAGTTACACTTAGCAGAACAAGCCAGTCTATAGACATACGAAATATTCTGAGGCATTGTCATAATTTTCCGGCCTCACAATGCCTTCAGTTATGGAAATACCGAACCCATATAATTAGGTCTTGAACTGAATATTTCAAAAATGTGTTCATTGTAAAGTCTCCTGGAGGTCCAATTAGGGGACGAATTGTTGCATTACATTAATTTGTATTTCAAGAGTAACATTTTTCATTGTCTCAGAAATGCATTTATTTAATTGTTGATAAAACAATTTTTTATTTGTTTGAAGAGTTTTTTTTCTTAAATAATGTGAATTCATGAGTGTCTCGTTCATCAGCACTGCATGAGCGACAAAAAATTAGCTGACTGGTGAGAAACAAATGCGTGTGAGTTTAATTTGCATACGCCGATACCGGCGTTCTTTTTTTCTGCCAATATGTTAATGATTGTTGAGTTAAAAGCTTTTTTGTTTGATATTGTGGATAAATTACATGTTATGTGATAAATGACAGACATTTTTATTTTAGTGTACATCTGATAACAAGAAAAATTTTGGGATATCACCATCCTTGTAGATTCTAATTGATGATAAATTTACTGATTTTGTAAATTAAAATGAATTATTTTGGGGATATTTTCATTTTATTACCATCATAAATATTTCATTATGATTGAATACGTCTACATATTAAATGCAATTAATTTACCAAAATCTTATTGTATTTTCCCCAAACATTGATAATACGCATAAGTTTCCGCGGTTGACACATTTGTTTCCCGGAATTTTTAGCAGTTTTAAATTAGCAACATTTTCGTCAATCCTTGTCTTTGAATCATTGTAACGATAGGACACACGGTGATCTGCACGACAACATGTTATTGTTTGCCCTGTATGTGCTCACCTGAGTGTTAAGCCCCACGCGTTTCCATAGCTTTTGTATTGTACTTGGAGGCATCACAAATCGCACACACTAAAATTCAATATTATGAGAAAACGTATGATACGTCCAAAGCGTGCGTGGAATGTCACATATCACAAACGCACACACACTTATATCACTACAATTCCATACGAAAAGAGTAAACAAATCGTTGTGATTTTTCGTTTCACGACTTTTTTTCGCTGATCGCGACGCGTTGTTTCGACCAGACCCGCAACCAACTAAATAAATGTCGCGCATTGACGGCGATTTCGATTAGTATCGTCTTGAATTTAGTTACCAAAAGATCACCAGCACCGATCAAGAATAAGAAATTTTGCGAGCAATTTGTTTAAATGAAAAGAAAACTTTTTATAAATTCGCAAAAGTCTTAATAATAAATCCGAGTTTTTATTTTTTGTATTTTTGTATACAATTGTGTGGTGATAATTTTGTGTGAGCTCTAGCTCGACTGGAAAATTAAAGAATTTCCAATTTAACAAACATTTAAAGTGTTTTAAAAAAACAACAAACAATTTAGTGATCATGTCTGGAGGATTTTTCTTTGAGCACGTTGTTGATGACATTCAAATCAAAAAACCAATTGAGATCAACAACAATTTTGACTCAACTGTGAAGTCAAAGCCTAAGAAGTGATTGACATTATGGGATAATCATCAAAAATTCATCGAAACATTTTGACAAAGAAATCCATTTAAATAAAAAAGAACAATATTTTTTATAAGAAAACCGAGAAAAAAAATTACAAAAAAGTGTTAGTTTTTGTGGCCATCATAACCAAAAAGTTATTCAAATTTTATACCAAAAAGAAGAAATAAATCATTAAAGCTTTACAATGAAGATGTGGAAGAAATATGCTACGAAAATAAACAATACAATTGGAACCATCAACTTCCTACAGCATAGTACTAAAGATCACAATATGAACAATATTGAGAACCAAATACAGGATAAAAATGCGGCAAATTTGCTGCATTTAAAATCTTCGGCGTCGCTGTTAGCATTCCCAACGGCGCAAATTATCATCTCCACTGCAATTGCGGAGATGAGGCGAAGGCTGCTATTCTACCCGTTAGTTTTATTCATTTCTTTAATTTAAAAATTTATAACACTTAATACTCATATTCATTATGGAATTGTTTCTTTCACATTTAAAAGCGCAGAATTTTAATTATTAGTCTCCTGAAACAATCCATACAAATAATTATTCAAATAATATTTAATTAAATTCAAAATTGTCAGCCCTTTAGGCATTCAAGGCTACTGACAAAAGGTTTACATATTTAAGGTCCACAATAAGCTCTTATCGGCAAAGTTAGAATACATTTAATCTCTAATTTAAATAGTTATTATTCATTGGTCACTTTTTTTCCACACAAAACGTTTTAACTTCCCACAACCTTGAATACTCACAGTGAGCTTAATAGTTTCGCCATATTCATCTCACGTGTCAAATATTTATGAATAATAATAAATACCCGAAAAAACCATAACGCGTTGCGTACGACTTTAGTTTAATTAAACTAACTGCGAGTAAACAATTTACATTTATTTCCGATTTATCCAGAAGCGCTGCATGTTTTGGACCCTGAACGCAATCGCGCATTTAAGAGCTTTTTTCCATTTCCTTACATTGTTTACCAGCGTTAAACTTTTGCATTATTTGACGACGCCACACCGTTTCTCGTTTTTTTACAAGAAAAATATTTAAAAATGGCCTCAAACTTAACCCATCAAAAGTAAACAACTCTGCGGTCAAGCGCGAATGTATTTTTAAACGACATCAAAATCATTGACAATATTCTGACAACTTGCAGTTTGTTGATTTTCTTGTTGGGGAATTTTAAACGTGTACTTGCCAAGCAGTTTAAGAACCGGATGAGGTCTCCAAACCGCATGCGTTCGTTTGCACATGTTTAAGGATTTGCACGATTTTATCGTCGGATCACGCATTCAACGCGATCTATGTGTAGAGTTTTGAAACAAGATTTTTTGGATCTTAATGAACCGGTTCGGCATGTTACGAATTTTAATGCGATGACTTGGAATTACGTGACATTCAGAATGTAAGGCAATTATGCAGTGGGCAATTAATTTGTTCATTTGGTGGGATACTCAAATGTAATAAAAAAAAAAAACGTTTGAAATTGTTTTCTTTTGTTGCAATATTTGTTTGTCTGTAGCTTTTTTCTAATTTTAAAACACGTTTAATGATTAATTGATTTTCTGTGTAGCCACTTGTATTGTTATTTTTAATTTGCATTTAACTTTACGTACTTACAGTAATAATATTTTTAAATTTATTATTTAGTTTATTGTTAAATCACATTTAACAGCATCATTAATATTGTACGCTTTTATGTGGTTGCTGCTCTGCTAACCGCAAACATGTGAAACCGGCTTAACATTTACATAATCCTGACGGCTGAGAATAGACTTATTTAAATATTTGAAGCACGCAGAATTGGGACCTTGAAGTGTTCTATAACTTCTGCATCTGATTAAAATATCTAGTTTGTTTCTTGGAAGTCGGAATTTATGGTGTTACAATTTCCAAGTCCAAACTGTTATATGTTTCTATGCAATCATTCAAATTAACTAATTCAACAACTAATTAAGTAATGGAATATAATATGCTCGAATCACTTAAATATTTTGTTTATTAAAAATTTAAAACACCTGCGATTTTGTTATATTTTAAAAGATTACAAGTTTATTGCTAAATCTTTTTGTTTTACATTTTTGGAATCCGTTACATGTCACCTAGAATATCAACTCAAAATTAATTAACAAAAGTAAAACACGTGTGTCACGCTTTTCATTTGTCTAATTGTGATATCGGAAACCACTTTAAATAAATTATAAATCAAATCATTGAACAACACAATGCCGAGACTGTTTTAAACTTTTATAATATGCATGGGGGTTTTGTAGTTCTTTATAAAATGCATCAGAAAAAGCACCTCCACAATTATTGTGCAACTTCCTTATTTACTTTAATTATGTTGATGTTTTATTTTTTGTGATTCATCCATAATTTGTTCAGAAATTGCAAATATTTATTAAATTGCGAAATCAAGTCAAAATTATTAGAAATTTTAAATATTTAATTGACAGACTTTTTGAATGCATTTTCATTTGAATTCGTAGGATTTAAAACGTTTTTTACATTTCAACATACGAAAATTACTTACATTATTCAAAAAGGGGTGTAATAAGATAAATTTTTGAACTCCCTATCATTAATTGAAATCATCTCAAAATAGTTATTTGCAATTCAAGCAATCCACGATATGACAGACATTTGCAATTCAATTAACTAAATGCAACCAGTTGGTTCGCATATTCAATGGCCTTGCTGTAAGATTTAGTTCATCCACAAATGCCTAACCGACACACAACAGCTTTGTTAGAAATGCAATTCATCGAAAAATGTTGTTTACTCCACAGACCGCCATTCAAACCGCCACTGATGGAGTTAACTTTGAGAAAAAAATAAGACGAGTGTACATATACAGGTTTCTTTGAGGCGGCTGCTCCTCATTCTTCAATACATACCTTATAATGGCCGCACTTTTTAAATTCTTGACCATGTCTTCGGTTTCTTCTGCTTCTTTAAATTCTATAAGAAGCTGTTCTATTGCATTCTTGGGGTCTTTGATTTTTTTTTTGTTTAACTTCTTTTCGTACTTTTATTTGTGTTTTCTTCTGGAATGTAAGTTCACTTTTACTTATAGTCGCTTTGCAGAATACCAAGCTTTTGTTTTCACTTTATGTGGCAGATGGGAAACGCTATTTTTACAGCTGCAACCATTCGGAGTAGTCGGTATGTCGGATGCATTGTGACTTTGTTTCGTTTTAGATACACAGGAAGTAAATAAACCAAATAATAGTATTCGTTTTTATTAAACATGCACTTTTTGTGGTTTTAAAAATTGAAATGTCGATGCAATTTAACAAAATTATGATTACTTTTACCACAAATTGCAAATAATAAACATTTGTTTGTGTTAAAGTATGAAAGCAATGATACTCGCAGATTTGTTTCATAAAACCGCAAATAACTTTTTTTTTAAATGCACGATTTAATATTGTTGGTCTACAATTTTGTACCAAAAACATTTATGGTCTCAATTATAACTAATTCGGTGTCTCACTTTTGTGGAAAACTGTTTTTATTAATTGACAAACCTCTTAGATTATGAGTATGGTATCTTCGATGTGTCACTTCAATATCTAAATTAATCGGAATGTGTCATCATACACGCAAATATTTACGTATATGGTTGACCCTCGGGCGGTCACTCCATACCATATAAACGCAGTACGCGTCCACAATGTGCATTGCATAAAGTTTCATTGCATTTTTGTTGCATGACACGTTTGATGATTCCCCCTATCCTCCATTAACACCACTCAGTACTCGGCTACTGAATTCACTTGGTGTATTTCCACTCACTGAAATGCACAATGTTGTTTGTGCATAGAAGTTCGTATATAGTGTTGCTTATTCCATTAATACAGCAGGAAGAGGGAAGCTGTGAAGGAGGATCGCGACATGACTCGCTTGACTTGAGATTTTTTACCGAGGAGAGAGAGACTTGAATTCGCGATTTCGATTTATTCAGTTTCAGTTTTCATTGCGACTTCAACGTGAATGTAACGTGCGAGCTTTTATATAATATTCAGTCGTTCCATAATAGTAATAAAGTCTTTCCTCACTGTGCTGTGACTTTATTTCGTCTTTATAGTAAAAACATTCATTTGTTGACCATTACAAAAACATTAAAGATTTAAAAACAACTATACTGTGTGTGTGTGTGCGCTTGTTTTTCTGCGTTAGTTGAATTTGAATCACTGGACGATTATTGCGACGCATTTTATTAACTAAAGTGTTTTATTGTGTTTTACAGATGGTTTCATGGAAATCTGTCTGGAAAAGAGGCTGAGAAATTAATTCTGGAGCGTGGCAAAAACGGGTCATTTCTGGTGCGTGAATCTCAATCGAAGCCCGGTGATTTTGTGCTGTCCGTTCGCACTGACGACAAAGTAACGCACGTCATGATTCGGTGGCAGGACAATAAGTACGATGTGGGTGGTGGCGAGAAATTCACTACCCTGTGTGAGCTCATTGAACATTACAAACGGAATCCGATGGTGGAAACGTGTGGCACTGTAGTTGCATTGAGGCAACCTTTCAATGCCACGCGGATTACAGCGGCAGGAATCAATGCTCGTGTTGAGCAATTGCAAAAGGAAAATGGTGGCCATTGTTACGGAAAGGTATTTATTGTCTATTTTAATCAAATTATTTTTGAAGAATTTCCCTTTTCAAAATTATTGCGACATTTAAATTAATTAAATTAGTTTCTTGAATACCTTTTCAATCTAAACCTTTTTTTATAAAATTTCCAGGGTGGTTTTTGGGAAGAGTTCGAATCACTGCAGCAACAGGAATATCGTCATTCATTTTCAAGACGTGAAGGCCAAAAGCTTGACAATCGCAATAAGAATCGTTACAAAAACATCCTCCCATTTGATCACACACGCGTCAAGCTCAAGGAGGTGGACACCTCAGTGCCGGGCGCCGAATACATTAACGCCAACTACATCCGACAACCGACTGAAAGCGAACAAAGTGATATTATGAATTTGTCATCGGAGAATCTGTCCGCCAGCATACCCCCATCGGCGACTACCACCACCACAATATGTGCCGCCTGCACGCTTACACAACAACAAAAAAGTTGTATCAATTGTCAAAAATTGAACAAGACGTGTGTTCAATGTGCCATGAGATCGACGACACTGCCACTGCAGAGTGGTAATTGTACACACTGCAAGCGGTTGGTGGAGACGAATGGGGGCGGCGGAGCTGGATGTAATAATAAACACAATCGCAGTGAGTCGGTGTCGTCGCGTTACGGCTTCATTGTGGGCAACAAAAAGGATGAGAAGGACATGTTTAAGACGTACATAGCAACGCAGGGGTGTCTACCGAATACGGTGGTCGATTTCTGGAACATGATATGGCAGGAGAATACACGCGTAATTGTGATGACAACCAAAGAGTTTGAGCGCGGTAAAAATAAGTGCGCCAAATATTGGCCCGATCAGGGTCAGACGAAAGAGTGGGGTCCCGCAAAGGTTACTTGTTTGACGGAGAGCTCCACCAATGATTACACATTGCGAGAGTTTTTGTTTGCTTGGAATAGCAAAGAAGAGCGACGCATCTATCAGTATCACTTTCAAGTTTGGCCCGATCATGGTGTGCCTTCAGACCCGGGTTGTGTGTTGAATTTTTTGCATGACGTTAATGCTCGACAAGAACAGGTCAGGGTGGATGGGGTTGAACCGGTAATTATTCCAATTTGATTTACTGAATTTTTAAACAAAATTTATTATTGTTAGTTGAAACATTTTTATTAATTGTTTTGTGTTTCAATTTTCAGGGCCCCATTTGTGTTCATTGTTCTGCTGGTATTGGTCGAACTGGCACGTTTATTGTGATTGACATGATTCTTGATCAAATAGATAGAGAAGGTGAGTTTTTAGATTACCAAGTTACTTCAAAAAATGATTACTAATTAATTGTTTATCATTAGGCTTGGAAACAGACATTGACATCCAGCGTACAATCCAAATGGTGCGATCCCAGCGTTCCGGAATGGTGCAGACAGAGGCTCAATACAAGTTTGTCTACTACGCCGTGCAGCATTACATTCTCACCAAATTCCAGCGAATACGCGCAGGACAACAGAGCAATCAAGTGGGACGCGAATACACCAACATTAAGTACGTCGACGAGATTTATGTTTAAGTTAAATACTAGACATGCCAAAGTACTGCCAGCCACCTATTTTTGAAACCACCCAATTGTATTGTGAATTATTTTATCCACGAAAATATCCGAAACATTTATTTAAGGCTCAATGATCAATAAAAAAAATGAGATAAAAACATTTAAACACAAAAAACAACAATCATCCAACAAAATCATAAAACTCATGGACATTTGATCGCAATGCAAACGTCTCAATTTTTTTGAGACAACAACAATTTCATATTAGTTATTAAGTATTTATTTAAAATTTAAATAATTGTATACTTAATAAAGTATTCATAAAGAAACCACATTTTATGTTCAAATGAAAGCTGTAATTCAATATGTTTGCATTTTATGTTAATTTTATTTAATTAATTAATGTACAATGTAATTGTGTGGCAGATGGTTGCTACGCGTGTGAGAGCTCTTTTCGGGAAATAGTATAGGTGTCAACCACAAATATTATGAGTTGTTGTTTGGCCTTAGCAGTCGTCAAGATCGCATACTCATGTTGATTGTAGCGAAGTTACAATAAATTAATTTCCAAGAACACGCTTATGCTAATTCACCGACGACGACTATCTTATCGCATAGGTGTATTCGCATTCTCTTTTTGTTCTTTCAGTTTTATTTCTTATTATTTGGAAATTTACTCTTATAAGGACTTTTTTATGTTGACTTTTATAGCCTTGGTTTGAATTCCATTAATTTTAAGTTTATGTTATAAATTAGAAGAAAATATTAACTATTATATTCATACTTTGGTAGTGCATAAGAAGTACATATTTTTTAAGTTACTGTGGATGTGTATTAAATCTTCAGTATAAATGTGGTTAGTCAGAAAATCTTAGAAAATATTTTTGAGAAATATATTGGCAAACAAATATTTTTAACATGAAGAAATATATATTAGAATAGCAAATAAACACTAAATTTTAAAGTTTGTTAGGTTCTCTAAAAGACAAATACTTTCTATTTAAAAGTTTAGTCGGTTTAAGCCACCTTTTCAAATAGCCCTCTATTTATCAGAAAAGTATCTGGTTTATTGAATATAACTATTACATTAAACTTAAATTACAAAAGCATCAATTAAAGAGATGACCTTGAATTAATTACATTTACAGTAACTTACGTTAAATTTATTTAAATTTTTATTCCAATACTGGTTGGTTTTCTTTAATGACATTGTTATATTTAACTACTCTATGGTAAATTGAACTTACAATACTAATTAATTTTATTTGCCCGTTTAGATACTCCGGCGAACTTAGTGAGCTTCAACGTTCACCATTACCATCCTCGATGTCGAATTTAAGCATAAACAACAAATATGACACGCTAAACAGTAAATTACAAAAGCAGTCGCGATCGCCATGTGATTTACAACAATCGTTGCGTGCTGCCGGTATGCAAAACCAACAGATGAATGATTTTGGAGCACCAATGGGTAAGTTTTACATCTTAAATATATTTAATTTTACTATAAATTTGTGTTTCAAGTTTTTGTTAAATATTGATCAATAAAAAATACTCAATATTTTTATTGAGTGCTTTTTGTTTGTGGTGAATTTAATTTTTTGAAAACTGTTCGTTCCAATACATATTGTGCAACTTGTGTTGGAATATTTTTCTAATTATTCTAAAATTACAGGTTATGAAAACATTCCAAAGGAGCTTAGGCCTCCACCTCCAACGCCACCTCGCAAGTCATGACAATTGGACTTTTGAATTGACGTTATTCTCGCAACACAAAACCATCATCCAATGATGACGATGATGCCATTTTCAACGGCTTCAATATGTCTGTTAAATATACTGGCATGGAATTTTGATGTACCCGCATACAACAAACATAATGTTTTTCTTCCTCCATCAAATATATTAAATGGAAATTAATGTAAAATTTAAATGGAAATCCAAAAATTGTATGACTTTTTGACGCGGACCCTCCGATTTTTCACTGAACGCTCATTGATTTCGAGGACATCATCACAATTCGCCAAATCGTTTAGAGTTTTATAGTCGTGGCTTTTTTCATGTGTCTTACGCATATTTATGTGTCGTCTTATTTGTAGCAGTAGCGTTACGTTTAATACATTTAATATAATTATATGTTGTTGCATCTTAATACATAGTTATATAATAAGAACACACAGGCGATATAGCATACAAAGTTAATGTAGAATGTAGATGTTGCTAAGTTTTTTTCGCGTTCCCTCCCATTAAATGTGTCCGCTTGAATTGATATTTGAGTAAAAATGTTAGACATTTACTTTAAAATCAAAGCGCAATAAATGCAAATGGCATATTATGCATTACAAAAATACATCTTATGTTATATTGTAAGGTGAATTGTAACTGCATTGTGTTGTTAAGTTGAATGGGAGATGATTCGGCATGTGATTATATGTTTCTTATTGTGTTAATTTATTTTGTTTGATAATAATTCATTTGTAATTTCCTTATAATTCAGAATATGACCAAAAGGATTCATTCAAATACATTATACACGTCGGTTAAGGCGTTTTTTTTAATAAAAATAAAAACTTCTAAAATAAATTGTTATAAAAATAGTACACAACTTTGTGCGTTTACGTGGATTTTGAATGTCTTGTAATTATTGATTTTAATGAATGGGATTGATTTCAATCAAGAGCTTTTTGCGAACATCGAATTAATTATTAAGGTCCGTTAATGATCAAAATAAGTTTTAGTAAAATATTTTGTTTATTGTATTTCACCACAAGGTTTGTGTCTTGGAAATTTGAATACTACTCACCCTTAATGAGTACAATCTGAGTCTTCATTTCATCCCCAATTTATAATTATTCATGTTAAAGCATTCTTAATATGCAACTTCATTGTACATACATTTAAAAATTGACGATAAATTATAAACACTACAAAATATCCCTACTGTACCTACCCTTAAAATAATTGTTGTGAAACAAAATGCTTGTGTTATTATTGTTCTAAAGTACAAATAATTTTGTGAACCCCGTTAAATGCACTGTTCCGGTTAGCACGAACGCAGGATTCCCTACCTTAGTTGTATCAGGGATGTGTCCGTTTATTTATCAGCACACATAAACTAATGATAGACATTGTTTTAAGTTTAATAATTGTACATACACATACGTATATCAACAAAATTGTCATTTTATTAATTATTTATTTTATATTGTAATATGCTGTCAAGTTATCTACTCAATTACCTTGTTGAATTTATATGTTTATAATTAATCCACGCATGCATATAGTGATGTGCTTATAAATCTATGACAATAAACTATTTTCAAATTATTGAAATAATTTTAATTTTCTTAAATTTTAGGAGTTGTTTCTTTTATAGGGTAGACTATATTTTAGGAGTTGAATATGAAGAAATTTGTCTGGGGTCTGGAAGGCTGCTTTAAAATATCTAAATTAAATATTGCCACAAAATTATCAATTTTTAATAGAAAAAACAACCAATGTCGATTAAATATATATTTTTTTATAAAAATATTTATTATTCTAACAAGATCAGAGAAATAAACATACATATACATCGGTAAACAAAAAAAAAACATAAATATTTGACAAATTCATAAAAACGTACAATTTCACTTGCTTATAATACTGTTTTCTACATAAACGAAAATAATTAAGATGAGCATAGTCAAGCTTTTTACATAGCAAGAAAACTGCATATTGCACGAAAATATTAAGTTCTTTCTCCAATTAATTTATACATAAATAAAGTTCCCTAAGTAATGAAGTAACAGCAAAATAAAACAAGAAGCTTAAAAGCAAGTGGGCGTGCGAATTTAGCATTCAGTAAAAACTGGGAGCATATAATTATGTAATGTCCTGCCGCAAATAATTACTGAGTGCATTTGTTTTGTTTACACATATTATGACATAACATAGATAATTCGTAGAAAAAGATAATTAAACACATAATCAAAGCATAAATAACAGTTACATCCTAAAATTACATACAAATAAATTTTTCTGATTTTCTTCCTTTTTTGGGCAACAAAGCGCAGCACATAAATTAATAAGTATAATTGCTTAAAATTCATAAAACCAGTAAGATGTCTTTCATTAAGTGAAATGGGGGTGAGGAGCAGGATTACTAGTGTAGTTTGGATGATGCTTGGGGAGAGTGGTGGGAAGTCCTGGTGGTCATTTTGATGCGCCCTACTGCTTGTTTTCATATAAATATAATTAGTTGGACTTTTGATATGGATTCGTGATGACGGTCACAGGCAGTGGATTAGGGCTGACACTTCGTCGCACCATTTCCACTTTTTCGTCGAGGTTCTTTTTGATTACAGCAATGGGTGAAAGCATGAAGATGGGCACATCATCGTCGCGTCGCTGGAATAAGCATTCACCTTCAAAGTCGATCAGCTTGTGTTTGCGTGCGCGCAATAACAGACCCACCACTTTGTCATTGATGTGTTGATAAATCTGGGTATTACGGGATAAATCCTCATTAAAATTGTGTCATTGTGAATTGAAAATTTAATTTGATACGGAAGTGAACTTACATTGAATAACTCTCCGAATGAGATCACTCGCAGATCTGGATCATCAGTGGGATAGCCTTCGGAATTAATGACTTGACACAGTTCCAACATCTCTTTCAGTACATTCATGTTTGCCTTTTGTCCTCGTTGTTCTGTCAAACTACCCGCCACTGGTCTAGACAAAATAATTATAACATTTTAATTGTGTTTGTATTTCAATTGTTTTGTTATATTTTCAGACATTGTCTCCAAAACGAGGCAGATTTTAAATTCAATTTAATTAATGATTAGAGGCGTTTGCAGATATGTACTCACTTTCCATAATCTTCTTTGCTGAACTGGGGTTTGGGTGAGCGCCGTCCGTCAACCTCCGAGAACGGATTCAGCAACTGCCCTTCGTGATGTTTGTTTGCCACTTTGTTGAACATCGCCACTCTGGAACTCAATGGAGCCTCCTGTGAACCACAACATGAAGAAATTATGAAATTATTATTATTGTTGTTGCAACACTTTTTGCTTGAACTCATTTTAACTATAATCCTATTTGCACTGTACTAAGTAACTAAATAATTGGCACAACAATTTTAATCGATAATTTGAAATACCGGCCTGGCTGATATTTGGTTAACGAATGGATGGATGTGGAATATATTCCTTAAAGTGAATTGTTTTCCGTTATGTAGTTATGACTTTAGACCGACATTCCAGATTAGATTATTTTAAGCCACACGCACTAAATCCGAGAACATCGACGATGTGTATTTTTAGATAAATACTTGAAACGAATGCACTTTTGGGAACAGAGGAAATTTTTTCTGTTGCAATAATAAGCGTTCGAAAGTGATTGGCGATTTATTAAACTTTAAGCCACAATTGCTTATAAACTTAATTTACAGTACTGAGCTATATAGTGCTGTTAAAATAGAGCAAAGTTTGAAGTCGAGCTTTTATTTAAGAATTGTAGCAAGATGGAGCCACAGCTGCAGGTTTGGTGAAAAGCTTTTAAAGATTTAAGGCTACAATATAGTCTTACTGCAAAAAAGATTAACCAAACTGCATTATTAAATTGAAGAATTAATGCTTTATTTTGACGCATATAAATTTAAGTTTTTAAATCTTTAGGGACTATTTTAATAGAAAATGAAAATGCTAAAGAAATATGTATTTCTTATTGAAAATAAAAGTCATTTCTTTCCCCGAACAATGATGTGATGTCTCAAGATATAAACAATAGATCATCTTTCTAAATGGTTAACAATTGCACTCAACTTCCCAAATAAACAACTTTCATTGTCTCACATATTAATATGCGAGGATACGTCAAAAATCAAAGACAATGCACAGTTAAAACTAAATAAATTATTGTGATTTAAAAGCGCATAAATAATTTCATGTAACCATACGGTGTAGCATCTTCATCATCCTCAACACGACAGCCACTTACGGAAGCTAAAGAAAAAAAAAGCTATAATGGGGTTAATAGATTTGGGTGAGAGCTGTTTGAATGAAACCACATGTGGTGACGTTGGAATGTTCTCCCTTTAACGGGAATGGCGCATGCAGAAGACACTGCATGATACATCGACACTTTCCTTCATTTATAATTAATACAAACATATTTGATCAGCTGCACTCGCTGGCGTGAGTCTCATGAAACATTCCTCATGAAAGCGCTGAGAATAATGATAGAGTATGTGGTACCACCATTGTTCCGCACTCGGAACATCTGCCAAGCACGTAGTAATTAATCTTGACTTTGATTTTTGATTCAAATTCACGAGAGTTCTCTTTTTTTCTTAAATGAATTTAGATACGAGTGTGTTGTTTTGACGCGATATTGTTTAGAGATCTCGCATGGCGTAGGTATGTTCGCTTTTTAATTCCTGTATTGTCTGCACTGTATGCTCTCGAGTATATTGGTTATTAACATATGCTATAATATAATTTTGAATTGTTTGAATTGCTTTCATTTTCGCACTTAATTTCGTGCAACAATGAAACTTTTTTATGTGTGGCCGTCTGGTGCAATCGCACATTGTGTTAAAGATGTGTTATTATGTGAAGATGCTTGAATACATCGCTTGAATATAGTTTAGGATTGTTGGCAGTTCTTTTTTTTTTTGGCAACTAATTAGTGAGATGAGGTGAGATCGGAAGATGTTGGCGTATGTTTTGAACGATTACAGCAAATATAAATGCAAATAAATAATTCATGTTTGCTTCGTTGAATAAGGGAAAATTGTGTAAAGAAATTTAAATTGTAATTAACTATATCCGTAAAAGGAATAGAAGAAAAAGTGTATGATTTCTTTAAATGAAATTTATGTTTAAAAATTTAAACATATGTCTTTTTTGAATTTCTACTACCACATAAATTTCATTTTTTAAATGATACTCTTCCTAATATTTATTATAATTGAAAGGTATAAGTTAATTAACAATTTATTTCCCGGTTCAAATTGATTGCACATTTGCAATTGTTGCAATAAATAAATTCCCATCGCATAATCCCAATAATATTTTGAGTTATGCAATTCGATTAAAATACCAATAATAAAAAACCTAACGGCCGCTGGCATGGAAAAAACGAAGCGCTCAGTTGCATTAACAAGAAGCACGTATGTAATCGGAAATTAGCGGAACAATTTAATAGATCATAAATCAAAATCAAAGAAAGTAGCACGCATCAAGACATGATTCATGAATATTGCATCACAAATAAAATGGTTAAAGCAGATGAAAGCGAATGTGGGAAATTGCTGCATTGTTTTAAACTGTTATGTCACTACGTTTATTCTGAGCAATAATTTAGGCATATGTGCTTTTAAAGACGCAGGGAAAAAGCACACATCATGAGGCAGACTTTATTTTCAGTAAATATAATTACTGCAAAACAGCTGCTTATTTTTTTGTTGCTTGTTTATCTTTGAAGTGCTACAAAGAATTCATTTTATGAAGACATTTTTTTTAATGAATAAAATAATTGAAATGCTCAAATAAATAAATTGAAATTTATTTTAGATTGCAAAATTATTAGAGTTAACGATGTAGACATTCCCTTATCAGTCGCAGTTATTATCAATATTTTTAATTTGATTGTTTTACAGCTCTAAAGTGGTTTTTAATTGTTGTTTGCAAATCAAACATTTAATTTAATTTTGTAAACAGTTTGCAAAAACGCGTGTGGAATAAAAAGGCCAAATAATTATTAATATACAATGAAAAGACTTTTAAACATTTCCGCTTTCACTCAAGAAGTTTCATCCGGTTGTCAATTTCACACCAATTTAACAATTCAATTAAAATACGGCAATTAAAAAATTTGGTAAAAATTAATTCATCAGCTAATTAACAATCTTATACAATTTCAATAATTAAAATTTCTATAATTGAAATTAAACCATTACGCCGCAGTTATGACAAAGACTTTAAAAACAACCGAAAATGACAACGTTGACACCCAAAAAACATGTTTAAGAAAAAAGAAAAGCACACTGAAAGGAAAATTATTAAAAGAAATTCTATAATTACTGCTCGCCCGCGCGCTGTCGACTTTCAAGACGCGCGAAAATTGAAAATTGCCAAAATAACATAACGCGATACTCTCCCTCTATACACAATCACAAAACCAAAACAACAAACAAATGGCAAAACAACAAACCGCGAAAAATGTGAAACTCGCTAATGAGCCAAAAAAAGAATATTATGCCGACCGTACCGTGCCATGCCAGTGCGGTGTGGATCGCCTGGCTGCTGGCGATCATCACAAATATGTGCTGGCAAATTGCCGCCAATTGAGAAACGCGTTTATGGATCCCTTTAACGTAAATTATAAGCATCCTGCTGTTCACCATCCCTCACCCCCCCCCCCCATTTAACCAAGCTTTTATTATTTATTTTTAACATCATTCGAATCATGTAGCTACTGTACAATATATAGTTAGGATCAACATAAAGAAGCAAAAACCAAAAAATAATAATATTCCTGAATGAGCGCATGTTGGGTGGAATGTGGGGTGGGTCTCCATGTGCGCATTTAAGTGGCAGATGACAGCTGCTGGCATGACCATGAAATGGAATATTTTGGATGGTTTCATGCGAAAATTGCTGCATTTTGCGCAGCTTTGATCATAGCTTCGATCGTTAATTTAAATAATATTGAAATGCGAAAAAGATCGATCGTAAGTTAAGAGCCAAGACGGATCTGAATCTTAAATAAATGAAAAGTATACAACATGTGCGAGATTTATAATCAAATTAAAAAATTATTTTAGAGGAAGTAATGACGCTCGCAACGATCGTCGTCACACGCATGGTGAACGATCGCAAGATCAATTGGCGGACACAAACTATGAATGGGATCTTATAAACAAATTCCTTGATTTGCAATGATGTATGTGAAGTGTTTACTGATCATGCAGAGATCGCCGTAAGTTTTCTAATTATTTGCATATCTATTCCACGATTCTACAGTGCGAATGCGACTGAAGATCACATCTGAAGGAATGTTTATAATATATGGCAACGGAGGCAGCTTTCGTTCATAAAATAATACACATAGAGTTTATGTAATCATATTATGTGGACTCGGAAGTGGATTAATGAATTAAATTTATATTTAGAAATGAATGACTTATTAAAAAATAAAGGAAAAAAAAAAAAAGGCCTCAATTAAATGTTTAAAACTCGACCGGAAATGATTTGCTCATTAATCCAATTTTTGTTATATTATTTACAAACAATATAATATATTTTATTAAGCGAAATTCCTGCCTTATGACTCGTCTCCTCAATCCCATTAAAGCAGCATAACAGCCAAAAATACATAAAAATAGAATAAATAAAAAAAATGCGCACGACTTTCTGGCAACCACATCAAAATCATTGAACTTGACAGTCTCCGCTACTTTCAAGACGTTCTTCTACCTTGTCTTTAGCGCACATTTGCAAATTCATTAAATAAAATGTGTTCCTGACTTTAATTTCATCACCAACATGCAAGATAAACGTGCAACATTCACACATATGCAATTAGTTCTGTCTTGCGGATCAATTGAGCATAGACAACACTAATTAATTAAATAAACGAACGAACGCTTTTGTTTTGTTCGGACTCCCAGGTTCCGTAGCCTTTTCATACGCATACACACAATACAATTCCTTCCTCATCCGCTTCAACAATCCGTTACATTCAACTATAGTTGCGCAAAAAAATTGTTCACGCTGACTCGTTACACGCATATTCCACCAATTTCCACTTGAAGTGGCTGCGTTGTACCCACTATAACCGTATAATTAAAGACGCCGTCCGATTTTCATAAACAATGTTGATTAATTGTGGCAGAATGGAATGCGTCCATACACTTGTATGCGAATACCACGCAGGAAATTGGAGAGGTGCCAAATTAAAACTACCAACATGGCATAATGTTGTGCGAGTTCAAGTGTAGTGCGCGTCATGGCGCGGAAACTGTTACACTTTAATGTGTATATTTGCTGTTTAGTTACAATATTAACAAAATAGCGCAAAGCGAAATTGTCAATCGACCTTAAACCTGGGAATTTTGGGACCGGGCCCAATGGGATGAAGCAGATGCTGGCACACAGTTATGACTTAAATAATGAGTAATATGCATTCGAATTGGGATCAGTGTAGCGTGTTGTTGTGACAGTTTTATGGGAAAGCTTTTGCATTCGTTGCATTCCCGTGATTATTAGTGTTCATTCGTATTTTGCGAGTTATGACTTTTGTGAGGTGTGAATCAGCATATGAGGTGATTAATGCGGGAAAGTGCAGTTTTTAACTAAACATGCATTTTTTCTGCCTTTTTATGAGAAGATGGCTGCAGTAAAGAGAAATTAAAACAATATAAATGTATTTACAACTCAAAATGTATATCGTTTGTAATTAAACAATGGAATATATTGTACATTATACATTCGTCTGGCATTTCCGTTATTAGGTCATTAAGTAATTGTAGATCGAAATAAATTTATATGGGGCACAGATAATTTTATGAAATGAGTTGATTGAAGATAATTAATTTGCGATTGTTTAAAAAAAAAATGTATTCTTCAAGATTATATGGAAAATTAAGAAATAAATTCTAATCTATTCAATTTTACAGTGACCTCAATCACGTCTTGAAAATCCAACTTAACTTTACCTTTAAATAAGTTGAAGATCTCAGCTGAACGTTGTTAAATTCAATCAGTATTTTACCAAAAAATAATAAATGTTAAATTTTTTTAAGCAAAATTATTTCCTTGAAATTACATTAAAACATAAAAAACAATTACATTGACCAATTCCTGTTAATCACAATTAAAAATACACATTTGACGATCATATAATGTACACGTATAATCATTTTTATTAGTAAGTCGATCTCAAACTGGCAACTGCAACACAATCTTTTACTTACATTAATGCGCAATTCCACTTTAATGTAAAAGCATAAATCATAAATCCAAAAGCACGACATTTTACTTTCTTCTTCAATAACAAGACGTAACAAGTAACAACAATCTTACAACCTTGACCAATTTAATGGGATCAGCTCCTTGTATGGTCATCTAATAGCGCTTTAGTTAAGCGCTTATGTGAAAATTGAAGAAGAAAACTGAAACGCGGCCTTTAATTTTATGATGACTTACATTTTTTAGATAATAAACAGTGCCCATAATGTAACTTATTCATACTTGATATAGAGATCATGGGCTTCTATTTAGGAATGAGATGATGAGCTAACATTTTTTGCAAACTTTTATTTTTTGTTTAAACAAAAGAATAAAATATGAATTCAAAGCGGATTTCCAGGCAGTTGCTGACTGCATCAATAAGCGATGCGAGTGTTCATTCATTTGGGGATCATAAAACGTTTAAATTGGAGGCTGCATATTTTAGTAACACTTGAGTGATTTTTGGGTTGACTTAACACAGAGTGATAGCTACAGAGGGGATTATTTTAATAATTTCGCCTTTTTGTTGAAGCCAAAAAGGGTTTACGGACAAACAGGATTGACCACAACATAAGGAATGCAAGACATGAAATCAAGACTATTTACAATTAACGTATTTCGTACCTTAAATTGCTTAAGTTTCAGATTTATTTAATCGTTTTCATTTCATTTAAATAAAAATGTGTAATTTTCTTCATTGATTTAGATTAATTTCATATTTTAAAATCTTTATGCTCAAATGCCCTTTTGCAAATACCAATTAAAGTTCCTATCTTAATACTAACTTAAGCAATAATTGGTTAAATACGTACCACAAGAAAACGAATAGCACCTACTTCATGTCCCACGTCAGTCATTTTGTCTACTGTTTTTTATATTACTTCTTTTTATAAATCAAATTATTTAGGCACTTTTAATTGTTTTTTATCTCAAATACAATTTTTTTTAATTGTATTTTTTAAACACATTCAACTGGATTTTTAGCACAATATTTTGTAACTGTATTTATTCACAACCAATTTAAATTGAAACTGTATCCCTTTTGCACATCTGCTCTGCAGCCACTTTTATACAAAACTGAGTTGAGTCTCTTATTTTCGCACACTTCAAAAGCTTTCAAGACAATCGAGATTTATGTTAATTTTTGTAAAAATTTTAATTATTTATTGCATCAACACGAACTGAGATCTGCAAGCTTTAAATGTTTGTGCACGATGTGGCGTGGTGTGAATGTACCTCACAATTCAATCACTTTTTGCTGAATGATCGCGATCGGCGCGATTTTCGCCTTTTTATAGGTGGAGTTGGTTTAAGCCAACAATCGTGGATGCGCGATTGGGATTTGGCGAAAAGACGCGACCGCGAAGCTCTCTCTCTCCCGAATCCCGGTAATACTTTTATTAATATGTGAGGCGATATATAGCGTTGTTTAATGGGCTAATATGTGGCGGCAATCATTGGTCTTTGGAAAAACGTACACGCAGATTTTATTGACAAAATTCGACGCATATAACAAAAAAAAGTTTGAAAACACATTTATGTGTATACACGATTGTATTTTGGGGTACAAAAAAAATGAACTTTTTATCGCAAATATATTTACGGCTTTTCTGTTCGTTCTCCATATTTTAAATGTTTTTATTCAGTGGCTGATATTTATGCTTAAAATACATAAATTTAGAAAAGTGTAAAAAGGGACAAGGCAATGGAAATTTGTAATGTAGAGTTGATTCAATTTCATTATTTCATTTTTGGGACCGACATAATTTTTACTTAAAGTAAAACATTTAAATAATAAAAATAATGGAATAAATTAAGAGGTCAGAAATTAAAATATTTAACAAATATTATTTAATATATTAACATTACAACTTTGGAATGTATGTAGAGACATTACAAAGCTTCAATTTTTTATATAAAATTTAAATTGCCAAATAATAATGACTTTAATGAGTTACAACACTCAAGTGATAATTTTTAATTGCCCTATTTATTATACGTCTTTATCTAAAAGAAGTAAAATGTAATCAATTGCTCAACGTTTCATACGAGTATCTCCCTATCATTATTATTTATTAGTTATACAAAGAATATGAAATTAAATTAAAAAATCAGGTTTTATATCAGGCATTTTATAACATATTTTTGGTTTTAAAAAGTGCTTGCGATAATGTAATTCGACTAATTCCTTCTTCACTTTTGTCGCTCAATAAAGAAGTATTTTGTTTCATCTACGTCTTCTCTTTGACAAATCTTGATAATTATAAAAGCTGAAATCAAATTTTCTGACAACCCAAGACTTTTGTTTCTATCATTGAATAAACTCGCAAAAAGCTCTAAAACAGAGTAAATAAATCAGGATGTCGGGAGACATGAGGAACATTTTCATTACGCAAAAATAAACAAAAACTATATTATCGGTTTTAATACTTTAATATACAATATTATGCTGGTTTACTAATTGCAATACTGCCTTCCTAAAACAATACATAAATAATCGCTCGAACGCCGATCACTTTTAGCACACAAACGAAACGCACTCCACTCTTTAATGTATCTTCAATAAATATTTTCCGCTTCCGATTTCAGTAAACAAAATTTTTGCACAAACCCAATGTGTAAATATAGAATGGAATTAGGCCTCGTCACTCATCACTTGCGCCAGTCGTCAGGCACACAGTTAGTTTATTATTTAGACAAAATGAGTGTTTTTTTGGCGATAATTGTGCGAAAAGTGCCTCCACGACGTACAACTAAACACCATTTCGTGTGCGGGCGCGATCTCGGCGGTTGCCTAAAAAAAAGACGAGAAATTTTCAAAAGATTGAGTGCGTCTGTCAACGCAATTGGACACATTCAAAATATGTTTGCTATTTTAATGCAAAATAAGATCTATATTTCATTGCGTTTCATAAAACAAATGGAAGCTTCACGCATCCAAACACTAATTGGCGCCAATAAAGCATATTATTAAACCTCTGCATCAAGAGCAATGGGCCGTGAGTCGCCGCCACAGAGTCCTCCAAACGATCAGGCGCAGTGAACAGCAGTCGCAGCATCAGCCATCTACACAGCCTTTCAGTTTATTTGAAGAAAGCAACAGCTGGTTAATTACAATCCACAAAGCATGTTGTTGTGGCAATCAACATTGAGCAGATTTTTTTTATTCGAAATGAAATTTGGCTAGTGAATTTATTTTCATCGATGCCACAAAGGCAAAAATGCCAAAAGCAATGGGAGAGCTCTGGTGGTACGGCGCGGCGCGCGTCCCGGTCCGGAATTCTCACATAAGGTGAGTCGACGCGACGTTGAATTTCATTCTTAAAATTGTACATTCGCAAGTTATTTGATTTTTACGACTTTATTATTGTATAAAAATGCCACCTGTTGCGACTTCTCACCGCGCTGTAATAATTTGTCTCGTTAGAATATTTTGCATTTCTTGAGAAAGGCACAACCTTGGCGGATCGTTAGCATTTCTCCGTTGCCACAATATAGTGCTGCTACAACAAGCATCATCCCATCTATAGATATCCTATATACACTTGCGCAGCTATGTACAATTTGACCGAGTTTTACGAGCGTCGGCGCAGGCGTGTTGATCGATTAAATTTGCTGCGTAATTGTAACGCTCGCCTAAATTCAATGACGTCTTCCTCAATTTCAATTCTCAACCCAAATTATTTGGTAGGACTGCGTCACAAAGGGTTAAACTTTAAAATCCAAATCGTGGCAGGCGCCACGTTTGTAATTTAACTTGATCTTGAGATCGAAACGCACATTTGTGCCTATGTGTGATCTCGATCTTGTTTACATCTCGTTTTAAATGTGTTGGTGCTTGTTTTGGAACACATCGAGCTGCGTCGTTATTTGCGGAAGCCCGCGTCGCGTCGATCGCGATTTTATGACCGTGTCAGCCATGTTGCTATTAAAAACTGTACCACTCATGATCCTATGGACGAGTCAAATGTTTTCGTTCATTTATTTAATCTGTAATTGCGGAACGAGTACTTAAATTTCATGAAATTTGCGGGATGAAATACGGTCGCAAATAGACGCGGGGCCATCCCATATGGCAGCGTCTTTTATGCTTTTTTTCATGCTTGGAATGTTGTTTGTTATGTAGAGATGTTGTGAGGTGGTCTGACTCACTTGAAGAGACGGCAGTGAGTCAAACTGGGCAGTTCGCGGTGTTGTGACTTATGAGAGGCAACTTCAATAGCAAGGTGAGGAATACCTACATAAATATAGAGGCGTACTGGTATAAACATTTGATTGAAAATATGGAAGAAATTCGTTGAATTCAATGGCTTTTAAAAGTTTTTCTTTGTTTTGAAAAATATTTTTGATATTTCTTGGAATTTTTTTGTTCATTATATTTTCTCAATATTTGGGATAAATTTGTTGTGATGGGGGAGGAATGCAGTTTCATGTAAACATTAAAGTACTTTTAAGAAATATCAAAAAGTTCTAAACAATTTGTTTTTTGATACCTTTTCAAACTTCATATTCAAAAATTAGGTTTCATTTAACTCAGAAGGAAACACTGTTATGTGAAATTTATAATCAACTAACATAATTTATTAAATGAATGCATGCGTCTGTCATAAAATGGTAAATAATACAATTTATTGCACGTTTACAATTCTACAAAAGCATTCGTAGAAGCTGTACACTTGGATGCAGACTTCAGCCAAATCTCAATTGAAATTTACCGAAACAAAATTAATTGTTGTGTTCTAGAACATTAGCGGCACATGCGGCATTCTCAGTGAACGTGTACAAATAATATTACACAATAATATGAATTTCAACTGTATAAATAAGTCAACTCACAGACAAAGAGACGGTGCAGTGTGCAGCATTGCACAGTTATTTGCACTTAAAATTAAATACTCAAGACAATATGAGGTGTATAGCGCGCTTTAAGCATTTTATAGTACATATTTAACTTTGCCTGATATTCGTAAGTTAACGTGAGTCACTTTTGAGACGACACAGATACAATTTACAACTGATATTTATCGCATAACATCAAGGAAATGTTGGCAAATTTTACAAGCTCGATAGAGAATTTGGTAGGTCCCAGACATGAGACAGCTAATCTGATAAGTTGCAAAAATTTTTCGTGTTTTTTTTACCTGTTTAATTACCTTTGTTTTATGTTTGATTGTTAATATTTTTTATCAAAAAAATATTGCAAATGTTATTTAAAAAAAAGCCAAGCGAGCTTAAGGGTAATCTAAACTATTTCGATTCCTTATTTTCTAAACTTTCAATTTATTTTTGTGACCAGAATGTCGAGAAAACTTAAGTTCAGTGTTCACGTTTTAAAAAAAAATTAAAATTGATGATAGCTGAAAGACATTTCCACCCACCCCTCTGGCAACAATTTGGGAATGAATCTTCAGAGATTTAGAAAACTTAAGACGCTTTCCACTAGATAAAATTGTAAAGAGACTTAGTAAAAAAAACTCGGCTTAAATTGAAAAAGTCTGAAGTTCTTCCTTACAAAATTAAGAATCATTAAAAATATTTAAATTCCTTCAAAAATCAATATTTACGCAAGTACATTCATCATTATAATTAATGGTAATGTACCAAATACCACAGTTTATTTAAGGAGCGCAAATGGTCTCCTCCAGTATGTGCCTCCCGGCATCCGAAACATTTTTAAAACACATTTTGTTGATACAAAAATCGACTACTTTTAACGAGTCGAAGACATATTTTTTTGGCATAGCATTCTTTCTTCGCATAAATACATAACAATGAACGTCAATGCGATGTTATTATAGTAAATGGCAGTAACTCATTGCTCAGGCACGATCGCGACGCGACGCGACGCTTCTCGCCATACAAGTTACAACCACCCCCGGATTATTTCAACCAACGCCATGCGCCTGCACCCGCTCAGCTTCCCGTTGACGTCATTGTGTGGCCCGCTTCTGTTTATTCTATTCTGGCCAGTAGCATGATGGTTATTTATTTTTCGCCCAGTCGCATATTATGAACACAAAGACAACATTCCGCTTAATTTTTAGAATATGTAATGTTTTTTCAAAACTGATGACAACAATGATGATTATTTTAAGGAATCGATGTGTTTTTTTTTTGCATTATAATGAAAACAAATATTTTTAAAAACAAACATAAGATGTGAATTGAAAATTTAAATGGATTACAAAAAGTAGTCCAATCTTATTAAACTCAATACCTCCCGAAACTTGCTGGCTTACTTGATAGTGTTGCCATCGAGAATGTACCCTTAATCTATATTGACATTAAAATATAAAAGGAATCAATATTTATTATTTAGACAAATGATTTGTGCCTAAAATACAAAAATTAAAATAATTGTTTTAATGATCGAAAATAACAAAATCTCAGCATCATGAATGAGACCGAAAATTTCCAATTTTTTAAATTACTCACACTAATTAAGTGCTTGAAAAGAAATGTGACAGATATTGTGGTAATTTTGAGAAATTTTACTTAATTGAAGAACGTTGTTAAACATCACTTGTAACTGTAAATCACCGCACATTACTGTATCGAGAGAGAGTCGACGTCTTTATTGTTTCAAATAAAAGGCGTGAATTAATTGACATGAAGATGGCAAAACAAAAAAAAAAAATTTACTAATTGTGAACGAGATTGTCGAGATGTTTGGCAATTGTAACGACAAAAGCCCTTGGCGCTTGTCTCAAGGATATAAACGGGGAGTATGCATGTGAAAAGCAATTTGTATCGCTGTCGGGTGCATCACATGATAACAATTGACCGTTTAAAATTATGGCAGCTTTGAGTTCCGCTTTCAACAAATCAATGACCCACGGTCAATCACCGATGTATAATTCATTTGAAATAATGAATAATCCAGATGTGGAAACCCATTTTTTATTGTGTTCTTTGTCCTGACTCAGACCATTTTTGGTAAAACTCAAAATGCAGTCCACATTTCACATTTTCATTCTCTTTATGCAAACAAAGCGTCTTCATCCATGTGAGTACTTTGTAGGAAATGATGCGGATGTGATTGGGAGGTGGTGTAACGCAGAGTCCGTGTCTCCTTATGAACATTCATTATTTCCAACACTATATAAAGACGTCATGCGTCGTTTCAAAACATTGCTGACGCTTGATCTTAGTGGATAGTAGTAACTCTGCCATTTTACCGATTCAACTATAATTAAATTCGCATAACGCTTTGTACAAGTCAAATAAAAAGTCTGACTTCATTATACTGATTATGCACGATTGGCCGGAATGTGTTGATTTGTCTAAATTTCTGTAAATATCTTTCTTGGAATACCAAAATAGAATTGTGATCAACATGCGTCTAAAAATAGTGAACCATACAGCCGATGTCCGAAGTCGTAGAGGAACTCATGGGGGCGCCATCCATGTCATCGTTTGTGGAACGACAGGTATGGAGCTTGCGCGGTGTTGGACTTTTCTTTTTTGTTCAGTTTTTTCTGGTTCCAATTGGCGCCAACTCAACATGCGAGCATTAAGATTTAACAAATTACTTTCATTTAAAGAAAATATGTTTCTGATGGTTTTCCATTTTTTTTAAATAAATCGTTTTTTTATTTCTTTAAATTGAAATGAAGTAGAATTTAAGAAATTCAATTTAAAAACGTGTGTCCTTAGACTCAGGGTGAGTAAGCTTAATTTTGGAAACTCCGCGTTTATTTAAAATGTCTATAAAAAGATTGCATCCTCGTCATCAAAATTACGCAATATTAAATACATGAAATAACTAAATTCTATTTAATCCCATTAAAAAAGAGATTAAATTCACATTATTGCCAGTTTTTGAAAATAAAAAATAAATAATTCAATATTTTGAACAATAATTATTGACAAATCTTGACCATTTATTTACCGGAAATATTATTTATTGACAATTTATTCACATTCAACATTTTGCAAAAAGAAACTTTTGAATTAGCATTAGTTAATCTTTCTTAAGGGTATAAAACGCCGTTTTGCTTTAAAATTCCCGTAACAATTTCCCAAACAACTTATTACCATATGTAAGAAAACATGTAACCCCTGCGGACGTCCCTGTCCCAAAATCTTTTTATAAACAACAAATAACAACGCATGTAATAAAAAGCATCCATCTCCTCCTTATTTTTTGCACAAAAATACAAATTCAAACGTAAACCACCACTAGATTCGCAACCTAAAGCTGAAGCATGAATGAGCCCCCGTCCCCAAAATATACTGCTTAAAGTTTACAGCACCGAGACGCAAAAATACACGTCATAATGATAGGTGAGTGAGATGTGATACACTTTGCATTTCATACGCTTAACTAAATAAATTAACGTTGTAATTGAAAAAAGATTTACCGATATTACCGAACCCGGCTCATGACCTAAAAATAACCTCGTGATGTGTCGACGAGCTCTTCCTAACAGGATACATGTGACCGTAGTGACATGTGTGCAGGTGTTTTAACCGTTTTTTTTTTAACCAAATTTGGTTGGTTTGTGAGAACTTACATTTAACAGGATTTTCGATACATAAATCGCATAAAATAAATAGTTGCGTCATGTTCTAAAATTAATTATTAATAACACGATGCACTTTAATGATCACAGATTGCAATAACAATTTTAATGCACATTTCAAGTCAAATTCAAATGGTTTGTGAAATTAGTTGACAATCTCAAAAAGTGGCGTGGAAAATTTATCTGCTTTAGTTTAGATTTGTGAATATCCGACGAAGAAGCTAAATTACACGAATGGGGGAATATGGGAAGGCCTCAACACTAGACATCCATTTAAAGAGCTCCCACTACGAGTATGTGTACACTATTTTCACGGTACCCACAAATACTGGGCCAATTTTTTGAATTATTACTGGTCTGCAAATGAATTACATGTTAAGCGCGCTCACTCGATTTATTTCCTTGATAAAATTGAATTAAATATTCTTCCACTCGACGCACGGGAGGAATTTTTCAAAAAAATTCCTGAATCTCTGCCAAGAAAACGGAAGAACACAAAAAATGTGTATTCATCTTTTGAGCCACTGTGACTATAGTGGACACTTATTCTCAATTGATATTGCCCGACATTGTTGCTGTTTAAACTTTAGGTGAAATGATAATTACGAAAGTTTTGTTCGCCGCTTTTGATTGATAACATATGACGCAATAAGCAGCTGATGTGACCACGGGTTGCTTTGTGGGGACAATGAAAGTGACGATATTTGCCAAATACTTGAATTAAGTTCAGTTCAATGTCATCAAAAGTAAAATTTACAAATGTTACTGAAATCTTCCCTCGTTTAGGGAAGTCTTATAAAAATGATTCATCAAGGATGCGTTTTAATATCGTGAAAGCCTTATTATTTATGTACGAGCGAGCATTAAGCAGATCCTTAGAAGTCAATAGCATAAAACATTGAAATTTAAAATAAATCTTTTTAACTAAGCTTAATTCATTTCTGTATTAAAAGTTTAACTTCGTATTTATAATTAATGATACTTAAAATTAAATAATGTCACCATCCTCCTCAGAAGAACCATTCTCATCCTCGTAATCCTCTTCATCGTCCATTTCCTCATCATCATACTCATCCTCATCATCGTCATCGTCGTCCTCCTCATCCACCACATCATCAACTTCAGATGCTCCAACCATTTCAGCACTTTCCTGACTCTCTTGTGTTTTAAATGCTATCATCATGTCACGCGTGGCATCCAAGTTCAATCGTCGCATTCTCAAGACCTTAACATCTTCATCCCAAACATCTTGCATCGCATTGGCATTTAAAATCCACGAATACATCCAGGTGTATTTTGTGTTAGGCTTCTTCACTGTGGTAATTGTTGTCAAATATTCACACATTTTTTTTAGGAACGTAATCTGTGAAGCGATGCCACAAAACGCCCGCTTATACGGACTACGATGATCAGCCTTGTGCGAGTTCAGCACATCAAAAAGCTTATCAATTCGATCAACAAATTGCATTGTCGCCCTCACATCATCAGTCATCTTGCCGAATCGCATTAGCATTCGCATGCAACTGGCCATGGATCCACTGAACAGCTCCACCACATCTTTTACGTGTCTCCGTGTGCGTGGCTTATTATTGATGTGATGCTCTGTCACTTTAGGCACCATTGAGATTCGCATCTCCTCATTGAAGCGAAACGCATCAAAAATGTGATCAATGCAAATGTAATGTTCATCGACAACGTGCGTACTTTCTTGAATGGCATTGTACGTGGCCACCATCAGTTGAGGTGTGTCAAAAAGGAACGGAATGTACTGGCAATCCACAGCAATTCCCGGCTTCTCTACAGTGATTTTCATGCGATCTGCGTAACGTCGAAATTGTTTAGTAAAGTCACAAATCAATGCTTTGGGCTGAAATCCCAACTCCATGAGGCGGGCCATTGCCGCCTCTAGCGTGTTCTGAATACCATCTTGTGTTTTCACTGTGAATCCATTAAAGAGGCCAACTGGAATTTTCCAGTCTGCTTTAAATCCTCGTGCTGTTATTACAAGGATTTCAACTTTTTTCTTTTTCGCTTGTTCTTTCAACGATTTGAAAGCAAGCAATTTTCGATTAAGATCTTTAATGTGGATTGTCTCCTGATGCGCCATACAAATGCATTGTTTTTCTCTATCATTAAGAAGGTGAGCGAATTCTTTAATGCGACGCCAGTGCTCATTGCTGAAGTCCAGTTTTGGTGGCCAACTGGATGGATCCTCGGGATGGTCAAACCAATCGCGAATGAGTGCACTCTTCACAGCACTGTATGTGCTGGCTTGTTCTCGCCAAGGTCGTGTGATATCATAGCCAAAACGATCCTCACACATGTCTAACAGTTCGTAGTTCATAAGGCGTTTTGCATTGCAGCCAAACTGAAAGCGATCCCTTTGGCGCAATTGTTTAATATCATGTCTGGCTCTCTTTTTGCGTTGACTCTTGGAAGTGGGTTCCTTCTTTGTTTCCTCCTGAACGGGCGAACTTGTAGTTGATTGGGATTCCGTAGAGGTAAGTGGTGGTTGCAGTTTTGACGGTCCTGGTGATTGGTTTAACTCATCCAAAATATTGGAAACGACGCTCGACTGATTTGATGCATTCAATATAGGATTTTGAGCTACTGGTGTCGGTATGTTGATGCCTTGATAAGATTGTACTAATTCTGAAGGTCTAACAGGTATTGCCATGTCATGATGATTGTAGTTTGGCTGGACCGGATTATTTGTTAACATCATTGGAATTTCAGTGCATTGCGAATGTGCTGTTTGTAAAAGTTTAATTAAAAAATGGTAATTTTATTTTAAAAGCACTTGACATACCATGCGGTTGCATTGCTCCTGGAGGCAATAAGTGCCCAGTTGGAGGCATGTTAGGTGAACCATTGGGCGGCATCAAGTGTGGAGGCATCTGATGTGGAGGTGGTTGCATTTGGTTTGGATACACCATATTATGTGGTATCATTGAATTTTGCTGCATCCAATCCATTGTTATTGTTTTTTGGTAGAATGGGAGTGACACAAAGGAAGGGACTTTTTGGAACCTTTCAGGATTTTTAATACTTTGCCGGGAAACCCAAATATACTTCAATTTGTACGTGTTTTACAAAAAAGAATTTTTACACAACCAAAATACAAATGTTTGACAATTCAAATTGACGTTTACGTAGAGCCAGGGGCCCCAGATTTAGGAAGAAAATTATTAAAATCTTAATTTTTAAAATACGTAATGGAATTTTCTTTTAATTATGTACTATGAAGTATGTAATTAAAAATAGCAGAACCTATAAGAAATAAATCGTTTTTTTTTTCATTTTCAATTTAAAAATGCGGTACCCCGGATCTAAAAATTTTGACAGCTGTGTGACAAGCACGGTCCGATACATGCAGACGTCAGTTATGACTTATTTTTTTGACAATCTGAATCCTTCAATTGCAATATGTGCAACAACAAATTTCATTAATTTTTATTTATTTAAATTCTGCTCACTGAATTAAAAGTTAAAGATTTAAAATTGTTATATTTTTCTTAATTTTTCTAATATTTATGTTAAAGTAATATGATAAAGACTGTAAATAGCATATCAAAGAAGTATTAAATGTCTACCAATTAAGTACAATAATCGTGAAGTTATTAGGTCGAACCGCAATACCTCCAAAAAAAGGCATCCAAAGAGTAATGCAACCGTCAGGACTCCATACAAATGAGAATATGGTAAAAACTCTTAAAATACCAATAAAAATTTAAGCTCCCTAACATGATTTGTCATACCCGTTAGCATGGTATCAGACTTCTTCTACCCAAACATGGGCGGTGTCGAGGAGCACATTTTCAACTTGTCTGAATGCCTAGTTCTTCGTGGTCACAAAGTCATCATAATCACCCACTCGTATGGTGACCGCAAGGGTGTTCGCTACATGACGAATGGTCTCAAAGTTTACTACCTCCCCATCAAAGTGTTCTACAATCAATGTGTTCTCCCAACGATGATTTGTAACATTCCATTGCTGCGGTATATTTTGTTGCGAGAACGCATTGAAATTGTACATGGACACAGTGCATTTAGTGCGTTGGCTCACGAGGCACAGTGTCTGGGAAAGCTAATGGGATTGAGGGTAATATGTTTGTTTTTTAAAGTTCTTTATAATACTGATTGTTTCATTGGTTTAGGTTGTCTTCACTGACCACAGTCTTTTTGGTTTTGCTGATCTTTCCGCCATTGTGACGAATCAATTTTTGGCACTCTCACTGGCCACATGCAATCACTGCATTTGTGTGTCACACACTGGGAAGGAGAATACTGTGCTTAGAGCTGGGGTGCCTCATAATAACGTTTCTGTAATTCCTAATGCCGTTGATACTGCCCATTTTACACCGAACCCAGTTAAGAGGAGAACAGATGGTTTTGGTTAGTAGATTTGATTTATTGGAATTCAAAACTTAGCGAAGACATAATCCTAATCCTTATAACAGTTTCATTATTCTGAAATTTTGTAAAATGTCATAACGAAGTTTTCTTTCAGTAACGATAGTAATCGTTTCCCGCCTAGTCTATCGTAAAGGTGTCGACTTAATGGCCGGCGTCATTTCCCGCTTCAAAGACATCCCCAATGTGAATTTTATTGTAGGTGGAGATGGTCCAAAGCGGGACCTTCTTGAGGAAATACGAGAGCGTGTTAACATGCAGGATCGTGTACAAATGTTGGGAGCCTTAGAACATTCAAAGGTAAACAAATTTTACACTTAAACATTTTTGCAATGTATTTTGCCATCTTGAGAATTGAAACCATTTTCAGGTTCGTGACGTTCTCACCCAAGGACACATCTTCCTCAACACGTCCCTAACTGAGGCCTACTGCATGGCCATTGTGGAAGCAGCATCATGTGGCCTTCAAGTAGTATCAACACGCGTCGGTGGCATTCCCGAAGTGCTCCCATCGAATTTAATTATTTTAACCGAACCAAATGTTGACTCCGTCCTAAATGGTGTCATGATAGCAATTCAACGTGTGCATGATGCTCGTGCAAACGTGGCCACGCCAAATGTTATGTGTCCGTTTGAGTGCAACGCCACTGTGGCGCGTCTTTACAATTGGGACAATGTTACACAGCGCACAGAAAAAGTGTATCGGCGAGTGCTGGGTGAGCCGGATCCCACATTTGGTGAGAAATTGGGCAGTTACTTGAAGACAGGCGTTTGGCCGTTTTTGTTGGTCATTTCGTTGTGCTATTTAATTCTTTATGCCATGGAATATTTTCATCCTAGACGTTTTATTGATATTGCTGCTGATTTGCAACCTTGTGGCGGGACGAAAGTGGGAAGCGATGATTTAAATAATGCAAAGCGGAAACGGAAAGTGAAAAAAAATTCCAATGAGCGTTGTGATTGTTGAATTTAAAATAATAATAAAAATTAATAAAAAACGTAAAGTTATTGTTTTATTAAAAATGTTTGCATTTTATTTGCCATTTAATTACGCTGTTTTTCCTTTGTTGCAACAAAATAGTTTTATAAAAATTATTATTTCATAAAAACAAATAAATTAATGATTTCACTTTCAATTCTATCAATTTTTGTAATCCTTGCTTGCATTGCGTCCCTTCAAAATTTTATAACAGTGTAATTGTTAGTTGCTTTGGTGCTCCATCGTTCAAATTAAACTTCTATCAGCTTCAGCCGCATTGTCAGCGAAGTTTTCACTATAAAGGTCTTTCAAATTTGTTGGCTTAAGTTATTTTTGGCTATAGTTTTATGTTGTTATTTCTTCAACGTATGTGGCAGGGAAAATTCCAATGCGACTTTTGATAGCCCCAATCCACCAGCCGTCGTCCTGTTTAACGTGCACGTCAATTAAGTCGCCTGTACAAGGACAAATAATTAATTTTCATATAAACAATTGCAAATTTTGTAAGTATACCTGGATTCAGTTCCAGCTCATCATGCAGCTTTGGCGTGTAATTGTACAGGGCCTTACATCGGCTAATGACAGCCGCTGAAGCCTCTGGGTATTTGATTTGCGTTTGCTCGCGCCTCGATGATGAATCCTCATCTTCGTCCTGTGATGAAAACTCATCTAAAAACAAATTTAATGAGTTATTTAATTCAAAATAGTACATAATTCAAACAAAATGCTTACCAAAATCTGAATCAGGCTGATTTGAGCCCCCATCAGCAATACCCCGATCAAACGCAATCCCATCGGCCGTCGACTTATCCGACAATGTCGCAGATTTTCCATTTTGCGTAATAACTACTGTTGAATTGCTCAGCTCCGAAATGCTTTTGCTCCTCGTCAGACTGTTGCTATTACTGTGATTGTTGTTGTTGTTGTTATGTACCACCAAACTTCGGATTAGCGCCTCATTTGTACTGTCCACTTGATACTCTTCATCATCAATGTGATTCTCAATCTCATCCAGCACAATATCACCATTACAATTGGGTTGCTCCTGATTGTCTTCCTCACCATTTTTCAGCCACAACGGTACTTTAAGAATACTCTGTTGTAGGCCGGTACGATCGCGGGTAATTTGAATGTGAGGCGCCAACGGATGAGATCCCCGTGGCTTGTGATCAATGTCCATGAGGGCGGATTGAAGTTTAAAGCGTGCCCCTTCTAGGTATGTTAGCATTGAGCGGATCTGAAATTAAAATGAATTTGTTTTAATAAGCAAAAAACTTTAAGGACCTCTTTAATTTCTTTAAATTTTTTCAATTCATTTAGTAAATATCCTTACATGATACAATTTATCGGTGATGTTTTGATTGTCTGCAGCAGTCAATGATTGTGAAAGTCCTTTAAGTCCATTTCGGGAACGTCGTTCCCTTTCCAAATCCGTTCTGACTAGCTGCAGCAGTTTAACAAGTGCTTGCTTCCTACGCTCCCGATTCATGGCCAATGTAGTGTGCTCACAATAAAAGTCCGGTAACAGTTGCTCACTGGGGCCCTCGGATGCCCTCCGAATATTTTTTACGACATTCAAATCCTTTTGTACATTGCAGGCATTCACTTGAGGCGTCAGTCGTTCTACCAACTGATCCAACACCGGATTCATGTTTCCGGCCAGCTTCAAATAGTTGGCGACATACGTCTTCATGTTGGTGAGTCGTTGATTCTCCAGGGAGGTGAGTACTGATGAGCCACGCAAAACCGACATTTCCCAATCAACACGTGCCCGTTCCGCACGAATGCAGTATGTGTAGTACTCGACGTCAGCCCGTTTGACCGACTCCTCCGCCTTGCGACGTTTGTTGTCCAGTTTAGCGCAGTCTTTCTCGGCATTTTTGATCTCCTTATCCGGTGATCTGTGGGTGTTCAGCAGTGCTACCGATGGTGAACGCTGAATTCTGTTGAATGAATAGAAATATTGCAAATTACAAAATCATGGCTTCATCTTTATTATTATCGCCCACGAGAGATCTAATAATTATTATTGCTAGACAGCGCATTTCTGCTACTGCATGGTAGCAAAAGCGTGCACAAGAATCTCGAGACTTCTGTCATGGCGATTAATTTGCAAATGTTGGCGATTCTCACGATATCATTTCTCTTTATTGTTATTGCACTTACCGAACATCCAACATGGCGTCTTGTAGTTTTTCGTTTTCACGCGCTGCTGCATGTGAGGATTTCTTTGCTTTGGCTTCACTGGTGCGCCATTCGCCCAAGATGCGAGATGATTTGTCCACGGTGCCCTCAATCTATGAAATTCAATTATTTTTAATTACTATTAAATATTTGCGGCGCTGATTTGGAAAATATCACGTCATGAGTTCCTAATCGAGATCTTGTAAAGACGACAGATTTTCAAATAATTGAAATCATTTACTCTAATCATGAGCCTGGGAAAAAGACCACAAATGAACTTACAGCCTTCCGGGTTTTGTGTTGATTGTCTAAGATGGTCTTAAGCGGCTTTACAACTTCCTCGACCAGTGAACTGGAAAACTGCCGATGTATTTCACTGCGACTTTCCATTTCTGTGGCAACGCCTCGCCAGGCATCTGCTATGCTGCCGGGTATTTCGCGGCATGCTTTGTTCAATTTGGAAGCCATCTTGGACAGTGATTTGGCATACAACTGCTCAGATTCGACTCTGTTTAAAGTAAAATGGAATTGAATTCGTATAGTTTCATTATTAATATCAAGACTAAAAATACGTTTTAACTAGAAACGATACTCTTTGGGAGTCGCAAATTACTCCGTAAATTAGCAGAAGAATGACTCGTCCGGGAGGTGGTTTGTATTTTTATTTAGTTTTTAACTCCCTTAAAAAAATAAGATTTTAACCTGCCCTGACATATGTGACAAGTCAAAAAATCCCAGCAAGTTAAATGAAATCGGAGAACTTAACGTGTTAAAGGTCAATGTCTAAAAATAAATCCTTCACGATTGTGGAATTTACTCAAAAGACAACTGCTGTTCAACTTTTTAAAAAGAAAGTATGTTTAGAAAACCATTTAATGAAATGGCTCCCATTTATTCTATTCTAGCAGGAAATGAAAATCAGTTTTTAAAAATAGGCCACACGAATTAATTAAAATTAAGATGCATACTCGTAAGTCGTGTGTCGTAATAAAAACCTCCCGCCATGAATTTAGTTAGTCTTTTGCAGTTATTTTTAGATATAGGGAAACCATACAGCAAAAAGGGTTAAACTATTGTGATTTATTCAAGATTTGCCAAAAGGAAAAATTGGTTTAAATCGATCTTTTCTAAAAAATTATTGCAAAAAAATTGGTTTCTTTAAAACACTTTACTAGAAAATTAAAAGGAAAGGATTGAGAACAAAAAGATGAATTAAAACATTAAAGAAATGAAAAAGAAATTCAAAATAATAATTAACTTCAGTTTTACCTTTCTTGCAGTATTGTGACCAAATCCTTTCCGAAGTCCCCTCCTTGTTTAACATACCGACGCAGTTCCTCAAATCCATTTTGACCCTGAAATCACATAAAGAGACAAAAATTAATTTCATTGATTTTTAAAATAAATAATCTCGATCACAATATAATCCAAATATAAAACATTGAACGAAGCAAAAGTTTGGACCTGAAAAAACAAAAAATAATTGGAGATGTTACACGTTTTGAAATGCTTCCTGAAATACAAAAAATGCCCCAAAAGCATATCAATTCATTGTCACAAAAAACAAAACACCGTTGACATACGTAAATACTGTCCGCAACTCCCACGACTCAATGCATCAATCAGCAATCCAGCACATATTCCCATAATACCCATCTTCACGTAAACACACATAAATAAATCACTCAGTTGAACTCAATTCCAATTCCACGAAGCGTGCCCATCTGACCCATTTAGCCTCCACTGCCGCGGTATGTATACGAGTACTCGCAAAAGCGCATACATATCCAATCGGCAAGTCTTATCTCTATCTTGTGGAGTAATCAACGTCGCTTAGCGCTCGCCATCCTCTGTGCAATGCAGTTGACGATGGCAATGGCAATGGAAGACACGCCGAATGCATGGATATATGCTCGCGATATAAATATAAACATGACATTTGTGTTGCAGCATAACGATCATGTGTACACGCTTTCTGGCGGTTACATTTTATTCTCTCGGTGCGTGCACTGAATTAAATTAGAATCACCGCGTTGGAAACATAAATGCCAATGACTGGCAGAGAGCGGCACATATTTCTGCCAATGTTTTGTGGTGCACCGATCCTCACTTGGTCTTGATGGCGTCGATGGATTGAAATGCCAAGTCGTGCCAGCAATTTGTGGACGCAAAATTTATGATCGAGGCAATGCACCGTTGATTGTAATTTAGTGCACGAGATAATGATCGATCAATTATATGTGTTGGAAGATTTATCGTATGGTGACAGATGAGGTGTTATGATGCCAGTGTGGTAATTGGGGTGTAGGAATATTAATTTTATATATAGGAAGTAATTGAGATGTTACAGACACAATATTTAATTCATGGTAAGATAAATCCAGACAGGCTGTAATTTCTAATTTTAATATTTAGAAATATCATCTCTTTGAGACACACTTCTCCCAATTGTTTGGCAACATTCCTTCTGGGCTTATTGCAAAAACAAAAACAAAAATGTTAATCACTCCACCTTAAAACTTACGTTCATTCCTCTTTGCATAAATCTTTCAACCCAAAACACGAATTGAATGTAAGTGTCAATCAACGAGGCTTCAAAAACAATAAAAACAAATGAATCCGAAAATTCAAACAATAAAAAATTCGCTCAATATCACTTCAAGTTCAAATAGTTATGATAAATCCGGCCTTGCCTGACCTACAAACGTGCACTACTCCACCCAACCTCAACTCAGCTGATTCAGGTGTTTACCGTGTACAACAAAAACAAACCCGTCATGATTCTCCCCCCTATACCCACTCCTTAAAGTTTAATGCCACAATCGACTTATGCATAAATCTCGGCTCAAGAAAAAGCTTAATCCCAAAACAACGGAATCAATGTCTACGGAAAAAGACGTGACAAATCAATTCGGATGATTGCAAATTGTTTGTGTAATTTCTCCGCAAAACATCCACAAAATGTATCGCAATCTGTAGCGGCGCGGCGCGGTGGTGGCCGTAAAAAACGTGATTGCAATTTTTTAGTGATTTGTAACGTTTTGCCGGCGCACATAATCTGATCTGATTGGATATTCTGTGCGCGTCCAATATTCTGAGGTGGCATGTATTTGGGTCAGTGGGATGTTTTGGATACATAGGGAGCGCACCCGATACTGTTAGGAGGCCTAGTTGATGCGTTATGTTTGTTGTTTTGGTTTATTTTTGGGGCATTGGAAGTTGAAACGTGAATTGTGAATGAAATGAAGGAAGTTGCGTCAGCGGAATGTTTGGCAAATGAGGGGGAGCTGTGAGCTTAACAGCATTTTGGGGATCATTTTAATGTGTAATTTGTTTATTTTAATTGGTGCAAAGGGGATTCTAATTCAATTTATTACGATAGCATCTCATAATAAATTGAATAAAAATTTCAAATTGTGTGTTTTAAATTTAGGGAATGTTTTGATAAATTAAATTAACGAGAAATGTTTGAATGACGATCATTGTAATAAATCTAATTCAATTGGATGTTTTAAATACAAATGAAATGGAAACTCGTAATAATATGTTATCTGCTTTAAAAATACAATTAAGTGGCAAGATGTCTTTGAACTATCCGCCCATTGTTATATCGAAAAAATGCTTTAAAAGAAAGGTCATTATTAAAATAGATAAATGATAAAAAAAAAAAGAAAGTTTAGTTGGAAAACAAAACTGATCCCAATTTTCAAAATTCCTCACACTTTTAAAATTTAGAATAAACTTTCGAACAAGCTTTCAAACAATATAAAAGCATAACTTAAGAACTAAAACGCAAAAAAAAAATGATTGCACCAGTTTGTCTCGAATTACGCGCTGTTTAATATAACTGCCAAAACAAGAGAAACGATCTCATTTACCCTTCCACATTAAACTACAACGCAACCGAATCTTACCACAAAAAATTAACGTTACAGTTTCTAATAGCCAGATGTGTGTGGTAACAAATTACTGCCACAAACAATAGCGATCTCAATTTAAGTATATTGTGCCAGTGTTTACGACGCGACTTGCTCGGTGCAAATCTCATCAAAATCGCGGCCGGCCGAACTCGATCGTGCGATATTCATTTACACGCCAAATGTAACTCACTAAAATTTTTAAATATTGCAACAATCTCTGTTTTGTTATATAAACATCGCAAATCAGTTGGCATTCTCTCATCATATATTATTTGTATTAAATAGTCACATCAATCTGCAGTATCACAGACGCGCAACATTATTTGGAATTTAAATAAGAATAAACGAAAGATCTTTATTTAGATTGTAATGTAAACAAAAAATCCATTTATGGAGACATGTATTTACAATAAACTTATAGATCATCGAGTATTTCAGAACTGTTTTTAAATACAATTTAAAGAAAAGGGAAGTGTCTAAATAAGCATAATTTTAAGTTAATATTTAAATAAAATGCGGTAACGAACTTTTATCTTAATAATCTAAGAACCTTGAGAGATAACAAACAATATGTGGCATTACTGCAGATTAGGGAAACAGGTAGTTGTTATAGCGATTACGAAGAGATTCTTTATGACTTGAATTGTTGTCACAATTTTTTTATGTAACTTAATTTATTTTAGTAAAACTAGTGCTTATAGTGGCCTAAAACTTGGTCATCAATATTATAAAATTAAATGTTTACAGGGAGTTTTAAAAAACTAAAATCCAATTCCAAACTTGCTTGCATAATTGCATCTGTCTATCTGTTTTCAAACTTAGTAATCTATTGATGCCAGTTACTTCGAAACGTATCAGTAATTCAAAATAAATGAATCTTTTAAAGTTTAAAGTCTTGAGATTTTTTTAGAGATTTTTAAAGGATTCAATTGTTGCTCAGTCCTCTATATAAGAAGTTTGATAAATAATTGACAAAATTATAAAAAAACACATCAAAGTGAATAAACCAAATTCCAAAAATCTTATTGAACTAACAGACGAGCAGGTCTAATTTCTGCAGCAGTGCGAAAACGAGTTTTGGGATCGCTTCAAGAACACTGATAAAGTTTTAATAGGACGTTTCAAAGAGATGAATTATGGTAAACCTTAATTATTGTTATGCACGTTAGGACTACTAAAGAGTCCTTTCAACTTTCTTTAAAGTGGGATCCAGACGTGTTAGTAATTTCTGTGTGATTTGTTTACGAATCAAACAATTTATTATTACCTACATAATGTGCAGACAATTTTGTTTACAATACTGTTAACAGCTAATGATTTATTAAGATCACACCATTGGACTGTCTCTTGTCTTTTTCATCACCTCGTCAATTGTCAACTATGTCTATTGTTATCCGCAAAACTCATCATCACCATGAAATTTAATGCGCAACTCGAAGTGTTTCATGACAAGGAGATCAAACAATTATGATAATAAATGCCGCATCATAGTAACACAATAGCTTTATGGCTGACACTTCATTCACACGTAAAAATGTTGATACAACGAGACGCCTTTATTTCTCGTGTTGTTTGTCTTTAGATTACTTCAAGAATTCAAATTTACTGCTTCAAGTATGCAAATTGTGGCGAATTTTCAAAACACCTACACTCGTGTTCATAATGACGACTCTTAGCGAAACTCAAAGCGATTATTATCTTTAGAAGATTGTGTAAAACATTTGGCAAGACAAGATACCATAAAAAGCCGCATATTTTAAGAATCAACATCACTAAAGCCGCATCCAATCTTTAAAAACAGAACGACCACACTAACGGACACACTAAAGACAAGTGAATAGTTACCTCCTTGAACTCAACATCTTTTTGCTTTCCATCCAGAGTACTCTCCACCTCCTCCGACACTCGCATACCGTTCCCAGTTAACGGGCGAGACACGATGCTACTGCCATTTCTGGCTAACAAATCACTATGCTTAGAGGTTTGTTCACTTCGCATCGAAAGTTCATCCACATCCCCATCGGTGTCGTCAGTCTTATGTTGATAACTTCTAGCGAGTTGCATACTTTGTGGCACAGAGATCACTGACGATGCATGGCTAGCGCAGTAATCACCCGCGCCACTATTGCCACTTTTATCCGCTGCACCACCAGTTGATTTCGATGTATTACGTGAGTTAACCTCATCGAAAAATTGCTGATTCTTGACTAGATTCTTGCTGCTTGCGGCCGTTGCTCCCACACGCTGCATGGCGGCGTGCTTATGCATCACCACACGAAATTTGTCCTTTTCCTCACCAATCCAATGTTTAATGCCACTCCAAGCGTTTGTGATCTTTTCCCGCGGCTCGTCCAAATTGATGAGGCGATTGTTTTTATTCCGCAGCAATGTAATGCGTCGTTCACTTGGCTTCAGATTATCCCGATGCTCACAGTACTCAAGATCAATGGCATGATTAAATTCCTCCGACTCATTAATCTGCCGAGTGATCTCATTGAGCTCGTCGATCGACAGAAACAGACTTTTTGGATCTAAACTTTGGCAACTAGCTGACTTCATGTCGAAATCATCTTCTGGTGAGCTGCTGTCAAACGCTACCGACTCACGACTGCGACAGCTAAGATCATTGTTGTTTGTACTTGCCGGTGAATGGCCCAGAACCGGTGTCGATGTGCCACTGGCTATTGAATTGTAGCTTCGCTTGCATTGCAATTGATAGATTGGTGATTTACTACGCTCACGAACTTTCTCCACCCGATCGTCGTCATCGCTGAAATGAATCTTGCGTGGCAAATCGTATCGGGTGTTATCAATGACTGCACCATTGGTGATCTCTAGTGACGGTGCTTTCTGCAGGAAAACTTTAATTTCGGATTTGTGCAGATTTTGTGCGGATTGTGATCGATTTTTGCGCAATGCAGCAGTGCGTGGCTTCGGTTTCGGTCGATCATATGACTCTGGGCTGGACTCAAATTGGTCAGAAGCATTTGTTGATTTCGGCGGTGGTGGCACCTCTGGCAGTGGTGGTTGTTTTTCATTGGTATTCAGGAATGAAAACTTTATGGGTATAGCGTCTGATGCATCGGCAAACACCTCACTGCCGGAGGATGTGCGTGGCGTGCGCTCACGCCGAATGGCATCCATGTTGTCGATGGTATCGTAGTCGATGTTTGTCTTTGAGATCAACACTGGTGCGCCAATCTCAAGCTTTAAATCTTCACAGTCACGACCGGTCATATTGTAGCTGCCTGTGGCGATTGTGGGCTGAGCGACGTTTTCACCGTGCTTCCGTGCCAACTTGGAGCTGACCGTTGTGTAGCGTTTTGTGATTTTCGTTAGGATGCCAGTGCCATCGGCATTGGTCTTGTATTTAAACTTTTTTAATCTGTTCATTTTAGTTTTTATTTATTTCACTTTTTGTTTACAGTTATTTATTTTAAATTTTTGGCTTAAAATGTTTGTGTTGTTTTTTTGACACTTCTTTAAAAACTTTTTGTGTTTGTTTTGTTCAATTGTTTTCAGTCTCGGTAATTTTATAAAAGTTTGCGAGTGGTATATTCCACAGCCTCCTTGAGATGATAATTGGACGATTTACCAATTAAATATAACAACTAAAAGTGGCACAAATTTTTTATTAAGTACATTAAAATATCGGTTCTATGAACTTGACGATTTGAAAGCCACGATAAACAAGCACTTAAAAGATCGCAAAAATGCAAGTACATTTGGAGATTGAGTATTTCAATTGATTTATAAATTTTATTACCAGATTCATCAGCCATTTGGTTCATAAAATATTTATAGGGCCCCTAATGCAGATTACAAATTAAAATAATTGTGTAGAGTGTTTCAAACTGTTTCAGCATTAAATTAACTATACGCCATTAAGTCGTCTTATTAATCACAACATCTTAATCACATATGCTTAGGCCGGATTATCGTCGCGTAAGCCATTAAATTAAAACAGTTACTGCTCTTGAAGCAAATTACCGTGCACTACATTTTGAATAATAACCGAGGGAAAATAAGGCAATGATCTTTAAAGGCTTCAAGCCAGAACTTCAGTTGCGTTATATAAAGTGGCACTTGCTTTATGTTTACGAGGAGTATTATAGATCCTAATTTTTTAAGACCCAAAGGCAATATAATCTTAAATCATAACACACAGAAAGAAGAAATTGTCATCAAGTAAAATTAAAGAGAATTTCTTACAAAATTGCTTTAGAAAACAGCATTTATTCTACAGCCTTCGAAACAAGAAATAAAGTTATTACAACAACTTGTGCTCGTACAACAACAAAAATCAAATTCTAATTAAATTGACATAATTCTAGTCAGGCCCTCTGTATGTTGCTGTGTGTTTTAAGTCCACACGATGCGACACATTTCGCTGACACCCAACAGATTTACAATTGTAATGCGATTATGCGTTCAATCCGTTGGGCAGATATACTTCGTGTAAGTAAAAATACTTGAGGAACAGAGCGAGCTGCATCAGCATGTAAATAAACAGTTCAGGCCAAATACAGCACACACATCACAGTATGTGAGCCTAATTGGATTCCGATGCCCCCGCTGTTCTGGCATATTGTATATTGAGTCTAAACTCTGTACAGAAAGTCGATGGGTCTTGGCAGCACGTCTCTTTGGTGCAATGAACCTGAAGTTATTGTGCTGAGTTAAGAATTTGCTCAATGAATTAAATTATATTCATTTCGAGAGATTAATTGAGTTGACTTGGCGCCGTGACCTTTGTGTAGAAACTGCAATTTAGCTGACCATATTAACAATAATTGTGGCACACATATTTTGTCATGCGATGATGTTGTCGTGTGGCTAAAGAATTGCAGCAATTAAACCGATTTCATAGATTTTTTTTCCGAATTTTGTGCAAAAAATTTTAAAATTTTAAAAGCAATTTAAAAATAATTCAGCGATTAATATGTTTGCAATTCAACACAAAATACAGGCTTAAAACGAGCTCCTTCAAATGTAACTTCCAACGGTACCAAAACGCGAATGTGTGCAATTTCAACGGTTAAATTTAAACTTTAAAATGCATCAAATCGTAATTGCCCACTCGCACACACAAACACACAAAAACCTTACAAATATAAACAATCCCAACCGGTCGTGCTTAATTATAATTAACGCCGCGTTGTTTAATTTTGCGTTATGCATGCGATGACGACACGTGCGATCTCATTTTGCAGCACCGCCTTTGGAGCACAAAAATCCGCAATATGTTTGCGTGTATCATTAACGCACATACGCAGTGATCTTAAATTAAGCCAACTACCTTGAGAATGTCTATTTAGTGGCTTATAATGGAGGAAAATGCATCGCGAGTGCGCGTATAAACATTTTGTGTGTATAATTTTAAATCGAAGCGACGCGAAAAGACCTGGCTCCTGACGCAATGGATGCAGAGTGCAGAAATCGCACAGGTGGCGCAATCATCATCAACAGAATGATGTGTGTTAACTGTAATTATATTTGTACATAATATGTGCAATTGGGATTGAATCAGCGCTTAGTTATATAAAATACTACAGCATCCGAGTAGATGGCAGAAAGGTGTGGCGTGGATGTTTGCTTGTGACAGAATCTAATATTCGCATGAAGATGCATTTATTTAATGTTTGAAATCGTGGTTCCGTTTTGGAATTGAATTTATATTGACATCATCGTAGGAAGAGTAATTTCAACATGATCAATGTTTTACCATTTTAATTGTTGCGCATTTATCGTTTATTTACTGTGCGTTTTATGAACGCCGAGGCAATAAACTCGATTTGTTAATGTTAAGTGTGGGGTAAAATTAACAAGATACATGTTACGCATGTCGGAACATCCGCACAAATTAAACCGGATCGATGTTTGATTAAATGTTCAGTCAATTTGTTTGCCCACGAAACTGGGTAGGAATTGCACATTTAATTGGCGTCTTGTTCATTGATTGTAAGTTTTTTGTTCTGTTTTTAATCGATTCTGCTGTTTTCGTTAATTTATTTAATGCCTAGTAATTTTTAAGTATTTTACTATCTTCCAAAAGGATGCATGGGAAGCCAAACAAACGTTAATCTTTCCTGAATCCCTCGAGTGAGATTTCCAAGATTATATTCCTTTTTTTCTTTTTCTTGTAAAGAAATTTAAATACAATTAAAAGTAACTGAGTCTGATGAATAGTTCATTTCCAGGATGTTGAGAAATATCAAACCAACAAAACTGAAAAAAGCATTGGACAAATGTGAAGAATTCAATGGGTGACTTAAAGAAGTGGATTTACTCCATTATAATCTCAACATAATTTAATAAGATCTTTGATTAAAGCTTTAAGCATTTAGCTGACATTTTCACAACTAATTTCATTGAGACCCTATTTGCAAACGAAATGACCTACACATATTGCATTACTTTCCGTCATTTTAAGATTGTCAAGAAGCTTCCAACATAAGTTTTATGTGAATGATTCAAATTGCAACTTCTACAACGGTATGATTAATCACCAACTCGTAAGGTTTTGAATTACATTCATGATGCGTCTCCCAATAAAAATTAACTTCAAAAGAGTGGCTGCTCTGTGTACTGTTTTGTTTTTAAGTACGCACTTTAACGGAATGAAAAACACTAAAAAAAAAAGTAAAACCAGTTGACAACCGGCAGGCGGCAGTCTCATGTCTCAAAACAATGCAAGCCATTCGTAACTACATAATGCTTATGTATGGGACTTGCGTTTTGCAACACAAAGCACGTCATGAAAAGTTGTTGACAGTTATGTTTTTTGAGTGCAGGGAGACACTGCTGTGTGTAAGGGCTCCATGTAACAAGATGTATCCTTGAGAAATACATGTTATGTTGCCATATATGCGAGGGGGCATAAAGCACTTTGGTGCGCCAGACAAAATAATTCATGTATGGGGGAAAAGACAAAAAGCTTACAACACTTTTGCGTTAAATGAACTTGCTTGCATTTTTTTTTTCATCAAGTGTATGCATTTTAAATTCTTAGAAAAATTTCATACACAGAATTCATTATTTATACAGTGAAGTTAGTACTTTATTCATTGAATTGTGTAAAAACAGACAATCAGGAAGATGCAAATAAGTTAAGGATGATATTGCGATGCTGCGAATTATAAAAATTGTTAACTTAAGCACGCGACTTATCTTGTTTCTGTTATCTTATCTAAACAAAAGGATGACGCAAATGGGGTGGTGATCAAAGATCATTTGCCGTAATATAAAATCACGTCTTTGTGCAAATTTGTTTCATTCCATTATCGTGTAAAATCTTTTTGTAAAATCATCAGTTGTTTTATTCAGTGCAATAAAATTGCGAAACAAACGCATAATCGATGTATTTTGAGTTATACTGCATAAATCAAGGGTGCTAGTTGTTGAAAGGAACACGTAAAATGTCGCGTCGGATTCAATTACCTCTCTCCCCATCCAACCCTTCAAATATTCTAAAAGCAATACAAAGGGTTGATAAGGAGCTTAAATATTCAAGGAGTCACTAATCATTGAATTCATCAGTATAGTAAAATAAAGTCCCTTGTCATCGAATATTTAGCTAAATAAGGAAACAAGATCCTTATTGACTGTTGAAGCATTAATAATCTCCAAGTCTACTTGTAAAGAAATAAGGATAAAATAAATAAAACATAAAATTTACCAAGAAGAAAGCTAAAAGCTTTAACACCACACCCTTGTCTAGACTTTAACAGTGCAACAAACTGAATAAATTGCAACAACACATGCAACGAAAAACCCACCCATCGAAAACCACAATTTCAAATTTTAATAACGCACGCAATTTTCCTATAGCTGCATATTAAAACCATTAAATTCTCGACAGCAATGCAACAAATATTATTATAACAAAAAAATGTTTTGTTTTGTTTTTTTTTTTTTTTGTTAAACTAAAATTGCCTCGCAATAATATGATAATCTACATTTCGTGCCAAATTCACTCGTATACACATTCCACTAATAAAGTGTGAAATAGGTTGCGTTTTCCATCTGCACATTTTAACGTCACTTGCTACTGCGTACGTTTTCCCATTGTATTATTTTACACAGCGAGCTATTAATAAAAAATCGTGCAACACTACTTAAACTGTCCACTAAAATTAATGGCATGGGGGCTCTTCTGTTTTCTAGTTACATATTGGGAAATGCATCAAAATAACGGCGATTTCAAATAAATTTGCATTTTTTCAGATAAACTTTGATTACGTTATTTAATTATTGTGTACGCAGTGTTTATTGTGGCGGCCGGTGTAATGTCACACAAGCACCAATACTGCAGAGTGCAAGTTAAATTATATTTTTAGAACAAGGACTGCTCGCATGAGCGCATGCCGACAGGGTGGGACTTTTGCGACAGTGAAAAGAAGAATCCTTATTATTTATAATTTGAATTTAAAACTATTTATTATTTCATAGAATTTGGAACATTACGTAAATTATGTGAATTTGTGTGACAAATGTTTACTTAACAAGTTTCAAATACCATTCTAGTACGACCCTGGCAATTTTTGCGCTTTTGTGATAATTTTTGCATCGCTGAATCGTCACAACTACATGACTTTGTATTGTTATTGAACATTATACTCGTTTTTTAAAAGTCACATCTAAATAACTGTGTTCATGTGTAACAAATCCGTGGAAATGGGGATTTTCTATGCATTCTGTGACTAAAATAACTAGAAATTCTTTTTATTAAATAACTGAATAAAAGTATTTCAAGAAAGAATTTTTTTAGAGCAGTTTAATACTCTTTTAATGGCCTATAGTTATTGAAAGACTAACAATAATTTTTATGTAATCTTAAATAAACGCCAGGTACTGTTAAAATATAAACAAACGAAACATTAAATAATATCAGCCTATCAGATAAAAAAGAGAAAGGCGCTGAAAATTGTTGCAGTTACGAGGTATCATGCACGACATCATGTGACTTAAATCTACGCAATAAAATGGCAACCAAAAAAATGGCACGTCTTGCAAAAAAACAAAACAAAATTACACTCAAGTAGAGTAAATCTTAAAAAAGATAAATGGAAGAACACTTTCAAGGTAGTTGGAGGCGAACCAATAAAATTATTCCGTTAAATTGGTTGAATGAATTAATTATAAAGTACAAACTGTCACTTTGGATTACATGTCGAAAGGTAAAAGTGTTTCAGTTTTTGCTTTACAGCTTTACACTCAATAAATGACCGCACTAAAAAAATTGAGAAGCAATGTACAAGAATACCGTACGAAATTGAAAGTGTGTTTTGCTTCGGATAACGTTTTAACTCAGCATAATTTAAATGAGGCACATAAAAATCGAATTTACATTCGATTTTATTAAATTACCATGTATTTCTTTTCGTTGTAATCACTTTAATTGATTTTCCTTTCATTAACGGTATTTATTAAATTGGAATTGGAAATTACATCACATTTATAGAGATGCTTTGTATTATTTACACGTAACTGTAAAATTAGTTACACACTTTGAAGACTAACAATAGACCACAATTATTGCCTTTCGGTGCCCGTTTAACCGGTGCAGTAATTTGGTTCGTACATAAAAAAATTTGATTTCAATTGAAAGCGGAAACAAAATGAATGTTTATTTTAAATTTTTTCTTCTTTTTATTGAGAAATAGGAAATGAGACGGGTTTTATCGTTTTTTTTTTTAAATTAATTTTTTTATTTGTCAATATTTGGTCTTGTGATCAAAATTGTTTGTAAATAAAATGTTCAAAGAAATGTTTTAAGTTGATACTGAATTATTTTCGTTTAATTGCAATCTTTTTCATAAAAAATATAAAATTGCTTTTACACAGTTGAACATTTATTCTCCCAAAAAGAATATTTTTAGATGTTGCACTCAGTTAAACGTTATTAAGATAACGGTTAAAATTTTTATACATTTTTGGCACCAACTGTATATTTAAGTCGTCTTTTAAAGCCTTTTCAAACAATTTCAACAATTTCCCTTTTCTCATTTGTTATTTAAACACTCAAAGCCGATAAAATCGTCTCACAAACAACTCACAGTCGTGCATTCTAAATCTAGAACTTGGATAATCTTAGCGTAATCGGAAAACTCTAAAAATATCCATCCGTTGGTATTTGACTTTGCAAGAAACTCAACAAACTATCTAAATATTAAAACACTCTCAACTATTTACACCAAATTTCACTCTATGAATTAATTTTGTTACTAACAACATCAGCAACAAAAACACATCACAACACCAGCAGACTGCAGAACACACAATAATCCGGTTTTTAAGTCTCCCAAATTGATTATGTAACCAGCGTGATTGTGCTACAACGAGCAACTCACACGCACATTATCCCACAACTATCAGATCTCTACCTCTGATCTCTGTGGATGCGTCGCAGCTTCTGCTCATAACTGCGGGATAAAGTCTTTGTTGTTTTGGGAGATTTTGCACGTTTCGTGAAAAATGTAGACAAAAACTCACTACGTCTTTTAATGGCGTCTTATACAAAATAGTAATTAATTTTTTATTTGGCTGATTGGCAGCCCAACCCGATCCGGAGAGCCAATTTGATACCGACACTCACGTGCGCTGTTCTGTATACGCAAAACTCGACTGAACGAGAAAACCCATACTGGTCGCAACTCGCATATAGTCGGCGATAGAATATTGCGCGGATTTTCCGCGGTTCCCGCGCACTACGTGCATACTACACCACGACGCGTCTTTAGTCTTTACACTTTACAGGCTTTACGACACTTTTGGATGGATAACACAATATAAATACTATGCGGCATGAATGTGTGCAGCACGCGCGCCCTCACAAACTCAAATACTACACAATTTACTATTAAGTTGGATATATGGGAAAAAATAAACAATAATATGCGGTCACAAATGAAAATGTTGGTTAACTATAATAGCAAAGACCAAAAATAAAACTGTACAATAAATTTGAACCAACCGTTGTGTACCATCGCGTTGGGTATTGTGGAATAGATTTGATCGAAATGAGAAAAGAATTATATGCAGGCTATACGTACAATACACGCATTGCGAGAGGCAGACTGATGCGCCTGCGTCGGATGCTTATTCTTATGCTTTAGAATTAAGATTAGTAGATGCGAAGAAAACACAATACGCTGTGTTGTGATTAAATATGAAATAATTAATTGGTTTTATTTTGTTCATTAAATTGTTAAAAATAATGCAGCATTTAGGTGCTTGACAGCACTTGCGATAATTTATTAATGAATCACGACATTTTTAATAAACCACGTTTTAATGCTTTTTAATTTCAGTTTAGCTCAATTTATTCATATTTTAAGTTTTAGGATAATCCCAAATTTTTTTACTGAAAAGCTTTTTCGCTGTTTGGAAAATAAACCAATTCACTAATAATTCTTTCCAAAAAGCAAAAAAACTAAACTGCAACCAGGCAAAAAAATCCACTTCTATTTTGGGTAATTTTTTAAAGAAATATTTCTGTTTTTTCGTCATTATTAATATCACAAACATCACATCATTTAACAGTCAATCTCTAACCACAACACTTGTAAAACAAAGGCTGAAACATTGTTGATGGATCCACAAAAGTCAATACCCAATATGCGCCCGATTTGGTAATTTTGATTCTGTTGATTGAAGTCTTTCCCTTTAAAATTAAAAGTTTCTAATGAAAAACTTTCCGTTTGCTGAATCAATAAAGCCGATCATTTTCTAATTTTCCCTCCCAATACTATTATTGGCTGCACATATTAATAATAGACGTGGCTATTTAAAAATGTAAACACACACGTACACAAGCACACATTATTAGCCGCAATAAACAAAAGCGAAAAACTAATGATCGAGAAAATACAGAGCTGCAAAAAGCCGACTTGTAGTGGTACATATATAACATTGTATTTGGAAATAAAAAACAAATTTCCCCGCACGCGTATATTATGGGCTTCATTATTGCAATCACGTGTCTAGATCAATCTCCACAATGTGCATAAAACAACTTGATGATTTTGAGCGTTTTGGATATACAGGTAGACCATAATGTTGATTAGTATGCAGTCGACAGACGTACTCGTACGGACGGTCAATTTATAGTACAACTAACAAAGAGATTTCGCATTAAATTGCACTAAAACAAATAAAAGTCGATTTCCCTTTCATTCTGGCGCGCTTACAAATAAGTTTTCTTTCTTTTTCTTTGACGATTGATATTTATTACAATTTTTTTATCCCCAATTGAAAAGTTCACTTCCACCTTTTAATTTATTTATGTTGCTTTATTTATTATTTGCTTCACATTAAATGACATCAATCTGTAGAAATGTTTTTCAAATATTATGACAGCAAATCAGCAAATCTACGATCTGCAATCGTCATTTAAAATTATCGTAATGTAGAAAGTGATGAAGTTTATTTATTTGTGCGATTATAAAACAAGCCACAACGTAACGATCGTGGCAGAGATTTTGATTTCCAATTGCAATTTAATGGCTATAAAGCTTCATTACAGGTATTCAACTATTGAATTAAAATGTTTAAGAAAAATAAACTGAATATTTCCAAAAGTTTAAGTTTAATATCCGCACCCTGCACTTTAACGTGTTAATACGAAATGCGATGCATGCTGCAAGGGATCTTCTTGAATATGTTCATTTATAATCCGCATTCAAACTCCAAAGCACGATATCAGCTTACCGGTGTAGCAAAAACATTTTTTTATCGCAAATTGTTAATTGTTTAACAAATAAGCGCTAATTACATTTTACCACACAAAGTTTGCAAACTGTTATTTGATTGTACACTCAATGTTTGCCAACTCCATTTTGCTTTATTTGCATGCGCATGCGTTTGTTAAAATGAATGACGACGTTTTTTTTGCGCATTTTTCAGTAAGTTTTTAATAGTTGCCAAACGGGAATATGCACTAATTATTAATTCAAATAATAAAAAAAAGAATTTATACTGGCATTCCAGTCCAAGAATGTTGTAACAACAATTTAAATAGAGTTAGATACATTAAGCATGAGGGCACTTAGTTTTATACTCATATTAAGAATAACTACTTAAAGGTAATGCACTCCACAATGCAATAATACAAAATTGTGTTTATAACAGATATGCATGTATGACTTCTGTACGATAGTCGAAAACGCTTTCTGCAATTACGGTTAAGCCATTGACGCCTCTGCCTTCTCCTTATAGCGATTCACCACCACAATATAAAATAAATTAATTTATATGTTACCCGCAAATCCAACTGTATTGAATTCGACTCATACCACGTCCTATTACATAACAACAAACACGATATATGTGCATGTATAAAATTACAGTGCAATTAAACATAACCACAAATACAAAAAAAAAAATTCTGAAGGTTACTAATAAAATTAAACGAGTTGTTAGTTTGTAATTTTACTGCACTGCGCAGTGCGCATAATATCTAATTTACTGCGCACGCCTTGTGACTTGTGGTCAGTTGAATTTCATAGAAATTTTAAAAAGTTACTGCACTTTGAATGACCTCTGAGGTCGTCATGTTTATTGTTATTAATTGCAATTGTAAATAGTGGAAAGATTTCTAATTAAATAACTGATAATGAAATGATAATAATTATTGTTATAATAAGATATTTGGGGCATGGGAGTTACTTTGCTCCCAAAACGATTATTTCAATATTCAATGATGAAGGCAGAAGGGTTTCATCTTGCGTGGAAAGAAGATTTCTAATAATTTATCTTTATAGCGTGGTTTGTTATTTTCATCTCATATTACAATAGTGTTAAATGAAGTGGATGACACTGTACGCCAATGCCTTATTGTTGAACCAAAAACCCAATCAGTCAGACCAAATCCGTTAAGCTGGGTAACATAATATTATATCACATATGCGGTCAACCGTGTTACATCACAATGATTACAGTATGGAGACTGTAGCACATTAAAATTCAGAGCTGAAACAACTTTTATCTTCAAGTACAAATATTAAAGCAATTTGCAAATTACTTTACATATAGTTACTATGCTTAAGGTGGGTTGAGGCTTTCGAAGTGAATGCAGTGAAATGACTACAGTTTTATGTTATAACCATATTATGCTTTAAAATAAAATTCAAAAGCTGAATTTTTATTTTTTTCTCTCACCCAATTGAAACCACCTCCAACCAATTTTTCGGAACCAATTTAAATTCATCCAATTTAAGACCCGCGCATTTAGTTCACCCTACACCAAAAAAATAGCAAACTGTAAAGTGACAGTAAATTCAATTTCGACTTAATTCAATTACTTAACTTACTTATTTACTTGCATCTATTCGGCAGTTTAAGTTCAATTTTGGAAATTGTGGAGCATCCGACTCTTCACGCATCCAATTCAGCTGCACAAATTGACAAATTCAAAAAAGTTATCGCTATGTAGAAGCTCATCAGCTTAAAAGTTAAAACGAGTCGATGACACGACAGTGATGAGTTAGCAAATAGCTTATTATGTACGACTATCGCTTATTTGACTATAGGCGTTTGTGCGTTCGCTGCCACTCATCGTGTTTGCTGGACCGTTATACAGGTTCTTTTTACAGTAATGTATGTGTTTTGTTGGTAATACACTTCACTAACAACAAAATAGAAATTTTGCAATGCTTAAATTTGACGCCCTGTACCCATCCCATATTTAAAGGGATTGTTCTTGACACCGAAGCCTTACAAATTTTATTTTCAGTTATATTGGCGCAGTAAAATAATATTTTAGTTAACTTAAGGGATTGATTGTATTGAGAAAGACGTTCAGAAACACTTGGATTAGATGGATAATCGAAGCCATTCAAAGACTAGAACATATAGCTAATTGTTTTGAACTTTAATGTAAGTTAATACTTCAGTTTTTGCATGTTAAAGTATTAAGTACTTACTTTTAGGGTCAATGCTAGCGCATTCTCGATAAATTCGCATTATTAAACCCTATTTATAATTGTATAATCATGAGGCATGAGTTTCATTAACACGTTATCAAAAATTTCCAACATTAAACGATGAGAAAGTGAACTCTCGTTCAAATTGAATTCATTGATTAAAAATAATATATTTATTTATTGACCGACTTATTTTTTTTAATTTGTCATTGACCAAATATGACACTTTAAATTTATTCACCTTTTTCTTTCATTAATTTATAATTAATTTGATTTATTTAAAAATTATTGTGCAAAAAAGATTATGGGCCTTTTTAATTGCTTAAAACAAATTTACATTTCAAATCATTAAAATCGGTCGTTGTCAATTACTAAACGCATAAAATTTGTAAATGCATTTCAGCATATACGTGATACATCATAAACCCGTAATAGTTGACACACTTTTGTAATCTTTATGAAACACCTTTTTTAAATTATTCATCTTGCGCAAAATATGAAAGAAGGGCGCAACCTTAGACTAAACTGTTTTTCAAATTTCCGCAGAAAGGTATTAAAGCTGCACGTTGTGTTATACAAACCAGATTACAAGCAACTGTCGAATTGAGTCCAAAATGGCAATAAAAACTGAACTCCGTCAAATTACTCACACGGCCTATGATTTACCGACAGGCGATTGCGTGTACTATGTCAACATCAAATGGGAGCTTTCCGCAAGCGTAGTTGGCGCATTTGTTGATCCCAAGGTGCGTCGAACAACTATTACTCCAAATTGAAGACGAATGTGATGTCGCAAGCACTTAATAAAACGACACCGAAAGTAACAAAGCTTTCTTCATTTGAACTTTTGTCTAATAACGCCATTTTACTTCAACCACACCTGACGAACACCAACGACATTTTCCCACATTATCTAATGTTTTCGATGTGATAATGTGATTTATCATTTATGCGTTGTCGCCTTTCTTCTTTTGGTAGGACTTAACTAACGTAACTTCTTTTCATTTTACGCAATAAATTGATCTATTGTCAATATTTGTAAATTTTGATGATGATCGTTAGTCATTTTTCTTAAATTTCTTTTTTGGACAGATCTTAGCTCTGAGTACCATTTTATTTGTTCAAACAGAAAGAATTTGGCTATAGAAAACAATGAGTTGATTCTTTATTCATTTGCTATTTTTATACAAATAGCTCGTTAATGGCTTTATATGCTAAAAGCACCGTCAATTTAGGTAAATGAAAGGAAAACACCAAATCATTCTTTACGAACACATCGTGTGCTGATCACTGATCGTCCATTGAACTCTGTTTCTTTTTAAAAATCAGTCAAACGTAATCCGAAAAGAAATACACGATGCTTTTATCGTTGTGGCTTTTCAAAAGCTGCCTGATGGTGCCTTTTCACGATGACTAATCAGGAAATGACTAGAATTGGAAGCGAAAATTGAAATTAATTTAACGCTTAATTTTAAGACCTTATTATTGCAGATGATTGCTAATTATTTATAAAGAAATGTGGGATAATTTAAATTGAATTTGATTGTAAGATAAACGTTTATTGATTATATGAAGTATTTTAATTTCGTCTTGATTGATTGTTCCATTTAAAGGTTAATATTTGGAGAGTAAAAACTTTAATAAAAAATATAGATTTAAGTTTTATTTAGACAGTTTTATTTCTTAAAATTGACCAAATTGTTTGCGAATGGAACAAACCACTTTTAAACAATTTTCTTTGGATTCATGATTATCATTAATTAATGTTAATTAATCATTGTTTATGCGAATAAGCTCTAAGTCTATTCCGGTGTGGAGTAAATCCAGGCGTTTTCAATAAAACAGGTCCAATTTCCAAGTGGAAGCTGCATTTTTGTGGCTTATTTTAGTGGATGCACAAAGATTAAATTAAAATTATTTAGTTTTTAAAACAATTATATTGCTGTTTCAAATTTTGTGATATGAAAAATACAAAAATGATTAGAAGGATTTCAAATCCTATGATCTTTGTGTCGTTTTGAAAACATTTTGATAAAGCGAATTAGATTTTTGACATCAGAAAAATAAACTAAAAATTATATTTTAGGATTTTACGTTCCTTTTCAGAACTCAAAATCGACATGAAAATTTTTTGTGGAACTTCAAAATAATTGTAAAAAGGTAAACAAATTATTCAAAGCAGAAATAAAAATCTTGATGGTGGTTTTAATTACAATCCTACTAAGAGAGTACACACTTCCACTTTGCAAAATGTATGTTTACAGTGTCTTTGGTTTATAGTTCTTACACAAATTATGTGATCTCCATAAAACACATGGCGGAAACAAGAGCACTGCATGTAAAACAGCGTCTTCAAGTACATTCAAAATATATTACAATTTCACACACATAATATTATGAGAATAGTTCTCTAAAATGCAGCTTCAACATTTTCATCATGTTTTAGAGTAAAACTTGTATCTCGACACGGATATAAAACAGTTTGGGGACAACAGCTGTAAGAACTCATTTAAACATTAAGAATTAGCATATGATGCATGTACGAAATCTTTGAAAATTCTCAGGAGAATACATTTATTTTCTTACTCAACGCAACTTGATGTGAGTGACATTTAAAATTTAACACTTTCTTCTATTTTGTAGTGAGTATCGTTAATTAAATTATATTGCAATTATAAGAAAGCAACAATGAAAGACCATTGATTTAAATTGCTAAAAAGTTGTATTATTAACCTTTCAAATGTCATGGTCGTTGGATAAAAGCTTGAAGATTTGTCGATATGTCAGCAAAAAAGCAACTCTTACCTTTAACGTTTAAATGCTTTTAAATAGTAACATATTTACATACGTCATAAATATGGACAAAGTAAGCCGGTAAGAAGATTAAACATTTACCGTTCGATAGCGGTTACAAAATGCAATTGAATTTTAATTGCATTCTGGTTTGAAATCAATTTAAATGTCTCAGTATTGAGAACTTCTGATCAGTTGGTCAATTTTGTAAGCTGTTGGTACACTCAGAAAAATAAGATGGTTGAAGGTAACATCAAACATGTTTCATTTTAATCAAAACAATTTCGTTTTAATATTGTTTTAAGATATTTTATCAATTTCATAGATTTGTTCCAATATTAATTCCTTCCAAATATTTTTTTGTTATTTACATAATTCAGATAATACAAAATTAATCACTGTGACACCAACAAACATTGATCTTACCTCACTTGTAAAAGCGCACGCTACTCTCGTCAGTAGGGAGTTGGGACGTGACACCTTAAATTGAATGAAGAACATATGATTCGTTAAAGAAAAAAAAAATTGGCTTGTTCCAATAACACAGAAAACTTTTTAATTTAAATGTGAGACACACTGCAATATGACAATGCGATTGTGGGTGAGTAAGCTGTTAGACAATCACAAGGCGATTAGTTAATATGGCACACAATTTTCGCGGAACCTTAATCATCTTATCACGTTCGTGTTACTTGACTTATGACTGCTATATATGTGTAACTCTCAAATCACAGGCAGTCGCGATCAGTGATCTGGAAAAACTAACAAACATCGACAAAAAACCGGGTCGAATTGAATGGTTCCCATAAATCTCTGACGCATGCAGTAGCCAGAAACGACATTCCTCCATGCAACATATAATTATCTATTTCTGTCACTATTTAAATTCATGTATGTGTGGAAAGTCACAAACCACTCAATTTGTTTATTTTTGAGTAAAAAATTCAGAACAGCAATTCCATAATTCAGGAAGAAGAAAATTTTAAATGGGGTTTTGTCAAAAATTATAATGAAACCAATAAGATGTGAGGAGATGTAATAAAATCCCACACGTTTATATTATAATTATTATGAATGTGGCCTTAATGACTGAAAACCAGACCACATCAAACTGTAAAATGTGATACCAACTGCAAATCTGCAGTCTATGTGGAAACTTGACAAACCTCTTTTTCAAAACGATTGGCGTCCAGACTAAAAACGGAACCCAAGCAACTCAATTAAATCACGCACGCGACTCAAAGCCAACTATCTTGGGCTTATATCTTTCCCGGTTGGTTCTTCATCTGCGCATTGATCGTAGTCACGTTCCCATTTACCCAGCCGCGATCTGTTGTGACAATAGCGAAAGCAGTCTGTGGAAGCGGCGACTCTTGTATTATACATAGTTAGGTGACACAAAACAATGCCCTAACAATGCCGCACTGTACGATTGGACGGAAATTTAAAGACTGTTTAGGTATAAATAAATGGGCTTGGTAACTATAAGACGCACGAGTCATAACAATAATTCAATGCGAGCAATTGAACAGTTCAAGTGCGCCATTCACTGCATAGCATATTTTTATATAAATAGGTGCTTGTAGGGAAATTAATAATGACTTTCATAAAACGGAAATGTCAATGTGAATGTCATTATGGGGACTATTGTCTTGTCTGCCATATCACGTGTGGCAATGTATCACATGTATGAGACATTGCACCGTTGTACTTTGAATTAGACTAAAAGCTATACGTTTTATAAAGTTGCATATTAACCGAAGAAAAAATAGGTACTACGAGTCTGTATTTTGTCGTCTGCATTTTAGACGCTTTTAGGTCAATAAAGTCACTAAGTTTGATTCATAACATAAACTGAATAGGACTATTGTAGTAGTGCATTTGAAAGCATTGTCAAGTGCGTTAAATTTTATTCTGGCGCAGATTGGCCCCATTAATGTTGAGTTATTTTCAAAATTGTATTTAATTAGTTTACCTTGTTGTTATTAATTTTTAATATTAAAATTAGTTTGAAATTAAAACAACAAAATTAATTGTTTGGTTTGTGTCTTGGATACGACTTCAATAATATCGAGGACGAAGTGTGAAGTCTCTGCCATGTATTTTTTGAACTTGAATTTAAAACTGCGCAGTATTTTAATATAACACATTTATTTTTGCAAAAAGAAATACGAAATAATCCGCATTAAGATGTGATCGATAGAGTAATCCGTTACATTTAATGATACATTGGTTTAGTGTCAACAATTTAATGGATTCTTTTTAATACCTGACTTTTCTTTGTTTGCCACATTAAAGTTACCGGAACTATACTTAAGCTCTAAAAGCCATGACCAAATTGGCCCAACCATTTTAAGTGGCTCAAACCTTCAGCAAAGGAAATTATTCAGACCGTCGAACTGAATAATTTCTAATTAGCGAAATGCAAGCATGTTTATAGGGAATTTTAGGACCTAACTATAATAAGGCAAATTACATTTTGTGCAAAATGCCACAATAATCACGCTTTCCATTGTGTACGTGTTTATGCATCATTTGCATTAAATCTGAAGTGATGCTGTGTATCCACACCAAACAAATAGAGTTTACGAGAGTTTTTCATTATTAGCTTTCTCGAAAAATTTCAATCATCGCAATCAAAGTGATGAACAATGCAAAATAACGATCATGCATGAATATGAGCAAAAAAAAAAAAAGTTGCAGGTACACGTCAAATTCACGTTAAACTATATGCACGATCCATTGCCGCATACTTTGCGCCATCAAATCCATCAAAAGCGAAGGTATTAAATAAGTGCACACGCCAAATGTGGCGGTGAAAATCATCGATGCAGAACAAAACAATAACAATAAGAAATGTTGATGTACATATATAAAATCGGAAGTACATAATATGTAACACACAATATTTATTCAAAATCGAGCGTAAAAATATCCCAGAACAATAGAAATTCATGAAACAAAATTGGTTAAAGCGGTTTGCAAACAGCCGAGTATGAGCAGAAAAGTGAAACATCAATTTTAAAACCAATATAAAAATGCGCGTTTACCATTCGCTTCCGTTCTCTTTTGATGTTGAAGTCAATCCCGCTCAACCAAAAGACGTTGCTGTTGCGACTATCGCGAATTGAGTGTGCACACGTTAATGCGTACGTGTAACGCAATAGACTGCTGTTATCATGCATCGCAGTATCACAAGCATCAGTGGCATTGCTTCTCATGGTGGCAGTGGATTTCTTTGACGCCACTGGCGCACTATGCCTACTGGAATTCATTATATTGTTAGCACTTGGCGCAGATTGGCGATCGCGGGCACTTTTTTTTTCCTATGCTTAATCACTTTCTTTGTATTGTAATGTGTGGCGTGCAATGAAAGTTGCACCCACCTGAGTGTAACTGTGAAAATCTGATGTGTGTGCTGAATCTCTAGACGCCACAAATTGCAACTTCAATGACGTGCACATCAACAGTAATTGTAGTTTTTTCTCGCACTGAATACCGTCGCGAAATTAGGAATTCCTCTCTATATTTTTGTATAGTTTGTGGAATTTGATGCAAATTAATGAAAATATTTGCACGATAAAATAAAATGGACTTTAATTCAATGTGAAATTCAAACGACTGGATGTGTGTTATCAATTATTTTAAAGAAATCGCACGAGCTTTGTGATTTAGCTAAACACGTTGAGATAAGAAATCAATTGTTTTACACACTCATATGGTTTATTTGATAATGAGAATTGAACGCTGCGTGTTTCATTGCAATTTAATCAAAAGTGTGCAAAAAATATGATAAAAAATTTAAAAAAATGTATTTACATTTATACACATTTCTTTTAAAATTCAACAAAACATTACTTTTATTAAATCAAATTTTATCGAAAAATATTTGTCTTTGAAATTTATGTAAAAAAAAACACTTTTTTCAAGGTCAATTACATTGGAAGCCAACGTTGGTTTTCATTTAAAAATGAAATCAACATTTTTCTTGGAAAAATATGTAAAAAAAACTATCACGCCAACATTTTTTTGCAGTACATATATTTTTCAACGCCGCTTTCCGACATATCTTAATTAATTGCTCATCTCCTCTCATCCTCTACATCGCCATATCCTCGTAAATTTTCTATCCAGTATCCGTCTCATTACCTCAGTAAAATACGTTGAAAAAATTTCTTGCAGAAAATAAAAATTTTAATTAAAAACAATTTCAAAAATTAGAAAACAAACGCACCATATACGCAACACCGCAACAAAGGTGAAAGAAAATATAAAGAGCTTTTATAATAACAATTATTAACTCGACTTAATGCGTCACGTCGCATAATAGTCATAATCGTTGTAAGAGATTGTGCTTTGTATGCAGCAGATCTTCTTGTTATTTCACATAACTTTGAGACGACTATAACTTTTTAGTGTTTTTTTTTAAATTTATATTTCAATCATATTCATTGCATCTTCCGTTTTCCACACGTTTTCTTTCCGATTAAACTTAAATTAATGTTCAATGTCGATGCATTTTAACGCGCATAGAGAAATTGCGCATATTCGCATAATTGAAAGAAAAATGTTGGCTGACAATCCAAGACCAAACAAACAAATACCAAGTACAGTGATAAGTTGCAAAAAAAGCACACCAAGCCAAAAAGCACTTGAACGCGGAAAAATGTTGGTGCGCTGATAAAAAAAAAATTGTGCGACAATCTTTTTATGGTCGAAATGAAACGCTTTCACTGAAAACCGATATTTTTGGACATTTCCTCGTCAAGATTTTCCACCCATAATTTGAGTGGTGCGATCGTCTGCGTCGTATCCAAGTGTCAATCGCGACAACTGGTTGGATGTCGCGTTGTTTTTTGTTTGACCAATTTGATTTTATGTATGGCAGAAAGTGCGGGATCAACCACCCGTTGAGCCTTTCTAAATAAATACTCATTGGTCACACAATTTTTGCTACAATTCGTTTTTATTACTATTTTAAAGTTTATAAACTACACGCAGCACTGCATGTTTGTTTTATGTTCGCTATCTACACTAATTTGTAACGCACCTTTCTTTCAATTTCACGATATGCTCTTTGCTTGTTTCGCATTATATGGATGAAGCCCCTCAACCAACGGAAGCAGATTCATGTGTATGAAATGTGCAAAACTTTGTAGGAAGCAGGGCAATGAAATTGGAGCGTTTTTAATGAGAGATTTATGTTTAGCTTTGGATGTGTTTTACTGCGCAGTGCGCACACGGATGAAAACCCAAAAACAGTTAAGTGTAAGCGCACGAGATCGTTGAACTAACTTTATGCCAGTTTAGAAGCTTGTCTGCTTTTATTTATTTTAAATACATAGTTTTTAAATTCAGAAGAAAAAGAACAAAACTAACTGTTAAATTACTTTGCGTATTAAATTGTGTTGCAATATTAAAAGTTTCGCAGAAGCAAGTACTTACACATCAAGTACTGTACATAAAAGATTAGGTAGTCCCACGCATTAAAAGTTACACATCGATATGGCATTTCTTCAATAATAACCCGGCCCAAGAAAGTGCCTTTGTACACTCTTGCGCATAAACACTTGGATTACAAAATAAATATTATGGCCGTAATGAGGTGTTAATCGTCTTAAGAATCGCATGAGTGGCCCGCCTCAATCAGCGTGCTTTTAAAGTGCGACTGCAGAGTGCTTTTGTGACTTTGAGAGGAGTCTCGACTCCCGTCGCGGCTGCTGAAGTTTATTCAACGATTCAGGCCACAAAAACATGTAACATTCAACATTATTGAATTTATGCTTCATTACAGTTGAGTATTAATGAGTATATATGAGAGGAGGACGCTGCTGTGCTGCTAATTAATATATGGGATGCGATTACATGCGCGAACATCTCAACACAAAGTATTGCTTGCATTGGGTAAACGTGCAATACCTGATTGCGATATGTAGCTAGTAACAAAGTAGTTCATGTAGTCTACATTTGGATGCGAAGTTCTGAAGTTGTGTGGCAATCTTCACGCGAATAGTTGCATGCCCGCACTCAGCACTGCCCGGGCTGGTTTGGTTTGGATATCGTTGGGTTGTCGCTGGTGTGTAGCTCGTCCAAGATGTAGAGCAACACGTTTATTTTTGTATAGTTTTTATTATGCTTAATTTATGGAGGCAAACTTAAACCTCTTTTAAGTTTGTATACATTTTTTAACACAAATATATAAATTTATTATGGACTCCGACTTACTTCAGTAGCCTTGTAGTGAATATGATATTTAGCCAATTTTTTATTGAATTCATTTCACAACATTTATATGTTTTGTTTTATAATAAATTTAAACCTTGGCCTTTTAAATCCTTTCTTTTATGCGTTTGCTTTAATTTTTTAATAAATAATTTACTTTAACGAGGTAAAACAGAATCCTCTTGTGACCTGAAAGATGTTTATTGTAGTATTTATGTGGCTCCTAAATAAATTCCGAGAACTAAGTAATAATTCATTATTATGAGTGTGCAAACTTATAAAATACGTTCATATAAATAAGTTGTATTTCAATAAAATACAGTCGGGCTCAAAAAAAGCGGTTAAAGGTAAATTGTATTCAACCAGTTGCAGCAGCCGACCACCTCAAGCTGGGCGTCACACGGCCTTGAAGATATGTTTCTTATTTATTGCAGTCTGCGGAGAATAACACTTAAAATAATAACAAGATATTTAAGCCGATCAAGGTTGTGCGTACAAACAAACACACTGCAACTTCGATTTTCATTTTCTGCTGGTAAAACACTTTAAAGACTTAAATCGTATGTACGAGCATAAAGTCCGCATCTTGCAGATGTTTTTCTTATTAAGTTTGAAATGTCAAGAGTGTATGTTTACTTTTTAACTTAAATTTAAAAGCATTTGTTTTTTTTTAAATTCAGCATTTACTTGGTTTTTACTCTAATGGTCTTTAAGGCATTTTCCATGACTTATGCTTAAGATTTCGCACTTAACATAATAGCATTTCAAGTTCACATAATTATAACTTTCACTGCAAGCACTATAAGCTTAAGTGCTGCACTTTTTGACTTAATTCACGCTAAATCACATTTAATAACAGTTTGTTTGCTTTCTTTTAAGCAATGAGACATATCAAACCAAGTACTTAATAACTCATACATACTCTCTTACGTAATTAATTACAGAAATTTTGGTGGTCGGTAATTTTGTTAGAAAAGAAAGTCATTCAGTTTCGACTTTTTATCATTAATTTTGCTGATTTTTTTTTTAGATAAAAATCGGATCAATAGTAAAAATAATTTAAACTATGATAAGTGAAAGAATCACACATGAATCGCGTTTCTTACTTAACACATTTCACCAATATACAAAAATTTAGGACAAACATCTTTCAAATCACATGTACATTCGCCTTTTTGCGGCCGTCTTTAAAATTTAAGATTTCATGTGACCAAGAAGCACAAACTTGCCACTTTTCACATCTATCATACAAAGAGTTCAATTATATGATCAATAAACTAACGCTGGGACGGTTATACACAATCATTTTTGCACCAATAAATCCACTTCGCGATAATTGCTATTGCCAACACCACGGATTGGCTATTGATGTAACGCCGCGCCGCCCAGAAATATCTATTCTTCAGGTGATGAAGATTATTTTAATTGCATCTCTAATTGTATTCTACAGTTCAACACCCATTTTTGTTATAGCATACATGTTATGTTTGAAATTCAAATTGGATTTCGGAAGACTTTGAAATTAAAATATAGTTCATTTAAAACAAAGGTGGGTCTCTAGTTTAAAGATTTTTAAATAAGTCCCTGAAGTGTATTGAAAACGAGTATAAATATTCCATTTTGTTTAACAACAAAAACTAGTTTAGGAGACTATAACCTACAGTCCACATTTAAACAAAAAAAAACAATTAAACATTTCTTATGTGTGTGGACTGTGGATGGAATAAAACAGCATCATATGTTGGAGTCACCTCGTTGGCATACACAAAGTGTAAAGTCGGACTTCGTAATCGTAAACAAGTCGAGTTATGGCTGCAAAATGTTGAAAATGCTTCGTGATGGAAAGTACATATATTTAAGTTCAAAAAAATCTTTTACACGTTGTTACTTTTTTCACCTACCAATCATGTCTACTTTTTTGTAGCTATTACGTAAAACGCTGGTCATTTCTAAACAGCTGTAACAACAAACATCTCAACTGTAGCGTGTAAACTTTTTTTTTCAATACAAAAGAGTAATATATTTGCCTTTTCCACTTCACTGCTACTTTATAGTGAGTATATTAATGGAAAGGGCTCTTTCTTATAGCACAAATTTATTGAATAAGATATTTTTTAATTGTGAAAAAATGGAATAAATTTTTTTTTATTTCAAAATTTTGAGGATTTAATAAACTAAAATTCTAAAATTTGCATTCAGGCCAATAGTAACTAAAGCACCTTCTTGTTATTCATATTTCTTTATAATTTGCACGTCCCACACATTCCAGTTCCATAAAATAATGTGTAAAGTTGGAAACTTGTATCATTAAAAAAAAACAAAAGCATTCCATACTGCCTACCGTTACCCAAATATGGATCCCAAAGTCATCATCAGCTGCCAATTGATTCACCTTGAAAAACGATATTTAATATACATTGGATTGAATATAAATCGTGTTGAAGTTTCCTCGATGCACACGTAAATTCGTTCACCATAATGCGTCTCGAATTTCAACAAATGGAAAATATCAACATAAAACTGATTACTTGGAAAATTTGAATTCACATGCAAATTCAAAAAAACATTTATTTAACACTTTTGCGCATCTACTTGAACAACGTAAAATAATAAAAACATAAAGACCACTGTAGGTATTACTTATTATGGTGTAGTTAGCAGAAATACAATGTGACCTTGATTCAAATATCGGCGCATGCGTAAAACAGTTAAATAAGTTGCAAAGTTGATCAAATGCGCGCGCATATTTTCATAGGCCAAGGTATCACGCATAGATGCAATCAAGATGATTATGTTGGCAAAACAATTCAAATGAGATAATACGTCATAATATTATGCTTTTAAGATAATGTTCTTATCGCATATTATGTTAAGAGTGTTTGGGTAAATCTTTACATTGCGTAATTATTTGATGTATGCGTTTTAATACTTGAATAAATAATAATTAAAGATTAAGTACATTAAGTTTAATCTCGTCAGTAATTAATCGCGGTTTTTATTTGTGATCTTAATTGGTTTGATTGTTTTTGTTTATCGCGATCAAGTTGCTGTGGATTCGGGAATCAAAATTAATTAAGATGTGAAAAGTGACTTTAAGACATTTTGAAAAAATTAATTTGACCGTGTAATATTCTTTTAGATAAATCATGAAATAAATTATCTGAAATGATCGTGGAAAATGTGTTTACGAAACGAAGAAAACTTAAATTAAACTGCCAATATACTTCGTAAAATCAAATATGTTTCTGCACCTTAAAGGTTAAACTTTTTAAAAAAGGTCTTGTCGCATCTAAATTCAAAGACTGTAACTATAATTTATTCATAGGTAATAACACATCTTAATTCATACAATTTACTAAATTAATTAAGTACACAAAACAATAAAGAAAATTGAGCTAAATTCAACTCAGAAAAAAATGCGGTTAAATTCCACCAAGATTGGTGATTGACACAATTTCCTCATGTGGTTATGTAGTTATACTAGGTACACGCGTCGCTTTCATTCAATTCCATTGTTTTGCTGTGCTCTTACGCTTCTTGACACTAAAAATATCATAAAAGTACATATAGAAAACATATTACGGTGCAAGTAACAATCAAAGTAGTAATGCGGAAGCGACATTATAACATGAAACTAATGAAGAACAGCTTTTAAAATACCAGCTACTACACGTAACTAATAATGTGCATGATACTGTGATACAAGATATCCATATTCAATACATGAATTGAATACAAATAAAAATTCAAATGAGTACAAATTTATGACATGAAAACTCAGAAACCGAAAGACAGGTCGTAGTAAAACCTAATTATTCTATTTTAGTTGCTTATAGGTCATCCAAATTACAATAATAAAATTTAATTTTAATTAATTACTAACCAATAATTAGGAAAGCGCCATAAAAATGAAATAACTTGAAAGACTTAATGGTCCATTCCAATAATTATTACAATCTCTATTTTATGGAATTTTAAAGGGCTACTATAAAGATAACAAAATTATAACAAGAGTAGTAATAAAAGAAGCATGATGCTTTATGCTACTACTTACTCTACATGCATTTAACAACATACACTACAAATATGTTGAACAGATATCGTTGGTTGGTTGCATCAAACGAGGTTGTAACTTCCGCTGTTCTTTTTTCAATGTAGTTCGAGACTGTTTGGCGCACAATATGTACTCGTATGAACCTACATGTGTTTCATTTCATTTTTTTCCTGTGTCCGCGGTCATTAAAATTGTTAGTCAACAATCTTCGTACACTTGCACATTTGTCGCAACCACGAAATAATTGAAGTCAGCGATGTGAAACCATCATTAGTTCAATTGCATGCACAGATTTTTTCTGATTAGGTTCATTCAATTTTTTGAAATGATATTTGTGTGTGATGACTCAATTATAGAGTCCACAATACAGGTAAATTTGTGTTTGTTTTTAATTTAAAGAGATTTTAATTTTTTTAATCATAAAATTTTTAAATTAGTCCTCAAACTTGGTGAAATTAAATAAAAAATTGTTTTCAGTTAAGACACAAGTAAATCAAATAAATAAAAATGTATGTGTGTTGGAATCAAAGACGCTTAAATCACGTAGTTGTCATTAATTTTGGTACCATTGGCATATTTTAAACTTGCGGATAAACCACGAAAACCTCGAAAAAAATCGCAAATCGTGAAAAAATGTATTAATTTCAAACGAGAATCAATTTGTCAGTGTTCAATTAATAAAAAACACCTCGCCAGCACATAATTCTTCGATTTTCCGCGGTTACGTTTTATAAAAAAAAAATAATATATTGTTCCATGAGGTTTTTATGAAATAATATTTTATTTAACATTATAATTTCGGTTTTTAAAAACTAACGGGATGTATTTAAGCAATATACGGGTTTCTCCGTTAAAATATAATAAAGAATTAATATAAATCAGCTCAAATAAATTAGTTTCCCTTAAAAAATATTGGGCTTACGTATTTTAGACTATATTTACATACAGACTCAGATATCCAAAAATTATATAATTTACCTCTTGTTTTCTCAATAATTCTACAATAAATCGTTATTACACTTTTTTTGCAAACCATTAAAAATTACAACGCTTTAAAAATTACCACCCAAGAAACACCCCACGATATGTTAATGTGATAAGAAGCAAAAAACAGATTTTAAAGGCAGCGCACTTAAAGCGCATTCAACACGGCGAGCTTTAGCCATTCACTTAGCTTCAATCAACATAACCAACAATATCTAAACATTAAAACGATTATAATGTTCAATATATATGTAGCCACCGATATAATATGTGTAACTAAAAGCACGCGGCTGGCTACCTACAGGTGAATAAAAACACGTATTAGCCATGAACTTGTGTGTACGTTTTCTATTAACATACATGTTACACCATTAAATACCAGTAGGTAGGTCGATACCAATTAATTGATCGATTAAAATGATTAAAATCCCGTGTTAAGGTGGATTAGGTACATAATGTGAAGCAACAGATCAAACAGGTGGGTGCAAGTGTGTTGTGCCCTTGAAAATTATTGAGATGTTTGTTTAACTATGTTATAATAGTTTGAAACATTCGATTTCGTTATGTTATTATGCTTATTCACATGAAAGTGTATCCAATATTCTGTAGCTTGTTTGATTATCAATTTTAAGGCGATTTTTTTTTAAACAAATTATCTTTGTTTTTGTATTCAATTGTGAAGGAATACATTTTTTATCACATCCCACAATACTCCCACGGATAGTAAATACACTCACAAAATAAAAGTAATATTTACTTTCAATTTTAGCGGCGTTTTAAATTTTTAAAATGCCAAAGAATGACTTTATTTGTTTCCCCAAAAAATCTACAACATTCACAAAAAGAATATACAAAATTAGAGTTTTTTTTGGAGTCTTTAAATGCCAACTATTGTATTTGACTGTGTGACACACATTCGCTTATGTTGAACATTATTGAATTTTTAGCGGCTACGGCGATGGTCCACAATATTATCTTCTTTTTTCTTTGGATACGTTTTTTTTTTTGATATTATGCGTACACAACTGATATACATGCGTGGTTACATAAGATGGTGCCAGCAGTAAAAGGGAAACCGTGTGCTCTTATGTCATCCGCGATACATTAACTTGATAAACGTTGTGTATAAATAAAGGGAACGAGTAACAATCCTACACACTTGTTCCAGTGGACTACGTTTTCTTAACCAAAGTTCACTCCCCGCAATTTTCTCGATGCATGAGCAGTTTAATTAAACGTAACTGATCACTTCTTACAGTCGACGAATTAGTTTGCTTATTTGGAAAGAGCTTAACTAGCGTGCGTAATGAATGGCTGATTTCGTATACTTTGAATTCAGTGCGCGACAGGTTGTATAGTATCATTTGTAACGAGGAAGGTAAAACAAGGTATGTAGATGACAAAATCTGAAGGGGAACAACTTCTAAACGGATTCAGTCAGCTTTTTGTGACGGCGCGGTGGTCAAACTGGAATTAACTTTTAAAACGTAAGTTGCATTACATTTGCGTTTTAAAATGCTAAGGCGTCCAGATATTATGAGTTTGGAAAGACACTGCATTGTGGTTTTGTTGTAATACAGCTGTTGCAATCAATTTAAGGATTCATTGCAATAAAGTGGGATTCATCCACACCTCAGTAATTAGTAGTTACATTGGAGTGGGATAATAGTAATTAGAAGAAGTATTCTTTTTACATTTTCATCGATATTTTTTATAGTTTATTTTGTTTTTAATAAGTTATTATATTTATATTTTCTAGGTTTAATTTAAAATTAACTGTAAATTAATTTGCAGCTTATATCATCAGTGGTAACAAACTGTTAATTTAAAAAAAAAATTCACCCGTTTAAGTAAAAGGATAAACACACAGGTAATTATAACATTTTCAAAATCCAGTTTAATTTATTGTTATTGTAGAATTAACAAAAAGCAGCAATTGCTACATATTTTTAGTAAAAAATAAATTAATGAACATTTGTTTTATTTAATAACCACACGTTGAAATTATTCAAAATGCATTCATGCAAAGTTCTACGTAATAACATTTAAAGCGGCAATACATACCCAAGAGTTGTCTTTGAATTGAGCCATGATCAGGAAATATTATTAATTACTTAGCAATCGTAATAATGTATATTGTGTATGGTGTTAAAGTCGTCTACTGCTGTGCAACAAGTGCTTGGATGTTTTGATGTTATTTTAGGTTTAAACTAATTTTTTACTTTTTTTTCACTTGGACACTGATTTTACTGTATCGTAAATTGTAACACAAAATATAGGCGTTCTTCAAAAAATTTAAATATGATTCGCTAATTCACTTTACAGAAGTTAATTTTTTTTTAATGCGCAATTCTTCACATTACTATTCAAAATAATCATCAACACAATTTATGTGTTTTACCAATTTAACGCTTATTAACAACAAAACATAAAGCTGTCGATGAAACCTAATTGAAACCCACTCCTAATTTAAGTAATTTAGGGTTAATCGATAAACTGAACTGTAATTTTACGAGTAATTCCACTCGCGTATTTAAATTCAGTCATTGTAGTAATTTACAATTCATTCACAAAAAAATACAACAATGTCGAAAGCTTGTTGTATTTAAATTTTAATACTTCACAAAATTAAAATCCACAACTTTCATAGCCATTTAAAAGTCCACTCCACATTGATTACATTGCTATTGTGCACTTTTCACTCAAAATTGTATTTGCATGAAAAAATATGTATATTGCAAATATCGAGTCAAAGCGCATTACAAAAAAAAGCACACGACGAATATTAAAATAAAACTTGCCCCACAGAGAGCCACTCGCTGTACGGTAAAAAAAATATTAACGTATCGAAAAATAATATCCAAACCGAACCGTTCGACGTGCAAATTATTAACTGACTCGTTCGGTGTGTGTTTTAGTTTGGTTCACCGCGCAACAACAAACAGCTCAACGGCAGGCTGCGCACCGTGCGCGCGCGGTGATGGCGAAGCGAAATAAAATACGCGGTCCGCGAGTTGCTTTACAACGGTAGGTACATTACATATATGTATATTATTATATTATGTTTGTCTGCTGCGGTATGGAAGTCGCGAGAGCCGCGAACTTTACATTCAATCACACCAACTATATCGTGTTTATATTAACTTAAAACACACATCTATCATTTACAAATATGGATGATATTTGAACGGAGTGTAAAACAACATTAACACATGCGAGTATAAATAAAACTATATGGACGTCGATTAGAAGCAACGCGAATTAATAAACTGATGAAAATGCATAGGCTGGAAGCTCAGTTAGCTTTATTTTGGCTAAAAAAAAAACCCCCCACTCGCCACTGTTTGTACTCAAGTATAATGGGAAAGAGCGCACTTTCCAATATGTGCCGCGCCAAGCGACGATCTATACACGTATATTGTGTACAATTGTCTGCAGCAAAATGCAGAAATTACTCTCTTGGGAGGTTAATTGAACTCGGGGAGCTTACAACAGTTGCCACAGTGGAGAACAAATAGTTACACAAATAATGCAGACGTGATTCAAGAGTCATCAAACATACTCACCAACTGCCAAGTAGTTTCCCACTCCGGTATATTTCATTCAAAACATTGATAATGGTGGGTAACAGGTGTTTTTTAAGCTAACTACCTTGGAGTATTTCTTACAAGTGTTGTAATTTAAAGATCCTACCAATTTGTTTCAGAATCCCTGAATTTCGAAATAATTTACATTGTTCATTCAATATTAATAATTATTTACAACACTTTTAGACTCTCTTAAAATGCAAATGCAATTGTGACAATGTGGGGGAACGCAATACTATATTTTTTTTATCATAAATTACGATAACAAAATATGTAGGTAACCATAATAAATTTTATCAGAAATATTTAAGTGAAGTGAAAAGTTACTGTCGATATTTGTGGCATGAATGCTGCGATAAGATTATCTTTCGTGAATTCATTGTTGATGTCATCAACTTTGACAAAACGGCCGATATTAATATTTTTATCCTGAAGTATTCGTATTTAAATAGATGCACGTACAATTCGATCATTTATCCATGGTGTCAAGTTGATCGATAACAATTGAAATAAAAAATATTAAAATTATATGCAGCTGTGGTTTTGATTTGATAAAGCTACATTTAAGATATTTAAAAACAAGCACAATAAAGTTTATGTGCATCATTTATAATCTGCTGGAATGACACAATTTGAATATTTTTACTTATCGAAATGAATCATACAATTTTTCTAACAATTGCATGAGTAATTTTAAATTTAATTGCTGTAAATATAGCCACATTTGCGTTCTTAAATTTTATTGTGATTACCTCTATACCTAAACATTTTCGCATCACGTAAATATTATTTATTTTATCTGTATTTACATATTTTTACATTACAACAACAATAGTTTTAAGTTTTATTTCAATGTGCTTTAATGTAAATTTATTAACATTTGTGGGGATTTCATGGACATATATTATATATATTGAGTTTCGATTGAGCTTTTTATAGCGAAAAGTAATATGCAGGCGTTTTACAATATTTGGCTTAAATTTTGTTTAATCCAAATGGGCAATTATAGTTAAAGCCAATTAAAAATAATTGAACTTCCGATGTATTGAAGTTTCAAAATCTTATTATTGCAATATGTACATAAAAAAATTAATAATTTTAAAAACATTGTACAGTTCGTAATTGTTTTTATATTTGAAAAGTGATTTGTAAACACGCCTGCAATAAATAGAATTAAAGATTTTTTTTGGCTACAGCAGATTACAAACACATATCGAGCAATGATTTTATGTAAATAAGGAATGTAAACTATGGAAACCTGCCGTAAGGATTTATAAATCCAACAATTTTAACTGCCGAAATTCTAAACGAAATCAGTTAATTAAAAATTATAAAACGATCAATGAAACCCCATATCTAAAACTATAGAATCCCGTTAAAACATCTATTTTAATTATCTAATAAATAATTATAAATTTAATAAAAATAATTGCTTCTACGAACCCAATTGTAATCCTTATTTCGCATATAAACACAATCTAAGTCGCTCTCTTTCAAAACCATGATCACGACCAGTGCCTTTCTTGTCGTCGAATCCCTAATCAACCGTTTGGCATCAAAGATTGTGTACTTCGGGTTGTTTTGATGATTTTGTATTTGAAAACTTCCATACAGAAGAACGTAGTTGTAAAATTGATTCCGATAGACAACATTTTCACTTTGTTTAATTTTCTTTAAAAACACAATATCTGTAATTTTTATATTCCTATTTAAACGAAATTTGTTTTTCACTGTAAATTTTGCTTTCACATTTAGGTTTTATTATAGCTCACTCAAAATATTTTAATTTAACTTCTTCAGGAGTGAGGACTCCTTTATTTTAAATGTTCTCTTGCAAGCAGTTGGTTTTCAACTGAGCTGTTCATACAAATGTGATAAATTTATATGCTTTTTAAGGTTTTCAAGAATACTCTAGACATGTCTAGCAAAGACACAAAATATATTTTTGCTTATTATTTTTTATATTTCCAAGTTTTTATGAATTCTCACAATGTATTCTCAAATATAGTTGAACTCCATTTTCTTAAATTTAATTTCAATGAAATTCTTAAATTGTGCAATAAAATTAATAAAACCCATTAAAGGTTTTCAGAAGATTTAATTCAAGAAATTTCTCGAAAAGTCCAAGAATGAAATCTTACAAATGTTTGGTTTCAATTATAACTACGGACGCCTAGAAAATTCTCGAATGTTTCTTACAAATGTTGTAGAATTTTTATCGATTGGTCGAACATTCTCGAAAACCTTAAAACAGTATATAAAATCATCGCATTTGTAGGGACAGCTCAGTTCAAAACAAGCAATCAGTCGAATAACATTAAAAACGTTTAATTCAGTTTACAGTGAAAAACTAAGTGAATTAAAAAGTCCTAAAAAGTGTTTTAAGAGTGCATAGAATAAAAACTAAACAAAACATAATTTAAAAAAAAATAGTTATTGTGAATTTACCACAATTGGAAAAAAAAATTAACAATCCCTTTAACACAAGTTAAAAATTCAATACAGTTAAAATGCCGGCTATCGGAATTGATTTGGGAACCACATACTCCTGTGTTGGAGTTTTTCAACACGGAAAAGTGGAAATCATCGCAAATGACCAAGGCAATCGAACTACTCCCAGCTATGTGGCGTTCACGGATACAGAACGCCTAATTGGCGATGCGGCTAAAAATCAAGTGGCATTGAATCCAAAGAACACAATCTTCGATGCCAAACGGTTGATTGGACGCAAATTTGACGACCAGAAAATCCAAGAAGACATGAAGCACTGGCCGTTCACGGTTGTGAGTGCCAGCGGAAAACCAAAGATTGTGGCTGAGGTGAAGGGTGAAAGGAAGCAATTTGCCCCAGAGGAAATTAGCTCAATGGTGTTGACCAAGATGAAGGAGACTGCTGAGGCCTATTTGGGAGAATCGGTCCAAAATGCAGTCATCACAGTTCCAGCATACTTCAATGACTCACAACGCCAAGCTACCAAAGATGCTGGTGCTATTGCTGGTCTGAATGTGTTGAGAATAATTAATGAACCTACCGCTGCTGCATTGGCTTACGGTCTTGACAAAAATCTGAAGGGTGAACGCAATGTATTAATTTTCGATTTGGGAGGTGGCACTTTTGATGTTTCTATCCTGACAATCGACGAAGGATCAATATTTGAGGTGCAAGCAACTGCTGGTGACACACATCTTGGGGGTGAAGACTTTGACAATCGATTGGTATCGTTCTTTGCTGATGAGTTCAAAAGGAAATATAAGAAGGATTTGTCCTCAAACCCAAGAGCACTGAGACGTCTGAGAACTGCAGCTGAACGAGCAAAGCGAACATTGTCCTCGAGCACAGAAGCATCCATTGAGATTGATGCCCTGATGGAGGGTGTCGACTTCTACACAAAGATTTCTCGAGCACGATTTGAGGAGATGTGCGCCGATTTGTTCCGTTCTACCCTTGAGCCAGTGGAGAAGGCATTAATTGACGCCAAGATGGACAAGAAGAAAATCCATGACATTGTTTTGGTGGGAGGCTCCACTAGAATTCCAAAAGTTCAATCACTTTTACAGAATTTCTTTAATGGAAAGTCATTGAATTTGTCGATCAATCCGGATGAGGCTGTTGCCTATGGTGCTGCGATTCAAGCAGCCATCCTAAGTGGTGACAAGGATTCCAAAATTCAAGACGTTCTCCTCGTTGACGTTGCGCCATTGTCATTGGGAATCGAAACTGCTGGCGGTGTAATGGCAAAGATTGTTGAACGCAACTGCAGAATTCCATGCAAGCAGACACAAACATTCTCCACTTACGCTGATAATCAACCAGGTGTTTCAATCCAAGTCTATGAGGGCGAGCGAGCCATGACCAAGGACAATCATTTGCTTGGTACTTTTGACCTGAGCGGAATTCCACCTGCACCACGTGGTACACCAAAAATTGAGGTGACCTTCGACATGGACGCTAATGGCATTTTGAATGTCTCTGCCAAAGAGATGGGAACAGGAATTGCAAAGAACATCACTATAAAGAACGACAAGGGTCGCCTGTCTCAATCTGAAATTGATCGAATGTTAGCTGAGGCTGAGAAATATCGTGAGGATGATGAAAAAACACGTGCAAATGTTGCATCCCGAAACAGCCTGGAAAGTTACTTATTCAGTGTGAGGCAGGCTGTCGAGGACGCTGGTGATAAATTGAGTACTCAAGAAAAGGAGATGGTTAAAAGCCGATGCGAGGAGACTACTAAGTGGCTGGACGCTAACACTTTGGCAGACAAAGATGAGTATGAACATCGTATGAAGGAGTTGACAAAGGTTTGCAGCCCGATTATGACGAAATTGCACGGTGGCGGTCCATCTGCTGCTAATTGTGGGCAGCAAGCTGGTGGAGCTCATCGTGGACCAACGGTTGAGGAAGTCGATTAATTTATTTAACATAAATGACTAATTTAAATAATAGCATATATTTATTTTACGAGTCTGATTTCTATGTAAAAGATTATTAATTATTTTTAAGTTGTGATTTTGAGTTAAATAGTTTTAAGCATTAGCTCTGTAAATAAATTTTAGTTTAAAATTCAATGAACATGAATAAATTGTTATTAAATTAAAGAAGTGTTTCCTGTATTCCTTATACTAAATAATATTAAGTAAATTTCAAATTTTTTTTCAGAGCTTAAGTTTAAATAAAAAGAACATGCAATATGTGCTGCATTTGCATTAAATAAAAAATTAATGTTCTTGGGAACTTGAGTGCTTGCTCATGACCACACTTTTCCTAAGTCATAATGAAGATATTATATTTATGTTTTGCCAATTTGTTGTGTCCGCATTCTAAAAATATAAATCTGCTCATAATTTAGCATCGACCATTAAATTCGTTGATGTACATCTACACTTAACAGTCAACTTTACATTTTATGCAATTTTAAGGTATTTCCCCACATTCTTCATTTAAAAAGATGAGTGGAAATATACGTACTAATGAACACAAAAAGAAAAATTTCAAAGCCGTTCTTGCTTCGGTCAGATTTTTTCATTATTTTTAATTTTTTTTTTTTAGTTAGTTCACTTTGTTGTTATGTACTCACATAAATTAAATAACAAATCTTTTAAAATTGACATAATTCTGATAACTGGCCCTATTTTAATTAATTGCCTTTTAAAACTTTAAGAATTTATTAAATGTCGTAAGTCGAAATGGGAGTGAAATAAATTGGGCTATCTATTTAAAATTAACGACTAATAAAGTTAACTATCGTTGCTGGCTTTTCTTCTTACTTCTGAGCATTGTCAAGTGTTTACGTATGTCCGAAATTTTGACCTTTTTTTGAAAGATAATCTTCAATATAAACACATTTGATAAGAACATTAAAATTATGTGACCAACATTGACCAAAAAAAAAATTTATAAAGGTTTTGAAATTATTTATTATGCAACACATTTTATTTTACTTCATTTAAATTTCAGATTAAAGACTTAATAAAACGCATAGATGAGATTATAATGAAATTTTTGTATTATTAATTTTGCTCTGGAGCGTTTTTTTGTTTTTGATAATTAAAAGTACAACGTTGGTTTCAATCCATTTTGTAGTTTAAAATCCTTGAATGTCAGGACAATTTGATTTTTCAGTAACCTTGTAATCTAAGAAATTAAATAAAATTAATTTGATTAAATTATTTTTAATTTTGAAAATTAGTTAAGATTGAAACAAATTTTTCGCAGTTATAAATAAAATGCTACTTACTCTCACGTGTTGTGCAGACATGTACATCTAGGGAGCACTGATTTGAGAACGATTTGTATTCTCCACTATCTTTGACTGCACACACTGGCAAATAATTGGCTGGGCAAATTTGTGGACACTCAGCTGATGCACTGCCCACAACTATAAAGGTTTAAGGAAATTAAAAAAATTTGAGTATACTGTTGTTTCCAGTTTTAAAGTATAAGAATAAACAATAAATTAATGCAAAAAAATCACAAAACTGGACTCACTCAAGGCTACAGCCAAACACAACACAACTGCGAATTTCATGACGAAATTATATTATTATTTGGTTTCAAGTGGAATGATGTTTTGCCCGGCAAATAATTTCAAACACTGATAGCATTGGAACTTGGTTCGCGAGTTTTATAGAAAATAGCAGGGAGGTAAATATTAAATCCAACGCGTCATTTTAACGAATAAACTTGTTAAGTAAATGATACGGACTTATTTGCAAAATGTACGAAGCATTGTGAAATGAGAATGTGTGAGGGAAAAAAACCTGTGGGTATTAATAATTTGTTTAAATCGCAGTCAGTTTCCCAGATAAAATACATTTGTGATTGGACATAATTATGACCGTATTTGTGTTAAATATTATTAGTGTATTATGCTTTTTGTTTTGGTTTCTTTTTCTGTAAAATATTTTAACAATAAAGTAAATGTTTCATGATTGTTTTTTACATAATGAAATAAATTATTTTTGTCACTACCAAAATCGTTTCATTTCTATTTAACTAAACGATTTATAATTCTTTAAAGTTCTAAAATGTTGAACCAAACAATGCTATAGCATATTGTGGACAAAGTTAATAGGGAAATCCCCTCATGTTTTTTTAAGCAATTTAATAATTAATTAATTATATTCAGAAACTAAATAATTTATGGCATCACATTGAAACCGGGTTGGTATTGTTGTTTTTTTCAATGTCTTTCGAAACTCTCTCAATGTCGAGGTTTCAACATATTAAACTTAACAAACAAGGGCCAATGAGTAACTTAACATCGCAGTGTAAATGATAATGGAATAATCATGTTTTTTAAACTTCTGATGCGTAAATGTTGCATAAATATTTGACTTTATGAAACGGAACTATTTGCATTACATTTGTCATAACAATAATACCAATTGTTTTGTAAATAGACCAACTTTTATCTTACCTTAATATAATTTATGATATCTCACAGCTTATGGTGTCTTCTGAAATAATTACAAGTTAAGACATTAAATAGAATTTAAAATTTTACAAAAATTTATTTTTCACTGTGAATAATCATAATTTTTAATATTGCTGTGAATTACTTTCAATGAATATTAAATTAAATAAAAATGAATTGATATAATTATATGTCTTCTTGAAAGCAATATGTCAATTAATTTTTTAAGTGAGAAAAAATTGCAACAATTACGTACAAAAACGAAACTGCATGCAAAAAAAAGTCAGTGTGATTAAGTTATTAAATACAATAACGTCAACCGATCATGGTAATGACCACACAATGAAATTCTATGTAAACCTGCATCTTTTTTACACCAGTATATAAATTTAATTCACACAATTCGTAAATAGTTTGTTTGTTAAAGCGTTATTGTATCTACAATTATTTTTTATCATTGAATTTTTAACAAATATTTACTAATATCATAATATCTTTCTTTAATTTAAGTGTTAAACATAAAATAAATTAAATAATTAAGAATTTGTACTCTTAAATAATTTTATACTTATATTAAGAGTCTCTCGAATGAATTGAAATTCAAAGTTTATTTAATAAATATTTCTCAAATTTTTGTCGAGCATTTACTTTCAATAAAAATTTATTTGGCTGTTTTTTAATGAATCCACTATTTTGGGTTTGTAGATGAAATCCATAAAAATAAAATACGCAAAAGATATACGTTTTAGTCTGTATCTTTATTACATCAAATTATTCCAATTAAAGTTGAACAGTATGAGCATAACTATAGGAAGAAAATTAATCAAAAAATTTACTTTTATTTCAAATACATTAAATATTTTCTGGGTACTTAGTTGAAGAGTATTTTAACACACATAATTAATTATATTTAATATCCTGTGTTCAAACTCCCACATGAATTAATGCACAATCTTGATTTCTTTTATGTCGGGACAATTTGAGTTTTCTGTTTTCTTGTAGTCTAAAAATTATAAGAAAAATAAAATATTATTCACCAATAAAATTTAAAAATAATAATTTGTTTTTAAAAGATATGGAATTGAAATTTATACATACTTTCTTTGGTGTTGCAAACATATGAGTCCATAGCGCATTGATTTCCAAATGATCTGAACTCACCAGTGTTAGAAACAGCACACACAGGAAAATAGTTTTCTAAACATTCTGTCGGACAATTAGAAGACTCACAGCCAACCACTTAAATTTGATGAAACAAAAATAAATATTTGCAGAACATGAACTTACAAGAACCATATAAAAACATAAAAGGATTTTTCACTTACTAAAGATTGTGGAAAAACACAATAAAATTACTAATTTCATTTTGGTATATTTCTTACAATAAATTGTTGTGTTACGTCCACAAACTTCTCGCAAACACTGATGAATGAAAGCAAGCACAAGCAAACTTTATACTATCATTGATCAATGAATGAGATAATATAATAATAAATTAAATCACAGCAAAATTAAATATTTATACCACATTTCTATAAAACGTATAACAGCCAATAGGCCTCTTTAATATGTGTGAAAAATATTTATAGGAATTGGTCACTTTTCGATGCGTGTATATTTAAGATTCGTGTAATGACGATAATATATTAGTGCCGAACCGTTTTGTTTACGTAATTCGTTATTTTATTAAGTCGGTTAAGATTATTATCAATTTACATTTCAATTTTTGGCCATCTGTTGGGAAGTAGCAAAATAACTTGTAATACGGGGGTCGATGTATAAGTCAGTGATAGAATTTTTCAATTTTTCAATACAATTTACAAATTATTTCAAAACTAATTCAAAATATTATTCCAATTCTTCTGCATTATTTATTATTTAAGGGATGAAAAATTAAAAAAACTGGAGAATATTTGTCGTATTATTTTGAATATTTTAAAGAAAAGAACATTTTTTTTAATTTTATAGAATTTTATTTTATTTAGCTTATACAATTTCTTAGAAATTATTAATTTCATCATAATAAGAGACTAGCCCAGTAATATGCAAGTTTGATGTTTCAATAAAAAAAATCCGATAATGAAATGCACATCAGCATTTCTGGTACTATAAAATGAAGCACAAGAAAACGATTATGATCAGTGTACAGTTCTCTATCGGCTTTGAACAAAGATTAGTATTTTGAATTGAAAATCTATATAAAACGAGTAAAAATGAAAATTTCAATAACCGCAGTGTTGCTAATTGCATCAGCATGTAAGTATCAAAATTGTAACTCCATAATTAAACCACAAAATCACTACGCAAAGTTTCGTGGGCTTCATAGATTTACCCAATATTGAATACATCTATGAAGACAATAAATTAAAAATTAATTTGGAAATGGTTTAATTTTTAGTATTTGTTTGTGATGCGCGAAATGTTGGCCAATCATCACGGCCATCCAACAGTTCTCCCGGATCGTCGAGCTCAGAATCCAACTCACAAGAAGCAGGCGCAAGAGCAGGAGGACCATTGGGTGATTTTAGCAACACGTATAAAAACGGAGGCGCAGGAGCAGGAGGTTCGTGGGTTGGCCTTGGCAATATGTACAAAATTGGAGGCGCTGGCGGTTTAGGACGCATGGATTATTCAAGGGGACCTGCACCAAGGCCTGGCTCTGGAGAAGATGAACAAAAAGCTGTACGTTCAATTGAGTTCTTTAAAATGACATTTGATCCAACCGCAAATGACCTCAACAAACATCATAATTAAAATATGAACTTATTAAATTTATTTAATTATTGCCTTAAAAAATTTATAACAACTTTTATCACATTGATTATTCAATTGAGGATTTTTAAATAAACAAAATTTATATTTTTAATTTTTTTTTTCTACAACAAGATGAAATGAATTTAATATATAAAAGTATAATAAAACAATTATGAAATCAAATGGAATTAAAAGAGAAAATTTTTCTTTTATTTTAAACATTCCTTTCTTTTATTTCTGAAGGACAACATAATGTTTCGTAGAAAATTTACAAGTTATTGGTAAAAAGTTTGACAGTTTGAGTTGTCAGTTTGTTGATAATCTGTAAAATAATGAAAATAATTCTATTACTTAAAAATAATAAAACCCAATTTGAGAAACAAACTAGTTTTCACTGTAACTAATATAACAACGGTTGGCGATAAAGTCTTTGTGAAACAATTCTTAGTGTCGGTATTTGATTATTACATCACAAAAAATGTTTCAACAAAAATGCATGTCACCTACAACGAATTGTTCTCGTATTTGCACAGAATTGGCGCTTCGAAGAATTCGTCAAATTTACAAAAATGCACTTACTATCCCGATTTTTGCAGTTGTGAACTCTTAAATCACATTCGTTAGAAAACGACCTGAAGTTTCCATCTCCCCTAGTAGCACATACTGGTCGATACTCAAATGTACAAGCATCTGGACACGATGAATCAACAGATGCAACTATATTTTATTAAATGAACATAATTAATTCATCATCACAATAAGATGTTATTTAATGCTAAACTTGAACTCACTTAAAACAACAGCCAAACACAACAATACTGACACTGCCGATTTCATCGTTGTTTAATAATTAAAATGACTTAAAATTTGCATACGCTTTTAAGATTATGATGATGCGCTCTGAAATGTCGCGAAAACTGATAGCAAACTAGCAGCGCAAGCGACTTTTATACAAATTTGCTAAACAACAAATTATATGCATTTAAATAAATTAACTTTTTTGTTTAGATTTCTCAGAGTATGTGTAATTAATGTTGTGAGAATAAAATGATTTTTATTTAACACATTGGCTCACATTGCATTGTGATTTTCTTTTAGACACAATATGTGCGGAGTAGTAATACCAGTCAAATTAAAATTGCTGGGATTTTAGAAAGAGTTTTGATTCAACTGTTGCCTGAATACAATTTATGTCAATATTTTGTAAAAATTTCCCTGATCAAAATATTAATCCCAGTGAATATTATAAGATACATATTTTTATTTATCATAAAAATTAGTCCAAACGGCATTTCCAAAATCACTCCTGATTTACATATTCAAGTACAAATATCGTTGAGCAAAAAACTCTCCTGCTTGAAGTTGTAAGATATTTTTACATTGTAAACTTTTGATTTTTTTAATTTGATGCAATTTTTTATTAATTTAATATATCACTTTGAAGTCCTCTATTTGAATGAGGAACTTTTTAAAAAATATAAGCCTAATTTCGTCCAAATAACAATTTTGTCTATTCCAACTAATTTCATTGTATCAATTATACAAAGAGCTCTAGAGTTACGGAAAACAAACTTAAAAAAAAAGTAGAGCTCTGTGGGACTATACATAACTTTATTAACAACATTTTTCATAATCAGTTTTTTCGTATTCTAAGTTATGACGTTTTAGGAAGCAATTGGCAAAATCCATTATGCATTCATCTGCAAAAACTTTGGTTTCATCTTTTTGATTAATACCACAAATTGCCACTTGTGGTTTATTTTTGCAGTCATCTTGTATTTTGCATTCCGGCTGGCTGCCAACAGCTTCCAAGTCAGACATCATCATCAGAACAACTATGTTTTTTTTGTATTTAAAATATTTGTTAATACAATGCCTAATTAAAATATAAACAATATTTACCAATAAAACCGATCCAGATCTTCATAATATTTAAATTTGATATGTGGATTTCAATCGTTATGATAAAACTCAGGATGAGTACTGGAAGACTTTACCAACTGCATCGGCTTTTATACTTTATAAATATTTTACTTTTTTTACCAACACTTTCTAAATTTAAGTAATTTACGGTTAAGGAATATATTGTAAATAAAAAAATGAATTTTTAATTTTTTTTAAATTTCATTTTATGTACAAAAAGGTATGTCATTTACCTCGGAGGCTAATATTTTCTTCTTTTTAAACAGGAATATCCAGTTGCACGCATTTAAAAAAATATGTGTTTAAATAAAACGTATACAAGTTAAAAATAATTCAAATTTATTTATACAATCATTTTTATCGTATTTGATACATTCATTCTTAATTATTTCTTCTATTTATTTTTCAGACCATGGTTTTGTTGGCTTAGTGCACACTTTCTTGCAAACCTTTGAGTCAACAGTCTTTGAGAACTCATTATCGTTGTGGCAGTTGTAGTTGTCCAGATCGCATTGGTTATAGAAATATTTCACTTCATTCTTGCAGTTAACAGCACACAACAAATTTTGTGGCTTCTTGCTGCAATTAGTTGATGGACACTTGTCGCCTCCTTTGTCACCTCCCTTGTCACCACCTTTGCCTCCCTTGTCACCGCCTTTGCCTCCTTTGTCACCACCTTTGCCTCCCTTATCACCTCCTTTGCCTCCCTTATCACCTCCTTTGCCCCCCTTGTCGCCTCCCTTGTCACCTCCCTTGCCTCCCTTGTCACCTCCCTTATCGCCTCCCTTATCACCTCCCTTGCCTCCCTTGTCACCTCCCTTGCCTCCTTTGTCACCTCCCTTGCCTCCCTTATCACCTCCCTTGCCTCCCTTATCACCTCCTTTGTCACCTCCCTTGCCTCCCTTGCCACCTTTGTCGCCACCCTTTCCACCTTTTCCTCCCTTGCCATGACCATCGTCATCATCGTCATCATCATCATCATCGTCGCCATCATCATCATCGTCGTCATCACCACCATGTCCCTTTCCACCACCCTTTCCTCCATGGCCTCCCTTTCCAGAGCCGGACCGTGCTATTCTTACAGAATCATATGGCTCGATTTCCGCAATCGCCTCTGTTTCTTCGACAGGAATCGCGGATGATGTTACACACACAGCAACTAATAAAAGTAAAAATACACAAAAAATGTTTTGATTAATTCTCCAGAGGTAATGAGCTGTTTTAAAATATTTGCTACGTGTCGCATTTGGTTATAATGAAAGGATGACCGATGGATTTAACATTGTTTTATTCAAGAAATGAGATGTTACAAATTAGTTGTCGGATAACCATCCGGTAATAAATGGCTACAACATTCCAAATCAAATGGTTCATATTGCTGGGCATTTTTGCAATTCCAAATTCCCATTTGGCAGGAGTTCCCAAAAACCTTAAGGGAGCCATCACAGCTTTCACCACAAACTGGCATATAAACCTACGGACAGGCGTCTGGACACATAATCGGAGTCTTGGCCAAAACGCCTACAATTTTGAAAATGTCTATTTATTATCAAAATGTTTTTTGATATAGAAATAAACCTAAAATAATGTAATAGGCCAATATATTCCGCAAAATAAATTGATATTATTAAATTTTTTTTTTTTAATTTTTATCTCCAATGTACCAAGATGTTATATTAATGAAATCACTCAGTTCAAAGCATTTGGAGGATGAAAATTATGCAATTAAAATGTTTGAAAAGTTTCACAAATTACTTAATACGACACAGCAAAACACAACGAGGGTCTTCATGTTGCTGCAATTTTTTGTTGGCCACTGGACACTTCCACAAAACAAATTTTTTAATTAAAAACAATTACACACGGTTCGATGCTAAGACACAACTGATACAAATTGCATTGCATTTGCGGTATTTATAGTGGACCATTGGCCGCTGCACAAGAACTTGTTCTTGTTCTTATTCTTTCAATTTAGCATTACATTGAACATTTTTGGTACATCGCTAAGGATAAAAATACACTTTTTGACTTTCCAAAATTTCACTGTGTGTGTAGAATGTTTAATGTTTCTGGTTTTATAATTTCATTAAAGGGTACAACCCAACAAATATAATAATGAACAAAGTGGAAATGAGTTAAGTGAAAAGGAAAAAACAACTTGGGAGTATTTTTTTTAAATTATAAATTGGCTCTTAAAATATTATAAAAATGCATTTACGATCTTAAACACATTTCTGAAAAAGAGATACTATATGTAGATTAGAGTGGAGCACGGTTGTATGGGGGAAATCTGAAAGTCATCTGATCAGAAGAGCCTAGGGCGCAAAAGATGGGTAATCGATAGGCCTTCAATTTTTGGTACTACACTAAATGCAAAAAATCAACTCCTGAGGAGCACCACGGCTGAATTTTGATTTTTTCCAAAAATACGGGAAATTTGGTGTTTATGGCATCATAACTCGGAAACAAACAAATTCACGAAAAAACTGTTTTCTATAAAGTTTTAGCCCATTTCATTAGTAACAATTTACTAGTATAAAGTTTTACCGAAAAATGCATACTTACGATTTTACGTAGTTAAAACCCATGGAGGGTTTCACTATTTTTTGAAAATTCCATAAAAGTCAGTACTAATTACAGAATCTTTGGGGTTTACGACATCATAACTCGGAAACTAATAATTTCACGAAAAAACTGTCTTCCATAAAGTTTTAGCCCATTTCATTGGTAATAATTTACTAGTATATGGTTTTGTAGATGTCGTTTGAGTGTATACTTAAGATAATCCAATGCAGCATCAATTGTTAAATGTTTTTGAATTCTTTTCATGATTTTTTTATAATTTTATAATCTGTAATTGGTAAAATAAAAAAATAAATAAGGCAAATTAAAATTCAATTTCACTTTCTTTAATTAGCAAACCATGATCTGTATGGTCTTTTGCACAAAGCTTCACAAATCGATACATCTACAGTTTTTGAAAACTCATTATCATTATGGCAATTGTAATCCTTTAGGTCACAATTATTGATAAAATATTTGACATTATTTTTGCAATTTACTCCGCACACTAATCTTCTTTTCTGGGCAACGCAATTTACTTTGGGACAGGACATTCCATGATTATGACCCCCATGATGATTGTCATCATCATCATCACCATCACCATCATTGTCAGTAGGACGACCTCCATTACCGTGCCCATGATGACTTCCGTGATTACTGTTGTCATCGTCGTCATCATCATCGTCACCAGGATGACCACCATGACCGTGTCCATGATTGCCGTGATTTCCTCCATGATGACTTCCGTGATTATCGTCGTCATCATCATCATCATCATCGTGATTACCTGGTCGGCCTCCATGACCATGTCCATGATTACCGTGATTTTCTCCAGGATGACCTCCGAGGTTATCGTCGCCATCATCATCGTCACCAGGATGACCACCATGACCGTGTCCATGATTGCCGTGATTTCCTCCATGATGACTTCCGTGGTTATCGTCATCATCATCATCATCATCGTTATTACCAGGTCGACCACCATGACCGTGTCCATGGTTACCATTGTTGTTACCGTTATTTCCTCCATGATGACCTCCGTGGTTATCGTCGTCATCATCATCATCATCGTTATTACCTGGTCGACCTCCATGACCATGTCCATGGTTACCGTGATTTCCGCCATGATGACTTCCGTGGTTATCGTCATCATCATCATCATCATCGTTATTACCAGGTCGACCACCATGACCGTGTCCATGGTTACCATTGTTGTTACCGTTATTTCCTCCATGATGACCTCCGTGGTTATCGTCGTCATCATCATCATCATCGTTATTACCTGGTCGGCCTCCATGACCATGTCCATGATTACCATTATTGTTATTGTGACCACCATGATTATTGCCCTGATTACCACCATGATGACTTCCATGATTATCGTCGTCATCGTCATCATCATCAGGGCGTCCCCCATGGCCGTGTCCATGATTATTTCCGTGGTTTCCTCCTTGTTGATTTCCATGATTACCATGGTGTCCTACATTACTGTGATCATCATCATCATCATTATCCTGTTTCGTTGGCTTAACCTTAAAACGTTGATGGCCCCTGTGCTTATATATCCAATGACGTGCCATTCTATCGGTTGTATTATCCTGCACTTCTTCCATAATTAATGGGCTGATACTCGTTTTTCCGGAATGTGACGTTGTAACAATTTCTTGCGATGTTGTGGATGAAAATGTAAACGCTGCAACTGAAATTTGTAATTATTGCTAATAAATAATTATTGAACTACAGTTTCGACAAGGAATATTTATTAATTTAATATATTTTTATTAATATGTTTAATAGTTACTTAAAGCAGTACAGCTTATCACGACGATTCCCTTCATTTCAAAAACTTTGATAATGGTTAACAATCTGTTAAAGAGTCACTGGCGTTCTGACAGATTCAGAACGACGCGACATCCTCTTCAATATATTTATACTCGTAGCTACAACATGAATTGTCTGTGCCACTCTCTTTTTTGTTGTTGTCCATTGTCCTACTTTAGAACCAATTTCAATGTATGTAAAGACTTTCAAACAACTTTTATGTCAATTCCAATTATTATGATAACGGAATTTACAAAGTAACCTATATTTTGGTCCTCGTCTTAACCCACGCTGTGAAACCATTACGGATCGTTGATTGCGGATAATAACTTACTTTATATGGAATGCACTACATTTCGAATACAGACAACAAGAACAATGAAAAATTCGGGATAAATAAATAATTTAAACAGGAGTCCTTGTTTTTCTAATAACAATAAATTGCGCTAAAACTATCTCAATCTTCAAACTAAAATTAAGACAACTTTAGTTTTGATAAAAAATCTCAAATTATTTATAAGACAGCAGAAATTATTACCAATAAAATAAAAACCATTTAGATAATGTAAAGAAATATTTTAAAATGCATCAATAACTGCATTTAGGGTTGTTGTCCCCCAATTCCGAAAACACGATTTGAACAACAACAACAACAAAACTCTGAAAATGGATTTAAAATGCATTCAACTTCTGAGGAACCAGTTTTCTGTGTCCACACGTTATTAACCTTAAACTTCCTCACCTGTTTATGATATAATGCATCCCAAAGCAGTTATTTATATGCGCGATTGCCTCAACTTTGGCAATGAACTCTTATAACGATACTCTTTCGTCAATTTTTTTTTGCCAAAGTGTTTTATTGCAGTTATAAGCCTGGGTCATTGAACTGCAGTACATTTCTTTACGTGGAACAAAAATATGTCGTTCAAAATTATTTGTTTGTCAGCAAATTTCTCCATCACTTAAAATCTCGCCTTCAGAAAGATTTTCGTGGAGGTTTAAATTAAAATCAGATGAATGCGTCGAATTCAATGGTGATAATTTTTTTAAATCTTCATCAAAGTCACTTCTAAAGCTAAATCCATCATCACCAGATCCTGATGAAGATGATGATAAATATTCATACGAAGATGTGTTCTTCACACGTCCCATGTGTTCGGGACTTTTTTCAAATTTCAGAAATTTATCAACTGCTTTTTGCACATCTACCGAATTTTTATGATCAGCTAAACGGGTCGCTTGGGCTGCAGCATCGCCAGACGAATTCACTTTGATGCAGCCTGAGTATATTTTGCTCAATGTTCTGGCTGCTTTCGGGCTACGTTCGGCCAATTTTTCAGGCGACATGCCGTGACGTAATGGAAACTGCTGCATTTGGTGCAGTGAAAGGTTGGCGTTCATCAATAATTTGGGAGCAGTGTGGAAACCAGTTTTTCTGGTATCACTATTGTATGATAATGGACTTGGCAGTTCATTGCATTCCCAATTTCCTCTATTTGGGACAGTAAAAATATTCTTCAGACGTGGTGGTTGTGGGTGAGTGTGATATGCAGACGCGTTTTCTGTTCCTTCTGTATGGTAATAAACATAAGGCGATTTCTTTGTGGTAAGTCGATGATTTCGTTGATATTCAGCATCACTGCAGATTGAGATGAGTGGTGAGATAGTGGGGGTATCTAAGTTCAGCTCCACTTTTAATGAGGCTGAATCTGATGTTCTTGAATCAACATTTGTGTTTTCTTTGTTCTGAAATCCTATTAAATGACAGTGGTTGCAGGAATTCGTGTGCACTGCATCGGTTTGCACTGACTTATATTCAAATGTTGGCAACGATATTTGAGGAATCTCAGGTTTTCTCACAACCTTTGGTGGAGAAGATTGAGTAGATTTATCGGCAACCATTCGATATGGAAAGTGTTCATTAGCCTGGATGCCGATGGATGTTTGAACCTTAAAATTATTGTCATTATCTCGATGACGATGGAATAAACTTGGTGGCGCCTTTTTTAAAGATTTTTTTACGTGCTGCAATGTGGGATTATGTTTTATGTCCATAAAAAGCTTATCTATCACATTTTCAGTATTTGAATCTTTTGTACAACACGCATCACTTCTAGGACTACAAGATAGGCTTAGTTGCTGAAGCAAATTTTCAAAAACTTTTTGATTAAAATACTCAGTGTTGTAACGTTTAGGTTCTTGATGTTTTATTTTATCAGACGATTGTACTTTCTTTAAACTACTTATTAATTTAGGTTCAGACTCTGATTCACTTAAGCTAAGTGATAGCTCAGATGATGTTTTACTTGCTTCTTCGATAAGCCTCATCAAGGTAGTCCTTCGTCTTTCCTCGCGTTCACTTTCATATCTCATGTTTAGGTCGATTCGTTCCAAATTTTGCAGCAATTGCACATCTAATTCTTCATCATCGTCGTCGGATTCAGTATCATTATCCGTCCCCAAAACGTTGTCATACGTCACATGTGTAGCGTCTCCAATCGATGTGTCTTCACTGGTTTTATTTTCATCAGTTACATGTGCATCGTCTGCAATCGATTTGTCTTCAATGGTTTGATTTTCTTCAGTTACATGTGCATCGTCTCCAATCGATTTGTCAATGGTTTGATTTTCATCGGTTTCATGTAAAAAATCTCCAATCGAGTTGTCTTCACTAGTTTGATTTTCATCGGTTACATATGCAACATCTCCAAACGATTTGATTTCAGTTATTTGATTTACCATGTCCTGATCTGTGTCTGTGTTTAAACCGGAGTTGAAATCGGTGTTCAAACCGGATTCCTGAGACTTTATGAAATAAACAACATCTGGTTCCTTTTTCTCATCCCCAAACATTTCCACAAATTTTTGCTTCGCCTGCTCTTCATAGCTGTTATAATTTGAAGCAGATGCAGATATTGCATCCGTTGCAATTCTACTGGATGTTTTATGTATGGATGGCCGTGGTGAAATATTAATGGATGGAAGCTTTTGCGCTGTCAATTTGCTACGATACGTTGACATTGGATGATTCCCTTCAAACACACGATGCCACGTTTCGTATTCCACCACACTCCCGGAGCCATGTTTGATAACCCTTCGTGGAAATATCGACTCCGATTGAATTAACTCGTAATCTGGTATCGTCGTACTTATTATAGAGAACTTTTGACCATGATTTTTTGAATATACCATTTTTTTATTTTTAATTGCACGATTTTTATTTGATTTACTAGACGCAGCAGAACGCACTGATGCCATTACGGATTTTGTACCTGAAATTTATAAAAAATGCTAATAAATAATAACGTTTCTAATAATATTCAAAAATAACTTAATTTTTATTTTTATTTTATTTCTTACTTTTCTGAATATTTTTTTTAATTTTGGCTTTAATTTCAACCGACAAATACTTTTGGGCGCCCTGAAATTTATCGAACAACTGAAAATGTGTACGACTAAAATTTATGTTCGGGTGCATGCTCCCAATTGCAGCTGTGAAATTTACGTGATAGTTTCGAAACAAAAGTTAGCAAGCTTCATGGACGACTAATTTTTTATTTCCTTAAAACGATCTGCACATTAATACACAATGTATTGAAATGATGTCCAGCAGACCGTAACTCACAAGGGATATGGGGTCATTACAATCGACAGACAAAAAAATAATAGTAAATGCAATTTTATTGTGGAAATTAAAAAACGAATTATATTTCATTCATTTAAGTAATAAGAAGTGGTCGGTTTTATTTTGTTGAGGTCAACGGATGATGCTTTTCAAACACCCTGTGTATAACACGAAACTGCTTGGCGTCCATTTTCGTGCAGTTAATAATTTCTTTTGGTACGATAGTGCCGCTTTCAGATCGCACAACTTTTGGATGAATTAACACCAAGGACTGGTCGTCCTTTTTAACAACCTTATAATTTACATATACTGGAATGCGATGGCGAGGAAGGTAGCCTATGCGTCGTTTTGCGTAAGGGGGATTAGTCTTGGTTGCTTTAAGGCGATAGGAAACAATATATTTCTGCGGTAACAATGGTTTCATGTTTGAATTTTGTTTTATTTAGTTATTTAATTTGAGTGAAACACGAAGAATTTAGGTTGTTTGGGTTGAAATTATTTTTTTTACATTAAATTTTTTGTTTAACTTGTTATATTAAAGTGAAATTTTTTTTTTAATATTGTTAAACAAAGTGGCAAAAAATAAAAATTTATGTAGTAAACCCTACAGTTTTTTGCTGAATACTTACCATAAAGTTGCATGAACTGTAATTAGAATATTGTTGAATTTTTTTAAAACTAATGAAATAAAATAAATCATTTTATAATTTATTAAATAAAAGAGAACTTATCTTTTTTATTATAAACTTTTTTGTGTATTCCATACATGAAACTACGTTTTACAAATAAATAAACCAAAGAACTAAATACTTCTCTTAAACAGGAAATAATAAATATTTTGTTGGACAATTTTCCCAAAAACAAATCTTTCAATAAAAACGAAAGGTAATTTTTATTTTTTATTTGTGTCCTGTTTTCCTTATATATTGCGTGGAAATAGAATGGCTTTAAAACTGTGTATCTCTGTGTATTCCACTTTTATGTTTAAATTACTTTTATTTAAATGGATTATCATCTTTGCGTTTTTATATTTTTGTTATTTATTTTTATGTCTACACATTACTGCAAAATCTCAATACTTCTTGCATAATATTTCAAGTAAATGTTTGTTATTTTTAGAGACTTATGGCAATTACACGTGTTATATTTAATGGTTTGAGATGTGTATTTTATGTTTTAGCACTTTTAGCAATTACTCTAAGATGAAAGCGCTTTGAAACGTTATTTTCTTGGACAATACAATACAATGGAAGAGGAGGGGGAAATGCAAACAAAAATGTCTCTAATAACTTTATAAATATTCACAGAATTATGTTTTCAATATTCAATTATATTAATAATAATTATGGTAAAGAAGTATCAATTTTCCATTATTATTTTTTGTAATTTTTTAAATTTCAATATTTACACATTTATACTACTAAATTCTCAATAACATTTGTTAATTGATTTAAGGGCCAATATAGTAACCAATAAATATTCGTCTATTACGCTTGGCCCATCCAAAATTTTTTTGCTTCTTCATACAAATAGTTAGTCAAGAGTTTATTGTATAATTTAATATAAGAGTTAATTGCTGTCAAAAATGATTTGTCTGAGGGTTTATATCTCTTTAACAACAACTTTGTGTACTACTTTGTTGATTTATTACATTGATTTAATTTTAATTAGTTATACACATATTTACAATCATGGCGAGTGTTGAGTTCCAATATTTTGGCGACGACTTATTGACCATTCAAATTAATTGTTTCAATTGTTTGCTTGTCTATTTTATGTTATTATTATATATCCTTTATATTTAGATTATTAGGGTATTACTTTAATATGTATATTAATGTTGTTTTATTTATTTGATTTATACAAACACTATTTAAACTACTATGTGAATTTTTGACATGCTTAAAATGGACCTGAAGGAGAAATGCCTTGCAGTATGAAATTGATTGGTCAAGAAACTTTTAGCTACAAAATTCTTCGCATCAAAAGTCGCGCTCAGCTTAATTAATCATTAACAAAAATATAGACTTTCAAAAGTTTTTAAATTTAATTTTTTTTATCAATTTGTTCATCCTTAAAATTTTATGGGCGCCTTTTATTTATAAAATTACATTGAAAAAATGTGTTTTAAACTTATTCTTAAAGAAAAATAGGAAAAGATACAAAAACACTTGAATTCGTTGAAGAGTTAACGAAAAAAACATACAACAATACTGTTTGCAATAAAATAAAGGGGATATTAGAAAGAAAACACAATTGTTTTTAAAAAAAAAGTGGAAATTAGAAATGTTTTTAAAATATCAATCGCCATTAAATAATTGTAATTTTCGTTCCTCATTATAGCTCTTGTTAAATAAGACATGTTTCTGCCCTTAAATTTATAATTAATTTATCACTACTGTACATTTTATTTTCAAATATTGTTTTTTTATAATTAATAATTACAGTTGTCACAGAAAAACAACCATCTCTTATAAATCTACAAAATTTTATCAAGTTTTTTTTTATACTTATTTTCAAAACATCATTTGACCCAATATTTGTCAAATCGTCCTTATATTATAAATTGTGTTAAATTGTGTGTTTTCTAGCGTTTTTGCCAAATATTTTGTTTTTACTTATTAAAACCAATTTAACTCCAAATTTAATTCTACATATTTAGCTCCCGTATTTACAATAAAAGTACGTTAATAATTTAATGTTTTACTTATACACCTACGTTTTATTTAACAATATAAACAATGATTCAAATATTGATTTTCTTTTAAATTGTATTTTACGAATACTTTACTTTAAAACAATTAGTAATAATTTCACTATGACATTACACATGCTTTTGTATGGTTCTCCAAAAAGTATAATATTAATTGTACATAGTTTAATTATTGGTACAAGTTCGAAAGAGATGCAAAACAGTAAAATTATCCTTATCAAAGATTTGGCCTTCTCAAAATTTCACCGCACTCACTTAAATGTATTTCAACTTTTTGTTTAAAGAAAGAAATAATGTTAAATAAATAACAAAATAATACAAGTCCAAAATAACAAATGTTCTTTTATTGAATTTGAATATAAACAATATAATTTTTTTATCACATTTTACATAGAAAAGGCATGTTTCCATAAAATTTATTTAAATAATTCAAAAAAAATGTAATATTCAAATTAAAATTATATCTAACATAATTCGCAATACAGCTGACTGATATCCATGCAGGAATTTTCAATTGTGCAAACCATAATCATAATAACAATTTTCATCAAGGCTGTAAATAATAGGGCCGCCCGGCCATTAGGGCGCTTTGCTCATAAGCATTGACTGCTTTGCAAGAATAAAAACTGCTTTAGACAGAAAACACGGCCACAACATGATTTTGTGCATTGATCTTATTTTCAATTGTAGTTACCCCCAATTACGTCATAAATTCGCCGTGACTTAATGCACACGGTTTGGTCAAAATTGCAATATAATTAATTTCATGTGCAGATTTTAAAAGCACTCACTGCTATTGAAATGCATAATGAAGAATGTCTTTATTAAAATTAATATTTTAACCTCTTTTCTATGGATTCCATTTTTATCTATACTGGGGGTGTTGTTTTATATGTTCAACAATCACTTCAACAAATTTTATGTGGCATCTGTGCACTCACTTTCTTACAATCTTGGGTTTTTTTTACAAATCATTTCATTGTTTGTTTAAAAATGTTAATTTTTATCAAAAAGATGATATATATATAGATTTTTATATTTACAAAACTGATAACTTTCTCAGATAACGAGAGATAATGTTTATTTTTAGGAGATAGAGAGAGAGATTCACAACATACAATCAGTAGATATATTACAAGTATTTTATATCATTATTACTGTTATTATTAATTTTATAATTTACGATATTTAATTACTATTGCTCCGGTTTGTTTTGTTTTTAATTGCATCTTTTCTGTATGCAATATTCCGTTTTTATAAAATGTCGACAAAATCAAGCCACACTTCTTTACAAATTTTATTCGAATGTTTCTGGATCAACCAAAATCTATCGTCTGTTTACAGCGAAATTCACTAAAAATAGCATTTTACGGAATATGAAAGGACCTTCCTATAGATATAAAGTCTAAGAAAGGTTTTCGTCTTAGGTATATGCCAAGTCTGCAAAATATGTACAACATATTGCCCAAAAATTATTAAAACGTAATAAAATAATATTTTCTTTTTAATGATTTCTTTGAATTCAATAATTTACAAAACATAACGAGTAGACATAAAAAAGATAATGTCATTAAGTTTTCGAATAGTACATAAAAAATGTAGTAAGTAAAAAATGTATATTCAATATATTGATCCCCGTGGAACAATCTCGCCCACCGCGAATCGAGTCAATTCAATTCATTTTGTCAAGTGTCACATGATTGTAGCCCAAATATAATTAGGATAGCCCAACTTGGCTGTTCTCATAAACAAATATCGAAACAATTCATATCTTTAAAAACATCAGAGGCTATGATTGTGTTGCTTGCATCCCAAAAAAATATGTAATCATCCGTCTTAAAGATGATGCCAATTGAAAACTGGAATTAGGTTTCTCGCTCCTTCTTAAGTTTCATCTCCTCACCCAATATGGTGGCGATTTCGCCTTGCATAAACGCCCATGGCATTGTTGAATTTGCTAACGGACATTTGTCACCACTGGGACAGTATACTTCCGAACCAGAGCCCTGTAAAAATGATGTTAAAAAAATGCGATTAGTTTACTCATCAACATAACACTGGAAAAAGATTACTTACAGTATTTCTACGCAACATTTAAAATTAAATTGAGAATAATTTTGATAACATTTGAGAAATTAAAATTAAAATTTAAAATAAAGAAAAAAATTAAAATTATTCAAGTATAAGCAAAAATAAAAAAGTCTAAAATGTTTTTTTTAAGTAAATCAACTTTTTCCAGCCCCAATAAAAAAAAAAAACAACCAAAATTGTTTTGATAAATACCGCACACACCTGTCGCTTTATGCTCTCGCGGCTGCAAGGGAAGCAAAACTTGTGATGTGACACAGACGGACACTGCACAAAATGTGTGTCCTCTAATCGCTCCTGGCACAGAGTACACTTTAGCGTCGGATTGGGTGTCGGATTTTGGGAGCCAGCCGAATTCACACTATTTCCAGCACCGGGCAGTCCACTGCTACCGCTGCCCCCACTGCCCACTCCATTGCCGTTGGTGCCAGCGCCTGCACTCGTCGGCACCGCACACTGTTCCCCACCGCCTGTACTCGACTGTTGTTGTGGTGGCAAACCGCTACCGCTCACTGTACTGCCACCGGCAATGCCACTGCCGACACCACCATTCTGCAGGGGCAAACTCTGTTGTGCTTCGGTGGAGGTGACGGTGGTGCTGGAGACGTGACGCGACCCGGACGATCGGCGACCACTTGACGAACCTGTGGTAGTACACAAATTAGCGCCTGTATTGCATGATTGTGGTTGTGGTTGAGAGGATTGCTGTAGCTGTTGATGTTGTGTGGTGGGCAGAAATGTGTTGTTGATGGTCTTACCGCTGCTGTTGGGTGAGTGCTGGCTGCCGCGTGATGCTGTGCGTGGTGGTGGAGGTCCCGGTGGGCTTGGACCACTGCGCGGACTACCTGGCGGTAGGGTCTCTGTAATAGACATCAGATTAGCCATCGGACTTTGTAATGGAGCCACTGGTTGCACGGGTGGTGTTGATTCGCCCAGCGAGACGGGTGGCATTGGCATGGTCGTTGGGTAAACTAAAATTGTACAAACGATTTTGCAAAAATCAGAAAAACGTTCTTTCTTTCTCATCATCCACCACATACATTAAAAGGACGTTTAAAACATTAGAAACTTATTGTGGGCTCTTATGAGTTATGACGCATAATAATTGAAGCTAAGTGCAAATGAGATATGTGCTTAATATGAAGTTTACAGTGTGCAGAAATTTGGAGTACCTATTTGTGTTATATTGTTTTGAAGGGAGGAGAGGAAAACCCACAAAACAATTACAAAGCGTATGGGAATTCTTTATTGCGTAATAAAATAGGCCTTCATTTCCTGGTTTCATATCTCTTATGTATTTTCTTGTGTATTTTATCGCAGTTGAATTGATAACATATCTTATCGAGAAAGGAACACACCAGGCGGTTGCTTACATTCTTATCAGCACTCGCAATAAAGCAGTGTTTGAATAAGCAAATTGACGATATTTTGTTGCTTCATAAACACAAAATGCTTTTAGAAATAAATGCTCATACTTCTTTTGTAAAAAAGGAAAAGTGCAAGAGCGCACTAGCTTCTAACGTCACAAATAAATACCTTGATCTTGGCAACGCATTGTTTTTCCTGATTATTACGATACATTACATTTGGAACAAAACTCGAAATACATGCACACGCGAATTTATTATTTACTTCTTATTGAACGACATTTAATAAATAGCAAAAGAAAGCACAGAAGCTACTCTTTACTACATAAATATGTTGGTAAACGTATATGCATATAAACAAGCGCCAGCAGTCGCGACACAATTCCTATTGTATAAAAAAAATGCGCTCCCCTTTGTTCCCCTCGATGTAGTGTAAACACGTACGCGTACACATAAATACGTCAGTATATCGATTTAGCAGAACGTATGTTCCAATTGTACATAGTTATGTACATATATTCGCTTGAAGATGTTCTTGACCTTGCCAACTTGAATGCAATTTATATAAATCACGTGCTATGCGCTTACTTTATGCGTTTTAAAGTGAAATCATAAGTTTTATTAATGGAGTAATCTTGGCGTTCCTAATTCAAGAAGTTACAGCCACATAGCCACGTAACAAATATACATATTACAAAATATTAAAATGTTTATTGTTAACCCCACGTAAGGTGAATTGATTTAAAAAGCATGAATAACGTTACATACAAAATGGATGTAAAATTTCTAAGCATGTTTCAATATTAAGGTCACGACTCAAGACTACAAAGCTGACGTAACGTTTTAATTTATGTATGGCGACAAAACAGCTGTCGCGGGCCATGGCTTTGGCATGCGGGTCTCGGGTGCATGCCTATTCTACCGTTCCGAAGAATCTGAAAAATATGGAAACAACACAATTGCTCATGTTTCATATTTATGTTCAACAGATAAGCGAAATTAATTTATAGCTTTTCAGCATAAATGCTGTTGGAAAAGTTTACTTAGAACTTTTAGGAAATTGAAAATACAATTAAACAAAAATACGGGAATTCCTCGGAAGATTTAGAGAGTAAATGTATTTTTTAAACAATACATAGAACTGAATATGTACTAGCAGTTTTTTTTGTAACGCCATAATGTAACTTATACAGTTATAGATAATGTTGTTTATATAATTTAAGCACGTGTGTATAGAGTATTTTTAATTTCTTAAATACATTTTTATTACATAAATGTATTTTCAAATTTAGGAACATTGTAGCAAAGTATACACATACTAATAAAAATAAAATCGAGGTTAAACTAGTAATAAATTGTAGCTAAAATTTACAAAGAGAAGCAACAAAAAATGGGCTCGTCCATTGGCAAACAGTAAAATGAATGCAACCAAATGGTTTTGGATTCGACTTACCCACCGGCCACCACCCTACAGACCGCGACGCCTAGCCGCGTCGATCTGACCAATCGCCAATCACATTTTACTTTTTAGTACATTCCATACAAAACTAAACTGAATTACATACGATATTACACTGATACAACCAAAGCTCTGTAGTCTGTACTCTGTACTACGGTCTACGACGCGAGTCTCGAGTCTCGACTCACCACGATGTCGAAATAAATGACTGTAAAAATCGATCGGACACAGCTGCGCCACGTCATTTTTCCTTTTCCATTATCGCGCACAAAATACTTTCATGTTTGCTTGTTTTGTTGGTACATATTTACCTCCCCACAGTATCTACCCCATGTCCCACTCCCGTATCCAACAGCGAGTAGAATCTACACATAAACATTTATGTACATCAAAATCGTTCGCTTTGCCCCTCAAAGCTGACCAATGTTTTGTGTTGTGCTCACATAATCGATGATGACTAAAGTGTACGTGAAATAAAACATATTACAAAACATTCTAGGTATTCCAGGGCAAGGGACATTCGAGTTCCTGCCAAATCACGCAACCTTATAGCAAATAAGTGGCGCGCAATTTTTAATTGAATCGAGTTTTGGATTGATCCCGAGAATTATACACATTAATCCATCAAAGCAGCTAACTAGCAATGACATTGAAAATGTATTAACGGTATATTGCGAAAAAAATCGTTATTGCCAGAAAAAGGAAGTGCCTCAGTAAGTGAAATATTGCAAACACCTTTGCAAAAAAATGGTATGTTAGTAGGTACAACATATATTTTTAAATGAAAGGGGACCGACTTCCGCAAAACTGTAAAATCTGGGGTTGTGAAAAATTCAAAGGAATTGTAATGAATTTGTCCCTACGCTCTTTATATAGAGGGTCCCAATCCGCACATATAATAAACATCTGCGCTTATTCCTTTTCTTATCCGTACTAACAGTAATAAGAAATAATAAGTATAGTAACCGACTCAAAACCATAATATTATTATATTTGAGTAAAATTCCCCTATTGTGTATTAGTAGCGTACAAAAAATAAGTGCTGGTGGTAGTTGTCTTCCGATTCATTATTATACAATATACAGTAACATAGCTGTTTGTGGCGATGACGACTGACAAGCGATATGGTTTGCGAATTGAGTTTTGCCGTTCGCCTCATGTTAAATATATATAATACACAGTTGGTTATACAAAAACATTTCTATAATATATCATGAACGTATCGTCATTAAACAATCATTAATTGTAAAATCAATGACTGTGACACAACTTACTCTACGTGTTTGTTTTTAAATGCAACATTATACAGATATATGGCGTATATGACGGAGCGCGCGGTGACGCGTCACATCAAGGGGACACACAATCAAACAATCCGGCCGACATCCATGTCAAAAAGGCCGTCTCCCAGTAGTCTGTACGTAAAACAGCTTGTTACGTTACGTGGTACATATCATACCTAGGTAACTAGTGCATTAAGCTGCAAGCACTGATGACTGAATCATTTATTATTGTGAATACACGTACCGTAAATCGCTAGAAGCAGCAATTGCATATTTATTATAACACATAGTTGTAATGAATTATGACGAGCTGATCTGACGTCATTTTTTATTATATATTTATTTTTGCAGCAAATCATTTTATTTACTTTCTCCTCGAACATTTTGAAATTTTGTTGTATTAAGTAGCTTAACTATGTATAGGAGTACGAGTACAAAATAATTAAACTACATTCTATCATGAACGATTACACAAAATAATGTTAGCAGGTTAAATCTTAATACTGATTACAAATTGCAGTTCTTCGTATATTGTTTACAAAGGTTCATATTATCTACCTACTTTTAACCAGATAGGAATGACAAATTTGGGCAACCTCGAATTAGCTATAGGTCGCAGGAAAAATAACTGTTTTCGTTTGAAAGCCTAATACCTATGTGTGAACCACAAACATGTCCTAAATCCTAAATCCTAATACTAGATTAATGGAAAAATTTTACTGCCTGAGATTTTATCTTTTAATTTATACAGAAATGTAGTTACGAAGTTTAAATAGAGGTGTGTAGTAAGCACCTACTTAGCATAAAAAGTATAAGGTTGTACCTATTTTGATGGATTACACAAACGTTGCCTGAATTTGCCATACATACGTAGATATTCTTCAAATTTCATTTAAATTCAATTATTTAATTAAAATATTACATAAACGAACAACATATCGATTTAATTATGGGATAATACCTAAATACGTTTGTGTGTTCCATGTACGTATTCCATTGTAATTCTCAATTTCATTTAAAATGATAAATAAAATTACGCATAATACCCATGGCAAACCCACACATATAAATATCTGTAATGCACACACAAAGCGGACCAGTTAATTCAATTCGCAAAAGTACAAAATGCAAAAACAGTAAAATGAAATTTGGCAACACTGTTACAAAAAGCGAATCTAAATGATTAGCTGAGGGTATAAAAACGTACCCATAGTCCATACTAAAAAACTTCAAAACTAACACATTCACCTAATCATGATATCACATATGGCACAATTCTCCGGATGCTGAATTGCTGACATTCTACCACGCATACGCATAAAAGTGCATATTGCGTTGTTACAGAAAAAAAAATACTAGGGTTAAGGGTACTGCGAAATTTGGCAACTGTTCACAAACGCGACAGTGTGCCTGCTCGCAACGATGCCAATTTTATTATTATTTTACTTGCAAATAAAAGTATGCTTGCGTGTTGGTAATTAATCAAACATGCATACTATATCTAGCTAATTCCCCATGTATACCTCGCAGTCTTCAATCGCACAATTATCTATTAATACATCGTAAAAAAACTTATTCAAACGGATTTTTTCAAAACGAGTTATCTATATGGATGATAGATTAAAACGTGCATGTGTACAAAAATACTTTATTGACGCAAAAACTATAATTTATATTTTCTCAGTTACACACGTGACGTCACACACAATCAATTCTTCTTCCATTCCCTAAAATACATGTTGTTTAATTGGGATACTGTTTTATGAGACTGTACGTATGCATATACGTAAAAGCATACCAGTCCAACTACAAATTATACTGCGAGCTGTTATAGGGGCGTACAATGCACATATATATGTACATATGTTTTCAGCGCATCTGTATTCGGGTAAACACTTGCTGAACTCGTTTTCTGTGTACGTTGTGTTACGTTATTGTATCATTGCGTACGATATGTGGTACTCGTGCATCTCACAAAAAACCAGTTCAATTTGCGAAAAATTGTGGGCAAAATTGTGTATCTGCGGTACATAGCGCGTGAGCAGAACGTCATATATAAATCTGAATTGGTATTATGATGCTACTTTTATATGGCTGATCGTATGGCTGTGTTATATAATTATACAAGACTGCACACCACTTTATCAGCAGAGAACCGTAATTTAGGCGCATGTAACGTATTACTGTGTTAAGCGTATTCAAATTGTGCAATTGTGCGTGCGGTATATGCTTGTGTGTAGTTACGCATACATGCAGGTCGATTTACGTTAAAAAGTGATATATTTTTAGATCGGTGTTTGAAAAAAACACACATAATATTTTCACACAAACTTGATTATTGTTGATGGTTAAACAATACATTTAAAAAAAATTAAATTTTAATTTGATAATGAGAGAATTCCTATGTTAATCTTGATTTGAGCTACCAATCTACTGAAATTCAAAAATGATAAAGAAAGTTTCTTAGAGTTTCCGAACCTTACAAAATTATTTTTACCAAAATTAAGAAGAATAAACCTTCATGTGTTTAACAACATTCTCTGGCGATGAAAGTTGTTCCACTTTGATTATTTCGAGATCGGATTTTTATTTGCAACATAACGGGAGATACAGAATGACGAGAAATTTTTTTAAAAACCAATTTAAAAAGAGAACGTTTAAATGCAGGTTATTGTTGATCAAAATAAGGGACCGTTGTAACAAACGGAACACAGCACGGCCCATTCACATCTGACTACGTATTAATGCATGTTTATTTATAAACGCAATCGTTGTATTGCATATTCAAGACTTTCCAAAAAAAAAATCCGCCACGTGCCTTATCACACTGGCTAATAATAAACAAGCATACATAATATGTGTAGTAAAAAACTGTTTTCGCGCGTATGTGTGTTGAGACAACGCAATATAATATAGAATTGTTGTAAAAAAGCAACGATAAAGATTATTAAAAAAGAGTAGAGAAATAAATGGCCACAATAACAGCTTGATAAAAATATTGAAAAACAAAATAATAGTATGAACAAGAAAACATGAATAACCTGTTCCAGGAACGAACGAACTCTCCAATTTGGTGAGCACGTAGTAACGAGAGGAGGCACGGGATGCTGGGAATATAAAGAGAAACATGAGATGGTACGATGTACAGTTTACAGTTAGTTTTTGGATATAAGCCGAAGGCTGTATGTGTCTTATATTGATCGTCATCAACCGCAATATTAATAACAAAAAAAAACGATTCTATTAATTTTGTCTGCATGCCCAGGATGGGGGAAGTCATGAATTTAAAACAGTACCTCGTGCAAGTAAACCAAGTAAAAAGAGATAGAAATTATTAATTCATGTTTTCTTTTTGACCAATTTTTATTTATTTCATTATCCGTTATCATGTAGCTTTTAAAAAATACCCTTGAACCTGAATATTTCAATGATTTACACACGATTGTAACAAAAAAAATTGATCCGTAGCCAGATACCACACCCAATCAAAGCACAAACTCATTTATCCACTCATAATGACTAAGAAATTAATTAGCTTAACTGTTTTTGTTGTTATAATAGTAAACAAACATTACAAATCCAGTTATTAAACACAAAACATTAAATTCTTCTAAAAATAAAAAATAAACCACCACATACCGTTCGGTTTGAATGTAGCCGTATCAAAAGAAGGTGCCCTCTGTGGATGCTTATCCTTGAAGCTGGGCTGCCGCTCAGGCACAAACGGTACCGCCGGCAACGATTCCCCACGTGTCAATGGTGGCCGTTGATTTGATGGATCCACATCGACGCCACCACGCTTTGACTGACTGCCACCCGGACCTTCATTGTGACCATCATCCTCATCGGGTGGTGGTCTCTTCAAATTGACGGATAACGCTGGTGGCTGCTGTGGCACTTGACCAGCGGCAGCCTGACGATTGGCTGCCATTGATTGCATGTGATGAGGGCCAATGTGTGTAGTGATGCGAACAGGACGCACTGTGGCATCGTGTGGCTCCATTTTAGGTGTGAAATCATGGAGGCCGACGGGCCCCACACCTGGTGCACCACTTGCAACAGCAACGGCAGCAGCACGTTGTAGCGCATACGTGTGGTGATGGGAGACGTTGCGATGTGACTGCTGTTGTTGTTGTTGTTGCTGTTGTTGTTGTTGTTGCTGCTGCTGTTGTTGTTGTTGTTGAACCTCACCATTTTCGTGGGATCGTTTACCGGAGCTGTGGGCACGCTTCATGGAGCGGGCCGTGTCCAACACCAGCTCAATTCGATCAGCGCCCTCATAGTTGACACAGCCGCGACAAACTGCCTCCGTGAAATCATGGATCATTGCCCAGGGCATACGCGGTAAATCGCACAAATAGCAGTGTTGACGTTTTGTTTGGACTGACATGGTGATGGATTGCATTTATGTTTTCTCTCCTGATGTGAGTGAAAATGTTAATAATTACTTGAATTTAATGGGTGTATTTTCTTATGACTTCTAATTAACACTAAATCACTTTATCCAAATGGGTTTGGGTACTAACCCAATTTGCGTCACAACTAATTTCACGTAACGTCACGTTAATGATGTTTTATTTTTCATCTTTCACTGTTATGAATATTAAATAGACACAAACTTTTAATGGAATATTTAACATGATCAAAAACTAAAACCAGTTTCAGTTTTCTTTTCAAAACTTTAAAGAGAAACTAACAACAACAAACTCTTGTATATTTAATTAATATTCCAAAGTTATCCAAATTTTTTTAGTCGACACTCGCCAGTCCTATACGACTATGTTTCACCGTTAAATCCAAGTTCCAATGGGGCGTAAAACACTTTAAAAATGGCCGACGGCAATTGTTGTTGTTGTTGTTGTGTATTTTTTTTACTACAACACTTTTCACACATAGAACAATTTTTTGCAAGTTTTTTTTCTCAACCGAACTTTTTTGGAAGCAAAAGTAGAAACTATTGTTTTTCCGTTATTTTAAGTTATAATTGCTGTTACAACTAATTAAATGCAAAACCTCACCTAAAGATATTTTAAAAATTCTAATATGGCGGAGGCACGCTAAAAATATATTTTCCAGATTTACAATCTTTTGTTTACAAAAATAAAAACACCAATATTTTAATAATATTTATTTATTTTTTATTTTTTATTAACACGAAAACTGTATTTTTATTTAATTCCACTTTGTGGGCACTTTTGAACAATTCAGACGCATTCCATTGCCCATCAGCACAGCATCACATTCACATAGAAACTAAACTGAAGCAAAATGTATCGCGAGCACAGTGAAAACTGAAAACTGAGCCGCCGCAAGTCCCATACGAATAAACGCCCCATTGAAAGAATACCGCGCGTCCTTCATGCTGCCCGTTTTCTTCTTGCATTGTTTATATAAACGTGTGAACACTGAACACACAACACGCGTGTACCTATACGAAATACCGTAATACATTCTCATTTAATTTGAGGAAATAATAATAAAACTGGCAACCATGCCCGTTGCACACTGGTGGATTCTTATGTATGTTCCAAATGAAATAAAAGTGCACACATGCATACAAGTTAGTATGGGTTATCGTCAGTAAAGTACGTGTACAGATATTAATTCATGATTGTCATACGAATACACTATCAAAAAATAGTTCAAAATTCAAAAAAAAAAAAATTTCAATCCGAAAAGCTTTATCATAAAGAATTGACTAAGCCCTAACTACTTAGAAATAAGTATTGTATGTGAATTATGTTATATTGAAAATAATTCGTTTAACGCAATATACTGATTACTGATTTGTGACATAATGTAATATGTATGTGCATACGTATTTGTACATGCATAGACACATACGAATTCACTTACAATTTTATATAAAAATATTTAATAAAATGATATCGTGCATCATCATTAATTACTGTTTTGTATTATGAAGCGTTTTAATACCTACATAGCTATGTAAATCCAAACCGTGCAATTTTAAGCAAGTGTGCAATTGAATATATCGTCAGACTTATCAGTCATCACGTTCATCACCCAAGTGCCAAGCAAATAAAGGATGAACGCACACAGAGAAATGCGATTATGCGCGTAAAACCTAAAATAAAAGGAAATAAAGATAATCTGTATAAATATATCAGTAACCACCTATACATTTGAACACACGACTGGTTCAGTCATGCGCTTGCGCACTTAATAAATAATAATATAAGCTCAGCATGTTCAGAATATGAGGGAAGCAGAAGCGGCAACGGGAATCATGCCGTCGACTTTGTATACACGTATTTTTGGCTGCTGTCCAAAATTTTTGCATCACGCTCATTTGCTGAAATAGCGTAGCTTTTTGTTGTATACAGTATGTGTACTGTTTTTTTGCAGTTTGTAAATATACGACCCACCATAATATTATGGACTGTGGAGTATGAACAGTTTTGAAATGATGAAAGTTTGCGAAATGAAGTACATTATACATATTTAATTTACCACGAACAATTTATTCCAAGAAATATCTTTAAAACGGTTGGACGGTTTTAGAAGAATTTAAGCACTTTTAATTTTTATAGGAATATTTCATGTCGCAATTTTTTTTTAAATTTCCGATTTGTTTTTATAATACGGAGAATTATTATTTTCATAAGAAATAATAATGAAATATTTTCCGTGTACTCATCTCATTTGTTTTCTTAATAAAAATTCAGTATGTATTATTAAATAAACAAAAAAGTGTTTCTATTCTAAATTCTAATTAGGTACCAATTACCATCAAGAGTTCTATCAATTATGGTGCAAAACATGAACTACTCCGTGAAAAGGTTTTACAAAACCAAATTTTTTTATCTTTAGAGTTTAGACTTGATAGTCGTCAAAGCATAACACACTAAAATGATAAATAAAAAATATAAAAAATCGGTCAATAATATCAATTTGTTATTACAAATTCAAAAAAAAAGGAAATAAATTGCAGAAAAGCGATAATATATGAATTATTTATTTGTAGGATTGCAGTGAGCAGCCTGCAACTAAACTACATCTTAGGTTGTAGGTATTTCTAAGATGTGAAAAAAGTGTCATTGACTTTTTGAATTTTGACTTTGAAATGCTTATCAAAAATTTTAATATTATTAAATAGGTTTTATATAATAACATGATATTTAAAAAAACAGAAGGATTACCTTTAGGTATCGTTTAAAATACTTCGATGGATAAATGTTTTTTAAATGAACAAAATCCCATATAAGAGACAACCGATTTTTGGCTATACCAAAAAGGGAATGTATTGTTATTTTTCTCTAATCTTTCTATTTTTAGCCTGATATTTTTCTCTCCAGTATTTGAAAATAGTCATTCAGTAGCCGCAGTAGTTGACAAATTTCGATATTAATAACATCGAAATAATTTATAATTAGTTAAAAAATTATTCCTTTGTCGCAGAAACACCCAAATAATAATACATAATGATATGAATTTTTATAATTTTATTTTTTATTGTTAAGTGATAACCATACAATGAATACATTAACAATCACTGATTATTGTTATCTACTAAACTTATAGGTCTAATAATTGGAAGATAACTGAGTATCATAACAGATTTTGATTTGGTTTAAACCCAACTGGATGTTGTTTAAAATTTTGAGGAACTGTTGTTTTGTGTAATGTAAAAATGTCAATAATTCGGACGACCCTATACCTATACTCACCTTATAATAACTATAATTTAACACTTTCTATTCAACGCCGCATGGTGCTTCAAAAACATAAATTGACATCTGGGTAATAAAGTACCTACTAATGCGAAAAATGAGACTTGACCCGCGACAGGTGCTAACATTGCGACAATCAATTGAAAATGCCATGCTGATTATTGAAAACAATAACAAATCATCATCAGGTTCCTCACCGCTCAGGTATACCCATACATCTTTGGCGTACATCCGGAAAACATATTATCGTATCAGTCACCAAAAGTGACCAAAACAGCTGGTAGGTAGGTTTGTACAAGAAAAAAGAAAAAGAACTTTAACCTACCTATGTTGGTAAACCCAAAAATCCACTTGTCCAAACGCATTGAACTACCTTCAACAATGTACCGTATATACAAATATAGCTGTACATTGCGTAGGGACACCAAAAAAGGGTTGAATTTCATGGAATTCGATAGTACAATATTATGGCTGTGCATATGCATCGTTTTGTAAAAGACTTTAAAATTTAAAATCACCCCTCATTGCATTAAACTCGGCAACAGCGCTTTTCAGTGCTGCGGTGAGGCCATCTTTGTTTCGTACGTGCTTTCCTCTTTAAATTTCCATTTTAAATTCTTTGTTTTGCTTTTTCATTTAACGGTAGGTAGATGAACTACAGACAAAGGGAAAGGAGCAAGAGAAATGAACGGCTGTCCGCTGTGTGAAGCTGAAATTGTATAAAAATACATACGAACGCTTATAGTAAAAAACGCTATAGCGCGCGCACGCAAATATTTTACGTTACGAAAGCAATCACAATTCACAACGATTTGTTTGGGGGTGTGTGTGTGTGTGTTCACAGCCAGTGATGTGGAACGTTGACTATGTGGATTGCGGAGAGACAAGTGGGAGGCTCGTGCGGTAGCGGGTGTACAAATTGTACAATGTTCATGATACGTGCTTGATTGCGCCTTATGAAAACATTTTGTATACGTGTATGTTGTACAGTATTGCGTGTACACTTGAATGAGTATAATATGTGCTGTAGTGTGTGGCCTAGACTTTTTTATGAGCACATACTATATATTGCCGCTTCGTGATGATTTATGGATGTGTGTGTACGAATACTGATTTAGTAATATACTGATTATGTTATATATGGATAATGATTTAACTGGTTTTGCGATGATAGTGACGAGGAATCATCGTCATCCAGATCCAAGTACAGATTGTTGATTGTGTTGGAACTTGTATGGATATAAATTGTATAGTATTCGATCAACATATACGTGTAAATTTCAAGAGATGGTATATTTTCTTGTATTTTTCTTTTCATTTATAAGTTTATAAGACCGGTTCAGGGACAAAGAAGACCACGAATGGCTGTGTACGTTAGAATATTATACATATGAAGAGATGATAGCGATATACCTAGGCGATACACATATAAGTACATGAATAATATAACATTGGTATAGTTGGTTTGGTACGTAGTTTTAACTTACTGAGCAGCTTATATTGACTATATACATAATATATGTGCGACGGCGGGTTACAACTTACATATTGGAGTACACTGGCCACCACAATTGCGAGTCGCAAGTCGCAACTCGCAAAGCAGCTACTTCTTGGAGCAGGCCCCAATGCAGATTATTGAGCTGTGACGTAGCGCTTAGTTGTAAGCTTTTCACGTTTATGTTCTAAATATGTACAATAATATGAATTTACTTTTATATGTGTAGCGCATATCTTACTGCGCAGTATCGAGTCCCACTTCGAAATTTTCAAACCATTTCAACTCCGTACTGGACACTGGAGTGTGTACGTAAAGTTTCGTACGGCGGCTCACCAGTTACTATCCAAACGTACTAACTTTTCAAAATTAATGATCAGCCAACTTATTTTGAGATCTGCTCAACCGAAAGAAAAGATGCTCAATAAAATATTACATAATGACGTCACTAAAATATACAATTTACATTCAGATTTCCAAAACAAAACTATTTAAATGTAAGTGGTTAGGTAGGTAGGTATGCCAGACGTTAGGTTTTGTATATTTATTTTATGAAACAGCTGGAGTTAGTAAAACTATAAGTGAGTTCAATGAAATCTTCAAACATCTGTATGTGATCGCAAAATGCATCTTTCATTGTAACTAAAATAGATTTTCTGGAAGTCTGCTTTTAGTTTATTCCTATTTCCTATGACTTATGCTTAGTTAAACACATATTATGTAGCTGCAGAGTGTTTAGACTTGTTAGAAAATTTTAAAAATATGATTACAGTCTCTGGTGCGTCCTAAATAATAAAATTAGTTACAGTAACTCCACAAAATTTAATTACTACAATCTAGAAGAATATTAAAAGGATTGGAAATTATTTTATTGGCACTTAGATCAAAACCAATGTACCACATTGTTCAATTCATTAAAAATTGATTTGGTTTCATGATTTGGAATTATGACTTATCAGCTATCAATAACCATCATAACCAATTATTATTATTTGTTATCAGTGTGAGGTAAAAATGGATTAAATAATTCATCCATTACACAACGTCGCATACTCGTGGATATTGTTGTATTATGAGGACAAGGGGTTCGTTTGATAAGATTATCAGTCAAACCGTTATCATGGTTATCACTCATTTGCTCGATAAAAAAATAGAATATTCAAATACATACTTGGCATCATGATAGTTTTTTTAATCAACAATAAATTCTTAATAATGGAAAATTTCCCTGAATTTACAATATGTATGTATTTGTTACTTGTCTGGATTGTGTTGATATAAATTAGTCCTGATTATTTTGAAGCAATAAGCTGTAAGTAATTCAAAAAACAGAAATTACTCCTAGGAGATGTGAGATTTGTCTTCGAAATTAGAATACTTTAATTAATCCATTAAATTTTAAAATTTGGGAAATAATTCCCCCTTTTTTTGTTTATATGTAGTTATTTAATACGATATCAAAGTGTCCTTTTTGCTTAATAAAAATTAAAAACATACATATTTTTACGAGTGTCATGTGCAATTTCATTTTGTTATTCCTTTCTTATTAGATGACTGCTGCATATCCACCGTATTGCATGTCAACAAATTCTAATTGACCCCTTTGAAAGCGGCTACAGTTTCTGTATTTTGTACAATGCTGAATTCTTTATACACATAATATGGGCTTTTGGAATAAACAAACGTGTGCACTGTGCATGCGATCGAGCTGCACATTCAGCACATGCGACTGCAACCTTTGCATGCTTCTTGCCAGTAAGATGGAAGGGCGTGTGTGTTAAATATGCAAATTTTACTTTGAAACAGGGTGGTCTGTGGAGAAGCAAATAGAACGTTTTATATTATTGTCGTTCTTGTTTGAAAATGAGACCAGCACAATGTGCATATTTATTACTTACATAACTACTTCAAGACATCTATATAGGTATAAGAAGTTTTTAATTTAAGGTTATATGAACTTTTAACTTTAACAAAGGGGGAAAAAAACGACGAGTACTTAGTATAGGGAGAGCGATTGCAGCTAAACTACAATTTATTTAAGTTAATCTGAGATATGGACCATGAATTTTTGTTCAAAATTTTTCCTTGTTGAGGATATCATAATACTTTAGACTCTAGAATAGAAAGTTTTTCAATTATTTGCATTAAAAATTGTAATATAAAAATATAAATGTTTAGTAAAGCAACACTTTTTCCTACAACGTAGAATATTTAAAAATGCGTCTTTTAAATGCACAATTTGTATAATTTTTGTTGCATACAAAATTGCAAAAATTGCATTTCTTCAATACACGTTTGTATACGTATGAACATTTTGTGTGCGCTACTTTTTTACATCAAGAGTTTGCGCAGAACATTGAAGCAATCCTAGACAAACTGGTACGACATTGTTGATGCAATAACAAAACAAACAAAAATATGTAAAAAATGTGCGGTTTTCATAATTTTTTCACATACTACACATGATTTGCACATGACGTGACTTAATACATTTATCTCCTCCATAAAAAATACAAATAAATAGCACGGTTGTATAACTTTTATATTTATAGACATTTTTTCATGTGAGCTACAAGAAAATACAGATGTTTGTGTAAAACCGCTTCACATGGCCTCAAATGAAAATATTGTGCATTTTCTGTATGTATTTATGCACAACAAATGCATGACGAGGTATATAATAACGTAGTTAATATTATGTACATCGAATTACGATTTTTAATGCGCCACCCACTTTTCATCCACCTCACATCCCCTTATCGCGTGAGGTCTGCGAATTCCTCCTGAGACCAAGCAACGATCACAAAGAGCTGCATTCCCAATGCGAAATCATTCCATTCTTTTTGATATGCTACTCTCGTATGAAATGGATGTATGATAGGTATATTGTTATAGGTACTTTGTATTCCTTTGGCACCAGCATTGTCGACGGGCAGAACGTGTGCACAGCATACAGAGGACGACATTTGCCAAAGCAAAACGCCAAACTTTGAATATCTTCCATACACCCAACATACTCGCAGTATGATAATTTCGATCCCCCCAATAAATTTATGTATACTGCACGTTGGCATAACCACTTTTACATGGCTTTCCGTTGTGACTTATCGCAATGAATGCGCCACATATAAAAGCATACATGCAATCACTTAAAAAGCCTGCTCAAATTCAAAATACTATTACATATTATGTATATTTGCCATAATATGCATTCGGACGCATTTATGCAGAACGTGTGTGTGGCGTGTGGTGCGCGCGCCTTTCGCCAAAATACACCTCATTGCACGTACATTCATATAATTGTATACAATTGGAATTGGATGGGAGAGGGGGGAAAGGGAGACTGGGTGGAAGAGGAATGTGAATTGTGGAAACACACACATTGCGCTTTTCATATCGTTTCTGGGAACTCGTGCTCCCAATGAATTTTGAGAGTTACATGCCAGCGAAGATCGCGCGCACATAATTCGTGCTAGGTTAGTTACGTCGCGATGTGCATTTTATGTATTCAAGTATGTAGCAAGCTAGGTACAAGCTTACAAGTGTAATGAATTAATATGCGATGAATTTTTTGTATATATGTACACATACAATACGTTCCACAACACATTATACTCGTTCATATGTATCCTCATTCGCGTGTGCTGCAGTGTGATGATTTCTTGCATTTTAGGTGTACATATTTAAAGGCCGCGAATGCATTATTAAGCCATGTACGAGTACGAGTATGTGCTTTTATGTAACAAAATAATCAAACTATGTAGAATGCGCAATGACGCGTCTCCGCGATTCGCATACCATTCAGGCTTTATTCTGATTTCTGACTGTGTTTTTCAGGTTTTCGTACGTACACATATGTTGCAGTTTTAAATCAGGTTTTATTTTACGAGTACGTCATGTCGAGCTTCAACTATATTGTATGCCATGTAAAATAAGGTATTGGCACTGTAGATCTTTTGAGATGTGTTATGAGACTCAGCCCTTTGGAAATGAGTTTTAAAATACATATAATGAATCTGTTGCTTTCCATATTTTTTAAATGTACACTCAACATACAATTTCAAAATATGTATTATATAAAATGTCTGAAATTAAAAAAAAAGCTTTTAAGTAGGCCAAATTTTTAAAATTTTATGTGAACATTTTTGAATTTTAAAACCACACATAGAGCTCAGTAAGTTCTACTGATTGATCTCATTCCAACCACTTCCAACCATTTTATAAAACGTGTTGAGATCATTTAAACAAGATAATATTAAACAAAATGGCGGCCCTCAGAGCACAAAATATGAGGTAAAAGGTATTTGATTTTTACTTAAGTTTCAGACAATTTACTTTAATTCATTGCAAGGAATATAATATTTTAAATTAATTTAACGCCTAAACGAGTACATAGTAATGGTGAAAAATTCATATCAATTTGAACAATTAGAGCCAGGGTTCGTTTTTCATCCATATTCTAGAATATATTGATACATATACTATAGTGTGTTTAACAACCTATAATCATATTATTTGTACAAACATAATCATAAGTTAATGGCAATGATAATGGGCCATTGCTTTTTAATGTCAGTTTCTCAACATTTTTAATCAACTTGAACGTGTAACTTATTAATTATAATTTACAATGATTTACGATTTTAGAATTGTAAAAAAAAAAATTATTTACAGCCCGGTAATACATAAATAACATAAATACGATAGTTATTCTCATTAAGAAATCACTAAACATCAATCCATCGGCAAATTCCCATTCATCTTCATCATTGGCTTAAACTTCTAAATACAAAGAAACGTGTACAGTTTAATTTTGAACACACGAAGACAGCCTCGGCTATACGACTTTGGCTCCATAAGCTCGAAATAAAGTACATCCTGTTTAATCTGTTTAGGAAAAAACATTGCGCCTGTTTATATTTTCTAATTGCTAGTCGATTGAACAAAAGTCTTATCCACGGATCACGATGTTTACTTAATGTACATTTTATTTACAATAGATTAATGCTGAAGTTTAACCCAGAAAGTAATGAGTAACGTGGCTGTGGCTGAACTAAGATGTACAATTTTGGGAAATTTAAAATTAATGAAATATGATTAAAAACTTCAAAATGAAGTAAATTTTGGGAATAATCTTGAAGTATTTCCCAGCCACATAAACGCAGCGAGCACAAGAACAAAAAAAAAATCTCCAAATCGAATTCTCGCTTGATTACCATACTTTCTTTTATGGCTATAATGTAATAAACCAGCCATCACGATGGTCTGTCCCCGGTCCAAGCTGGTCCATTTTCTTGAGATATTCCGTCCAGAGTTTGTATACATTCGATTTTTGTATATGAGCTGGTGTTGGGTTGTGTAATAAAACCATAAATAAAACATTTTTATGTACAACGCAAGAGAAACATTGCACACTATAAGCTTGCTTTTTTACTGTTAATAAAACTCGTGCGCCTCTAAAACATTGTACATCTTACAACTTATAAGAGGCGCACATAAACCCAAAAATATGAGATTGATGACGATCTGCCATGAAGGAATTACTCACCACTTGGTATGGTGGTAGCCATTTTGGAAGTTGAATTCTCTTCTGACTGCTATTTCTAGAGAAGTGAAATTAAATGGATTTTCCTGTGCTTCATAAATGTTTGTTGTCAGATCGTCACACAAGTCAAAAGATATTTTTTGATACGATTCTTCAGACATTCATTAGAATATATATTACCCAAAAAAAGTTGAAAAATTCTATTTCTAAATGCAAAAACAGTGATGTCGTGTACTGCGGTCTTTAATTTCTATATCAGTCAAAATGTTAACTAAAGTAGCATCATTTCACTTGGGTTAAGGAGATAAAAACGCATCATACCATGTAGACAAATATACGTCAACAATCAATAGAACACCTTTATATCGATTGTGGTTGTGGACCCGAATCGAAAATGCCTTTCACTTCAATTCGCGTCATACAAACAAAATGGTTGCACACGGTCGATTACTTTTAAATCAACCATAGAGCATGACAATTGCGATCTGTTTTTATACATACGTCGCATCTTGTGTTCTATAGCCATATTATGTGCCGCTATGTATGAACCATTACGTAAATATCGGGTATCGACGTAATGATTTGAGGTGACTAACCTGCGTTTGTTTATACATATACAATCCTTACAGACTAGGTCAAGGGCTTTTGCTGTTTTGTAGTATGGCTGCAATGGCTTATGTGTAATAGGCATACAGTTTTTGTTATGAAGGCTATAAAGCTTTTTAGGTTTCTCGATTACTGGAGATTCGTCGCAATATACTTTTTCCTATGGTCAGTATAACCACGAAAAATTTTATAAACCAATTGGTTCTGTAATGTAATTTTTTTTCAATTTAGAAAGTCTCTGTAATATTTTTATATCAGTTTTTTTTCTTAACATATATAATATATTCATTATGCACTGAGATAAGGGATCCACATAAAATACACTTTTAAGTGGATAATTGAATGTGTGCTTAAACTACCTCAATTAACAGTTTTGTAAATTGAAGTTTCCAAATAAAAAGAGTGTATTTTTGTTGTTTTCTTGAATTATTTATTTTCTGTTTTTCTTTTAATTTTCATTTTTTTTAAAATTTATTAATAATTCTTACCATTACAGGTTTTTAAATTTTACTGCATAATTTTATTTTTAACCAGCGTGGATTAAACCTCGGAATTTTATTGGTGTGTTGTTACGTCTAGGATCATTCTTCTAACCATTGCATTAGACGCGCAGTGTACACTGAATTTCTTGTATGTATCAATGATTTAAATATATAAGTAGTTATATGGAAGTCCATGGTCGATTTCTCTCAGTGTATATTTATACATAATTTGAAGTTGGTTACATTGTAAACCTGTTCCTTGGATGGAATTTTAATTAATTATTTATGACATCAGTGCTATTTGTACAGACAAATGTGACTTTTACTTTCCGCGAACTTCCGGCTTAAGCATGGAACCATCTATGTATATCAACTATCCAAGTTTGCACCACGTCACAATAAATTCGCACGATGTACATTAGAACATATCTGCATTTCATTTATTTTTTAATTTTATTTAGCATTTAAGTTACAAGTTAAATAAGTCTAAATACATACTACGAGAGGCGAGATTACACAAATGATTCACTGCAACAATGTGATTTGTTTGGTTAGCAAATTATCAAGTGTTCGTTACATTTGCGATTAAACTTAGCTCACTAATCAAATCAGAACTGCTTTACTATAATACTCGTATGCTATGGTCTGACCTACAAAATATATAAAGTATAAACGGGCTCTTGAGTCACCTATCGTACATGAGCCTCTTATATGAAAACGATTAAAGCTTTAATTATATTATTGCTTATACGAGAAGTTGTGTATTATGTTATACTTGTAGCCTGCAAGCTACAATACATTACATATTCTCATATTACTATGCATTTATGAAATGGCAGAAAGATTGTACAAGTTTCTGTATTCAAGTCGTCTGGTCTTGCTATGTTAATGGCTAAATCATCTATTGCTCACTGCTAAACGTCCATATACTTACCTTCATAAAACATGTATCAACTCGTACTTCTCGACAACCGACGAATGATGATTGGTACAAAATAAAACTGAAAGTGACTAAAAGCTACTTGTGCATTAGTATGAGCTGTATTTATTATTATTAAAAAGAATGTAAAGACTTTTTTTTATTTATCATTTATATAAATACATTTGTACGAATACTTTGGAGTCACGCAACAATTGTGCTGTGTGTTTTCGTTTTGTATTGCTTCCATTGAAACATGTTGCTGTTTCAATATATTATAGTAAATATAAATTGACTTTATCTAAGAAACTTTAAGCCTGCTTTCTGCATGTCAGTTTTCAGAATTTAATTGTTTTGTCGTTAAAAATTATAAACGCTCAGAGAACATTAAATTTAATACATAATTATTATGAATTAGGTTACATGTCACTGTTCTCTTAAATAATAGAATGTCATGAGTCAAGTAAAATTTTCGCGAAAATTGGTTTGTAAATTGGAATTGTTAATGATCGTTTTAAAAATCTTTTTCCAAACCTGACTAGAACACCATTTATATAGAAATTATTTACATCGAAAATATACCAGAGTGTTTGACAAAAATATTTATTTATGCATCAAATCATTTACAATGCCCTTACAAATTCAAATAGTTCTCTGAAATTATAATCACGAGTACAAATACAATAAAAAAAGGTTCCAAATATGTTCCGAAATTCGCGATTGCAATTTTGTTTACAATCTACAATGTGCACTTCACTTGCGGCTGTATTTTGCAATTTAAAATCATCCAACTGCACTAACTGCACTGTAAAATATTCCACATACACCTTACAAAAGTAATGAGGTTTAACAAAATTGTGCTGCAAGAATGTCGATAAGAACATACAAAATCCTTTATAATAAAATATGCTCAACCAATATCTCAATAATTTTCCAACAATGCTACATCGAAGGGAAAGCGACGTAATACTTCAATCTAAAGGATATCCAAGCTTCTGAAAATTTTTCACAAAAAATCCTAGCACAGTCTTGCTCTGTCTAATAAAAACTTGTAATAACACTGATACTTTTTCAAAACCTTTAATTTCATATTTTACTTCTTTATATAATTTGCTGAAAATTGATCCAACCGATTTAGGGACTTTTGTTGGAATTAAAAAGTGTGCTATTTTTTTTTAAAACATGATTATTGAATTGATGTTTTCTTCAAACTGTTTAAGGTAAAAAGTAAAAAAATTACGTATGAATATAAAGTCTGAAGAAAATCAATAAATGTACTCAACAGCCAAAAGAAATTCTGAAATACACAACGCAGCTTATATCATCGTTGGAATTACGAATTTCCACCAATTATACTCCGCAAAATATATACCCTCAATTTGTATTCAAAATGAGCGTCGCCGTTAGGCAAAAGCGTTAATTTCCTCCCTCACTTTTACATCCTTTTTTGCGGTCTATACAGAGTTTTTTGCACACACATAAAAATTCGTTTTAACACGCATTATTTATTTGTTCAAATTTTTCCTTCAATTTTGTTCTGTTTCACAGTTTAATCAATTTTTCCTTCACGAGTTACAGAGAATGTATACAGTTATCACAAATCCTTTTCTGATTGTAAATACTTAACAGAAACAGATTAAATATTTGTTCATTTGCAGTGAAAATTAAGTAAATTGGAAAAAATATTGTAACGTCAACGTTGTACAAAAATAAGACCTCACATTTTCTTTGAATTTGTAGTTCATCGCATCTTAAGAATCTCTGTCCTATATCACCATTCAAAACCATAGAAAATTATGTCGTATTAGTTTGATGTTTTACAAGCTTTTTCGGTTTAATTTTCTAGTTTTTGGGAATTTCCTTACTTAATATTATTTAAAGTATTTGAACTCGTGAAGGCTCTTTTCTCATTACGTGTAGATCAGAGATAAGGATCATATTGATATTAATTCGGAATATTGGTGTAAAATTACCGTTATTAGCAGAATATAAGAAAGGTCTCATATTAAAATTATTTTAAATGAACTGGATTATGTACAATTATGGTATTGTGATTCAGTTTATTTCAAAATTGTGATCAGTTGTGGTGGAAATTTTTTTTTAAGTCGTAGATCACGTATAAAGTTAGTTTATTTGAAATATCATTTGCGAAGGGTGAACAAATAAAAATCATCAAAGCAGTACACACATATCCTCGTACTTATTAATAATTTAGATGGCAAATCGCTAAGGGAACACCGCATAAATATACAAGCAATATCAACATCAACTGCACGAAAAGCATAAAACCAATTTTCGTATCACATATGTTATGTGAAGATGGCGTGAGTGGGACACATCCATTGGCGTTCTAGTCAACACCACTCATATAAAAACTAACAAAGTACTGTTTAAACTAAAATATAGTATTTACGACAGCTCGAGTAACTATGTGTCAACTCTACATCACGCCTTTGTTACTATTTTTATATGTTTTAATTTATTGTGATCAGCATTCATGACACACAATAAGTGTAAACTCGTATGTGGTTGAAAACCGTGACGCGGATTATTCTATAATGTTTTCAGTGACGTAGGTATTGTGGAATCTTTAGGCTATGTCATTATGACCAAAATAAGATTTTTGAGTTGAAATTGAGCGATGCTGCATGGTTGCCGGTTCGTTTCAACACATCTATAGACATCATCATGCTCAGATAGAGGAGGAAAGCATACCTCAAGAGAAGTTAAGTGTTCGCTCATACCACTAACTACCCTAATTAAATAATAATTAAAATTAAAGCTCTGAAGTAAATAAATATTATTTTTTGTACCAAATTATGTATCTGTTTTCGTAGTTTTTAATAAGAATAAAAGTTCGCTGAACATTTCAAGGTCAAAAATTTAAAATCCCAATTACATGACAATAATTAAAAAACTACCTGTTCTAGGTTTAAAATTCAAGAATACAATTTAAAAAATTCAAGGCCACATCCATATCTTATAAAAGCTTTATTACATTGTAGTTTAACATTTTCTCCACAAATTCTATAAATATAATGGAGTAGAAAAGCAATCATCATTTTAAAACTTTTGGGTCAATCCATTTTATATTTATTACACAACTCACCCAAAACAAATCTGCATCACGAAACCAATGTCATTAATTTTGATGTCGCATATGGCAGCTATTTGTTGACTAATGATCAAAATGATCTAATCGAAACTTACCCCCACCCAATCGGAAGGGGCCACCACTCATGATATTCAAGCACGCAAACGGCCCATTCAGAAGTATCGCCACCAAATGTATACAAAGTGAACAAACCAATATACTACAAAGCGTCTTCCAGCTTTTTCGACATCCAATATCGCATGAGCTTTGCACACAAATTTGCCCAATTTCTTTATCGGTGAAATATTCTGACTGTGGTGTTGTTAGTCGATTGGTTGGTTTGGATATTCTTTGAGGCAGTTTTACTGTTCTCCAAGCGGCTACCCCTTGACTCGTTACATACTGATACCACACATATACAGCACGTACATAATAATATTCTCTATTCATTTCAGGTTCACGTAATATACTCACGGAATCATGTCACGAAAACACGATTCATGTCAGAAGCAAAATAGAAATTTATTGGAAGCGAACGATGCAGAATGCGGGCGGAGGGTGCAAGAAGAAGTGGAACGTGAAACGTGCTGGTGCTGCAAAAAACCGAAGTCTGTATGCAATGCCTCTATAAAGAAATACATATGGTGGGTTGCCAAGATGGCCGAAAGGGAGGCAATTGGGGATGACAGGAACGTGCTTGCGGGTTGCAAGTCGTGACTACATCATCTAATGTTTGATATTATACGGTTATTTGTGTGGTGGAAAATACATGGAAGAAAAATAAATGTGTATTAGGTTGACAATAAAGGGACGAATATATATTATGTGTGTACTTAGTATACTTGACTTGAACACATATGCGCGGGCTTAAATTCTATTATTTGCAAATGATTATTGGAAAATACATGCAAGGAAAATCGTTATGTTGATGACTGTTGCGCACGCAACAAGGAAAATCATTTTTCGAATGCACGCTCCTTGGGCTTCTAACTGTATTATATAGAATATAGATCATAGTCGTACATTCGATGCTACAACACATACATTGATGTACAGGGATTCAAATTACCAACACAGTGACGGAATATGGATTTCATAAGAAAATGTGAAAATTTAAAAGCACTAATGTGTTGGAAAAGCTTATACACCCATACCACAACATCCTTTATATTTTGCAACCAAATTGTAGAAAATCATTGGCGGTTGTCATGGTGAATTTAATGTTCCTGGTTCCGCTCTGTATTCATGCCGAACCTCGAGGACGGGTGGGGGAGGATTATTTTGCTTTGCACCCATACAAAAATTTGCAATGTACATTTGAATGTGTGTGAAATGATTTGAAAACGTAACTGTCTGGCCGACGTGATGACGAGGCGCAGCATTATTGTGTGTGTGTGTGTTGAAAATACGTTTGTATATGATCCTTGTAATATCCTCCTAGCTTCTATATAACACATGCGAAAAATGTTATACGAATACATGTGGTGAAAAATCAATGTTTTCAGCAAGCATTTTTTTTTTCCTTATCATCAAAAGGGGATTGCCATTTTCCGGATACGAAGCAGAGCAAATGCAAGGAGGTGGTGTGCAAGAAAGATCGATACAGACTACACACGAGTAAGTAGCTAAAATATAAGCGGTCATGTACAACATTGTGTATGGATTGTGGGCATAGGAAGTTGGCCAGGGTCTGGGACGATATAAAGCTTTTATTTTGTATTCTTTCGTTAGTCACGTTTGCGTTTTGTATATAATATGGCAAATAAGAAAATTAAGGGTGTTCACTAATATGTAGTACATTATTTTGAGGATGCAATACATAAGGGAATTATTTTCCGTTCAAATTACAGTAAGAAAATTGAACTCGTTCACACATTCTCATTTAACTTAATACACATGTAACGAAGCTTTTTTGCCGTATTGGTTCTGATAAAAGGTTTTAATTTATTACCACAAAGTATGGTTGTAATAGATTCTTACATTCGAACACTTTCCGAGAAAAGTTAAACTCGTTTCGACACAAAAAAAAGTCCAAAAAAAAAGGGACTAGAAAAAATGTGTGTAACATTTCAATGTCCGAAAGATTTATTGGGAACATACTAGACGGATTTGCATGAAATTTAGAGCTCGTTAATTAAATAATTTATGACTAAGTTATTATTTTTTATTTCAAGGTCAAGTTAAGCCAAAGAGCTTTTTTTTCTTTAAAAAAATAATGGTTGCTTAAAAACGGCGCTAGTAATTTTAAGGTCAAAATCTGAAGTAATTTTTTTATATTTCAGAATCCATAATTTTTTTTGAAAATTATCTTTCACATTATTTTAGCTTGGGAGAAGATTTCAAGGTCAAAATCTGTAAACTACATATTAACATTTCGGTCTGCCTGCAATGTATTTTATACCAGGGCGTAAAGATTTCCACCTCGCTCTCCTTTGCGATGTAGTTTTTTATGTGTGCAATTATTTAGACGGACATGGTGAACACATAACAATGAAAAATGTTCCCCGTGCTCCTCCTGTTGGATATGGCGGATGCTTGCACGGAATATGCAATATTTGGAGTGCAAACGTTGAGTATAAATGATTTAGGAGGCGAACTTGGGTGTTCATTACAGACTACAGTTGAGCATTAAAAAAAATTATAACAATTGGATGAATATGAGAGAATATAGACCATTAATAAATTATGTGATGAATGAAGATATACGAGTAATGAGTTCATACCGGGGGAGGACTTTAATTTTGCGACATTATTCAAAATGATTCCATGTAAGGATTTTTAAGGATAACTATTTGATGTGGCGATTGACTATACATGCAAAAATAAATATGTAACTTAGTAGTGTGGGATAAATTTACATTAAGAACTTTGGTAATCAATATTGCTGGAAGCGTCGATTGCTTGTCGTTGTAGTTTGCTTCAATTTTTATTCAAACCATCGTGTATGGTTGTGTGAGATTTTTTTGTGTTCAAATTTGTAACATGTACGAGTCTACATAGCGACTAGTGTGCTGTTTGCATTCTAATGAACCTTCAAGGGTTGGTGCCTGGTGGTTGTTGGAGTGAATTAGAAGAACTCAATTCAGTGTAATGAAAATGTATCCTTTTTTTTTGTTATTGGTAAATTTGCACATTTTTTATTTAAAAAAAATTTACATCGTAATATGTTTGAGCTCCAATGTTTAAATATTAAATGCATTTAAAATTTCAAAGGTTAAATACCTCAAAACTATCTAAAGTACAAAATCAACAACGATAAGAAGTTCTCGTATACCACGATATTTTCTTGAATTCCATTGCTGTCTGCTTTCAATTCCTTTAATGTTAGGAAAATAAAATCAGTAAGAATTTTATCAATGATTCAACATACCAGAATTCAATGAAATAATCCTGCATTGTAATATTTTATAAATTATGATGTAAAGAATGTACATTCTCCTATTTATAAAATAATTCCCTGCACCGCTATCATCGCAGTTAAGCGCCTTATCAATGTCACAAAGTTTATATGTACATCGTATCAATCAAAGACTTGCTGATAACAGCCGTATGCAGCATTGCTCTCTAATATGTATAGGGGGCAGCTTAAATTGGAAAGCAAACCCACTGATACGAAGTGATACACTTATTGAGAGTGCTTTTGCTTTATCTAATCGATTGGTTGCGACTCACGATATCACTCCGATTAACTGAATTTGAATGCGCTATTTGGTTGTAGAAACATTTTAAATTCAGAAATGAGAATTCGTTATGTCGTAGTATAAAATACTTTATTGTCTTAAATTACATTTAGGAAAAATCATGGTTTTGAAGAAGACCCAAATATCACAAATAATATTATACACAACTTCTTGATAATTCTTATAAAGTGCTTAGGGAAAACATAAAATCATACAATGATGAAAATAAATAAATAAAACAAAATAAAATAAATTTTTCTTTGAAATTATTACATTTTAAACTTCTTGTGAAAAGTTTAATGAACTTGAATTGTTTTTTTATTTGAGAAATTTATGAGCTTTAAAGAGACGGTTATATTTTCTAATTTCTATTTCTCCTAGGAGTTAAATTAAAATTTGATATCTTTGAAAATATTTAAATGAACCCATTATCCTATAAAACAATTATGTGGCTTCAATACTGTTGGCAAATCTTTGTCCCAGAGAATATTACATCATTAAATACTTTCAAGTTTCATTAAATCATCATTGATTAATTAAAAGATGGGTTCTTCGAGTTTTGCCTGTTTCATTTTAAATAACTCTTGGATAAATCGGTTGAAAAATGAGCGCAAAGATGATAATTGGTTCTTTATTTTAAATTGAGAGTGTCTCGGACTTTCGAATGTCCGGAAGATTACTTGGAAACTACTGAACGTATTTGCATGACATTTTGACGTTATGTTTAAAATAATAATTGACTTTTTTTTTCAAGGTCACATCTCTTAAGGCTAAAAACTGTGGATTTTGATCATTTTGAATTCGTACTTTATAAATTATATGTCAAGGTACTCTAAGCAACTGCACTTGCAGTACAACAATAGAAATGATCCTTGGGAATGATTTGAAGGAATGTAAACGCGACATGGGGTCATCTTCTAGCTCAGAAATCTTACGCACTATGAAAAATATTCTTTCACATGAATATATAGCCTTAAAAGAAAAATTCTGAATATTTAAAGGTTAAAATATAGAAATTCAAGGTCATACTTTTTACATCGCAGAAACCTTAAAAAGAGGAAGATTTTGAAGAACATTTCATTGTGAAAATCTGAGAATTATGCATACATTCTGAGATGTATTTTTTTTATTTTTTGTTAATGTAAAACCGTATGCAATTAGAAAATGTTACACGATTCCTAAAGTATTTAATTAATAGTTGCTGTTGTTACGTTGCAAGGTACAAAATGTTCAGTAAGTGTTAATTTTAGGTATGCAAAATTAAACAAAAATACGAATAAAATAAATAAACTTATATGGTCATAGAAAATAAATTAATTCAATTCGTCACCCTGTTTAATAAATTCCAGTATTCACAGATTACAAATTTATTATGGTCAATGTAATAATTTCTTTTAATTAAAATATTTATTATACTCTCCCCTAATGTGTTCAATTTTGATAAGGCGTGTGGTTATCTCTGATGTGTGGGCTTTCTGGCTTTTCTAAAAATGATACCAGTCTTTTTTTCATTTCCACATAATAACTGCCATACATGCATATAGATTACAGAACAAGCATGACTATATGAATATCCGTGTCTGATAAGATTAGAGAATATGTGGCGCAGCACTTATTACAACCGGGAATCTGTCGTATTCTGTAAATTGCAAATGCTGCTACATTGTAATGTATATGGGAATTTTTAATAGCACATTATATGATTGTTATGATTTATGAATGTTCTTGTTCGTCGATCAGTATTCAAACCCGTCTACTATATTATAATATAATGCGACTGAGTTTATCCGTCCGTATATAAAATGTAATCAGTGGCCAGTTGTCTTATCAGAAACTCCACGGAATACAAAAGTTATAATCATTGCGTTGTTTGTATAAAGTTACAGTTAATGTGTATTAAGTAAGTAGTAATAAAAGAAAAAAAATATTTTCAAAGAAAGCCATTCTGATATCACACTTTTTACGTGCCAGCTGATAACGAATCAAGGCGTATGTGTACAATCCTATCAAATATATATAGCCCTTATCAGTCATTTTATATGCACACAAACTTCAACGACCGCTAAGACGGTGAGACGCGAGAGCTCGTGAATGTCAGCTGAGTCTGTTGGAAATTTTGTGGCTGATAAATGAAATGAAAAATATGTGATAATATAATTGTTGCATAATGTACATAAACAGTTTGTTACATTGTGAGCAGAGAAACTGATTCGCGCTGGGATTGTCTGTAAAGAGATTGCCAAATTACTCGCACATAGCAATGTTGAATGTTTTATTTGAGGAAATATGCGTGACGTGATATATATTTGATATAGGGATGATCGTTTTGTATGTATTGTGTCAAGGAAGTGCAAACATTTCTGCGATGTTGAATTTAGGTCGAGGCCAACAATATAAATGCATACATACATGTTTTCTGGCTCACTGTGCTGCCTGCTACCGCTTGCATTGACCCAAATAATACCACGTTATGCAGACGATACCAAAATTTTGCATTGTGCATAAATTCAGTTATGTTGATACATAATATTCATCGCATGCATTTTTAATAATTAATCGGGTTGTACAATGTACATATAGAATTAAGCGTTAATAAGAATTTATGTCTTTAAAATTATAAAGAAACGATTTAGGAATAACGCCCGTACTTATTTCTGAGAATGAATAGTTATGCTTTCAAGATTTGATGGATTTTTATTTTTGATTATAGTTTTTTTTTTAATTTTTATTTTTTTTTAGCTTTTAAATAAAATCTCTTATTAATCAAACGACAAAATACATATAATATATATAAAATCTATTATGTTCATATTATCAAAATGTTTATATTACATGTTGCAGAACAAGGAGACAATTTTAAATTAAAATTGTGTTTGTCTGAAGATTAATAAATAAAAATGTATTTATTATTATTATTATTAATATTACCGTCTGTTCAGATTACACACACAATTTACTCCTAAAAATAGCATGAAAATACGAGCTTGTAAACAAATCGCACAACATTTCGTAGACATTGCACCCAGTAACTCGATGCATTCACATATTGACACGCTTGTTGAATCATAATTTTTGTGTCTCACAAACGCAATTAAAAATTGCAAACTCTTATCACTGAACCAAGTGGCATTCAAAACAGACAAGAAGGAAAAACAACAACCTCTAATCTACTACATGAGATAAGCTCAGTATTCAGTCAATTAGTGGAATGTGTACCACATATGTACATTAAGTTGGAGAATTGCTTTGGAGACGTTATTGTGTTTGAAATCGCGGCTTGTATTCCACGTGACCGATTCGTTATCGCGAAAATAATTTCCCATCGCCGGCATTATTTATTATAATGCGTATCAGTCGCTAAAGTTGACTTTTCATGCGAGTCTCCAAATATGCACCAACTAAACTACAAACACATTCATTGTGCTGATTGTAAAAGGCTATTATTATAGAGCATTTCAAAGCTAGAGTCTGTATACAGCAATTAGCATTTGTATTACTATCACAATCCTTATCAAGAGTTGTGGCCGCATTTTTTTTTTTACATCAAAATATTCTTGTTGGGTTTTTATTTTGGGGTCTTTAAAATTGTTGTGTATTCAGCTTGTGGCTTGGGCATAAACAACACTCCTATGTGTGGTGCTCCCTGATAACGCTTATCAAAGCTATGCGTGATTGTGCTGTTTAGACGCAATTAAGATTGGCTATAAGTGATATAACCGTTTTTTGTTGGAAAGTGTGTTATTGTTCCGTTTGATTGGGTCGGAGTATCCTTGTACTCGTGTACAATTTAATTAGAATTTTAAGGGTTTCTTTTACTCTTCATAATATGCAATTAAATTTTAGGGGGTTAATTTTAGCATTGCTCAATTCTTTTTTGTAATTAATTGAGCTAATTAGGAGACACAATATACTCGATGGCATATTAAAAAGGGAAGCAAGTTCTGAATTTCCAAGTCGATAATAATTTATAGGATTGAAGTTAAACGTTATAGTTGCTTGGGCATATTTTAAGTTTTTAACTTAAGTTACTAATCGCTTATTATAAACTTATCAAAAGTATGAATTTGCTTTAAGGTGACACCAAGGTTCAGAGAATATTTTAGTGTAAGTCACACATGTTTTCATGTTAAGAAAATAATAATTTTCGCACTTAAAATAATTGATCACAAACCACATGCGAAACATTATTTTGTTTTATTATTTTGGCAAACACCAAACAGCGCAAAATCCATCCTAATCAGGATCAATGTCGGACATACCCAACACACATATCAACGCATAAAAAATGAGATGGCAGCGTTAGGACTCACGCGTCGCGGTCGCGGCGCAGTACAGCTTACATTTGGGGTAAAAAAAAGTTTGATTATTATATTACGCATACACATAATACGTATGCAATGTTCCAATTGACCCTTAAATCTTGAAGTACATAAAATACGTAATGTACAATAATATTGTATATCCAATCTCTTTCGTATATGCATATGTACATAAATGAGCTTGCGTCTAATACATATTTATTTGGTACATAAATATATGTACTCCACCCAAAACATCCCCTTGCTGCGGTTGAAATGCGTCGGAATAAATCGATGTTGTGTCCCCAATTTGAAGGTGGCATGGCATTCGGCAATTGGAGCAACACAAAACATTGAGCAAGGGATTGAGTATTGAGTGTGCACGGATATATTTGATCCATTTCCTTGGCACGTGTCTGCATAAGCGCAGTATCAATATTTATGTTTGAGGGGGGTTTGATTTAGTTGAGAAATGCAGCGAAATTTTAATGCACGTAGGTAATTTGTGGGAACAAAGATTTTATGTACAGCAGTAATTGATGTTTTTTGAGTTCTAGATGTCCATTATTGTACTTTTTTTTGTATTTTTTTAAAAGGAATTAGCCCTTATCAGTTTGCAACATTTTTTAATTACTTAAACTCATTGTATACGTATAAGTTCAACAATTTCTGCACTGATTCTGCCTCACGTCATTATTCTCAAATAACTTTGAAACATATTTAATAATTCACAATGGCGCAATCATTATTCCCGGTGGGTATTCCCTTGCTGCTGTTGCGTCCGCTCCTGTATGGTTTTTGTGTGTATGTCCGGATGGACATGAGGTGCTAGTAACCCGCGTGTACGCTATCGCAATCGTGACTGTAATATAACATTTCATTGATTCGGTCATTAATGACAATAATTTGGTGGAGGCCAGATCATACATATTGAAACGAGCACGCACGTTTATACATAGTCGTAGGGGTTACGGGATAGTGGAAAGCTATGAACAAACAAACAAGTAATATTGTGGCAATTTATGATGGCTATTGTGGGACAGACGCACGACTGCAACCATCATATTTTCAAAACTACTATTGCATGTAGGTACTCTTTGCAAGCTGCAAACATATTATCCGAATATATGCGTGATATTGTGATCGTGTCTATATTATGCTCACGCAATGGCGGATGCCGTGTCGAGTGTGGACGTGTGTGGAATATGGCAAACTTGCGTGACTTTTTAGATGAGTGATTATTGTTTATTTGTAATCAATCCGTATATTTTATGATTAAGCGCAGTACGTCAATTGGGATGAAGATTTGCCGAATTTAATTCATGGTGATTGGAAATTGGATTGTACTTTATTTATAATGGTACTATTGAATATGAGCAATGGACTTACACAAACACATATCTTATTACAGTGTGAATTATTTCATGATTAGGTAAAACACGTTCTTCCCACATTATGTATATAATTAGAAGTTAGAAGCCAGGTTTATATTAACCGAATAAACATTAATAAATTGCTTTGGTTTTGATTTAAAATCATGGTTAAGATGGGAAGGGAGAGTAGGTGTACATCATGTGCGAATTAGTACTTCTAGGTTTCAGAAAAAGGTGCAAATCAACGAAATTGGTATTAGTTTCGTAACGTAAACATAAAACTTTAAAGTCTCAAAAAAATTTAGCTGAAATTGAAACTACCCAATTTTTAAAACAATTTGTTGTGTAAATTTAGATTTTCGAAAATTTTGACATTTGCAGATTTAGTGAAATATTAATTAGGGGAAGTCCCATGGCTCGTGGAATAATTCCCAATGGCATCGCAATTATAATATTCACAAATATCTGGTTAAACCCATGTTAATCTCCATGATGAGCCTATAGTTATAATTGATAAACATTAAGTCTACATATTTATTTTTTAAGTACACATATTGTACTGTTAAAAAACTGGTTTGCACGACACCATGTTCCATTGCCAAGCGTGTCACAAACATCGCGTACCTAACTATACTCATCAAATATCGCCAAATCGTGCCAGCACAACCAACGTCTTGTTATTACGAATTTTAACCGTGTTTATGGCTGCCGTGTGCGAAAGTATTCGCTATGTGTCGACTGTTCTGCTCTAAGCGCTGTTGCAGTATTTCTTTTTGTTGTGTAAAAAAACAAAAACAAATAAATAATGTTTTGCATAATGACAGCCATCGAGTTTCAAGTCACATACTACACGCAAAGCTATATACAAAACAAACCAAAACACGCACACCGCGTCCGCGGCTCCCTGCCTGGTTAAAGCTGCGCTGCATACGCGCTTTACACAAAAGTCTTAATGAAAGTTGCGGCAAGGAGCGGCGGAAGAAGGGTTGAGGTGGTGCAAGCGATCGCATCACGATGGGCGATGGCGTTTCAGCTGCCGCCAACAAAACGTACATACGTACAATAAAAGTTAAATCATAAAACATCGCGTATGTGTTCAAATGTGGATGGTGGAAGCGCGATGCTAAGGCAGACATGTGACGTATGTTGAATTTTTAATTAAACCTGCATGGTCGATGGTACGCCGTACGTGTTTATGTGTTCAGAGCGGGTATGTGGCATGGCGTGTGTGACACATCGACCTATACAGCTGTTGGGGCGATGTCTTTAATTAGACGCGTCGACAAAGTCGCGGTAGTTGTATACAATGTGCGAGATGTGTACGCCGAGTAAAAAATAATTATTATTTATTATGTGTGGCTCACGAGCGATGTGTGGATGTAAGTCAAAGTGAAACCGCGAATTATTGAATCATTCAACAGAATTCAATACGTGCTTATGGTTGGACGAATATAAACAAAACGCGCCATAGCACATAATGTAAGACGTGATGCTGCTTTAGACTTTTGTGTATAATATGTAACTCGCCTTTATTCACGACACCTCTTTATATAATATCGCTTGTATTACCGAGTCGTATTTACCGATTATCGAAGCGGATCTAAAATTAATATCGCCTAACAATAATAGTATGTTAATGTTGGACTTGTATGAGAAGACGTATTTAAGATAAATGGTTTGATTTAAATCATAATGTGATGTTCTGTAAATATACGATGTTTTGGAACTCCTTGGTGATTCCCCTGAAGAGTCTTTCAAATTTCAAAAATAAATGCTCCTCCTTCAGGAGAAAATATTCCAACCTACATTTTATTTAAAATCTGAAACTTCTGAATTCCGAGTTCAGCTCAGAGATATGAATTTATTCAACAATCTTAGCATTTGTTTTTTAAAATCATTTTCCTCTCATCTTGCTGTACTTAAACTGGAATTCAACTCATTTGCAACACACGTGACGAATGACGATGTGATAACGTACAATGACGTCATTTTTATTACACTTGCCGCATTGTAACGGTGTTGTGAGTTGTGACGATGATCTCAGCAGCTGCATGTGATGAAGATTTATTTCACGTTCATGGTCAGCCACAGACGCAACACTACAGGACTCGCTTTAAATTCGAGTGTTGTGCAAATTTCAGATTATTACACATGTTTTTAATTGCAGCTTAAAATGCATATTAATCGTTTTTTGTTAAATGTAAAAAAAATGAAATTTTAATAAAAATAAATAAAAAATGCAATTACATTTTTTTTTCAATTTCCCGCCAAATATTAAAATATTGTACTAGAGTTTACTGTGGCATTTACCTGTACTAAAATTGATTTAACATGATTTGCAGCAAACTGAAATGGTAGTTGTATTAAAGTGCCGTTCACACTTTTAATACTTAAAAAAATAGTTTAACGAAATGCAACTTAATATCAATTATTTTTAAATAAAAAAACTTACATGCTCCTTGGAAACGCTATTTTTTTAAATTTTTCAGTTGTCAAATTTCGAATCAAAGCAGTTCAGTTAAAAATATTTTATTTTTGTAATAACAATTATTGGAAATGTAAACGCTCCTTCTATAATTTATTTTTTTGCTGGAATTGCTTGCGATTTTCATTAGTTTTTAAAACAAATACTTGACATTAATATATTCAGACCATAAACAAAAATATGGCAACTCTGCTTTTCCGTTGACACTTTGACAGTTCAAAATAGGCGACGCACCTTCAAATAATAAAACTTAATTATTAATTTGTTCGTCTTTGAGAATTGTGAAGTGAAAAAATTTAATTTATTCATTTGACTTGCAACAATATGCATTAATTTCAATTAAATCGTTATAACAACTATAATAGATTAAGCTTGATATTTTGTAAATTTATATGAGGTGTTTTAAAATAACTAAAAATGTGGCATGAAGCGAGAAAACAAGAAAGGAAGATTCGGGGAATGCTTGTTGATTACCGAAAACGAGCAGAAAGACGACAAGATTTTTATGAAAAAATTGTAATATTGCTTTATATGCCAAATTTCCATGAATGTGATGTTTATTTTCAGATTTAAAACACATAATAAAAAAATGGGGTTATGTTTGGATTAAAAAAAAAAATACCTTCACCAAGAGTTCAACTCAGCCGCAAAATAACTTAGGTCACACAAATGTACTAAACGAAAATATTTTCAGAAAGCCGATCCAACCCAATTCATGCAAATCCATGGACGAAACTGCAAAATTCATTTGGATCCAGCAGTCGCTGCAGCTGGTGATAGCCCAGCCATCATGCAAGTGATATTCGAATTGAAAAATTGAAATTCCGAGAGAAATGTGGAACAAATTTAATGTGTCTTTATTTGTTGCAGGATGCCTTGGCACAACCAAACCGATAACTTGATTGATCGATTTGACGCTCGCGCCCATTTGGATTTCATTCCACCAATTCAACGGACGTGTGAGGAACTGGATACATTAAGTGCGGAGGAGCGTCTGTGCAACTACGAACGATACAGAATTCTTGCGCAGAACGATTTTTTGACCATCAGCGAGGAGAAATATCTGCATCAACTATATTTGGAGGAGCAGTTTGGCGTCAATGCCCAAACTACCATTGAATCAGAGAAGAGTAAAAAAGCGAAACCAAGTGTTGGTGTAGCAATAGGATATAATTACGATGACAGCACAGCTCCAATGGTAGCACCAGTAACACAGGCATCAGTGCCTACCGAAGAACCGCCTGCTGAGGATTCAGACTCAGACATTGATGTGGATGTGGCAATTGATATTAGTAAAATTGATACTGCACAAGCACATGAACTGAATACATGTGGTCGCAATTACGGTATGACCAGTAATGATTTTTACTCATTTTTGACAAAAGATGCAGATGAAGCGGATGCGTTAAAAATGGCTAGAGAGGAAGAACAGGAAAAAATTATGTTAAGCGGACGAAAGAGCCGTCGTGAAAGACGGGCTCATCGTGAGAGAAGATTCATTGGCTCGGGTAGGCCAATAAGTCCCCCGAGTTATGCAGCTAAAGAAGACACACCGGATGCGTTGAAACAGGAAATTGATGATGAAGAACGAAGTGATTCTCATTCTCCATCACCAGACAATTCAGGAAAAATAACCTACATCACGTCATTTGGTGGCGAGGACGAAATGCAAGCACATGCCAACATATCATTTGGTTTGAATAAAGGTGCGCCAACCAATTCAAAATATTCATCCACACAAGGACCAACAGCTACATATGCGGACAAGGTTAAAGAAAATCTTAACAAGTTAAAGGAGCTAAATCAAAAGAAGGACTTCGATGGGTTGACGAAAAGAGGAAATTCTCATCAATCCAGAAGAACTCGTTCTCGGAGTAGAACGCGTGATCGACACAGCCGATGGTATGGCGGAAGCAGACGGGATCGGTCAAATTCGCGCTCGTTGTCAAGATCGCGTTCAAGGTCACGCAATAAGAGACGTTCATCATATTCGCGTCGACGTTCATGCTCACGTCAACGCACCCGAAGACGATACTCCTCATCGAGTAGAATGTCTTCATCATCCTCGCCAGTTTCACCTCGAAAAAATCGACGATCCACCAGCTCATCATCAAGATCACCGCACTCAAGGCCGCTTGGCGATAAAAATACATTAATTGAATCATCAGTTAATTCATCGAAACCATTTTCCCACTTTTCAACTCAAGACCACAATACTATAAAATCTCAGCCATTGACATTTCGAAATCAGCTACCACTAAAAGAGCCTTCGGTTGTAGTGCAATACTCAACAGCTGCTTCAAATCCACCAAAGCCGATTCCATTGGTTGAGCATCCCCCACAACCCCCGATGAAGAAGTACTACGGCAGAAAACGAGAAGATCGCAGTTCTTCAAGTGATGCAACATCATCTGATGCGGAGAAAGACAACGCTGATTGTCCTGCCAATGGCAAACAATTGAAAATCAGCCCTGCTAACTCCAATGATGATGAGCCAATGGATACATCGACGTAAACACATTGAAACTGGATTTGTTCTAAACAAATTATATAAAAAACTTTATTTTATTTCAGCTCTGATCGGTCAATGTCTGGCCCAGCATCATCCTCTTCTAAGTTCGGTAAAAGTAGTAGTGCCGCAACGAACGTCTTGACCAAAGTCAGTAAGCTTTATACGATTCCTTCCATCTACAAAAAATTGCCAAAATATAATATGAATTTTAATGGTCAATGCTTGAGATACTTTCAAGATTGTCCTTTAAATATTTGTTTGTTTGCTACAATACTCCTTTTGATCCCATTCCTTCAATAATAATCTCCCTCGTCCTTGTTCAGATCGAGTTTTGTCTTATAACTGTAATCACTGTGATGCTAATAATGTTTTCCATTCTTTTAAATTTTCACATGAAGCTTTTTTTAATTTGTAGATAAATAACATGTTTCAGGAATCGACGTCGTGTTCATCTTCACTATCGCAAAAGGCTCATGGGTTAAACCCCCGTGACCGCCTTAAGCGAAAAATGCAAATACTGCTCAATAAACAATGTAAGTTTTTTTTTTGTCAGTTCCAGCGTTACAATATTCTTACCTTTATTATTGCCCGTTCTAGACAAGGCCGATAAAATGGCAGAAATCGAGAAAACGGAGCGTCAAATTCAACAACAAATGGAACGTGAGACGGAAATGCATCAATTGGCTTTACGCCTAAGACGTCGCCAGCGCGAAATGCGTCACCGTTATGGCTCCCCCGATAGCAGTCGCTCCTCAGATAATGACGGCACCGCCAGTGAACGACGCTCAGAAAATGGGTTTTCGTCGCGTTCTCGATCATCTAGCTTTGAAAAAGATAGACAATTAAGTCGATCACATCGTAAATCATCACGGTCGCGTTCTCCATCTCGTCGGCGGTCGCGATTACGTTCCCGTTCTCGTTCATGTTCGCGATCGAAACCGTCACGTGACTCTCGTCGTTCGCGGACACCACGAAAGGGTGGTTCTCGACGAAAACGTAGTGTCTCCCGTCGACGCAGTGTATCCAGGCGACGTAGTACGTCGCGATGGGACGGTGGTTCATCGACTAAGCGTCGAAGTACGTCACGTAGTCGCACTGCGTCGAGACGGCACGAGCGTGAACGTGATCGGGATCGGGATCGATCATGCACGCGATCATCTAAAAAATTGGTGGATTATTAATTGTTTTCGATTGGGTTAACTATATTTATTATTGTCATCCTGTAAGAAGTAAGATGTTTTTTATGCCGATAAGATTGTACTAAAACGAACGTGGTCGAGTGACAATCTTTTCGCTTTTGTTAGGATTCGTATGAAATAAAGTAAAGTCTTTTTTCGCAAAATCAATCGAAGAACTTTTTTTGATCTAGAATAATATTTTGCTTATAAATGTAGTTATGAAGATAACGATATCAATTAGTGGCTAAGTACGGATTTCGGATTTACTCATTGACTAAACTTGTAGAAAATTTCTAAAATATTGGCTGGATAATTTCTTAAATGGACATGCAAGAGGAATCTTTGGTTTGTGATCAAACATTTAAACGATGCAGAGAATTGTTTGGAGAATGAAGACAAAGAGGGAACAGATATTAAAAACAAAAAACAATCCTTCAATAAGATTGCGGTGTGTTCCCGGAGCAAAAAGATTGCGCCCCCGGGTGGACTCGAACCACCAACCTTTCGGTTAACAGCCGAACGCGCTAACCAATTGCGCCACGGAGGCTGTGATGAACCAGTGCTTTTACGTGCAACATCAAAGGAGTGAGTTCGGTGAGTGGGTTTGCAATTGGACACTCTCATTAATTATAATTTATTGCTGGTGGAATATTTAAATTCGGTATCATATAATAACTACTATAAAGATTAAAAATATATAATTTTTAACAAATATTTGTTAAAGCATGTACAGAAAATACATTGAAATTTTTGCATTAAAAAGTAGAAAAAAAAAACATTAAATTTTAAATGAAATAAGGAATTGAGTTAAAAAAGATTAAAAACTAATTTTAAAATGCCTTCCGGTAGAGCGTTACGTTTAAGCAAAAAAAGATTTTATGCCGAAACCCGGGATTGAACCGGGGACCTTTAGATCTTCAGTCTAACGCTCTCCCAACTGAGCTATTTCGGCAACTTGAAAGCTTTCTTCAATAAGTGCATAAAATACTGTTGAAACTTTTTGTTTAACAATTTATTCAAAATATAAGAATAATACGACGTACATTTACAGAATATTATATGGATTGTAAAGTATAAAAGTGCTAATAAGTCCGATTCATGCCATTTTTCCTTACATTAATAAGCTTTCGTTAAAAATATATACCAGCCAAGTTGAAACTTAGAATTATTATTTTACTTTGTTTTCGAAGTGTGTATTTGTTCTTTGTCGAAGATGACGTTAGTGTACTATTTACACAAAATTGTTGTACCGGCCGGTTAATAACCATAACAAAAGAAAAGTTTTAAGAAATATTTGGTAAAAAATATTTCTAAATATTTAATCAATATTGATATGATTGTCATCTACATAAAATATGATTATTCATTGTAGTTTTCTAATTAGGAAGAAGGTCACAATGTGTGGAATGCTTTTAAAAAAATCTCAAACCAATATTAAGTCGTCTGAAAAATATCGGCCCATTAGCTCAGTTGGTTAGAGCGTCGTGCTAATAACGCGAAGGTCTTGGGTTCGATCCCCACATGGGCCACATATTTTTTTTTATTTCGCGGTAAAGTTAAACTTAAGAAATGGTTGAAATCATCGCTAAAGAAAACCCACTTTGCAAGTCCAAATCCCCAATATTCAAAAGTATTTTTTGATAAAATTTTATTGTCTTGAAAATTAACTACGAGTTTTAATTGAACAATAATTAGTTAAATATTTTTTTAACTTTTGGAACTTAAAAATATATTAATCATTCATCAAGTGTCAACCCGTGTGGTTAAACATCGTCGAAGGCAACTCCACTTGCCGAAATAGCTCAGTTGGGAGAGCGTTAGACTGAAGATCTAAAGGTCCCCGGTTCAATCCCGGGTTTCGGCATAAAAATACTTTTTGATAAAATTAACACAGTTGTCATAGTAGATTCTTTATCTTTAGATAAATAGTAATCGAACATTGATGAAAGCAAATATTTACATTGTTTAATTAGGAATAAGATGTAAAAAAAATATTGTATAAGTACGTGGTGGTTTAACATTGAAATCAATTTGTAATTAAATTTACTGAGTTAGCAGCAGATCAGCATAATTAAAGTTGGTTTATATAAACCGATTTTGTAATATTAGACGAGCAATATTACCGAATACACAAACCATTACAAAAACTTAACGATTATTTGCGTTAAATCTTTCTATATTCTTCAACCATGAGGAATGTACGCCATTAGTGTAAAGTGGGCACGGAACAAAGGAACGACACAGCGGCCCATTAGCTCAGTTGGTTAGAGCGTCGTGCTAATAACGCGAAGGTCTTGGGTTCGATCCCCACATGGGCCACATCTTTTTTTTGGTAAACCAAAAGCGTTTTTTCAGCTTAAAACAATTTATTCGATTTTTGGGTCTTTGATGATTTTATCTTAATTACTTGGACTGCGGCATTCATTCATAAATCACAGAACCCATTAACATGCGAGTTGGGTGTGTAAAGTCTTCGAAATCATTTAAACTTTTTTCTTTTCTTTTTTTATTTTGAAGTGTTTATGTGAGTTTGTGCATCTTCAAGTTCATTACTTTACTGAAAGTGATTACATTGTTGAAGAATTTGAAGATGACTTCTTATGCTGGTTGGCATGTCGGTAATTGCATATTTTTGCAACCTACATTTGATGTGGTTAATTCAATGCTAAACGTAGATAAATAATTAATTGAAAAGCGGCACGTGTGATAAGTTTAAAGATGCCCAGTTTGCAATAATTGCATTTTATGTCATGGTTAATTTTGTTGATTTTTTTTTGTGAGAAAAAACAGCATTTGCGTCTTTTGATGAGTGACAAGCCCCAAAGCCTTAATTGTTGGGAGTTGTGACATTTTTACATTGTTCCTTTTTTTAGTTAAATTTTGGTAATTGCATGACTTAAGCCAATGTCTTTCAGTTTGTGGATTGCCTAAAAAAATGTTGGAATATTTTATTATTTATAATTTTTTAAATTTTCAAAGTATTATATATGGAATTCTATTTTAGATTTAAAAACTATGAAATCGTAAAAATTCCTTATATAATATGTATGTGGTTTAAATTTAGTTTAATTGGTGTAACAAAGCAATCGTTATTATTTCCGTGCCCCTTCTAATTATTACATAAACAATTATTAAAAATAATGACATAAGGCACCAACCAAGCAATTTTAAATGGAAATTCCAAAAATAAAAATCGGAATAGTTTCAATTCATCGCATTTAATTATACGTATAATTTACGCTGAGTAATAACTCGAGTAATTTTATTGTCCTCATACATCGCATGGGCGTTAGTATTCCTTTAGGCGAAATTGAAAGTGATCTACAATACTTTCTTGAAAAGTTTTTAAAGTCATCATTAAGTACACAACAAAGTAGGAAAAATAAATGTTCCAGATGACTTTTAATTTATTTAATTAAGCACACCAGACTTCTTCTCTAACAATTTACATAATAATTATTACTAAATTCGGTTTTACAAAAGCGTTCAAATAAATTCAGCTACATATAGGGTCCAAATATAGGGAGTCTCATAATGAAGCTTTGACTCTGTTCGCAGTCGTTTAACATCACAAAAGAAAATATTGTACTTACGAACATTAATTTTCCTAAATATCTGAGGAAGATGTTTATGACTTATGAGCACATGTCTTGCGTAATGATCGAAGTGTTTTTATGAATTAACCGCCTCTAAAGTGCGTGTGTATGATTTGCAGACGATTATTATCTCACAGCTATGTGTGTCGGTAGTCGGTACATAGAAATTTGATGTCGTGACAGCATCACCTTTGTGCTGCGTCGCGTTGGTCTTAGGTCACACAACATAGACGTACTTCACAATGATTTCCACCGTTTAATGACTCTTCATATGATGTGCTTGATCTTTACCTTGGTGGCGCAATTTTTGCGTTATTTTAAGAATTAGCTCAATTAATTTATACTTGGCAACGCAACATTTTTACGCGACGAAACGCCAATCATGGGCCCATTAGCTCAGCTGGTTAGAGCGTCGTGCTAATAACGCGAAGGTCTTGGGTTCGATCCCCACATGGGCCAAGAACTTTTTTTATAATAGTTGAGCGATGACGAAAGAGTGAAAAAAAATTGCTTTCGAGAAATTAAGACAAAATTAGGATCTCTTGTTTAAAAGTGAAAATTTCCGTGGGCGTGCCAAATGCAAAAATAAACAATGTCAACGTGTTTTGGGGGGCAACCACAGTTCAAATGTTGTGGCAGGAAATAATTTTTGGCATAATATCGTAGGTGGTCCGTGCGAACAATTAACTGAACCGTTATGTGAATATTTAGCTGTGTCAAACTGCCACTCTTAAATCCATAATTTATTATTGTGGTCATACTTGATTGGTGTGAAATAAATAAAAAGCCTCAAGAGTTTACAACACTTTTTGCAGTCACTTAATTTGACAATAAGTAGTGGATTAAGTAATAGTTTTAAGAGGATGTTTTGTATGGTTGCATCTCAAGTAAAGTAATCTTCAAAAAAGTCGTGATATGTGTCCATCATTGCATATTTGTGTTCGTTGATGATGGGTTCTTCCAAATTAGTTAGGCCACTCAAATTTCGAGTTTGAAAAATTATGCGTAATGAAGGACACAATTAAGTGATCATTTGATGTAAACTTTTACGTGATTGACCTTTTAGTGAAATGAAAATGTTACATCTTTACAGATGTAATTTCACTTGGGGGCAAATGTCGCTGATAATTACTGCTGGTGTGAACTATTGATGGTAATATCACGTAATATTCTGTAAGTGGTAATACAAAATTGTCTTTCTATTTGGCATCGGAACCGGGAAAGCACACATTATGATTGATGAAATTAATTTAATAATTTAATTATGATTAAATTTCAAAATATACAAAAATGAATATCAAATGATGATGCTTTGCATTATCAAGGTCTTAAGATATCATCAAGTATTGGTCCCGTTATTTTCACAGTGATAGTCAAAATAACGGAAAATATAGTTTCTAACTCAGTAGCATATAAAATTGGTGGTGAAAGGCGGTAAATAGAATGCTATACCATTTCAAGGTTAAAATCCAAATATTTCAAAGATTTCTGTATTTTTAAAATTTCACACTTTTACATTCGTATGAGCCTGCCTTGCAAAATTTTGCAGAAGTGATTCTACAAAAATTGTGCAAATCATACAAAAATATATTAATGTAACTTTTTGTGCCCCGAAAAATTAAAATTTTGTATAGTTACCGCTCACGTAATGGCCAAAAAAAGGGTTACAAAATAAGGCCCATTAATTATAATTTCCACTAAAAAACAAAATACTGGCTTCCGTTTGCTAAATGTTCGAAACAACAACAGTATTTAAAAAAATTATCCAAAATCTTCAATTTAAACCGACTCGCAATTGATATAAACGTCTTAAAGCACCTTGTAACTACTTGCAACAATTACCGTTACACGAAGAATCAAAACACAACAATTACAATTTTCATTGTCACGATTTTGATAGTGCTGTAACTCATCTGCCGCGTGCCTCATGATGCTGTAATTTTCTTGTGCTCTATGTTCTTCATCACTCTCACTCTTTCTATATACAGCGGACTCCCGCAGCATCTGAAAACGACCTCAAGGCATTTTGCATTTACATCTTTCTCCGCTATACTTACTCATTAGTGAAGCACGTAAAAGCGTCTTCAAATTTTAAGCTCTATACAAACGAGCGTCACCATACGCGGTCCATCATTTCACCAGCAGATAGTGAGCATTGTGTGGTGGGCTTTAAGCGCCGTAGCACAATTGTTTATATGCGTGCTGTTAGTTACCATAAGGCACAAACAATGTCAAATAAACAAAATTTGTGTATGGAGTGGAGGAAAAGTGCGATGTTTGGTATAGCGACATGCATGGGTTACCTAATCATTTCCAAAAAATTGATACATTGTGGTATATAAATACCATGGTGTTCATTTAAAGACTATCAGTTAAGCAAGCTCATCCGAACCGTCCAAGTCACCACCCGTCGACTTCTTGGGATTATACATCGAAATCAAAACAAATTTAATTCACACGGAATTTTAATTTATTACATCCGATCATCATGCATTTAATCAGTGTCAGTGTTTTAGTGTTAATCTCATGTGTGGCAGTGTTAAGTGCACCACAAGATGCGCCAGATCCCATTATTGCCCGTGCTGCTGCGATTGCACAGGGACAGGGTAAGGGACAGGCTGCGGGACAGACCCAAAGTCAAGGACCTGCTGCCAAATTATCGCGTTCTTCCAACGACAACAGTGGCGATGATGGATATCAGTTTACGTAAGTCATCGCAGTTCTTTTAATATTTTATAGTTTCTAACTTGTGATTTGTGTTTTAAAAATTAAGCTATGAATTGGATAATGGACAAATTCACTCAGAAGCTGGCAAGTTAAAGGAAGTTAATGACACCAAAGTTATTGTGGTAAAGGGTGCATACTCTTTTGTTGCTGATGATGGACAGACGTACTGGGTGAATTACACTGCTGATGAAAATGGTTATCATCCAGTCATTGGTGTTGGTCCAAACGGTGATGGCATTAAATCGGGGCAAGATATTACAGCCAATGATATTTAAATATGTTTGTTATAGTTTATAGATTAGTTAATAAAAAATTGTTGTTGTGTATATTTGACTGTCTTAATCCTTATTGACTGCAATAAGAGAGATATGTAGTGAATTTTGTTTCCTGGATAAATACTTGTATTAATCCTGTTTAAAATATATTACACCTATCTCCATTTCGGCGTCCCTTAAAAACTACCATGAAATCACACCTTTTGACCCTAATTATCTCACCATTCTTGGTCAAGCAAACAATAAACTATATCCAGCATCCCTTTTATTTCGAGTGCGCTTTGAGACCACAACAATGCACCAATGTTTAGACATTGAATTGACCTTAGCCCCAGCATCGCTTAATAACATTTGATCCAGTTCTCATCTTTGCATAATTATATGGTAATGTTTGTGATGACATGAAATCACACAAAGGGTTTAAATTGCTCATTTGATGCATGCAGCTTCATCCCCTGGTTAGGATGTAACAGGATTTGCATTTTAATCACAAAACCTGTATGGGCACTTGTGGATTTTTTCGGAAGTTTGAAGAATTCGGATTGTTTCGGTTTTAAATCGGGGGAAACTATATCTCAGTTTATTCCATTTTACCTAAATTTAATTTTTCTTCACATTGAGACTTGAATAAGAAATTTTATTTAAATCTGTATACTTTCTTTTGTGTTTTTTTTCACACCTACTTTGAATAAAATTTTAAAGCAAAAAATACAGAAAATTATATTTTTAAAAAACACCAATAATATTTTTTTTTAAAACAAATTTATTATTCTCAATGGCAAATAGAAAATTTATATTATTCCCAGGAGTTGGATGCTTTATTTAAATTTTCCCCTTTTTAATATTCCTTTCAGACAAATTGAGTAGCAATACCTTGCCAGCTTCGTTTACGAAAAAAAATCAATCAATAATTGCATTCGTTGCACATCTGTCGCTGCATTATTATCTTTATTCTTGCATCCTTGCGCTTCATTTTCCAATCAACAAAAGATGGATTATGTTAATGGGGACGAGAGGTCTATTCAAGCGCGCCTTTACCATTGCCGAATGTGATGCATATGGTTAGCGCAGAATTTGAATGTTAACCCTTCCCCTATACGGTGTTGGTGAGTTTTTGGTTAAATCAAGCTGCATGGATTAATGTTTAAATGTGGCATTGGGTGGAATTTTTTTTGTATTTGTATTAGAGTTTCAAATTTTAATTAAAATTTTTATACTTAAAATTATAACAAATATTTGTTTACCATTTTTAAATTTCCATTTCAATGTCCATACACAATGTCATTTTTGAATTCCAAGTGTCTATCTAACACACCTCACAACATTTTCATGTTAAAGTCGTTTACTGCATCAAAGACCATAAGATTGTGAGGTTATGTGTTTGCTATAAAAATAAAAATCAGTGCCGTGTACATATAAAATAATGTGACACTATTCGAATTTGACGACACCGAGAGTTCGCCTTAGCAAATACACTGCTTATACATATAAAGGACGGGAGAATAACTGTATGTTGATCCATTTTGGGTGTTTGCTGACTGAGCGTCGCTATGTGTGGGTATACTTAAGCTTATAATGTGGCGAACGGAAAATGTTCGCGAATATACCTGGGTGACAACTTTTTATTTCAGCACATCCGATGGATGTAATTGGAAAGCATAATATGATGATGTGGCCGCAATGTAACAAATTTCAACCGTATACGAGCTTACAACGCTGTGCTATAATGGTACGTGTTTATGGTGCGCCAGCCGTTTGTGCGATGCCATCGGGTGCGGGGGAGTACAGCTAAAGATTGCGATTTAATGGGCACACAACAAACATGTTTATGGTTTATTTGAATATTTTGTTGTTGAACGTCGATTACCCGTGCTCTTTATTTATTTTGTAGTAATTCCATCCGCGGAATCACGATCCGTCTGCAAATCGACGCACCGGTATGGCATGTGAGGTGTATTTATATTTGCAGTGGTGAGGGCGCACTTCTTTTGCGTGTGAGGTTGTAAAAAAATGTTTAAACTTGCACTTTCTATATACACATTTATTTTATTTAAAAGGGTTGTTATATGGTGACATTTAGGAGAGCACACAAAAAATGTTTCATATCTTAGTGGAGGAGTTTCCATGTGCATCTGTGATCCGTTGTGATAAAATAAAAGTGTGGGCCATTACATGTTATCCGGCGGCATTGGGATACTGTACTGCAAATAGTATAAGGGGGAAGAAACACCGTGTTAACCTCATTTTATTTTGCAAACATTCGGAAATGCAATCAAATCGTGGACGTTTTCTGTGACTGAAATTACATTTCATCGAATTTTATTGGCCCTGTAAAATTTGTATGTTTGCAACTATAATTTCATTTATTGGGAAATTTTTTATTTTTACAACTTTTTAGGAGTAAGGAACAGTTTCCTTTCTTTTAAAAATCTCAAAATGAGTTATTCAGTTTATAATAAAATTGTGGATTGAAGTGAATCTTTAGACATATCACATAATTCATAAAAAAAAATTAAGAATAGATCTTATCATAATAAATTTTCTAAAATTGTACTAAATTTAATTTGAATACTTTTGCCACAAAGTTAAATTTGAAATAAATATTGGCTTCCTTCAGCTTAATCTCAAATAAGATTTAATTAATTTAATTAAGTTAGAGAGAGTTTTTGGTTCAAAATCAAAATATTTTTTTAATTAATTTAAAATAACATTCGGTTGTTTTTCAGTAAAATCCAAATCATCTCTAAAACAAAATTATTTTTAAATGAACATTAATAAAATTTCAAAATGTAGAAATAGGTAAACTACACAAACGAGCTACAACACTATTTAAAAATTTCTTTTTAATACCACTATTACATTATTTGACAACATTAAATTGATATGCAAAAGACATTTTATAAAAAAACAGATGAACATATATCAATAAACCGACATGCAGCATCCCCTTCATCAATTATATTAACAATAACAATGATAACAATGCTTAATTGTTGACCATTCATCTGACCTTAACCTCAAGTGTCTGAAACCAACAAGCTTGATCTAATTTTGATCTTTACACAATATCACTTCATAATAATAATACAGTAACAATCTATTGTTATTTTAAATAAGGTGACTTTTTCAGCATCCACATCATCCCCTTACAATATTGTTATTTAAATGTATAAAAGGAGACAAACCAGTCTAACTACAAACTATTGGTATTTAATTCAACATGTAAGTATGTAACTAGTTGTAAGTTTGTAAAAACTATCATACAAGAAAACAAATTTGAAATTACAATATACTCAGAACATAAAATCGGGGCGGTATAAAATTGTATTGTTTTTTAAATGAATGTTTTATCAAGGCAGTTGTCTTTCACAACTCTTATTGAAATTGCTATCTTAAAATCTATTAACTAATATATCGATCAGACATATTTTAAAATGGAACTACACATCATCAATTTGTGGAAAACTACTCGTATAATGTTGTTTCTTCCAAAACCATTCAACGCACAAACAATCAAATCTCATTTTGCTCAAATGTAATAAAACAGAGATTTTTATCAAATTTGTTATGCTCAATTGCACAACCAAAAATATTTATGCGTACCTACAACTTTTTTCCCCAGCAGAAGGATTATTGTGATTGTCGTGCATGCAAATTCAATGACATGCAAGAATACGTAATATTTTCCCTAATACAATATGTATTAGGTTTCACATGTACAGTTATAGAATAACTTAAGTAGAGTCATCATGTCATAAAGCAACGTTGCTTTCTCATATTCTATTGGACGCAAATGCAATTTGAAATCCAAAATGGAATTTGCGGGGTGGTATGTGGAGTAGGTGGGTATCATTGAAATCAAAGTTGCAAAGGTTTAAGTATTTCGTTAAATTAATGTCATATGTAATTTCGGAAATTGCAGTCGACTTTTATCGAAATGAAATTTTGGAGTGTTATTCTTGTTTTTAGACGCAAAGTAATAAACTTTATCTTATTCCCATAATACGATTTGAGACTTTAGAGCAGCACAAAATAGTTAAAACGCAAAACTATTATTATAAAACGCATATAAAGGTTAACATTTAATTAAATTACTGAATAGTGATGGTGCACCTACACTTTGTACAGTTGTTTATTAATTAATTATTTAAAAAAAATTCCTATACGCAATGTGAGCCAACTATGCGCCCTAACCAACCATTCATTACTTTATATGTGAGTACACGTCTTAGTTATAAAAACTACTCCCCCACTATACCCATAAATCGTTTATAAGTACCGTTATTAAAAGTAAATGGCTCACATGTATCCATCGCAACCATTGGACATTAACCCTAAATATACATGTATGCGCATATATTCATCATCCCTTTATTAATATAGCCAATTCACCACTGATTCATCTATACTCTCCCGTGTGTATCATTTGCCCGCATCTGCAAACAACAACACGTCTTCGTCCGACCTAAACGAACGTGGCTAATCAAATCTAATAGATTCCATCCACCAGACGTGAGCCATTTTTCGTTTAATGCTCTACCTGAATAAACATTAACCTATGTGACAGTATATATTGCCGCATGAAAATCCCGATCCACAACAAATTCAAGGATGGGCGCAAACTGGGTGCACCCAAACTGTAAACATGGGAGTAGCAGCAAAAATCTATTAAAAAGCCACACACACACACTTGCAAATGCTGACACACCACTTGGACGGAGCAACATATATGAGCACATAACTCATTTCGGTACGAGGTCACATTAAGCTTCACACGTATATGTATAAACCAAACAAAGCTCTCTATTGTAACGAGCACTTTGGTGGAAATTTATTGTCCCCAACAAAAGTTTTATGTGTCCAGTTGGGCATATTAGAATGTTGGTGTGCCCTTCCCCCTTTTAATGTTGCTTTATATTCTTTGCCACCCCGCGTTTCTCTTTGTACAGCGGGCATCCATGCATACGACAAAATAAAGAACTAAGACGAAGAAGTAAACGAGTACTTAAACCTCATCATTAAGAACTATGGTAGGGGACACTAACTAACTAGCATACGTTGCAGATATGTGAGGACTGGGGAGTGCTGGTGTAAAGCTGGTTCGTGGGATGTATGCATGATGGAGGAGAAACAAACCCGCACAGAGTATGGCTAGGTGTGGGTTGGGTTTTTGCAATGGCGTACATGTGAGAGTGGATGGCAGATTTTCGGTTTAAAATAGGGTTTTATGTAAATAAGGGCAATGTATAAACTTTTGGAATGGTTTGCTGTAGGAAAATGTGTGGACCCAAACTGCCACCTCAAACATATTATGCGAGTATGCAGTGGAACGTTGTTGTAAATGGACTTATGGTTGTTGGCCTCCCTGTCTTGACCCCCATCTGCAGCACATTGTGTATGTGAGGCGCATATAAGGTACTTAACACATTGATGGGTGGCTATACATTTGGGGCACGTATTTTTGGGGATGATGAGTTTTTGGTTAACCATTTTCTTCTTGATGGAATATGTTTGTATACAAAGTGATGTTTATTCAGGTTGAAGTCCTGAGAAATGATGATGGTTACTATACTTATGGGTTGGACGAAGATGTTGGTTTTGCTAGGGAACGGGTTCATCGAGGTACCTTAGCTCATAAACATGCGGGTACACAAATAAAGGTTATAAATACCGGTACTGTAACAGAAAAAGGGTGAACTATAACTCCAAGGATTTTCAATTTTATAGACGAGTAATGGTATCAGGATCATGTTCATAAGCATTAAAATTTTACTGGCTGATCCTTGGACTTTGATGTATCCTTTTTTGCTAAAGGAGCTTTCATAGCTCCTTAATATTTTGTATTAAAGAACCGTAATTTCCTTTTGTAATCATTAAATTTACCACATGCTTAATAAAAACTTTATATTTAATTAATATTATATTTAAAGGTCACAAAGGTGTCCCTTGTGTGTGACGCACAAAATAAATCTTTCATACTTACTACGCTACATAAAATAGGATTTAAGTAATGGTCCATTGGGTTTCTTAAATTAAATTTCCGAAATGACATAAAAAAGGACCGTAATATATCAAATTTATTTGTAGATGTCCCATAATCATCCCTTCCTGTTGAGATACAGTAGGATAAGCAAAAGGGACACAATTGTATTTATATACCAATATGAACGCAAGCACATTTCCGCATACCGAAAAAATTCCTGTTATACATATTTTAACGAAACTCAGGGCCAAAAACTGTATAAAAAAATAAACATGTCGAAAGGCGGAGTAGAATGCGGAAAAGGAAAAATAAATCCTAAATGCGCCGAGCCAAAGTTCGGACATCGGACCGCAGATGGTTGTGCTGAATTATTCATGAACACAAGACCGTGCGCCAACATTCAACAAAATGTGTGTACAAAAAACCAAACGACATGAGGAGACTTACAGAAAAAAAGGACGCCGTAAAAGGACGAGTTCATGTGCGTCCTTTTTCGCCTGTTGAAACATTTATTTAAATAGGAGAATGGTGGTGTTTTCCCTTGTCGACCACCTCGTCAAATTCGATTCGTCCCTATCCCTCCAGTTATAACTACGTCACATCGAAATACTTTTGCATAGCCACAAGAGGGGATTTGTTTTTGGTGACGTACTTTTTTAAAATTATAGAATTTTTTTTTGGAAATTTTCGTTAAATAAATTTTAGTCACCCGTGAAACCAACAATACAAGTCCTATTATCGACCCAACGCTTCAAAAACAGTTTTCTTTCTTATTTCCCCACACAACCACGCCACCCATGGTTTCTCATGGTATAGTGGATATAATTTCAACGGTCATCTCTGCGTCTTCTAATTCCCATACCGCACATTCGTATTTATTTATAATTTCCATTTTCTGCAATTCTCTCTATAGCTTCTTTCGCACCCAACTTCCGTGAATTCTCCCAACACCCCATTAACTAAGGGGTAAAAAGTTTTTACAATTTAAATTCACTAGACTTACAAATTGTTGCCGGATGCTACTCTGTATACAGCAGTTGACCCATTCCACCCACACAGCGCATTCATTGTCTGCCAGATGTAGCCGTTGAAAAAGGGTATAGTAATACAACAAAGGGGCTGTTAATGGTCCGGCCATCAACTATAGTATATGCTTGAAAACGTGTGCATGCGGATTGCAAAATGGCAGATTTGCTTGCACAGTGCACACACACATCCCGACGAGGGCAGTGTTTCAGTGTGCACCGATCGATACTGACCACTGATTTCTGATTGGTCATGTCACCTTGCACCCTCCACGCTTTCACGTTGCTTTCGCAACAACGCAATAACAGCTAAATATGTGTAGCGTACCCTAAATTGCCAGATACCCGCACTCTACGACGACGAATTGAATGTGCGAGAGCTATACCACAATTGTACAAATACAGTCACAAGAATGAATTGGGATAAAAATGGGAACGAGCTATATAGATTTGTTTTCGAAATGTTTTTAGGGGTTGTTATAGAATGTATTTGAGTTTTCCTCTGCATGCATATTTGTTTGTATACATGTGTGGGTACCACATTGCTGATGGGGTGGGTGTGGATATTTGGTCCTCGCTACTCACTGTTGTGTCGTTTGGCATTTGTTTGTGTTTCCCTTTTTCTCTCTGTCATTTTGTTGTGTGTGTGTTTTTTTTTTTGCGGACGGCAACCCCCTCAAGGGTTTGTTATTTCAGGTAGATAGATTTTATGTCTGGTCCTTGGTGAGTTTATGTTTGCTTTTGCGGCCAATGTGCACATATTGCAGATATGTATATACGTTTGCAATATACTCATGAGGACGAAATGAGTTTTGTATGACTAACCCCGCAGCACTAACGGTGTTGGTATCTGCATATTTACTGTGAATTTTCCCAACTTTTGGGGGTAAGTTGGGTGGTTTATGGGGGATGAGAAGTTTTGCTCTTGGTATTTGTTTTTGCTCGTTTTTCGGTCAAACTCAAAACTAATCAGGGTTGTCCTCAACTTTAATGTTTAGGTTCATGGGCGAGGAACGTAGGTGGAGTTGATATTATTTTTACTGTCGTTTTATGCCAATGGTGGGGAGTGGGGGCGGGTAAACGTTGGGTCAAAAAGAAAGGAAGAGAAATTTCTTATCCGTGCACAGAAATTGAGGTTTACATTTGGATGAACCCTTAGTTGTTTTGTGTATTGAATTGGCTATAGGCCTCGTTAAGACAAGACAAACATTCAAAGGACGACTGCTAGTTGTATTTTAGCATTAAGATTCTGGTAGATTATGTCCATTTTCAACCGTACTAAAAAGTTAACATTTTATTCCTCTTTATTTAGCGAAGGGTCACACAAATTGTCCGTACTGCTGCGTATATTGGGATGATAATCCCTTAGGGGTTGAACTAATTATTAAAATGGCCATTTGGTTGATTCTAGTTATCGTTCTATGAATAAATTTGGGAACGTCATACTTCAATGACGATTATGCTTGTGTTCAGCGATAAACGGATCTCTTTTTGAATTTTGTTTATTCAAAATAGTTATCCTTTAAAATACAATAAGTCTTGCGAGATTTCTTAAAATACAATCTAAAAGATTACTTATTTCAAAGATTTGAGCATTGCAACATAACTAAAAACCCAACATATTCAAACCAATACATTTTAGGTTCCCACACCTTACTCCAAAACCTGACCCGTTCACTCACCATTTTAGTGTTATTAAAATATACAACTGTAAATCCGCATTACGAAAACGTCCAACATTATTTCCCTACTCATACGTACAATACATAATGTCCATAATTAATAATAATCCAAAGATATAAAGCGAGACCCTTGCGTCTGTCGTCCCCAAACCAGAGCCTCATTTTCCGTTGAAAAAGCAAATATAAGCAAAATATGGCTATGGCTGCATACTTTTAGCTTAATTAATATTATTCGGCACGTACACCGTGATACAATGACGTTGGAAGCGACAGTGTGGGTGTACTTTGTATACATAGGATGGGCGGTGAATTGGACCCAGGATGCTCAACTCACCGTAATGCAAAATTCGTCCTCAGAAAAAAAAAGCGGTTGACGTGTGACCGTAAAGATTATAATATTATTACGAAGTAGATGTACTGCAGAGTAAGGAGCACATAGAGGTGCCCCAAGGGTCGAGTTAATTCTATTAAGAATCTATGTCAACGCGTGTATATCTACCGGAATATGGTTTGGCTGTTTGTTGCTACACTTTTTGACATTTTGGCAATTTTGTGGTTGTGGGGGATGAATTAAATTCAATTAGGCATGTACTAATATGCATACACGTCTTATTGGACTTGCTGAAAATATATGCCACTGAGCCCTTCTTGAGGCATGTGCGTAAACACACGAATAAAGACGATACACATAATTGGACGACGTACTTAGTAGGGGATTACAAACTATCATCCATCATAATTGAGACAACCGAATGAATTGAGGTGACAAATATTAAGGACCTTAATATGCTTAGTTTATATAGGCCAATCCCTTTAAATACACACACACACACAAGCACATACACACACACACGAATTTAATGCAAAATATAATTGATGACTTTAATTATGACATGTCACTTTGGATGTAAGGCTAAACGTTGGCGAGATTTTGAAGTATGACCTTTTGTCATATTAATCCAAGGGTGGACAGATAAATTAAGAGCCTCCTTCTGATATCACCCCACCGCATCTGCATAAGATGTTTGAAAATTCTACAATCACCTTATAAATTTGTATATGGTTTTGAAAATCAGGTCGATTGGATTAACTCGTCAAGTCAGTCACCATTTAAATTATTGTTGGCTTCTTCAACATTTTGTGTGGCATCTTGCTCAACGGTTACATATTTTCTGTGAAGGTTTATACGCTATAGTAATTTGACCAGAGAGACTTTGATGACGGCCGGGTATTGGGTTTACCTGATGCGATTGTTTGGCAAGGGATGTGGTCGGATTATCCCTTGAATACCTCACGTATATTCACATAATGTATAAACCCAATATCCAATCTATCCTATTCCAATTTATTTAGATTTATCTTAAAAGTTAAACCTATACACTCTGTTTGCATACGCAGTTCTTGACAGTTTTGCACCCTTTTGGGCACCCAACATACTTCCCTCTGTTGCGGTGAGGAAGTCTTACAGCATTGCCCTCGTTATCGCTTTGCCTGATACTCTCGCACTTCATTTGATGATGTGTGTTGTTTGGATCTGTGTGTGTCATCTTTATGAAGTCGTTGAATTATTCCCTGGAGATTTGCATTCGTCATTGGGAGGTGATGGATAAATGTCAATATATTGTATTTTTAAAGAAAAAATGTGACATTTTGAGCATAGAATAAAATTTCTGGACGGTATACAATATTTATTATTGCTTCTGGTTTTGTGTTTAAACACAATTGGACGGGATCGAAATGCATATATAGTTCAAAATTCACATGAATGAAACCATAAAATCACACATATCTATATGCCCGATTTTATGGTTTTAACATCAGCACAAAAAATTGAGACGAAAAATGGAGAAAAATGTGCTTATCTGAATGAGAAATGTGTGGTTTTTATTGCCACTTTTCCTCTTCAATACGTTGGGAGTTGAAAAAGCAAAGTGCTACTGCAGAGAAAAATGAACACACGAATGGGGTGGTTATGATTTGTTGGATAGGGTGAATTCATAAAAAAACATAAAAACAAATAAACAACACAATAGTACATTTATGACACCGAAATAAACACACATTCTCGGACACGCCATTTTGGGGAAAAAAAATAATGCACATGTAGTCTGAGGATTTTTACTATCAAATGATGCCAATCTTTGCAATGGGATTGTTATTGTGTTAGTTAAGTGATCTTTTGGTATCATGTCTTCTGGCTATTTTCAATACATTAAGATAAAGTTTTCCATTTCTTGACTCAACTACACACATTCTCTTTCCATTGCTGTGGCTTGAAACAAAACTGTCACTATACAGCGAGCCCCAAATTTATGTGCAACATATTGACTATGGTCGCCGGGAATTTCTTCCGCATATCCAAACAATTTTTTAAAACGTGGTGCGGCTTCGGGCGGTATTTTGTGAAAATCTACAAACAAAAACACACACACACACACAGTTAGTAAAAGACGTGCGACAATCTCACCCATGTGCCACCCCATTTGGCCGCAAAAAGGGAAAACTTTGCGCTTGGCATAATGGATGACCGGCTTGCCGCTACATTAATTTAAAATCATGGCACATTTTGGCCCGTCTGTAAACGGATGCTGTGTGTGCGTCTGATGCGAGTTTGTGCGGATGCTATATATGCTCCCCAATACCATTCCATTCGTATATACCTAACACGTATATAAAACATTCCCATTGTCAGCTTAGTTATTTGCATGCTATTGATGGAAAGGACAAAAGGGACACTATATATGTAGTGTGGAGTGAAAAAGTTCAACTCCTGCGTTTATGCGGGTGATTTTCATCGGCCATTGTGGGTGGTGTAAATATACTCGTGCATATAATATAGTTTAAGCTTGTACACTGTTTTTCTTATCGGCTGTATTTTCTTGTGCTGATTGTTGAGCTTCCTGCACGTTCACAAAATACTTATAGGTTGGGCAATCGTAATGGATATTTTATAAGAAATGTTTAAGGTACTAGACGCAGAATATAGGCAATTTACTTTAAGAACGTATATTATGTGTGGGCATGTTAAACAGACACAGATTTATTGTGAGGAATTCATGTTTAAATGAATTTGCTGGTTGCTGGTTAAAAGGGAGGTTGGATTGTGAGTTTAGGCAAAATGGAGGGTTCGGTTAGAATATTCGGAAAATACGCTGTTGTTTTATTTAACCCACTTAATTTTTGACTTGAGATGCCGCTCAATTCAGTTGTGTAGTGCAAATGGATTGTAAAAGGGTGGCAATGATGGTCCAAGAGATTGATTGAACGAATCGAATGGGGTTGTAATGTGTGACACTAAAAAATGTGAAATAATTTTTAAACGGGCATTTTGGATGGAAGGCCTTTTAACCAATTGTTTATGCTGAGGCTTGATGGTAATAAAATTGGTGCGTTGATGAATGATCGCGTATAGTTTTGGAACAATTGAATCCAAATAGTCTAAGGGCACCTCCTTTGAATTAAATTGAAAGACAGGGCGCATTTATCATTACAATGGGTAAACTGATTGCAAAAAATTGAATCGAGGAAGTGGGCGTCAAATTTTGCTTTGAAATTAAAAGGACGATAATTTCGTGGTTTTATTATCAATTTAATTTTAAATGATATATTTTAACTTACTTGACATAACTCCTCACAAACAATATCTATTTAAAGCCAAAGACCACGATTGGATTAGGATTACAGGCTGTGTATTTCTATAAATTCTAAATTTTATATCTGTGAATGTGGATACAATTCACATCGCTTTTTTATTGGTTTTGCATTTTGGACAGTTTTTGCGCCGCCAATTCCCATTTGTATTTTAATATTATTGAACCACACATGCCGCAATATTTGCTCACAGACCGCATGTTTTTGTAATCAGAATTTGAATGTGTAATGCTGTTCAGATAAAGACGGCAAGCAATGAAATAACGAGATGTTGGGGAGACTCAAGAGTCTTCGTAAGTCACCCCTGTGTTTTTGGGTGGTACATGAAATGCTTTGAAATCTATAGATGTAGTCATTGGTTGGGCCCATCGCATGCGGATGTGTACGAATTGTATAATATAAACATGTAAATATAAAACTTATAAATATAAATAGCATTCATGTGAGGAAATAGGTAATTTTCATACGTGATGTGCGTCCAAAAAATGTTATTATCCATAGAATGTGAAACACTGAAAGGGGTGGGTGGATGGATGGTCGGTTATTGGTTGTGAGGCGAATGGAATGAAATTGACAAATAACTACGAACAGATATAAAGCGAAATGTGTGGATTTTATTGCCTGAATTGAAGAGTGGAAAACATAAAATCGAGGCACTTAAAAATTTATTTTCAAACGATGCAATTTGCAATAACTTTTTGTTTTATACAGTTGTAACAATTCTCCTTTATGCATTTATTTTAGTTTTTTTTTAATTGAACCCTTTCACTCACATAAAAGTATCGAAAGAAACTCAAATTAACTTTCGATTTTTAAAGTTATGTGCTATTAAAAAATAATGAAAAGCAAACGAAATTTTTTTACAAACACAACACTAGACGCAAATAAACCGTTTTGCACCATTGAAAATAACCTACTGATAATCACTTTACCAACTCATCAGACTGAAGCATCCACCGTGGCATTAACCCTTTTCCTCATTTCAAAAATGCTGTAAAAAACACAACAACGTGCAACCCCTCGTCATATTCCTCGACACAGTATATTGTTATGCAAAAATGTGAAACAAAAATGAATATTGAACACACGCATATGCATCTGGAAAGTAATAACATGACGCAATAATGTAGTGATGGTAAAGGATCAAGGATATTTAGGAAACACAATGAGGAATTTAGCGCGACAGATGGATGGAATTGAGCCAAAGTACGTTATCGTCCCAGAGCGGAATGTGTGTAGTGTTTTTCTGTCTGCTGAAGTGATATACTCTCACTCCCAACTATACAAAGAAAACAATTTGTTCTTGTGGCATCTAAATATATCCATACATGCGAATGAAATAGGCAACATAAAGCAACCAGGATTAAGAGTCTTCAAATAAATCCCATTGAACGCAAATCTTCGCAAATATACCCGCGATACACGTACTTTTTTGTGTCCAACTAACAATAATTTAGATGAAAAATCCTTTGGCGTGAAATCCACAGAAAATCCGAAAATGGCACTCAGTACATGACTGAAAAAGCATCAGGGGCGCGTGGAGGGTAAAAAGAATGAAGCTGCAGGCTGAAAAAGAACGACGACAATGGTGATCGAACGAATAAGGAGCTCCCATATACAGATAAAGAGAATCATGTATTCTAATAATACAAAATAATATACACACGCGCCAGCTCACCTATTTTTCCATTTTCTTTCGCATCCAAAGCTCCCCATAACATGAAACGAGCGAAATGTTAAAGATAAAGTGAAAAAAAACACACACTACCCGCGAACGGCGAAACATCGCATCAGGATCACTTTCTTTCTTACGCTCTATTTTTTTCTGTTACAAATATAAATAAATTTAAGACGCTGATATTTCTCTTGTTGTTATCCTCTTTCCCATTTGGACATTTTATTTAAAAAAAAAGTTTGTATTTCATTTGTGTGTACGCTTCAGTTTGCCTCACTTTGAATTTGGTGGATGGAAATGTACAGTAGACACGAGGAAAAAATAATATCAAACTTACCCCATCCACTTGTTCGCCACACAGCAAATCCGAAGTGACTTGAACGAAGGATGACAAATATACATGCAGCACATTGAGAAAGAAGTACAAGTTTAGGCCAACGTACAGAGGAAATTCTCATCTAACGTCCTTCATCGCTATAATATCCTGATTCACAGCCAAAGCATCTTGATACCTACCTGTATAGTGTATATGCATTCACGTACAGATGTACTAACATGTTTCACCACATACAGACGATCGGTTACCAAAGAAACACAGTTATAATATTATAACACAGTCTCGTGTAAGCCCAAGCAAATAGCACATCTTTTACTTATATTTTGTTCGAAGACCAACTATAAATTTAAAATTGAGCTTATATGGTATACGGTGTTGTGCATCTTATCTTCTACTGTTGCCGCTTCATATCTTACACATCTTCACATGTAGCAGCAGCTTATAACAGAAACTGTACACGCTATAGCCTCGCATCTTCTATTTCGATTCGATTTCCATCCCAAGCCACCCCCAAAAACTGCTCGGCCAATACAAGAATTTCCAAGTATTTTCGTATGCTTTACTTGGAGCTTTACCATACAACATGTATAATGTACAAGTTTTTGTGCTCGCTCCGCATATACTCGTATATATGAAGTCCACACACAATGTTTTTTCCGCATACATTTTCCTTGGATTTTCCCTTTTTTTTGTGCTTCCAATTTCATTCTCCTCCACATTTTTATATTTATTTGGTGTATATTCGTTTCAGAAATATTATGTTCGTTCATCTTTGATCCCTCTTCTCGTGCATTCTTTGCCAGTTTCTACACAACCCCCTACCTGAATTTTCCTCCATACGTAGTATTGTAGATATCTATGCGCCTCTTCTCTTGAATATACAACGTGTAGTACACAATTCCTGCCCTCCTACGCCACCATTATATCGCGACTGAGATGATTACCCCATTGCCGGTTCAATTTCCAATTCTTTTGAATTCCCGGTACTTGCCGATTCGTGTTTCTTTCTTTTTGCCAGCAGGTCTTTCATCCCTTGATGGCCCTTTTTTGCTCCTGTACACTATACTGACACATATAGTCTGTTTTGTGTAACGGTGCATGTTTCTAGTTATTCATCCTTTGTCCGTTTCAGCAATTCAATCGCCAATGAATAAATACATACCGTATGAAGTTCGGTTAGCAATGTGGAATTGGATAATAAATTATTAACATCCCTTTTGGCATTCAATAGCAATGTATTGGCATTATTAGAATCAGTATCGGAATTGAAAACTGTCATTGGTCTTTTGTGTAAACTTGTTCAATTCAAGATTTTATGGTTTACCTTTAGAACAAAAAAAATTATTTAAAAAATCAAATTTAATAATTTACTTTACTTTTTTAATTTTACTTTTCTAATATTTTAATATGAATATAAAATAGTTGTCACCCAAAATCTGAACCATCCCCATATCAAAACCCAACCTCTGGGACTCAATGTAACGGAAGATATTATATATATATCAAAATTTCAAGCACAAATACTATAAATCCTTGCGGATCAACCAAATCCGTTATGGGATCAATTTAATAAGTATATGTGTCTATTTGAAGGCATTCAAAACCCAACCACCTTCATCAACCCTTCCCACCTACTTCACCATGGCCATTTGCTTCACATGATATTATGTGCACTGCATATAACGTGCCACATTTCTGCAGAAAATCGGTATATTTATACCAACAACCACGCGTGTATCAAATGTGTAATGTGCAGAGGCTACACAGTTATACAGCGATAAAAGTGGAAGGCGAATAAATATCCATCGATATTGAAGCACGGCCACCCCAATATCTCCTCGTCAGCATATCATTCCTTAAACACATACACCCACACATAAAAGGAGTCGATATTCTTTTTGTCATTTTGCTTTTTTCAGCTTATACGAGGATATTGGGTGTGTTTGATCAGACGAGCGGTAGCAGAATTGGAACATAAGCAGACAATCGTCAAAGAAACCCTTCAGTCACTTAGTTACTTCAAAGGTTAACCGGATAAGGAATTTTCTTCATCTCTCTTGGATGTTGTTGGTCTTTATATATGTGTGGGGAGTTAAGGCCGTTCTTATTTCAAGCGATGTATGAGATAATATGTTGTGGAAAAGGTATTTGAAGAGATGATGCAAAACTAGGGCTAGAAAATTGTTGAAATTGGAGTATTCTGCGAATTAGTTAATCGTCCTATGGACTTTGTAAGACTATCCTTTAAAGTAAAACATATATTGTATTTATTTAAAAATAAATAAAAAATAAAAGTAAAGTTTTAATAGAATGTGTTTTAAAATAAATTTTATTTCCGAAAAAATATTTAATTTTAGTTTCATGGTTTCAAATTAATAGCAGAATATTTAAAAAAGAATTTTAAATTTCTTAAAGTCGACAAAATGCTAATGAAAGGTCATGACGTCTAGCAAATGCGTTTACCATCGCAGCCCAGACCTATATAGACGAAATCCTTAACTCATTCTGCATTGAGGGTTAATTTTTTGAATGCAACATTCCTCATTGTGTATGTTGAATGAACTTTTGCTTGTTGTCATAAACAGTTTAAAGTGCAGTTATTCAGGGACAAATCAAAAGTTATTAAACAATGCCTAAAAAATAGTGACTTGACAATAATAAAATCCATACAGCGGTGGCACATTTCAATGAAATGTCAACGCAAACAATTGGAGTCTTTAAAATAAATAAACTTCGGCACGGTGTACTGCAGAGCATAAAAGTGAAAGGGTTAATATTTGAACCATTAGTGTAAATAATGGCAATAACTACTCGTCACATGACATTGACATTTGCCAACGCTTATTTCCTAATCAAATAACCAAAAAAAGACGTCGACTTCTGTGACGACGCTATTGTTTGTCCAATATACAAAAATGCACGTCCGTTATAGCAAATAGGGGATGAAGATCGTTAAAAATTTGTTTGAATAAAAATTGTCGGGAAATATAATTTCAAGTGAGTTGCGGAGATTTTGAAGAAATATGGAATTTTTTTGTCGGAAATGAAATTAAATGTAATTTTCACGCCTAACCGCCCAGCTCAATTCAGCGCATATGAAAATGGGGAGATTCTAATATACATGCTTGCTTTCCATCCATCATATTTGCGTCCACTTTGAAATCGTCTTCACTTCCACTGAGCTGGAAGTGAAAAGCCGGAACAAAATAGCCAAGAGGGTTTGAAAAAATTCTGCAGGGCAGGTTGTCAGTCAGTGTGCATCAAAAATAATAATAAAGTGTAACAAAATTGTGTGTCATATTTTCTATTTTCAACCCCCCCCCCCCCAATCTTATTCTCTATCTTTCACTACTAACATCCTTTAAGGATATTTGTTGGAAATTTACTTTCGCCTCTGTGAGTTCTACTTACAATATATTTTGGGGAGACATTGCTACGTCCATGGTCCTTAATATACATGATAGCCCCTTCTTAACATACAGTTACATTCTTTTTGCCACACATTTTTGTAGCGATGCGACGCTCGTTGTTAGTATCATCATCAAAATTGGTAATGCTGGCAACCAAAAATCCAAAAACCCGCACACAAAATATCCTACACACTAGGCAAGAAAGACGACTCCGACGCACGAAATATGTGACGGATTTTATGGTCCACTGATGTGAAGATAATGTACAATAACTGGGAGTGTTTCAATAATATAGGCAAACTGGATTCCCAACGAGAACACGATGTGTATGAAAACATGATATGACCAAAAGATGGATAAAAATTTACTTTACGAAAATGATCTTTGGGAGGAAGACAGGACGCCAAATAAAGCGTGCGTGTAAATAACGCATATGAAGATTCGTCCACGTCCATTGCGCCAACTGAAGCATGTAATGCGGGGGGAGCTTGCCGAAATGGATGACGATGAAATTTTATTTTAATGCACAGCATCAATCATGGGACATAGTAAATCTCAGGGAATAATAATATGTCGGGTGTCGACTGCCGATAATGGGAGAGGGTAGATAGTAACTACCCTACATGCTTGGACTGTAAGGGGTGGTTAATGAAAGAGAAATCCGTATAAATAAAAAATGTTTGATAATCTTTAATTTTTGTGCGAGTAAATTTTTTTCTCGATAAATCGTGACGTGTCTTTTTTTTGTGTATTGAGGGTGGATTTGTTGTCATACCCTCAGAAATATTTGGACCCTAGTTTTTTTAGGAATTTTTACGTGCAAATAAATTCTTTTTTGTAGACTTTGAGCTTTGGGTGTGGGTAATAAGTATAAAATATGCTGCCATTACTATAATAAAACTGGTCAATTCATACCGCCCCTATCCTATTTATTTAGGTTTGCTATATTTTATAACCAATTCCATTTTGTAGAGGGTTTGCATAGGTTTTGTCTGTTTGCTTTTTATGTGTTGAGCAAGGGCAATCAGAACATAAAATTGAGGCCTTCCAATTTTATTTTCTCACAATTCATTTAAAAATGTTTGTTTGAACAAAACTTTTGAGCTTAACTTAAAACAAAATTAATAAATATCATTAAATAAATAAAAAAGTACAGATGGACATTTTACAGCACCTGGAAGACAATGTTGGCACATTTCTATCAAATTATTATTGAACAACAATGCTTCTACAATATTTAAAATTAGACGACAACATAGCATAAAGCAACCCTTTCCATTTCAGCAAACAAGAATCCATATTGAAATCGAGTCTGTCGCACGCGATTTATTTGCCTATCGAAATCAAAACTCCGGGCACATGCCATCCACCACCAACAATTGAATGCCAAACAGATATGCGAGTATCAAGTAACGAACCCTTTTGCATGCGCACATACCTCATTCAAAACAAAATTTAATAAAAAACTAATGGTGAAAGTCCTTTTACAGGTAGGCAAAAGTGTATTTGCAAAAATATTCAAACAACATTGGGGTCCCATTTGCATCATGTTTTTAATTTAAATAGTTATATTGGAAGGGAAATTTTTTAGCATAATGTATACGCACTGTTGTCTGGATTAAGGGACACCCCTTCGACTGTGGTATATTTGAAGATGTGGCATTTGGTTGCGGGCTTAAAACTGTGCCCGACAATTGGAATCCTTTCGATTTTTCATTTTCAAATGTCCCATATTGTAACACAAAGGGTTGAAACTTGAAACATCTGCACATTTCAATATTTATGTCGCGTCGCTGCTAATTTTATGAGTTTTGCATTCTTTGGTGCTTTGCAGTAAATGCAAAATGCAGCTGAAGCGTCCTTGCAATATAATATTAATCACTGTGTGCCAGAAACATTTTTTTCTGCGGATGGATTTTATGCTGTTCTTTTTCATGGCTCTAATATGCTATACATATCGACACAATATCTCAAAGAAAATGTATTGCATTCAATTGCATGAATTTGCGGGGTTTTGCATGAAATTGGTACATTGCACCCCGTTGCACAGTGATGTCATAAATTTACTTTTATAATTTCCGCTCAGTTTTTCACCCCTTTTATCTGTTGCGAACGCTAGCAAAATGCATGAGATTTTGGAATTGGCACAAAATTAAACGACGTGGAAATTATTTGGTAAATGTTGCTTCTGTTGATGCTGATGCTGATGTTTGTCGTGGAATGATCTGTTCTGTAGTTTGATCAAGGGGTACGGGAGTGCACATAGTGTGAGCCAAAGGTCGACCTTTTCACTGCAGTGCAACCCTTTCCATGCTCCAGTTTATATTTTGTACCTTTGAGCCCGTTCGATATTAATTCGAGTACATTATGAGCGTGATTGGTGTCGTAATGGTGAACAAATGAAAAGTACTTTATGGCTGGGCATTGTTCTCATCTCCATGGATGTAGCATTTTAGTTATTGTCATTTTGATCAGATTAGATGTATTTTGGTAGATTTGGATGTTAAGGGAGCTGGGATTTTTAATGCTTTTAAAATCCTTTTAGTTGAATGATATTTGTTGAGTGGTCGTTCGGCTCTTTTATAATCAATTGTGTAGTTGAGTCAATTTATTGAAGAGAGTTAAAGGATTAAAGTGTAAGGTGCTCATTTTGTATGTTGCAGTTTTATTGTTGTTGTGGGAATTTATTTTTATTTTAGATTCTCTTAATGTAATTTTTGAATAAAAATAATTTATTTGGCAATGAAATCTTTAATAAAAATTCAAAACTGGTAAAAAATATAAGTTAATTATTACTGATGCCGTAAATTGATAATAACTGTAATGTTTCTTCAAAGAAAAATTAAATTTTTGTTCCAGGGATGCAAAGAAAGAATTCAATACAATAAATAAATACAATTATAGAACTATTTTTTAACGTTACGTCACACTGATCCATCAGTTTTAAGTTCTCACAGCCCAATCCTTTAAACATCAGCCACATGTTACACAACAGTTACACATTGTCTACAAACTCGCACATATGCAATAAACATCTTGAGAACTTTTAACCCCTTAATGTAACGATGAGGTGCCTTTTTAAATTAAATAAAAGAAAGGTCAGGTAATCTCCTTTCAATGAAACGCATAAATTTGAGACCATTGTCCTTGATTTTCATCCCAATAATATACCCAACAATTCTACACAAAATACAGTTATTTCTTCTGCAGGTAGCAAAAAAAAAAAAATTGTGTTATACCGTTTAGAGAAACGTGTGAAAATAAAAGTTAAGCATGCACTATCATCCCCTTATGGGATTTTGTGTAACATGGTTATAGAGACGACCCTCATACGTCTTTGCGCAACATAAATCAATCTGATCGAATACCGTTCGATAAAGGAAGTCTGGTACTTTGTTTCTCAAAGAATTTACGTTGAAAATTGAAATAGGTAAAGGGTTCATGTGTTCAAACATTTCTCGCAGCACATTCTTAAAAATTTCATAAATTGAAAGGTATTATACAGAATTTAATATAAAAGTACTAAAGGTGAACAATAAGAAAACCCTGCAAATTTGTGTAAATATTAAACGTGAGATAGAAATGCTACTCTTGCTATTTTACTATAAATACTGGAATAAAAATTTAGGCAAAACAATGGTAGAGGAAATCACCAATGCAATATGGATTTAGAATTTATCTTTCAGTATAGCGTCATGTTTTTTATTACTCCCCGTTCTAAATATTTTATTAAAATTATCACATTTATTACAAAATATATCTTGGATCTAGTTTAAAATAAATGCAATAAGGTCAAAGTGAAAACCACCACTACATAAGAAATAAGGGGACAATAACTTTTCAGTACATAAAATCATATTCAATTCCCTTCATTTTTTCTTTGTGTTACATCGGAGTGCCATCCATTTTGTGTGGGTGAGTTTTTTTTTCGTCCACAGTGATACTTGTTTGACTATGACAGAAAGAGGGATGCAAAAAAAAAAAACAAGTTATAATAATATGGGCTGCCGGCTTCTTATCTGGACGCAACAGACAACGAACGACATCAATCAACTACTTAGAGTTCATATATAAAATGTTATTTCATTTTATTTGGTAAAAAGAAATGCACAGCTTTTGTGGCCGTGATGGTTGGACAAATATTAGGCATTGGAGAGATGATTTAGTTGGGGGTGAGGATTTGCTCGAGTTGTTTGAGCCAAACACAAACATTTCTCGTATGTGAATAGAAAGATTGGATGATGATGATGTGGGATTTGGCAGAGTTCAGTCTTTATTTAAATTCTAAATAACTGCGCCTCTTTTCAAAGGATGATATACGAAAATTTATATAAATTTGATGCTTTCATTTGTGTTTTGATATGTGTTTTTAATTTACATTTATTGTCCACATTTAAATTACAACAATAGTAAAAAGGAAACGCTGACAACAAAGGACCAATTATTGTACAGTAATCCATCACTTGAAATACCACAATCCACCTGATTCCTTTAAAAGAGTGATCCATTACCAAATCTGCACACCCTAAATGGAATTTAACAAACAAACAATGCACTCTTATAAAATACACAATTACTTATTTCCTAAAAACACACATTTGACATCAAATTCAGGTTATTTTACGCACCCCAAAAAGGATAGATTTCCAAAAATTTGGCAAAATAAAAATTATTTGAACGAAAGGGCGTTTCAATAAACCGATACGTTTTGTTGTTTATTTTGATTCAGAGTTTAATATATGTAGCACTTTAATACAATGACGGCATAAAGAGCTCATAAATGAAACTAAATGCAACCCCTTGAAAATTATAAACGCAATTTGTATTATATGCGTTCGTTTGCTTGCTTTTTTTTTGTGCAAAACAGGGAAAATTGATGTTAAATTTGATTTGTTGACTCCTTTGGCATTGTTCGCGTGAGAGAAATCTCACTGTGTGCACGAGGAGCGCGAAAACAGTACATTACATCCAATAAGAGAAGCACATAATGTTTAAAGCAGAACGCAGTCAATGTCAGCAATATTATGTCGAAGGGAGGGTGCCGAATGGGGGTTGGATGTGCTTGCTGTAGATGGATGTATACACATTTTAACAAGGCGCAACAGATTGCTGTTTTACCCTATGCCTGTTGGTGGTGCTAATAATTAAGTAAGCAATTGTAATTATCTTAACACTGCGGCTTTTGTCAATGTTGGAGATGCATTGCGTAGGGAGATGGGGGCACTTGTGGAATGCATCGTGAAGGATTTCATTAATTAATTTTTGTAGAAAGTTTTATATTGTTATTGTTTTTTTTAGGAACTTTTTGCTGGTATGGTAAATGTTATATTAATTAAATTAGTTAAAATAGTTTAAATTTTATTTATTGCCAAATTTTAAAGAACTTTTTGAATTTTTATTAATAACACTAAATTCAAATTTCTGCGCACACCAAGTGTCATTCGTCAACAACAAGCTGCTGTACTAAACAAAACTAATTTTTTTTTTCTACCAGTCTGCAGCACATCAAAATAAAGGTGTAGGCATTTGAAGCGTCGAAAAAAGGTTGGCTGCATCACATTTTATAATTTTAAAAGATGTAAAAGTAAACTACAACATTGAATACACATGAAAGGGTTGCAAATGATTCATAATACGCAATATGGGGTCTCTCAACTTCCCCATTATAGTCAATCGTCAGCCTGACGGTTTATTGTGTGCTGCATTTTCACTAATGAATATAACATCGAAATCGCGAGACCCCTTTTCAATGCAATTCGAAGTTGTGCGTTTACCTTTCTCAGGTACAAAAAACTGCGGGCTGATTTTTAATTCATTTAGTCCGGAAATCAAATACAACACAACTCCTCGACATCTCGCATCCACCTTTTTATGCCAGCCATGAAGTTTGTGTTTTTTATTTTATTTTTAGTTTGAAGCGGTAATTTTTCACAATATCAGTTGCATTGGGATCAGTTTGATTTGTGGCACTAATCGTGTTGGTAGTGGCGCTGTTGATCATCGGTTCCGATCTTTTCCAAGTGCTCTGCGGGATCATTGAGTTTTAGTTTTGATGGTGTTGTTCCTTTAATTGTTAAAGTGGATGATTGTGAATATGTTATGGATGAATTATAAGATAAGAATCCAAGTGAAGGGTTTGGTGATATCTTGGTCAAGTGGATTGTTCATTTTGTCATTACGTAGTGTACGGTACTTAAAAAAAATTAAAGGAAGCTGTTTTAAATGTTCTAAAAAAAGCTATGATAAAAAATAAAAATAATTTTGAACGTAATAATAAAATTGAATTAAGAATATAATTAAATATTAAAGAAATTTCTTCCATTGACGCATCATCGAAAATACCGCACACGAGTTGAACCAATTCCCTTGAGGAACGATATGCCGAAAATCGATGAAGCTATAAAATTGTGTATCTTCCGGTGTGTATGTCCGCCATTGAATGTGTAGGGAGTACAATAGTCATAAATGTCTATGCCGAAATAATTTCGTATTTGCACAAAACACATAAAAAAAGGAAACAAATGTTGAGCACAAAAGGCGAAGGCTCGCACCACAATAAGCACCACAAAAGCCCGCACCAGAAAAGCGTCCAAATGTGAACTGTATGCTGCAGCATATGTAGAAATATGCTAATTTTATTTAAAAACATAAATTCCCAGCGACCATAACAATATGATGGCGAAATGGAACATCTTTGTTCAACTACATGTATTCATATATACATACGGTTGAAGCAATCTTGGGTGTTTGCTACACTGGGCAATTGGGGGAACCAAGCGGAATGGGTGTATATTTAAAATGAATAGATATACAGCAGCAGCAGCCAGTAACAACAACAATAACAGAAAAAAGTAAAATGTATGTCCGGAGCCATAAAGGGAATGTGCGACGACGGAGAAGGCGGAAGCACAATGGCCATACATGCGTCCATATGTGGAGAGATGTTTGCAATACATACAACAACTCAGCGATCAGGGTGAGTACCCCCCATCCCGTTACCAATTTCTGGGCACATACAATGTGATACAACGAAATTGTACAAGCTTATGGTTCTCGATGCAGTGCAGTGTAGCTCCTTGTTGTGTTCTTCATTTGGGTGGTTGCGGTTAAGGGGAGGTGTAGGCTGTGTGACGTTGTGCGGAAACAGAATACATTTTTTAAAATAGCCTTTTTTGCTTGTCTTTTTTTTTACTTTCTTTGCTTTGTGCTGAAGGAAAAAACATGATTTGAAGAAAATAAAAACGAAAATGCTTCGCCTAAAAACACATGTGAACATCGCATTTATAAACGTCCGCATGGCAAAGTGGCATTGAATATTTTGCGGTGGTGACTGGTGTTGCTGATGGCCAATAATGGACGACTGGTTTTTGGGATGGGGCATTTCCTTCAATAATGATGTTGAAATGTTATCATATGGGGTTTGGTGGGACAAAGGAAGTGTTTGAAAGTTGTGTGGGGTGAATTTAAAATATATGTACTCGTACATATATGGTAGGAAAATCTGTATTGAAGTAAAAGTTTTGTTATGGGATGTTCGGTCCATTTGAGTTTCCTTATTGTGTATGGCAAATTTCCGACGGACCCGGTGAGGGGGTTTCTTATCATATTCAAACATATTTCATGTACCTACATCACATTTATTTTGTAACTTTAGAGTTGAGTTGATTTTAGTGACATTTAGAGTCTACATAAAGTAGGGTTACATTTTTTGAAGGGTTTAATAAAACAATTTTTTTTGCTTCAAAATCGCTAAAACAATTTCGACAATAATTTTCCTAACTTCTCCGATAAATGTTTCAATACATTTTTTGTTGAAATGTTTTTCTTAAAGATTTGGTTAATAATATTTTTTTAAACAATTATTTTGTACCAAATAATTTGAAATAAGTCTTATGAGCTATTCCCTGCCATTAAAGCTCACTCAATAGCCGTCCAGTTGCCTTATTAACTCTGTTTCTCCTTTTCTTGTATTCAAATGTAGCAATGCAAAGCAAAAGCCCCATTCCACAGTGGAAAATTCATTTCACAGTTAACATGCACATACACAAGAAAACATGAAAATGGAAATTAGAATCGGTTTTGGACGAAGGTTTTTCTTGTAAATTTTCTTACACATACACGCATTACAAAATAGCAATTTCGCAAACCACCGCGTCGACCTTCGTCTGCCATTTTCTGACAATATTGGGTTACTATTATACCTATGTCGGCTATACACAATATTATCCGTATATGTGTGCTTGGTTGTTATGCTCGCATATTCATCCCTCGTATTTGTCCTGCGCACACAAAACACACACAATGCGTCCTACCAAAGTCCATTCGTCCGAAACTTTTTCGCCGCATGTGTTGTCTAACTGAGAGAAGCCGTACAACAAAAACAGAACCACCCCTGCTATGTGGACACAAATGTATATTTGGCAAGTTTTTGCGATCAAATTTTGAGGGTACTGTTCATATATAGTTTCTAGACTTACTGTTTTTTTTATATTCTGCTTCAGTAACTGAGTATTTTTCTTTATTTTTTATGGCAAACAACATTGAAGAGGGTCGCCTGCAATTTCTCTCTGTCTCGTTTTTGTGCTGACAAACGGAAAATGTGTGTAGGGAAACTGATGCGGATTGTGTTCGCTAACATATTGGGGTGGGAGAGGGAGGGATTGTTGTGTTCGAAATATGATGATTCTGTACGTATATTTATTGTATCAGCTCGTACGACCGAGGGTATTTGGTGTGGGGTGTGATGTGAGCGTCCAGTGGATGTGTGCATTGAATGGGAATTGTGGAATAAGGGAAAATAAAGATGGTGGGATTTGATGCGTCCATTTGGAATGGAAGAGACCATAAAATCGAGGTCACATTTATTCATGAACTTTGCTTATGTGTTTTGTGTGTTACTGTTTTTGCGCAGATAATAAAAGTTTTTGCATGGCGGTGTGGGGTAATGGTGGTGGTTGGGTGTACCCAGGGGATGAAACACATTGTCAAGGCAATAAATGTTGATGTGGGGTATCTTCCGTATCTTCATGTGTTGTTGGACGTTAAGTCGGACATGGGTTTAAAATCGAAATGGATAGCTCTAAAAATGTATCTTGGGTTTGTTAGGTTTTATGGAATTGTTATTTGATTTTGAATTAGCTTGTTTTATGGGAATAGTTTTTTTGGGTTTCCTCTTTGTAGTTTGTAATGGTTTTCTTGATGTAGACATTGTGTTTATTATGCAATATGTTTCGAAAAATACACAAAATAAAGCTTCAGCAAAAATTTTTAATCTATACGTTCAATTTGAATTATTGTGTTTTAATTTACATACAATTTTGAACGTTTATGATTCACGAGCCACTATCCTATTTTCAGTGGTCCTTCCTTTATGTACATCAGAAAATGTGCTTGTAAATAAAACGGTTAGTTTTCAATGTTTGCATTTACTAAAAGCATTTTGCCCCAACCAAAAATGAGAAAGGACCTCCCAACTTTTCAGAGAAAATTAATGTACATTATTAGTTTGAAATTGTAGACTCTGAATATACATTTTGCTCAATGGAATAAAGGCTTTTGAGTTTAGCCACTCCAAACTTCCCATTGTCCGACGTCACTAATGTATATTTGTTTATTTATTTGTGTGTAAAATATTATTTCTTTACAAAATGGATGACTACAGAATAAATATCTGAAAATACACGCACATATCATAAGCTTCACAGTGGTTTGTGATTTTTTGTTGTTATAATATAAGTTTGAAAGAAAATGCAAGAATCTGTTTTCCTCCCCCAGCAATGTCTATTCGTCATGAATACATGTTACATTTTGATTTGTTGTATACTTTTGGCATGCCCATTCACGGTTTGTGGTGCTATTCATTCGTGGGGTTTGTGGGGGGGGGACGTATTCTTAACATGTGTACGTCGACCAAACGCACCATGGATAGTGAACGCATTTATAAATGATGCAAATATGTTTTGAGAAATGAAAGCAAATAATGGATCAGATGAAATAATAATATGAAAAATCCTTTTTATTTTATGAAAGAATATGCGCACACATTTTTCTTCTTTTTCATGAATATCATAATATACGCTATAGAGATCCATGCAAGAATTTCTCTAACATATCTTTTGTTGTGGGAATATTTTGAGCTAGTGTCGTATATGAAATCGTGCTGTGGACTGTGAGTTGTGACAAACTAACATCTGCACCAATGATAAGATGTGAGGACTGGGGACTGCAAAGTGTGAAATATGATTCAATTGGAAATGTGTTTATAAATTTTGCGTATCTTTGCACTTTGAGTTTATAGATAAAAGAAAAACAGGGAAATTTCGGTTACATATACATAATTTATTCATATTGCGTGAATGATCCAACCATATGTATTTTTAGGCAATAAAAGAGTATTTTCAAAGTGGAGACTATTTTGAAAAAAGTCGTACAAATATTTAAAAATCAAAACATTTTTAAACCGAAAAGAGTAGCTGGGTTACGCATCCAGAATTTCGGATTTTGCATTGAAGTCGAAGAGTGTAACGATCTTCGAAGTTTTATATGTACATACAGTACAAAAGAAAAGTTCTTTCTTATATTTTTGACCCAATTTAAAATAAGGACTCTCAATGTTAAGTTATGACCAAAAACGATTTTTCACTAAAATACCTCTCCAAATTGAATTACGTCAACTTCAAAGTCTTATTTCGCCTTCCTTGCAATGTGATTTTCTGTTTTATTTAAATATCAGGCGCTTTTCTTAGTATAGAATTAATGAAATAAAAATGCTTTTGCTAATTTCATGTGGTGACTGAGTTTCGCAAGTTCATGGAAAATGTTATTTTTTTCTTGTCATCTAATAAATGTTGCTTTTTTTAAGAGTATTTAAAAAAAAGATAATTGAATGTTCAAAAAACACATTCAAGAAATACGCCCTATTTTTAATTGAAAATTAATAAATAATAAAATAAAAAATGTTACTGTCAAAAATAATTAACTTTAGTATTTTTGGAAATTAAAACATAAAATCGGGGTATTTGAAATTATTCATAAGTACCTCATTAACCAACCAAAACTGAGTGTAAATTAGGTTTACCCGTGTACACATTTAAGAACGTATTTGTTTTTGTAAATATAATCAAAATAAACTAGAAGTATTCATTTGATAAAAAGAAAAACGGCATTGTTGTTTACAATAATGAATAAAGTAACGTAAATAGTCGCGGTCCGCCATTTATAATTGTCGACAATGCGCCCTCTTCCATTTTAAAATGTTTATGTAGGTTTTTTAATGGATCATGTATTAAATGGGTTGTTCATGAAAAAACAATTTTCCTTGTTTGATTTTTTAATGGAAATGTTAGTCTCAGCATGCAGTTTAAGCGTTGATTGTGGGTAGTCCATAACTGGGTGCCGCGCACCCTCTATTTCAACGCATGTGTTTGCTTACTAAATGGGTTTGGTTGCAAATGGCTCGAATCTACGGCATTGATGATATTGTTTGGGTGGGTCGTGTACACTGTATTAAGTGTATACGATTCAATTTAAAAATTTGGAAATGCATTTTTTCTTAAAAAGTGAATTTGTGTGTTATGCGCTAAACCCCAACAGCACGGAGCCCAAATGTTTGACAACCTGAATGCTAAATTAAATAAAATATTTATCCATATTAAAAACAAGCGTTATTATTATTTTTAAACTCTTAGGGGTTGGTACAATAGTTAATTGTGATATCGAACAAATATCCAATATATTTATTGCTGCAATATGTCAATAATTACATCATCTTATTTCTTAACCACATTTCAAGATCTTTGAAAGTAAAAATAAAATGATATTTGGTTTCATAGGACTCTCCACAAATGTAATAAAATTGAACTCAAATTGAAATTTCAGTTTCATTTAGTGCATTTCTCTTTTTTTGCAAAGCATTTAGTTTAACTGAGCGTATATTGAAGGGGTGTTAACATTAGTGATGTGGTTCTCGGCAGGAAAAAATGGAGTAAATTGATGGCGAAATTGTTTTGTTTAGAAGTTTTGTCAAGCAATGGGGTGCCTGTCCGCAACAGACGTAAGCACTACACCACTGGGCATTTCCTTTCATTCCATTTTGACAAATGGATATACTCGTTTGACAACAAATTGAATTCGATAAAAATGCGTGTGTTCTTGGTTTCTGTTTCCAATTCTTTTTGCCGTTATTATTCCTCAATCAATTTGGTTTTGCACTTTGAAATTTTAGAGTGCAAGCTATAATAATGAATGAATTTAATGGCATGGGCAGACACAGGAAATGATAAATTGATTTATATTTTTTGTCCCTTTTTTAACAATTTCTTCGCAATACAAAATAATCACATATATTTCATTTAAAAGTTTAAGCTATCATTTAAAACATGTTTCATATGTAAAACCAATGATCATCCCCTTCAAATTGAAGACACACTGACTGTCCAGTGTCATGCGTGCTTCCAAAAAACGCCTATTTGTATAAGCTCAAAGTTCAAAAGATTCGAGACCTTTGGTACAATTACAACACCTCATGTAAGATGTTAAGTAAGTAGACGAGTCTCAAAGTATTTGTATAAATTTAAGAATGATAATAAACATCCTGTTAAATTGTCCGAGGGTTCATCATTACGTTGAGTGCACTAACGACACACTTATATGCGATTAAATGTCATGATGGCTATTGAGTTAATGTAAATGTATATTGGACTTTAAGACGGGGTGAAAAATAATCTTTATGGGGTGATAAATAAATTTGAAAATGATACAAAAGAATAGTTGTCCAGTTTTATAATTTTTAAATAAATTCCGATTTAAAGTCCCGATTTTATGTTTTAATGAAACAATCCGACTCATAATTAAATTTTGAATGTTTAAACTTTCACATTGTTATTATTTTTCCGCTAACTTAATACAATAGGACTTTAATATCCTCACTTTTAATAGGGAGAATAAAAGCCTGATGACGAAAAGGTGTCCAGCCTTTAAATTTTAAAATAAAATCCATAGCTTAAAAGACAATAAAAACTGCAATTTTATGGCAAATTTTTGCCATGTTGTAAATATTTCTGATATCAATTTGACGATACGAGGTATGTAACGAAAAATCTCACGCATCATCCTGTCGGGGTTGAAAGGCTAAAAGGGGATAAATGTGCACGCTACAGATCTTTGATTAATGTTCCGACACCTCACACAACTTTTAGTCTCAACAAAAAAGTGTTTTAAAATAATTTAAAATAAAAGGGTGTTTTATTTTCGCAGTGGTGCGCATCAATTCAACGAGGATTGCTTGCACTTTTTATTGCAGAGCTCTTGCTCACTATATACACATTGTAGTTAATAGTACACATTGCTTCTCAGTTCGCTGCAGGAACTTTCGAAAAGGTTTAATGTCACATAGACAAGCCAAAAATGTTCACTTGACTAGTTTCTTTTTATTTAGGCCTTTGCCATTCATTGATGAGATAAAATATGAAATGATCGGGTACGTACTGTTTTGGCGTTGCGCTAAGGGTTGCAGCAGAGTAGCTATATCCATTGCAAATATTGTAGCATACTTTTTTATTTAACTATTTATTTACAAAAGGGTTACATGCCGGCTATCAATGAAATGAGAGCAGAAAATTGTGTTTTTTGAGTTTTGTTTCTGGTTTTTATGACAATCAATTGTTATTGAATGCACATTCAAGTCGGAAATTGATCATAATTTAGCCGTCGCAAAATTTATAGTGCCGTTCGGGTACACTAAAACTGTCAAACTCAATGAAATCCCTACACAAGGGAAAAGGGTTGGAAGTAAAGTTTCCATTGCCAAGGTTCGTACCTTTTGCGTCCAGAAGTATATACGAAACACGCGTATATAAAATTTGAAATTGAAAAATAAAACTGGTAACGAAACCAACAACCCTTTGAAAGAAACAAAAAAAAAGCGTTCAACATTTGTGCAAGAAAAGTATCAAATTTCACTGTTAATTTGCTAATGCATTATTTGAAAGCACAAAATCGCCGTTCATTGATCATTCCCAAACGAAAACACATTTATTTCCATTTGACCTTTTCTTTCTGCATCATTTCGATTCAATATATCTCCCCACGACGCTGAATGTCTTAAATGCGTACTCAAATACGGGCAAAAACGAAAGGAAAATGCAATAACGTTATACTTTAACAGAGGCCAGTTGGTGAAAAACATATTGGCAAACTTGTGGGACCGAAAGTGGCCAAAAAGTATTGAATTTCCATTGCAAATCAACCAACCCTTCTGTACATAGTCAGACGCAGTGTCCCAGTGACGTTGGTGAATGTTGCAAAATAAGAAACACGCTTTATATAAAAGAAGTGAAAATTTTACTGCCGTTTTCCCTCATTTTTCTTTCTCTCGTTTTCATTTCTTCGTGATGTCGGTCCGCTTTTTTTGGCGTTACTTTTCCCTCCAATATACAAAAATATGAATATATTAAGCGTCATTCCCATGGACTGGGGACTGGTCTCAACCAAATGTGGCTACGGAATGTCCGTAAATGGTCTTTTCGGAAATGGGGTGGCAAATGCCGCCCAAGGGACTTATTTTATGCTGGGCGTATGCATGTTTTAGTTATACGACATATTCTCAAATACATGTCGGAATATAAAAAAAAGTTCGTCGCAACAAAGTGTCAAGAATGAGTTAGGGTTACCATAATACACAGGATGGGCATTTCAGAAAGTCACCGACCATATTTGTTGAAATAAAAATAGAACAACAAACATTGAATCCAATGAAAGAGAAATTATTCTTAGTGCAAGTTTTTGAAACTCTGCAATCATAAAAACGGGTTAATGGTCAAACTAGCATACAAATACTAAAAACTAAACCTCATAAGAGCATAAAGCATTTAGAACTACCCCGATAAAACCCACCAGCATCCAATGTCCATAATTTTCAATTCCAATATTTTATGTGCATAAATTTTACTTGAAAGCGAATTTATCTCCTCTTCGTGTGTTTTTTTTTGTTGGTGGCGTCTTCTTGTGCGGTACATGCGTCTTATTTTGGTCGCAGAAAAGGGATAAGCATTAAGCAAGCATATATATTGCTGGAGAGAAATAAATTTCCCATAGAATTTGTGCATGCACTGCTCGGTGCTCATATAAACGCAGAATATTGCTTTCGTTGAAACGGAAAGGTGAGACCCATAAAATTGTTTTCTTTTTTGAATGAGTGTGAGGTTGAATTACATTAGCTATTAGTTTTCGGGAAAAAACATGATTATGGGAGATGGCCAAGCTTTGAGTAAGTGTAATTTAAACTTTATATAAATTTAGTTAAAAACTTGCTCCTTAAAATTTTAAATCCTGCTTTCTTCAATAATTTTCCTAATTTTTTTTTTCAACAAGACAAAATCTCATTTTTAGTTAACAAAAATTATATGGAATGTTTTTAATGATAATTTATTTAAAGAAACGTGTGATAAATGCTTTTTAATATAAGAAGAAAATTTTTTGAAATTAAATTTATGTTGTAAATCCAAAAAAATCTTTAAACAATCTAAAAATCTTTTTATTTAATTTTATTTATATCCCCTAGTCTACAATTTCGGTGATTTTTCTATTTATATTAAAAGGGCACAATTCAAAAACATGTCGTCATATAAAATCGATTTTAGTAAATATGTATTCCTTTCCAATCAACATCAATCAGTTCAGTAAGCCTTTAAAACCATTCCATTCGTCCAAACGAACTTTCCACGAAATATGATGATTTTGCACAAAAAAATCTCCACAGTGCCACTTAAGAAATTCATATAACCATAGACTATTTCACAACCCCACCCACTTCATCTCTTCCTCACCTATTGCGCACACAATAGCTGAATGAGTGGCAATTCTGTTATAAGTGATGGGGGTGACCTATTACTTTATCTATAAATATATTTCTCTCTACACGAGCACGAGTACACACATTTCTACATACGGTAGACTTGTTTGAGTGTGGCATACACTTTGCGAGCATGTTTTCGACATATACACATACAAATGCTTTGTGCTAGCCTGCAGATAAATCGTGAAGGTGGGCGATTCACAACCATGGGAATCAGAGCTTCACCAAACAGCACAACTCAAAAGCTTTCCAGCTCTAATTCAGTTTCGTTTCGCTTTAGTAAACTTCTCCATTTCTATGAATATTCCATCGTATACTATGTCCATACCAATTTCTATTCACCGCACAGATCCAACTCGATATTACGCGTCCCCCTCCAGCACTCCATTTCAACATTCGTCCATTGAAAGATATATGTAACATACTACCTTGCTGTACTTTGTAAAACCGAAAATTTTATGAGACGAATATTTTTGTGCTGACTGGCAAAATTTTTGTATTTTTTTTTTTTTCTAAATTTGCATCCCTTTCGTGTTTAGATGAGTTTTCATTTCAAAGCGAAAGTTGTAAATATAGAGTATTTTTATTTAAGGGTTGTTGTGGGTCGCTGGCTTGCTTGTAGTTATGTATGCGGCAAGGATCTGAATTTATGTGTGGGTTTCAACACTTCAATATTTTTTGTTAAAATAATATTTTCGTAAAATATCCAAAACAAGATTTGTTCAAAATAATGAAATAATTTATTAATTAATTTTCTTCTGTAAGGAAAAGCTGAAATAGGTTGTATCACATTATACTCAATAATTCAGCAATAAATCAGTCGTTAGTTACTTTACTATAATTTCAAACTTCCTTTTTTAGTTCCATCTTTATTTTCTTTGAAAACATACGAAATCTTTATGATAATGTAAAATAAACTAAGGGCAAATTTGTTTATTTGTATAACAATATCTATTTGGTGGATCCGCATGTATTTTGGAAAATACGGAAAATTCTCAACTAAAACTTAGTGGGAGGGGATGAGGGTTAAAAGGGAGAATGCATGCGAATTAAATGCGACATGTCATCCATGGCAACGCGGAGGGGGTGAACTGATTTGTAGATGTATTCGAATGTGTCGAAGGAATAGAAATACGATACTTTTAGGTCACTTAAGTTAATTCAATATTTGCCAGCTGGATTCCAGTCACCGGTACAGTGCCAGTGATGGCTTTTTAATGTCAACAAGACTATACGATTCTTGATATTCGGTCCTTTTCTGTTTGCGTAAACATGTGTTGTGGGTGTACACGAGGTGATGTGTGTTGCTCTCTGGTGATTTACAGATATATTGGAATTGGGAGTATAGGATGTGGTTCGTTTGCACTTACTCACTTACAGCATACACACATTTCAAGTGATTGGTTTTGCATGGTTTTAAAGGGTAATAAAAAAAATTTAAATTGAAGATTTTTAAATTGTTTTTGAGCTGAGTAATTATTTCAAAATAATTTGTTTACGAAATTAAGAGTGCCCTTAAATTTTGTTAGTTTTCACATGACTAGGGATTCATCAGCTTCTTGAATCGAGTTTATGTAAACTTAATTTTATATATTATATGTATATTGTAGTCTATAAATTAAATAAATAAATTAAACGAAATACCCGGAAATGTTCAGAAAAAATAATTTCATAACGATGCATTCTAAAATTGATTTAAAATACCAAATTTTTTCTGACCCGGGTTGGTGCTGAATTTAGCTTCAGCCTTCAATCATTCGCCCTATTTTTGTAACGATTTATTTTGGCTTTAAGCATCTATACAAAAAAAAAAAACAAGGAAAAAAATTGTTAGGGACTGAACGACCCACCCCTTAATTTTTAAAACATTCTCAAATATATACAACAATGTTTTATGTATTCAGGTACCTCACCTTTGTTGTAATACACACACACAATTTTAATTCTGCTAAAATATTTCTCCTGCACATTAGAGGTCCTTTAGGGTAACAATGTTACGTACGTGAAACAAACAATATTCGAAAACAAAACACACGTTGCAGCCCCTTTTCGAACAACGAGCTATACCAATTTGAAGCAAGCCCAAACCCGATGTAGTATAAATAAATCGATTTCCATTGAATGACCCTTGAGCCCAACATCTCAGCCGGAGTTATGAATTTTCTTCAATACGCTCGACAGCCGCTCACTGGCCTGTGACTCAATTTAATTTTACTCATTCCATTGAACACGATCTGACAATTTAAGTTCTTGACTACGTCCACCCTCTCATTCCATGGTTGGTAAGATTAGTTTAGGATTCAGTTGAAATGCGCCTCGTTTGCATGGATGACCCAATGTGTGTCGCCTCAGTGTAGTCTGCTACTATATATTCTGTATTTACTTTGAAAGAAATATAATACATTATAGATATAGCTATGTGGATAAATTGATAGTTAAAGAAAACCGTATTCTCACGGGGCATCATAGACGTCTTATTCTCAGCGGGAGCCGTTGGTGCAGGGTCCGCGGGTGAATGGTTTTATTTGCAATATGATAAAGAGAAACCAAAGTTAATCGATTGTTTCCATTCTACGCCAGTTTTCCAAGTATTTTTGTGTCCCTTTGTGGGAAGAGGTCATATACATCGCAGGATAAAAGAAAGTCAGGTGAGCGTAAAGTCAATCTTTCCCTTATAGAAAACTTTTAACTGTACGTTAAATTAGTTAGAGATAATAAGGATTTTGTTCAAAAATTTAATTAATTTTAATCATAAAAAATTACAGTTAATTTTTGAATGCGTTAAAATAGTTGCGTGTACGCGTCAATTGGATGCGTTGAGTGCGTTGAATCAGCTTGGAATAGCAGAAATTTTAGGTTTACACTATCGCCCAAGAGGTGGCGCTCCAACATTTTGTATGCGAAATGAAATGAAATTGGATTTTTTGTTAACTTATTGGAATTATTTGATGCAAAATATTAAAAACTTTAATAATAATTAATTTAAGCATCAATCATTTCTTTAATTTAACGGAAATTAATGGAAATTTTAAAACAATTCTGCTAATTTACAAACATGAAAAATTGCAACGGAATTACAATTAACAATAAACTTGTACGAGTACTTGAGAAAATGAAAAACATCGTTGATTAAAATAATTTGTAATAATATTGTCCACTATAAGTCAAAAAGTGCCGTGACTAAAAAGGGGTATAGGAAAACCAGTTTACCGAACTTTTACTTTAAAAAAAAGAGAGAGATTAAATTGCTAAACAGAAAAGGAGACGATGACTTCCTTTTACGCCTTGCATCCCCCACTGGGATAAAACGAAATAAACAAAACAGCAGTCAGACTGTATTCGCAATGCCGGTGAAACAAAATAGAAAAAAAAGAATGCAAAAACGATTATTTACTTGTTTAAAATACACAACTTTCTTTCCGTCATACTTTCCAAACACTCCGTTCCTCCTCCCTATTAAACATCACCCTTCGTGCGCGGCGGTATTCACGCCCGCAGCTTCCGCGATTTTATTTTGCTCGCGCTCAAATGTTTGTCTGAAATTTTTTCCCATTTTTTGTCTCCCCGCGTGCATTGCCACATTCGTCGCCGTTTCGCGAGTTTTCATCGACTGCGACTATCCTTGTAGCACAGAGCACACTGTTTCTTCATTGTACATTTGCTATGATTTTCTTTTGAACAATTTCCTGCAGCAGGAGAAACAGCAGCAGCAGCAGCAGCAGCAGCAGCAGTAGCAGCAGGTTTTTCCCGTCGTCACTACTTGCCCTTACGACCGCCACAGTTTTCCCTTCAGTCGCGCACTTTGGTCTATTTTACTTATGTTATATATACATAATTTTCTTTTCGCGTACTTTTTGTTTCTTGAAATGATTGTTGTTGGTTTGGTTTGGCGGCTGCTGTAAATCAACAAGTGTCGCGAGCTTTTGTTCAAGTGAAAATGATTTTCTTTTCGTGCTTTTGCAATTGTTTTACTTCTTTATTTCCTTCATCAGTCGGAGTGTTGTTGTTGTCATTTTGGCGCTTCGTTTGTTGTTGCGTTTTTGTTGGCCCCCCCAATTAAGCATATAGACATTGTCGACAGATTGGGTTGAATCTTTGCACAGCAAAACAAAAGATGGGTGGGAGGGAGGAAACACTTCCACAATCAAACGATTTCTTTGAAGGTTTTTTTACACAGAAAATTATATAAGGTCAGGGTTTTGGTTGTTTTTAGCACCGCAGGTTAATTGTTTGTGTTTAAGATAGGCACTTTGTTGTATAATTCTTCAATCTTAAAATATGCTTAAAGGATAATGTGTCACTTTTTTTAAATTAGTGTATTAAAAGAAAACAATTAAATTCACAAATAAATATGCACATAAGTCATAACTGATCTCACAAATATGGCGTCCAGTATTTCTTCCATTTCATAACGTCAAATAAATACATGTATGTATATCAGTTTCAACCCAGAAACACCCAAGCTCACCCCTCAGTCCTCACACACACACCAAAATAATAATATACACACATATTAACCTAAAATTGTATATCCGCCGGTCACAAAGAACATCGCACAAAAGACGACCACTACCGTGCGAGGATTCAAATGCGGCCACCCCATTCTCAATGTTATATCATGCTTTTTCCGGTTCCCATTGCCCACACTCTTGCATGCCACTCTGCCCTTCAGAATAACTTTCAACTTGTGCACACACACACACACACATACATACACTCCAAGAACAAACTCGCCGAAACCTCAAACCTCACACCCTCACCCTCTGCACCGTATTCTATACACTGCGTTTAACCCACTCCCTTATATCCATCCACAAAGTCCTTTTGTGCTGTGTATAACGCACATATACTTTACTACTCGTATTTTGTAATGGGAGAGCAAAACCGAGTATGTATACCTACTCCAGTATTCAGTCCTATTCCCTATATATGTGCTATTGCTATACACAAAATGTATAGCTGTTATTCTGCAATGTTCCTGTGTGTATATTTGCATGGCATCAGACCAGTCTCATACCATATTCATATTCTGCTGGCCACCCCACTGGGTTCAGATCCGTACACACATAAGTTGCTGACTAGAGCTAAAAGCGTTCTCGTTCTATTCCAGCAACGGTACAATATTCGACAAACACACCCCCTCAGTTGTATGTATGTACACGCGGCCAACATACACACCGTCACTTTTGATTCTTTGACTGTATTTCGATGTACCTATAGATATTTATGTTAAGTTGAATCGTATGCAATGGTCGCCCGGTTTACGTGGAACGTTTGTGTCGATGTGTGTAGATTACACGAACTGAAAGTGGGGTATGTAGGCAGTTTTGTATACGTGTAATATAAGTACACACATTGGTTGGAACAAAAAGCGTCCTTCTCAAGAGGCTATAAGCTTTGGGCACACAAACACAAGCACATGTGAAGTTTATTTGTGGGGGGATGCACGATTTTGTGCTGTAAGTATAAATGCATAAGTGTACAGTGTACGTGCGATATGTTAGGTGAAAGTTTTCGACTTGCATGTGCTCGTTTTAAATGTGAAGGCGCAGAACGGACGGTTGTTGTACGATGGCGACCCACGTCGATGGGTGTTTGGTTTGAACATGGATGATATCCCCAACATGTGCAATGTATAATGTTATGCACGTATGTACGTCCCTTGCACAGAATAAGAATGTAAAAAGCAAGTTGCATCCCCACATAATATATAAAAAAAAGATTATGTGTGGGTGGGATGGTTGGGTTTGTGCTTATATTCCACCTTATACCGTACACCGCATCCACGATGGAGATTTTGTCTTTGTGCGAGCGTACCATCTCAAGTGGCACAAACATGAACAAAAACATGAAGTAAAACAGAAAAGTTGCTGCACATCTATATGGGATGAAAAGTATGTTTGCCATATAGAAAAAAATTAAATGCATGGACAAAGTACCTTCCGTTCAAATTGAAATGTTGTGTGCGGCTGCATACACTTTACGTGTGGTTTTGCTGTTGGGGTTTCACTCACATGAGAGAGGGCAATCACACCCTGCAGTGGGTGCTGTGTGTGGTGTTTTTTTTTGTGTTCAACATTTCCAGAAGTGGGTAGTCTGTTTTAGTTATGCTTCCATTTTAATGGATCTTATAATTAAAGCAGCATTCTAGTTAGGTAATTTCTTACTTTACTTTGTACGGGATCATTCTTATGGAGAAATTTATTTGGATTTCTTGTTTTAGATTATAACAGCTACCTGATGCAATGTACGAAAAAGAATAAAAAATGTGTCGGATCGGGGAAAGGATTTTTATCTCCGTTTCATCTCAAAAGAATTTAAAAAACATTAAATATGAAAATCTTTTTGAATTGATATTAGAAGTAGTCTCTTTTCCCCTTTTGAATCCTAAATAATTACGTTGAGACTTCAGATAGTAAGACCATTGCTTTCTTTCTTTATATTTGGGATACTTTGGGTGGTTTTCAATCGTAAGAAAATTATTTAAACCACTTTCCCTCAGACAGGGAATGATGTTCACTTTACTTCAAATAAAAATCCATAGTTGTGCACTCAGGTCCTTTCACTTTTCATCCCTAGTTTTTCTATCCAGAAGGGGGGAGATGGTTAATTGCACGCCATCTTTACAATTCATGAAAACGGCTCAAACGATTTTGACTATCTTACCATGGTTTATCCTGGTTAAATAATATAATCAATATAAATATTTAAATGTATTTATATGTTCTTTTCAGCACATCACTACATACAAAATTAAGTAGGGAACAGTGTCTATTGCCAGTATTTTTCTTTAAATTTATTAAAATTATTACATAGTTTATTTTTTTTAAATGTTGAAATTATGATGCAATGATAGTAGGCAAAAAAACTATTCACAACATTTTTTTAAGAAAAGCGAAAGAGAAATAAAATAAAATTATGTATCAGTAAGATAAAATTATGGTCCTTCGAGATTTTATTTTTTATCAGGAAATGGAATGTAGGGAGTAGCTTTGTCAGGATTTGAGGCTGTGGAAATTGTGGCTAACGGGGTTTTAGGTGTGTGGCTGATGGGTAATATAATATCCAGACAAGATTTGAAATTTGACTTGGACATTCGATGTTGAAAATTAAGGTTGTCGGGATTTATTGGATATCGTAATCTTGGGCTGCTTGGATTTTGGCCCTTTGCAATTTAATTTATTAATACAGCGTATTCAAAATCACATCAATAAACAAACAAAAAACAAGCTATCTTTGAGTGGCATTGCAGCACGAATGTTTTGCAGGGCGAAACAACGTTCAGGTAGGTAGCCATAATTTAACTCAATTTAGACGATATAACATCAATTGAAACTAGCAAATATCATCCCCTGTAGCAGATCAATGTAAGCAGTAAAACATAACGCCAATTTATTTACTGTCCAATTAGTTAGTCCAATAATACTGTCTCCACTTAAAACCGCCCAACCGCTTCTGCTTACCCAGATCGCATCATCTGCAACCCCACCAATTGAGGACCGTATTACTACACAACACGATGCCACGTGTAAAAATCGATTTGTCCGTGTACGGTAGTCGGTATTAAATTTCAGGACACTGCAGGACGGTTAAAGATATTCGCTAACAGTTGAGATAAATAGCCCTTACCTTACCCGACTTCTGTGTGTGCGCTGGAAATTTAATTAAAAACGTCCCTTCCAAGAACCTTCAACCTAAAGTTTGGTCGACCGTCATGCACTAACTCTGTGCATGGCGAACTATATTTCTAACAACGTATATATAGAAAAGCATGCCCCGACGTCGTTGTGTAATGGCGTTTCAATGCGGTGTATGTGTTCGACCCTTTTCTGACTTTGCAACATCTTATAGTGTACCGTATTTACAAGAAGTTGGAAAAGGTACACACAAAAAAAAGTGTGTGTTGCTGCGGAGTGCGCCTTAGTTTAAAGACGGTCTGTCGGTCGAACTCATAAGTTTTGCAAATGTTATAAACTTGTGTAAGGTACAATGGGGGAAGGGGGGGGGGAATTCCCTCTCAATGTTGAATTTCTTTTGGTGTTGGCCCTCATGCTTTAAGGGGTGTATATGGGTACAATTTACATGAAGTTTATATGCGGTATACAAAGGATGAGCGTACGTTGGCGAGTAAACATCGGCCGAAATGTCTTCAATCAAACGATTTTCCACTTCAGGCGAATAAATTATGTATTTGAAAGGGTTGCATAAGTTCAAATGAGAAAGGACCAGCACCGGGCATGCCTTTAATTGGAACACTATGTGTATATGCGTCTAACAATTGTATAGGACAAGGGTTCCTTCTTGCTTATGGCCTTAGAAGATTGCGGTGTTGATTAATAGTAAGGCCATGAGGCGATTAAAAAGAAGACTGTAACGACTGGGACGATGTAGGGATTGAAACTTGTTATATAGTAGAATACTCTATATTTTATTGGCCGGAAGCTAAATTGTTAAATGGCCTTAAGTCTCAAGTTGACCAAGGTTTTCAATTTTAATAAATTATGTAGAATTTTTTATTGTAAATATTATGTACCTTGACTGGTATTTGAAACGGGAATTGGGAATCATTTTAAGATCCTTTTTAAACTTCAAATTTTATAAAACTTCATAAAATTGCACAATTTCCACATTAATTCCTATTGGCAAAACTAACTATCCAAGAATACTTTCCATATGAAAATGAGCCCAATTGACGCACACACATCCTCCAGACACTTCGTCTTCCACATATTCCAATTAGAATTGTGTCCGGAGGGCGTTTATTAATTTCGATCGATGAAATCCAATTGAATTTTCCATAACATTCTCTCCCAAATGTAGTTATTTGCATGAATACGGATGCGGTGTTGCACAATATCCGTAGCTGCCAGCATTCAAAGGGAGGTACTAAACACTCCTATATGCAATTTATTTCGACGCGTCCCACTGGATGTTATCAAGTTATCAAATCTCAGCAAAGTCTTAACAAATTTTGAGCGAAAAACAGAAACATTAACGAGCTAGAGTATCTCACACTTATTGCAACTAAATAGTTAGAGATTATTTGATTTGGAACCCCAACCCCAATTACAAATCTGACAGCCCCCCGCCCACACACTCAGCCTTTATAAATATAATTAGTAAAATAATAAATAGGTTGTAATTTTTAAAACGTCTAACACAAAATACACCTTGCATGCCGTAACGTGCTGACTAATGTAAGGAACATGACTGCAAAGACGTTAGAAAACAAGTAAATTTGTAAGAAGCTATGTGATGGTGAATATGGGATGAAGATTGTTATAATCAGTAAATCACAACCCTTTTGGGCGCCGTATACAGGGAAACCTTTTGGAACCTAAACTTTTATGTTATTTTATCCTTTCGCATCCTTTTCATAAGACACTGCTGGTGCTATATGTGTGACCCTTCCTCATAGTCACATACACACTCGTACAATCCATATAAATGTACGCAAAGAACAAGCAGCATAACCATGACAAGAACAATATTGGAATTCTGAGCTCACCATTCCCTTAAAGAGTGTGGAATTTTTAGTAGCCCATTGTGTTTGAATCAAATTCCAAAACAGTCTCCAAGCATCTTTATTCCCTCACTATGCAAATGAAGAATCCAACTTTGCTTAAAAGTCCGTTTATTTGCCATACCCACTATATAGGGTTGTCCGTCCGAATGTTTGGGTGTGCATATTTACATAGCAGCACATATAAACTCGTATATCAATTCAAATGTATTAACTTGTGTTGGTGCGCCCCAAACTCGACCATATTTCACATTTATTCTGTACACTGCGCGCCCACACAGTGGCTATGTGTACACTGTACATTATATCAGATTCACACCAACCACATGCAGGGGTGATCTCAAAATGAATTTGAATGGGATGGACAAAGGGTTGTCGAAATTAAACCTTTTGTTGCAGCTCGCAATGTTTGTGGATAAACAGTGCTGTGTGTTCCTTTAGGGAGTTTTCACATCTATGTGTGGTAGTTTTATCATTTTGGAACAGCATATAGGCATTAGAGCAGATGAGGGTGAAGGAATTAGTGTGTGAGAAGTCCGTTTGCATTGGAGCTACATTGTTCAGCCATTTTGGATTTATTTTAATTACAAGATTTTATATTTGAGATTAATTATAACGTCTTATAGTTGAGAATTTAATAACAAATATTTGTTTATAAATTTATTTTCAAATAGACAAAGAAATAAAATGAAAATTTCACCCCACTCCTCCGTAATTAAAAAAATTTCAAATTGACAAAATTATATTTTTCCTCTTATTTCAGCAGTGACCCCAATCATTACTCGCATCACATCAAATAAACACGAGATGAACTCTTTTAAAATTGGGACCCTCACAGGTCAATCCATGGAAATTGCATAATTATGGTGGAGTTACAATGATGCATGATTGTTAACCTTTACACCTTTCGCACTCGCTGGAATTACAGACGAAGCAGCATCCTCTAACTAAGCATAATTCTGTGGGTCATCAAATAACCGGTATTGAAGGACCCTATACTAGAACTGTGACTACAAAAACTGGTATGATTATAGCAGCATCACAACATCGGATCAAAGGTGACGATGATCTTGTTTGAGAATTATCACCTGAACAAAGGGTTGGTACATGATAGGGATGCTTGGACCTCAATTCAATTTATGAGGTGATATTTGAGGTTAATTTGAATGTAATTATAGATTTGAATGTAGGGTCCATAGTGCAATGAGATGCTGAATTGGGTTCAAAAGTTGAATGCACTTTTATTCTGCGGGTAACCCTTATTTGTAATTTTTATTTGAAATAATTTATGTTTTCAAAATATATGGATATATTTATTATTTATGAAAAAGATTCTGCATCTTTTTTATGAATAAATTTGAAGATTATGACACTCTGAAACATGTAAATACAAGCAACAAAAGATAAAGAATAATAAATAGCCATGAATTATTTAAACTTGAACGTTTTAAAATTATTTAGAATGCAAGTCCAATTATTGTATAGGGACTATAAATAGTTAGGCTAAATTATGGTCTATTGGGCGCTGATGTACCTCACTGATCGTTTACATTATTTTCAGAATAAATTTATGTCAATAAATACGTGCCTAGAATATAAATTGGCAAACAGTGAGTAACATGGTCACAGTCACTTGAGCAATAACCCCATATAGTATTGTTGGGGTTCAATAGAAAATCGGTATGTGCTTTAGCTGTTTTAAGAACTCATTTGGAAACCAATATGATTTAAAACGGAGGCCACTGTGTAGGTTGTTGCAAGTTTGTTGGAAAGACAATAGTAGTGGGAGTGTGCTTTAATTAATCCGCGCATTAAAGCTAATTAAGAAGAGTCATATAAAAGCAAGAGGAAGCCCAATTTTCTTTAATTTATTTAATTGTTGTAAGGCAATGTTTTGCTTAATGTCAAATCTACTTATTTATTTTCAACATTTAAAATTTTAGATTATTACATTATTAATTCCTCTCTAAAAAAAATTCTTCCTCTTTTAAAAAAAATTTTTTTTAAAGAAAATAGGAGAATGCAAATATTCAAAATATTTACAATTAAAACATGCAACATATTTCGAAACGAAACCTTGTATTTAAAACAATTGTATTATTAAACAATTCAAGATCAAATATCAGTATATTTTATATTTTTGTCTAATTTGCTTTTCGAAATTTGTAAAAAATTTATTTTCAATAAATTGTAACAAATACGGTCACTGAGTCATTACATCTTTCTCTAGAACTACATAGATACACTGTCGCATTGTACATTGCACGCCGGTTTGGTCATGTCGCAATGACTTGATTGCAATTAATTTCACAAGGCTATAGTGGCGACACAACCATCTAACAGCACAGTGCACACCCAGCACATACATACCTTCCACTGCAACCATTATATTCAAGACTCGCCTGTATTTGGCATTTTCGTTTGAATTTCTTCCTATCGCCAGTCCCCAAACCCCAACCCTCTAACCGCATGCTTTGGCGCACACTCTCTCATATGTATTAACCAACATTGTACACGGACTTTAATATATTATATCTTGTCTGCGACTTTTCCCTTTACTTCGTAGTTTACAGCTGTGCATGGCATGGTCGCCACATCGACCACTTCGCCTTTCCATATAACATCAGTCCGCTGATTCCACCCAATTGTGCAGCCGCATCGCCATCTTCAATGTATTTCTATGCTCTTTCTATATATGTGCAGTAGTCGTCGTAGACTCACTAGACGTATGCATGCAGAAAGTTTATTTTTGTATGTATGTGCATTTTCGGCATCATAAATGGACCACGACAGTCGCCCGTTTTGGAAACTTTACCATCTCTACCATACAAGGGTGCGCTCCAAGCTAGTACTTTTGCATCCACCACAACACGGACCGGGGTAGTGAATGGTATGAGGCATCCCCGGTTTCGGTGAATGCTCCAAGATTTGTTTAGATACTGCTTTATATCTTTGTATGAATGTAACTGTATCAATTTAGTTGAATATTATTCGAATATGTGGAAAGTAAAATACAGTTGAATTCAGTTTAAATTTATAATTGGATAAAAATTGTATTTAAGCCACACATATGAAACAAAATCAACTCGAAACTATTTAACTTTTCTCTCTAAAATCCTGGAATAATTTCTTATTGCTAAAACGAATTGATCTTAAAATCTTAAAGTAACCATGTGCATAGCAGGAATTGCAACGTAATTTATTAATTTGTAATCAATTATCTTATTATGGTGGAAGAAGTAAACAGGAGAAAAACAAAACCTATTTTTTTTAATATTAAATTGAGATTACATTAAAAAACGTTTTCGACCTTGGGAAATTAATGCAAACTTTGAATGTTAAGGACTAGAAATAGAACTGTAGGTTCCGAATTTCCTTCAAAGAGCCCGTTTATTAAAATTAATAAAATATGTGTGGACATATAACCACAAGTTTGTGCATAAAAATAAATATTTTCTTTTTAAACAGAGAAAATTTATTATTTTTTTGGCCAAGAAATTCTTGTATTACGAAAAGTAAATTTTTGTTTTAAAAAAAAAAAATTCTTGAATGTCAAGAAAATTGGAAATCAATTTTTTTTTAAATATGGTGGCGTATATTAATAGCGCTTATACATTTTAATGCAAAACGTTGTAGGGCTCTCGTGCTCGTAGTTTTTATGTTGCTGAGACGTACAATAAACATTTTTTCTAAATCAAATTATGAATTATTATGTGTCAAAACATGTTGAAGTTAAAATTTGAAGTCCTTTTGAGAAACATATATTCAAAGTTGTGTTTTTGTAACATTATTAAAGAATAAGAACGGGAACAGATTTTAAATTATATTGTTTAGTTTTAACTCTTAAATTTGATTATAGGAGACGCATTATTATTTATTTTGATTACTTTGTTCTGTCTTTGAAAGATGAAACTCTTGTTGATCTTATTGTTCAAACCTAGCTATTTAATTAAAACTCGCTCGATTAAGCAAATAAAGCATAAATTCAATACTAATCCACATTACAATAATTATTAAATTTAAAAAAAAATTTAAATTAATTTTACAACTTCGTATTATATTAAATTATAAAAAAAATTATATATGTTATTTAGACACGCTTCAATTTAGGATCATTTATCAAAATTACTACCTTATTGCCCACTCGTAACAAAATGTCCGAACGAGTGACCCTTCCACACATCTGTCCAGTACATTCTTGTACCTACTGCATAGAGTGCATTTAAATTTTACAAAATGCCAGCAAGAGAAAAAATCCATTTACAATTGAAACAGAATACGCCATCCATCGTGATGACCCTGCATGCCGTACCGATGAACCCTTCATATTCCATTGTGTTGCGAAAAATTGTGTTGAATGGTAAAATAATTGGGGTGGCGTCCTTTCAACCCTTCTTCCTCAATTTCTATTTAAATCATTACTCATGTAATGTCGTTTTGCATCCCATTTTTAAATATGCGTGTATGTTGTAGCATTTACATTTTCTAAACTGAATTGTGTCCATTTTCGTGGTGTTTCCTAAAAAATATTTCATTCAGCCAAGTGAGGAATTAAATTATTAGTTATCCAGAAAGTAGTTAAATAATGCAATATGAAGGGAAAAGAGTTGGGACTTTGAACAACGCCTGCAGATGACGATATGTAATCAACATCTCAGAAACAAACCCAACAGAAGCCACCCCTTTAAATTGATGTATTAATTAATTTAAGAAAGTTTTTGGTGCGACGGCGGCGTTGTGTACAGAAAAAACATATTTCCAGCACATTACATGCTGACGACTCATATATGACCCATTAAAGAACGAAGAATAATATCTCAATGGGTAATTTCTCCCATCCCAAGCACTCCTTTATACGAATGTTTGTGCATTACATTAGATAACTACCATCCCACACAAAAACATGTCACACAGATTTTCCACACATAGCATTCCGTTTGCATATTATTTAGCAATAAACAAAATTTTTGTCAAATGCATTAAGACGTACAAAACATCGCATCGGTGGGATTGCGCATTTCAAGATGATGAGCCCAGTGCCTGTGCCCATTAAAGGGGTGTTAATGGCCAGACAAATGTCTGTTTATATGCGTTTTATATGTTTGGATGCTGTGACATGCGTGCCATTGCCGAGTTCAACACATCTTTAAATGATGCGTGGAAATACTAGTAAAACCTTGTGGGGGTTGTTTTTTGTATTATTTACTTGTTTGTTTGTTATCTTCTGAATAGAAATATTATGATAATGCCCTCAAGTCTTCTTGAGAGATGTTTTTGTGTATGATAAGGTAATATGTAGAAACAGTTGTACAGTCATAATATTCTTATGAAGTTGTATAAAATGTAGAAAGATTTCAATCACATTTTCATTTTAAAATTATTTGAAGAGAATTACTATAATATTTAAAGAAAATGTAAATAATAATTTGAGGTATTATCATTCTTATCAAAATTTGCAACATTTTCCTGGCTTGCCAAGATTGACCATGAGAAAAATCATAGTGGCGGTGCTAAAGTACTAAATAACTCTATAAAATCTCAAGATTAATTCGTTGCGTACAACGCAATCCCCTCATAAATAATAATAAGCAAAAGATATATGTAATTTAGAAGCTCTCCACGGCTACTGAACTCTGTAGACTGTAGCCCAATGTGTACGCATCTAAAAAGGGCAACCGCCCCAAAAATAAATGATTTTATGTTTTATTTTCTTGCGGCCATGTCCTTTAGCAAACACATTTGTACACGCTACACAGTACACACAGTCAACACACAGTTTTTGGGATTGAGGGCATTAAAAAGCCTAGCAGCCCAACTCGGCAAATAACAGTCATAGCGATATAAATTGTCAGGGTTTGTGTTGACGCCGCATTAAATGGACGACATCTAGCCATAGGACTCGCCCGACACAGTCATTGGGATATTGAGGGAGGGAGTGTACATGAATATTCGTGGAATATGTGCGTGAGTGTGTGTGCCTTTTGGTCTACAAAAGGGATACAATTTAAAATAAAGCATAAGGGAAAAGGGTTGCCGAATAACATTCATGAAACAGTATTTTATCACAGACGCACTCTGAAATGGCAGGACTATAATAATGGAACATGGAGGATTATAACATTTTGACCGTCGTTACTGTTGTGTATGCGAATATGTGCTGGGTATGTGAATGTGTGTATGGAAAAGGACCTTATCTTTGCATTTTATGTGTCTCACCCTCATCTCGGACGGGGCAAACCAATGTTCATTTATTTTAAACTCGACAGTTTTGTTTTCATTTCATTTCGGTTCTTCTAATTTTTTTTTTTTTTTTTGGTGTTGCCTATATTGTAGGGTTTAATATCCGTTTCGGGGTTTCATTATATTTGCGATGCTCGACGGTTTCATTTTGCGTCGGACGAAGGGTTTTGTATGACATTGTAATACGAGCAGATTAGATGTGTGGTGAAGGGTGCAGCATAACAATTGTGTTCTCTATTATTTGTGCACTGCTTCCGTGCGGGCAATGGCGTCCGCATTGAGGACAGCGTGCAGTGTGAGTGTTGATTAAAAATTTATTGGACGTGGCTATGAAAGAAGATGGAAGACGCACTCGACCACCCGCTCAGATATAGAGTGTGTGTTGTGTTGATTTAATTGTATGCTAATTCTAGACATGTGTGGAACAGCGTTGGATTTGACAATTACAATTAATTGAATTTGCATAATATGATCAATTGAGAATGGTAATTGGTTGATTGTATTTGAGCGCTAATGCGGATAATTGAATTTGTGTCATCAATATAGCGATTTAATCCTTTTTGAGTGTTCATTTTCTACTTTAATTAATACATGAAAATTCTGTATGTTTGACCAACATTTTTCATTGTGCAATGGAACCTTATCTTTGAAAACATTTTTTTTGATCAAACAATAATTATGTATCGGAAATAAATTACAACCTGGGGAGAAGTACTCGGCGGGGATTTTTTTTTTGGAATTTTTCAACCAATTATTTTTCTTTTAGACCGATTCATTTTCCTGTCGATGTTCAATAACTTTAAAAAGTCTAAGCTCTTTGTTTAAAGCAATTCATGATTTAAAAAAGCAGCGTTCTGTTAAAGGTATGAAGTGACAAGAACAAGAATTAGAAACAGATTTCATTGCATTTCCAAATACATAATATTTCTGTTCCGCTTCTGTTTTTGTTTCTTGTCACTTCATAGCTTAAGTTAGTTTGGGTACATTTTTAACTACCCTCGTATATTTCTTAAACCTCACAGCCTCTCTCCACAGCTTTCTTCATCTTTCTTAACAAATAACCCGTTGCCACTGGGCAATCCAATTGTTTTCCTTAAATAGGACTGCAGTAGCACGTAATTTTCAAACGCTTCACCCATTTTAACAATCTTCACATCAAGCGGACGCTTCATTCTCTGTCCAACCAGCATTGTGCAACCATTTCTCGTCCTTTCAAATGACACCCTTTCAACGTCTCAGCATCCTTTCGTCCACATGAGCATGTGCTCATTGTTCCATTACCGTACACGCTCATCATCACACATCTAAACTCACACAGTGTTGATGATAAAATGGTTGGTGTAGCAATTGAGTTGTACAAAGAACCACCACATACTCTCAAGTTTTGTATTTTGCTTAAAAGATAGGAATTGTGACGACCAAGCATGTATGCTTTTTGGAATGAGTTGGACGAGTGTCTTGTGCTGTTGATGCGACGACGACTGTTTATAGTATAGTGAAATGAGTGTGCAATTAAAAGAGACCCAATTGTGATGGCGAGGGTGTAGTTGGCTTTCATCTTGTAAACCGTCCCATCAGCATAGCCATCACGTTCATCTATAGTATGATATGTGCATTTACTCAAGAGAATGTGGTCTTCTTTTGCTTTACAGAGTATAAAGAGCTCACAGATAAAACAAATTTTAGCGTCCGTTATAGAGTCTGTTGCTTATTTGGATGACAAACGTATATATTTGTGGTACAAAAAAACATATCTTTCATGTTTACATCAGAAAAGCCTTTAGATTCCTTTCAGAAGTACACTTCAGATGTACGTTTACCTATATTTAGATATATGCAGAGCTTTAAACTTTACACAGAGATTATATATGTTTTCTTTTAGGTATGAAGGTGTTTACGGCGTATGCATGGCGCATTATACTCATGTACGGACCATTTCTATCTTTGCAAGCTCCCTCCATATCTAGATTGTAGACAATTCATTTCCACACAGGACGATTGTCATTGCTTTTGCCATTCTTTTAATTCCAACATGTTCGTCCCCATTCGTTGCTCCATTGTCTCTATGGGGTGCTTTTACCCATTGCCCATACAGGCAGTGTACCTACACACATTTAGCACGTACGTGCGGATTTTATTGAATGGTATACATACACGCAGGTTGCAAAGAAAAGGAAGTCGCCGTCGTTGTCTCCTTTCGCTTGTAGTCAGCCCAGTATGAGTATAACACGAGAGTGCTTTACTTACCACCCCGAGTACCATACCCCACATATGCAGCGCATATACTCGAGGTATGGCAATTCATTTGGTTTATACTGTCCTCCCAAGCGCGTTCCAACTATTCTTGTACTTTGCTGAAATACTGTAATCATTGTTCTCAACGCCCGCTTCGCCGCATCGTCCCACTCTGCATGCTGCATAAAACACAACATAGGTATACACATCCTTCTTATATTTATCTCTCACATGTTGTGAATGTTCTTCTATACTTCTTATAACTTTACAGTATACACTCATCACCATTCCATTCAACTTATGTGTATACGTGGCAACAGCCATACCAACAACGAACATCCAATTCCATGCCCAACACTCCTCATCATGTGTACATCATCGGGGTCGCGCCATAAGAGGATAGTCGCTGAATTGTGCCCTGTGTCCTGTGTGTTGTGTAATATGTGTCTTTACAGTTATTGTGCCACATACATAAATCAATGGTGCAATGCTTGTAGGTACACATGAACAGGTTGATGTTTCAACTTATAAAGATAGTATGTTGATACGCTCCTCTGCTGTACACGATTTACGAATATATGCAGTATTGTAGAAAGGCACATTGAAAGGATGAATGCATTTTATAATACGTTCGTATGCTGTGGATGTGCTGCTGCAATCATTCGTTCGTCTTTCATCACAATATAATCACATTCTTTTATGCTTTTGTTACTACGGTGCTGCATTTTTATTTGGAGACAATGAAGGGATTTTCATGTCGAATGACTAATTGGAAGGTATAATGACTTTTATGTCTATCTAACATGGTGTTTTACGGGAGACTTACAAAAAAATGCATTTTTTGGGTATGTAATGGTATGAATAACATTTCTGAAAAAACATTTTTTTTTTATTTTTAATAAAAACTTTTTCGTTGGGAAAAATAAAAATAAAATTTTTTTTTTTACAATACAGTGGAATCTCGATTTGCGAGCTTTGTTAAGTTTTGTATAAATATTATCGTTAAGTTAAATTGAAATCTGTACTATGCAAAAATGTGAAATCCTAAAAATATTAACCCTCAAAGAACCAGAACCAGAAAATTGTTTTAGGACATTTCCAACAGAAGTAGAATCAACAACAGAACTTTACATACCCTTACAAAAGGATCTACCTACAAAAATGGACGTTTGACGATAGATGACTTGTCTCTGTTTCTGGTGCAATGTCAGTCAAAAAATATCGTGACAGCCAATGTGAAAAAACGCATTCTGTTGCTTTTTGTGTTGCTACGAAATGATCAGTGTTGGAGGCACCAGAAACAGAAACAGAAGCAGTTTTGCAATTCTGTTTCTGTTTGCGTTTCTCGTGCAAACAGAAACAGAATTTACAACACAAAAAAGTATTGACTATTCTGCTTCTATTGTATTTCTGTTTCTGGTTCTTGTCATTTCAAGGCTTTACTCCGAACCCACAATTTTCTTCATTGCATTTTAATAATTTACTTTAAAAATTAATTAGTCGAGTTGTTGAATAAAAAAAAAAATTGTGCTTGTATTTCAGTATGTTCGCAAAGCGAGGTACTACTGAATTTAGAAAAATATTTTTTTATTAAGTAATTTACATTTTACTGATGGAACATTCTTTATAATTGCTTCAAATATTGTTCGAAATTATTGAAATTATCCCTGTTCCCAAATCAATGCCTCATATTGCTAGAACTTTAAAACGTTTAACACTCAAATCGAACCTACAACCGAAACATATGGCTTCAATACTGTATTGTACACAACTCACACTTTCAATCTACTCCCCTCTCACACATCCACACCCACACACACATACACCCACGATCTCCCAATGTCATGCAATTTGATTTCTCAAAATTCGCGGCGACAACTACTCCTTACATGTCGGCCACATCTTCCTCATCCACCTTCGTGACTTCATCTTCCCGCACACACTATTATATTATAAATTGTACAAAAGGCGAAATCATCTCTTATACTAGTAATTAGTTGGTGAAAAGGACATTTTGATTTATGACAGTTTAGTGACGCCATCTGTTATCAGCAAACGTGTGTGCCTGTGTGAATGTATCGTGTTATGTAGACTATGGGCGCACAATTAGTTGGGGTATGCCGTGCGAGGACGAGGTGGATGAAGACGCAAATGCTGAACCCACATACGTACACGATTGTATGGAAAAAGACGAAGGGACATGTAAACTAAACAAAAAGGGATGGTTTGCTGCGTATTGTGTATAAGAAATGCGTACAAAGGACTGAGATGACTTTTAACCGTCCTTAATATAATTTAAATATATAACACATGTGTGCATACACATCCATTTGAATTTTGTGCCCCAGCAAGGACAATGAAAAATATCGGGTGCTTGCAGGAAAAAGTAGAAGACATTTCACGCTTTTGGGTGTTGCAAGAGACATCGCAGCTAACTGGAATGGGATGGCTAATGTTTTGTGTATGCAAAATGCGATGAGAGGGCAAAGCATGAACACATACAAAACGATGGCTCATCTAAATGTTGTGTAAGAACAATTCGCTGCGTCTATATAGTTTTGCGGCTATAGGTCGATGTAATTAGGATCTCTCTTGGCGGTATGTGTATGGTGATGTGGTTAAATGCGGCTTCCAAACGGAAATCACATAAATTATATGGTCGCTTGAAAGCCAACGCGTTTTATGGGGCGATGTGGATTAGAAGGCGATGCTCTGTACTTGATGCCTTAGCATCCACATTCCACACATCATCCATCTGCACACACTCTAACACACACACACACATACAATTCGTATTCAAGGCGAGAAAATATAAAAGCAGTAAGTTGGAGCAAAAAATAACATCAACCCCAGTTCCCACCACCAAACGTGATGGGTGAAATAATACTGTTGTTTTATATATGTGTAGTGGGGGATGGGGGTGGCACGCAAATTGATGGGGCTGAATGGTACGGCGGATCGTATCGCGTTGCTCTGTTGCTGTCGTTCACACATTGTGAATAGACGACTACGTGTAAGGGTGGCTGCTAATTGATTTTGTTTTCGTGATGCGTCTGTGACATGTATAAATTTTGTGTGTTGGGGGTAGTGCGATACATATTACACATGATGTGATATTTAAAGGTATATGTGTAATTTTTACCGAGTCATATTTCATAAGCATTAAATACTGCATACTTATGAGTGGTAGATATTTTTGTAATTTAAATTTTCCCATCAAGATTTTCTGTTTTTGAAAACAAATCTGCAATGTTAAGCGATTTGAAAAATGGTTTAGATGGAATGAAGGAAAACAAAAAGCTTATTTTACATTCAAATTTCAACCCATAAACCATTTTTCTACTTGATCAACTGCTGAACAAGTTTATGAATTAACTGTCCGCAATATTTGCTTAGTAATTGTTGATCGTTTAGGCTATAATATTCCACACGTGAAAATAAAGGGGGCTCATTTCTGTCGACTGTGGGGTTGAAATCAGATCAACACACGGGAGAAACAGGTTTAAATTTTTTATATTTAAAGCAAACTGGTTAAAATAAATTAAACTTTAAGTACGACTTTATATGAACAAGACGCATGTCGTTCATACAGTGGACAATGCAATGGATGGATGAGATCCTGTTTGTCAACGCGCCTAATGTAGGGCATATTATGGTAATTCAAATTTACTGTACAACACTCTGAGGTTATGTTATTGGTAACCTTTATTTCGAAAATAGTCCATTTTGCTACGTGTTTTAAAATTGGGGATGAAATTTGAAGCGGCGCTGCGGACACATTTAGGGCGGTTTGAACTAAGCGCGTGCAAATAAAATTGGTCAGTATTAGGGTTGAAATAGGGTTTAAAAAAAAAATTTGTGCGATTTGTAATTATTTGTTCATAATATTTAATTTTTATATTTCAAAGATTTGTGCCATTAAACTGTGCTTTTATTTATGCCAAATTTATCAGGAATTTCAGTACCGGGTTATTTAGAAACTCCCATTTTAGAGTAACTCATCTTAAATGTAGATACAAGTTCGACATGCGAAACTTTCACACCATATAGGCGAGTGCACAATTTGGATGCATGCTGAAAGTTACACTTAAACACAAATTACGTTCTGAACTTTCTGTGTGGTTTCGAAATTGTCACGTATTCGTAAACATCATCACTTCGAGATCCAATTAAATAGTTTTATTTAGTTTCACATAGACTATCGTTTAAATATTAACAATTAATAAGAATGGCAACACTAATAATCCAAACGGAAGGGTTAATGATGTGTATAATTGTTGTGTAAAAATGATTTCATAAAGCTTGAATGAACGTCCATTTTAATGCAGTTCGTCACAAAAACAAACATTCTATTTAAAATTCAAAATGGCTTTGCAAACAGTATCGCAGTTGCAACCCAAAACTCCATATCAAGGGCATATGATATGGCGCACTGTTTGCACTTTCGAAGGAAAAGCTCACACATCAAACAACGGGCATTGAATGCACTTGATGAAACGTGAGGGAGCGCGTGCAGTGTGCAGTGTGCAGTCTGTGCTGGGTACGGGTACTTATGAAGGATGTGATCTTTTGTATGGGAATTGTAGCACTGCCTTCATTAGGACGAAGTGTTGGTGGTGGAGGAATTGTGAATATCACGAAATAATTTAAGACTAATTAAGGAAAAGTGTTAATATAACGATTTTATAAAGAATTAATTTTTTTAAAAATAAATTTGATCCTGTTTTAAATTAAAATAATTCAATTAGAAATTACTTTTTAAATTTAATAACAAAAATGGTGGCTGGAATTATAGAATTTATTTAGTACCGAAACGGGTTATTTATAACAAATTCATGAAATATTTTATTTAAAGGACGATAATTAAGTTAAGTAAAATTTATGAAAAAACACAAACATTATGTGAAAGACATCACATCACTTCTTTCACAGAATCCGTGTACAGGATAGCTCCAAAACATAAAGCCCCACACAACATTATACACACATTCAACAAAGCAGCACAACCCCTTCCTTACATCAAAGACCTTGAGCCGCATTTGCCTTTATGATTGCAAACAATGGACGCGTTGACGCATGCGAGGGTGGCATATCAAAATAATGATAATTATAAAACAACAACATAATTTCATCCCCTTTACGTATGTACACGAATAACGGAGAAACACACACACACGCAGACAAAAACACACAAGCATGCATACGCATCATTTGATAAAAGGGGTCCATTTGCAAGAGAAACTGGCGCTAATAACAAAAGAATTATATAGCAAAATATCCCAACAACGAATTATTAATGAATCAAAAATGGGGTGATGATTGTTTTTGTTTAATGCTTGCAAACCTCCATCCACCTCGCACCCACTCACATGCGGTGCGTCGAACTTTTCACAAGTGGATTTTGAATAGCTGCAACCTCAACGCTCTCTCTCCCCATGAAATCAACATTTTGAAGCTGATGTATGTACACATTCGGTTTGCCTTTCTATGTGTTATGTAGCTGAATACAAAAGCTTTTTCAATAGTCCGCATGTGTAAATTGTGAATGTGTTGTTACACTCTACATGGAAGGTGGTGACTTCCAGATTTTTGCTATCCGGCCACGATGCATGGAGGGTGGCACACCATTAAAGTTGTCGTCCATTGAAACTTCAGCTTCCATACTTTTCACCCAATTCAACTGGAGATCCTCTTTTTATTTGTGCTTACGAGTTGGTGTATTCATTTGCCTTTACAATTGGAATGTATGAGCCTTAAATTATATTCACAAGGATATTTGAATGTAATAGTTAAACATGTGTAAGTGGGAACATATCTGCCAGGATGGCAAATCTTTATATATAAACTTGTACAATGTAAAATAACATGTGAGCTGATATTACAGTGAAGAGATTTTGAGATTTCATTAACGAGGACCAAAGTCCTTATAACCATCCAACTCATTGAAATTTCAACCCCTTTCCCCAGTTTCTATTTGAGTGTTCCTTTATTCCTTATATTTGTATATATAAAATACATGTTGAAGTATTCCGGTGTATGGCATCTCCCATTTTAACCCCGTCTTAGTACTTACACACATCCCCACCCCACACATCACGTGGCATTATCTTCATCTGTAAAGCACGCGGGGTGGCAATGCCCTGACACGACAACTTCCGGACGTTAACTAATGACTTTTAGCACAACGACGGCACCAGGCAACTTTTCTTACGATAATATGTCACAAAAACCGGAAGATTATCACCACCCAAAATGGGGAATGTGTGTGTGTGTGTGTGTGTGTGTGTGTGTGTGTTCAGTAATGCTGTATGTAGCGGGTAGCCCACGAAATTTAAGTCTATACATATTATTCAGGCGTGGTTTATTTTATCTTCTTTGTTTATTAATTGTTATTATACGTCAGAGTCGGTGGAGTACACAGTGGATGGACTTGCAAATCCGTTCAAATTACACACAATTATTTGCATGCACACTCGTAATTGTGCTACGGGTGGGTCTAATTCATAATACATACAGGTAAGTACATCCGAGTACAAGTGCTCATATTTGCAGTTACCTTTCAAAACCCCATCAAAATTGCATAATGCCTGGCAATATAAGGTAAATCTTTAGTTTAAAATTACCATGCAAAGGAAGCTGCTTCAACGGGGGCGGTTGGCGGATGTATATCATATGTAAAATTTTTGATTTCTATATATAGACATACACAGATTCAACATAAAAGGAGACACAATGTTAAGCCAATATCACATTTATAAAATATAAGTCAGCTGAGTCTATAATATAGACGTTACTCTTTGAAATACATACGAGTATATATAATATAGTCAAAAGGAAAGCATGCTTTGTTTGGGGAAAAGCAATTTTAAAATGCAAAAATTTTGCCCAGAAATTCAAATTATTATCTCATAACAATAATGGAATTGAGCGAAAGATTATCCGGCTGCCTTCTGTTGTCGATTATTGGTCTAGGTTTATATACCGTAGCTATTGTGTGCAATGTGGTGCACCTAAAGTTGGAAGACGGGAGCATTGTGGGCTACAGTACATAACCCAATCCATCGAATGCATTCAATTTCATATGCGACGAAATAAATTGATCAGGAAAAGCTCATAATTTTATTAGAATTTTTCTCGGGATATTGCAGCATAGCAAAGACAGGTAACAAGGGGTTCCATATTGATTATTGTGTATATAAAATAAAACGCACTGATAAAAGCATTTTTTCTTTGAAACGTGATATTACTTAAACCATTTTTAAAAAGAAATTCAACATATTATTGTAGTTCTGCATGGCGTAGACCGTAGTATATATCTGAGTTGAAATCATAACGATAATAATAATGCTTTTTCAGACAGATCAGCCATTTATTTCCAGTAAATATTTATTTATAGAATGAAAATTTTTTTCAAAAATTTATTTAAAATAAAACATTTTATTTTGTAATTAAAAACATAGAATTTTTATTATTTTATAAAAAAACGAATCCTCATTAAATGTTAGTTTTTTGCAGTTACTATTAAAATAAAAATTCATTAGCAATAATGATGAAAGTCATAATATGGTAAAAGTATTAGTTTTAGCCCAAAAAAAAAATGTGGATAATAAAGCGAAAGTTAATATGAAAATTTGACATTGAATCCTCAAATTCTGACCTTGAAATATTCAGAAAAGCTTTTCGTCTTGCCCCAATTTATAATAATGTGAACATTTTTTTTCTAAAACTAACGTTTCGGATATATAAATAGCATGACCTTGAATTTTCATATTTTGACCTTGAAATGTTAGACAAAGATTTTCTTTATTATAAAGGACTATCATTAAGTAAGTATGTAAACGATTTGTTTTCCCTATTTTGTAAGGTTTCTGAGACACAATATGTGCCTTGTGTATAATGCGTTCATCCCTTTTAAAGCCAGAAGGATCACTTTTAGGAATACATATGAGGCAAATACAGTTAAGGTTAGAATATTTTTATGGATAAATATTATTAAAATGAACAAAATCGTCAGAGCTGCTTTGGGTGTCCATATAAGCGAAAGAGTTTTTTTGGCAACAATAGTTTTGTCATTTATTTTTCTTTCCTTATTTTACGAAGAAATTACCACACATATCAAGTTTCATCTAATTTGTCACATTGATAGTAATCACCTTCACTTTCTTTAAGAAAACTAAAAAGACCCATATTTAATTTATGCTCGTAGAAGCATTTCAGTGAACAAAATACAACGCCGTATAAAGAAACAATTAAAAATTTGAAACAAGATATACTTAAATACTTAAAAAATTTGTTTTCCAAACAACAGTAATTAATATAGGTAGAACAATCGGCGGTAAATCCTTTGATCGTGACAAGCGGTAACATGTCAAAGAAAAACTGCGATAACTCTTTGAACTATCACCGCTGATTTTGGGGTCGGTGAATACTGGCAATTCAAATTTGTTTTCCTCTTCTTAAATAATGTTTGTTTTTAAAAATAAAACCTAAATCTGTTGCCTAAAATCTAAATCATTCTGTGGTTAATTTTGAATTACATATTAAGAAATAAGGGCTACTAAAATATATCTTAATTAATTTTACGTTTTGTGCAAAATATAATGCGACTTTCTTTCTTAATTGTCAGATAAAAGCCCAAAAAAAAAATATTCGTGAAAAAAAAATCTAAAGTCAATAATTTAATAATAATTATGCAAATAATATAATACATAATATTTTCTAAAAAATTCTTGTAAATACTACATATTTACTGCAGCCAAATCGGGGAATCAAAATGTAATTCAAAACACCCTGACCGTATGAACTATAGAAATAAATGGAAGGGGATCGCCTGCGGCAATTGGTCAACTGTATCATAATTCCAACCCTTATTTATTGTGTTAATCTCAATGTGTGCTCTTATATACCAGCTACACGACAATACATTGTCAAATACTTTCAAACTAATCCCTGCAATGGTGTGCATGAATTCCGATTGGAATAGCCGATTAGAAGTGAAAAGGGATGACTTACCCTCGTAAATCACACATGAAAAATGCTGTACATAGATTATGTATACGTGAATAGTTATAATTAAGGACCCACTGACTGGAATAGCTGGCAAAATTCAATCTAATTAGAACTAAGTATTTATTAGAGTTTAACTTATGAGTTAACTTATTAGAATTTTGGCAGGATAAATACTTAAGCATGTACTTTAAGGATGCAAGAACTATGTAAGTGTAGTTGAGAGCCCCTTCTTACAAAAATAAGGATATTAGTACGAATGTACTTTGTGTGACTTATACTCGTAGTTGCAGCAATGATGTAAAATACACTCGAACTGGCTTCTGTTAGATTATATACCAAATATGTACACCAATGTCCTATAATATACGTATGTGAAAACGCAAACATTTACTCGCCATTAATTAATTAAAAGACATCACTGCTGGAGAGTTATTTGAACTGTGAATTCGATGATAAGGATTGCAGCAGAACAAACTCCGGCAATAATGGTCATATTTCAATGGAATTCGCTGCGTTTCAATGGTGCATGCAGAGGCTCTTGTTCAAAGTGCAGAAAGTTAGAGAAATATGGAAATGTATAAATGCAGGCGATGCTAAAATAAACATTTGTACGTTTTATCAATGAAACGCAACCAAGTAAAGTTCTGATTGGAATGCAGTCGATTTTGGCAAAATGTTTTTTAATTTTTTTCTTTTTGTAAATTTGATTTCAACTTGAATTGAAAAGGAAATTCTTAAATACGTTAAACGTTAAGCCAACCGAAATTAAAGCGTTTTAAATACTTGTGTTCCATCAAAAATCTTGTTTTCTAATATCGAAAACAGTTCACAAAGTCGATTAGTATTTCAGCAGGGTTTTTGATTGATGGATATGAGGACGTTACCAAATCATTAATAATCCACACAAGTACTTAATTTCCTATGAAAACATGTCTTTTTCATTTGCACACAACTTTCTATCAATACCAAGGCAAGACCACGAAGTCACATTAAAGAAGTTCTCGTATAAGATTCTTTTGTTCTAATGAAAATAGACCTCATAGCTCACCATTTGTATGAATGCGATGTGCTAAATATAACGTCGTTCTCTAATCTAGTATTGTAACAGCTACCCACAATTCCAAGGGACATTTCTTTGTTGTCCAATTGAAGCCTTTGAGCGACACGAAATGTGTGCATTCGCTTAGTTCTGTTAGTTTATTTTTACCCACCCACTTTAAACTATGTACTTATACAGTTTTCATGAATTCTGACATTTTATTCCAAATGATTATTGCACAGGACAATGTGTGTAAAAGACATATAATATTCCAGTTATATTACCCACACACATAAGTTTGAAATTGAAGCGTAGAACCACGGTAAGGCTGAGCTGAAGAAACAAACTAAAACGGAGTGGAAAATGTGCAATAAGGCAGAACAATGAAACGCTGTGGCGATATGGTGTTCAGTTTCAGCGTTTGTTTTTCAAGTTTATTAAAAAAAAAAAAAATCTGCAGGCCTTCGGACATATTAAAAAAAAAGTGTTATTTTGAGGCGCCTTTGATTTGCATTTGTGTTACGGGCGTAAGCTTTTGTTGTGTGTACTCTGGAGAAACGTTGTTGTCCTTTTGAAATAATGCAGTTGCATTGCGCGATCATTTGACACAGTTGACTGGATGCGCTTTGCAGCGAAGCTTGTCTTTTAACCCGTTTTTATTTCATCCTGATGCAGCAGACGTTTTAACATAAGCCTGTGTACTAGAAATATGTGTGTGTGTGTTTAGCTATGACAAAGCTGTGGGCATTGTTTGGAGCCTGCAGATTTCTTATGCGGCTTTTGTTTTAATTGCGATGCAGCAAGGCACAAGAGATTTAATGTGATGAAGTAGTCCATCAATCATCCCAACGCTTTGTAGTTTTTAGTTAGTGGTATAAAAGAAAAGAATGGTGATTAAGTGAGACGCTTGGCGACTGCGATTCTTTGTTAGGATGCATTTCTTTGATGTTTCAATGTGCGGCTCGTACTTTGAAAATTATTTAGTTCACTTTGTTGGGTCATTTGGGGATATGGGAGACATCTCTTTTATAGAACATACATTGAACTGTATTTGTCCGATATTATTGTAATTTTTGGTTAAGAACTACCATTGTCTTCATATGAAGTTGATAAACCACACAGTTAATTAAAATTATAAATCTATTTGAGTCTATTTAAAATGGATGAAAATATTTAAGTCAATTTTGTCGTCAAACTAAATAAAACGCCTGCATGTATACTAAACTTACCTTTCCTTGTTAAAATACCTGAATACCCCTGCCATTATACCTCCGTAATCGGTACACCTCTGTAATATGGAAAGGGGAAGGCAAAAACACTACAACACAGGGTGCTTCAATAAAAGAACGAATTTGTGTAATTTTCAAAATGAAACAATTTATTTTCTCATGTTTTCTTTCAATTTTCTTGTTTTTTTATTTTTCTTGTTTTTTGTTTGTTTTATATTTAATTTTTATTCCATACATAATGATTTTTACGCATAGAATTTAAACATTTATACAATTTTTGTTTCAATTAAATTATAGTGGTTTTCTTCCTTGTCTTACTTACATCTAGATCTTGTCTATTCAATTGTAATTAATCCGTTCCAAAATCAATAAAAAACAACTAAACAATTAAGAAAAAAATAAATATTTAATTACGACTAATTGCATTATATAAGTGCTACGATTACTGGGACATTTTGGGACATGAGTTACACATCATATTTAATGTTTTTTTTTTTTATCGTCTCTCATACATAATTTTTAAACCTATGAGGGAAATATAATCAAATTTTTACATAATTAGAATTTTTCTATACAGTATATAAAAAGAGAGAGAGAAATAAAAACATAACCTCTGTGAAACATTAAAATATTATCGCTTACGTATTTTTTATTAGACTACACAATTTAATTCGATAATAAATTATTATGTAAAATAAATATAATTAACCAACAACACAACACATTACGTATGTTCTCCGCCGCTTTTAGCATACGTGATGTGTGTTTTCATGAAAATTTCCGCTGAATTTCTTTTTGTGTTTATAGTTTTCTTTCATATACATTGTTATATAGTATATGTGGTATTTTATATGTATATTATTATATATTATATAAATAGTGAAAATATCTAAGCTAATATTGCAGAATTTACTTTTTCTTCAATTAAATTATTCATTTCGAATGTTGCAACAATTGAATGTAAAAAAATTTCACCCCGTTTGTTTTGAATTTTTTTTTTGAATGCGTATTTGTCTTTCAATGTCAAATACAATTTCCGTTTCACATACTGTTTTGTGTCTTTCGTTTTGCGGGAAATTTGTTCGATTATGCTTGTCTTTATTTGTCTTTTATTGGAAAATATTTTTTTTTATTATTATTATTTATATGTATTTTTGAGATGGAATTTTTATTTTTATTTTAATAACATTATTACTTTAAAATTGTCTTTTATTTAATTACGTTTACTTGTCAATTACCCTGTGAGTTGAATTATTACTTTTTTGTTGCTATTTTACTAAATTTTGGTTTATATTTATTTACTTGTTAAATTTTTAAACATGCAATCCTGATTCCGTCAGAGAGAAAGGAAAAATTTCGGCGGTTTATTTTCTGTTAAAAATAAATTTTAATAAAAGAATTTTCTTTTTAAAACATTTATTTTGTTTTGATTTTATATAATTCCAGAATTGTCTTTTTTAATTTATTTTATAAGTTAATTTAATTTTCTGAGATAAGTACGATTTTTGGATTTAGGTTTTAATTATTTTCATCGTTTTTGTACATTTTTTGTTTCTTTGAAATTCTTTTTTTTTTATTATATTTAGGATTTTTATTTACAGTTTAAAATGAATTAATTCATTCAATTAATTGTTGTGGGCGACGTCACATTATTTGTTTGTTTAATTACTGTAATAAAACTAATAATTATATTCGTACGTTTTTATTGATATGGTCCATTTGTAATTTTATTAAATAAATAATTTTATTGTTTAATGGATTTTGCTCGTAGGAATATCAGTTCCCGTTTTATTGTGTTTTATTTTGTTTTAAGTAGACCCGCGTTAATAAAAAATATATAAAAACAAATTCAAATTATTTTTTAAATGCGTTCATTTGAATTAAATTTGTCTTTTTTAAAATGCAACCATAATAGTTATTAACAAATTATATAGAAATTAAATCGAAATAGAAATGTAAGGAAACAATTTTTTAAGTCAATTAACAAAGTTGCGCCCGGATCACTTGAAAATCGATCGAATCATAACTTGAGCAGTAATAAAAACTATTGAGGGTGCTCAAATTATGTCCCAGCCATTTTTAAGTGGTTTTATTTTTGCCCAACGCCTCATTTTCATCAGTCTTCTTCGCGAGAGATTTTTAACTAATACAAAAATGTAAAGGAAAACAATTTTTTACATGAAAAAATAAAATATAAATAAAACACGATTTTTAAAGATAGACACGTCCGCGTTGGTCGCATAAGTAATAAGTAATAACGAACAATAAGTATAACTATTTAGTGTATTCACTTATGTAAATAAAAGGCCTAAAAACAAACAAATTTGATATTATTCTAAACGTCTTTTTTTAAATTATTTAAATTACACAATCACACCCTTATTTTTTCGCCTTCTCAATTGTCCTTTTTTGTTTCAAAGGTATATCAAATTTGATTCTAAAAATTTACAGTTTACACTCATTTAACATTTCCTTCCCCAAACGTACTGGTATAATAATATGCACTGGGTTTAATCCTTTGGTATATATTGGGGTTTATGTGGAGCGACTCGATCATTGAGGTCGCCCCATTCGCCTGAACACTCATTAAATCACGCCATCGACTAGCCGTACTTTGCGAAGCATTGGACCAGATTGGTTCTGGTTAAAATATTCGCGACATTATCCGATTGGGTGGCATTTGATAGCCGCCAGCCCATGGCGGATAGAGTCATGCGGCTTCTCCCTTTATTGTCGGCACAGATGCACTCGAATCCTCGTCACCGCTAATCATTGGCATCGTCGGCATCGACAGATGATGACCACCACCCATGCCGCGACCATCAGACTGCTGCATACCTGCCTGTTTACCCTGATTAACGACACACTTGCGCATGTGTTTTTCAAGTGTGGACGGCACACTGAATGGCATATCACAGAAACGACAGCGGTACACGTCCTTGCCCATGCGACCGTGCGTCTTCATGTGGCGCGTTAGCTTAGAGCTTTGGGCGCACGCATACGAGCACAACTCACATTTGTACGGCTTCTCGCCGGTGTGACTGCGTCGATGCACTGTCAGGTTGGAGCAATTGCGGAAAACTTTGCCACAAAATTCACAGGTATCATTGCGTTTGCTCTCCTTTTTCATGAGCGGATTTTGCAAAAGTCCACCTTGATTGTGCAAGGCGGACGCTTTGTTTTTAAGGTTTTCAAAAATTGGATCATTTCGATGCAGTCCAGAAAGTCCCCACCAGTCGGATCCTTCCATTTTCAGACGCTTTGAAGCTTCAAATGGATTCTCGAAAGGATTGAAGAGCGGAACTTGACCCGCATTTTGTGCCTGATGCGATTGTAACATATTTTTGGCGAATTCCTCGCGCAGTCGCAACGCCGCTGGTAGACAATTAAGTTTGTCTGACAACGGAGTCATCGCACTGCTATTATTGTTGTCACGATCTTTACTGGTGAGATGCATTTTTAGGGCATTACCAGACTCTTGAAGTGCCTGTTTGTATGCCTCCGAATATTGTGCAATATTTGACAATCCAAATTTGTCCATCAGTTCTCCGACCAGGGAGGCTTGATGCGGTTGCATGTGCTCTCGTTTAAACTCATGGCCTTTACCAACACTTAAATCCTCAGCCTCATCCTCCATATCTTCACCGTCATCCATATCTTCTTCTTCCTCCTCCTCCTCATCCATCATATCCTCATCTTCAAGCTCATCCACAGAGTCATCACCATCCAGGGTTTCAACACTGCCCGCATTGCTGGTACGATCTTCGGGCGTCTTGTGCTTCTGAATGTGGCGCTTCAACTTGGACGCTTGCGAACAAACAAAATCACAGCTATTACACTTATACGCCTTCTCACCGGTATGCATGCGGCGATGTACAAGTAGATTGCTAATAAAGCGGAATTTCTTGTTGCAGAAATCACAGGCATGAATGTCCTGTCCATTTTTGGTGGGTGGGGTTGATGCTGAACGTGGAGTGGTTGCCATATTGTGGATATTACCACCGGTCTCACTGCCGCAATGCTTGTCAGTGGGTGTCAAACTCTGTGGACGTGAATTATTGGTGAGCGGGGTGGGAGGCAGTTGTGATGGTGAGGGGCTCGCGAAAGGCGGCGATTGCTGCTTGCGTGGACTCGGCGAGCTCGAATTACCACTGGTCACTGATGATGGGGCCGTTACATTATTGTTATTATTGTTGCTATTATTATTATTATTGTTGTTATTTGTAACGGCTCCCGGACTAGTAGTTCCGGCAAGCTGACGCAATCGCTGCGAGTAAAAATCCATTTGTGGTTCACCCAGACCGGCTAAACCCTGATTCGTCGGCGGCATTTGGACCATGGAACGTCCATTAGTGCCGTTGTTGTTATTGTTGTTGTTTGCACCATTGCCAACAGAAACGGCCGACTGTGATGTAGCATCTGTGGCAGGAACTGCTGAGGCAAAATTTTGATTGTGCGGCGCCATTGAATTGGCAGCGGCGACAGCGGCTGCAGCTAGATTCAAGCCATGGTGACGAAATTGCTCAGAGACAAGTTGTTCCATGCGGAAGTCGTGATGGGGTCGCGAGAACAGTGGTGCTACCGGTGGTGGGGGAAGTGGCATGCGAAGTAATCCAAATGGATTTGGATGCATATCGGGTGGCGGTAGAAGGGGGTGGTGCCGCAAACCGGATGGCGGTAAACTAGGCGATGCATTTGATTGCGGTTGCTGTTGCTGCTGTGTCGGTTGGGAGGATTGCTGTTGTTGTTGTTGTTGTTGCAGTTGCAATTGCTGCTGTTGCTGTTGCTGCTGCTGATGGTGTTGGTTTTGCTGCAGTTGATGCTGTTGCTGAGTTTGCACTGCCGCCAACTGCAACTGACTTAGTGGAGTGTGGCTTTGCAACAAACTGACCGAACTGGTCGAGGAACATGTTGAACTACCGCTTAAATCTTTAGCACTTTTACCTTGTGCTGACTGACCAAGAATATTGAGGCTGTTTGAGGACTCAATGTATATGTTGACACCATGAGCGTGCTGAACGTGTTGTACAAGCCGCCATGCTGAGTGGAAGCGCTGTTTGCATGTGGAACACAGATAGTTGCTGGGTTCTGGAAAGAATTAAAAAAATAGCGTTAATTTAATTTGTTTCTTTGAAATTCAATTAAAAATAACAAGACAAATCGAGAATTACATAAATTTAGTCACCACATGCGGACTTCAGTTTTTTGTTGAAATTAAACCACAACATCTGTGAGCCATTTCATTGAAATGTTTTCTTATCAAATTCACAAAAACAAAAGCGTGATGCCTCATGACCAACGCAAAGAATTAATGCTATGCTGTCCACAAGAATATTGAGATTATACTAAATCCACACAAAGAGGAGATCGGATAATTACTACTCGGACACAGACCATAATTCCTTGCGTTTGCAGCATTGAGCCATCGCAGAAGATAAATAATATAATTGAGACGTTCACATCCCACCCAAACAATATAAGCGGCTGGGTGCGGTGGTGCCATCTCATGTCAATAAATAATTAATAATAACGTGGAAAAAGTCGCAAATTTCGTGTCGTATTTATGGTGGTGCGGCCACAACAATTGCATATTGCAAGTCAACGCCGCCGCATGGCCACGGCAGGCGAGTGGCAAAGAGTTAACACTGGCTTGTGCGCGGTATGAGACCTATGCTCGGCTGACATGGCATCCACGCCTCGCAACGCACATCATCCTATACTTTGTCTGCATCCGATTATCCATCATTTGGCGCGAACTAAAAATGCAGCACCGTTGCTATATGTATGTTGTATTAGGTATAGTCGTCTTACGTCTATAGTGAATCTGGGCAGAGCAGAGGGCACATTGCGAATCAACATACAATAAACACGAGAACGGAGTGGAGTGCCCACATTAATGGAACGTCCAAATCATTTTGCATTGTGCGTCTTCGGTACCGGGGCCATATATGTAGGCATATTTATGTGATATATGTCAATAATTTTAGCATGAGTGCTGCAATATTGTGCGCCGATCAGTTCTGCCCGGTTATTGTTGCAAGGTTTGGACGCGGGACTATGTAATTATGTGCGCGGGCCTTTTTATAGAATAATTTTCAAATTTATTTCATTCTGCATTGAAGTGCAGCACCAGACAATTTTATTTCAATTTGTTATTCATATATTTGTATGTGGGATTAGGTGTAATTTACACATTACATGCAGCGCCCATATGTGTGGTGTTTCATCGCACGCGCGCGGCATGTGAAGAAAGAACAGGCGCAGTGTAAAGGGTTGAGTGTGCGGATTGAGAAGTGCTTTATTTGAATAATTAAAGCGTGAAGATCGAATATCACCGCTTACGAATTACGATGTGTGATCGTCGTGGCGAACTGTTGACCCGCATTGGTTGAGAGGATTTTGTCTCGATGGACAGCCTTTCGATGTCATAATTTGAATGGTGCTGATTGAGCATTGGTTTTGGATGAAGCTTTAATAATTACACAGTAATTGTACGAGGATAAGATCCTGAGCAGGTGTAATTATGAATAATATAATTGGACAAATTGAGAATCACGACAAATCATTAAAGAATGATTTTATTGCTTAAAAAATTTAAAAACCTAGCACTTTAGTAGGGGCTGATTTTCTTTAAACATGTGTTAAACAAACCAATTTAACAACAAATTATTAGCAATAAGGGTACACATTACACAACCATAAACGTACCTACATCAACATAAAAATAAATTGAAAGTCCTGAACTAAACTGTTGTGGTCACAGTCACAAAAAACATATCAGTAACATCTTGTCACTATGGCCATTAACACCCTTCTTCAGCATTGTCCCGTTTACAGTTTAATATTAAATTTTGCGCTCATTTTTAAGAGGGTTTGCAGCATTTGAAAGTCCGAAATCGTTATATCGTAGCGTCCCACATGTGTTACCGCAACATATCATCACAATGATACGTTTCCCCACACACTTACCACCTACATACACCACATATAGATTTATCTTCTTTCACTCCGCATATCCGTTTAAATTTTTTTTTTTTTTTAGGGCTGCAGCCCATTTGTACAACCGGCCGCATCCTCCTCATTTGTATGCGACGGGAGTAGCGTCTTGAAATTTTGTTAAAAAAAAATCGGTTTCATGCCCAAAAAGTTGTTAGCTGGAAATGGATAGCCGCGTGTAGTAAACGGCTCATATATGAACGATAGGTGTCATATACGATTGTAGGTATCATTTGATGTATGTTTGTACATATAACACGTCTGATGCACGGCAAATACACCATCTCAGTACTAATCGAGATTCGACCGAATGAAAAACCGCCACACATTGTACATAATATTGTAACATAGGGGTTGGAATGGTGGAACAAAATTTTCTCTTGATAAATTTACACGATGTTTTTCCATCGTTTTATTGATGGCAGATTTCTTTTATGCATAACACGAATTTCAGTCGACGAGATATTCATCTTGTTCCTTTTATGTGTGTACGAGTGTACCATACAGCGGAGTGTCTGTTTTCATTTCGTCCCATATTATATGGTGAAACGTGCAACATGCCCAAGGATCGATGGCATGACGATGGTGGACGGATGTCAGGAACATGTGAGTGCGGTGACGCATATTAGAGAGAAAAATATGAATCGACGGGGTTTGCATTTTGTGTGCGCGACCAGTCACTTCCTGTTGTGAGATGTGCATTTGTGTATGTGTGTGAATGTTAAGGGATTTTGTTCTCGGATGTGCATATAATGACACCCGCATTTAAAGTTAATTCTTTGTTTTTTTATAATGGACTGATGCAACCGTAATTAAGGGTTGAGTTATTATGCAGACAAATAAGAAAGGACGCTTTGAGAAAACAAAGCAAATTACTGTCCTTCAATCAAAATGGACTTAAAACTTTGAAAGGAACAATAGAGACTACATAGTCAATTAATCTTTAGGGGAGGTATTTATTTTAAAAGTTAAATTGAACTATAATTGTTGGAAAAGCTGCTTTTAATAATTAAAATACCCAATTAAACACATGTTCTCGCAGGGTATTGTACCGGAAAATCGTGTCTCATCAAGGGAAACAAGAAAAAAAAATTTAAAAAACTTTCAAACAGATTTTGTCAACCAAAAGGACATGACATTCAGCATCAGCATTTAAATGCCATCACGCGTGGCCAGATGCACTTCAGCCATCATTCCGGCATCAACATAAGTAGGCATAGTTGCACAATACCAACAATCAACCCTTTACACAAAATAACAATAGATATTGAAAATGCGTCCAGCGCGCACACGCTCACTTCACAGAGACAATGCCAACCTACATGCAATTCCCAACCAGCAGCATTCAATTTCAGACGATCCTTTAGATGCGTCCTATGTTCTTCCAGCATTTTTTTTTTTGTACCTTTAACCCCCGCTGTACGTATTCTTTCATATGCATATGGATATTGTCGTTTTGTGTTGTCGCTTTATAGCGTACGTGTGTCTTTTACAAGAGAACAACCGCGTAGTGTACATTTCACGTGTCTCTTTTTATTCCACGCGTTGTCTTTAGACGTACAATGCCAGTGTGTGTATATTTGTTAACCCTTTCACTGATGTACTGAATTGAAATGTGCATCCGAAGGAAGGCCTTCTTTTTAATTTGAATAGTCGCCCAGTATTTAAAAAATTGAGCTGCTTTAAAAAAAATGTGCTCCACAAAAAAAAAAGGTTTTAACGAAAAAGCATATCTGTAGGGGTTCCAAAATAACAAGTATGGCTCGTGCGGTAATTTATATTAGGCATAGAGCATTAAAGGTGATGATCTGAAGGCAGTTGCCACCGCTTTTTTTCACCTATTTAAAAAAAAACAATATGCATGGTAATTCCATTACAAGAAGACAAGAGAGACCCCAAAATGAAATTGGAAAATGAGAAGTGTGCTAAGTGCGTGCCCATGTGATGGCACAATTAAAGGGTTTGTGTTTTTATTTAAGAAAAATGATTAAATATTTAATTATAGTCTCCTTATGCTTTATTTTATTCAAATCTTGTTTGTCGTTGACGTTGTGATGCACCACAATTTTATACAATCCGTGGAAAGGAATGGCAATTCTTCGCAGTTTCTCATATCAAAATATGACCACACTTAAGAGCACAAATAGTCGGTTTAATTTTTGAAAAAGTTTACGCATGCCACGTGTTTTTGAAGAGTGTTTTACTTCTCCTTTTACACTATAGTTTTCTGTTTGTCGTCAATGTGCGCATTTCAAGTTTGTTTATACAAAAAAGAAAAGACCTGATGAATGAAAGCTACATTTTAAAATATTCATACGTCATGGATTCCGTATTCAACCCAGACGTGCAGTTGAAAATGTTTGTCTGCTGTATGTGCCCAGCAGGACTGTGATTGACAAGTAACCGATACTTCTTATTTTATTTTGATTATCCCTTAATTCAATTCGGTATCATTTTCATTCAGTGAGATGAATTTTTATCAGAAAAAAATATGACGAAAAAGATTCTGTGCAGAGGAGGGAGTACAAATTTATTGTTAACTTGAAGATGAGGGTGTTTTATGCGGCATAAATTTCAGATTATTATTCTACAAGTTTTGTTATAGCTTAAAACTGCAAAATGATATAAGGGAAGTGGACGTCTTAAATTTCAATATGACTGAATGTGAAATGGAATTTTTGGGTTGCGATGGAGAGTGATTGCAATAAATGAAATGGACACGTTGTCTAGAAATTTAATATGAAAATATTAAAATTTATTGAAATTAAATCTGGATGAGGAAACATTTTTGCCACAAATATTATTAATTTATTTTACCGTAGATCTTAAGTTCTCATTCCAATAATCCTGATGTCTCCAAGTCATATATTCTCTAATACAATTACAAATTAGATAATTCTATAATTCCACATGGAATATCAATCCCCTTAACAGTTACCGCATGTCAACCTTCCAATCAAGATAATATCTACCCCACAATAAACAATGGCATTGCCAAATGATGTGTTAAAACATCCCAATAAAAAATATATCCAAAAAGGACACTACACACAATAAAACCGACAATAACCGATTTACCGGAATCTGATAAGTACATACACGATGTGGTTATTTAGCAGTAGATCGTAAGAAAAAGTAAACACAGACAAAAAGCCAAAGCATGCATAGAAAAAATGGGTCACCCCCTCGCATACGCTTCCGTTGGCAATTCCAAGGCTTAAAGGAAAAAGGACAAACAAAACGTACACATATGAGAGGCAATCGTCCAGCAGAAATTCATCACCGCTGTAATGTTTAAATTGCAGGCGACTTGCATGAAATTGATGCACCCCCTTACCACATTTTTGCAAAATATATTTTATTATGAATAGAAGAGCAATAACAGCGATTTTCAAGTCCAGTGGTGAGTTTTAATATTTCTAACAATCCCCCTCGTTTTCAATTCAATTCAATTTTTGTGCAGATTTTTTTTTTTTGCAGCGGGGTGGTTTAACAGTTAACACGTACACTGAGTGTACACAATAAATATTTTCTGAAAGCATAACTTAACAAAAGTCCTTTTATGTATGACGACCAGAGAGAGAGCCTCAACGCTTCTATTCGAAATATTATGCTGGGTTGTTGTGGTCTGAATGCTTTAAGTATACATATGCGGGATTTAAGATGCTTTGAGAAAAGGCTTAACCCCGAAAAATCGAGTGACGAAATAAAGTGCCAATCCGGAAGGGTCGAAGTAATAAGCCTGGACAATATTGAAGAAAAGACATAAAAAATACTCTCCCATCCATTAAAATTTGCCTTCATATTATGATGCAACCGATGGGTGGTGGTTGGTAAGAGGGTGAGTGCTTACATTGTAATGGACTGGGCGCGTATTAAGATCTATAATGTACACATGTTTGTATATGCGTGTCAAAAGGGTGTATTATGTCCTGTGTAAGATTTTGCTCTCTTATTTTCATCTACATATAATGCGAACTGTGTTTTTTGTGTTTGTTGGTTTTCATGTCAACCCTCGAAAAATGGTAAAATTGATAGTGTCAAGGATCAATTGCTATTGTAGACATTAAAATATGAATTTTTATGGGCCATGTAGTTACATATGTGGTCACAACATTTATTGTGCTTATTTGCACAAAAGGGCATAAAATAAATAAATGAATAAATATCCTGTTGTAAAGAACTAAAAGAGTAACTATATATTCAAACATTTAAGACGTCACACAGTTACAAAGTACAAAGAGAACTCAAAGACATAAACTGCATTGGCGGCAAATTGCTTCACGATTTCACATAAAATAAATTCATTTTTTGTGTTTCCTTCATAATTTCTTTTATCTTAGTGCATTTTTTTAAGGGAAGGAGGCGCACTTTTACTGCGGTTATGATAAAATCTATTGTTTTTTTTTTTGTGTATGCAAACTCGCAATGGTCATGGGGTTGATATAGTTGTGGCACTTAATTTGATTTGTGGTGCAAAGTGCATATTATAAAGCCACAGCATGAGTTTGCTGCACTTATATGATATGGCCAACGCTTTTTGGTGTAGTGTTGATATATGAAGGCAGACCCCCCTTCTTTATTTTCTTTTTGTGCATATTCATTTGAATGTGCGGCCTTTGTGGTTTGTGTTTTCTTGAATGTAGATTTTTTTTTTGTGCTACTGCTGTTGTTGGATGGCATTTTGTTCCTTTCGCATAGAAGTGGCCGCAGTAAAATGGTCATAAAAATAGTTCGTGAATGGGCAAAATGAGCTTAAAAACCGGAAAAATGTATGCTCCGGAGATGGCCGAGTGCCAAGTTTAAGATAATGTGAAGAATAGAATGGCTTTGGAAACGGCTACAAGGAAGTCACAAAATATACAAGGAGATGGATAAAAATAAATGAAGCAAAATAATTTATGATTAAAGAAATGCAATGTAAATTGATTTGAAGAGGGATTGAATTTTTTGTCATGTTAAATATTTAAACCCCTTTTCTGTAATAAAAATTAATTGAATTAAAAAACATTTTTAAATTAAGTAAAACCTTTTAAATTATATTCCAGAATCTAAATTGCAACCCTTAATAATAATAGTAATTCAAAAATTTGTTATCCTTAAGAGCACAGATCAAACTATTATGAGAGTTTTGTTAATTTTGTATACTTTTAAACAGAAACATTCACGAATCGAACAAACACGGCATTAAATAAAGCCGTTTTTGTTACTTTATAGTCATTATAAATGCAGTTCATTCAGTATTTAAAATCAAAGGGCGCAAAAAGAGGGGGTTTGTCATTCTACATAACATATTGCAGCATCATTTTAAAAGCACGATGATAATCGCTTGCTACAATTAAACCCCTTCAACAGTCCGCATGTAAATTAAAATGTGAACATAATTTCATCTACCCCCATCTCCGTTTGCCTGGGAGTTATCTGTCTGACATACAATTGTCATGTCAACGTTCGTGTATACGTCTACGTGATTACGAAATGTACACTCTTTCCGAATGCCATTATCATGTCCAGTTTAGCCTGAATTTTTCAAGCAAATAAAGTTTATTTAACACATCAAATTGATACACATATGCAACAATACAAAGGGGATTTCACCGGAAAACCACGCGAATAGATACCTCATTCAGACAAGGGATGTGCACTACAGCATGTGTACGCAGGTTGAGTGATTTATATACCAGTTTTCGCTGAATTACAAAAGGGGTGGGTTGAGCTGATGTGATTGAAATTTGGAATGAACATATTTGTTTGACATATTGTGTGCCATGAGTGCTATCTCTATAATATGTAGGTCAGCATTTTAAACGTGAACAAGTAAAGTGTGATTAAACTGTAGGTTGCTATGCAACATTTTAAATTTAAATGCATTTACGATGTCGCTCTGTAATGTAGATTTCATCCCAATGCAACTGCATCATAATGGAATGAGCGTCCATATACGGTCCAGTAAACTGCACAACAAAACGAGCTGTATAAGCCTCTTCGCAACGGCATTGAAAAGAGGACGCCAATGAATAATTAATAGAATGTAATTGATATAGTCATACACACTCACACACACACAGATATTCATTCAAATGTATGTTGAGATGAATAAAACCATCCATTATTGTGCACATCCCTGCAACAATGACAATGGACAAGCGCAACCCTTCCTTCCCTGCAGCTTCAGTCCAGTATTACCCATTACGTTTTGCTGTGTTGGACAACGGGCATTCATCGTCACACACTATTCAAATATAAAAACTCGTTAACAAATTGACAAATAAACCGACTGTACAACGCTAGTAGACACTTCAGTAGCCTTGAACAAAAAGTCGTGACCTGTGAGGGAATCGTATTACATACAACACGTTTCACGCAAGGAGTCAAGATGAATGTTATTAAAGTATACTTGTGTATGTCGTTTGAAAAGGCGAACACAACACAAACTGGACACGTGAAAGAATAATTATTGTGCAACATTTCTTCAAGATCAACTTTGTTTTTCCCTACTCCTTTTCGCAGATGACCTATTCAAATTGTAGCTGCATTGATTGAAGTGCACACATAAAGTAGAAAGCTTATAGTACGTTTAACAAAATCTGGACACAAAGTCCACTTCAAAGAGCTTCATGCATTTTTAAGGCAACATCAAAGGGATTTTTTTTCACGTTGGTGTTCTATATTGTGATACAAAAAAAAAAAAAATGCTTTGAAAACTTACCACTGTGTGTTGTGTTTGATTCAGCGTCTGCGACTTCAGTACGAGATCGCTTCAAAGGCTGACCACTGGACACACTTGAGCTGTCCTCATCGTGTCGTGTGCAGTCCATACGTTCTTGCTTAATCTCTACACTGTTCGCTATCGTCTCGTCCTCAATGCTGCTGCTGCCGAGTTGCAGCGGGCTCACTGTGGAGTCTCTTCGTTTAATCGATGCGCTGTCGTTTTCTGTGTGAGTGCACGTAAAATGGAAATTATGTAGACAACGGCTCATACAAAAATATATAATTTCATTGAAAGAAAACCATAACAATAATAACAGTAATCACTGCTGCACGTCATAAAGTTCGTAGTACATAGTGATATACACACATAATTTGCAAAAGGGTTGACATTATCCACCTACCATCTGTTAAACGTTTCGGCGTGCTGGAGGCGCCATCGGCAAGCAAATCAGCGGGACTAGGTGGTGGTGTGTGTACCCGCGAACCGGATGGCTTGCGGGCTGATATGGGCGCCGATATTGACGGTCGTCGATTGACTAAGCTCAAAGGTCGACCATCGTCTGTGTCTCTGTCACCGGTGGGACCTAAATAAATGTGCAAGGGAAAAAAAACGCCAATTGTCATTTGCTGAATACAACCCTTATAATGTATGGAATTCTCGTGTCTATTCAGGGACAGACCGCATATATTATATGCGACTACATGCGCGGCGGCCATCACCCAAAAGCAACGAAATACTCACCTTGTGAAAAACACTGTCCGTAATTCTCTTTGTTGCATTGCAGCACTTTATGTTGAATAAATTTGACAATATCTGATAGAGCAAATGCCTTCTGACACGACCCGCATGTTAGCAAGTCCTGTACATGGCTGCCGGTGGTGGTGGGGGCGAGCATCATACCGCCTGTGGTGTTTGTGGTGCAGGTCGATGTTGTTGTTGATGCGGTCGTTGTCTCGGTCTCCGTTGTGTCTGAGTCGGCTGCAAATAAACAAAACGATTTTTTAATTAATTAAAATGTTACAACCAAAATAATGTCTGTATGTGCATGTGGGTAAAAGAAGTCCATTTTATTGTGACTGAAATGGAATTGGAATGGCGATTGGACAACGTAGTAATTTAAAATAATGCCTGACAAAAACGAGATGCGAGCATATGGGTTTTGTGGACACCCCGTCCTTTTTTCTAAATACACGAAAAGAAAGAAGTGCTCTTTTTGGGGTGGGGTTTGGCAATAAAATAAAATTAACACATTTTCTGGTATAGAGACAATTGTCGTTAATGTCAAAACCCGAAAGGGATGTGTTTCATTGACTCTTGTGGAATGCGTTGAATGTTGTAGAATCATCTCGCGCCCTTCATGCGGCAATAAAAATATATTCAACGCGAACACATCGTCTATTATGTCAATTGAGTTTGAGTACATTGGGAAGGAGCTGAATTAATCTTTGCTTTATCTGCACTGCACATTATGTGAGTGAAGGGGATAAAGTGTGAGTGGAGGAGAAATTGATATTAAAGAGTAGTAAGCTGCTTTAAGAAGTAAAGAATGTTGGTATGAATTTTTTCAAATTCCCACCACCACCCATTTTAGTCACCCAATTATCAGGTCATTCTTTCTCGTTTCACTTTATAGAATTGACAAATGCATCAGATAAATCCTTAAAACTGATGGAATTGCTTAGTTATACAAACGAAATTCGCCATTAGCATTCCTACCACTCACACACCTTCAACATTGATCCAATTACCTTAAATATAAACCTCACATTCAAGAAGCGAATTAACACAAACCGCATCTGCTTGCTTGACGGAATCTTACGAAACGGCAATATTCCACCCAACAACCAAAACCTCCCATGTGCCCACATATAGCAATGTACGCAGTGACTCTAATCTCAATGACTAAATGAATATAAGGCGAACACACAAATAAGAAAACGGAGCCATAAAAAAAAAGATAAACTGCAGACATCTTCACTTCGTTTTTCCCAAAAACACACATCGACATCACATCGGCGGCAAGGTTCATATTTCAATATCAAAATGGATGGATCTCTGGACTACTAAGACCACTAAGAAGTTATAGAACTAACATTTCTAAATATATACCACCATTCTTTTCACCCCATCCCATCAATGGGATGGGTAAAAACCCACAGCAAACAAGAAGGCAAATTTGGTGAAGAGTTCCAACACAATTTCGAGTATATTATGGATATATGCGGATTGAATCAGCCACGGTGAGTGGGGTGAGTTGATTGCTGGCGAGACCATTAATATGGAAATCAGCCAAAGATAATTTGGAACACGAACCAATCGATATGCTTATTTAGAGGGTATACACATCCATCCATATATGCGTGATTGTGGAGTTAGAGAAGATGCAACGACCATCACAAATGGAGGCAGTTGGGGGTGGGAGGGGGAATAAAAAAAGCAACGCCATCAAGAAGAAAGAAGTCGAGATGGCGATCTAGTGAGGAATATAATCGGCGACAGAGAACGCTCACAAGACGAGGAGTGTACATACGAGTATACGAACACGTATACTCTTGTGGCAAATTTCGGGAAGAAGCGCGCTCGGTGCAGAAGGAAAATCTTAACGAATCGCTGGGAAATCGATCAATGGCCAAAAGAGAAAAGTTTTGCCATTTAGAGATTATCCTGAGCGCTCAATTCCCTCGCGTGTTTGAACCCATCGAACTCGACAAATTTTGCTTGGCCAACGAAACTAACTGTGTATACGCAACTATTTGTGGAAGCGTTTCTTTGAAAGTTGTTCTTCAAAAACATTTCCATCACCCCCTAAATCATTGAGTTGGGAACGACCTCGCATACAAATATATATGGAAATTATTGATGCATATCGAAAAGTTAATGCGCTACACTGTACCGCACGGTGTTCTCGATAAACTTTTCTTATTCTAGAGACATTACACGTACTGGAAAGGATACTGCCATTTAATTGCAGCTGTATTTAGGATCAAAGAATTAATTTTTATAGTTATTAAAGTAGGGGGTTTGCAAAATGACAGTTAAAATGACACTTTTTATGCCTGCCACTTCAATGCGCGGATTTAAAGGACTCGATGCGTAAAACATGTCGGTTCAGTGTGTGCTGAATACTTTATTAACTGCGTGTGTGGTTCAACCCTTTTATTTTCATTCTGTTGTGTCAGAATAATATGTGACACGCAACTATAGATGGGGGTGGATGTTCGTGATTTTTTCCCACTGCATTGAACCGTCACTAGGATGAAACAATGGGAAGGGGTTGACACAGCAATTGTTTACGCACTTTTATTTATTGATTTGTCGCTTGTTGACCGTGTTGACAGGCTGCATGTCATGTCACGTCATACATGCATATTGTGAATTGTGATAGGTTTGTGATTTAATCAAAGGGGTTGCAGATGCTTTCTCAATGACATTTTGGAAATGAAATGAGGTCAATATTTTTGTGAAAAAAAAGGAGATCATTGAACCATTGTGATTTAACAGAAATATGAAAAGGAAGTTCTCAATTCATATAAAGGATGGACTGACATCCTGTGGACGTCATATTTATCACACGCTATTGCCTTATCATCCCCTCAAGACTTTATTTACGTCAAATAATATACACGTCATATAATTCGAATAATTTGATTAGACGGAATGTTTATTTTAGTTATTTTTTTGTGAGTCCTGGGCTTTGTGTGAATAAATCGTGGTCATGCCTTAGAGACGTATAATCTAGACTACATTGAGGCTTCTCGGCTTTTGTGTTTTCTATATTTTTATTTCTAATATTGTGGTGTGTCGTGTTCATCTGAATGTACACATCCGCTTTCGTAATTTGATAAGTGACATGCTTCAGGAGAGTATACCGATTGGGCGATAATTTTTTTCTTTTTTTTTGCAACTAACATCATAGCATTAGGATACTGAGGGGGAAGAGAAATTATTAGTAGTGATGGAAATATACATGCATCTGAATAGTTATTATAGAGGGGAGAAGATTAAGTGTAAAATATTATTTATTGTTGTACAACAATTAGATTTGTTTTGATTAAATGAGTTGAGTGTGTGACCACGGTTGTGTTTTAACTAATGAAGGTCAAATAACTATTTAAGGTCGTTCTAAAATGAATTGAAGACTGAGAAATTCTTATTATTATGTAAAAAAAACTTTAATTTTGTTGAATAAAGAACCACAAATTTAATTGGTCAATCTTTCAATTTTTTTTATTTAATTTTTTTAAACAAGACCGTCTGATGAAAACTGAAATGTATACAAGTCCACAAATCCTTGTCTACTAGAGAAGAGCGCTATTGCCACACATTAAAATGTGAGAGAAAGGGCGGTTCCATTCAAATATGTGTGTGAGGAAAATGTTTTTGAAAATCATGCGCACTCTGTGTGACCAATGGTCAAGTCCAACATACAGCAATTGAAACAGAAGGGGCTGCGCCGGTCTATATCACACCGGGTGACCGCATATGTGAAAGGGATGTGTATCGTCCTTGTGCGACAGGTACACGTATACACCGACAAGTTGGTGTGCTTGCTCCATATACGACGACTTCTTGTTGGTCATCACCAGAGAGGTCAGGCATGGATAGCGACCAATAATACGTGCTGTGTATATGAGCCAACATTTTAGTATTTTCTTTCTGCTGCGAAAAGGATAATTCACTTTATCCTCTGCCTGTATTGCATGCATGAGTATGTGAAATCCATGAAAATTGTTTTTCATATATGGTTATCCTTGCATTCTCCTTTCGAAAAAGTTCATGTGTGTTTGTAAACATTATTTTCAAGCTCTCGTGAGAGTAAAGGATCAAATGAAATACACACAAAAGAGACGATTTCCTATATTCGTTATTTCCAGCAAAACACAAAGGTGTAAAAGGACATACAAAAAGGGATCCAATCGATATTCCTGGCAATCATTTGATCCAAAATAAAGCTATCACCTGGTTCTCAATTTATGTCACAATGGCGGTTATAAAGGTGTTTTATTGAAAACATGCTGCACTTTTGCAGGCTTCTTCAAACCCTTTTTCCAATATTTTTACCGTAATTTATCTTAAATGTGTCAAAATTAACTGTATTTGCACTTCAAAATGATTTTTTTTTAAAGTTTGTTGTTGGTTTATCAACATTAAAAATGTAAACCTCCCCCAAAAATTTTGGATTCACACAATAATTAGTAATTATAAATTCAAAAGCAAATTAGTGAGTAATTCTGTGCAGGCAGCCACACATTATCCATTATGGGATTTCAAGGCATAGTATAAATAAATACGGATAGACGGACGTGTGAGCGGAAACAATTACAATTCATATAAATTGGCTGAAGCTCATTACTAATATTCAGTGAATGCGCACGGGACCGCACGATTCCAGGTCCCGCAATTGCGGTCCACATCCCCGCGTGTGGACTTTGGTTAATTTGAAATGACACTTTTTGGGATGAATGCATGTCGCACGACCCGCGAGGGATGGCGCAACCACAATAATGCAAGCTCACCGCAAAAATGTGGTACATTTTTAATTTACACATAACATGCTATAGCAGCATAATATTGTAGGTAGTCGTGGCAGTCATCAGCGATACACTAAACATAGATATATGCATTCTGTGTGTGGACATTTTTTGCGTTGTTCTTCTTTCGCTTTGTGTATTTTGGTTGTTGTTGTTGCACAATTCGTTGATTGGATATCCATAGGGGGTGGGTTTGTGTTGTATCGCCGTATAAAGTCGAAATTTTGCGCTCCAAAAATAGAGTCATTTCCCATAGCAGCATGGATGGCGCAATGGTACGATACTCGAATTTATGTATGCGGTATAGTTTTTGTATTTCATCGTTCCATTTCCTCTGATACACCATTGTGGCTTCTTTTTTATTTTTAACACACATATTTTATATATTCTGGCAAATCATTAGCGCTTCGGCTGCAAAAATTTGTTAGTCAGTCAGTCAGTTTTAATTATTTTTGATTGAAATGGCTCGTCCTTTTTTATCCTATTCAGATGACATGCGATTTTATATATTTGGTAAAGTTTTAAATTTACATCCACATATGTAAAATATAAAACAAGGATAATTTTGTGTTTTGTTTATTTTTAATCCTTTTGCGATGAGTGATATATTTTTTTGGTTGATTTGTACAACTATTTGCAATCAGGCGTGCTCATTTTATATTAGGAAGATTTTTTTTTCCACCCCCATTTCGCTTTCACAGTGGAACGAGGAGAATAGATATGGGGATTGGGGAGGATAGAGAAAAGTTTCGAGCAGTCTCAATGACATGTGTATGTTAAATTTGATGACAAACGCTTCATCGAGGATGCTCATACGCCGAAACACATTGCAATGATGAGTTCGCTGATGGGGTTTTAATTATGAAATGGGTTGGCAAATAAACAGTTTTGTTTAGAAGACGTAAAAAAATATTACGGCCATATTTTGATATTTTAAAACTGAAATTGGGAATGCCTAATAAATTTGAATTCTAATTTCAGAAACCAATCTAATGTATAACAAAAAATAATAATTACACCAATGCAAAACTTTATCTCGATTCTCGCTTAAACAGATGCTACATTTTTCCCGCATTTAAATGTCGGCACATTTCGTTTGATTTGCAATTGTCAAACTAATTTCGCATACTCTGCATGTCATTACGCACATTAAAATGAATGCATCAAGACGTGCCTCTCGACCTAATTCAATTCGTCACTGCGCGCGAAATGCACTCCAGCGTATTTTACTTCTGAATTGTACCTCTACCCAAAAGACCGATTGTTGCAATAATTATGTTATATTGTTTCTATATTATGGCTGTTATATGCAAACTTTCAACAGCATGTAGTGACCGGCAAGAAGGACTGTCGCTCATTATAAGAGTATACGCAGCAGCATTAAACAATGTATCAAAAAAAAAAGTGTAAAAAATGCCGACATGCGTCGAGATCCTTATGTTGTTGCCCCAGCCACAATACATCTTTGTTATGTTTGTGTATTTATTTTTATAAACAAAAAAATTTGTTTATGCAGGCTGATGTGGCGAGCTGGTTACTGCTGACGGCGGCGATGTTTGATCTCGAGTTGGATTAATGTGCAACCCCAAATGAGGCTGTAATGATTGTTGAAATTGTTTTCAAGTGGGGCAGCACGGTTGAAGTGTGTTTTTTTTTTGTATGCAAACAAATTCATTTAACGGAATGTTTGTTAAATACTCGCAGGCATTCATTGACCACAAGAAATCAGATTTTGCATTCGGAATATTTACTTCTAAAATGGTCCATTGCGGAAGTTGCACAGAAATGCAAACTGCAGCATAGTATGTAGAGTTTATTGTTTAGCAACATTGTTGCAATGAGTGTGGCACATGTTGGGGGAGGAGTAGTTGCGCGAGGCAGGCGTGCATAAAATATAATATGCCGACTGGACTAAACAATAATTCGTATAAATGCACAGGAGGGGGTGGTAATCCCTATGTTAGTAAATGTGTAAGTAAAGTGTCAGGAATTAAGGGAATATCACACGTTATTGAATTGCCGGAGCAAAGTGTATAGTAAAAATCAAATAATTTAGGGCGATCGAGTGTTCAATATGGCAATCCAACATGTATTTATTTATTAGTTGTATTAGGGCCAATTTCACATTGGCATTAACCTCTCTTCACACATCGAAGGACGGAAGGCATGATGGTCCGAGTTTCCGTGGTACGTACGCATATAGACATTGTGTTTTCATTGAATCGGGGGGAGAGAGAGGGTTCAGCTTTACTTACTGATGGGTTAATGTCGATATATTTTCGGATTATTGGTAGGGTGAACACATTTAATGGAAATTAGTGCAACGGGTATTAGTTGCGATTGGGATAGAACAATTAAGTGGTTCATTATAGAGTGCTTTTTAGTAAATTGCATTTTTGGGTATAAAAGTAAATAAAACATTTTCAGCACCGAAATTAAATCGCGTTAATTTATTTTAATTGCGACCTTAAATTCATAACACACATTTTTTGTGAATGCAAAATATATAACTAGGCTACCAAGTCAGGGTCACTATGTTTGCGTGCAAAATTGTGCGGGTAATATTTACAGCAAACGGCATTGAATTTTGTTTAACTCAAATATAATTGTGACAAGTAAATTAAATTTATATTGGGTGAGAATCATATCAATATTTTTGTCAATTGCTTTTTTATGTAACCAATAAAATATTACATTATCTTTAATAGGGTGGAAATAAATGCGGAAACAATAATTGTTTGGTGATGATCTTTGTCAAAGATATTAAAGCTGTAAATAAGGGATGTTTTATAAAATTTGTTTTTTATTAATTATTTACAATTACTAAAATTGTATTATATTTTGACCAAAAATAACAAAGTAGATTGAATTTATAAAATTTTAATACCCTACAATTTTAAGAAGTAAATAAAAGAAATATTGAAGACGAACAATTAAAGTAAAGGAAACTAATGTAAGAGAAATATCATCCCCTATGCACGGTAGCGAGCGTTAAGCAATCAAATAATACACAATCCGCGTCTTAAATAGGAAATTTATACGAAAAAGAAACCAACAAAAGCATAAGAAATCTGCACAAGAAGTACATAAAAACTCTCGAGCGAGTTTAATTCTTATATCTGGCTTTATACTCGTTCATATAACTACTCAAAATTGCTTTGGATGCAAGAAAAAAAAACTATACGTACCACAAAATCAAACCATAATATTCCACCACAATAGGATGGGTCTAACGGGGGTTGACAATGGATAAAGGAATATCAACGTCTTATCAATACTCTGTATCTTATATTTTACTCTTCTTCGCATCCCGCTATTTTTCTTCCACCATGCAACTTTTCTACTAGTATACACAGTCTAACATATTACACACATTGATAACTTGGCAATTGTGATAGGAATTGAGTTTGGGTCACGGGTGGAATCGAAGAATGAAGTAAAACAGCACCAACCGCCCTGGGGGTGAATTGAATTGAAAACAATAATTTTTTTTTTCGTTCGCCCACCATAATGTGTATACGTTCAGTTATGCTCATCCGCTAGTGTTGTGCCTATAATATGGATGTTGGATATGTATTTTATGTGCACAGTTGCTGTGTTGGTGTGGAAATCAATGGACATATAAATACGGCAAATGTGCAAGCTAGAAAGAGACTGCACAAAAAAAAATGTTAAAATGAAAATGGTCGATACAAGGTGATTGCGGTGGGGGTGTAATGGGGGTTGGATGGGATTGGAAGACGTGTATTATATTAATGTGTGTGTGTACGCTATAACAAAAATATGCTATCGAGGAGTTTTCTCCAACGGATATATGAAAATTGCGGGAAACACAAGGGATAGTCCGAGATGATTGGAAGTTTCTGTTTTTCTGATTGACTGTATATTAAAGGTTGCTGGTTCGGTTTGATTATATTATGCATGTATTGGACAGGGCGGTTTATTGTGTATTTTGTGGGGTATTGCGATGGTTGGGGGATGAATTCGGAAAGTACTAAAGCAGGACAATAATGATTGCGATATTTTGATTTTAAATGGAAGGATATTATTTTTGTGTGTTTATTCAAAACTAATTTATTTCCGTTATATTGTATGATATTGCATCAATATTGGTGAAACAAATTTGTGTTGTAGGGATGAGTTGGAGTGAGTGGTAATAAAAAGCCGACCGGATCGAATTCAATGTGGCCGCTAACCAATTTGATTATCGGTTGTGTGACAAATAATTTCCAATTTCCTATTTTTGTGTATGCGTTACGGTTATTGGGTGAAGCAAAAACCTCCCCAGTTTGGTGTTTGGTGATTAAGCTAACAACAAAAATTATTTGGCAGAGGGAAACAAATAGCCAGGGGGTATTACGGGTGCCTATGCATATTGAATGTGGATTTGAATGATTATTGAATATTTTTGCTTTAGTAAAATTGGAAATTGTTTGTTAAAGACAAAAAAAAGGAGAGATATTTTTATTTAAAATACGAAGCAGTAGGAAATCCTTTTTTTTTCAAATTCATAAAATATTTTCAATCACAATTTCTTTGCACCCAATTTTATTACACATTAAAATTACTAATAACCACCCGCCTTTTGGCAGATGACAATTTCTAATCAAAAGTCAAATAGAAATGCCACATTACTCAACGTTGTCGCATTATGTAAACTGTAACACATTTAACTGAAACTATAATTTAACGACTTGAACGACTCATTCCTCACATTACACAAATTATTATATTGTATATTATTCAACTGCTTAAGTCAACGTTGGTATGACTTTAATTTTTTCCCCTGTTTTTACTTAAAAGCACGATAAACGTATGCACTGTAGATAAAAAACGCGAACGCAAATATTTGTCGCGGTGTGGATAAACACAGCCCATGTGTTGCGACTTGTGCGTGGGCGTTCATAGTTTTCATGTATGTGCTGCATACGCATTGGCACACATTCGAATTAATGTGATAAAGTCGTAGCACTAAATGCAAACAAGAAGACCCCAAATGAGGCCCGAATGCGTCGCAATGGTCTTATCACCTGGCTGAACGACGATGGTCATATCAAATGCAAATACAACCGTGGACATATGGAGGTGTTCTCAGTCGCACGACATGACACCCGCACTCGCCAGAGTCTTATTAAAGCGGTGACATATTATGTAAAAAGCACTTCATTCTTGGTGTATGTGTTTTTGAAACATAATTTTGTTTTCTTTTTTTTTCAAAAATAAAACTACAAAACTTTCAGTTTGAACAAATAAAATGTGGAACAAGGTGACAATAATTTGTGTTTTATCTTGGTAATTGTTTACTTAATTAGTATTTCTAGTTGTTGAGCAGTTGTTAAACTGGATCAGGTATTTAAGTGGTCAAAAAATTTCTTGGTTCATTTTAAATTTTAAAAAATTGAAATTATTTTTTAAATTGTTTACTGAATTTTAAACTGTACTTTCAAAACTTTATTAAACTTACGCGAAAAAGACCGAAATCCAGCGTCTTCACTTGTTGACAACATTGTGATTTAATGTAAAAGTTCACTTTAAATTTTGTTTATTTTTAGAATAAATTCAAACCACTAAACACTTTATAGTAGAATGCATATAAGAATCCTTATTAGCAGTGAAACTTTACACAAAATAATTTAAAATCTATCATTCGTTCAGCAGCACAATCCTTTCTCTTTAAACTTAAATGCGCAATTGGCTTCTAAGTTCTAAGCACTCACAATCAGCCACATCAGATCAACATCTTAGGCGCACTTTCTTTACACTCTTTACACTGACATCCTATACTGATCCTATACATATTTAAATACTTCCGATACACTATTCAAGGGTTAAAAAAAATTCCGCTTCCACCCAAAAAAATGAGCCGACAAAAAATTTATAAGAAAAAAAAATTCTCAACATAAAAAACACCTCGACTATTTCTATCTGTTCCAAAAAATCTCACAAATTTTGTGTGTGTCTGATGTTGACCTCATGAAAAACCGAATTGCACTGATGCTGGGGTAGCTGCCAACAAACCAAAAAAGTGATGAGCTATCCTGCCGCTGCACACACAAAAAAAGGACGGAGGACCCCTCAACGGAAACACTAACTAACACATGCTCAAGAGGTTGCCACACATTCATACTTTCGGTGCATGCACATCCTGTGGAACGTAAACTGTAAAGTGTGCGTACGTACGCACTTGGTACGTGAGGGGAGATGCAATGCGTTTTATGTGCTGTGTATTTAAAGGAAGATAGCGTTTTTTCTCATCCCATTGCACCGGATTAGGGAAGCTTTTATGCGTCGGGATGTATGCGTAAAAACACAAACACATCAAAATTAACTGCATATTTTCGATGCGTACAGCTTGTGAGAGTATGCGTGAATCACGAGATTAGGGGTGACAATCTCAGTACTCAGGTAGAGGATCACCGATCCATGCGAGTTCAGGTAAATTTTTTTCAACGCACTTTTTTAATGAATAAAAACCTTTTACCCCCTAAGATTGCATATTTCTAGAACTCATATGCACACATACGGCATAACATTATAATGAAAAAACAAATTTTAATTTGGAAATATAAAAAAAAAACGTGAGGGGTACCCGGTTTACCGTTTCATTCATCCTGTGTGTGCGTTGTTTCTTTGCGTTTTCTAAATAAATTATTAGGTTTAGAATATGTTTGTGCGTTACAGCCTTTGTTCCTCATCAACATCCAGGGACGTGATTACGCGCTGAATTATTTTCCTCAAGGTTGTCGTGAATATTTTATCCCCTAGTTCGAACTAAATATACGTTAAATGGATACACGAGAAGACGACCAGTCATCAGTGTGAATGTATAATAAAAAATTTGGGAGGCCCACAGTTTTTTCCTTCGAATGTATTTATGCTTGAAATTTAAGGCTCTTGTTTTTCGGTCGACTGATGTGCATGGACCCTTACGTATATAAGTAAATCTTACACACATTTTGGCGGTTCATTTTGCTAAAAAACGAATCAGGGTGACTGTGCGATGGGAACTTTGTGTTGTTGTGTAACGGTATTTTTTATGCAAATCATTTTTTCTAAATAGGATGCTTGAGATCCCTAGTTTTTTATGATCTCATGATCTTATGGGTACCGAGTTTACTTGCTTAGAGGTCGGGTTTTTCATGCGTTTCACTGCTTCTTAATTATCTCTTGATTTAAATTAATTTTGGGTAATTTATTTGGATTGCACTTTAAGGCCGGTTGTTACGTAACGGAATTTTAGACGGTTGCTTTTTTTATGGTCACAAGAATATGGCTAAATGCAATTGCCAATTTAAAATTGCGTCAAAAAATTGCTCATTGGACAGACTCTTGAAAAATAAAATTTCAAGAATCACCATTCATAGAAATTCCATTCATTTATTTTACCACACGACTTTTGTGTCATCGATTGGGTAAACATTGTGTGACCAATGCCCATCAGAATTGAAGACACAGCCTGCATGCCAAAATGTAAAACATAATGAAACTAAATACATAAGTGAAAGACCATCAAGCACCAAAAATATGAAAATGTGTCAAAGAATCAATCATAATTTTTGAATGCACAATTTTTGGTTGCATATCTCGAAATAATGCATTATATTACGTGCGTATGGCTACAGCCGGGTCCGAACAATTTCGGATCACCTTTCACTATGCACTATTGAATTTGGAACGCATATCTTGTGTCCTTTTAATGTCCACAAATGTATCTAACTAGCTGATCACTTGAGCGGTGTTCAGTCTATATAGTCGAATTTCTTTGAAGTGAAATGCCACCTCATTGATGACCGTTTTTGAGTGTGATGTGACATGCAAGAAAATGCTAACATTATTCAATTCGGTTTGACCATCTTTTTGTGTATGGACAAAAAAGGAAAAACAAATTTTGTAGACAACGTTTTATGATGAATGACAAAAAAAGGACGGCTGAAAAAACGCAAGGAAGGAATTCAAATTATACATGATCCAACACAAATTTAGCATTGGCGTCGTAATGTTTTAAGGAAAGATTTTTAATGTTTTTAATGACCAATAATAACTATGTGTCCTAAAACAATCTGAATTAAACACACTATTCCATACACTTAAAGAATATCGGGCTACAGAAAGTGTTTTATTGTAGAAAAAAGGATCTTTATGTTTTATGATCATTGCACCCAAATTAGGTCACATGTCATTCCAGTAATCGTAAATATACTTATGCCTTGTACAAAAAGAGATAATTTGTTTTGGTTTTAAAAGAAGGACAACAGGTTTATTGTTCCTGAACAGCACGACTCTATAAAATGTGCACTCGTGTGCGGTTGTCCAATGTTTTGTGAAATTTTTGTGAATAGCAATTACTGTTAAAGAATTGACCAATTTAAAACATTTTTTTAAGGAGTTCCAATGGCATTGATATTTATTGCATTATTAAAAATAATTAAAGTTCCCAAGGAAATCGCATTGCATTTGAATGTCATTGAAATTTTTTGCTATTTTTAAGATTAAATTATGAAAACCTTGGCCCCAGTTTATTAATAAAACCAAGTAAAATAACAAAATAATATAAATTTCAATTAATGACAAAAATCCTTTGTAAAACGACATGAATTACCCATTCGCTGTGATCAATGCGTGTTAAATCTATAATCATAGCAATAAATGGGTGATGAAATTGCACACAACAAGCACCATCATTATCCCCACATTTACAATGCCCAACGGCAGCAAAAAATGATCACTTTTCTAATGTCAATTCTGTCAATGAAAATCTCTGCAATTTTTCAAAACCACGATCATGATGCATAGTTACTCGTACCTACTTCATGGTATACTGCCATGCTCAATAGTCAACACGTTGCACGATCTTCAAATCATCCAGCAATAAAAACTGCAACGCGAAAGGAGACACAATGCAAAGCATATTATGTATTTATAATATAGGTAACAACGTACAAGTCTACACGTATTACTCGAAAGCATTGAAACAAAAGACAGTGAAACAGTGGTGATCTCGCGGTCAACGTTACCCGCAATCAGATTGTAACCTCAGATGTGATCGATATCAAATGGCGATATGTGGAAATGAGCAAACCAATTTTGTTTGAAACAAACTGAAGCCAACCAGGACACATTTGTGAATTATAAAATGCAAACACAACGCATATAATGAAACACAATTACTAGCAGCGACGATCAGTAATGCATAAAAGCGTGGTAAAACAGCGCGTCAGTTGAATAAAAAACAAACAAATACAAAACAATAAAACAACAGCCGCGCGTCATTTAAACATTTCGCGGTGACCAATACATCAAACAGTTGCCCATTGCACTGCAGCAGCAGCAGCCGCCACAATTTTCATTATTCAAGATTTGCAATGGGCTGACACATTAAAACGATCGCGGTGATCATGCAGCAACCGCAACAAGATCCATTGCACAAAATGTAATAAGTCGCGCGATCCCTTATGCTTGCTCCCTTCAGCCAGCAGATTATAGATTTCGTACAATTTTATGCATTGAATTAAATTGAAACAAAAGTGCATTGATCGTGCGTGTGTGCAGCAAAAAAAATTTGGTGTAAATCAAACAGAAGCGCCTGAATATCGAGAGACGACTTGCCTGAATAGGCTGAAGAAGTGCCTGAATTTGAACAATTATTAAATGGCATGGAACTCCACACTGCATATAATCTGGAAGAAGACGAAAGCGTCCACCGTCTGCGATCGCATGGCGGCTATTTGCTGCCACATGCGAAATTGCTGTGATCCTCTTTGTCGTCGTTGATTGTGTGTTGTCTGTGCTTAATGTGACAATATGTGGTCAATTAGAAAAATAAAATCTATGAATAATGTGACAGTTTGGCAATTTATCTCCCGAACCGCGGTGATGTGCAGCTCTTTGAGGCCGATTCTCTGTGCATATGCAAGTTGCACATACGCGTCTGTATGGCATTTCTCAATTGATTCGCGCGACTTGCGCTGCAGTATAAGTGCGCGCGGAAAGAGGAGGCTTGTTGTTTGTTTTTCCTTCTTGCCCGTTGCTTTTATATGCAATTTTTTTCTTGCTTTTGGATCGCGTTTTTATTGCTGGCGGTGTTTTTCGTTACTTTTTTTTAAAAGTTTTTCCTGCTGAACATTTTCTTGCAGTAGGTATGCAGATCTGGTATTTAAATGCACTGTACATCTCAGCACACATGATATTCACATTTGCCCATCAGCGAGTGCACACGACAACCAAGGGATCACCGCTGAATGCTGGATCTGGATGCTATGCATTGCACTTTCAGCCACATTATATTATTTGCCTCACAACTGATGAAGGCATTGACTCAATTTAAATCACCCAACCATCTTGTTTTGCATGGATGTTTTTGTGTGATTGATTTGTACGACATATTTGGTCGCATGCACATCAAATGGATTGCAATTAAAAATGCAAATAAGAAATTGAATTCATGTGAGGCGCAGTGAGAGCTGAAGGTTTGCGGTTAAGTTGGTGCGGTGTAAATATAGTTGCATCTTCTCAAGTCAGTTGAATGCAAAAACGAAAAAAATAATGCAAATGCATGAAATTGATCTCGTGTACACGGACTTAAATTGCAAAAGGCCATATCACAATAATAACAACAACGATCATAATAATAATAATAATTATTTTATAGCTTCAAACTCACCACCAAGTGTATGTCTTTGATGGTCACTGGTTTTAATAGTCATTCAAAACCGACATATTTCCAATCAGCCGCAATCGCGCTGTGCACACGAACCGCGCGACGTCTTCATAAAAATACGATGCTGCCGTGCTTGCCAATAATGCTTGAGCGATACATATTATATGGTAACTATGCAAAAGCATAAAATATATAGTTAGTATAATAATATTGCCTTCTGTCGCGGTGGCGAATCTTTAAATGCAAGCACGCCGCGAAGTGAGAGAAGTGTGGAGTTCGACCAAAGAAAAATGACCCGTTTATTAAATGCCATCGTTTGATCGTGGGAAATTCAACAACTTCGACTCGGACAATGCAATCGGCGTTCGGTGTTTTATTCTCCCCCTTGCCTTCTTCTTGTCTCTCTTTCCGCATAATATGTACCTAGTTGATGTGGTTGTACCTTGTTCAACTATGATTGTAAGGAAAATTATCATTTCTCAAAATGTATTCCATTATGGAGTTAAGGTCTATTCATCTTATTTGTTTCGGATGTGACAAATTTTTCACTTTTCTTCAGTTTTATTCAGAGAGTCGTTAACGTTTTCTTTTCGTACATTATTGAGCAAAACTCTTTGATGCCACATTTTACCCTTTTCTACATTTTTGTTTCCAGCTTATTTAGATTTTTAGTTGGGTTAAATATGGCACCGTATTCTACAATGAGTCATAAACGTACATGTGTCCATATGTGTTATTATTGTTGTCGCATAAGACGATCTGACACATTGAGATCATTTTTCATAAATGTTTTGAGACACTATATACGGTTGAATTAATGGCATTGTACGCTGTAAGGGGCACATGTGGCCAATGTGGTCCGACATTTTTGTGGAGTGAGATGTATTGGACTTTTCGGGGGGTTCCATGAATTTACTGGTGATTCGTCAGTTCATTGTGCAATGCATTTCAATGAAATATCAAGCAAAGAAATTTAAAAAAATGTAATAACGCTTAAGATTTTATTTTAAAAAAGGTTTTAAAATGTTATTTAATCTATATTTTACTTTAAATTTCAATTTGCTTACTTAAATTTATTTGAAAAAGTAAAATAAATTTGTGTCCAACATTTTATAAATAATTACCACAACAAAATTTAAATGTGTACCTGAGTATTCACATACTGTAACCTCTAATATTCAATATATGCTTTAACCCAACCACAACAATTTGACTTCCACACCAATTTCATTCAAATCACCACATCATTCATTTCGCCCCATAACTGCTAAATCATATTTCACCGATTGTTCGTCAGTATAAAAACATCAAAAATCCATTGTGTGGTCATCCCAGCATAACTATTTGAGCTGTGGGAAGATTTCTGATTCACAAATTGACCATATTGAAGAGAAAAGGGGTAGGAGTTTACAAAAGTCCACTGAGAGTAACAAGTGTTTTGTGGGCAATTGTAGCACAAAGCAAAAGTCTGCAAAATGTCAAAAAATTGTGTGAAAGGAGACTGCATATATTCTCTAGCTATTTGTGTACTGAGGGAAACATGAGGTAAAGACCAAGACAAATCATCATCTGTTTAATGTTTTGTTGAATGAATTTTCGTGTGAATTTTTGAATGCTTGTTGCTTGTTGTATATAATTGGAACGATGTTTGGAGTGATTTAATTTTGGGCTGTTGAGTTGTGAGGAATTAACCAAATTACCGCAGTAAATTGAACGCTTATTTGGTAATCTGATTTTTTTGTTTGATTTTAAAATAAGCGATTAACATAATTTTATTTAATTAATCACATTTCGTTTAAATTAAAGAAATGCAATTGAATTAAATTGTTGATTTAAAATTGTAAGCTAAAAAGCAATTAATTGCTGACCTCTTAATAGCTGCAATGCTCCCAGAGCTTTTAAGTGCATGCTTCCCAGTTCTTTTTTCAAAGTATAAATTAAATAAAGTTGTGTAACTAATAAATATAAATAAAAACATTTCTTACAAGTCCCATTAATAATTTACAGTTCCCTGCAACGAAATACCATTGAATTGATGTGCACTGGTCGGGGGAGAGACCATCGCTTGGATGTGTTGCGCGGGAGGCCACAACGCGATAAGACAATGGGGTTTCATAAAAAAAAATGCAACCAACATGATCTGAATTGCAATTTTTCACCGGTGGTTATGCGGTTGTACTTGTTCATAATTTCTTTTGCCCTCACCCACCACAAACAAATGGAAGGAACAACTATACAGCAAGAAAAAAAAAGTATCCGCGTGAGGGCAAATGCACATCCCAGGTATGCACATTGCATATATAGATAGAAATGAGGAAGCACACAAAGATCATCTCTATTTAATAAACATCAAACACAAAACACATATGAGAAGATTCTCACAATTGTTGTTAATTTTTTAATCTGTTATAGAGGTTTTTTTTCTCTCCATCCTTCCCATAACTAGACGTACATGTGCATAATATATGTAACTGAAAGCATGTGTGGAGATTTTACTCGCTTAACTCTCCAAATGCATTCAGGAATTAAGCACTGCCGCGGCATAATAGTCCAGTCGACAGGCACCAATTGAAATGCAATTTGTGGCGGGCAAAAAGTGCACCAGCTCCATACAAGTAGGTATAGTTATAGTCGGTAGCATTCAACCGCGCTGTTATTGTTATTCAAATATAATTAAAAAGTCTGCAATAATTAACAGTGCAGTTACGGAGCGTTTTGAATATTTTGCGCATTTCTATAATCAATTGCATTTGCATCTATAAATGCATAATACGCGATTATTATAGTTGCAGTTACATGTGTTGAACATACTTAAAGTCCCATAATTATTTTCTATAGTTAAGAAATGACTGCAATTTTTTTGTGTATGTCCGCATGTCTTTAATTTAATTGCACTTCAGTGCAACTAATAGAAGAAGGAAGCTACATTACAACAGAAGTTTGTTACTACATGGTATTCCTGCCAATGTTTACATATTGAAATGAGTTGATTTGCAACATTGTGCAACTGCATAACTGGCAGATGAGCGACCTATTGCGCGGAAGCCAAACATTTTGAAGCTCTATGTGGCATGGCAGTATTATCTTGGTGTATTCCAGTTGAGCTGTGAAGGGGCAGTTCGTGTAGTCGCAGAGTGCATCTTCTTGTCCCGTGTGCACTTCCAATTCGTTTAACGATATACATTTTTATTCATGAGGTGCAGTGCGCAATTTTTTTTCGTTTCATTTCCACCTTTTTTTTTAGATGCACGCGAGTTAAGGTGCATATTGTGTAAATGTTTAAACCTAACGGAAGGTGGCTGCGGCTATATGATTGTCTTGTGTTGTTACTCCGGTGAATTTTATACTTACCTACGATTATTGTACGTTTTGTTTATTTATTATACAATTTTGTGTCTGGACTGGAAGAGGTGTGAACCTCAACGAGATATGTGATGATGAAAAATGTGTGCTTTTATTGTACGAAATGAGGTAGGTATTTTTCTTCTTTTATTTTTGTACATCAGGAAGTAGATTGCACAGCGAATAGGAACATTAAGGTATGGAAAAAGTCCCACGAAAAAAAATTATAGAGAGAAATTATACAAGCGGTAGGGTAACAATAAAAATATGTGAAGAGAATATTTTGTAGCATTAAGGAGGAAGTAGGTGGTGGTTGAAGGTGTGAAGAAGCTCGCCGCGTCCATTATATGGTCGCTTACAGTAATTATAGTTAATCGAAGTGAGCGTATTGTGGATAAGTACGATTGTTGTGAAGCTGATGAGCCTAATGGATGCTTATCATGAATGAAATACCTGTTATAGAAAATTCGTATGAAAAATTCTATAGAAAAATTATTTTAAGCAAATATTTAAATGGCTTTTTAATTCTTCTTTATTGTTCAAGTTTCTGTCGCGTGGCAAAATTTAATAACTGAATCATCTTAGGGGTCGCATTACCTTTATTATAAGAAAAAAAAAACTTAAAATTGACCCCTTAAAATGACCTTTTAAAACAGCATTACAACAATTTAAATTATGCAAATTGACCACCACTTAAGAAGGTCTCAACCCTTACAAAGTGACACAATCATCTTTGAACAAATGCTGCAAAAGACAAATTTAAGGGTTGTGCAATTATTTAAGGGCAGATTATGCACTTGTTTCTAAACATATTCATAACCACTGACCACTGGCTATTTAACTGGACAATCCCTAATCGCGTGTGAACATATTAAGGGCTGTATAGAACTCGTTTTGTGTGTTATTTTGCTTTAAACTTTGGAACCCCTAAATGTCCAGAATTCAATTGTTGGGTGCCGTAATAATAATGGAAATATCCGTGACCGAAACATAAACTGACCCTTTATTATTGTCGAGTTCACGTATAGGTATAGTGATGGTCAGGTAAATTTAACAAAAAAAATTGAAGCAAAGTAATTCAGCAGGGATATATTATAGTGTCCTTATTTCGATTTAATTTTCAATGAGCTGATCCCTACTCAATCCATTGATATGGTTATTGTATTAAAAATATTTTTAAATCCAGACAATCGCCTACATTCTCACAAAGTGTCCTCAATCGTTTACTGGACCATGCTTAACCGTTATAATGGCAAAAGTGGATTGAGATTATTTCTGCAGTGCACTTTATCCAAATCTATGTAGAATTTTGTTTTTATTGTGTGGGCACCAAGGGTGTGGGAATATTGGACAGGTGACATTTTTGCACCAATTCCCTTGGAAGTTGAATCGGTATACACAATATTTCGTTAAATGTGATTGGCAACAAAGTAGAACGCAAAAAAAGGGCTTGGAATTTTTATCCGCATATGGATCGATTCCAATTCTTCATAACATTGTTTTTCCGCACGTTTTGCTATATATGCGAGTACTTCTACGATGAAGGCAGTTAATGTTCCTTGAGGTCGAACCTCAAATGTCAAATCCCAATCACGGTTTTTCATGTACACGTTGGATTTCTTTTTCTATATTTTTTTTTCGACAACTGCAGTTACAATATAGCAAGCTGAGACCGCGCGGTGACTATAAGGTGAGTCCCACATGCGCGCCGCGCACATCATTGACATTAAAGTGAAATCAATAAAGCTGTACAGTCAAATTGAAGTGATCTCTTGTGGAGTTGCGATCGGGGTACTTACTGGATGTGGGATTTAAAGCGCAAATAATATGCGACCATCCGATGTGAGTGCATTTCGAAGTTCATATGGGTTCGTTTTAATGTGCAAAAAGGAGGAAAAAAAAATCAGCAAAACGGTCGACAAATAATGTAAAGAAATTAAGCAAATAAATAAATAAATAAATAAACAAATAAACGAAACTAGAAGATGCACTCATATATGCACACATTTAGACGTCGCAATGGAGCCCAAAGGCCGCGTTCAAGAAAAATTGTGTACACCGATGGTGCAGTCAGCGCAGTGTTCTTCTTCGCCTCAACTGTGCTTTTTTCGTATATACGCGGATACCAACATAAGTTGTTGTCGTTGCTGTTGGTAGTTTGCAAATTTAACTATATATTCGTATAGTTGTGTACAATTTTTGCCAGCTTCTCGTCCTCCATGATAGCCATCTAGTTCTCACGAACTGTAAGATCTTGCTCGTGGCCCGAACCAGTGTGTCTTCTTCCACATTCATATGCGGTAATACTTGCATGGCAATGCTCATATACAAACATAAGAAAGTGCATTTTGCATTACATTGCATTGAAATTGTATATGACTATGTTTTGGAGTTAAGCTTCCACCGCCATAAGATAGGAACTCTCTGTGTTATTTGGATCAGTTTTTTTGCCCGCATCCACACACACATAAAAGAAAAATCATCATAATAATATTTTTGTTACAATTTAAAATCTGTTACAATGACATCAGCGACTATGGGTTGAAACCAGTTGCATGCTTTAATGCATTATATGGGATTGAATGAAAGGCTACACAGCAAAGGTACGAATAAAGTATTCAGGTGATGAGTAACACTGATTTTGTGCTACAATTAATAACAATCGTACTTCCCTCATAACTGCATTTTAATGTGGTTATTGTTTGAAGACTGCATAAAATTATGGACTGAAAAAAAAGTAGTTGTGCCAATGTTGCCAACAGCAGTTAGTAATTTTAATCCTCCTTTCCCGTTAATTATTATCTGAATTGTTTCAGTTGTAATTAGCAGCCAAGGTAAATTGACAAGTGGAGCTTTAATTCAGTTGGTGTAAAAACTGCATGGAATTGCACAAATTATGATGCATTTGAGTATTGTGGCATGGCAATTATTGGTGTGTAGTATATGAACTGTGGAACTAAAGTTTAATGATTACAGTTAAAGCATGCAGTTGGATTATGGATGTACTGTCTGTTACTTTACGGTAAAAGATGATTTCAAGATGTTGTGTCGTTTCAATTGACTTTTAAATGGCAATAAGACTTTGGCTCAAGATTATCAATGTATTTGTATATTGTACAGGGACTTTTGAGGAATGTACTGCAATTGAAAGAAGTTGCACTTTCAAAATAAATTCAACAACATGGTTAAAATATTTTTTCCGTTGATAAAAATCAATGCTTAAGATGTTTTATTTGCCATAGATGGAGCTGCAAATATTTCCAAATGCAATTTGTTTAACTGACCATGTACTTAGAGTGTGGTTTAGCTCTTCTGACCTGGTAAGAGAAACACGTTTTGTTGCTGAAAAATGCTGCGTTTTAATTTAAACGTTAAAATGACGCTTATTGTGAAAATTTTAAAATTTGGGATTACAACAATTTATAAATGGCCTTCCAATTACAAATTAAAGTAAATGTCAAACATCACATGATGCTCGATATAACTTAGTAACCAACTAAAATTACTGAATTCCACAACAATGTGTCCACCAACCTAACAAATATTTGCCTTAAATTTCAAGATACCTAAATGTGCTGCTGGCGATCTGACGTGATCATTCATCAAACACCATACGCAAACGTATCTAGCAAACAATGGAATTTTTTTCAAAAACTTATCACTTAACTACATCACATTCTCGAGGTATTTGTGGTTCTCATCTACATTTAAATGTGATAAAATGATAAGCCTGGCCCATTCCAAAAAAAAAAGCAGAAAAATTAAACACGGCAGATGGTTGAACATGTTGTGTGTATGGCGAATAACCTCAACACATTTTGTTAATACGGACTAAAAGCGATTGTGACCGCATCCCATTTATTCAGATTATAATGTTAGGCGCAAATAATTCACCATAACAAAATGTAAACAATGTTCATGCGGAATAATGTAGTCGCGTAATTGCGACAACGGCTAGTGGCGTAATGCTTAACAACGAACTATAGCCATAATATTGTGAAGGAGTGGATGGACGGACGTCACAAGTGAAATGTCCCACGTCAAATCATACGTCACATTAATGTAATAATTGTATGTGGAATTTCCTTGATATTTGAGTAATGTGCACAATAATAAAGTATGGATAGATAAAATGTTGTTGTCCAATGATGACATTAACGCAATTTTATTCGTCATGAGTGCATGTACTTTGTGGGGATCAATATTCTTGTAATTGGACTATTAAAAGGACGAGAAAAATACGGTGACTCTTAAGGCATTAACTTAAGACAACTTTGGAGAATGGGGACAGGTTTCAAAAATACTTTTATTTTCTATAAAGTTCAAAACTTGAGTTAAACAACATAATAAAGTTATCATTTTACGTCCCACCTTCAAATAGATAACGCTTATAATATAATGTGTTTATTTGCAATATCGTTAAGTTAAACTGATGATTGCTATTCGTTTCTGGAAATCTGCGTGATGCTTAATTCCAGAATGTGCGTGACTAAATGGTCAATTGTTTTTGTAAACGTTTTGATAAATCTTTTTGTTGGAAAATCGTAATTTTTAGAAACTTAAGTTTTCATTCTTTTTTCTTCTTTGAATAGACTCTTTTATAATCGAGAAATGAAAGCTCAGTTAAACGCGAAACCTATTCTATTTTATAAACCAGGAATCGGGAGAATATCAGAAAATTCTAACGAGTTGTGTCAATTATTTTTTACATCAAATGTTCAACAAATCTAAATCCTCTGCAAAAAGGAACTTGAAAAACTCTGGTTGAACCAACCAAATATTTTTAAAAACCGACCACCTTGCTTCAGTTGCAGAACTACATTGAATTTTTTTTATAACAAAATCTCTTGCTACAGTCCAGTTTAATTTAAAAAAAAAAACTTATAAAAAATGTGGGGAGGGAATAAACACCGAGGCAACACGCAGCCTTGTGTATGAAATTAGTTCGGCATGTAGATTTGCGTCGATGATCTCCCGCCGCGAATTTCTTTGAAACTCGACTGGACCAATCGGAATCAAGCACACAATTCTGTGTGTTGCGTTTTCATTCAAAAGAAACGAACGGGGAAAAAAATAACACCAAAGAAACTTACCAACTATAAAACAAAATGAATAAAAAAAAAACACAAAAACACATTCACAGAAAAAGCATATACCGATACAACAAAAAATAAAAAACCTCAACGGCCGTGTCCAAATGAGAATGGCTTGGAAAGTCGAAGCTTAATAAAAATCAAAAATGTGTTACCAATTTGTATAAGAGTGCGAGCTCGAGATGCCAATATATATATAAAATGTGTGTTCCCGGCTCTGTTTAACTCGCGCATGATCGCTTGATCGCTGATCTCTCATCTCTTCGATTTTTACGTGTTAATATGCGCTTGTACACTGCAGATGTGGTCCGACTGCGTGCACCCCAACACCCATATTCGCCTATATACTATATAATATTCGTGTACAATGAGAATTGAGAGTGTTGCGTTTCAGATGCATCATGCAGTATGCGTGATCACATCATGGTTAACTGTTGGGATGCAGTTGGAGCGCGCTGCGATTAGCTGCAATCGCCGCAGGCCAATCTCGTATGACAACCAATAAAATAAAACCGACGTTGTTGCACACACATGACATTTTGATATTAATATGAACGTAGGCACTATATAGACAGATTACAAAGGCGAATGAGAAATGCGTTTATACCATATAATGATGATATGATGAAATGAAACGGTATTGAGTTGACAAAATGGCGATTTTTATATGGACATGCAAGCATTCATGGGCAGTCAAGCGTCCAATATATTGATCAAAACACTTTTGTATGAAATAGGAGAGTTTGTTTGTAAGCTGCGTGAAACTTTCATTTCCAGTACTCATTTCCAGTCCTCTCGGTTGTGGCATGCGGCTGGGCGGTCGCTCTAGTTTTAAGGTGGGTTCGCTATTCCAGATTGCTGCATGACTATGATGGAGCTTAATATACGGTTTTTTGTTAATAATTTGTTAATTTGCTAGTTTGGGCTGCGGACCGTGAAGCCGGATTGCTAGCCAATGATGTCAGCGAAAATTAGCATTCATTGAATTATGAGTTATGCCATTATGCGATTTGCATATTCGTATATTTGAATAACCCATAAATTTGCGAATAACCAATTTGTGAAATGCTGATTAATTGATGGTGGGAGTGTCACGGTCAAATTGACGTTGGCTGCAGTACTCATGAGTGGTTAATTATTATTAAGCAGGTTTATGCAGACAATTTTCCCACGTTTTGATTTAACATTTAAAAATTAATTTTTCAACAATAATTAATTAATACCCTTCAATCTTGAATGTTGATAAAATTAACAAATTAAACATTTCATATGACAATTATATTTCATTACCCCTTTTTTCAAGTAATTTTACAAGGTGCCATAAATAACAACCCACACCCCCAATCCACCCAATTTACCCACATACAAATGCCTGCGTTCAACATAACAACTGTGTAATTGCGTGCACATTGCAAAGTTGATGTTTCGTGCTCGATTTAACATCGCCAACCCTTAACCATAATACAGAAATTATGCGCTGAAAACAGCAGCTAGTGCCGCACTGTGCCATATACTAAAGGTCGCCCCACATTAACCGTAAATATTGTCGATATATGCAAATTTAATTGAATCAATCGAAAACACTAAGTCGGAGGCGAATTGACTTCAGCGTATGTGGAATATGTCAAATTTTCATGTGTGTGCAAATAAACGAAATGAAATACAATTGAATGAAATGGACACACACTCGCATGTAGTAAGTATGTGAATCCCTAATTTTTGGTGGTGGCAAACATTTGCATATTATACACCTTGAGTTGGTCGCGTGCTATTCAGGATCTGCGTATTAAAGGTAACTGGAAGCTATACAAGAAGCAAGCAGGAGCTATTCTTTGTATGGAGAATTTGTTTAGAATATTATCCGCAGTTGTTTTTTGTGCACACGCGTTGTGTGTTTCAACCGCTTTCTGTGGATCAATTTATACTCCTTTTTGATCCCTCCTTTAAAATTCTATGAAATTTAAAGATTAGAAATAAAATTATGTCAACTACTATGGCTTATTTAATTTGTAAAATTACTTTAAATGCATTTTAACTTAATCTAACAATTGTTTACAACTCTTGCTGATAAACAATTTTTTTTGCAAACGCCATCGCTTTTCAATCGCATCAAATTTTGTGCACACAGTGGCGTCGGTCACACGCACAGTTTTTCGACATCCCAATTATTCGACCATTATCGCATTTTTATTTGCATTAACAAAACGAGACGATACACAAGCAATCCATTGTTTTATCGCCAGTCGCAGTCAATGTGGCCGCTGTCATAATGAAAGTCATTAAAGTGGTGACAGCTTGTTTATTTGCGCTTCAAAGCGCTGGTAGAGCCTGCACACAACACAACGGGTTGTCCACAATGTCTGACTGTTCTGTCAATTCCATTTCGCATGAAAAAAAACAGACGAAACTAACTATATAACTAACTATATAATACGAACTAAATAAAACAATGCAAATGAAATCGACCGTCTAAAAATTGGTCGAATTCACAGAGTAATTACAACCCAATGTAATTTTTCTGGGTTATTATATGCGTCGTCGTTGTCGTCGTCGTCGTCTTCAATACTCGTTTATTGAAGTCACTGTGTGCAATTTTGATTTGATTGTGCTTGAGATGGGGTAGTTTTCACAGAGAGACACATAAACGGCTATTACTTTGTGCTCTTACAATTTCAACCCTATGGAATGTAAATGCATGTGTTGTTGTTTGTGTGCTATCAAGCAACAATTCACTGGGCATTTTTGATCCGAATGAAAGACTATATTATAATAAGAGCTGCCGCACATATGCGAGAATTGCGGGATATGTGCGGCAATACAACGAATTTTGCATCATGCTTTTGAATATTTACGAGATTTTATCATGCATTGTTTGGGGTCATTTCCTTTTGATGCGGCTTCAAATTAAAGTGACCGAAAGGGTTTTTTTTTAACTAACGGTTTGACTACTTGATGGTTCATATCGAAATTTAACGGATGATTTCACAATGTTTATTGGGAGAACGATGGCAATTGTGAATGCATTCGATGTACGCTACTGGATATTTATGATTTTTATGAAGTTTTTTCTTAATGAGAACATTTTTAATGTAAATTTATTTGTTACTTGCCCTGTCTTGTAAATTTATTATACAAATTTGGCCATCTATTTAACTTACACCGCAGTTACTGAATGTGTTAATTTAATTGCATAACATTTATGAGGTAGGTACACCTTTTCGCATTAAAACGTTCACAATAAATAATGCAAATTGACGTCAATGATAATATGAAACCCACTTTCTTATCACCAATATAAAACTGGACAGAACCCCCCTTAGACACAAACAAGTCCACCCACTTCGATACGTGTAATTTCCCGCAAACAAAATTGATTAGCATATCATCGGCTGCCCTTCATTTGCTGCATTAACTAAATAAAAAAATAAAATAAAAAGAGTGTGTACAAAAACCAAACAAAACTGCCGCGTGCTAGCCCATACACCCGGTTCTCCTTCAGTGCGCATCAGGCGTGTTATCACCTGCCCCCAATTAGAATTTGTGGCGATGCCACCAAACACGTATTAGAAAAGTCAATATGTGATATTGAGCCGAGGCATTAAGCGTGTAATAAAGCCTATATTATTTGCCCCTCGACCACATTCAATTTGAATACGATATATATGCCGCATATACAAACGGACTACATGCTTTACAAACCTAGTATAATACACTTATTTTGTGCATATTGTGCGGGCGCATGAATCTGAACTATATTTAACATTTTACGAACAAATGTACACAAGACTTTGTTTGGTTGTTGCTTAGTTGTGGCGTTTTTTTGCGTCCAGTCTGCCATCGACCAAACAAGCGCTCGAAAGCGGAATGTTTTAATCGCATTTTCCAAAAGGCAGAGGGTGAGTGTCGAAGGGATCGAGCAAATTGAGGGAGGGGTTGGGTGACGGCGATTTGCAATGGACAGAATCAATGTAAAAGCCTTGGAAACCATATAATGTAATTCAGTTGTTTTGTTGGGCAAATTGCATCTTTATTTTTGGAAGTACAACCACATAATGTTGTCAAAACACGTAACATGAAAAGGTAAGTTTCTTTATTTTTGCAAATTGTGTCCTCTCCCCTTCTGGTTTTGAAATTGTGGAAATCTTAGCATCACTGATAGAAAGTAATGCAAAGACGTGGTCACACAATTTTTGTAGATTTTAGGTGTTAGTGATCGGGAGTGAATTGTAAAGTTAGTCAATTTAAAACTTTTCACTTTGTGGAATACGAAATTAGATTGTTTTAAGACGATTTTGTACGCTATATTAAGTGCAAATAAATTACAATTAAAATTAATGTGACCGAGGGCGACCAAGCACTATGAAACTTTTTAACAAATAATTTAAATACTTAAGTCAGTTAAATTATTAGAAATGTTGTCCAATATTTAACATTTAAGTTTATAATTCAATAAAAATCATTAAAATTACAATTAAATAAGCGATTCATTACACCACTGGGTTAACACCACAAACAAAAACAAAAATGAAAAAAAAACACATCTAACAAATCCTTTCGATTTCATCCCCTAAATTCTTCAACTCACTTTTCCCTTTAATTACATGCGATTCCTCTTTATTTCACAAGTATGACGGTTAAAATGAGCGGGGTTAGGTTGGTTTTCTTAATTTGTTTACATTTTCCGTTTAAAAGTCATCCCAATTTCCATTCGCGCGACGGCACCCACAAGTCAGATGCCGCATGGTAGACGCCGGCCGCCAGAAAAAAAACCACCCACTCTCACCCAAACACCCCTCATTTACAGTACGCGAATACAAGCCATTTCGTTGGCGCTCTCGCGAAAGGCGCGAAATTTTCTTCTTTCCTTCTGTTTTCATATTATATTATATATTTTCTTTATGTAAAACGTTTTTCCTTTGTACCCAGTTTAAATTTCATTGACGCGAGATTCGCCAAGTTCAGGAAAATTCTATTTAGTGCTTCTTTTTCGTGAACATAACTTTTTGTAAGTGTTAATTTATTTAAGTTTGTTGTTATTATGTTTTTTTTGGGTGTTTAAACGATTTAAATCGGTTGCATTTTCATTTAATTTTATCTTAATAATAAGTTTAGTAGTCGTAAGTTAATAATAATAATAATAAATAATTTTCAAGAATATTTAAAAATATAGAGCATCTAATAAAATTTGTTAATTAAAAATATTAGTCTTTACATTTAGTTTCAAAAAATGTCAAAACAAAGTAGTGCTCAATTTGTGACATATAAACAAACCACAAGAAAAATTAAAATGATTTATTCCTTTTAATTTTTATGTGTTTCTTGCTAATTGAATATTTAAAAACTTGATTTTGTTCATGTTTATAGTATTTATATTTAAAACTAACAGCCATATTCCGAATTCCGCAGTGAATCTTCATCAAATTATTCCCCTTATAACTAGTTAAAAATATGTGTCGTTATTTTGAAAGATTATTTATATTATTAGATATTTATTTAATTGTGGCAAGCTGTAACATTTAACAGAAAATCGGATTTATTGTCTTGAGAACCAATAGTATAAATAAATGAACTGCTAAAGCAGATCCTTTTAAAAATAGAAACACATGAACAACAATCCTAAATTACTTACTTGATAATTGATAATAAGAAATAAAACGAAACAAACTGGATGACAAGATGATAAAAAAGTTGGGTCGACGCTCAATAAAGGCGGTAATGACTTAGTATCCCACGACGAATAAACAAAAAGATTTTAGGATATTAAGGGAAAACACGGCTAGACTTGAGAGTGGGTGCTACGTTTTTTTATATTGTCTTTTAGAAAACAACTTTAATGTCTTAATAATTTAATTAATCAACTTAAAACTGATTTAAAAGATATTTTTCGGTAATAAAGGTTTGCAATAAATTTCCCATTCTATTGAAATTAAAAGAATTAATGATAATAAGTATTAAAGAACAGAAGATAAGCTGCAGCGGTGTAGTTTAATTAAATATTGCAATAATTCTTACCTTGTGCAATGCGAACTGCTGGCATTTTAATTCTCATTTTGAATGAGAAGGAAAATCTGTTCCTTGCAGATCCGGCTGTAATGATTTACTTCCAGCAACTTTCAGTAACAGTTTTTTTTTCAATAATCCATGAACTTTTTATAATGATTTAATCCTTTTTTATTTTTTGTATATTTTTATAATCCAGTTGCACTTTTCACTTGCACATTATTTTTATGAATGTTATTTCATATTATTTAATTTTCATTTTATTGAAATATACCATTTTCACAAAAGTTTTATTTTTCCATTGGTTTTTAACTATAATATTTTAATCACTTAATTATATTTAGATTTGAAGATTCGCTGTAAAAATAAAGAAGTTTCAATTAGAATTTTGTAGTAACGACAGGTTTTTAAAATATTCTTAAATAATTAATTTGAAAAACTTAAAGAGTTCTAATAATCTGTTCTGACTGAGAAAATGTTCAGTTGAAAATCAGGTACAATTGAACGGTACGCAATTTGCAAAGTCAATCAGTGTAAAGTTAAATAAAAAGCCATTACACTTTTCTACTCATATCAAGCATAAGATTTTCACACGTAACGGCATGATCTCAATTCTTAACGGTAAAGTGTAGTCACATTACTGTTTAAACGTGACATTTAAAATATGACGCGGTGTGTCATAAAAAACAAGGTAAGTTAGCAATTTTCAAAGCACTGCAGTGACCCAAGTCCACTTGGTCGTAAAATTGCAATAATAGTCGGAATATATTTTAAATTTCATAAAGGTAGTCGTAAAAATTCATTTGGAGTACCGCGAATTTGCGCGCTTTTGATTTATTTTTTTATGGTCTCCATTTTACTTCGTTTCAATAATTGCATGTACCGACATTTAAAGGTGTAACAACAATAAACTGATTTCTTATCAATCGCTGAGCAATAAATTGTTTATTAATGGAGACGGTATTGTAAGAGCACTCGTCATTGGGTCAAACTAATTTGTAGAAAATTTAGTTATTAAAATTTAATTATAAAAAAATAAAAAACATTTTTTTAATTCATTACTTTATGGTAGTTTTTCCTAAGAATTTGTCTATGTTAATAGTTCCACTATAATTCACCATGATTGCAAAATTTAATTAGTTCTAGTTGAATGGATTCAATTGAGTAAATATAAAAAAAAACAGATCACAAAACAATTTATTCACAACAAATAGTTAATTGATTGCACTTTTTCCACAAATGTACACGCACAGTCTAGAACCCAAGAACAGGTAGATTGTTGCATTAATCAAATAATTTTTTTAAACAGGTATAACAGTTTCATCAACACCCAAGAAAATCCCATACAGGATTAGTCCAATTGTAAATAAAACAATTTCCAAAACACACCCAAAACTTTATTTTTTAAAACACTTGTTTAAACTTCTACTTGTTCCTAGTACTGCTATCGTTATTCCGATTAATTGTTATTCAAGAATCATCAAGAAACATCAAATAGGATTTCCGATATCCACACTAAAAATTTGTTATCAAGACAAACACCGATATCACGACGCGCCGTGTATAATATAATTGAAACCAATCGCGGTAACATGTACGTCTTCACCACACGACAGTCCGTTTGCATCTAAAATTGTGATGGCCTGTGCTAACCGACCGATCGCACAACAGTCAAGACTCAAGAGCCAGCCAGTCAGCCAACAACAACACCAACAACAAATAAAACATAACAAACAAAAATACAAAACAACACCTTAACACCGTGAAGTTGTTGCAGTGCCCCGCAATATAAGAGCGCGTCGCGGCTAACGCGAATAAGCCCAACACAACAAAATATAAATGTGGATTGTAGTACTCTTGTATATATTGTAGAAATTATATATGTAGGAGTTGCAGAATATAGGAACCGAAGTTTACCAAAGAGCGCGGTCGCCGCTTCGATAAACGCTTTTCTCCCGCACGAACGGAACGTGTACTTGTACGTACGTACGATGTACGAATGACTCGATATTATAATAAGCGTCCGCGGAAAACTCCGCTAGCATGTATAGGAAAAGCTATCTTCTGTGGGTGTGTGATGCAACGTTAAATGTGTGTGGGTGAGCGTGGGGGGTGTAGTGTTAAATTGTATGTATGACCAACTCTCCCTATATACATCAGTTTTAAAGGGTGAGTGTGTGTGTGTGTGTGTGTGGGAGAGATTTTCCGGAGAGTTGTCTCTTATACACAGACGGTTGCTTGGTGAAAGGGGTGGGAGTCGGGTGACTGTTGTCCAGTACTGGTTGTAAGAACAAACTTTACAGTGTACGTACATGAAAAAATGCAATCATTTAAAAGAGAAAAGAAGAAATAATTTATATACATTTTTAGGGACACCGGATGCAGTCTGCTCGCAGTTAAAAATTGTGTGTTTTGGCAGTGCAGCCGGCTAGAAAGTTTAACTTTAAAAGTTCTTTGTATTATTGTTTTAAAAAAATTAAATTAAAAAAAAACGGCAGTTGTTGCGATGACATTTTTTTTTAAATTTAATTTTACAATTGACAAATTCAATCATAAACTTTAGTACATTTTGTTATTTTTAATGATTCCTTTACAAAAAAAAAAAAAAAATTGAAGCTTTTTAATTGTTGTTGTTGAAATTGCTAAATCTCCTTTACTTTTCATTTAACTGTTTATTGTTAGATTAGCTGTTTAAGTGCACTTAAGATGCAGCATACCATAAGTAATAAATCATAAATATTAACAAACAATAAAGTTTCATTTCAACAATATTATGCATTTAAATATGCAACATAGTCCAATGCAATTTCAATTGCCTACCAAGGTAGTTTGTGGTTCCGACTTAATGCAATTTGACCTTTACACCATTGCTCAATATTGTTAATGTTACGAACATTCAAAATTTGTTTTCGTTATTAAATTCAAATAACTTTTAAGTTAACCAACATTTTTTATTTGACCGCTATATTATTATTGAATTAATTTTAATGCATTTTAAATGTTATCTTTTTAATGAGTCATGAAATTTGAAATTTTATTTTATATGCTCTATAAACTAAAACTAAATCCTTGTATTAAAAAAAAAAATGATTTACAAGCAATTTTTTTTTATAAAATCTGAAAAAAAGAATAAAATAAAATAAAAACACTAACCATATTATTCACGATTTATTGTAATTATCCAATTTTAAGACAGCATGTTATTTTATTGTTAATTTAATTCCATTCTATAAAAACAATCAATTTAACTACCACAATCACATAACAAAACAACAGTTCTTTTAATACACTGTAACAGCTTATGTCCCTTTCCCTTTTTTATTTGGTGACAACACAATAATTAATGACAGCTTTCGTTTAGTTAAAACACCGTCCTTAATGCACATTCAACATTACTACGAGTATGTTGAAGAAATACAATAAAATAATTGGCAAACGCATGAACGACTTGCTTGCCCGTCTCCGCAAAATATTCTGCACTGCTTTCCGCAATTGTTAAACGACAACTCAGATAACTATAATCACACGGGTACTTCCCAATTATACTCCCCAAAAAAAAAAGAAGAAAGAAGAACAGTGAAGCAAATTGCTAGCGAGGAAAAAAAACAACAGCACGTATACAAAACAGCCCAACAAATCCTAATATCCCCGAGAGTTGAAAACTGTTGGTAGTTTGGTACACTGTATGAAGATTCGGACGCGCGATATGCAAGATGCAGTGTTTACCGTACGATGTGTGTGTGTGTACTGCTTGAACGCGCTCTATCATCATCATCAGAACTGGCATAGCGCACCAAAATCCATGTCGAGAGGATGCTTAGACGTCCAGTGCCGATATACAATATACATATTCCGGAATACATATCGAGACTTATACGTGGCGGTACATAAAAAGCCACGTATCTCACACATGGGGAAATTGTACACACATGCATGCAATTTGTATTTCTATTCAATATAATTTCACATGTATAAATAAATTCGAGAGCATCCCCTCTCGATTGTCGCCGAGCTCATGCTTCTACCAACGTGAAAACTGATGAAAAGTTGTTGGCATGATATCGCCCAAGCATATACGAACGATAATATGTGGTCTGTTGTACAGCATATGAGGGACATAGTACCACACTGCACACACAGTGTATAATATCCTATAAACTTCAATCCTGCCGTACACATGTGCCGGTCTTATACATTTTATACCATTGAGGAGAGAACGAATAAAAGCACCATCATCCAAATAATTTTGGCAAAATTGTACAAAAAAAAAAACATCCCTTACACATACTGAATACATATTATGCGAGAAGGCACATGTGCGGTACGTGTACATTGCAGGCGTTTAGGGGTGCGCACCAACATACACGTGACACATACGCACACAAACAAACATGTTCAAAATATGTGATCAAGTGCTGCACGTACATAGGGACACATTAATATGAATTTCCAACTTCATCCCCCTCAATTTGAAATTGTGCAGCGTGTGTTGGTAAATGTCAAGGTGTTTCACATATCAACACAAACGCAGAGCACACGTCTTTTACGCGGAAATTTTCAATTATTGAGCTTTTATGTCCTTTCTACACATGCATAATACACTCTGTGGTCAACACACACATACATATTTGATGTCAGTAGTTAAAGTTTGTGCGGGGCATTTTCTTTTGATCATGCGCTTTTCCATCAATTTCATCCCCACTCTTGTGTCTGGCCGACTCATGCCACATGGTCACGAACACGAACTATTGTTGTTGTTATTATTGGCAATGTATAGGGGGTGGGTGGCAAGTACTCACCCCTCCCAAAAGTGGGCATTTTTGTGTGTGTCACATATTATGTGTATAACAGACAAAGAGCATTTAGTGGATTTAGTTTAGATGCGAAGAAAAGCTTTTTAAGCGCAATCAACGTGTAGAAAGGGGTTGGACAGGTGGATGACAAACTTGTATAGGTGTGGTGGAACTTTGTTGCGTTTGTGTGTTTTAAGTCCAATTGCGGCGAATTCTGTGTTTGTGTGTGTGTCCAGTCCTAGTCCACTATACGGTCAATGTACATTGTGGCTATATACATGCTAATGCTATGCTGTTAAAGCTTATGTATAAAAGCTTGCTGGTCGATATCTTATGTACAGCGTTGACCAATTGGGGTGGCGCTTTGAAATAGGTCAAAACTCAAATATAAGTTTGAATTTGAAACAAAAACCGTAATGGCTGTTTTATTGGAAAAATAAAAAATGTAAGATAAAATAATTGAAATACTAGAAAATAAAATGTTGGACAAAAATATCATGAGCTGCGTACTGAAAAAATAAATGCATCAGAATTGCAATGATCACAAAAAAAAAAGAAAGAAAAAAAACCTAACAAAATTGCATACACAAAATAAAAGAAAACTGCGGAGAGTCGACGCCAGTCGAGACATTGAAAATGTGGCGCAAGCACGTGCTTGTTTCAAAAGAAAATTATTTTTCCTCATTTCCTTGCGTTGTTGCGTTGTGTGCATTTGCCAATGAGCTGCTACTGCCATACGTCTGCTGAAATGCTCAATAAAAAAGTCCTAAACGTAGAACGAGCGTTCTTCCTCATTTCTTCCCGCTTCTGCACGTTCGGAAAATGCATTTTATATTTTTAGCGGAAAATCGTCTCTGTGCCACACAAACGCAATAACTTTTTGAGCATAAAATGAAGTTGTATATAATATGGGCGACGTCACAACTCACGCACACACTAAATTTAACACAGAAGCATACACCGCATGTTTTTTTTTTGCTCGTACTGTATTTTTACTATAGTCACTGTGAGTCTCGGGAAATTATTATGCGAAGAGACAGGCAAATTTTTTATGACTTTATAATGGTTGTGCTGATGTAGCATTAATTATTTTCGGTGGTTAGTAAACCATTGTGAAAATTAATGCACTCAACTAATTTATGTACAAATGCATTTTACAAAGTGTATTTTCAATCAAAATGATATCATATTCAACCTCATTCCACATAAAGTGTTCTTAACAAAAGCTTGCAACTAAAACTTCATAATTAACCACTCATCAGTGTACTTATAAACGGCAATAATATTAAACAGATAATTGCCCTAATGAATTCCAGTTTAAAGAACCAGCAACTCTCTGCAAGTACGTACTCGTTTGTATAGCTACAATACCGTACATATAAACAATTGAATTATATCGCATCTTTTACGCCGAAACGCGGCACAGCAAAAGCACGATTATGTCCAATTTCTCGCGAGTAAACGCTCGACGTGCGCATATATACACAAAATGCACGTACATATAAAACGGCTGACACTGTGAGTGTGAAACTGTATAATATGATAAAGAATACAAATTCGAACCGAAAAAATGTACTCCGCGCGTACTGTGGGGAGAAAAGACGCGGCGAAGAAAAATTATTCATTCATAAATTTTTACACGGCACGATCTTTACCTCTGCGCTTGTTGTCTCCTCTGTGCGGTGCGCTTTTGTCGCATTACGCCATGCCTTGGCTTTGCCTTCCGCCAGCATCATCTCGTCGTAGGTTCCTTCTTCTTGTTGGATGTAACTAAATAATTTGTTTGTCTTCCCACAATTCGCATTCAATGTTCTTAAAAATGATATGATTCAACTGGCTGAAATTAAGTTTATGCATTTTAAAGCATCCCAAAAGAAATGATGGAGTTTTGTTACCGGCTGTAATAGAATTTAGTGAAATTTTGTATTGAAAAACTAATACTTTATACTATGTTAGCTATGTTGAAAATATGACCCTGACATTTTTGGATTTAATGGAATTTGACCTTGAGTTTTCTTTTGTTTACTTGTGTTTACCAATTAAATGAAAATAATATATATGACATGTTCGAAAAATACTAAAATGCAGTATTCTCGATCTTGAATGAAAAACATTAATTTATGTATTTATAATCCACACAAACGCACGCCGAAATTTTGTTACTAATATAATTCAATATTGCTATATGGCGAAAAGGTGGAAAAAAATGTTTTTCTTTTTACATGAGTTTAATGTAATATTCATAGTAACAAGTTCTGAGCGAAGGGCTGCTTTTTTAATTGGTTTAAAGCTCATTTAAAGCATATTAATATTTAACTTGAGTAAAAGGAATTTTTTTTTTAATGAACATCCGCAGATTTTTTACAAGTTCAAAATTTTGTGTTGTGGGGATTGACATCAACTTTTATTTGCACTGTTAATTTAATAAAATTTACAACGATCCTTATAAGTCCTTATAAATCCCACTTGTACAGTATTTAAAAAAGAAGAAGCATTTACAAAAATGAAGGAAAATCGGTTCCAAGCAATGGAAATATTTACATATATCGCAGAAATAAGTCTGGAATTAAGTTAATTAAATTAACTTATGTGGACTTAACCCCGCGCTACCCTACATTGACCAAACAATTTAATATACAATGAATTAGAATATATCGATGAAATCACATTTTTGCAAATAAAATATTCATAAAAATAATAAATAAAACAAATAAAATTTGTGGGTGTACATGTGGACGTTCTTTTACAAATAAATATAATGCTGAAAGCATAATTCTCAATGAAAAAAAAGAAAGAAAGAAATTTGAGTATGGCATAAAGCGTAATTAGGGTGTAATGGGAAATATGTGTTACATATTAGATATCTTCAATTCAACCGTTAAAAGGCTCAATAAACATAGATCACCGTTAATCCTGCTTAATTGCATTAAGTAGCTTGCACCCTCAATCTTCAGACGTACAGGTTCTGGAATTTTACAAGCATGATTTTACGTTAAACTTCAGCACGAACCAAACAATCAATTAATTTCCAAAGCAACTGCATTTCATAAATAAAATTAAATTTTCCCTTAAACTGAATAATAATAAGTATATTAGCAATGTCCGTTAATTAATGAGTGGTTACTGATTGCATTTTAACATAATTTAAAATTACGTTACAGCTGAAGAAGGGAGCATTAATAGTACTTAATTAATTAATTTAAAGTTACTTTTGTTGTTTGAAATGTTTTAATCTCTCTTCTTTATGGGGTTGATGAGATATGAACACTGGATGCAGAAAAAAATTGAAAGCAAATCATTATTCAACGTAATTTAAATAGCTGTTTGTTTTTTAAAGTTGTTGCACTGTTGCAAGAAGGTCGCATTAAATTTTACTTGTTCAGTAGTAAGTAAATAAATGCCATTAGAAAAATGAATTACTGAATACTTGATTCAGTTCGTAAACATCCAGTCAGTCTAATTCGAATCTATTTGTCAATAGATGGCACACAAAGCAGCACCCACAACCTACATATGTGCTTCAAATAAGGGTGAATTCAATCCTTGTACCTACAACCACCCCCAAGCGACACAACACAAACCCCCTCATGGCTCATACACCTTATAGCGCATACATGTGTGAGTTTTATCTATACGCGTGTATTTTAATGTGTGCCGAAGGGGTAGCATTTTCATATATCACATTATGACAGCATCTATACCGCGATATGTGTATTTTATACACACAATCGTATCTGCACATTCGACTCGTACGCAGAATAACTTTTAGTTTTACCTCCTTTTCGCAAAAGTCCTATACACAGCTCGCATGTAAGTAAATTTTCTCTCTGTCACACATGGAAAATGCGGCTTTACCTCACATTGTATGTACACTTTTCATTGTTTTCCATCATCCACTAACAATTTCCACACACACCCGCCCTTGTATAGCTTCACATATATCCTGTGCGAGATATGCGGCAACATAATCCCTTGTAGCAGGACGCTTTCTGCACATTGTGCGGTGTGTGTGCTTTAAGCATGTGCACTCGTATGTGTGTGTATATGCTGGAATATATTGCTTTTTTTGGGGGGTTATGCTTTCTGTATCTATGTTCTATATATACTGCCACATAAGAGTTGAACAAGTCGCACACTCGGGTGGGCGTTAACGACGCGGCATCAGGCCGTCGCACGATATATTCAAGAGGATGACATGACAACAAGGGAGAATTGACCCCGTATGTGTTTTGGGGGCTTCATATCGTTATGTACACCCTCAAGTACACACATGTTATTATGTTGTGTGTGTGTGTGTGTTCGTAAAGACAACCCGATGTATTATAATATCAAACACCCAAAATGAAACACAATTAATTGGAAATTGTGCAGATGAACAGGGACAGGGCGTCCAACACATTCAGCCCGTGTGTTGCGCCCTCTCTGCCTGTTCACCCGTTACACCCGCAACGTTGGAAGGATGTGAGGGGGGGAGCGGTGATTGTGCGAATACAGCCAGGTGAAGTTCGCACACAGAATATCAATTATTGCCAGCATCCGCAGGAACAGCGAATAATTGTAACTAACTACACACACTATAGTTACCAATGGCGTGTGGCAGGGCACAAAATATGTATGTTTATAAGTTTTATTCGAAATTACGTTAGCTATATACTGCACGATCGAAACTCTTCATGCGAATTCATTGAAGTACGATGCGGTGAAGTCGAGAAGAAAGAGCGCAGTTAACTTTATCGTTGCGCGCATTCAGGGAAAAAAGGTGTTTTGCAAATTGCTGGCGAAAAACAAGCATTTGGCTGAAATGAATGAGGGCAGATAACTAAGTTATTACAAACAATGTGAAAGGTTAAGTCCGCAGTTAGTGTGTTTTTTATGATGTTATAAGGACTTCATTGCGGGCATTGCGGATTGAAGTGGACTACAGTAATATATAGCCATTCTGAAGATGAAGCACGCAAATCACGCCGACTTTTATTGATTGAGTTGGAATCTTATTGATCCATAATTCATTATGGGTTTAGCGCTGTCGGATTTAAGTAACATTGAACGTAGTGGGAATACCAAGTGCTTCTTTAATCTCTTCTTTTGTATAGCATATAAATAGTAAGTATTTGTTATTCCTCTGATCTTCGCACAACCACATAGTCTGAATTCCGGGTCATTATAAACATTAATAATCCAAATCTTGACCAAGTAGTAATAATTAAAGCCAACATTTGAAAATATTAAAAACGGCGTGACCAGTGCTGCATCATAACTTAGCCATAACACATCAGTCTCGGACAATCTGCTCATGCGCAACTTTCCTAAATCCCATAATCACGCTGTTGCACATTCGAATGCATTGCGCATGCTCGCCGTGCACTGCTGTCTTGCTGTTGCACATTAAACACGTGAAAATTAGGTGAAAGGAATCATGTTGAGGAATGGATTTTCTATGGCCAATATGCAGCAGTACGTCGCGATTAATTCTACAAGATTATTTAGTGTGTGCTCGTGACCACTGCAATTTTTTGCTCAAAAGCCGAAGCAAAGTCTTTAAACGCCAAAGTCCGTATAAGTTTGAGCATTTTGTTGCAAATAAATTTCCCGAAAAGGCATAATATAATAATAATTGCATTCATATAGACGTAATAAACGTGTCTAAAAGTGCATGCCGATTGTCTGGCTATGCGCGAATCCCAGCTTATGATGGGAAGCAAAAGATTGTACCGTGCAGACTTAATATAAGGCACCTTGAGAAATTAAAAATGTGTTGTGAATATAGAAAAAGACGCATTGCGGTAAATGGAAATTTGAAAGAAGCGAGTTAGTCTAAACTCGATGCAAGTGGCTTAACTGGCGTAAAGATACAGGCATCATTAGCTAGCAGCAATATAGCCCAGCCTGAAATGTGATGGAGCCAGTTGTGTCTTCCAACAATTCGCCGCTTAATCAATTTTGCACACACATGACAGTGCTTTAGTCAAACAATTGTGCACGTATGCATTCGACGGATGCGCGTGAATCTTAGTGAACTGCGCGCAAACGATTGACGATTGTATATTTACCGTTCAATTGCAGTAACATAACACATTGCCGACGAATTACTCGTGAAATCTTTTAGTGATATTTAATTAATCTTTCAGTTGTACAGATGTGCAATGATTTCTTTACTGCAGTGAATAAGTTGCAGATCATTGCAGGTCGTGGGAGTGTGCTGTTGAACGATTTTCAATGGTTTGGACTATTTTATTGATGCGGTTTTGTGCACTGTCGTTACAATGGGCTTAAATGGATGCATTGTACCATAAATTTCTTTAATTTTATGCACATTATTTGGATTATCAATTAACGCTTTAATTCTTGAAGTTAAACGGTAGGCAGTTATGTTAAGTATTGCTACAGAATAAATTCTTGATTAACAACGTCATAGTCTAGCCATTAATCATAATGTGGTGACACAGAGTCAACTTTGCAAATCTTTTAAAGTACACAAAAAACAGGGTAACAGTTTTAAAATTTACTCAAAATAACTAGAAGACAACAGATGTTTAATAAAAATAAAACCAATCAAAAATTTTTAAGGCCGATGTCCTATTGGGCCAATAAATGAATATTCAACCATGCACAAAAAAGTGCATTTCGTCTTTTGAATCACGAAATGGACCCCATCCTGCAGCAGTTATAAACAGTTGTGTAATATTTGTAACTATTCCAACTACGTAAGTAGGTATATGTATTACAAAGGTGCCGAATGGCATCAATCGAAGTGTTCAGGCTCCTTGTCGGCACTTTTTACACCAAATCGTGTTAAGTTCGTCAAATAGTTAGAAGTACGTGAATGCAAATGGAAAAGAAACTGCATTTCTCTAACCCTCTCAGAAAGTATATGAGTTTAAATAAAAATTAACGATAATTTTGAAATGAATGAAAAGACTTTTTGTACTTGCATGTGCTTCGACCTCTTGAGTTCAGGCGGCATTTGCGGTGTAGCATTAAAATGCCCTATGCTGTTGGCTTTGATTTCTCGCGACACTCTTAACTCTTCCGAGTTCGGTTACATTTATTATTTATAATAATAATATGTTACTGGAACCGTTTTATGTGATGTGCGTTCAACACGTCATGAGCCATGACCCGAATCTTGGACCTTATAAAGGGTAGAAAGCTTGTCTCAAGAACATTAATCCTTGCCATTATTTATTTAACAGAATTCAAAAACCAGACATCGATTTGTTTCTGTGCGGTTTTCAGTTTTTATTTTGGGTCAAAAAGGTCAATAAAAGGTCCCAAAAGAACCCCTTTTTAAAAAATATATATAATGACTCATAAATTCCATTAGAATATAGTAAAGCAACAGAAACAGAGACCGTTGGAATATGTCATCCGCACATCAATAAAACAAAAACACAAAACATTCAAACATTGGTCTTGAAAACGCCTCCAAGATTGGCCATTAAGATTTGGGGGTCCATTCCTCATACACGCACTGCGAGGCACTGAGTGCCTCATAAATTCTGGTCAAGTAGCACATGGCCAGCAGTTTGTTAACTCATACTACATTTCAGATGAAATGTCGCAAATGTCTTCTTTTTTTTTTACATATGCGCGACCGACAATTATTATTATTATTATTATGGTTAAAATATGAAAATGCTCGGAATTTTGGTCACACTCAGCACTTATGACCGCAGACATAAGCCGCATTGTGAGGAAGCGCAATGAGCCAATACATACCAGTGTCAGCAACATTTGTATTTTGTATATGTAGCTAAATTAGGAATAACATCACAACACATATACAGCATTAATATTTGGGACATTGTAGGTGCGGCCGCCAAAGCCCAACTTTTATGATCGACGCGACGGAATAAAAACAATGAGCAAACGCAAGGAAAGAGGTCAACCGAAAATTATTTTTTTTACAATTTTTTTTTTTTTATAAACAATTGAGAGAAGCAAAGATTTTACAGACACAAAAATTTCGTTCAATTTGGGCCCGTGCCTTTAATTTTCATATTGTTGTGAGCATTTAGGAACGGCCACTGCTTATTATCGCTTTACAACAATAATAATAATATGCAAATTGTGACGAACATGTGGCCTCCCGTCAACAATTTATGCATCCACTGATGTATATGGGAGGTATCGACAATCGCAATTACGCGCTCCACAATATTGCTGAACCGCACATTGCATGTTGGGTGTCTCCCATTTGCATAAAGCTTCTAAAAACTTTAATGACAAATTAAATGCCAATCAAAGTGAAAGCTTGAGCATTATTGTTAGGTGGTGCAATGCAACGCTGCGATTATTTAGCGGAGCCTTCATCGTTCACGTGAAATCCGCACGCCATCCACCTACGCTGGACAATAAAAATTATTATTATTATTGGTGGGTGTGGTGCGGTTAATTTACAGCCGGTCTGCGCCACCGGTGTTACGCTACGTGATTGAGTTGCAATAACGTGAAATTAAGACAAAGTATTTATTCGCTTATTTTTTTATGACGATCGCTAGAATTTGCAGTCTGACATGCTGGACTTTAGTTCAAAGTAGGTATTTACTTAAGAATGTTTATAGTGTTGAAAGGGAATTGTCGATTAAGCTCGAATTTTTGTACGTTTAATCACACAGGTATAATACCGACTCATTTTAGGAGATAGGTTGGAATGCGAGTAACTAGTCAAAGTTTTGTTTTAATTGTAAACTGTGAAGGTGCAAGCTCGTTTTGCATTACAGACTGGTAATAGTTAAATGTTTTTATAAAGAGAGGGATTTTATTTATTGATTTCTTTGTTTTCGGAAAAGGGACAAAACGTTTTTGTTTTAAAAACATTTTTTTTAGCATTTATTTTCAATTGAAATGAAACCGAACTTCTCTCATTAGAACTTGTCGCAGTTACTTGTCTGGTTTTTCTCTACACCTTTTCCAATTGTAGTTCAGATTTTTCAATTGTAATTCAAATACTACCAAGTGTAATTCAGATATTACCGAGTGTGATTCAGTTTTTACAATTGTTTATAATTTAAAATCGACTGACTGTAAAACACAAAAACACTTGAAACTACGCTACAGCCTACAAAACGTATACGTAGTGTAAAAAAAGTTGTTTACAGTCGGTTTTAAATTATAAACAATTGACAAATCTGAATTACACTTGATAATATCTGAATTACATTTGAAAAAACTGAATTACACTTGGTAATATCTGAATTACACTCTCTCAAGTCGACATTAAAATATACTACATATTGACAATATTAATCCTAATATAATTTGTCCTTGCAATTCCAATACAATTTATTAAAAGTACTTAAATATTGTTGAAAAATATTTTATTAATCTCCATGTTTTTCTGTCATGTTACAAAATTTTTATTGACAAAAACTCCATCAAATTTACTGTCAAAAAACCTCAAAATACTATTTTATTAACTCAACTGACTGCTAACACCCTCCCGTAGTCCTGTTTCAAATCCTCATTGTATTTTCCATCTGAAGCAGTAAAATAAAATTAAATGTCTCGTTTTTCACATGGATAATAATAAACTAGCACCTAATATTTAGAAGTTAAAAAAAAACGTGTCACTTAAAATTAACTCAAGCCTATTAAATTTCATTTTATGAAAAGGGATAATCCTGTCCTGAGAAAGTCCATTGTGCAACACATAAATCGTCCCACAACTGCACACTCGTTAAAATATATGGAGCACAGTAGCCTCAGCATTTTTGTATTCAAGACCGAATTGAAAGCATTCATTTACGGATCGCTATTATGTAAGAGACTAATGTTTACGCAGCATCCTTATTTTTTAAAGAATAATAAACGCCCAGACAAAGGACACATTGTGTAATTTTATTGGAGATCTGACGATCGCTCAGGGCGTGAGATTGACCCGATCTTCTTTCAAATAATGAACATAAAATTTTAAAAATTCGTTATTTCATCGTAATCTTTATAATTTCAATTCCAAGATTCAGGTAATTTCCTGAAATAGAGTTTCGTGCATCTTTGCACTGTGATAAGAATTCGGATGGTGTCAGCACACACGCATGATACACTACGCATACAGAATGTTGTTGTATCATGAAATCTTGACTCATCTGGCTGATATCGCATATACAGAACAGAAAACAATCTGGACGTCGCCGCACTCCGGTCGAGTCGCGTCGGTGGAAGACAAACATGGAAATGAATAACCATTCTCAAATAAGTATATAGAACACATTCCTGTCATACATTTTGTCGCTGTATTTAGTCTTAATCGCGTGGAATAGAAGAGTCTTATCGCACTCAGTGGAATCGTAAATGTTGAATTTGGCGGTTTTTCTGAACCACGTACAATATTTGTCACTGACTTGTCCCACTGCAGCACCACACGCTGGCCCCACTTCAATTTAATACGCTCGCCACACAGTACTTCCCCATAACGACGTCTTTATCTTGGGCAAATATTTGCAGTGACTCGACTACACTGTCGAGATTTTTGTGTAATATGGCGAACACGTTCGTCTGTATAAAATACCTACATCGGTGTATTTATACTAACTGCGGGTATAATGATAATAACAATTATTAATGCGGAGTGTGAGCGCAAGCATTTCACGTACCTACGTATGGGTTGACCATTTTATTGTCAATGTTTTGCGCGCTCTTGTTTAAAGTGGGGGTGGGTTGGTTATATGGCCCATTGTCGCGGTACGTGTTTGACACTGCAGTCATCATTAAATATGGAATTGTATATTTATCGCCTCGCTTTCAGCGTAATTAAGACCAGCGATGAGGCTATCATGAGACTCATTATTTGCTGTTTATTGTAGCCTTGGGCGCTTACACAAAGCGCATGTTTAATTGAAAGGTGTTTTTTAGATTACTTAGTTTCTCCTGTGAAAGTCTTCTAGAACTTTCTTGTTCAACATTTATTAGTGTTGGTTCAAAAAGCATGCAGATTTATACTTAAAGAAACAAAAGTAACGCTTAAAATTTGTAGGTGTTGCAAACCATCATCATAAAAAGAAGTTCAATTATTATATATGACAAATAAACAGTTTAAAATCATTTGTCAGCAGTAAAATTCCACTCCCTCGTTTTAAAAGCGAAAATAACAAACTCTGACCCAATTTGATATCCAAAGCCCATTTGCCCTACCTATAACAGTTGCAACTTACAACACAAGCAATCGCATATGTCATGTACTTGTGCCACTTTTCATTTGTAAAAAGTGAAACAACAACTAATAGAAGACAGTTGTATGTACACACGTGTTTTTAAATAGGGTTCCTTGCATATAAGTACCTGCATGCATTTAGTTCAGGGACACTCACCTAGAATACTGTGGTCTAATAATTCAATTGTATTGATCAAATGTTGTGAAATATTACAATCAGTAAATGAAAACATTAAATTTAATGAAAAATCCCGCATCAATAAATATTTTAAATTCAAAGGAAACTTGCCAGATTGAACTTCAATGTCTTAAAATATAAATGCATTAATATTTTTGTGTTCAGGCCGTTGTTTTGCATAAACAAAACATAATATTTATGTTGAAAACTGTGCACAAAATCTGCAATCACAAATCATTTTAGCAATTAAATCAAAACCGACTATAAATACTTTTCAAAGCGTCTTGTTTCTTTAACACGGCCACTAAATCCAGCGCGATTACCCAGACAAATGTAAACAAAGCACTGATTAATAACACAAACATCTCAATAAAGACGTTAAATGCTGGGTCTTTATCTTATGCAAATGACAAAGTGATTCAAAAGTGATAAACAATTCATTCGTCATGGCTACATATATTTGTTTAATTTACAAGACTTAATGCAAAGGCGCGCATTATTGCAAAAATTGACTTCTTTTTTCATCATCAAACACCAAAAAAAAAAAAACAATAACAAACAAATTCTCCAATTGATCTGTCATAATGTCCGCGTCTTGATCCGTCTGGCCACATTTAATTATCGCCCAGTCATCATCATATTTATATATTAATCCCAAACATCCTGTCTGGTTGGTCAGTGTTTTCGTTTAAAACTTGAAGCTTCTTCATTATTCTACTTTGTGTCGTATCCATCCGTTCCGTTGTACTGGGACGCATAAAATCTTCTTCAATATTCTCTCATGATCATTTCCCATTGCGTTTTAAAGTCAAATTCCCCGTTGCATCGTTTATACACACACACACAAAATGCATTTCTGTATATTATACCCACGGAATAGCGTGCACACAAATTTATTTCTCAAGGTTCATCCGTTCATATTGCACCCCCCTCATATTCCTAATGCAGTTCATTATATGGGGATTGCTTGTAGGCTGCAGTGTAACACATGTACCCAATTCACCTTCTTCTTCAAACTGTCCCCATATCTACACATTTTTCTCGCACTCAATGGGTTTCATTAACCTCCGGGCGATTCATTGCTTCATTTGCTCATCTGTGCACAACGCGGCATTCACTGCTGCAGAGGATGTGTGATGAGACGCGCGGCGCGATACATTTGCGAAAGTGAATGCAATGTCCGTTGAATGCATAGCCACATGTGCCAGCCATTTATTTAGGGCTATTATGATCTGTTTTGTCGAAGAACTTCATTAATGAATATAAAATGATGTTGCCATACGGCACCAAGATGCAGTTCTTCGCTGTCCTGTCATGTACTAACATCCCTTTTTAGTCTTGCGGGTATGCGCTGATTTTAAATGCGGTCCATGTGCGACCAACAGTCAAGACTAAACACATGTGCCGCACATGTGTGGCGCATTTAAAATTCACATAATGTTTGTGATGCGCCTTCATTTTCATTTGCATGCACTGCATTTTGTTTATATTTAGAATGTCTTTTGGAAGGATTTTGTTGTGCGTTTTGTAATGAATTTCGATTTGTCATATTTGCGGTTGTACAGTTATGACAACTTGATTGAACGAGATGATTGCTTGATTCTTTGTTGCAGTCTGCAGATGATTTGAATTTTCATGCACACAGTGCTGTTATGAGAAGCGACGTTATGGGATTTTTGTTTAAATTTCTTTCAAGTAATTTTACGACAATTTTTATGCGAATGTCACTCTGTCTGCGTGGTTATTATGCAATTAATTTCCGCGATTTTGGAATGGACCGTACATAGGCGAAGGAATTGGAATGCGTTATTTGACATGATGCCGGCATATTTAGTTCAATTATGGCGGATAATTAAAATGTAATTCTAACTTTGGTATCAGTTCCTAAAGCCACTGATTTCACGCTGTTGCATTTGTTTATTGATGTAGGTTAAATTAAGCATAATAAAATGCACCTTCCTCATGCAGATATTCAAATCTTTAAGAAATTACTGCACATTATGTTTCGACTGCAAATTATGTCCTTATTTTTACAATAAAATTCAAAGTTTTCATCGCTTTGAAATAATCGTGATTTTAATTATGAGATTAAATTCCTGGAAGTTAAAATATTCATAATTATGCAATTTAAATCCATATTCATCTCCACCTTTAAACCACAACTCAACTCATGTCAAAACTTCTTTTAACATTTCCAAGAACCATTTAATTTACACACTTGTCCCATTAAAGTCTCAATTTACAAGAAAATAAAAAGGAAAAACACGTAATGTCAAACCGAATCCAATAAACCATCTCGATTTGCTGACCCTTCCTCTCCACATCATCTGGATAATATTATTTATATCCATTATATTTTTAAATTCTCCTCTTTCCTTGCTGTCACATTTGTTGCACCACATTTTGAAACGGCAATTAAAAATGTTCTTCACTTCCATTGGCGACTGTGGATTTATGTATAAAGTCAAGAAAAACAAAAAAAAAAACGCATATGCTCGCTGCAGTGATATGTTATGTTATGTGTGCCCATTATGTCGCATGTAGAATGATGTAGCTTAACGTGCAGTCAAAGTGCAGACCATGGTGCTGGGGAAAAATCAAAGAAATATGTTGAAAATTCAAATAGTACTCGTACACTTGGTTGGAAAACCCCATACGAAATGAAAGACCACACCAATCAGAAACAAACACAACAAACAAAACATAAATAAACGAAATTCAGAGTGTACACTGTACAGCGTCAGTGCAGGGAATTGAAATGAAAACAAAAAGGATATGTTGTGGCTGTACATAGCGTCGTCAGGCTTTAAGATCATAAGTCTTGTTGGAAAATGCGGGGGGATGCATGCATAAAAGAACGCGTACCGGCCATGACTATGACTTTGGATCATGCCATCCTGTAAGAATATCATGTATTTTCAGAACGACCGCTCTGATTTAAGACGGTAACTATGTATACAAGCGAATGAAAATGATTGGGACCAAATGTTCGGTGGCATACATGTGGACATTTTAAGATCAAATTATAATTAGGCACTTTTTGTCCCGCACTCCCCTCGTAAACATAAACACGGTTGGCGCATTGCGTTGCTTTCGGGTGTCCCTTCACTAATATTATATGTGAAGTTCTTTTATTTTCAGTGGGCTATATGGTCTTCTTGGTGAGTGTCATTGCCACTTTGGTGTCTAGTTATCCCCGCGGTTATTTTTGGGCATTTTTCAACGGAACACGATCTTTTCAAGGGGACGCCTGATATGTAAATAGCATAACTTTATGTCGAATGTCTGTATACTTATTTATACAACTTATAACGACTGTGAAGCAGTAGAGTGTTGAGCAGACGACCAACGCGTCTTTGGACATTTTGAGCTCGTCATTATATTGTGTATCTGACTGGTTCTATAAATAGTAATGTTGTGCATCGCCTGAAAAGATGAATGTCCGCCGTCGTAAAATGCGTGGCATTTTTCATTGAGGCATTTTGAACTGTGAATTAATGACTTAACTCTGGTTGCATTCGCAAAACTCTAATTTAGGCGTAGGTTTTAAAGTACAATGCTCCTATAACTAACTATATGGTCGCATTGATGAGGAAGGAGTTGATGTTCCATCGAGTACTGAGCAGGTGGGGGCAACAGATGTGGCGCATAAAATGCTAACGGCGATTAAGTAAATTTCTAGGTATAATCATGTAAACTGTAAATCTGGAACCGGCAACGCAGATCCACAACTACATTGCGGCTCAAATGGTTATTATTAAATGACATAAAACACGACAATTACTACTTCATAAGCCAGTGGACAGTGAAACAATCCCAAATGAGCTTTAAGAAGACAGCTCCACGAGTTTTTTTGCTAAGCTCCAATGTGCCTATGTAGGTACTTCCAATGCCGATATGCCGTAGTGCATTATGTTCCTTCTAGCGCGCACTATCATGTCTCGTTCATCGCACAAATGTTAAGTCGCTTGTTGTTGTAGTTATATGCTTTTCTCCACTTGTCTCAGACCATGCCTGTCCCTCCCATCTTCCGTTTGCTATCAAATTATTTCACGATAAATATCAACCATAGCAAGCAGCCGTGTAGCCAGCAAGTATAAAAAACATCAAACTGAGACGACGACTACTTCACAATCTTCCAACATAATAATTCTTAAATGGCTGTTAGTATATAGTCCGACTAAATCTACTACTGCATCCTTGTTGAGCCAACCATTTTCGAAAGCCCATTGCAACCATTGAATCAGCAACAATTATTATCTGAAAAATCAATCGAATCACGAAAGTAGTCAATCCAATGATCCACATGTGAGCTCCACACATGACGTATCCACTTTTTTGTGCCGATATGTGCAGCAGTCGCGCGCCCGTTCACAATTCGCAGCCATTTACCTTACTCACATAAATCCATCCAACTCAATTCAATGAGTGCGCGCGAGGATTCGTTTTCTTGTTTGTTTGTTTGTTTATTTATTTGCTCATCGAAATGTGGCAGAGACCAGCAGAAAAAATTTGCCATCTTTCAGCGTTGGAACATGGAAGTCGAGTGTTATTTTTATAATATACTCGCTCTAGCGCAGTGTCGTTCAGCCACATTGCATTATAAATACAAGACTGGTAGGTTAATTATGAGTATTTAATGTTTTGTTAATCGGCACCGTCTTATGGTAAACTCCTCCATACATTGTAGCGCGATTATTCAACTTCTATAGCCACCAGTAGAAAAGACGTGTGCGTATTTGCAAATAGCATGAAAGGCTTGGGGACATCCACTTGCGATACTGATTGTAATGGTTGCGTTGCGTGCCAAGCAACAATTTAACTGCAAACGTACTTGCATTTAATTGTATTTGTGAATTGCAGTTTAATTGACGCGGAATCACTAAAGCGGTTGACACTTTCTTGGGCAGCGTGGGTGTTTTATAGAAAGGCTTAAAAATTTTGCTAACTTAACTATAATTCTACAATATTTTTATTAAAATAATGAATAAAAACTCTAATTTGATTGATCCGAAATCCAATCTCATCAACATTACAACATTTATCCAAATGTAATGTTTTAAACTACATCAACCCATCAGCTAATCAAAATGACCACACAAAACACCCACACACTGATTTCGATTCATTATATGGAACTCCTCCTGATTTGCTTTATCTTCACTCATCAATGGGTCATCATCCTAAAAACAATTACAATAAATGTTGTTCCCACTTTGGTACAGACGTTTAAATTGACGTGTGCCCACAGCCCACACCCAATGTATTATCCTCAACCAAAAGCAATACACTCCTCGTCGCAACCTCTTGCATATTATGTCTAGTTCTTACGCTCCAGTCATCATTTCATTGTTTCATTCATGGGGCTTTAAAAAAATACTCACAAGTATACAGACGCATGTAGTCTTTGCTCTTTATAGTGGAAAGACGATCACCTGTGCGCGCACCCTACGCCCCATTATATGCGCATTTAACGCAAAGCACGCGCATCTTTTACACGCATATACGAGAATACTGTGTAAGCACCCAAACGAAGATAATCAGCCACCCAGCCATCCAGAGCTATTGAGGATATGTACCTCTAATGTGTTTGGAAATTGTGGCTGCATTTGTTTCGTTTCCATATTTCCTTAATCTTGTTCCCCTTCATCGTCGTTTTAACCGTTTGTGACTTGTTTTGCAGTCCATTGTGCACATGTACGCATGTCCCTTTATCGTAGTACTTTTAAGATTTGAATTCTAAAACAAAACGGAATGATGATGATCACAATCGTGTAATCAATGGTATTTTTTGCAAAGTCCGTGTTTTCAGACAATGTTTTAATTATTGTTAATGCTTTCGTTATGAAATCGAAAAAAAATGCTTTTACAACTTTTTAATTAACTACTTCGCAGTTATTATAACCTTGCTGATTTAGTAAAAAAAAACAGCAGTGGCTGAAGTAATATTTTCTTGAATTCAAGAATATCCTGCAGTAAAAAATTAAGGTATTTAAAATCAAGTCCAGAAATCAATTAGCTCTTGTGAAAAGAATGTATTATGATTTTTTTAAATATTTATATGATTAATTAATACATCGTTTTTCAAATTATAACAAAATCTAAATATTTATTTTTTTTAATTTCTTGAGTTTAAACATGTTTTTTTATAATAATACCGTGAAGGTATTATACATTTTAAAAACGTATGATCTGAGGTAAATGATCTTGCAGAAAGCACATCAGGGTCATACAACTAGCTTTTCAAATTCTTCTTTTATTTTATAATTTATCATTAACTCTTTAAAAAAAATTTCAATAAAATTAAGCATTGTAGAGTTGTAATTATAGGGCTTAGCTAGATAAACTACTTTGCTGAACCCTCCGAAGTCATACTGATTTATTTTTCAAGGTCAATTAAATAAGAAAAAGAAGACTACAAAGTCTTGAACCGCTTTCCTTGCTATCTAGAATTTTTCTAAAGATTATATTGTCAACATTATTTGATTTATATTTTGTATTGCTCAATGCTCAGTTGTTAAGTAAAATTTTTACTACATGTTTTGTAATTACATAATTTGAAACCGTTTAACGGTATTCCTAATTGCAGAAATTTATTAAATACGCTAGAAAATGCATGCAATTTGCAATATTATTGGTCACTTCCCGGTTCAGTAAAAAATATGTGACCCTTAGACCTTAACGGTTCTCTACAACTGTAATATTTCTTTCTCGGTATTGAACTAATTATTTTTTCATGATGACATTTCTTGAAAACAAAGCACAAACTTTATCTCAAATACTAAAATATAGAAGTAATGCTTCTTGAGGTAACAAAGGGCAAGCGGTCATAATCATAAAATAATATTGTGTATTTCATGTCGCTTATGCTCTTGTCTTCGCGTAAATAAAATGTACAATTCCACTCAATACACGCTTTAAATTTTTATGAATGAAATTATTATTATTATAATCGGTTTTACATACAATGGACATTGAGCCGATCATTTCTCGTTATTCCTCCTTTGACGACGACTCTCTTCTTGGAAGCCGGACAAAATATGCCCTGTGCCATCCATCTTTGGCGCAGCCCATTCAATCGTTCACGATAAACACAATGTTGTATGTACGCATCCACAGCATCCCATGGCGGTACGGAGACCCGAGACACCCACACCCAGATTTCACCTTGTCGTCGTTGCTGGTATAAAAAGATGCATGTTTTGGTAATGTGCTTATGCTTTCGTATAGTTATTATGCTCATTTTCTTGATGGTTGTTATTTTAATTACTTTTTGTTCTATGTATTTTATCTTTGCTTTGTTTTGCACTTCATCCGGTGCACACAAAAAAAAACAAAAATAATTTAATAGTAATTTTATTTTATTGGCAAAAAATTGTGTATCAACGAACAATAATAATAATAATGTACATAAGTCGTAGGGAAATACATAATAATTCGCTGTATATGTGGTTAATTTTGTGTGCGCTATTGTTTGATTAATTTTTGTATTCACGTCTGACAAGATTGTGGCATTTAATGGGCGTCCATCGCCCTTAAGTTGCCATCAACATCTCTCTCGATATCCTCACAATCGATTGTCGTCTTTTGTATATGTTGTTCAATTTCAGCCACAGCGTCACCACTTTATGCATTTTATGCGACCAATTGCTCAACGAAAACAAAGACTTTTGGCTGAATGAAACCAACTGCATCTATCTAGTATCTAGGCTCTTCAGGCTCTTACAAAGGGAGACGCATTTTTATTGATGCATAGCACCAAATCGATATGATGATCACGATGCCGCTGATGATGATGAGATGAATTGATCAATTGTTCTGCGCTGTGGCGAAGTGTATTTGTGCACCTACTCTATTGATAGCTGTTGGGGAGTTGTGATTTCTCCTTTTGCATGCGCCCGGATTCCTTTTTTTTTTTATTAAAATATTATATAAATTCGATGTGTATGAGATATTATACTGCAAGTTTGTGGTCAGTGATTTAGAGATTTATGCATTTTATTAACAATTGAACTATAGAATTTTCAGCGGCGCATTCAAACCAATAAAATCCGCAAGCAGGGTCATAAAGATAAAAGTAAAACTTTATGCCAAAGAGATTATGGAAAACAAAACATACAGACAATTTGTGGTTATTATTATAGATTTTATAGATTCATCGGTTTTGTTAAGAGCATTTTTTTTTTGTTGCATTTGTCTGTTGTTGCAGCATTTGGTTTGCCAAACAATATGGCAAATCAGTTGGCTGCCGCATATTGACTGTAGCTTAACAGAAGCGATCCGCTCCGGGCTGTGCACCTCTTTCCTGTAAATATGCTATATATATGAGCGCTATATTTGTGCAGTTAAATGCGGTGATCGTTGGTTGTTGCTGCTGTTGTTACTGCATTTGTAGTCTCTTATTTTTATGATAGCTAAAACCTATTGACTATAATAATAATTTTGTTTTGTTTAGCTGATATTGTCTAAACAATTCGCGATCATCTTCCGCAGAATGGCTTTTGGTGCAGTGATTTATTGTCCGTTGGCGATTCATAACCTCTTTTTGTTAGATACAAATACAGAAAAATTTATTGTCAAGCGCATAATGGATGCAAGTTACTGTAGCAGTACTACCAGATTGTAAAAATTGCGTTTAATGGGTTGTGGAGAAGAAGAGTTTTGTGGTTATAAGCACAATTTAAATAGTAACATTTAATAAAATAAGGTTTAATAAATAATAAATTTTTACTTTAAATAAATTATATTTTAAAGTTTCCAAAATGTTCAGAAGAAAAGCTTTCAAGTTATAACTTTAAGGCTAGTACATTTTTGTTAAAACAATTTTTCTTCATTTAATCGTTAAATTAATAATTAATAATTTAACAGCATTGAGCATTTAAAAAAAGGAAACATATTGAATCTTTCTTCAAATTAAATCTATACTTATAAAAATTATATGGCATGACTTTTTGTAGCGCTTCTTCAAGAACTACTGCACCAAATTAACCAAAATTTTTGTGTGTTTTTTTGTTCGTTGGGAATGTTTTTGTGTATTTTGAAATTCATCCTCCGTGGTAATCCGTAGTTATGGACAAAATGGTATTTGCATTATTGAATTGTCATTTCACAGAGGTTTGCTTCAATACATGGTTGCTGTGACCATTTTTTTTAGCTATATCAACCATATAATATTAAATGTTCATAAAAATATGGTCTCTCCAACAATATTTTATGATTTTTTGTTTGAAAAATATTGTTGCTGAGACCATATAAATGGTCATTCCAGCCATATAGTTCTGAAATTTTTTAGAGTATGGTTGGAGTGACCAACTTATGATTGCCGCGACCTTATTTAAAAAACAATTCAGAAAAATATGGTTATGGGGACTATAATATGGTTGCAGCGACCGTATTTTTCTTAAAATTTATGTATCATATGGTTAGTGAGACCATACTATGTTTACAGCGACCATATTTTTCTGAAAGTTCTATATTACCATATATGGTTGAAGTGACTATAAATATAAGTGAAATAAATTTAAAAGAATTTTTTTGTAATTCCATAACTTGGAAACGGAGTGTCTGATTTGCATGGAAATTTCAAAATTTTATTTTCCAAAGGTTTTGACTTCGAATGCTGTTTATTAATCGAGTGTATTCAAAAACTCATCAATAAAAAAGCGAGGTTTGCGGAACGCCGTTTGCCGTGTCCGCTAGTAAATATATAAAACTTTACTAAAGTTGACCGGAATAGAACTAATTTCAACATTAATATCTTGTCATCCTTTCAATCAATCACTGCAGTGTGACAATTGTCCTTATTAGTTCGGCTTCCTATCAAAATCCATCAACTGAAAAAAAAAATTTCTCAACAGATCATCAGAATTCGTACCCAAAAAATAAAAAATTGCTAAACAAATCGCATTGGTCACGCGACTGGATTGCCTATTTCATTCCCCCTTTCCTTAGAGTTCAGTCCCTTAACATCTGATAAAAAGGTAGCTGCATCAGTAGTTAAGGATTGCCTACGGGATGATTGAGAAATGAGAACTGTAGTCGATCAAGCTGAATGCACACAAGATTATTACATCGAATGCCACCTGAATGGATATGCAGCTCCAAACCATCACAAAAAGATCCCTTTTTTCCTTCAGTGCAGCGCTATCAATTATTACAAATCTCTCGATTCAAATCAATTGATGATCAACACACAATGTTAATAAAATAAATAAAATAAGTGATTGTGTAGAAACATTTAAAGAATGAAAAGGCGCATTATATTATATTATTATTGAAACGGAAATTACAAGCAACCTCATAGTATTATACTGCGTAGACGACAGAGCCACACATAACACATAACAACTAAATAAAATTGAGCTTCGACGATATAATATTTGTGTATGAAAAACGAGTCTATATATTATGTATCGCACACAGACGGCAAAAGAGGCCAAGGGACACACCTTGAGGCATCAAATTTTCGCTGAGGCGCGTCGAATTACTCATCTTTCGGTCGATCGATCTTTACCGCACTCTTGAAATGCGCTGTTTCCCTCCGGTGCTCCCGCACTCCAACAAGTACTCACCTCGCAGTGTGTGCAAGATATGGCCGTGTGTGAGACTAGGCTGTGATCATGGTGTAAAACAGCCCGCCGCAGCATCCCTCAATGGATGTAGCAGCGCAACACATTCAATGAAATATTTGTTGGTCGCCAATTGAATAATAAATCTGGGAAAATTATGATGTGTTAATAATTTTTTGTAAACTTTTACGAGTATGGCATGCAAGTACATTTATGGATTTGAGTTAAGCCAGCGGCTACAGGAAATAAATGCGCTTTTTTCTTTGGTAATTTTTCACATTAGTTTATGATTACGAGGAATTGCAATTGCAATGAAGGTGTGGTAACAATAATACGAGGTTTAGGTAGGTACCGAACTGGATTTTTATATGAATATGTTTTTTTTTAAATAAAGTGGTTCAAAACTAAATATTTGCAAATATTTAAATGCTTAAATTTTGACTACCCATTAATATCCTCGATCGCACATTTGCAGTCATTGATTAATCACAGAATCGACAACTTGTAAAGGTTTAGATCCCGTGATTGTGTGGTTGAAGTGTATCGTCATCAAAAGATATGTGAATAAAACAACACAATGAAGCACAGTAGTCAAAAATAAAAAGTTAGGATTTTCGTACTTATTTTCTTAAAGGTAAAATCTAGCTACTCAGAACAAATCAAATCAAACCAAATTCCTCGAATTCATGCATGAAAATAGTCTTGACCGAAGGTCATCGCGTTATTGTCCCAACTTGATGTCCATAAACCAGAAATTGGATTCACATAATCATAAATCAAAATTCATTGTTAACGCATTACCTTTCAATCAAACCCAATTTTCGATACAGCACAGCATGTGGAATGGAATTATTGTCGTCCAAACCGGCAACCCAGACAATGTATATCGCAAGACAATAAGCCAGCCTTGTGCATCTACTTAAGAAATAATAATCAATTCCAATGGAGATCTTTTTACTTAATTTGTTTACATTTTGCTTTTGTCTTCTTTTTTCCCCAACGATGCATATAAATGCGAGTACATATACAACATTTTGAGGAGTGGTCCTAAGGCACCTCCACTACCATTCACCACCTCTTCCCTCGGGTATTTGTGTTCCTCCCAAAACGTTATTAACTAGTTATATTTTATTATATTCCATATCTCATTGTTCAAGTACCAAATTGAATTTTTTTTCACGTAATATTTTTTATTTTTTTATTTTTGGGATCATTCATTCATTGAAATACAAGCGCACCCGCCCGGACAAGCCTTTTATAACTCTACTTGCCCGCTGTACGCTGCTTTGTACAATATATAACTACAACTTTATGTATGAAAGTGTACTTGCGTCCCCGCTCGCAATCTCAGCGCGCCCGCTTCTTGAGAAATTATTTCCGGTATACACGTTGTCCGTCACACAAGCGAACATGTTATACTTGCGAGAGCATCAAGATAAATGTCGCGTTTTTGTGTTTATGATTATTGTGCCTACCAACGGTGTTGCACTAACTTTGATCTCAATTATTTGTCAACTTCAGCGGGTTACAACAATGTAAAGCTGCCACACAATTGCATTAATTATTTCAAATGTATCTGTTGTGTTTGTTATAAGTTATGACGCACAGATTCAAGTCACTTGCATAAACATCTATATGGGTAGCATGTGTACAAAGTACAAACTTAATACGATATCGTATGTATAATTCCGTAAAGAGTTAACTCGTCTTAGAGAAGAGAAAACTTCATGAATGAAACAGCATAAATAAAGTGTTTTACTGAATAATTCATACATAATTAGATTCAAAGTAGAAATTGATTGGTTCACGCCCAATAAACCCAATGAACAGTAAATCCATTGTCCGTGTCCATAATATTTTGAGCAGAGGAAGAGATCGTTGAGATCAGATATTGGGATAACGTGTACTGGTTTAAGTATCAGTTTAAGGTCGGACGGATAAATGTTTTTCCAATGTAGGGGTATTAAAGGATTGGATATGAATTAATGGAAACTTGTCAATCAAAGCTTGAGATGTTTTGAGCACTGGTTTATGAATTGACCATAAATTCTAACACGTATTCATAATGTTTTCGAAATTCTGCAAGGAAAATATCCAAAATGGATTTTATAAATTTCAAATAAAAAAAAAAATCTTGCAAAAATGACCCAGATTTTCTTAAAAGCTAATACATCCCTAAAAAATGCAATGTCACTGTCATTCGATTAATCTCATCACAGTCACCAAGGTACATTTGAGTGCATAATGCATCACAAATCAATCATAACAATGCCAAAATCATCAAAGCGTGTGATGAAAAATGGAATTCGTTCAGCAAAATGACCATTCGGCACATTAACAGAGGACACAAAATGCAATAACATTTTGATCAATGACTTCTGAAGACCATCGAATCAAATTTAAAGAAATGCAATTTAAATTCATTATTAAAATTTCGTCTCACACTGTCACGCGATTAATGTTCGTTTCTATACTTGTGTGCACCTAAAAGGTAGCGAAACTCTTAAAGATGCTGCAAGAATAAAGAAACATCGATGCATGAATTTTGCAATGTCACTATACGAAGTTTATGCAGACGCAAACATATTTGAAATACCAACAATACCAACAACAACGTGAGGAGAACCAATTCACAAACAGCACATCGACGCATACAGATATTACACAGGCACACAAGCTTCTTTATATGTGCAACATTAATGGACATTTACCTGTCTACACTCCTGCATGTACCGTTGAAGTTTCGCATGCAATTGAATGATGTAATGCTGCACAGAAGTGCATTAAAATTAATATTACAAGAAAGTGACAACGACACAACATTTTGTGTGCAAAGACGACACGTTATGGATGCCCACATAGTAGCGAGTAGTGACTGTAGTGCGATCACACGCCAGCCAGACAACCAATTCGAAAATTGCATTGTATCGCCCACAATAGTGCTGGATTTCATTACATGTTCTAATGCCTGATCCCCCGCAAAAATAATACAAAAATGTTGTAGCTATAATGTTTTTTTATGTAATTAAACTTTAATCCGCATTGTCGTTTACTCCTGCAACGATAAGTGCAACATGTTTTGCGTCTGTGTTGCAATTTATTGTATGACACTAAAAAAGGACATCCTGTTTAATTTATAAGAGCATTTTACAATCATATCAAATTACGCGTCTAATGGACTTTTTCCATTTTGTAAAAAAATCGTCCCTCAGCCGTTGTGGATTATTGTCTGGACTATAAATAATTCAGCAAACAATTAAATAATAACAATTATCTGCTCTTTAGCATTATGTTTTCATGTCAGGAAAAATTTGTGAAAAATGCAATGACGGCACATTCCTTCAAAGTCCTGTGTCCATTTCTCACCTTGATTGTTGATGCAATTGTACAAAAATATCATGAAGCGATTACTCAGCAAAATTACACTTCTAAATGCAGTCAATGGCAGATGGATGATGACGTTGTAAAAATGTAATAAACACGATCAACACTGGTGTGGCTTAAACATTTCAACGTTTTTGTCCCTTCTGTAGGGACTTCTTAGGCATGGTCCAGTCGTTCACATTGCGACTGTTTACAATTAATTGGATTAAAATCCGCATTTCCACTTTCCAGCGCCAATTCTCTAAATGCGACTAAAGTTTTCCAAAAGCTGTATAGTTATCAACAAAGGATTTGTTGGTGTTCTTCGTTTTGCAACACGAAGGTGTGACAAAATTACAAAAATCTTAAGCTGTGCACATAACTCGATTAACCAACGGCCACAGTTTCCGCAATCCATTTCAATTTACACCCGCACACAGTCCGCCGCATCAAATTGGATTAAAACTTTGTGCCTTCATTCGTTTTGAGGATTTAACAGCGTCATGATGAATTATATTTGTAAAAGAAAATGTGTGTAAAAACGGAAACGAAAATTGGAACAATGTCGGCGACTCATAGTCTGCAACAGAACTGTTACCTGTTGCCAGTTAAAAACTAGAACGTGTGGTATTTAATTCAATAATGTGGATGTGGTCCTCATACCTAGTAAAACATACAGAAGACTTCATTCTTTTGCAATTATTTATAACTATATTATTTAATTTGATTAAGTATGATTTCATCTGGAGCATGTTTACCAACACTATTTTCTATTTTCAATTCATTTCATCTGTTGAATCATCGCATTGTCGAGAAAGACGTTTTGTTTCCGCAAACTCTTTGATGTTGCATAAAATTGTGTGCGCGCGCAGATTAAATTGCATTCAGCGAAAATCATACAGCATATAGTTGTAGAGGGAAAAACGCAACATAAGTTGTGCCTACGTAAAAACAATTAAATGTTTTCGATTGCAGAAATTATTGTTATTGCGCCAGTGTGCCAATGTTTTGTGTGTGCTTCTTCGACTGAGGCAAAGATTGCTGCGGCTGCTGCCTAGCTAAATGATGAGATGATGTGGCTGAAATCTGCGAAATGAAGCCCACACTTTTTGTGCGCAGTGCTACGTGTGTGGAGTGGTGTGGTGCTGGCAAAGAATAAAGTAAGTCCACAGACTGTATAGATTGAATCAGACATCAAGTATTTTGGTTTGAAAATTGTTATGGGGTGGGAGGTAGTTTTAAGTTTTAAATTTTTGTCATAATGAACACCTTCTCTCGATTCACGTTGGGTAATTCCAGTTAGTAAATTGATCTTAAGAAAGTAAATAGAAACTGTTATTAAGTTTTGTTCAAGTTAAGATTAGTAATAATTGATTTAAAAAACTTTCTACATTATGAAAATTAAAAATTTCAATTTAAAAAAATTGTTACGTGTTAATTCTCATTTTATGCATTAATATTATGTTTACATATATCACGGTTTCTTATGCATAAAACAAATTGTCTTTAAAAATATTTTTCAAGGAAAACCTTATCTATGATTTATATTTCAACATTTGATGACATCCACTTTATTATACGACTATAGTCACTGTTCCACGTAATTAAACTAACACAAAAAACAAGACGTCCACTTATCTCATATTTGCCTACCAACTCAGTCCATTTCTGAAAAATTTTCCCTTGGAACGTACCACAAAAAGAGACTGCAATCAAATAATCCGTGCCTATCTACATCAAATACCGGTCAAATAAACAAATTTCTTATCTTATTTTCTTCGAGTCCACCTCTCCAAATACCTTTAAACACGATTCCACAAAGCCTTTCGTCTTAATACGTCCAACCAACATCTTATACTATATTCACAAAGCTGCTATTTACAAAGTCATTTCAAAAAGTAGAAACAATTTAACGCCCATGCCCATTATCAGATGCTTAGATCTCGCATGTGACATTATCGCCACTTCCCCTATACAACAATAATAATTATTATAAGTAGAATATGAAGACGCTCATGCGAAAAAGGCGAAAACAGCAACGTCACAAACTGTATGTAATCTTAGGAAATCAACTGCAAAAAACATTATACATATGTACTCTCCTCCAACATTTTCCAAGTCCAAGCAAAAAACATCAAAAAAGAAAAAAATCGCAAAGCTAAATAATTACACACAATAAAAAGGAGGAAAGGGAGAACTGTTAAGAAGTTAAGATGACAATTAAAATGTAGACGCGTATACGCTTTAAGTGGATTCATCACGCACAGGAGTTAACTCAAAAGAAATTAATAAAACAAAACGTAGATTATACGTGTGTGTTTGTCCGCTTTTGCCACCCACCTCCCAAATGTTGGAACGCATCGCAACAACTATGCGGAGGTGAATGAAAGTAGTATAATATGCTGATTGCTGAGGGTATCGCGCTATAAAGTAGTCATGATGCGTACCATACACGCGTCTGTTTATGGATGCGTTGAAATGGGACACGCGGATAAGAGAACTAATTATAAAATTGTCATGCTTCTTTTGAATTAACCCCCATTTTTCATTTAATCTTTTGTTTTCGCCTGCGGTTTTTTTTTGTTGTTGTTGTTGTTTTGTTTTTAACGGAACTCTGCACTCATAAGCGACCTGAAGCCCAGAGCACTGGGAGCATTGTTCCAAATACACTGCACACATGCAACTTTTAAGTTTCAACTCTCGATGAATACGAGTATAGGCGTACGGAAATATAATTATGTTCATATAGCTGATAAGATTCTGAGATAAGTTACCGGCATCTTAACGTTTTTACTTTAGTTTTTACATGAGGTGAGGGTGAATAAAAAGAAAACACGCATGTTTGTCAAAAATGCGACGAAGTATTATGCTCTTAATGTGCGCCCATTCTTGACGAAAAGGACCTACTCAAATATTCTAATCTCCATCATCAACATCTTCAGAAGGATATCAGTTACGAGGATGTTTATTGAGATTAAAATATACAGCTTGTTATGTATTAAAGCTGGCAGTTTGTATTGTTATTATATAGGGAATATATTCAAAATAAAAGACGTCCATCCGTCTTAAGGTGTGTATGTACATTGTAATCATATTGTATACATTCATAGATATTTTATTTGTGCCTTAAGACGTTGTTTGTTTATTACATTTGTCCCAAAAGAGCACTCAACATCCATTACATGTGCAATTTGGATTGCATTTTTAAAAGTGTTTGCATATTTTCTCGTTGCATTTTAACAATAGCTCCATTACAATTGCTGTATAGATGAGAGTAGCCCTTGACCCAAAATTGGACGTTATGGAGCTATATTGTTGAAGGTATATAATTGCGATAGGAGGCACCTCAAAATGACATTTCAAAGACGAACGGGACGATCCCTGAGGCTCAACTTTTCTTTTGGCATTCTTTGAAAATTTAAGTGTTCCTTGCCAAATTCCAATCCATCTGATGCATTTCTTTTGCAAACTCCTACACAAATAATTAACTGGATGTAGGCACTCATAATATATAGACAAATTCTCATGCAAATGGGCAACTTTCTTCTGTTGACATTTAATTGCAGCGATTTGTAATCTGTGAAGCAATATCGTTAATCTCCTTATATTGATGGTAATTTGCTAGTTTGAATTGCAGTCACAGACGACGACAGTGGATGCCATTATGACAGCACTAGGAGGCAATAGGTCGTTGAATAATGATATTTGGAATGAATACTTATAATAATAGGGCTCATGAATTAAATATTTTAGTAAAGAAACTGGCAAGTTGGGTACCTACTTCATTTTTGCGATTTTTGTTTTCATTGTTGAGTCTTAAGTACCATTTTAAATTCATGTTCTAAATATTTTTTATGCTGTAACAGATATAAGTTAAATGTATTTTCAATAATGCTAATTCAATTGTTTAAAAAACTAACCATTTAACAACATCTCAAATTGACGTCCTGCACTACCATGCCGCAGTTACATCGCTAAATTATGAGCCCAATCTTATAAATTGACATTTAGGTAACACATTTCTCCACCTTTCAACACAGTTATGTCGCTCTCTTCGACAATAAAACATAAATACATAGTTGAACGACACATAGAGCAATCTCTGGGCATAACTTATCCAAGTAGACAAAATGCTGTAGCATCCAATTGAAATAGCTGAAACAATAAGACTTATAGCTATTATAGTCAAAAGATTATTGGAGACAATAATTGTTGTTAAAAAATGTTATCTCGCAAAGATCTGTAATCGTGAATGAACTATTGAACGAATATAAAAATCAAACACGCGAAACAATCGACAAGCGAGCACACAGACCTTAAAACAAGTGATTGTGGTCTCCTCCACGTTATTGCCAATTCATTCCCTATATAAACATTTTTTACATTTTACCTCTACGCGAAACAGCTTCTTTCACCGTGCTTAGTCTGATCCATGCTCGATCTTTTAGCGAAAAGGTTGATTCAAACGAAGAACTGAAACAACTAAAAAAACTAAACATGCCTAAATGTCCGCGCGCAGCAAACGATTTTTTCAATGGTGCTGCATTTATGAAGGAGGATGCGCGCACCATTGTCGATCCGCCTGCCACAACGCGGAGAATGCCGCGTTCATACTTTATATTATGTTACAATGACATGCCCAGCAATGATAAATACGTATGTTTAGGTAATTTGTGCACATTTAACGTTGTTGTATACGTGTACCGTACAAAAAGTGCAAATTCATCAAAAAGCAAATCGCAACCTGAACGAAGATCCACCTTCAATCTCTTTGGCTGCGTGCATATAAATTAATTTTGCCTTGCACTGTGTGTTTTCTTTGTGCTACTCGCTCGGTGCAGTCTTAAATGTCATCTACATTTGCGCCGCCTTTTTTGATTTGAAAAAAAAAAATCTTGTAATCTCTACTGCCAGATCTGATCCAACAAATATTTGCGGAATTCGCACCTCGTATTGTCGAGGTGGCACACGACTGCATGAGCGGTAAAAGGTGTGCTATGTGCTGTCTTCAGACAATTGGGATATTGTGCAGTAAGCGCAAAAATTTAACGCGTCGCTTCAAATTCCTTTGATATGTAAAGCGATGATAATTACCAGACAATTTGCATACAAAAACAGGTGTTTTGACTAGTGGTCTTGATTGTTGTGTTGCACTTTTGCCGCCTGATTAATAGGTAAAATGTTGCACTTTTAAATGAATGTGAGGTAATGTTTGCGATTGCCTGCAGACATTATATTGAAAGTGAAGGTTATTTCGAATTACTTTCGTATTTGATGTACCTCAACAATAATTCATATAATTTTACAAAAATGTAAAGCCGCATTTAATTACAAAAATGTTACTTTTTTTAATATTTTCTTTAACCTTACATTAAATAAATATTCATTCTTGGACTTAGATTTAAATAAAAAATAAAAATACTCACACTCGTACTTAATTTTGTTCATTTACTAATTATGTTTCATTTACCTGAAAATTTCTACTTCCATTCACCTGTCGTTTTTATGAGCATGTAACCGCATCATTACACTAAAGAATATAGCCAAACTAGAGCCCATCATCCGCTGAAGTCATTAGGAAAGCATTTCCTGCAGCGTTCACCAGTAGCTATTTTTGCCATAAATCACAAATCAACCAAGCGATCTCCGGCGCTCACAACAATCAACTCGAGCTCAACATATTATATGCACCTAGTTATAATCCCTTTCAGTGGCTGCGCGCTTCGATCAATTCTCGCGCATTTACGCGCCCTCCAGTCACTAGCTGTCAAATTAAATCGAATTGAGTTGTCACGGGTCGTTTTACAATGCAACCGTTGCAAGACGACGATGGTGAAGACGGTCCCAAGCAATAACAACCACAACAACAACAACGACTATCGGCAGCAGCAGTAACCCATCTGACTTATTTTATTTTATCGTCGTCCGTCGCATTATCCGCGTGTCCGTGTTCTTCCGCATATACCAATCTTAAATTGTATACATTTTCTAAATAAAGCGTGAAGACTTTGTTCCAAAGAGACCTTCTCCGCAGCGTTATCTTGCCAGTGTGTGAACAAATATTCCCGCGACGAGGCCAGCGTACAGATACAACCAGCAAACATTATACTACATGGAGGAGCTTGTTTTGTTTTGATTTATGTGCGTAGCTTAAAGTCATCCAGCAGCAAGGGTACTTTGGCGAATGGCTAGTCAAGGCAGATCGGCGTTTATGGTGTTTGGAGGCACACACTCTAGTCAATGATACAAAGATGACACTGTTTATGATGCGCAATGATAAAATCAAATTTGTTATTGTTGCTACTGACTTGAAGGTTCTGAGGCTGTACAGCTTATTATATAGCGAATTATTAATTGTATTGCACAATATGAAAATTACTATCGAATTTACGACGACATCGATTAAATAATTATATCTCTAAGTATGATATTATACGTCAAAAGTCAAAACTATGCTAGAATTAAGCTTGCAGTGAGCATTATGTTGTATTGTGTCTCCATCACAGACCCATATGTGTTTAGTAGCCGCTTTCCACTGGAAAATTCAAAGACCGTTGACAGTCAAGGAAAATCATCGCGTTCGCAGTTCGCACTCATGGAGATAAGAAACTCAAATGGTTGAAAAAGCTTATTGTCATCATTTTGTGTTGTTGTTGTTGTTATTGTTGTTGTGGTTGTGCTTTTGGCTTTCGTTAGTTTTGCGGCACGATGATCTCATTAAATGACAATTGCGCATTTATAAAATCATTTTCTAAGACGCGATTTTATATTTTTGCTTCCACAACGACGCCTGTCCCGTTTGCTCGTCGTCTAAATAATTGCCACACGTTCAGGTTAGTGGACAGCGAAAATATTGTACGCTTATGTCGCCGGTACATATTGTGTGTGCAAGACAGCCCAGCGAGCGATCGCAATTTGATCGTCGTGCGCAGTGATTCAGTAAAGGCGAAGCACTGGAACACATAATTGTCCTCGCCACAAAGCGTATACCTTCACTAAATTGTAATAAATTGGAAGCACTCAGGCAGACAGAGATTAGATATTAAATTGGACATGAAAACTATCCAATGGCAAAGATCCGAATTGGAATCGTTTTTGGGGACACACGAGCAATTTAAATGAGACCTTGCGGAAATCGTGTTGTTGTTTGAAATTTTCAATAAGCAATGTGCTTGATAACGTAAAGCATAAAAATCATAAAATGTGTATAAATGTTAGAAAAATTTAAAAACCGAATGACTTAACCCTAAGAGCGACATTTATATGGTTCCGTTTCTGAAAGTCTTTAAAAAGGTGTAGAAAAGGACATCAGGAAAAATGAATTTGAATCTGTTTGCGTTATTGGGGCAAACATCATCCAGTAGTCTCGACATATTAGACCACAATGTTACTGTTGTAAACATATACGATCTTTAAAAGAGGCCCATTATAAAAATTGCTAGAAACACAAAAAATGTAAAACAATGACAACAAGTGTGAGGCATTTAACATCACGGCTCGTGTCCCCTCAAGTGCAAAATCATTGCCATAATCATTTCGTTGATCGCGTCAAAAACCAAACCTCAAGTAAGTCACATCAGTGTTTCTCTTCGTATTCAAAACACGCGCTCCCTACTCTGCCGCCATCCAAATTACAAACAGATGAACAATAGATAAGTCACATAAGATGACGAAAAACGCAGTACAAAGCTGCCGTTAACCGAGTGTCACCGAACAAATTATACCCAAACAAGCTGTCCCAAATCGCGGCCCAACCGAGAAATGATCGTCGAATTTATGAGACACATATATAAAATCTAGTGGCAAATGGAAGTAATAACTAACTGTGAGCTTGAGGTCTGATGATTACATTCCGAAAGGCGTCCTCCCGTTTAACAAGACTATTTACACGTACCCGCATTAAAGTCTTCACAATTTTGAGGTGGCATGACCAAGAACCACTAACATTAACTGGAACAATAAATAAATAGGCGTTGGTGAATTTATGCTTGTACACCTAGAGACACACGAGCCGCATATGGACTCAAAGTGGGAATGCGACGATGTGTAACTTTGAGAGACATGCGGAAAATTACTATGGTCCTAAGAACGATGACACTGTACCATGTAATTTCTATTGTCATTGGAAATGCATTGACGCTCTGGACGAGTCGGACGTATATTGTGCGGAGACTATTTAAATTATTGTTGTATTCATGTGCATAATGTGCCTACAATGGCATGGACATGGTCAGTTGGATGACCTAATGAGGGGAGATTCTTGTTGTCGCGGCAATTTAAGACGGAACTGAAATAAAAGACAATTGACAATGCGAAGGTATTGCTGCGATGGTGTGTTGCGGCAATTAAATTTAAATTGTTTAATTGAATTAAGAATGGAAGTCACATGCTGATGCAGATAGCTCAAGGGAGTTAGGATAAGGTCAACTGTGTGTCGTATTGTGAGTTGTGACCATGATATTTATAAATGGAATGGGGGTAAATAGTTTAAAAAAAATATTAAAAACAATTAATCGGTTAAACCTTCTAAATCGAAAATAAAATGCATTAGAACGTATAAAGACTTCTTCATAAGTCATAACTGTTATAAATTAAATTGCAGTTATTCTTTAAAGATATAATAAATCTTAACAGTTAAACAATTCATAAGAAACCCTTTCTAGATCACCAACTTTGCATATAATGTAATGCCAATCGTAGTTATGGTCTCAACTCTCAGCAATATCATTAAGTGAACTAAAAAAGAAAAACGCAGCATTTCATGAACTCCACTCAAGACAATTGCTAATCCAAATTAACCATTGCTGTATACTGTGCAGAATTTCCCCCATCTCATTAGCGGCGAATTCAGACCACAATCAGTATCGCGACTTCATTTACAGCAGAAATGAATTGCACATGCTCACGTACATTGCATAATCTGCATCGGTATTTGCACACTCCGTTCGCCAGTGCAACAAACATCCCAGCGCCGCGCACTCTCGATCACATATAAAACATACACAGCTTTATAATCGTCAGCAAGAAGAAAGGTGCATGAGCTCATGTGAACGGACGCGAAACTATATAATATTAATAATCGGAGCCAACGTCTTTCAAATGTAATCCACGAGAAAATATCACTTAAGAGGAGACGCAATGAGACACAATGCACGACGATGTGCATGCGCATTGCGCATTGAGCAGCCACAACACAGTGCGATCCCGCTGCGCGCTGCACTTCTCCAACACCAATTCCAAAACGTATCCAAACAAATTAAACAAATCAGCTGAGCAAATATTTTTCCCGCAGTTATACTAATTTTTGCGCGCTTATAGAGTGTGTGACTGCATAATTGTTCTGTTACAATATACATTGTGGGGCTCTGCGCGATGAGCTAGTTATGCGCTTTCATCAAAATATTTGCGCGCGGAGCTTCTATCCGCCTTAATGTGCCGCCACCGCCTATATGCCACTCGATTATTTAATTGCATGCGAACAGTGCACCGCGGTGAATCTGTGAACCCGGTCGTTCTTGTCGCGCGAGTCACCTGGTGCTGTTGTTGCTGTTCTTTGTGCTGCTTCATGCCATGCCATACCTGCTGATGATGATGTTGGTTGTGCGAACGATCTTTGCTACCTAAAAGATGGTGTCATGTTACACTTCTGCATTTTATGCAAAGTTGGAACTGCGTGCGCACGGCTAGGGAAACTGTTTAAGAGACAGTGTACATGTGGAGGCAACTTTACTTAAGGCGTTAACATTGTGGCATCGTGGAAGCGCTCCGCAATGCTGAGAAATGGAAAATGTGTCCGACATGACATTGTTTATTGTGTGCTAACTGTTCCCTCATAACTCAATCACACGAGATCTGTAAACAAGCAATGGTACTCGTAGGTACTGCAGCCGGGGAACGATATTATGATGATGATGTTACCGTAGAAAAGCATATTGTGTGTGGCTGCATCTACTTGACCCATTCTAATTAGACCGTACCAAAACATGACATGTGGAGTTAATTAAAACTTTAACATGTACCCGAGGGTAGCTCGACATGGCATCACCTATGCAGTGGCTGCATATTGTACTGCTATGTTGCAGTGGGATACTAAATCTATTTTCATCACAAATGCGATATGTAAATTGATTAAGATTAAAGGGAATTGTCTCACGACTCAGAATTTTTCTAAATTCTGATACAGCTCCCAAGTATTATTAAAAACTAGCGGAGAAACCCTTGTGCTGCTTGGACACACATGTTGCTTTAAAAGCGGAATTATATTTTTAAATTTGTTTTTTTTTTACTAATCGAACACTGGCAAATCGATGCACGAAATCATTTTGTGGATAAGTAAATTTTTTCATGAACAGCGATTTTTTTTGCAGTTCTCGCGGTTCGTTTCAATTCCTATGTTGACAAATACGTGTGTAAAATTTTGTAGCGATCCCATTTTATTTATTTTAATCACATATTTTATTAAAAAAAAAAGGCTCAGTGAAATTAGTTTGAATATGAAAAACAAATTTAATTCAAATTTCCAAGATAGAAGAGCCAATTTTGCAAAACATGAATTTTTAAAGAACTAACCGATAGTTGTTACACATACTGTTAATGTGAGTGGACAATAAGTTTAAAAAAAAAGTAAAATAAAAAAAAATCCAACTAAGAAGCCACATTGTCAAACAATTTATACCTAGAGCATGATATGATTAAAATGAAGCGTCACGATTTCAGTAAAACATTCAGTCGCAACATCCCCTCACACGGCAAACACGACTATATCACCATTCAAGCGTGTTATGCCGTCAGCATCACCTCCATCGATGAGTGCTGCTTCATGCGCTGCAATCCTTACGTAATCCGCGTCCGGCGTACAAACGCTTCAATTCAAAAAGTGATGCGATCATCATCAGTGAGCATATTTTCAAATTAACAAAACATATTCGCGGCGCGATGCACCTGAAACATATATAACGCGCCATTCAATCACACTAACCCCACTTAACCCTACGCCTATATGCCTAGAATGCACGCCAAGTTCAACAGTTGCTGCAAATACGCTAGCATAGTATTCATTCTACATAGAATACAGAATTGACGTCAAAAAGGAACGCGAACAAACTCGTACACAATGCTCCGACACTATAATATAGTCTTTTTAAATGTGGTCTTGGCTTCTTGTGATCACTTCCAAACGGCGTACAGTACTTAAATATATTATGTTTCGGTTGTATTCTTTCTCTCAACACTTTACACCTTTTTGCACCGTCATCAGCCCCACGATCACAACTTTTATTATGGGCCACAATCATTTGCGATAATCCACGGTGCATTGGTGAAGTGCTAGCGCAAGCATGCCAAAAGAGAAACACCTTAAGAAAATATCAGCAGCAAAGAGCCACCACGAAAGATCATTCCACGATCATGAGATTATATTGACAGATTATGAGGTGCTGCTTGTAATTAGACAGCAAAACGATCATCTCAGTATTTTATAGGTGAGATCGATGATGTACAGACAACGCGCCATAAAGAGCATCGCGATCCGCATATACACGGCGATCGCGGTTTCGTGAACACACGAGAATTGGTTTTAAGTCTCATTGCAAAGTTGCAAGTTACCACAACATTATGTACAATATCCATGGAAGATACTGAAAGCAAGACAGATGAGAAGGAGGAAAGCACAATTATTTCATCACACTTCCTTGATTGATCACCGTTCCGTCTGCAAAAACGCACAGCATCAATGAACCACAAAAATGTGCGCATAAAAAATAATATGCTGCTGTATCTGTTCGTTTTTCAAGTGATTAAGTTAAAATGCATTTTTTAAAGCAAACATATAATTAATGCATTCAACAATAAAACTGAAGGAGTTCATGACTCATAGTGATCAGCCACTCATGTTTTGTTTTGCAGCCACACTGACTCTGACAGACATGCTTGGTCGCTTTTCCAATGCACTTACACTTTGCATAAGAATGCATGTTTGTACACACATTGTGATTTTTGAGTTGTGACTACATGATTTCATAACATCATCAAATTAAACAACATACATAAGCTTAAGATGGCATAGACCTAACCTCAAAATTAAAGTAAGAAGTCGAGAAATAAACAATTACTCTGCGCATCAGCTCGTATATGTCCACATCTCATTGTTTATTGTCACTGCAACGTCTCTCCTACTTGCCATTGCAGTCATTAATTTGAAATGGTTTTCAATTTGAGATGGGTTGATTGGCTTGTGGGTGCATAAATCATTGGGATGTGTGCGTGCAAATACGTATGCGATGCGGCCGCAGTTTAATAAAAATATAAACATGTTGCTACACAGGCAACTGAAATTATAATAATCATAAAATGAACTCTCAGGGTAGAACTATAATATAGTGTGGAAGAAAAGAAACGTCCATACATAATAAATATATCGGGTGAAGAAGATAATACATACAATTTATCGTGCGGGGCAGACAATCGAGAACGCACGTTTCGCGCATGCACTCCCCGCATCTTTGTACAAGATGGAACAAGATCAAAGGAAATGGACAGACTTCGAGAAGCAGGAAGCACATGAATGAGTTGGTTGTATATTGCGCGCGCTATCCGTTCTTTTGCACTCTCTTGCAAGCGCGCGCGCGAGCTCAATCAAAAGATTATTGAGGTAGGCGCATGCCGTGAAGATTGATCCTCAGTGTTTACCTCAAAGGTAATGTTAGTTTGCACGCTTTTCCATGCAAATATTTTGTGAAAGTGGTGGGCTTGTAATGAGACAGGCGTTTGATTGCCGATGGCTATGGTCCTGACATAAATTGACGTATGGCTCTTGTGCTTGTAGTGTAATTGACTTCTGAATCATTGGACAGCTTTTTGCCTTTGAAAACGTTATATTTTCTCACATTAGAACCAAAAGATGTTTATTTTTTACAGATGAGCTGCATTTATGGTGTGAATATTCAAATAATTTCCTTTATTTACCAGAAAAGACAGCATCCTCTGAGTAATAATAAAAATACTTTGACCAACGTTTTCAGTAGCATTATATACTGATCTTTGATTAGACTAGAGCCGTTTTGAGTTAAAATTTCTAAAAGTTCCCACAGTTTATACAACTTCATATAAGGAGTGATCGTAAAATTCATCTTTTCCTTTTTAGTTTCCCTCATTATAATTCACTTAAAATCCGAGTGTAAAGATCAAACAATCTTCATATGCAATCGTCATCCGCGTCATCATTGCGCACAATCTGCAAACTATGACGAACATCTTAGTCTCTTACCGCGATCATGTGATGTTGAACCATAACACACAACTACATATCATCAGCATTGTAGACTGATTTACTGTTAAACATGAGAACTATATGATTTTCGAGATATTCCTCCTCCACCATAGGGCTGGCAAATGGTTAAATGTTGTGAAAAATTGCACATAGTTGTGGCAAAAGAACATCCATACGCTCCTACGTTGCTTCACGTCTGCACACGTGACAAATCAAATAGGTAGCTACACATTTAGCACAGCAGCAATCATCTTCACATGAACCTCAACTACAAACAGTGTGCATTTGAGTGTGCAAGCATTTTGATTGTCGCAAGGAACACGATGAGGATCATCCTGAGACAGATCTTCAACTTTTGTGCACGCTCCCGAACATGTTGCAGCAATTAAAACTGCAACATTCGTGGAAATTGCAATTTTTAGCCCTTCTCCAACAACCTACATTGAATGTGCGGAAAATTATCGAGGAACACAAGAAAATCTGTTGTGATACCACTCGAACTGGCAGCCAAACAAGCGGCACACATAATATGTATGGATGAGGAAATCCACGAACTGAATATGATGATCGAGTTATTTATTGCCTAGTGACAATATTTTGTGTGAGAGGTCCACATTGTCGGGACTCGTGCAATATGATCGTGATCGTATGGCATCCAATTTGGCATACCTTTCTCCAAATATGATCGCGCTAAATTCATCATGAATATGTACGTACAATGGTGCGATGAGACATGAGAGCAAAAGAGGCCTCCACATATGTTTTAGGACGGGATGTTTTTAAAAGTACAATTGTTGCTCAAGCTTAAGTCTGGTAACAACAAATTTTGCTGCATACATAACCACGATATGTATAATTCCTCATTCCGGTTGATATTAATTTTGCCAGCAATGTCTTAAATCTTTGCAACCGCCACAGATGGGACCAGAAAAAATGCCTGGCGCAATCGATTCCCGCGCAAACAAAATAAATGTGGGAAAATTGTGGCGATCACTCATATAGTTATACCGAAATCTAAGCAGACCTCTGTTGGTATACACGCTGCAGCACAAATGAAACTTCACGGATGTGGATGCATGAGGCGTGCAATGTTCATTCCACCTCATTCCGCGCTACTTCTGCCCAAGACCCTTATTATACGAAATGCCGTAATAAACAGATGTAACTATTTATATGCGGAAAAAAAATCCCATTCATTTATTTAGTTAGTTAGTCTTTAGTGTTTATGATTTTGGTTGCATTTTACTCTGTCTTTATACGCTTAATGCAATTTTATTCAATTTTTGGAATGTGTGGCAGTGCAATGGTTTCGTGCCAATCGGCAATTGGTTTGGTGCGCACATCTCAAGTCATCAATCGGGTCTTAAGCGTTATTTATTTATTTAAACAATTTGCGCAGAACTTTCATTTTTTCGCTCGGTGCACTCTGCGTCATCTGATGCTGCACATTTTCCAATTTAATTATTTAATGACTTCATCGCTGCATTGCTTCATTTTGCAGCACTCTCGGCACTGTAACGCAGATGATCTTATTCTGCAGCTTACCACGTTGATGCTGATGCTATATTGCAATGAACCAAGCCTTTTACTGCAGTGCAACCTCTTCACAGTTAGTTACAAACGTATACAATTATGATTTATGATCCAAACAATGCTACATATTATGTCAAGAAGAGTTACATTTTCACTCGCCTTAGTTGCGATATAAAACATCACTGTGTCCGGATGTGTAGGTGGGTTGTTCCGTTTGTTTGGGCGTCTTAAAGGCACACACTTTCTGTGCACAATTATTGTTAGCCCATTTCGTTTCAATGAGAATTGAGTTAACCATTTCATGTGCATCGCGTCTGTACAGATTATATTGTGAAATGGATACAATTAAAATTAATGTTCACTGCAATAAAAACTTTTAGCCATTAAAGATAAGTCCGTGGAGATTTTAGTATTTTTTGTGCAAAATTTGTTTTGAGTGCAACATTTCATGACCATTGCAAATGCAACCATTTACGAATATGGGCTATTAATTTTGGAATTTATTTCAGCGATAATTGTTGCAACAATTTATTGCAGACAATTTTATTATGTGTAACTGTTACTCTTAGTTTGTTGAATTTCTTAAATATTTACGGTTATTTCGCAATGTTAATTTAAATAATATTTTTACGTGGTAGATAGATAGAATGTCCTAAAGGTATAACAATAAAATTTTAACATTTTGGATTTCTTCGTGGTTGAAAATTTTATTTTTTATTACACTATTGACTATTTTTCCGTTTTCAAAGTACTTGTCGCAATCATTAATTAGGAGGTCTCAAAACATGTGACCTTTACATTCAAAACGATTGTTACTTACATTAAAATACATACTTTGTAGTTTCAAAATGCTTTGAAAGGAAAAGAGATCTCATAATAGACAAAATTCAAATTTACAATGTCAATAAAATTATTAGCACAACAACAAACGTAAACGGGCTTCAATTGAAAGCCTATAGATGCAACATCAATTGCAAATAATATGCGAATGTGTCCATATCGAGTCAAAAATATTCCATACAAATCTACAAAATATTCCTCAACATTTCCACATAACGAAAATCGACGTGCATCGACCAAAACGAATGGCAAAATAAGCTCACTGCAACGTGAATTTGCGGAAAGTCATCCCAAAGCGGAGTGCACTGTGGCAAAAATTTATTTTATTTATCGATGGGAAATTTATTCTTTTTATATATTTCACCTATAAAAGGGCAAATTTAACATTTCTGAACCCAAGTTCCCTTTAACTCTCCTCCTCTTTCTCCCCATCGCTCCACCTCCACATATTTTGGGTTGTTGTTGATTTTTTGGATGTTCTCATAAATATGTTTCTCATTTGTATTAGATATTGTGACCACATTTGAGGGGACCCATGAAATGCATGTTCTGCACGCGCGGTAAGTGCACTATGGGTGACGACAGCGAAACCGACCGAAAGCACCATGAACAACAATCAATTGTGACCGTTGTTTTGCCGTGTGTCTATTCATTTGTTGTTCAAAAGTCACGTGAATTCATTCTGACCTCTATTTCGGTATGAAATGTTGGTTACTCTAAACGAAAAAAATAGAAGAAGACATTGATGCAAATAAAAATAGAATACCGAAAAACGACGGCCAGGAGGAGAGCAAATTGAATTAAAACAATAATTCCAAAGCACATTTTGTCGTCTCCAACAAAGTTCACCAGATGCCATTCGCCAATTCTTGTTCTCTCTGCGCTACAATGCTTTTTTAATGTTTCTGTCTGTGTATGCTATATGGGTGCTGACATACCCAGCATACGGATTTCCATTTGGCATTTGATATTTTGCTGCGCGCTTCTAGAATGCGCCTCAAAAGCGCATCCACTCAACCAGCCAGCCAGCGGTTAAAATGGAGAGGGTGGTATACAGTCACAGCAAAAGACACAACAATTTCACATGCAAAAAAATGTTGACCATGTTGCCATTTTTATTATATTGGTTCGACGTGTCAGAGGTCAATAGCGTGCCTCATCACATTTCTCGTCTGTATTGCAGTGTGAGGCAGTGTGCAGTCAGAACTTGTGGCATTCAAAGTTTAAAATACAATCTATACACCGAACGGCGATGCTGCATAAGAGACGGACCGGCACAGTGTCCTCTTTTCCCCCACAATCGGTGTAAAATGACAATTGCGCGCGGCAAATGCAAAACGACAAATGGGCAATGTGAAATTAAACGGAAACACTTCAATATGCAGCTACATAAAATAGTGACCATTTGATCTTCTCAGCAAAATGCTTTATGGTTACGGAACCAACGTTGTTAATTTAATACGACACACCATTCCGGAGTGATAGGTTTTTCCGTTCGCAATTTTTTTCCATGAAAGTTAATGATGCAGAAACACGTTTTGACACAGTCTGAATCCAAAAAGTGGTCTAAAAAGTTGTACAAATATACGCCCGTATGCACAATATCTCAGAAACTACTTGACCGATTTCTGTGAAATTAAAAAACAAATATTAATAAAAATATTTTTAAAAATATCTCTTTAATTTCTTCAAGGTCAAATTATTGTCCTAAAAATGCTTTTCTTGCATGACGTCTGCTGAAGAAATATTTATTTAACTTAAAATACAAATTTTATATTTGTTGCACTTAGATTAAAAAGCCTTTATCGTCCCAAAGGGAATAATTTCCTGAGCCTTTTATTTGTTTAAATGTGAAAGTTTTTATAAAAGTTAATTTAAATTGTACATTTTTTTTTGAGGTATTCTAATCAAAACTTTATTCGCCTTTTATTCTTAAAAATTCTTTGGAAAAAAGAAGAGGATGCTGAAAAATCACACATTTTCTGTGTTAGAAACCCTATACGATATAAAAGAATTCTTTTACATTTATACTCGCATAATGTTTAATAATTGAAAAACTTTGACCAACGTGACAAGATCAAAATAGGAAAATTCAAGGTAAAACTATTTTATCTCTGAAACGTTTTAGAAAATTATGTATTTCATTTCAAAGTAAAGAAAAAAAATTAAAAAGTAATTCATCGTCATATTTTTTAAATCTTAGAAAGCTTAAATAGTTTTTTATACAATTTTTTAATAAGAGATGGAACTTGTAGAACATTTCAAGGCCATACCTTCATAATGAAAATAATTCAAAAGTGATTGTTCGAGGGTATATTGTTGTAATGATCAACATTATTGCAAATCTCAATACAAGGAACAATTTTAAAAAATATATTCAATGTCCAAATATAAAAATAAATTAATTAAATTTTCTATATCTTAAAAAACTATATTAAACTGCAGTTCCACGCTCTCCATGCGATGATTTTTTTAAGGGAACTCAAGAAAGTCAGTAAGGATTTGGACCAGTTTTAAATAAAAACATTTTGTTTTCAATATAACAGTGGCAAGGATTCAGCTACGCCACGTCTCGCACACTTTACCATTTTGCCCCAAGTCTTAATAAATGAACACTTCGCTCTCCCTTTGATGTAGTTTGTTTTTTGTCTTCATACTTTATCTGCTTATATGCTTATAATACATAAATATATATAGCAACGGTCCACGGTTGTCCGTTGTTTATATGCAAATAGGAACAGCAATCGATTTGAAGAGTACATCCACAGTGCAATTGCCACTCTTTTTTTTCGTAAAACGCATATAACAAAAGTATGCATAGGTACATTAATTGCAGCAAATCCAACAGTATAGAAGGAAAATTAAACGTGTGTGCGCCTAGTATAGTGGGTGTATCATCGTCAAAAATCAGTTCCAGAGGACAAGGAAGTAAGAGTGAAGAAGCAACCCAAGAGAACTGACACAATAAAAAGTGAATGCATTGTGTACAAAACGCTAGATAATTGGTTATTCGTTGCCAAGGCAATGTAGAATTATAAACCAGCAAGACATGAAGATGCTCTACTCCGATCCTTGCGCCATGTATACCAAAATGTTCGACCAAGTTCTAGCACTGACGCTACAAATGCGGGAGATTCAAAAAAACCGAAATAATGAAGATCATCAACAAGTTTGGAAATTTGTTTATTGTTAATTTGAAGTATACCCGCACTCGGATACGGAGAGCCTACGAGGGACATCCACATTGTCGCTGCGACAGAGGCGTCTCCCTTACTCCCATTTCATGCATGGCAGTTAAATGGTGAGTTCTTTTGCAGTTGTTTGGTTGCGTCGTGACACAAGAAGATGCACAGAAGCACACACATTTCGGATGGCATCACAAAATAGTGCTCCTCCTGCGCCATTCGCGCCCCATTCCCGTGGTCGACATACACACGACTGCCTGAATGTTCGGATGCTTGTTAAAGAGATCGTCGATGTTGCCCGTACGGCAATATAATAGTATACAGAAATTAGATTTGTTGACTTCAGAAAAATTTCCGCAAAATCATTTAACAGTGTGTGTGTGTGTGTGTGTGTGTGTGTGTGTGTGTGTGTGTATGTGAAATCATGTTTGCTTTAATTCTGATTTGGTTTTTAGTTGTTTGTACGCGCACACTGAAAGTTTTATACGTGCTGCAATCGCGAGCATTTCGCACACACCTCCTTCACCGGCCGGTGTAGTGTGCGATCATGCCAGCATGTGCAAAATGCTGTACATGCGGGGAGAGCTGTGAGCTTTTTGGGGCCTTATGTTGCATTTTCTACCGCATCACGTTTTTTGCGCCACTTGAAGATTTTGACTTTTGATAACTTCACCATGAGAACTTATCCGACTCTTCTAGGCTGGCCCCGCCGTCTTCACTTCTTAAGTTAATTTCAGTTCGTTATAAATTAAAAGTTGAGAGGTTTTTTGCAGTGCATTTCGCTCGTCCTAATCCGGATGAGTTCATGAGTGCATGCGGTCCATTTCACCTACTCATTTTCATTTGTTTTATTTGACTTCATATACGGATTGAACTCATGATTGTGAATAATGTTTCTGGATTATTCGCGGTACGTTTTCTAAACATTATTTGAAATATTGTCAACCTTACTCATTAACTAATTAATTACATGTTAGACTTGTTCAGTTCCTTAAATAAATAAAAATTGTATTTTTACTGGTTGCAACTTGCATCGCCATTGTCACAATTATCACAGCATTAGTGCGAAATGAAGACATTAAATCGGACCGCAATCCACAACAATAAGTGAGAATGCATTTATTCGTTTTAACGACTTTCTGACTTGCAACAAAATACGCAACCAACAACTAAAATATTAATGTTAAATTTACTTTCTTTCTATTTGTGTTGCTCTTCTTCCATACGCTAAGCTGCGCTGGTTGTTGAATGTAAAGATTTGCGATACGCCTCCTCTTCCATTGCACTGCACTTCACTTCATATACGTTCATCTTGACGGGGAGTTATGTTACAGTTCCCATTTTCCAACATCATTCACGTTCAACGAAATGAAAGATAGATGTTGTTGCATTCGTTGTAATTGCTTGTATGTGAGATGATTTTTAATTCGATGTCAATACACATCATGTTTCAGTTGTACACCACAATTGTATCATCGGACAATGGTATACACAAGCAACGGATGTATTTATGGAGCTGCTGAAGCATCTCTACTTCACATGAACATCAGATCAATCTTGATGGTCGCAGTGAGTATGGCTGCGCGCGATCGTATAACTACACGAGATCTGAAGAAATTATGTTTAATAATTTTGTGCGCTGTTGTTTAATTGGGACTTCAATTACTTACGTGGAGAGACCATTATGCGGAAAATGATTTTGAATAAGCTTCAAGACTGCATGACAGTTTGCGGAATAAATGAAAGGGTCTGCCTTATATTAAATAAACACACAAAAAAATAGTGGTTCAGAAAAGGATCACCGCACATGTGTCCATTAAATTATTGTTTTATCCATATTGTTCTGATGATGAATACCTGTCTTCGTTACGGCGGCATTTTCACAAACCAAACACATCATCCCGCACGCATATCTTTTATTGGCCCGTTGCATTAAAATGGTTTATCGCGGCCCTTTATCCAATTTCTTTTTTCTAATTTGAACCGTTCTCTGAAACACGTACATCAGTTTTCACGCTGTCGCGTTGTTTCCACACATATACAATACCATTTCTCCTGACCATCTGGCGTATTGCGTCTCATCCCCATTTCCTTTCACACAAATCCACTTCTCAACTTACAGGTCCATTCAAATAATCGCCGGTCTCGGTCCTCTCTATATCCATCTTTAATTTCCTTTTCAATTTCTAAATCCGTGTATTTATATTATAGCGAAAAATTCACCTTTCTTAATTTCCCTTCGTCTGCCATTGCCACAGTGTGCGGGGTCCCAAAAACAGAACCAACAATAATTTTATATTACACATAAAGGAGGCAAATTTACCGTTAGATTCTTGAATTCGGTCAGGTTGTACAACAATCCGACCCGCTATAAAATCTACACAGAAGTTTATTGTTGTACTTGGTCCGCCTAAGACCTTTTTGTTTCTCGGATACAAGATTAAATAGGCTTTGGACGACTCAGCAGAATTTTGTTATCCAAAAAAAACAAAAGAAAGGCCAAAAATTTATAAAAAAAAAAAAACGGGGAAAGAATTTAAGAAGGTGCATTGAATTGAAACACCACCAGGCAGTGCTACAATGAAATCTCACGGCATTCAATTGAAAGTGGAGGAGTCCACGTATGAATTTAAATGCAAAAGGAATTAAATAAAAAATTAGGTCATGTAATTTGAGAGATCATTTGAGATGGCTCTTTTCTGCACAGCATGTGAATACGATGACATTGGGAAAAGGAAAACCCTTACAAAATAATAGAAGAAAGCGCATATAAGTGAATTCATCTTTGTGATCGACAAGGAAGTGTGCACGTAAGAGGCCATTGCATTGAAAATGAAAGCATGGTATATGAGAAAGTTGTAGGATAGAATTTTTAATAATCAAAGGGATATGAAGAACGGACATAATGCAGTAACTGCGCAGATTTATTTTATCTAAATGGATTGAAATACATGGTCGCTACTTCTGAAGATCTGTACATCCCTATGAAACCATGAAAACGTTTATTAGAATGAAGAAAACAATTGAACCCTTATTTTAAATCAAAATCCATTGTGGAATAAAAACGGTGAGGGTCATAACGGTGTGTGTCTGAGGACAAGATTCGTAAAACATCTCCAGCTTGAAAAAAAGTGCAAGAAATTCACGATCGCTGTTTAAAAAAGAGGGACCCTTAGCATTTGTATTTGTATTTCGTTTGTATTTCACATCTAAACATTTTTCATATGAATTAACCCTCAGGAGGATTGTCTGCAGAAAAATACACCACCAAAAATTGCGGCGTATCCTAAGCCAGATGGATGAAAAAAATGAGGGACCAAGACAATGTGCACACAAATTTGGATGATGAATAAAAAAAAGATTCCTTCACAGATGATATAATAAAAGTGCATCGTGTTAAGGTGGTTCTGCGATAGAAAAAAGGATGAGGGGACGCACGGAGGTCAAAGGACTAAATCCTAGAGGTTATGAGAGAGTGCAGATTTTTTTTTGTTGAAATCGACTGCTGGTTTTTATCTCACATCATCGTCCTTTTTGTGTAGCATTTTCAAGCATTTTCACTCTTACGTTTTCTTTTTATCTTCTTTAAGTGATTGGATGGACACTTATTGAAGCGGACTGTGGGAATTTTTTTTAACTGCGTCTCATAAAAAATTTCACTTAATTCAGCAGCATTTGCACATAGCGAAATGATAGGTTCACTTAATAAAATTCAATAATTTCTATGTCTTAATTGTGTTGTAAATGTAATAAATCCGTTTAAGCATATTTTACTTTAACAACACGTACGTTGTACACACAAAGTGATGCAAAACATATTGTTACAATCAGTGCCCCATTCTAGGGCCATGATTCGATGCAAATCGCACTCAATATGCAATCTAATAGAATGAATCGTTTGCCTGATGTACCGCGCATGTTGACTACAATATGTGTAGGTATCTATTGCGTGCATGAGGTGGAGATAATTCAGGACTTCGCGTACATTTAATCGATAGCCTGCAGTGGATGCACACGTTACAACATACAAGGGCAGATTGTGCAATTGCAAATGTTCGTATATATTGGGAAGAAAATCGCGATCGCGTTCACATCGGTATAAACACAGCGAAATACTAGAGAATTGCCGCCACACGCCGATTAACACATTTTATTTGCGTCTCTTGTAATATGAATAAAGATTGGTCTGCGTTGTGCTGGCGCATTGGAACCTAAATGCATATTATCACAAAGTGGCGTATAGTGCAAGCAGTTACCAACAATAACAAACAATTGCGTATTTGTGGCGCATTTATTAAGAACAATTACATTTTGTGCGGGGCATGCACACGAATCGGTTGTAACACGGCTTCGGCGAAATGCAATTGCACACGTTCGTTGTCCAAATTTGGGGATGACAATGAAACCGCGTTGGATTTAGATGTCTTTATGCTGCGTGCGTTTGATGCTGGAGACCATGAGGGCTTTGGGAATCTCATGCATCCTTGTGGGTTTAAATAATATGTTATTTAAATGTAAGACCGTTGTTAAGAATTTGAATGAAATTAAGATGTTGTGGGAATTTCGTTTTCTTTGTAACAGTTTAAGGCATAATTGAATTGAAGGGATGAGAACACAAAAGTGTAAATGCAATAATTTTATTGATAAATAAAAATTGCGTCATTTTTATAAGTGAAAAAACACAATCATAACAAAAACAATTAAATACTTACAATCACTAAAATTGTGCAATTAAATGCACGAAACTAATAACCCATGTAAGATAACCGAATTAACCATTGCGCTTCCTATTTTACAATATATTTTTCTCACCACAAATCTTAAATCGAACTTGGACATGATATTTGTAAAAATGTGGGACTTTTCAACATCCTATGCAACGACAATATGTTTGATAACGAAGTTTCCACAGCAACTATCTAACATGGAAAAGTGTTTTTTTGTATAGTTACTTTTCACCGCAAATAAGCAACTAGCAACTGCATGAACTTAACGAATATTCATGCCCCACGGGGAGGGTTCGGAGTGCACACTGCACTGTGCATACTAAAGGTAAGTCGCTGCTGCATAAAACTGTCTGCAGCAAAGACGCAGAGATTGATTGATGTTTGCTTGTTAAATCGCGAACAGACACAAGACTAATAGGAGAAAATTTGTGTATGTGTATAGTTTAAATAAGCAGACAGGTATTGCTGCAGCGATATAACTTTTTGTCACAGTCATCCATCGGCACGACAATATGGTCCCTAAAAATGTTCAATTGTATGGTGTGTATAAATTCAAGTAGCTGTTTAGTTAAACAAAAATATCCGAATGATGAAAGAAAAAAGTTGTCGTGAAATCACATTTTAATGTTCTAATATACTATTTGGTGAAAAATAAATGCATTTATTTTGCGCATGTGCAGTTAAACGGCTCTGTCCATGCGGCAAGTATTTTACAGATACAAACATTGCGCTCGGGCATGACTTTATAAATAAGTTGAGCGCGCAAGGAGTGCGATTACAACATAACAAAAGGAACTAAGAGACAAATAAAACGATTTACCAAATGAAACTTTTTTCATTTAGTTAAGTTGTATGTCGTATGCAAATTAGTCGATTGGAGAACAATCTATTTTTTTGTTTTGCAGTTCCATTGAGCTGTTACACCATTAGGTGCTTGTTGGAGTATTACATAAAGAAACCAAATGAATTTGGCGCCTGTCCAGCAAATAAAAGGGATACGAACTCAATTTATAGTAAAGATAAAAGAAAGGTATATACTACGAGTGTTTAGAGACTGTTTTTAAACATCGATTAATTATTATATTTTTGTTATTGAGATGAGAAGAAGTATTTTACACAGACTGATGGTAACGTGAGCACACGATCTCTTTGATCTATTTTTATTTTATTTACAAGATGAGAAGATAAATAAAATGAAATATTTAAAATTATTAAAAGTGACTTCCATTTTTTTGAAACAAAAATTGATGTATTATAATTCGATCAAATGCATTTTCTTTATAATCCCGTTAGATTGATATCGTGTCCCTGAGAATCATTCTCGTCCGTGACGTAAAAGGCCGGAAATAAAACTGTGTGTGACCGTTTTAAATGCATATACCAAAATCAATAGCACATCCTACGATCCATAAAAGCATTCCCATTGAATTGCATTTCACACACAATCGTCCCATATGTAGCATCCAATTGATGCGCAGCATTCTCGACCCAGCACATCCGCATTCATACAACCGAAAAACAGATGCATCAGATATCATATTATTTAAAGCGCATGTGGACCGCGATCTTTATTCATTAAAAAATGCTCGTTCATAAATTCGAGGCGGACTCTGATAACAAATAATGTACATACAACAAAAAAAAAATACATCCCGAAAAAACCATTACAATTCATAATTTAAATGCATATAATATAGCACAAAAGATATTTAAAACTCACCCCACATATTACCCCTATCATGGGTGACTGTTTGATAAACGCATGCAAGGATATAAAATATTAAAATGCTCAGCCATTAGATTAGAGTTTAGACAATGGTGAAAGTATACGGCGAAAAAAATGACATGGGTCATATTCATTTTTTATATTCATAATAGTTATGCGGCAGCAACAATAACTATAATAATTTATGCATATTATGCGGCAAGCAAAAAAGGGTAACCCGGTTGCGGACCGACGACCGTGTATGTGTGGAGGGGTGAAAGTATGTATATTGATTCAAATAATTCAATTTTACTTATTATATTTAACTCATTGTTTGATTTGTCTATTCAAAATTCAATGCGCACGCATCTTGTGTGTGTGTGGAATTGAAAAAAGATGATGGCAATGGACTCGATTATTGCTGGTAACATTATCCGTAACTTCCGACATGATCAATTTTCAAGCGTTGACGCAGCTTCCGACAGTAAATGGCACGAACGGATTATCCGGAATCAATAAGCAAATGTTTATTTTTTTAGACATTAACCGAATTTTAGGGTCTCAAGATGCTTATTTCAATTAAATGTGTCCTTAAATGCTATGTCAATACGAAATTGTTAAACGCATTTAATTTTACATTACATAAAAACACAGGACTTGCATAATTCGATTTTTATAATATCTACCTTTAGAGCAAATTTGAAAATGGACATTAATAAAAACAGGACATGCCGTATTAATATATATATATAATTTGCCTAACAGTAATACCCACCGTTAAATCAACATCGTCTGGGTCACATCAAACAAGCAACACAATTTTCGACCTATAGCAAGTTACATAACAGCAAAAAAATAAGGACACGGAATGTCCACAGCAAAACAGATTTAAATTGAGTTCCTTTTTTGTATCCTGTTTCTTGCATGTGATTGCATTTTGTGCGCAGACACGCACCCCTAAACCGACGAATCTGCGTGAGAAATTTTTCGGTGTGGACCGTAAAAAATTATGTGGCCCCTTGTTTTTTTTTTCACAATCCTGCAGCATCTTGTTTTTGTGTTCGTTTATAAAAAACGCAGAAGGTCCTAGGGAAAGATGCAAAAAAGGGAATTGATGAAATTTAAGACGCACAATATGTTATTCGCCGACGTATCCTGTGTGTGTGGACCCCTTCATTTTTTTCTAACTGTAACTGTGATGTTAAGGGGTGGCAATAAGGACACGATGAAGATAGTTTTGCAAGGATGTTTTTTTTTTTACATATGACAGATGATCCAGGTGGATGAGTATTTTTTTTTTAGCGGTGGGAAATTTTTTTGCAAACGTCCTTTGAAACTATTCTATTTTTTTATTGTGTAGCAATATAGCATTAAGATTTACCGTTGTTACATGGATGGAAATTTTTATTGTGTTGACCACTTCATACAATTTTGCCTAGCCTAAATTAAGTTTTCCCACGGCATAAGTGACTTTAAAAACATTACATTAAAATGTAATGTGACTAGTTCAAACAATGAATAAAACAATAAAAAACCAGTGGGTACGTAAAAATATAAATCAAAATTAAAATTCTAAAGTTCGCGTTAATTACGATTTCTTGCACACATTTTTCTGAATTTCCAGAATACAAGGACAAAAAAGATGCACATCAGGTTAACCACAAAACATGTTATTTTACAGTGATTTGTTCCGAAATTAGGACTTCCGGAATTAAATTACAAACACATTTACAACATACCATCGAAAAGGACATTCCACTGACCGAAAGGAAATTCAACAGCTACTTTCGTATATTTCAAACACCCTGCAAGGGGCAACCGCATTACAGTAGGTAGAAGAATCCACAATATAGTTTTTAGGGTCCCAAAACCACTTGAATACATACAGTTGCGGTCAAACACCGCAAGGATGTGAATCTTGTTGTGATCATCACATTGATTTTACGCAAACCGCAAACAAGTGGATTCTTTTGTTTTGGCTGCAACTTGTTGCCCACACCACTAAACGAAAATGCTTTGAAACATTTTATCGATGTCCAGGGGTGCATCCTCTTTTGTGTGTCCCGCACTCGGCTTATCCTTTCTATTGTCTGATGTGCTACTGTGGCCTACATAAGGATTTAGCATCGGTCATAAAACATTTTGATGCCCAAGTTGTCAGCGTAACAAGCGAGTTTTATGTACTACACCTGTTGTTTAGTTCTCAGGCAAGTAGTGGTTTATACAGTTGTCGATGAATAAAAGTCGTTTGTGCGCAATCATCGCGATTTGATCATGTTGTTCCATCCGTTTGGATACAAGATCACTTTACACTATGTCCACAAAACAGTATGCGGACACTGCGGCGAGCGACGCGACGTATTGCATTCCATGGTATTTATGCAAATTAAAGAGCGAGGATCAAGTGCCTGTTTGTATATAAAAAACAGTGGTGGAAGCTGCAACTAACGACAATGGAGCGTCTCCAGCCAACTATTTGCGACTATTTATTGCGCAAATAAACGCCAATCGCGCGGGTTAAACTCTTGAAATCATGTGATATTTAATGTATAGCACATATGAGAAGACAACACGCGAATTGCCGAGAATTGTGTAATCCACGATATATAGGTGCTGCTAATGTGTAAAAACAGTATCGAACGCCAGCACATCCATTTAGACAATCCAAAACAGCAGCATCTTTTCAATTCCATGCGGTTCCAAAAATGCAGGAGGTGGCAAAGGAGGAAAAAAATAAATAAAAATTGTTAAACATTTTACATTTTACACATAATATGTATAGAAATCACAAAATAGCTGTGGTAAAAAAATGTGATGCTCTTCTTCATACTGCACTGTAAAACGCGCGCATCTTATTTCACCTATTGGTGTGTGCACACGTTCCGCTTGCAATATAAAGCGTCTTCTCATTTTGCGCAATTACAACCTGAAGATAGGCACGGTCATCTTGTATATTTAAATAGTCACGAATTGCCTCAATGTGTTGCAAATAGTTCTTCGTCGTCGTTGCCATCCGTTCGTTTCTCTATATTCATCTGCAGCCACAACACACAGCGCCTTTCTTTCGTTTCAATGCGCCGATTTTGTGCATTGTATGGCCTCTTCATCTTCATTTCGATTCCAAAACGGACGCAATAGAATCGCGTTAAACATGCGCAACACACTGCATCTGCAGAACTGTTCGCATTTAAATGCCTATTTTTCTATATGTACGCAAAAAGAGAACATTACAAACCAGACCACAAGCGAGGTAGCCAGGCAAAGTGGTGTATAACAACGCCGCACGTACCCGCACTGGAACACGGTGTTGATAATTCAAGAAGTGGTCAGAGCATGATCGCAATTTGCGTTTAAAAATTTACACTTAAGGACAAATCACTTATAAAGTAGCGTATGTGTTGTTGCCCCACCTTCAGCCAATTGCTATGTGCAGAAGCGTATTGTTGTGGCTATTAAATCAACACTTATTGCGACCCCATCGGGTATTTTTTGGTTGGAGCAATCAGTCAGTGGCGTTCGATAAGTATTTACAAAACACCTTAAGATATTAAGTTAGACTTCTGTAATGCTATGCACTTGGCTTCCTTACTTAAGTGCACTTGCGCATATGCGTCTGCGATTACAACCGACCATCGTAGTATCTTGCAATAATTGTTCTCTATTCGGGCGATGTTTGCATGATCTTGAAGTCCATTAGAAAATCGCTTATGCGTTGCCATTGTCTATTGTTTGAATTAAATTCGAATTTTAATCCTAATTAAATTTCTCAACGGTATTGGAATCTCTGGAAATAAATACATTGTAAAAACAAATAAATCCAGGAACGGTCAATCCGGAGTCAGTGTACAAAAATACTCTGACCTTCCACAATTTTAATGCACAAGTGACCCGAGGGGACGAATTTCCAATTATACACCCTCTGCTCACCTTTGCGACTTTAATGATCATAGCCAATTGCGTTTCATCCAAACACTATAACATTTGCATCTTGGTTACATCACCACCGTCGTGGACATCCACGATGCACATACACTCAATTTACCTCACAACTGCTATAGTTACTGGCAGCAAAATTACGCCATTCATGTCAAAAAATTGGAGCATTAGAGCGCACGATTCCGCGATAATGGTGATTGTTGTCTATATTAAATATAAACATAATATTAAAATATGTATGTACACGAGTGACGCATGCGGCATGAGCTCCGTATACACTTCATGCCATTTTGTCTATCTTTATTTTAATAGTTGGGTACACGTTCAGATGCACATGCGCCTTTCAATTTCTGACATATGTAGTTACTTATTTGTGCATTGCATATCATGTGTGATATTAAACAAATATGAGATCGCGCGCTTTGAATTATTCATTTGCGATGGCTGTCATGTAAGCGCGATCTTAAAGTGTGTAGAGAGCATAGAAGACAGAGAGCATGCGCTGGGAAACATCGCCAATATGTGCAATGCCGCTGCTGCTGTGGATGGCGGCTTCAGATGATAGTGTGGTGATAGGGTTAAAAGCTTGCAGCGAAATCGAAGGCTGTTGAGAAGTGGTGAATGCATGCGCAGTTTAATTGAGGTTTTTGTAGATTTTAATGAAGTTGTCGATATAATGGGAATAATGAATCCTATTGTATTGAAGTACTTATTTGGATAATGTCTGTAGTGTGTGATAACAATAATATTTAATGGGCGCCCATGACCTGATCTGAAATTATTTGTTGTATCTTTGTGGAAGGGAAAAATAAGTATGCAGTACAATAAGAGGTCACACAATTCCAATTTAATAAATAAACTAATAACTTAAAAACACATAAATTCATTGCTAACAACAGCCTAATCGCCACATCCCACAAGATAACTAAATAATAGTCCGACTGACTTGTTGAATCAGTTGAGGGTGCACCAGAGGGGAGAACAATAGATAAACAACACTCCAATAAAAAACCTCTACCCTTAAATCCCTCCGATTACATCCGATACACATCAATTCCATGTTTTTACCCAAAAAAAAAGTAAATAAATTCCAAAAATCTGATAAAAAAAAATTAGGGTAGAACGCCGTCAACAAATAAAACTGCAATCGGGGGAAACTTACACCATACTCGTACATGTGATGCAATTTATCGCATTTTAAGGGCTCTTGCATACTTTTTTTATTTATTCTCATGCAGTTTTTTGTCACATTTAGTTCGCAATTTGCAGTGTTGTCGAGAGTTGTGCAACATTAGCACACCATAAATTTCATCCCTTTTCCCATTGTGTCTGCACTCTTGTAACAACATTTTTATTTGAAAACGTGCCCCTACAATTAGTGCCAGGGTGGCTCAAATTAGTCGAATGTGTTTTGGCTAATTTGAGTTTATGACAATGACATGACATTTTTATTATGATTTCAATTGCGCAATGACATCAATCGCCTTTTGGGGCAAACAATAAATGTATGTTCTGCTCACACTATACGGCAATGTGATCATATGTGGCTTAACTCTTATAATATAAATCAACTATAGCTATGGGTGAACACCATTCACGCCACGAATTATGTTCCACGTATAATATATATATAGCCCAAGAGAGAGAAACCGGAAATTAATGCTGGCGGTAGATTTGAAATATTGAATTGCGCATTAAATTTGATTGCCCTGCGGAAAATGCACACGGGCAGTGGAAAACGCCGACTTTGTGTAGCGGCTGTGGCCCGCACAATTTGCAGCCATCAAGTTTCAATCAAATTGTGTCATCGTAATCATCAATTTTGTGTATATGTCACCCAGGTTTATGGAAAATCAATAGAATCAAATACTGCACAGCTATGGGAAATAATTCTTTTTTTTAAATAAAAAAATTCTTATGCATTTTATGTGTATTTGGGATAGCATGCTGCATGAAGACCTACATATTAATATGCTATGTGGGAGTTTAATGCATCAACAACATGATTATTTGGCAAAAATGAACACAAAGATGTGTACAATCATCTCTGTAAATATATTTGAATATACTCTCGAATTTTATTAAATTTAAAATTAAATGTTTTGCATTTTAAGTTAAACTAAGAACTTTAAAGAACGTATTTCTTAAGCGCCAAATTTGTCAGCGTCTTGAAGTTTACCTAAACGTCTACAAAGGATTTATATAACTAAACAAAAAGTAACAATTCTTAATTCTGTCTTTCACATGTGTGGTCCTTAAACTCCAGCTGATACAACCAATTTGAAAGACCATTTGAATTATTGCATAATGGACTGCGTTCCCAAAAAGTCGTGCCGCTTGAACACCTACCCTGGATTAAATTTGCTGATGCATTAAATCTTTTACATATGCCATTTTCTCTAAACTCACTCCACTGAAAAGGTACACTCATCTGATCCCGAATCAATGGCTAATTTTATGTTCTGTTCCTTGATCTACATTTTATAGAAGTGTCTTCTTGAAAGATGTTGCTTGATGTTTGATGAATTGAATGTTTTTAAAAATCATTCTCATGAGGGAACGGATTGATTACGTATTATAGTTTTACGATTGTAGTTCAACTATCAGCATAATACTCGTGTGCAACAATAGAGGCCACCAATATCGATCTTGATCCTGTTGTGGTCCGTAATTTATTGGTTCGCTTTGTTTATTATTTGGAAAAGGACACTCCGGGATGCGGTTTTAAGCTGGCAGTTATGTGAATCAGCATGTTCTTTTTTATATTATTTAATGTTTCCTCTCAAACATAATGCATTTGAGTGGGTTGATGTAAAGTGTCAAGGAAGAGTTAAATACCGGATATATTTTGAAATGAAGGCTTTCGTTTTTTCGTGTTTCTGAATGTCTTATTTAAATAGAGCTAATCGAATACTCAACTAGAATATTTGACTTAAAAAAAAACTATTCATTTAAAATAATATTGGCTGCATACTATTAATTTGTTTGAGGATGTAGTTCGTGCTGGTAATCACCATAAATCAGCTAATTAATTGCGTACCATTTTATTTTTTACTCATTGACCTACAAAACAAAAATAAAAAATAAAACATATGACACTACCACGATAAACAACAACCACCTACCCCTGTATTGTAAAACAGTTTGATCGATCATTTTAGCGCACGACCTTTTTTTTTGGTAGTTATAATAAATGCCATAAGGGAATTTATAGCCATACAACATAACTACGGCATATAAACCTAAATAATATCAAGATAAGCGACAGGACCTCATACCACGTTTGATGGATTCAATCACATTTTCAATAAAATATTTTTTTTATTAAACGAAAAACGTGCAGGGTTCGATTTAATTTTCCAGCTTTTTTACGGGTTTTATTTTGTTCCAACAAATATGCAGGTCAACACAATTGAGTGCATATGCACGCTTGGCCAGCCGAGGTATTCCCCGAAAGGCATGAAATTTGTATAAAAATGATCAAAAACAGATAGAGGTTTTGTGAAAAATAAGAGGAAAAAAAACACAACACAATGTTTTAACTCATTGTTTGGCAAAAGGATCAAAAATATCGGTTTTGCTGGAATTATTTTCAGTTGGGCTACGCTAGATTATGATGAGTGACGTCTGCCATTATCCAATCATACAATGCGTCTGCCATTCAGTAATTTGTTTGTGTGCAACTGCGATGAACTCAGCAAATCGCCTACAAATCGGGCAGCAATTGCACAGTTCTACAGTCGCATACAGTTTAAACAAATGCAACCCTCACGTTCCGAATGCATCCATCTATCTATTGCGTATTTTTGCATGCTGAACCAAACATATGAGCAAAAAATGTTCAATAACTGTCAAATATGTTGTTGTTCATGCATATTATGTGACATTAACACCGAAGTCCACACGAATCGGGTATATGTTAAGGGAATAAGGATGATCAGAAATGGTAATAGTATGTGGGGAAAAATCAATAGACTTTGTGGCTGCAGCAATATAACATAGGAGACGAACGATTAAAAAGGGACTTTCGATGCAGTGGTAAGTCCACCGAATGGTCGGTTGATTTTTCCTGTCTATATATTTACTTTAGTGTGTGTCTCCCTTTTGTCCAAATATTTTCACTGCCGACAAACGGTTGTAACTATGTAGGAAATGCTTTCTTTGTGAAATATTTATAACTTTAATCGCTTGTTTGTGGAAGGGATTTGCGTGATCAGTTCTTTTTAGCTTGCTACAATTTTTTGCGGTCATACACAATAGAATGCATACAGTATGAAATTCAAATACTGGAAAATTGTTAGTTTTTTTGTAAGTGATTTTTCCGGAAGATTTAATTCGTTTTGTGTTGACTTTGGTAATTTGTTCGATATCTAAATGTCGGATCTTTGTGGTATCCTTGCTATAGTGATTAAAAAAGATAATACAACGTTTTATATAGTTTATATTTCCAGATGCTTTAAATATTCGTATTACAATTATTATCAATTGAATTTACGAAATAAAGGAAAATATTTTATCTCGTTTTTAAAAAATTTAAAAGAAAAATTTCGAAGTTATTTCCTTTTTAGAGTTTTTAAACTACTTTAATTGAATTTCAGATTATTAAATAAATTCAAAATTTTAAATAAATAAATATTTAAAATCTATTGGCTACGAGACCCTTGATCGTAAAATTTATTTAGGCGTCTGATCAAAAAAGTTTTTCCTTAATCACCATTTCTTAAAATATTAAATATAGTGGTAAATATTTTTAAAGACCCACTTGTCCCTCATGCTTTACCTGTACTTATGAATGACTATATGCTTCACAAAAGCAATGAAAAGCCTCCGTTTCCATTTTAAAATTATTCCCCTTTCAAACAATGAAATTCCACACATTTAAATAACCGTAATTGTAACGCTCTTCGCTTACCCAAAAAGCCCACAAAGACCTCTATGCGGCAATCCAATTTTTTTTAAATTCTTAAAACACTTTTTTATTACATTTAAATTTTATTGAATTGAGACCCTGAACATTTTATGTGACCCGCGCTCGCATTTACATTGGCTCTCTGACGTAGAAAAACATCCATTACAATGGGACAAAAAAAAACGGGCCAAACAAAAACTACCCTACAGAGACCATTTTTTTGGACTGCGATACCGCGGCCGACTTTTTTTCAGTCGCATTTTATGACAATCTAATTAATTATGTTCAAGATTTATTTCATGATTTTTCATACAGATATACAGTTTTCACGGATGAAAACCCTAATTTGAATATATCATAGAGATTTGAGTGACGAGAGAAAGACCACCGCGGTATTTTTAAGTAGGTACAATATACCGTACATTGTACACAATAAAGAGGCCACTGTTAATTCGGAGATGGTGAAAAAATGTGTGTAAAGATACCGAGATATCTAATACGGACAAGTTTTTTAGTTGGACCTTTTTTTTAACAGTGCTATGTAAGGACTTTTTTCAAGATTGTTTGCAAACACGCAATATAAACTTAAAGTTTCCAATGCGAGACCTTTATTTATGAGCTGCAATACATGCAAATTCATGAATGAATTAAAAAATTTTAATCGTAGAAAAAAAATGTGAATGGACAAATTAAAAAAAAAAATTATTCCTGTCCAACAGTTATTCACAATTCAAAACATTCCTAATTCCTATTCTAATAGTCTTGTAACTTACAAACCGTTACAATACAATAATTTCCCAGTTAAGTATAAAATATATTTTAAACTCTTGTACACACTTTCATAATAATTATGCAAGCTGCACTATGCAACTGATGCAATAAATTTTATCAAATCTTAAGTTTTATTGGTAAAAAAGTCCTTTACACATTTTCAGCATGTACCAAAAAACTCAAGGTGCATTTCATGTGCAGCCTGTCAATTAAAACCAAACCGAAAGGCACTTCTGCTTCCTCCAACACATATCAATTAACCCTGAACTTTGTCTAAATGGCTCCTTTTGACAATCTACTTTACAGCATCCTATTTTTGGATCACATCAGCTCCTAAACCAAAATCCACCCTCGCGCGCTTAATCAACGCGCAGACGATTTGGGAGCAAAATGTCCGTTGATGTTGTTCACAGTTGTCTGGCATCATGTTTATTTTATCTCAGTCATATGCGACTATAACGGTTGATTCGAGCTGATATCTGTGGGGAACCGTTGAGCATTTTGTACAACAAACGTCAGGGTAGGTAATACATGAGTACATATATGTGTAACGGCCTCCAACATAAAGAAAATATTTACAAGACGATTCGGGCCGACGAAATGTGCACAGAAAAGAAATTAGAACATCCTGTTATGATTTTGAGTGCGCTTCTGTGTCGAGGGTGTTTATGTGTACGTATATTGTGTCTTTAAGAAATGGGGCATGGTAGATGAAGGAGAAAAATGTTTTTCTGAAAAAGACAATCCGGCGTTAAGATGTGCTACTGTTTGACCTTTTTCCGCTATATATCCGTGGCTGCAGGCTCTCCCCTCGCATGTCAATTATTTTTGAGAAAATTTGGTTGTTTTTAAAAGGCAAACTGAAATCCAGACATAATATCCTGTTTATGGTGAGTGATCTGATTTGGTTTGTTTTAACGAAATTTCAGTGAGAAACCTTTATTGTAGAATTACAACTTCATATTTGTTTGCTAAGAAATGTTTATGTTTATTAAGTTTGCGTATTTTAAAAGGATTAATCGTCCTTTTTCACTTTGATAGTTGTAAAATACTTTAAGAAATAAGAATATCATTTTGTAAACCAGCAGAACATCTTTAGTTATTGTATCATAAAATAATTCACCCCTTTAATGCAAGATTCCATGCCCCCAATTCTATACCATTCCATAATCCACGAGATGACAACGTCTGACATAACTTCATTGATATCGATTGACACAATCATTTAAATTGACATTTTCATCTGATTTTTCGTTGTAACAATCGCACCAATGTTTTATTTCATTGATTTCCTTATTCCATTACGATTCCGGCGACTGACACGGTCGAGTAGCCAACAATAATGAACAAAACAATGCTGCTCCGTTTGTTATTTTGTATGTAATTTTTATTAATGATTCTCGCATGTCGCTAGTCTGTAAATTGCATGACGTGAACATTGTGCTGACAACGTCCATCGATTAAATTTGTATTTGATTTGCCACATCGCTAGGGAGAAATTATAATAAAAATGTACAACAACCTTGGAAGCAGCGGGCGACAAATCGCTGATGTTAGTAACTCGTAATGATAGTCGTACAGCGACTGATAAATATACAGCATTATTGTGAATACAAAGTTATTTACAGCTCAACTTTCACGCAGTAGCAGCCAAACTTCTTCCCATTTCCAAATAACTTAAATTACGTGAGTTGCAGGCGCTATGAATTTCGGACGCACATGTGCATCGCCATACACACACGAAACCCATTACATAAATAACGCGTCGACAGAGAATTCAAGATGAAGATCAAGTTTATGTTTCGGCGATATACAAGCGAACATCCCATCCATCCAGCGACATCGCCCAGACGAATGCAATTGAAAGACCCTAGGTTAGTGTTTATTGCCCGGCTGTTTAGAAATTTGTTGGGAACGCGCCATGCCAGTGCGGGGGACTCGATGAAATTGTCTTGTGTACACCAAGCAATCTAAACATAAACGTATCTCGTCGTTTCCAATATTAATGTTTTCAATGAGAGTATTTTTGGATCATGTTCTATGTTGCACTAAATGTGAGACTGTGTACTGGATGCTGCTACTGGCTGCCAGACATATGTTAAAATAGTATACAAATAGTGCTCTTTTTCAGTGCACTTCTACTCATCTGTTGACTATACAGCTGAATTTTATTGCCGAACTGAATTTCACCTTCACTTACTCTTGTTTTTTTAACAGCGTTGAACTTGACTTTCCTTTTACGCTAGGCCACACTTTAGACGCTTGTAATTTCCATACACAATTTGGACGCAGCGACGCTGGTTTTCCAAAAGGGGGTGACGCTTAATTTTATTTTAAATATTCCTAAAAGGCATTCCATCTATTCTCCACAAAACTGTGATACGGACAAAAGAGGGACATGATGCTGGGGGACCCAAAACTGATCTAAAATTAGACGGATATATAGGGATCCGTCCCTTCTTTATGTGGACTTTTCAAGTAATTTCGAATGCATTATAGTGCAGTGTAAACTGCGGACGATCGTCTTTTTGAGGCACTTTCAATTTCTAAAAATTGATTCAATTTATATTTGAGATTGCGTTTAAAGGAACCCCCTATAAAGCACTAACAGTTGACCATTTGGCAGCCTATAATCCGAACCAATACTGGACACAATAAAAAATGCAACTGCATTTTTCGGACCCCTCTCACACAGAAAGACCCTCTCATATGTGTATTACTTTGCATACGCACAATTTGCAACAATGCACACTACACCACTAGGGGTGACTTTTTTCCACACACGCGTCATAAACTTTTTGGTCCTTCAATTACACGCAAATCCTCAATGATTTTTGGCAATGTGCGTACAAAATATGAAATATGTTTAGTCAAACAAGCGATATTATTGATTTCGTTTTGTGTGTGGATAAAATCGTATTCAATGCAGTAGTGGTGGACAAACGCAATTCCAAACAATTGCAATCCCAGAAACAGAACACCATTATTCATTTTTATGCAAAAAAAAAGAACGATTATTTGACGTGCGCGCGTCGTGTTTGGTCACTCTGTACATTTTACATTAGGGGTTGTTGTATTCAAATGTGCATGGCATTTGGTTTCTTTTTGTCTCACTTGTGTGCAATAAAATTCGCCATAAAAAAGGTCAAGAGGTTAATGTGCAGGGACCATGCTCGAATTTCAGATTTTATTCATTTGTCATTTGTTGGCCGTTTGGTCATTCTTGTTTGCTTCATTTTTGTCTGCAGATATTTTGTTAAATGTGCCCTACGGAAGAGGGGTTGATTGGTCCTGAATAGTTGCTAGACTTTTTCCGGAATATATACTTAATATTTATTTCTGTACCAAAATCACATTTAATCCTAACTTTTTCAATTATTAATTAAACTACATAGGTATTTTGGAACTCGGGTACACCGAACAACCATAAAGCGTTTATATTAAAGTAAAAAAAGGAATGCTTGTCACATTTCAATAAATCAACGTAAAGAAATTTAGTTAATAAAAAAAAATTCACATGTTGTAACTCAATACTTCAAATAGAAAACATCCCGTATCGTGACAACAAATAAATAACTAGGTATACAAAAAATGTGGCACGAACACCGCATCCTTTCTCATTTCTTCATTTCAATTAATTCATCAAAAAGAGATGTTGGGACAAAATAAAAATTGAATGAAAAAACAGGTCTGCCCACGGTCTTTTGTGTGCGCTTCCAAAAACTTGATCCAAATTTCATCCCTTTTTTAAGTGCATAAAACTACAGGAATATTATGTTTTGCTTTATAATCTTATAAATATTTGCTTTCTTATTGCATCAGTTTATTGCAAAAGTAAATGAAAAAGAAATGAATGAAATCATGTTGGAGACCCACTTCAATTGTTCTCCAGACATCTAAGGAAAAAAACGAATTTTGTAAACTGCATTGTACGATGCAAGCGGTTAAATTCTTTATTCTATACTTTTTTGCTAAACATTATGACCAGTCTGTTGAGCACTCACTGCAGTATGGGTGCCACAATAGTTATGCAACCCTCTGCAATTGATCGACGGACGGATTTCAATGCGATGCACGCCGATTGCAAACGGTTGTGGATTGTACACAAAGGATGTGTGAAGGAGGGATGAATATAAAAAAATGAAAATCGCAATTTAGAATTTTTTTATAAAATGGTGAAATAACATGTGTAAAAAAATGTTGGTCAACAACTCAGACTCCTTTGTTGACTGTGATGGAATTTTTCTTACCCGTTTGTATTTGACCTTATTTCTAAAGGATTAATAATACTTCATAGCATTTAATTTTAAGATTAAACTGCATGAAAAACGTACATAAGGTATTTTGGTCCACAATTTAAAAATGTTGTAGACAAAGCAGCAGGCATCGCCCAGTAAGAGCAAAAAGGTGTCCAATGAAGACATTTTGGACTGGAAATATGGGGACGAATTTTTACAGCCCTTTCTTTATTATTATTTATAATACTATCCACCGAATGTAGAGAAAGAGTAAGAGAATAAGTTCTTGAGTTCAATAGAGATTGAAAACCGGGAGGTACAAAGGGTGAGAAATCACTTTGTTCATTGTTGGGCTGCGTTGTGTAACACAATGTCTTGGACAGACTGGTTGACAATATAATGTATTATTTCATATACTTAGCCTTCGACCGTTTCACTGCTACGTGTCGAGATAATGATTATAGTTAGACTGGGGTTTGAATGGACTCCGTTCACCTCTTTTAGATTGGGGTCAAAGAACAATTGGATTTCATTTTGTAAACTATAAAGTGTCTTCAGAAATCTGAAAAGCATTCGTTTTAATAATATGTTATGTTGTCATATTTCATAATTTATGATATTAACTATACAAAATTAAATATAACTGTCGACATTTCTAATCATTTTGAACTGTTGCTGAATGTTTAAATGAGTGGGTAAAACCGCATATAAACGCTTTTACTGCATATAATGTCGTTGATTCCAGCGAATTTCCGTATAAAGTAATAAAAAGTCACAGAAAATCCACCCGACAACCAACAAAGTTCATAAATACCCATTCTTTCTACAAGCAATCATAATTGGCTATTGATCTAACTGTTGGAACTGTTTCACGGTTCTTCAAGTTTTCTATTTTAATTCCACCTGCGCCGCTTACCAGTCCCACCCCCACCGTCCTGTCACTGTACACCCTCTGACCTACACCGCGCTTCAGCACATTATCATTTTATTGATAAAACACATGCCACACAACCCGCGCTAACGCTACCCGCACCATATCGTCGGCAATGCAATATGTTCGTATATTTACCCTCAAATGACCATTGGATGTTCGTGTCTCATTTTCCGAAGTTTTTCTCAACCCCCGTTCCTTGCTTCTACTTGTTTTCCCACCATACAATTTCGATGTTCCACTCTTGTGGCTTACCGAAACGATTCTTCGCTTTATTGTTGCTTGGCTATGTGTGGCAGTGTGAGGGGTGGGAATTCCGTTTGGCGTGCAGTGGCGGCCGGTACCAGGTCCTTGTGCCATCATCATTTTCTTATGGATATTTCGTGCAAATCAAAATTTTTGTGTATACGAGTACGTATTTTTAGGTCGACGCTCGCCCAATTCCAATGTTATGCCCTCACCAAAACTTCTCCATCCATGGAAATGAGTTGTCCCTCGTGCTACATCGATGCCAATGCGGTTGCTTTTAACAATTTATTCGTTTTTATTACAATGTGTCTCCGCTTGCTTAATTTTGTTTTCATTAAATTTGTGGAGTCAGAGTTGAATAATTATAGTATAGGTATTCACATAAACAACAACAAACGGGGTTTGACACTTCAAATGGAATACACTGATACGTGGATACCGCAATTTGGTTATTTAATATGCATATTCAGCAAACAGTAACATCAAAGATTGCGTACATACTCACACGAATGGAACGGACTTATGGGGTGGAAATGAGTGTTTCCACGGCTATACAAAATACAGGTGGTGTGGGCAGCAAAGCACGACTAGGTACTCTTAGCAAAGTCATTAATAATTTATCGGCGATGGCACAACCCGGCATGACCTCTGGCTATTTGCGTGCTGTGCGCATTTATGCAGGCGCCGATTATGCTGTTCTTTCTATAATGTATTCTGTATTACCCATACCATCGCATTGTACGGGATTAAGATCATTTGAATCCTTTTGAGCCTCACTATGTATAAATGACAATTATAATTAAAATTAATTTAACAGTTATTTCCAATTGTCTTGACTTTAATTTTTGTAAAAAAATGATGCTCAATAAAACCCATCATCCCCTAAACTTATATAAAATTGTTCCAATTTATTTCTTGTTAATTTGTCTAATTGGTAAATCGGTTCCCAAATATTCCCATTAAAATTCATTGCCATTCTGCAAATACAAACTAGTCAAACACAGATGGCACCACATTTACAACATATGTGGTCATATGTGTAGCTCATATATGATTATATTCTTCAATCTGATTGGACTACCCCACAAAAGGGGTTGATTTCTCGCTTACAAGATTGTATATGACATGAACGCACTAACCACGCTTATGTCCGTATGCCATATGTGAATTTAATGCGTAATATATTGATTGTAGACAATTGAGATTGATTATTATTTTTTAGTAACTGATATTGTTTTGGATCGTGATCATGAATTTAGCAAAGTCATAAACCTATTTTTTATGGCTCATTCACAATGGAGAAATATGAAATATTTTTTGAGTTTCAATTCAATTATGTTGAAATAAATAATGTTGTTTATATTTTATTTTTATTATTTACCAGTAAAATTATATCTCACATTTATTAATCTCAAATCATGTTAATTTGTATAAAAAAATTAATTCAAGAAAATGCAATTCGGAGTTTCTTCTAAAAGCTCAATTTTATATTTACAACTAAATATTTTAATATGTGTAAGTGTGTACCTTTTACATTTAATATAAAATATTTTAGTGCTTTTTGTGGAGTCTCATTTTCTCCCCTACAAATGAATGCCTCTCAGCTCTTTCTGATTTATAAACAAAAAATAATTTTTAAAACTCCTTAAACCACCCCCAAATTCCTTCATTCCAACTGTACGTTGCTACAAATTGAGAACATTCAAATGAATGATACAATAAAAATATTTGCTCGCCAAATTTAATAAAACAAAAAGAATAACTTTCACTAAAATTAGGGACAAAAATGTTGTATACAAATTGTCCTCATCGACATAAAAAACACAAAACGTTTCAACTAATATTTAAATAATTTTCACTTTCATTTCATTTTAAGATATTTTTATTTGACACTTCAACCGATTTCCCCCCTCCACTCACATCGTCTCCTTAAACAATTTAGCGGCATCAACAGAACAATAGCATACACTGAACTACACCCCACCTTCATCCCCGCGTACTCCCGCAGAACGTCACCGCCCGTGTGCCGTATACATAATAAAATGAAAGTAAAAGTTCATGCCGGAAAAAATTACCTTTGAAGATGTTAAATAAAAAAACGATAAAAAAGTTTAAGCAGAAAACAAAGTGCAAAAGAAATTACGCGAAGAATAAAAATGAAAAATAAATGAATGAATTAAAATACCGGCACTGACGAGGATGTGGGTGGTAACTGGTGGTGGTTGACTGGGTGGTGTTTGACTGGTTGACTGAGGGGCTGGCTGGCTGGCTGGCTGGCTGATGGTGTTGGTGTTGAGCATAGCATAATCATTACCACCCTTAATAGCGTACTCATCAACCCCATTAAACGCGCGCGAAAAGGAACAAAATCTCTCGCGCCATAGAGCATGATGCCGAAGCGCTATGCTGTGTGTAAGGGATGGGGGCCAGCTAAAAGTAAAACAACATTTTTTTTTCTTGTTAATAAAGGAAAAAAGTGTAGAGTGGTTATAATCGAGGTAGGGGTGGTGTGTGAGGAGGCAAAACAGAATGAAGATGGTGAAATTGTGGCAAATGTTGGTGCGTATACAGGGGGGAAGGGGGAAAGGCACACATTTTTAAATAATCTGTACCATAACCTACCCCAAGAAGACGTCGCGACGAGGCACTGTTTGTTGGCGCCTTTTTCCCATCCATCCATGTGCAGGCTCGATGGTGCCGCACTTTTTTTTTCATCATACCTCTGTTGCTCTTTGAATTATCGCGAGATGCTATGGAGCTGTGTGTTGTTTTCGCCACGAGTTTCCTCCTGTTTCCCTTCTTTCTTTTTTTGCATCTCTTTTTATTTTCCTTTCTCGACACACTTTTCCTCTTTACATTCATTCATTCATTCAGCAGTCTCTCACGCCAATTTTCTTTTCTTTTAATTAGCATTTTATACAAGACGCGATTAAGTGTGGGAGGGGTTGGCATCTTGTCGTCGCGCACGCTTTCGGTGTAATGAAATAAAACACGATTGAAAGCACAAGATCGCGACAATTTATGCGACGAGGAAGAGTGTTTAATGAAACAATGCGAAAATAATAATAGGGGTTTAGAGTACTCGTAATTACTAATTAGGTGCATATTTTATGAGATTTTAATTTATCACTTTTATTTGTTTATGTTATCCTTATTTCTTATAAGTTGTTTTAAGAAGTTTCCTTATTTTTCTTCAACTTGTCTCAAAGTCATGCTTTAAAATATTGAATTATAAAACGTTTCATTAAAGCGATATACGGGAAAGGACTTTTCAATACATTATTTTTTTAAATTTTGACAGCTAATCCTCAACTGAAGTCCTTGATTTTATATAAAACTGCAATACTAAAGTACGTGAAACGATGCAACAAAAACCACCTACAGCTTCTACAAAAATGTTAACTCATAAATTGAAATAATGAAAATCCAGTGCTCAGTGAAAGTGAATCCATAAATTCTTTAGTTATTCTTGCACATTCCAAGCAGTACGCTTCATTGGAACGTGTAGTTTTTCCAAATTACACTATGGCCCCCGCCAACAGAGAGTGAAAGGGGCGGCACGATCGGCATGTGTTTATGTACCTTTTGTATCCAAACAAACAGTACTCGCATACTACAAATTGACGACGGATAAAAAACTACATAAATATACAGGCTAAACTGAAAGGCTCCATGGCGGCGGGTAGGGTGCGACACACCACGAACACCATAATATATTTTTGTGCAGATTTTAATTAATTTTTCGTTAATTCGTCGTTTAAGTTTTCGTGTCAAAAACTTACGAAATTCCCATGAGCGCAACTATGTGTATGGTTGAACTCCGTTTTATTGGCAAAAAAGGGGTAGGAGACACTTGTGGTGGCATTCATCCCGCATATACACTCGCGTATACCTTTTGCATCTCCTAAATAATCAAATACACGTCGCGTACTTATGTACATACACAACAAAGAACCGATATAGTCGTGGTATTGGGGTGGAACTGGGTGGTACGGTAAGTTCACCCAAAATATACGGATCTTGAGCGCATACATTTTCAACGAATGCGCTGTAAATGTAGTGCGGATGAAGGGTTTCAGAATATGGCAAATGAATGGAATTGACAAAGAAAATCTAAAGTTACATTATACACATACATGCGAGTGGAATATGTACTTGCATGCGATGGGAATGTATGTATTTGACGTGGAGTACACGTCCACATAAATGGGTATAGCTGTTATAGGAGGGTGGTATACTCAAAGCCACACAGGGAGCTGTGCAGGAAGTGGAATTGGGGAGGAGGCAGGTGAGTGCATGAAGGTAAACTACAGAGCCGCGTACATATAGAGCAGTTGAGCGTGTCCAAAATAAGCAAGCGAGACAAAATGTACGGCGAAAGTCCTGAAGATGTTTATACTTTTTTCTTTTCTTGTTGTTTCCCATTCCCGATTTGGGATCTTTGTGTTTGTGCACAGTGGGCTTATGTATGTATATATATAGATGAGGGGGCGAGTAAATACAAGTACATGGTTGGAACTCGAATGAGTATGTGTGTTAGTACCAAAAAGAGATGGCTGAAAGTTGCATGACAAAAAACCCTAAGGGGGTGGTTGTTGCATGTCGGGGAATGGGGTCGGGTGTATGGTTTTTGGGGTGATATGGTTTGGAATGAATTATTCGCTTGGGGACAGAAGACTAAGGGACACACGTACGGGCATCAACTCACTGATATATTGGATCGAATCGTATATACAATAAGGGTATATATGTGTGCTAAATGTTCAATGGTATAAAAGAGCGAGTAAAATGGTGACAACACCCATCCCTTTAATAAAGTAAGTTTCACCCACCGTTATTGCGCTCGACGCGCACCCTCACTGTGAATAGTGTTCATGTGTGTATGGGTTGGCTTGCCATGTTTGTACTCCCTCTCCTTTGTAGCCGCACATTTGATTTCTTTGGTGTTGCTGCCTGCTGATGTTGCCATGCTTTTATGCTTAACTTTTTCGTTTCGAACGTTGCGTTGCTTAAGGAGGGTGGATATGAAAACCAAAAGGGATACAAAATGAGATTGGTGAACGTATGAGTTGATTTTGTTTTTTTCATTTTCATTTTTGTAAGCACGTCGTATAACAAAATGGTAGAATGTGAACGCCAAGAGCCATCCATTGAGTTAAAAGGACGCCGCAGCGCACTCAATATAGACAGATAGATGGATGGATGGTTGAATAGATGGATGCTTCTAGGGATAATATGGTTATATGGATTGCTATTCTGTTGCCATATATATATGCATACGTGTACGAGTGAGATCAATGTGTATATGATGGCACCTACATCGATTCCACATTACACGTCCTCCCGTAAAATGTAGGACGTATACCCGAACGTTATATGGCCGCGGCGAAGCGCGAGTGTTGTACATAAATCACCCCCAAAAAAGCATCAGAGTCGCTGGCTCTCTCTCTACATATTGCCGATGTGTTGTGTGTGGCAGCATGTGGAATGGGGTGGCATGGGTGATACGTATACGGGTGGCCGTTTTTGTGTGGTTATTTTGGGTTGGACTTTTAGTTCCACACATATATTTTTGGGTTTATATGTGTGTTGAATTGAAAACGGTCGATACTCAGTTCGCACATGTGTAGTAAGTGCTTCTGAATTGTACTCAGTGTGCACAATGAACGCGTTATTTATGGCGCTAGCGAGTATATGTACACTGCAGTGAATGTGTTTTGTTGTTTTATTTGTCACATGAAGGCGGTTCAGTGGTGAAATGGGAAGCAATTATTTTTATGATTGAATTTAATGGATTTGTTTGTCGGATTGAACGAGTATATGCAACATTTGAACACATAAAGCTTACTTTAAAAGGTTTATGGAAGTAGTCTGCAGTTCATAATGCTTCTAGCACACAAATATTGTGTTATACAAAGTATGTAATGCACAATGATGTGGGTTGATAGAGTCAAAATGAACCATTTAAATTTAGGAAGAACAAAATACGGGTTATTAATTGAAAATACATTAAGCGGTAACTGTTTAAGGATTAATTATATTTGTGTTTACAAATAAATTAATAATACCTTTATAATCCATTAATATTTAAATTAAAATAATTAGTGGCGTCCCACATCCAGATCACTGCATTAATTAAGAAATGGTCATTTAATTTGCGTTTTCTTTAGAGTATCGGTTAAGTAAAGCGCGTTATAGCAGCAAACATAAAGGATAAAGAATTTGTACTAATTCAAAAGCCTAACCGTTTCACATTGGAAACAGCGAATGTGACAGGCAAATTCAAAATAAAATACATACTCAAGCATTACTACACATAGTTCCTACCAGGGAAAAGATAACAAAATATATCGGGGGATGAAAAGTGGTGAAAAAAAGGAAACGTATACTTATAGAAGTTAAATAACAAAAACAAAAAAAAAATTGGCAAAAGCAAAACAGACGAAAATTGCCATCCAAAAAGAAAACGAAACAAGACAAGCAGAATCCGGAGGAATTCGAATGTGAAGAGCCATCGCCAAAATTGGAGCAGGGAGACATTTGACATAATATATCAACGGATGAAATGAACCGCGTTCGTTTCGTTATATAAAATTCCCTCCATCCGACATAAGCATATATGAATGTAGCATTATTTGTGTGCCCTCATGGGGGTTCAATTGCTGTATGGTTGCCATCAACCATCAGACACACACGAGAAATAAATGCGTACGTGCACGCGTGGGTGGTCTCCTGCGTTACAGTGTCCCTCTCTCACGCATACGTCAAACCACCCCATCAGATAAATTTTATATTGCGCCTGATTTCCCTTTTTTTTGAACAGACTGTCGTTACTCGCATCCTTCAATAGTCCTGCACATTTGAGTCTTCATTTTAGGAATACATTTGTACGACGAGCACATCACCCACGTTGGGCCCCATCCACCCATAACACACCACCGTTGTAACAACTAGCACCTGACTCAGCTTCTCGCCACAATTTTGCAAGCGAACCAAGCCCAGCACATCATGCAAATTGTAAACCGAAATATATGTTCTAATATGCTCGACGATGCTGCGGATGAAAAGAGCTGAGAAGACAAAACGAAAACATTTCTCCGCTTCAATAGACGCATATTTGGTATTCCCAGCTCCCTGGGCCTTTCCAGATATTCCATTATGTAATATTGAAGAGTTTCACCATCCCTGCATTTTTTTTTATTTCGCTTTTTTTTTTTTTTTTTGTTTCTTTGCACATTTCTTCATGCATACTTATATACGTACGCTTTACCAAGCAGATAAAATAGGTTTTGTGTAATTGCTCTATCATGTGTAAGTCTGCGATATACACAATTGAGGAAGAATTCCGCCGATATTTATATTTTATAGAGCACTGCCGTTGGAATGGGTCGCATTACCTTGCTTTGGTCTCAGTTCAAAATTTTTAAATGGAAATTAGTTCAATGCTGCTGTGTAGTCAGTGGATCCCTACGAGTGGGAGGAATGGATGCGGATAAATAAAAATGTTATTGCAATGTGGCTGAATTTTAAATGTATGTAAATTGAAACGGTAAAGGGGATGATATAATATTTCATTTATTGTTTGTGATTATTGGCATTTTAAATCACTAAACGGCACAGCTGAAAATGCTCTTCAAAATATTCCTGATAGTTTCAGTTGGAAAAATTTATTAACAACATTTTTAAAAAAATTTTACATTGGTTTAAATAATTAATGTTAAATTGGGTTCTCCCAACGGGTTTAGCCCTTATTTATATAGTGTTAATACAATTATTAAAAAAAATTAGGATTATATCATAATTTTACATTTTACAGAATCGTTAACTTTTGCATATAAGTTTTAGAACAATTTACATAAAAAAAGAAAGAAAAACAATAGTATTTATAAAGCTTCCATGAACCTTTCGATCTCTTTTTCACGGAAGCTACCGATGTTAAGTGCAAGCGGTGACGAGTGAGCATTATTTAATATGTCTGAGAAAGAAGGAACATTCAAATCCCTCAAAATCAAATTATCAGTGTCTCGAAGTTTAATAAGAAAATTGTTAGCTAGTTTAAAAATTTGGTGAAGTATTGACGGGGTATTAGCTACCTCATAAACGTGTTGGCACGCCATTTTACTGATGTCCCCATCAGAATTTAATAAGTCAAAATATGTTAAGTGCAAGAAGCTTCTCCAACATTGCCTTTCAAACCTAACCAATTTTGAAATTTGGGAGTGACTAATGTTAAGCCAGATCGGAAACGCATACGTAATAATGGGTCTGATTAACTGTTTATAAAATATAAATTTTGTTTTTTTTCCAAGATTGTTGTGTCTACAAATCCGCTTTATAATATTAGTAGCACAAGTAGCAGTCCTAATTTGATTTTTAATGTGAGCGTTAAATTTTAATGAGCTGTCAAAGGTTACTCCTAAATATTTTGCCTGATCAACACACTTTATCGACGTGTCATCAATTGTAATTGCACAGTAAGAAGATCCAAATGAGCTTGAACACGACTGGTGGCCATTTCTGGATAATAAGAAGACGAACGAATAAATATAATATTCCTGATAATCACGTGTAAAGCCGGTTCACAATGCGCCTGATTTTAGGCTACAAGAATTCATTCAAAGTTTGGCTGAGACTGTATTTTTGTTCTATTATTTGAAATTTTGCGAGAAAAATATGAAAAAATGACTGTATTTTGCCTAATTTTATTTATTTTGTGGAAATAGAAAATAGGGTGTGTGTTCTTGCTATTGCATACATTTAGGCGGAACCATTACGTTTGATTCAAATGTGTGTTATTAGGCGTTTTTTTATTATGATTAACCCTTGCCGAGTTTTCGTTTATGCTTTGAGAACCCTTTATGAATGTTAAACGTAGTTTTTATAATTTTTAATTGAACAATGAATAATTATCAACGATGATAATAATAAAATAAAACTGAAATTTACTTTAGGTGATTTTATAAAGACATTAATTTAATACATAAATGTTTTTTGAATTAACAAGTTTTATTTTTGAGTGCATAATAAACAAAAATGAATTTAAAGTTTTTTAACTAGTACTAGTAGCCCATACTTTATATTTGTAAATGGAGTCTCCTTTTTACTACCTCTCTGAGCCGCAATTATTGTCCAACTGAAACAAACTGCGAATGGAAAGCCCACCCATTCCAATAAATACCCACACCACAAGCACATCAATCAGACTGTCCACTTAATCCACCCTTCATGCCACATAAACAAAATCAGTGTCCCACCCCTAAAAATACGCATTACATTTTGTCCCTAGTCTGGATAAAAGCATTGTTACACACACAAAACGCATATACGCATTACGCACACCCCCTTCAGTTGTTTGCATTTCACAACCCTCCTCCATTATCGTTCCCAATTCAGTTTTTGTTGCAAAAATGCGCCATATTTTAGTGCGACGGTGCAAATTACTGCAAGTTCTTTTTAAATTTCTGTATGTATTGGATATCAATTAAGTAGCAATTTGAAAAGATTTTTGTGATGAGATATCTTAATGATGCCCAATTATTTCTGAAATACATTTAATCTTCGATGATGTGGATTGCTTATTTAAAATATTTGAAATTATAACGAGTTAATCCTAACTATTTTAAAAATGCTGATTAATTTTTATCTTAACGGAGTTAATAATTTCACTGAAGATGATTTCGATTCAAACAACTGAAATTATAATCCATAATTTGCTTTTCACATTAAAGATTTTAATCCAATAAACGCTTCTTAAAATCTGCAACAACAAGGACTTAGCGTAAACATTCTAGGAACATTCCAAAAGCAAAAAAAAAAATTTAAGTAACAAAAATGCCACTCTAATTTCACCCAAATACAGCACGTGCTTCACACTCAATCGTTGTGTAATACTTATACTTTTTCTCTACGGCATTCATCTTGCACATATTTTTAAGTGAAGACACTCATTGTCGTAACCGTTTTCTCATTAAAAGCTCATAAAATAAAAGCGTTCGTGCTCCTTTCGCTTTCTTTTGCATTTTACCCCCATTTTCATATTCGAGTTCGCGCGCATTCCACAACATTCTTTATTGTATTCTTTTCTCGCTAAGAAGCAGCAGCAGCAGCAGCAGAAAAAAAAAATATAACAACGAAAAAACCATGAAAAAACAATTCCCATTTTCAGTGTTATATGCATCACCCACTTGGTGGGAAGTGTTGCTGTGTTTTTCCTTTCTCGCGCGCGCTTCTTTTCATTTAAGAAATATAAAAAAACGTTTATTATGATATTCTTTCGCCAAGAAAGTGTGCAGAGTGGATGGTGGAGCAAAAGTGCCGCTTGCAGAGAGTGCAGATATGATGCCGTCGCTGTTGCTGCTGCCACTGTACCACTTTGCGCCATACAGAACGTGAAAAAATTTATGGCAAACTTTCATTGAGAGCTTTCACTTTCGCTAAATAGACTTTTTCTCAACTCACCCCCCTATTCTGCAACATAAAAATGGAATTTAACTGAACAGCTTTGCTCAATTTTTCTTTCCTTCTGAAAAATACACAATGCAGTTGGAGGGAACTTAAATACAGTTGCATCAAGCACGCCACATCTTTAAACGTTTTGTAACGCTAAAATGTGTATGAATTACAAAAGTGCCATCATTTTGGAGTTGTTATAAAACAATTAACACTTTAAACGACACTTGCCAAGTGGGCGGCTGAATTAATTTAACGATTTCATGATGAGACCATTGGCAAATTCTGGGAAATGGATCGACTAATTGGTTTAATTACATGAATTATGTTCTTAGTGCTGACACGGATTGAGGATTCACTTTTCAGGTATATAATTTATATGGCTTCGAATTAATTTGAGATGTTAGGAGTTATGCAACATTTCGAATTCTTTCAAATTCATTCCCTCTATTTTTTATGTTACCGTGAGACATACAATCCCACGAAACAAATTAAAGAATGCAAATAATGTCAATTTGTAAAAGAAAAAGTACATATTCTGCAACCCTTTTATTTAAATTCTCATGCAGATTACTTTCCTTTCAATTCCATCCCATTTTCTTATGAAACACTGCAACGTTAATGTCTTGCCAAATGCATAACGGCACATTTCAATTCATAACATCTAACAAGCATGCAGATTAATTCAGCAACCCTTATAAATACACAGACAGGTAGAAAACTTACGTCGTGTGCAACCGAAAAAAAATCTGCATTGATTTCTTTTGGATTATTGAAAGTAAAAGGGTTACTCTGCACGCAGCGAATAATCAATAACGGCTGTAATACCACCTTGACATTCAATTAAGGGATGCAAATGCTATGGGAAAGTTATGCAAAAATATTCACACGCAAAAAGAAGGCAGACTCCAAATCTTTAAATATTATAAATGAATTTAAACGAAAATTCCTTGCTCATTTCACACACATCTGCATTTCTTAAATTTCCATTTTACACAAACCAAAACAAACATGACGTCACTTTTAAAGATATCTCAGACAGCGCAATTTAATTGATATCGAGCCAAATCTTTTATCCCCCTCACCCGCCATGATGCCAGTTCATAATGCTGCGGCAGATGCTTTAAAATGCAAAGACACATAGCTGATGAATTACGCAGAGAGAGTAGGAGTCGGAGGTGTGAGTACTGAGTACACCCGAGACTGAGTGAAAATAAAAGTCGTGCAGAAATAATGTTGTAATGAAAAGAAAAACGTACACAAACGCACACAAACTTTGTGGAAGGAGTCGAAATTAAATCGATTGTAATTAACATTGAAGATGACGACGTCGGGAATAATGATGTCGGCTGCTGCGGGATGCAGAATGTATAATGCGGGACGGCGGTGATAAGAAAATGAGTGCTTTGGAAAAAAAGAAGAACTCGCACACACAGCCATACATAAACAAGGAACACGCAAGAAAGAATAATAGGGAAGCACGCGTGCGGGGTTTGGAAAAATTGAATACAAACGACCTTGACACCCTTTTTCCTTAATTTTATTCTTTTATGGATGTGCAGCAACACTCCCTGCGCGCGTACTTTGCCCCCCATTTCGCCGACGGTATACAAAGTCGCACTGCTTCTCCCCATCGCCAAACACAACACCCCTCCTCTCCTTCCAACCCCCAAACTTTATTCTTTACACCGCGCGCACTTTCATGAAAAGGAAAGTAAAAGTTGCACGCTGTATAAAAATGAAACAAGAATTTTTACGGGTCTTCTTTATTTAATTTTTTTTTTTTTTGGCTGGCACACATTTCCCTTTCGAGTTCCGCGTATATAAATAACAGCGTTTTTTTTGCCGTCACTTTCAATTTCTTATTGCAAAACTTAAAAAGAGTGCGCTGGCACACAGTGAAGTTTTACTATGCAACGCAAAGAAAGTGCAGTGCAAGAGAAGGGAGCCGAATTATGCACTGAATATTAATAAGGCAGTGTCTTATGATGATCTTATGCAAATTTGAAGTTCTTGAACCGGTGGTAGTTGTGTCGCGTGGAGAAGAGTTCATATTGTTTATAACTACTGCGGAATGAAATGAGAAAGTTAAGGGTTGTTTGTTGGTACAATTCTGGTAGCATTTAATAATAGTATTAACATCAAAGGTTTATAAGGTCAATCAATCATTTTCTTATAACAGAGTATCTATGTGAAAGGTGATTAATGATTATTTTAACCCCCCAAAGTTATTGACCTTATGAACAATCTTCAGCCCTTAAATGCAATGGGTCATAAGTTGTGGTCATTTTAATCGAAGAGGAATGTTATAAGCAATTACCATCCATGTTCTACAAGAAATGGAATTATATGTTAAGAATTAAACAAGACATTTAAAATAGGGGATGGACCCTTGCAGTAAAAGTAGTGGACATTAACATTTCAATGTGTAACTCTTGACCTGGTCAATTGGATTGAATTATAACGGTCAGATGTTTTTTATTTAAAGAAAGGAAAATACTTACAGCTTGTCTAGGAAAATATTCTTTTAAACTTTGAAGTTTTTTTTTCAATAAAATGAAAATGATTTAACTTTCTAAGTATCAAAATAATATTAAATAATTCATAGAATATATGTTTGTGAAATCAAATATTTATTTTCAGTGAAAAATAGTCATCATCTAAAAGGCAATTATTTATCAAATTACAGGATACAAAAACGATGCACATTTAAAATATTATAAGAAATGTCCTATTGTGTTTATACTTACCCCTTTCTTTAGAGAACCTGCAAGTTCAATCCAAACTAATAATGTCACACGCTCTCCATTGCACAACCAAGCTGAGTATAATGCAGTTCTGAGCATCTCCGAAACTCTTTGAATTGAATACACAAAAAACAAACAATGAACGTTACCTGTTCCATCACCTCATTGTAAAGATCCCATACAGAATGTCCCAAATATGCCACCGGAATCGAATTGCAACACATAACAATCACCAACAAAAGAGGTTATCTTTTGTATTAATAAATAATCTGCAAAATCTATACGTGCTACTGCAGAAATGGCAACTATTTCAGGTAGTGCTCACCCTTTTTCAGTCACCAACTCTTTAGGTATTTTCAATACCATATAGACAAAAAGGATGTTGCAGGATCAAAAACCAATAACTCATAGAATACACATCGTGTATATCTGTCGAAATACCAAAAGATCACAATGGATTTTGTACCTGTGTCCTGCAGTCTGTGATAAACAAGACGATGTGCTCGAAAATTTTTACCGTAAATTGCAGCAAATAAAGGATTTGCCAATTTGAAAAATTGTTGCTGCTGCTTGAGTTTCCCTTTTCCTATTTATGTAATCCCTCAACTGATTTTGAGCAGATAATGATGCTCATTAAATGAGATTACACTCCTTGTGATTGACTTCCTTATATACCATGAGAACAGCTTCCATTCATTTCATTCAAAAACACAAGTTGATACGACAATGTTCAGAGATCCCCTAACTCTCTAATAATTTCTAAAAATATATATTTTACACAATTTTGGCTGTTTTGTCACATGAAACCTTTGTTGTTATTCACATTGAAAATGTGCTTGTGATTTCTCTCCCAAAAAACAGCAAGTTAATGGGAGGACGCGGAAACAGGACACAGAATCATGTCAGCCATTGTTTAGAGTACACTGTATAACTGTATACAATACTTTTAGCCACTCTAGCCGTCACTTGTGAAGTGTTTTGCCACCGCAAGCGGTCGTCCTTGTTGTGTTCAAAAGGACTTGCACACACATAGTTACTTTGGTGTTCCTCTATTTAATAAATTACACACTTTATTTTGGCGCATTGAATTTTATGTATTTTATAGTTACACAGTAACTACACTCAAATGCATTATTTAAGATGTTTATCGCCTAGAGTCAATGTAATTACCAGAGTGGTTCCAATTGTGTAGTCAGAAGAGAAGTGGCGGCCATATGCAAAATGTTAGAATACATTATTGAGCATTAAGTGCAGCAATATGACGGTTTTAAAGGAGGGCACTGTGTTCACGTCTGGCTGTATGAAACTTAAAATTACTTTTCAAAAATTAACAACATTTTTGTTTTGTTGGACAAAAATATTATAATCATCAAATACATATTGTGAGAATACGCCTAAAAGAGTAAATTTTTAATATTGACTATTTGTTAATTTTGTGTTATGTATTAGGATTTATCAAACTTAAATATTTAAATTCTCATCCTTTGTAAATTTTGTGATTTACTATTTAAGAAAACCTTCAGGTAACATTTTAAATGCAAAATTTTTAATTAAAATAAATCCTGCTTGATTGACTTTTCACATTTCCATAATATACTGTAATTTTTTATGATCTGACTTTTATTCCAAAAACATTCAATGCAATCAACAAATCTGAAACGAACACTCAAAATCAATCCTTGACATTTGAATGTATCACAACGCAAAAAAGCAGTAAATGCGGATTTTCTAAACTCACTGAAGTGCGCATATCATAAAATCATTGACCTCAAAAGTGATGATTCCATTGCAAGGGGTTATTCATCTGAAATATTGTCAATTTGATTGTCAACCGTTATTTTTGCGTACATGTATTTAATTTCAAGGTGTCAGAGATTTCAATCTAGAGCATTGTCGACGCAGCAACGATCAATATGAAAAAAAGGGGAAAGTTAAGGATGAAATGTTCCACTGAATGCTTTTAAAGTGTCCCATATCTGAATATTTCATTTGCCACCAAGTACTCTTATACATTCAATGTACTATAATGGGGGGAGACTATTTAAATTAAAACCCTTTCTTCGAATTGTGAAACCTTTAAAACGTATAATTGATATAAGATTCGTAATCTCTATAACAGTATTTTCGTACTATGACGAACTATAATACATTTTCTTTTCAATCGTCGATATGCATATAGGAGGACATTAAATACATTGTGAGTATAACAGAAATTTTTTAATACATAACATTAAAGGGTATAACATTAAGTTCGTTACAAATTTTGGGGTGTATCACCTGGCCCATAAAATGCATTTCATCTCTGCTTTAATTTATGCATGCAACAGTCCATCTGGAAAGGATGTTATTAAATGTATCCTGCCAAAAATGCTGCACAATCAATAAGAAATATATTTATGCGTGTGCAAAAATTATATGCTTTCAACAATAGGTTTTTTAGTTTTGAGGTCACACATGTCACCATTTAAATAATATTACACACTTTGGGAAAAAAGGATTTGTATAAGGTTTAATAGTTGCCATTATTAAATCCACAAATTTTTACTTTCCTAAATTACAAAATTTAATGTGAAATTGAATGATGCCTGCAATTTTGAGTGCCATTGAAAATATAAGACGTCGACTTATGATATGAAGATGAACTTCAGCTGCAAATAAAAAAATTCAAGTGCTGAAGTATGGATGTTGGAATATAAACGAGTTGAATTTAGACTTTTAATTTCACATAAAATTTTGATATAACGGTTACACGCCTAAGGGTTGAAGGTAGATTTGAGCAAAGCTTACATGAATTTTAAAATACAATACGACTACCAACATATTACGAAAAATACTACATCAAAGAAAAAGCGACATAATACAGGAAGTTTGTTACCTACTTTGAAAATTCACTACTCCGCGGTTGTTATAAATAATATTTATAACTTTTATTTTATTTTTATTTAAAATTCTGAATTCTCGTTGTGTGTTCAAAATGCTTTTTATGTTGGTAAAATATGAGAATTGTCATAATTGTAATGCGCTGATTCATATTTTGAACTTTAATATTTAATCTACAGAACAAATAATGAAAATAAAATAAATAAATTATAACAGTCGAGTAGTGAATTTTCAAAGAAGAAAACAAATTTGTGCGCCATCCTTTACTTTGCACTCAATAAATACACAAATTAAAGACGTTTCCAAAACCACATAAAAATTAAATTAAAAAAATGATGTCTCTAAGTCATTTCTAATGAACAAAACTTGACCGTGACTTTATAATAAAATAGTATTAAAGTATGACGTTCAATTTATTTCTTTTAATCTAAATTTGGTGAAAATTCACCAAGCCGTTCCAGATTTATAAAAGAGACAGCGACGCAAATGTTATTATTTTCGTAATAAATAAATATTTGTTAAGTAAATAATATGAAAATATAATTTTACATTTTTTGTTGTGAAGAAACTCTTAAATATATTAAAATACATTTTATATTTTATATTCATAAACTACGTGCACATATTTGACAAACAATAAATGGATGAAATGAAAAACAATTAGAATTTTATTTTATTTTGTAGGCGCAAAGTATTTTACTGCTACTACTGAACGCCAGACATAATTATTTTGCATCATTCACCCCTATAAATCCAAAAGCATATTTTGCATAAAAGAAAAAACACAATTTACAACTGCTATTGTTACGCAAAAAACATGGTAATTGTTGCAATTCTACTGTCTCTGTACTTTCTAATCCCACACGACAGAAAAAAAAGTATTAAATTTCGAATATGCTCTTAAAAAAAATTCTTCATTGCTTCACATTTGCATGGTTTTGCATTTCACCTAATCAATTTGAACCCTTCCCCCATTTGTATTATATACCCATACCAACCCTTTTCATTTCCAATTGTAAATTTCCTATTCAAACTATTTACCTATCCAAATTGCACTACATTGTTCATCAGGCGATGCACGCAAAAAACCGTAAACAAAACAGCACCCATTCATGCATGTGTTGTGCTGATACATTATGTGTTTTCCCAAACACCTATTTTGCATATTATGCTGCACAAAAAAAATTGAGTCCATGCATCCACATGCATGCATGGTAATGTATAAAGCACACCCCTCTCTTCACAGACGATGTGCAACCCTCGTACCTTGATTATCGATGCTGATTGGCTGCTGCTTTATGCGTGTGTGAATATTCCAGGCTCAGTATTGAATTTAAATAGTGCAGAAAAATATATTTAACTCACCTATGGGCTATGATAAAATGATGCATGTGTATCCTTTTTTTGTAAACAAATTTTCATTCAGGTATAAATACTATTTACAATACTTATATTTGTACAGCACGTTTGAGAGCATTTGCATTAAGATGAGGTGAGATGTGCTGGTTCTATTTATAGGTGCAACACTTTTAAATTTACATTCCGTTTCATAAATTCGTTAGCTATGGCCCGCGTTGTTTGCAATTCTCCAGCATCAGTTATTTTACAGTGAAAGTTTAGTGCATCATTATTTTGAAAATTATTATAATACACACAAAAAAAAAAGTTTCAGTAAAACAGAACGAACTTTAAATCTACTCAAATGGATTGAAATACAAAAAAAAAAAAAAATATTTTATTTTGATGACATAAACCGCATGAGTTGAAAAAGAACTCATTTCTACCAGAGCAAGACTCAACCTATAGCAATCGCGAATTGAATCAGCGTTCCAGTTCAGTTTGTTTCATCAATAATTTATAACACTGGCACATCGACCCGACACACAAACTCGCTTACACCGCATGCAAAATACATCCACCCCATCCACCTAAATACACCACCCGCCGAGAGAATACTCCCTTAATGTACCAAAAATCCTTGAGCTCCGTGCGCGCTGTACCGAAGTAGTGTCGTTAATGGGCTTTACATATCGCAAAAACGCCAATCCATATAACACCATCGCATGGAGCTATTGAAAATGGCCTCCGCATTTTATACATGAATTTCGCACACATCTCCACCAAATACAATCGGGTGTGTACCGAGTTATAGTGTTATACTGTGCAGACTATACATCGCGTACGAATGCATAGGGCAGGCAAACCCTTACCCCGATATTACCACCCAACCACCCATAGTGTACCACACATAATACATAAAATCCACCTTGCCAAATACTGTACAATGTACAGTCAAACTAAATCGAATAAGCGCTCGAAAGGAGATGGCGAACGGCAAATACATATCATACCATCCCGCAATCAACTTCTAAAAAACCCCCCATCCATCCCACCCTCCAACAAGCAGAGTGTTCTTCTTGCGCTTCTATATGTGCGTCCACCGAATGTATATATAATATATATATATCTACATACAATGAGCATTGAGCACTGAAAGGACGTTTCGTATGTATTTACCTAGTATATATATATATGTGTAGGAGAACAAAGTTTTTTTTGAGGGTGGGTGGAATATATAGCAGCAGCAGCAGCAGTGACGAAGAGGAAAAAGTTGTGTATGGTGGTGCTTTCGTCCGTTGTACAACAACCAAGCCATCAGCCAGGCAACAACAGTTATATTGTAAACGTATATATACGATGTTGACGCTTTTACCATTTGCAACACATACGAACAGTCAATAGGGGGTGGCTTTTGGGCTTACAATTCATACCAACAGCCATTTTCTCATCTTGCTTTTTGTCGATTTTCGCACTATGTGTATGAACACATATTTATAAAATGACTGTATATGATGGGAGCCCATAAAAGGGTGGAGGTGAATTTTTGTGGACGTGTACTCAAGCACATACGAGCACATGAATTTGTTGTATTTTATAGATCGCGATATTTTGCTTTTAAGAGCATATCAAATATATGGGGATGCGGAGGACAAACGTTTTTAAAAACCCCAATTAACGTAAAAAAAATTGTTTTTAGTTTTCAAAATTTTTGATTTACAATTTTCCTTTTTTAAATTCTCTTAATAAAATTTAATGGTATTTTTAACAGTATTTTTCCTTTTATCTAAACCTATGAAAATCAATAAACCAAATCAATTCACAGTAGGATGAAACCACAAAAAAAAAAAAAAGCACAATCTGAATGTGGCCCAAAAATTAAAACAAAACATGAAGCACAATTTAATTACCGTATTTCTTAAAGGCGTCATCACCCAATGAAATTATATTAGCTCATATTTAAATACACTCAGTATAATGTAAGCAAGAAGGAACAACAAAAATCTCCCCAAATTAACTGTGTAAACAGACTTTTTCAAGTTCAACGTCTACAAAAAAATTAGGCGAACGAGAGTAAAAAAAAATGGTAAAAAATAACAAAGAAAAAATAAAACAGGAAATCATTAAAGATGAGAGACAAAACAAGCCCACAGCAAAGGCAGTGAGAAGTGAAGCGATTGCTGAAAAAAAAAAGATGCAGTCCCTGCGTGCTGAGGGTGGGGGTGCTCTTTTAATGTAGTGCTATGAAAAGAAAATAAGCGCACCCAGTTTGAAAGCAACTTTTCAGTTTAGTTGAAATGAAAATATTTATAATAAAACAACTATGTACCTAATATGTCATGGAAATTAGCCTTTTTGAGGGGGATTGTAAATTATATTTTATATCGGCATTTGGAAATGTCCAAATATTATTCCGATGGATATTATGGACCAAAAGGCAATACAATTTAAGAATATTCTCAATGTTGGAATATAACTTGAGGCGTATTATATTATATCTGCAATAGCTTTTGAAATCACCCTCAGTCATACAGCATTTCGTTTACAATCATATAAAATGGCAACACTTACATTCAATGTGGCAAAGGGCTTCGTCCACAATCTGCCACCCTCAATAAAATCTCCCTCTCGATGGCATTCGGTTTTCGCTGTATTAACCAACAGTATATGTACATTTATACAACGCCATCCACCCTGTGCGGATTTTCTATTTCTATGATGGCCGCGGTCGATTGTACGAGTCGGCGACGCCATACACATAGTGGCCATGTAGTATTCGTAATGTATTCCTTCCTATAAATGTATATAAGAAGTACTAAAAAGTCTGACCGTTGCTATGGATGTATATGGATGGCGCGGGCGTTGCTATGGGCAACACTGAATGTAGCGGGTGTTGCGGTCACCCTCATTGTGAGTGTGTGTACGAATATATAAACGAATGTACACATCAAGTTAAGGGAGGGTGGTGAACCTTCATGCAAAGCAGGACAACGACCATTTTCATATCATCGCATTGTTGAGTTGACTTTAAGAAAACACTCACAAAACAAATAGAAATCACATTCAAATAAATATGGTTTATTATAAATTGCAAATCTCTTCAACAAACAATGACACCCTTATACAATAAATATTCATTCAATTAAGCTTGTTTACGTTTTGCTTCCACTTGATTAAACCACCAAACTGTATAATCTCGAGCAGCAGCCATAAACTAAAATCATTTAAGCAATTTTTCTTGTCCATGTTTCCGCCTTACATAAGCCCAAACGTTAATCATTTTTCAACTGGACATCATACAGCAAATACGGCTATGATTAATATTCACTCCCAATGCTGTACGTAGTTATTCAACCCCTAGTGACCACTGCTGTCCACATACATGCACAACATGGTCAATATATATTGCGACAACACGAAAGGACGCGTGCGCCGAATTTGGCTGCATGATTTATGTGCTGCCGGTCGCTTTGCATCCCCCTTGAATATGTTGCTCCCTTATACATAAATCGCGCCGCAATTCAGTACATAAAGTTTAATGTTTTGTCTCGTCCCAACATCAAGGACTCACTCCCTGCGTTTTGCGCAAATGCAAATGCACTAATCACTGACCATCGGTCAGTTGAACTATTTGGCCGTAAGGGTCAGCCATAGCTGTATGAGGCGCCGCACGAACAATAGCATCGGTCAATTGACCCCGCAATAAATACGTATGTTGTCACATAGCCAGAGTTCATGCGAATGCATTAAACTCTTTGTGTGTGTGTGCTTGTGTTACAGCCCTTCGGTTGTTAAATTGCAATTTCATGTGCTTCGTGCCTTAACGACTAATACGCCAAGGGGGCCATTTAATTTGCTTCTTAATGCATCCTTGGTCATAAATCTTTAATGCGTTTCAACCCTTTATATTTTCCAGTAGAGATGATGATGACTTTTTAGTTATTGTTTAATGTATATTTGTGTCATTAAATTTTTTCCCTCCTCTTTTAATGTCGGTGGTGCAATTTAGAAATTTATTCATTATTGATTTCAACGTTTGGAAGTTTTTTTTAAATTTGCATATTAAAATTTTTCGAATCAAATTTAAACCACAGCACAGAAAAATTGAGTTAAATCCAATTGTGGTTTAAAAATAAACTGCTGCAGTTGTGCCTAAGGATTCTTTAATGTTACTGAGAACGATGTGTGTTTAGACAAGACGTAGTTTCAGAAAGCCGAAAAACAAACACACGAAGATATTGCTATCATTTTCTTATAACGAGACAAGAGTGCTGACTGCTGAATACGACGCGATTGAAGGCAAACATATAACAAACATCAGATATATGGATATGTGGAAGGCAACGAGCAAACATGTTCAACGTTCACGTATCCTTACAAAAAAAAAATGTTTATTACAAATAATTCCATCCATGCATGTTTAGGAAACGATAAGAGTCGCTTTCCTTTCTCATGCTAAAAATGTGTATCACGAAAGGAAATTCCAAGAGGCAATTCTTAGGTTGGGTGGTGGGTTTCCATAAAGGTTTCCTTATTCTTCGTAATGGTGTGGTTGTTTTCAAAATGGAACGATTCGGTGGCTGTGCAGAAAATTGTTAGAGCTGGATGTTATGCCCACATATAGTATACACGTACATGTGTAACTCAGATTGGTTGTACGGAAAGAAGAAGCGGCCTTATTTTGTCTCAAAATGAATGCGAGCGATTTAGTTGTGTGATCGCTTGGAGCATAATATACAACAGTGTACAATCACGAAACTTGTACAAGCTTTATATAGCAACCCTTAAATGCGAGGTTATATGAAATAATATTTTTTAATGTCAAAGGAAAAGGGCACAAAATGACTCAAGAGGGCAGAGATTAAGAAGAAGATGAAGATGAGAGATTCCTTTGCAATAAGGTTATACCTAAATATAGGACGTACGTGTATTTATATGGAGAATTTTAACGTTTGAATGAGAAAGACACGCGCGCCCACATACTCACGCAAAGTACACAAGGGATTTTCATTTGAAAGAAGGCACTTCATGTATGTATATTATGTTTAGAACCCACATATGAGTAGATATTCTCGCATTGCTGAACCGAGTAGATTGCCATCGGTGGGGGATGGATTGTAATAAGGAACGGTAAGGTAATTTTACAATGTCATGTTGGAAAATTAAAGCTTATATGAGGTTTCAAAATTATTATTCTTACACAAAGTATTTAAACGTTACTGATACAAAATATTCTGTGTCACTGCCAGAAAAAAAAACACAACGCTTTTGATATATGTGTGACCTTGAAATTTTTAAATCTTGATTTCGAAGTTTTTTTTATTTGAATAAATAACATGTTTAATAATAATATGTTTAATCTTAATTTTATTGAATTATTCTCATAGCGAAAATATATAAAGTTTTAAATTATTATTATACCCATTTCAATTAAGTTATAAATTGTAATAAAATTCGAACAAGCATTTTTTACGGTCATTTCGGTCAAAATGCATATTTGAGGAACATGTAAAAACGGTCAAAATGATAGCGCACGATTCGTTTGGTCGGTTTTCTCCTTGTGAGCAAACCCAATCCTACGCTATCGCATGCTTTCGAACTTTGACAATAAAGAGGAAGTAACCCTAAAAATAATATTACAAAATACAAGCATACAGAATCCGCACTGAGGGTTAAAAAAGTGAGGCCATTCTTGCTGAGAAGTGGGTGGGCAAGACCGACCTCAACCCCTGCTTTCAACGATTCATACCGGCATGTGTCGTCTGTAAAACATGTAAAAAATCCATATTAAAACTGGACAAAATGGCCGTCCCCGTACCATGCAGGATAACGGACGACAACACACTGTATTCACCCTCGCATTTTGAATTTCTCTGCTTTGTGTTTTCTGCATTTTGTGATTACTTTTTTTCTACTCTATCTCTATGTTTATACTTGTGCTTTTTCCAATGCAGCGAAACTGGTCGTCTGGTGTTGTTGAATGCTTTTATAGCATTTAACGGATGTGTGGACGATTTAAGTATGCATGCAAGCGAATACTGCAAAAAATAGGGAATGAAAAATGGTAAAAGGATTTGAGTTTTTTTTTTTTTGCATAAAACGGAAAAATATTCATAAAGTAATATGGAAAAAAGAAACAACGAATTTATGCATGAATGCTTGATGAAATTGTGAAACCCTCGGAATATGGGAGACGGCTGTTGTGGCTCAAATGCCTGCGAGGATATAAAAGAAATTGAAATGAAATTAGAAAATATAATATGTAAGAGAAAAAAATTCCGTAGATTGATTTTCTAGCTTGGGTTTTCAGTTCCGAATGGAATAAAAAACAACAACAAGGAAAGTAGAATTATACGAATTTTTTTATACAAATGATGTGAATAAAATAGCTTGAAGAGATATTCACTCTTTGGAAAGGCTTATATGATCCACTTGCAACACGCGTATGATTCGTTTGCTACGCTATTTCGAAATGCATTGCATATGTGAATATGTATATGCAGGAAAACGTCTTGCTTCTTGTTATGACTTTATGACATTTTCTATGAAACTCTAGCACCACTTATTTTTGTAAGTAAAGTCGCTATTTGAAGTATTTGCTACGGTTTCTAATGTGCCACATCCAGTATGTAGCGTTGGAAAAGATTGCACTTTGTACCTCAACGAGTAGTTTATTGCATTGAAAGTTCACTTCGGTTTTGGCATGCTTAGACAGAATGTCTTTATGGAATTCAAGAATTTCCTATTGCGATTCAACTTACAACCCTTAAAAAAGAAACTCAATAACTTTGTTGCAAGGTTTGTAAAGTTATGGAAAATTTGATACATCATAGTTTCAGTTATAATTTATCTTTATCGAGAACGTAAGTGAAATCATCTCAAAATCCAATTTATTTCAGTTATAAATTAAGATATTGTGAATGTTCGCAGAACGTCTGTGTCAAATTAGTATTTACAGTTAAAGTTTTTACCAAAATACTACATTTAACTCGTTCAATGGTCCACTAAGTCAAGTAGTATTATTAAACCTCATTGATGTTTGAATTAAAAGCTGATGAACAATAGTTGCGTAACTATGTAACTAATATGGATGTATGAAAGTTAAAACCAAAAATCTATGCACCAACAATGTAGCACATACTTTCGTATATCTGTAAGAGTAAACACATCATTTTATACTTCAATTTCCTAAAATGCTTCAGCGGTTTATAACCAAACGAATTTCAAATCAGCAAGTTTTTGAGGCTCTGAGCATGCACACAGGAAGGCATTATATTTGCAGTGCAAAATAAATCGCATAGACAGTTCCCAAACTAAATATTTCCAGGCAACCATGGCAAAGACGCTAAAACTTCTGCCGTATTGTCGAGTAGGTATATGCACGCCATACACACATATGGAAAATTCTCATTTGCTTTGTACTTAATATGGTTGCCGTAGTATTTCCAAACCCCCTTCCAAATTTCTTATTCACGTCATACGAGCCTTGGAGCTGGGTGTGTATCTCCACCATCCCAAAATCCAGAAGCAAATTATAAATACTCCCCGCATGCACATACGCAGAGGAACCTATACACTTTTGTTTTTGCCTAGCATCAGGGCTCAAGGAAACTCTTCCACGTCGCCTTATTTTCACACATGTATGTGAAAAGATATAATCAGCGACCCCTACACCAGGTTTGTGTCTCATCATCGCATGTTTTGGTATACATGCTTACGTACAATCACTGCCGTACATGGCCGTACACTAAATTGTCTTTATTTTCGGGGCCACCAAGTTATCGACTCACCCTTAACATTTCCCAATACAGCCTTATATGTTGCTTTAAACTCCTTAAGCCAGAATTCACGGAAATCTATTCACCTACCAAATACTGCTTTTTCCACATACATATTATAAAATAATATTACAAAATGTGTGTGCTTATAAGCCCTCGCAAGCTCTTTTGCGATAACTCCTCCGCATCTAGGACGCATAGTACAACATCCCTGTACAACCCATTCCACCCCGCATCTCTTATCGTGTGCACAAACATCCATATACGTACAACATCCACCTACGTAGTCAACTTTCGCCGCTACTACCAATTTTATAACATTTAACAAGCGCACATATGGAAATTCTATACACTTTCCGGTTACGTTTCCCAGTTCTCTTGCACATGTACATCTTGTCTTGGCAGTTGCCTTTGCCTTTACTGCGGTACTGAAATTGCGCTTTAATTGGTATCAGGGTATTATAATAAGATGAATGAGAGGCGTGGGTTAGATGGGGGTGGGGCGGCTGTTTCCACAACACAATTTTATCCGCATGTATAGAGAAAATTTCGTTTACTCAGTGCACAGTGCTAGTAGAGTGTACAAAAGAAAATCACAGTTAGACGATAACTACATGGCATACAAAATGGAAATCTAACCAACAATATCGACTACATAACTACTTTGCATGGCGTACTCACTACTCGTATACCTACGATACGCTCAAGTTATAATATGTTAGAAAATTTCTACTGCTTGCTGCATATGCATTTATTTGTAACCCACAGCAATTTGGGGATGGAAGTGTGTAGTACGTAGCATGCATATTGGAATTAATGTTAGAAGTATGTAGATCTTTCTGAAATACACAGGAAGTCGTTTACAAAGTGGTAACATCTCTTATAATGAAGGCTTTATAGTTCCTCAAAGTTATTTCGTTCTGTATTCAATTTTACAGTTCGGAAAACATTAACATGGCGTTCATGTAACATTTTGACACACCAATTTGGTTTTATAAAATAGGAGAATACCATATTTTTAATGTAGCTTCCGATTAACCACAATTGACTTCAGTAAATCCTTGACTGATTCTTATATTAGACCGTGCTATCATTCAAGACGAAAATATCTTTATCTCTCTCAAATTAAATAAAACCCTTACATTTTGATAAAACATTTAATTTTAATTGATAAACCAGTTGGTTACAAAGAAAGAAAAGAAAACAATTTAAAATGTTACAACACAATATTATACTATTTGTAATAACTGTCAATTTGCTATCTTAAGCATCTTCATCACAAAATCAGAATACTGTTTTAGATCACTTCCTATTTTGCTTTCCATTTTTCGATTTTGCTAAAGTTAGTCTTAAATTAAAGGCAAGTTCTTACTCGAGGACAAATCTGCGCACCTTTTTCGGTAAAATGAATGACTTTTTAAGTATAGTGTCTTAAAATATGTCATAAATCTGTATTTGCCCAAAGTTAGCCGTTTTAAAATTGCATTTATTGAATCCACTTTTAAAGTCACAGATACCAATTTTAAATTCGGTACCTACAATAAATTATCGAAGGAACACCTAAGCCCTTTTTTCGAATTTTGAACCAATTTCAAAGATATTAATGTTAAACTTGGCAATTGGTTTTCAAAAAAAAAATCTCTAAAAATTATTTTTTTTAAATAACATAGATCATAAACATTATTCTTAAAAAGTGTTCATCTACAATTATTATACCTTCTCTATATTGTAATTCTATGTGGAAATAAAATTATTTGCAATATAGTAAAATTTAGTAAATGTTTTTAAAGTTATTAAAAAGTATTCCTAAAATTTACTCGACTCTAGACATATTTCAAAGTAAATTCTTAACAAATATCATATTTATGAAGAAAAAACTATAATTGGCTCACAAACTACTTGCAAGTGAATTAAATGAGTATTTGTCGGGTTTGTTCGACTTCAATTATCTCATCCAAACACAAACTCACATCTCAATACTCAAACAGCATGGAACGTGCAGTATATAGACAGAAAAACAACAAATCTGAGAGAGAGATTAATTTAATAAGCCACTGAAAGTAATTCATTATAATATGAATCTAACTAACTTACATAACTAAATTTCCATTACCCAGCAACCCATCCAATCCAACACAATTCTGAAGAGCAGCAGTTAAACAAAAATTTTATGCATACGAGTACATTGCAAACAACCGTTGATGAGGACTACATGAGCATAAGCAAAACTTCTTCACGAGGATTCTGCAAAAGACAAAGAGTTTTCGGTTTTGAAACGGACGGATGTGGCGCGGCGCGGGTGTGAGTGCGGAAAGTTGGAATGATGCTTCACAATTCTCGCAGCGTTCATTATTCACCAACAGCATCTTTCGTCCTTGCTTAGAATTTATATACAAACTCGTGTATACATATAAATCGCGTGATGGAAACCGCAATATTCTTCAAGTGGGCGCACAAACTGAACCAGCAACCAGAGATTCTATAGGCGACACATATTATACATGTATGCAGTATGCTTTCATCTTTATGTTTAGGTACAATATTTGTGTGCGATGGCAAAAGGCTTTTGCACAGGCATCGCGGGATAATGTGCCTCGCGTTCAATATTTGACAGTATGAAGGAAAAGAGGAATTTGGAAACAATTGTCTTATGTGCAATATATGCAGGCACATAAAATACATGTTCATCGTGTAGAGGTTGGTTTCTGAAGTGTAGAAGTTGCAATATGTTTAATATGTTGTTAGAAAGAAGATGTGCTGATGATGATCAAGAGGAAGAAGATGCACCAAACTTTCTTGATATAGTTTCCCATTTTCGTTTTGTTATAGTAGTTGCCTATATGTATGGTTGGTTAAGCTTTTGGGGTTCCTTAAAATTTAATTATGCATTCGCAGTTGCATGTTTTGATGCGCGAATAATGTGTATGGTGGGTACAAAGTACTTGTGCTACCATCCACCAACCCCCATCCCTTTTATCCGTGCGCATATTTCGCATGCCTCACATACTCTCTAACCAATATGTTGCAGTTGAAGTGAAGCATTTAAGTTTGTACGTTTCACAATAATTTGGCATCGAAAATTATGTTCAAAGCGTGTTCAAAGTTTTCGCGAATGAACAAATGAAAATTTTGCAATCAGCGAATGTGTCAAATTCATTTGCAAATGAAGAACGCATGTGAACGCAGACTCTTTGCTATCATAAGAAAAAGGGTTTGTGTGGTTTTGATTTAGTCTCAAGATACAAATTCCGTTTTTTAGAATATAACCGCGATCTTTTTTATCATCACAAACTTGGGTCGATCAATTAAAACACTGTTTTATTATAAATTGTAATAAAATAAATGTATGTTTAACATTGCAACTTAATAGTTCTTTCTATTTACATTTAACATAATTTGAAGCCATAAAGTCATCTGTCATTAATAAACTTTAAATTCAGAAAATATACTCGTACATTTGCCGCCTGAACTCAAATAAAAAGTTAGTAAATTCTATTCAAATTGTGATAGACAAAGCGAACAAAACCCCGTTTCACATAATATTACTGTTAACGAACTAGTGCCTGCTGCATATACGTACAAGCATAATATGTGTGACAATTTTGCATACATTACCATATCATATTAACATACGACTGTTGCAAATTTATAATCTCCTCGCATTGTAAAGATCTGCACACCCCCCTCTCCACCCCCAAAAGTTCCACTCGGCTTTAACAACAACCACCCCAAACACATATAACTCAGCGACAACTGAATGTGATCCCGTGTGCATTGTCAACGCATATTAGGTACAGTAGACTAACGAATGCACTGCTAATTAAGGCGCAAAATGCTAATTAATTTGCAACATAAAAAGATGAAGAAAGATAAAAAAAAAAAAATGGTGCACAGAAAAGGTCGGAATATGAAATCCAAAAGCTTTTTAATGGAATTTATAGCGAAAATGAACACAAGAATATAAATTGACGGTGTATGACGCGAAAATGTTGGTGGTGAAATTACAGTTTGGATGGGATGCACGCTGCAATTACATTCAAATGTTATCTTGGCGGTAAGTGTGGGATGGTCACATATCTATTCTGTTTATATTTGTGCAGTATGAGTTCACATGAAAGTATATTTTACCCGAGTATTTCTGCATTTGTAGTTGCAATATATGCAATGTTTATATAGGCGCTTTTGTTGTCAATTGCTTACAGCGCCAACGCAACGGAATGGAGGTCTGATGCGAGAGGATTATGATGAATGGGTGTTTCAGTTCTTCACATTTCGAAACATTTTCAATTAATGTGCAATGTGTGTATAGTTTATGTGCATTTCACTATACGTATGTGTAAATTGAATGCAAAAAGCAGATGTATAAGAAAATGGGAAAGTTCCTCTTCTGTATATAGTTGCAACTTGCATAATGCATGGCGCCCACGTCCCTGTTGGCGCCTTCATTTAGTTTTTTTTCTTCCTTGTTTCTTTGCTATTGTGTTGGCATATAATAACATGGGACAATGGGGATGTCTACCGAGCTACTTATGACATGGAATGGAAGCGCAATTTTTGAAGGATATTTTACTTGTTTCTAACAAGAACTATATTATGGAGTCACAATCATTAACTATATATGATAGTTAGGGTTGATGATCCAAGAACTGGGCTTGCTCTATAGGTATTACAGAGAGCTGAACTGCGCATGATAGGCCATAGTAGTGGGAGGGACTGGCTAATAAGTATGTCAAGAGATTGATGGAGGTCCAAGAAAAGTGAAAAGTCTTGAAAAAGATCCGAGTAGACTATTGATGTAAGCCACCCGGGGAAGAATTAGATTTTTATTTTCCTAAGTGCACTTCTCAGACCACTTGGAGTACATTTTAAGAAGATGAGAATACAAGAAAATTCGACCAGCAAAATATGCTTAAATAGTCCTGAGACAGCGTTACATGTTTTGCGCGATTGGCCGAGACTAGAATAAGCAAGATAAACTTTTATAGACACAGAACTGTGAATATAGCGGATGTGAGGAGGCTTTACTTACAAACTTCTTTAACAATTGCTCAATTTTGCTAAATTTTTTAGTGAAATCTAAGATGGTGTCTAAACGTTTGATGGACAAGCTGTCGAGTATGAAAATCTCACATGCAGGGAAGTCTTGTATCTATTGAAGATTAACATCCGTGCATAGTTCCAAAAAATAAGAGACTTCCCTAAACTATCAACTCAAGCTTTTACGTAAAATAGGAAGATACAAGTAGCATAGCATATTGCTTATAAAAACTGCAGTGTAGCCATTCAAAACTCAATTTCCTTGTACTAACTAAAAGTTTTCATCCCCACCCACGACAGAGCATACATCCGTCCACCCACCCTCATGTGAGCGCACACATCGTTCAAAATTGATTTTTGAGTTTCGACCAAAAAGCAGCAGACTTTTCCATTTCCACACATGAACTATTGTCTCTGCGCGTGTCCCCGACAATGGGTGCGATGGATATGTGAAATCTTGCCTCTCCACATGCACACATAAAACAGAATAAACACACACGTATATCCTTTTATGTGCGAGAGCTTTAAATGATGGTGAATATAATATGTGCATGCGCTTCCATAAATCAATACTCATATAAATGTGTGTTGTTGGCGTACCCCTGAGTTCTATATTATATCTCATCTCTCATTCTGGTCGCCATTGCAAAATTATATTATAATATGTGTGGAATAGCGTGAGAGCATAGCCGCCCGCGCGTCCTTTTGCAATGTATTGTGTTTACTCATTTTAAGTTAGTTATCACTAGCCAGTCGATGTAACAAATAACATTTTACAGTTTATGTATATGCGAGTTCCACATATTATGAGTTAAGATGATAAATTTTCAAACATTTATCATTCATTTTCATGCAGCAGCATTCGCCGGATCCCTCATCCTTTTGGAGCTTTTCCCCATGTATGTGTGCACTGCAATAAGCGTCGCGTCTCATCGTGTGTGTGCATAAGTTGAAAATATATTTGGGCTTTGTGCACATAACGAATGCCTGATAAGAGCTATCCGATGTTTTGTGACTTTGTCGTTTCCAATATGTAAGTAAGTATAATATATGACGGTTAGGATTTTTTATGTTAATTTTATTAACATCATAGTAAATTATTCACATATTTCAGCTTATTTAAAAATAAGTTTTTTGTAGATGTAGTGCCAAAATCAATATACCTATTTTTCAAGGTCACAAATAAGCTCAAAAATTAAATAAATTAAAGTTGTAATTAATATTAACGTCACTATTAAACTTATTAAAGGGTAATTAATTTTTTAAAGGTTACTTTCCAATAAGCAATAACTATTAAATAAAAATATTATATAAATAGTAACTATGGACGATCTTTCACAATTCCTTGCTATAAAGTACAAGCTGAGCCTCCTAGACTAACTTTTTTTTTTCCCAGAAATTTGAATGACTCTTTTGAAAATGTTTTTTAATGTTTTTAAATTTTGTCTGTTTAAATTCCTACCGTCATTATCTACATTTAAAAAAAACAAACTAAGTTGATTTAAAATTACGGGCAACAAAAGGCTACAAACACAACTTTGTTTTATTGTGTATTGATTGCTTACAACTATTTAATTGATTAAATTGAATAATGATTAATAATCTTGGGATTTGGTACTGTAATTTGACATTGAAAACCTTTGTTTCAAAATATTTAATTATAATAAGTGCTAATTCGGGTCATGAGTGATGATAACCCAAGCCTACAAAATCTTACGTGGAAAGAACTATGGTAAAAGGCGACGTGGCGGACCCAGCCTCCGTTGTAAGGACAGCGTAGACCAGGATGCAAAGAATAGCACTGTATTGAACTCGATGTTATTGGCGCAAGATCGGAAAAAGTAGGAAACCCTTTTGAAGCAGGGCAAGACAGGACCCCAGTTGTAGCGCCGACAATGATAAAAATACTAATCCTAGATTGACGGACATTTTTAAAACATGTATTACCAAGGTAATTCTTTCTGATATCAAGGGTTGTTTGTGTCTCGTTATAGGCATACAAATATCTTTTAGAAAAAAATAACATCTGGTTGAAATAATGAAACCTCTGCTAAAAACTAGAATTCTGTAAAATAATTCAGCGTATCTTCTGTATTACTTTTAGCTCCTCAAATTTTCCTTTCGTGTTTTTGCTTAAACCACACGATTCACTCCTCAAATCCACACAATCACCGTATATTTGCGAATATACAGAGAGTATTCGTATAAGCGAAACTTACGCTTCGTTGGTTAGAATTTTGGAGGTACACATACAATATAGTTTGCATCCAATTTTTTAGCCCACAGCATTCTCTTTCCCAAATTTTCTGTTGCGGTTTGGTGCTGTTTTGAAAGTTCGTTCCATGCTAAATTGCTAGACATAAATAAACTAACGTTGGTAAATTTGAGCGCGTCGTACAGCGAAACCAACGCGGTGTACTCATACACTATAATATACATGGTATACCTTTCAGCTTGCTAGTGAATTGTGGAATCAGCATCAGCTCGTGTGGCTATGCACAATATACACTGCACGCATAATATAGGTACTCGTAGAACGACGCAATAGAGCACTAACAACTCACCCTCACCCTCATCCTCCCCCCCCCATCCCCCACAACAACCCATTCCCCACAGGCACATATACGAGCGAGGTCTTTAAATCTACCTCATTCGTTTTCCATGTTCATTTGCAAAAGTTTAGTTAGTTAGATGTTGGATAATTGTTTGCCATTGGCTGAAGCACTCTAATGCTTCGAGTTTCCCATTTTACTGTGTGCTGCAGCTTATATGCGGCACATATTATATATGCGTACATGTATGCCTCATATTGTAAGACGTATACTATTGTGAATATACACAGGGAATACAGCATACGCCAACGGAAATGATGGCGCTTTGAGCCAACTTTGAGCTAATAGCAATATATTTGTACAGCAACCTCATCAAGCTTGCTCATGCTTGCCGTACATGCATATACAATACATATGTGGATGTGCACACAAAGACTTTAGCGCAAAGAAGTTTATAGAGCATCTACAAAATGTATATGTGTGTCGTGGGTGGTGGTGCGCCGTGCGGTGGTACGCCCGCAGTGGATGGAGGGCAAACTTTAAATTAGCTCATCGAATGTGTGTGCTTTGTATGCATATTTAACATGACGTATGCTTTTTGATTAATTCGCGTTCGCGAGAAAACCATTATGTGTTCGAAATTTCAATAGAAAACCATTGAGCCGATACACACAGTGGGTGGTGGGATGTTATATGTGAGCCATGACGCAACAGAGAAACTAATTAAGAAATGGTTTTTCGTTATAGCGTTAAAAGTTGAGTTATGAAGAAAAAAACTAATTGCATGGCGAGCGACGTGTGCTTGCAAACAAGAAATACTTAAGGATGATTATCATACTTCAGCCAGAAGTGAAAGGCTTGAAAAAGTCACTTACGAATGAACTGATTTGATGTTATTCTAGACTGTAATACTATTTTGGAATCAACAAAACTATAAGCATCATTAAATTTTAATTATAAAGGTCAAGCATAAAAATGTACGATTGCAAAATAATGAAAGACTACATTGCAGGGAGAGCGAGGTGTAAATTAATTACGAACTGTATAGAATAGTAATTGTGTATTTTTTAGATATGAGTAAGGTGTCACCTTGAATTTATATATTTTGACCATTTTAGGTGTTAAAACAAGTTCTGCATCTTTAACCTTTTTCCAAAAAAATAATTTACGAATGTAAGAATCTATTACCGTCATACTGGGTCCTAATAAATTAAGAAATAAAGCCAAACTCATTTTCTTCCCACTATGGAATCTAAAATTATTAACTTTTTGATCAAAACTATGAAGAACCATTGCATAGTAACTTCAAATAAATCGAACACATACATGAAACCTGATGAAATCAAATTTAAAAACCCCCTTCAAGTTTTTATATTTTACTTATTACCATACATCCTTGGAATGCGCATGTGGGTAGTCTGAATCCCTGAAGATCAATGTTTCTCCAACCAAAAAAACACATTTTCCAAACACTTCCATTAAAATTCCCGTCTGTATGGGATTGTTCCGCATAAAATGAAATATTCTCTCACCTTAGTAACCAACTCCGTAATACTATTCACATGAAGCATGTATCTAATGCAGATCACTCCGTCAATTTCACTTTTCATTTCAATAACAAAACATGGTAAACAAAAACCATCCCCCTCCATCAGATTTTTCGCGCCCATGCATGGCTCCTACCCTCTTACAGCATTCAATATATATATATATATAGTTGCCATACATCGCATAAACACACATTCATTTTTTTCTTGTCGCCCTTATCAACGGCAAACACATTTCATATATAAATTCCATCTCGCAGCTTCCACTCACATCCCCACACCACAATTTTCATATATTTGTGTTTAACGTTGTATTCTATTTTTTCTATCAAGTGCTCACCTTGCTTTTGTGAATTCGCCCTGAATCAAACCGATATAGCTCACCCAAACTCCGCCATTACCACCACCCTCGATTTCCCGCATCTTTGCAGATAGTCAGCTCGCACATGCCGAAAGGACAAAACAACGGCACACACGCATGAACCGATGGGCCTCCCTTCTTCCCACCAAATCACCCTCTCTACCAGCCACCCCCTTTAGATAATATGTAATTTTGCCCGGAGTACCCTCTTAAATTTTGCGCGCAAATTCCACACACATAAGAAGGAGACATATTATACAATATAAAATGTATGTAAGTAGGTATACTCAATACTCATGCTTTGCGTGATGGCAACGGGAAGTCATCTGTGCGAGATGTGTTTTTGTGTATCGTGTACCCAAAATTCTTCTATACATGTCCTTTCAAAGTCCTCATACCATGCATCCGCCACACATATATGAATGCTTACCACCCTCCCATCCATTCATTTGCGAACTCACTCAATCACCAGCCCAGCCCGCCTCCCACCCCCTATCGCCAGTAGGCACATTTAGAAGCCGTCCTTTTGCTGTTTTGCATACACGAAATCGCGCACTTTGCCATTGCATATATGCGGCGACGTACTGTGTTCATATGCTAAACATTACCCGTTTGAAAAATGTTGTCATTCCACATATAGAAGCATGTCAATTTATTTTTCGGGTCCATTTTAAAGGGAGCCCGCATGTCACCTCTTCAGGGACTTGCGGAGAAAAACACACAGCGGAGAGGATAGGGTATACGCCTTAGCAATTTGTTAGTGTGTATTATATAAGTTGCTATATGTGCTTGAACTTTAGCGCGTGTTACCCGCTTACATGATTTCGTCTTGCGAAATTCTTAATACTTTAAGGACACATTGGCGTTTCACTTTTTAAATTGATCTAGCATTTTTGTTGCAAATTTATTTTCAAGAAAAAGTGTTTAAACTAAAAAAAAACTTGACTAAAAAGGATAACATTTTTAATTACATTCAAAATCATTGACAATCCTGTCGAAAATTCGAATTATTTCCACTGCTGAATTGTGGCAACATTATTATGAATGCGAAAGTCAAACGATACGTCAAACTTATCGCCATACTTTTCTTATCATTTTGCAATTCCCTCCTGTTTTCATCCATTTTTAATGGCAAATATTTTTTTTGCGAAAGTGAAACCAATTCGCAATAATTCTTCACATCTTCGATGCTGCGAAAATGTAGTAAATACATTAGGTATATAATACTACGCTAGATACGTATTATGTATATTGTTATGTGTGAATCATGCATCTATATGGTAATGTATTCTCGCCTGTGCGATAAAAAAGAAGTAGGACCTTATAAGAGGGTGGCATGATTATGTTGAAAGGCAATGCAAAGAATATAAAAAAAAAATAAACAAAAAAAAAATAAGAATAAACGCGTGAGTCTTATAAAGCGCTCTATTGATTTCGTTTTTCAACCCCCTTCGGCTATCGAGGCATCGGAAGCAATAAGAAAAAGATGACGATGTGCAGAGCAAACACACGTCGTGAAAATGCTCGTGTATGCCTAAAAGAAGACGACCAATACTGTACAGTGTACAATGTAAAGGCATTAAGTCCATACGCGTTCACAAACGTGTTTGTATGGGTACATGGAGTATTGTAAAGGACGAGGAAAAGGATGAATAAAAACATCACCAATAATAAAAGAACGAATGCCAGGACGCGATGAAGCCCTTAGGAATACGTATGTGGGCTTTCAAGTTAGTATATAAAATGATGTGGGAGGTGAGCGACATAAATGGAAATGGAAAAATGTATAAAAGAATGTATGATGTGGAAAAAAATGAAAATTGCAGAGAGCCAACAGAAAAATTCATTTTCCTTGTTCGCCTTCCACCGTTTTGACAATGTATTATTTTTATGTTGTTTTTTTATTTTGCAAATTTTTCCCTTTTGATAAGTCCTTTCAAATGTATCTGCATACACAATATCTTGAAGGGATTGCATCAATGTACATACTTATTATAGGTGGATGTGTATCAAGGACTTTGTGTGCAACCCATTTGGCAGATCCGTTCTTTACCCTATCCCATCGTGAGCTCTTCATATGGTCTTCTACTAGAAATTTTTATGTTGAACTCAAATCAATTCTTTATTTAACTAAGAATATTCAAAACTTTCAAATAAATCCAACTTAGGCTGAAAAAGTTGACATAACATGTTTTCATTGATATTTTTCATCAAGGATTAATTTAGTACAATTTAGTACATTCAAGAACAATATTTTTTTCAGTATGTAATGTTTTCTTTCAAGTGTCTAGTGATTATTCTTGCCCATCTAAGCATATAATAAAACAAAAATGTTACTCGTATTATTCCAGCCAGTGATTAAATGAAGGTACACAAAGCAAAACCAACAGCATCATACAATCGCTCCCTTTTATATTTGTATGTTATTCATCAGACATCAGTGGATGTTTTGAAACAATGGGATATTGCCGCATAAAAAAATGTGACAACAAAAATAATTGACAAGTTGAGAAAAATGGATGCGAGAGCCCATGCGGAAAAAACGGATATTCCAATGACACCCAATGGGGAGTGCCCTAGGACCGGAGATGCTTTTGTTTTAAGGCACGCACGACGCACAAGCGTGCAGTGCAATTCTTGGTTTCATTTTATTGTACTCGCATTTAGCATACATTGCTGCTAACAATCGACAACATGCAATCAAATAGTAAGCAATTAAGTGATTGACATGACTGGTGACATTGTGTGAACTGCAGGAATATGTCGTCGCGTATAGTTGGTCGTCTTAATGGGTATTTTGAAATTGACTTTTTTTTTATTGTGATTTTCCTTTATGCAGATTGTATTTATAATTTATATTTGTGCTGATCAATTAAAAATGCATGTTTAAAACAACACTACTCTTGCATTTGTAAAGGGGATGCAACAACTTTTTTAAATCCTGCTGAGCTATTTGTTTCACGACAAAGCATATTTTGCTACATCACTCGACGGGGCAGATAAAATCAATTCATATTCAACGGATATGGCATAACAAATGTTTTCGTGTGATAAATAATGGGGCTTGAGTCTGTTGAGTTTTTAGAAAATATATTGCTCATACATATTATACTAAAAATGCAATAAATTATTTTCGTTCACATTTCACATATGTTTTATTAGGAAATTGGAATAATAACTTAGCGTTGACGTGTCAAAACTTGTTGGTTATTTGGTTGGTAAAAATAGCGAGACCCAGTACGGTATTTCAAATAGCGCCATTTTATTAACACTCATCATGGGGACCATTAGGTTTATCAATCAAATTGTTTTAATCCAACCAGTAGTATTCAGGAATTGTTTTGGGATTGTTGGTCGCTTTACTAACAAATCATTGAGGTCGTTGAGAAAGTAGTTATCGAGTGTGATGTGTCTGGCTAAAGCCGCACAAAGTGAGTGACCGTTTCGTGCCAACTTGGTTCGTTGCAGCTTCGCCAATACTTGTAGAAAAATATTTTACAGAACTAATATTGTTAATTGTTTTTTTTCTAGTTGGAAAAAATTAATTACCTTTTTTTACTCGATGTACTCTTCATTCCGTCAATAACATTCTGCCATCCTTTTGGAAGTTGCATAATTCTCCGAATATAAAATTCCCTAAGCTTGTTCACATTCTGATATAAGTGCATTTGAAAAATGTCCATTGAATTATTGGAAACAGTGTTAAGATGTTTTAACATTTAAATACAATATCGTTTTTATGAATTTTGCAAAAGTCTACACTAAAGGCTAATTTCTAATTTAAACTACTAACAACCTCTCAATTACTTTTCTTTTGGCTTAAGTAAACATTAAACAATTTTATTGTTATTCAATCAACAGAATTTCGTTTGCATATTAAACATACGACCATACGTATTTATCTAATGTGGCCTTACAATTCAGTTAAAAATAATAACAATTGTTATTTGTTTTAAATATGTGATGTTTTCTTCAATACGAACATCGAAATAATTGGGGTTGAAACATATATGGAGCCTTATCAAATTACTGAAATGTATATGACGTACTTATAAGCCGAATCCCTTTTCATTTCATCGACCCTCAAGCGTAATGTTGTTTCTGTTATTTCTCTTAATGTTTAGGTATACTAAAAAACGAACAACTCTCACCAATATCAAATACTTTACATAAATCATAAATTCATATAAAATAGATACAAACAAAGTACCTGTACTTGCACTAGCCTGCATATATCACATCAACTATACACACAAAAAGTATTAAAAACAAAATACAAACAAATATCTACATACGACAGCTACCCACTCAGTACATAGTTCACATCCATTACCTCGCTATATGTGTACAGTGTACATCCAAAACACCTATCCACCACCACCCACATGATACGCAGGCTAAAATGTACATTGTACACATGTGCGCGACACAAAATGGCTGACTCTTTAGCCCATATCACCCATCACCTATCACCAAGCGCGCCATGCAAGAGGGGGGTGGTTGCCGTGTCCCCCGTTGCTATACATGGCGTGCCATTGTATACATGCGGACATTATATGTACGTGTACATTATAAAGCACATAAAACACACATGTGTGTGATTTACATTAATTTCCTCTTATTTCGCTTGCATATATTATTGCAGTATACATATACAGGGTAGAGTTCGCCGTTTGGTTTTCATCCCTTAAGCCGTTATGTTGTTTTTGTGCTGTACTTTTTGCTTCAATTGGTGGTATATGCGTTTTTGTTGATGGTTCCGAGAGTACACGCTGAATGTAAACCCATTACTGAGTGCAAAAAGCTCTTATTTGCACATTTAGTTGAAATGCGTTGATAGGGGTGTAGTATGTGAGACATATCACACAATATTATTGCAGCATATATTTGGCAATGTTGATTGTGCAAATGGTGCAAAGAATGGTTACCTCTTGTTGTGCACCTACCATTAAATGTAATATGTTGTACCGCGAGAAAACCAAACAAACATTTGAGTTTGCCTGTATGTACTCAGTTAAAGGCTCGCACAGGGTTGATAATTTTCTGCACATTCATTCCTACGTAAATGTGCCCAATTATGTACACGTTATTCCATCTCCATTAAATTGCGTTGAGCATTTCGAGCGCACATATGTATTCATTTACATACATAATTTGGTACACTATATGTCTGCAATAACACTGAAGGACCATACAACATGCGCGTACGACCCTTTCACCCTTATACCCTTATATTATTTAAATTTTCGCTCTTCACATGTTATGCTCGATGCTTTTGGGGGTTATGTGTTTCTAAACCCTTCATCCGAATATTAGTGCTCTATACAAACTGGATAGAAGTTCACATATGCAAAATACATAATGTGTACATAAGCGCGAGCCATGACATTTAACAGCATAAACACGCACACACACATTCCTTCCGCACATGCCGAAAATTGTCCTCCCCGTCAAGTAGTTTATGACCACGACGTACTGTACAATATATAGGTACTCCCTCTACGGTGCAATTAACGTAAAATTTCATGTGTGCTCGCTTATGCGTAACAAAACGCGTGGGGTGAAAAAGGCAACCCTCACCCCCACCCCCCCCCCATACCATGAATTTTCGTATGTGGAAAACAAAATAAAATGGAAAATGAAATTACGGCGACCATAATATTTAGTGAGGAAAGATATGCGCGGCTCGCAAGCGAAAGTGAAAGTGATAAACGTACGCCCTCCATTTTGTGATGCCATAAAATGCGTACATGCACATACATACGTTACACACATATCCCGTATAGATAAAGAAGGGTAGATAATATGGTTAACGGTCATAATTTATGGTCGCAACATCACCCCCGTCACGGTTTTCTCGTGTATGTGCAGTGTGTTCGCATTTTACATTTATGTGTGTAGATAATAACGACAACAACATTCCGCCATAACGGCCGGTTCCTCGAGGCTGTGCAAGCGTGTGTAATAACAACGATTTAAGGGGCGAAGGTGGGTGTGGGTTAGCAAGTTCAGTCGATGGTTCAGTTCATAAATTGTATGTAAATATTTAAGATTGCAAATTTAAAGATTAGGTACACACATTGAACTCATGATGTTGAGATTCGTCACGGAATTTAACTTATCGCTTTATTTATCGTTATCATTGTTTTGAAATGTTGAGTATTACTAGAGTTGGAGACTTGTCGTCGTTTTTAAACAAAGCTAATTTTTTTATGTACTTTTCAAAAGCATTTTTAATAAAGAATTGCAATGATTTACTTTAAAGTGAAAATATGTGGAAAAAGGATTTGTAACCAGATACTTTTAAAAATAATATCCCTAAGTACAGGCGAAACTCGAAAAGCTGAAAGTTAAGAGGAATTCCTTATTGAGTTTTCTATATTTTTTGGCTCCATTTACACAATCCGATGTTCAATAAATTAGATGTTTTATAAGTTTTTTATTTCATGACATTTAAAAATAAAATTGAATTTTGCTCTAGCTTTTCTCCTTAGGGGATTTGCTTTCGTTTTGAATAATTTAACATAACATAAAATAAAAGGAATTCTGAAGTTTTACTAACAATGATTCTTTACAAGTTTAATAAACTTTGAATTTTTGAAAATTTCGATTTGAACCAAAAATTGAGTTATCGTATTTTGACTGTGCCTTAAAAATACAGAATTTAACTGAAAGTTTTTATTTGTTCAAAATGCTAATAACTGAAACATTTCTTAGTAGTATTACTTCAAAAATAACAAACTCGCATGTTAATTAAAATAACTACAAATGTTTTATAGCCTAAATATATAGTATACAACTCATAGATATTCGAATTTGCTATTTCAAAATTTAATTTTAATACTCGTCCATAAAATTTACTTATTATTTTCTATGTACATTAAGTTCTGTACAGGGGTTAAAAATTACCAGAGCAAGAGCCAATATCAAGAAGCAATTCCTGTGCAAAGCCTTTTATCAGTTTCTTTATTCAATCAGTATAAATGATGGAAAGTAACATGCGGCATAGGCATTGCTCTGCTCCCTTTCTCTAAAAAAAAAAAACTTCCCGCATACACATTCTATCATTTATTTCGGTTCTTCCATCTACATATCGGCAGTTCCTTCCACACAACAGTCAGCAGCACTCATTTGCATGGCAACCTTTATCCAATTTTTCATCCACTCGCATTACCACATTTGCAACAACAACAAATTCGCATATATATTTAGCATCGAAGCGAATGAAACCCACAAAAAATATTTTGCAGATGATAAATAAAACGCACATACATTTACTTTCTTTCGTTTATATATTATTCGCTTTTTCTTCACTGCTCTTTTTTTTTATTTTACAGCCCACTCTTGGCCACCCCATTCTTATAGCATATGCAAAAATACTCAGTGCTCACGCCTGACGGGCAATGGTTGGAAAATAAGATGAAAAACTTTCAGTTTCTTGCGCGCACATTCAATTTGGGGTGGCTTTATTTTTGCATTTCCCTTTTGCAGTCCGTACACACACAGTTTTCTTTTCGCCTTAACAAATTTCCGATCTTTTCCTTTATCCCTTTCTTGGGATTCTGCCCTAACCGCTACTGTTTGAGATATAATGTAATATACGTTGCTCATACATAAAATAAATTCGCCATCATTGGAGCAACATATCTGCGAGTACGTGTGTGTGTGTAAAATACTTTTACCATCTCTGCAGCATCTGCAAAAAAAAGGAAGAAAAAGAAACAGGAGAGATACAAAAAAAAAATGCGAAGAAATGCTCACCTCGATACTGTCGCATCCTTTCCGTATATTATTATTTTTCTTCTTCGTTGTCATTATTTTTTGTTGGTGCCCTATGTCACGATGAACCCTATGCGAATTTACAACATCACATTTCACCCTCTTGTAGCAGTTGGATATTTTGCATGCGAATATTCTTTTTCGTTGCGAGTTTTGTTTCTCCTTTTTTTTGCATAAATATAATTTATTTATTTTTATTCTGTGTACTTGAAGCCATCCCCTCTTGTAATATCTATTCTGATCTAACAAAGTCATCTAACAAGGTAGGAGATATAAATGGATGCAGTTGTATTTCAATCGATATAAATTTGTGTTTGAATTTAGAATTATCTGAAATGGCCACATGTTAAATTAAATAAGCACTGTTTTCAATCGAAGTTATTTGGAATAAAAAATTTAAAAATATTTTATAACATCCAAAATTATTTGAATTAATTATCTTCAATAGTTAGATAACAACAGGAAGTAGTATTTTGACTAATATAATGTATTTTCTACGTACTTGAAAGTCTTAAGAGTTAAGATTAATATTATTATTATGAGATTCTTGAGCATTTTTCAATATGCTGCAAGCTTGTTAAATTTGTCATATCATTGTGAACATCCAGTGTGGTATGAGATAAGAGAATTCCAAGAATTGGATAAACACACAATTGAAAATATATTTCAATATTGCAAAATATTTGTGTTCTGCATAATATGTGTGTGTTTGTGTTTTGCAATATTCCCTCGAAATATTTACCATAAAAAGATTGCGAAGGAATAGAATGTAATGTAAAAGGAAAATGACATGTAGAAAACTTTACATCCCTAGCAAAATGTCTATTATTTATTTGGCTTAGACTTTTCAATTTCATGCTGCTTTCGTATGGAGGAAAATATTCGCGTGTACACCAAACATATGCGCACATAACTGCTATTTATGTACGATTATATTTGCATTCAAGGCGAATTCAATAATTTCGTCATTGTTTATTAAAAAGCCAGTTGTAAAATGAATTAAATTCTTCTTGTGTACATTTTTTCAACAAAAACACATCAAATACAAACACAATTTGCTCATAATTTAGAAATACATGCAGGAATCCTGAGCTGCAATTTTCTCCATTCACAATGTTAATGATTTTTGTTCCTTTAAGTAAATGAAAACTACTTACTACATGAATGTTTTATTAAAGTTCATTCACAAATCGTATTCAATCTTTAATTTAATCTTCAATAAAACTTATTTCATCAAATATTAAGACGTGAGCTTAGAATAACGTTAAAACAATAAAAACGCGGGAGAAAAAAAACTTTATAACACCCACGTTCAACATGCCCCAACAAAATAAAATTGGTTGAAACCGCTTAAAAGTTAAATGTCAATAAAAAAGTGAAAATGAATTCACTCATATTTTTATTTTATGTAAGGCACGAACGCGTGTGTGTTTGCGTTCACATATTATTAATATAAAAAAACATGTAAAAACACATCCACAGCTTTCTTGCCGCCCTTAATTTTCAAAGAATTTTTATTTAATTTTATTTTATCGCATGTCATTTACTTATTTATTCTTTTGCTTTCAGTTTCTTTTCGTCGTATTATACTTATATACGTGTGTAGATGTTCTTATAAGTACACGTACCCTTCTGCTGTTTTTGTTTACATTTGAAGCGTTAGCGTGTCTCACCCATCAACCCCCTTCAACTTTGCAATTTTTGCAATTCGCATATTATCATACTTTTCAGTTTTCACTTTCATATGCGATTTTTTATTGGCGTTTTTCACGGCGTTAAAACTTCTTCTTCATCTTCTACTTTTTATGTTTGAAGGAATAATAAAAGTTGGATGTGTGAGTGGTTGAGTGTTTGTAAAAATATGGAAAAAGAAAATTAAATGTTGTTTTGACTTTTTTTCAGTGTTTGAGATATAAATAATCTATGATGTGGTTTAATTTCGAATACGCTTTTAAAAACAATAATTTTCCATCTGGTATTTAAGTATGGGTAATTAATAAATTTTTAATCACAGTTGAAAAAAAAATATTTAAAAAAAAACTCAAACAACTTCACGAGAGAAGAATTTGTTTACTAAAAATAGTTTTTGTTTTTTTAAAATACGACAGCCCCTTATATACATATAACTGTTAAATCTAACATAACAGCATAATACATTTGCAACAATTTTGTGACACAAACAGAAGGGGTAAGCCTCAGCTAAATGCTTTTATACACATCAAAATTAATGATTTCGAAGGGTTCATGAAACTCTCGCTATGATCAACATCAATCCGGATTACTTTTTTTACCCACAATACATCAATGTTAAGCGTTAAAGGATAATTGGCTTTTGATAGACATCACATTAATGGTTTTTGGTTAATAACTAACACCTATTGAATAAGCAAAATTGGCTAAAGTTATATTCAATGTTGTTTCATATATCCATCACAACTCTCTATTTGAATTTCATATTCTGATTAATTTTATTCTAGAAACAGGAAAAGTCCCTCATTTGAATTTCTAATTCAAGAATTGCAACAACCATCTCTACATAAAATAAACCTAAACATAATACAAGAACTTACGACAAAGGCTCATATTCTATGTCATTTCCATCACCTGCATGTATTTCCACAAAGGCATCCACAATAACAAAAACAAATAAAAGGGACATGCAATCATGATAATAACGACACGGTAGTCTGATGTAATGATAGACAAACACTCCCGGCATGCATTGGCAAAGAGTTAAGCAGAAGACGCTGTGCAGCTATGCTGCAGGTTGACTCCCATCACTATGTGCATCCGCGCCCGCCCAGCCACATTGTTTTTACCGTTTGTGTACCACATCGCATTGCTTATGCAATATGTGAACAGCATAAACAAATGGTGGATTTATGTTGTACGTACAAGCACACAACAATATATTGAATTGTGCAGATGCTACAAGGTGCAGGATGTAAATCAACAAATGCTTTGACAGGTGAGCGTATTCCAATAAAAGCACAACAAACAATGGTGTTGCACAAACAGCAGGTACTCGCGTATATTGCTTGTGTTACGTTTTTCATATTCTGTTTTTGGGGTGGCAGGATGTGTCGTTGGGGTTCCTTTATCTGAGCTCTTGTGCGCCATAAAGGATGCCAATATACCCTTTGACGAGATCTGACAAATATTGTCAAATAAATTTATGCAAATGCATTGAAGTGGAGTTTTACGGAAATACTTACATGTATTCTATAAAATAATTTCTATTCTTTTAGTGACTGTAAAACTTTGTAGCAAAAATTATAATAATAGCAGGTACAGTTATTAATTATTTAATAACGATTATTTATTTTACTCTTTTTTTCCTAGAATCCCTAAAATTGGAAATGATTTCATCATTGAAAATTGTGTTACAAACACATTATTGTTTTCTTGGAAGATCATTTCAATGTTACTTCTCTGTTTCGGAATGTGTATTTAAATAAAGAGCGATGAATTGCAGCTAACTTACCATTTTATTATTTTGATAAATATGGAAAATGTGACCTTGATTTGTTTTCCAAAATTGTTAATTATATTTTAGAAAAAATTAGTAAAAATGTAGAAATCCCTGAACAAATACTTTTTGATTTTTATTATAATGAACTCAATGATTTCTTCAATTTTCACCTTGAAAGGTTGAGCAAATTCCATCACCATTTTGTCCTCATTGAAATCATTTTGTCCTCATTGTGTAGGGTTTCATAATAGACTGTGTGACTTTTTTTGCCAAAAGGATCAAATTTAGGAATATGACGTTAATGCAGTTTTGTTTAGAATATTTCTATGGATAAACATTGTTGAAATGAACAAGTCGCTTTTGAGCTCCTTTAGAAACGAAGCAGTTTTTTGGCTTTAGCCTTGACCTTGAAACATCACACCTTGAAGAAATTTAAATGACTTTCTTTTTTTTCAATTTTGCATAAGCGTAAAACTAGTGGTTTCTGAGATATAACGATGAAAAATTCTATGCTTCTTGATCTACCTATATTTTTGCTTTTACAAATGCAGCAAATATTTTATTTCGCGTTTTAAAATTAAATTGATTCATTTTTCCTTACTTGTTATATTTTATAAATTAAAAATTTTGTGAATTTCAAGTTTAAAATGAAGATTTTGAATATTTTTCACATGCATACTTGAATAATTATTATGTACCTACCTGCAAATTTTCCAAAACTTATTGAAAATCTATAAAGCCAATTATTTCAATTAGGATAAAATATCATACGAGCACTCTTTACATGTATATATATCTCTAAGTGCTATAGTCGAGTGAAATGAAAAACTGTTCGTAATTTGAAAGGTGAACTCAAACTAATGAGCTCTCGTCATGCTATAGTCGCAATATTTTTCCATTGGATTTGCATATGAAACGTGACTTAATTGGGAAAGTAACAAATGTGCTTCATGGCCTCCAATGCATCAATATGTTATGCAAAGTTTGATGTATTCTACCAAACTAAAGTATAACATTAATTCCTAGAAACTGAAGATAAATTGTACGGTGTATAAGCTGAAATTACGTAATAATGTTGTTTACTTCGTTTCATAACAAACCCTGCAACAACTAAGTAGACATTAAAAGAAACCAACTGGAGTTACGACCTGCCCCATCAAATTTAAATCAAAATCAGCAGCAGAAAATATGCATTGGCATTTTATCTCCTCCTAACTTACTGCCATGCTGAGGAAGCGAAGTAGTGTAATAAAAGGGTTCCATCGAATTTGATTCCATGAATGAAATCCTAATGTAACCCTTTTAGCACGCCAATAACAATAATTCCCATCGATCTTTTCAAATAAATTTGCAATTTTCTCGTCACACATGCCTCAATAGCGCACATCTTCCATGTAGGTACACTAGAGCGTTATATATTTGATGAGAAAGGGTGACATAACGAGCTACCGCATATTATGCAATATGCATGTTTACTCGTGAACCTTTTTTGCATGTTGTGTGTAGCATCCGGTTGGTTGCAATTTTTGACACAACATGTAAATCAAATCGAGATGTGCATTATTGTGCATGGGGCTGTGAATTATTTGTGCTGCTGTGGATATGTTGGGCAATTAATTGCAATGCAAAAATATATATAATGCAGCAATTTGAGAAGGTAATAAATAAACATCCCCTCTTTGATTATTTTCGATTTGTTCTGCTGTAGATACCATTTGAAATTGAATTTTAAACTTTTGTGAATTATTTTAAAAACGTAAAATGTAATTTAATTTATTTTAAATATATTTATGAACTCAATAAATTTATCCAATATAATAAATAGTTTCATGTTTGTTTACTTTAAAATAATTAATCGCGGGAATAGCGAAGTATGAATCTATATAGCTGCAGCTGAACTGCAATTTATTAAAATGTATATCAAATATGAAAAATGTGGCTCTGAATTTCTTACATTTTGAGAAAGAGTGTCTGCGTTCACCCCCATTTTTGCCAAGAAGGACACATTTTTGATGTAAGGTGAATGCAGTTTTGATAAGAATATTTTTGTGGATAAGCGATAGAGGCGTTTTTGGGCTCGCAAAAAAGCGAAACAGTTTCTTTTCCAGTAACCTTGAAAAATCTGATCTTCATAAAATTAAAAAGAGTTTATTATTTTTTGTTTCATATTTTACAAATAAATTTTAAAAGTTGGTTGACTATAGTTTCGAGATAACGAAGTGTACGATGAATAACGCTGCGCTGGAGCAAGGACGTACATTTGCACTTTTTTTTCTAGACCACATTTTTAAACTCAGTAGATGTCAAAATGTATTTCTGCATCATCTAATTTTTTTTAAATTTGAAATACAAAAATCTATAAATGCCCTTGGGGTCGTATATAAATTAAAAAGTATCCTTTTTCGAAGCGTATAAGAAATAAGCTTATTAAATGTTGTAATTACCCGCGTAAGATGGTTAATGTTAACGAGCAAAAACTTTCTAGTGTCACACATTACACTTTTATACAATTCATTTGTATGCAAATAAATAAATTAAAAAGCCCTTTTCCACAATGGATCTGTATTTAATTCCACTTAGTGTGGAGGGAAAGAAACTTGAACTCATTGAATGTTTTTAACCCACTTACAACCCCAAAAAACTTTGAAAGCACATTTCAAGTCGTATCAAATCGTTATACAACACATAATACGAAAAAAAAAAAGTTGCCAAACATCCATATACCTACAAAACCAATTTTAATCCCATTAGGCACGAAAAATTCATCTTTTATATTAAAAGGGGGTGAGCATAAAACGAAATGAGCTTAATTAGCAGTAAACATATCATCTAATATCCAAGAACGAATTGATAAAAGGGTGTATTATAATGCAGAAAGTGAAAAACGTACGCGTAAAACAAACAACAAAACAGTGCTGGAAAATGGAAAACTCGGCAAATAATTCATACGTACAGGGCTACAGAAAGCAGGAGGTGAACCAGCACATATTATAGTAGAGCCCAGCACACATATAAATATCCGACAAAGATGATTACGCAGTGTGTGTAATGTATGTGTAACTCTACATAAATAGCAATGCAGAATACAGCGGGCACAACCCATCTCCCTATAATGTTAATTACAGTCAACCAGTACTCAGTTTGCGCAACGCACCCTCACCCTCGTCCACCTCAAACAATCAACCAATCTCAAAACTTACATTTTATAACGTATATTTGTGTATATCTTCCTGCTACACATTGCGCGGCAAACAAAAGTGTTATGTGTGGGGTGACTTTAGCCCCTTGTATTTGCCTCCTCCGTTGGTTGGTTGGGGATTACTTCTTTCTAACTCATATGGAAGCCAGCATACACATACATTACTCTTAAATTTCACCGAGTAGAGACACATACGCAATACGTACTTTGTTTAGTTTTAAAACCATTTTCGCAAGATGGCATGTGTGTATCGGAGCGGGCATGAGGGCAAGCATACCACGGTTGAATATTTCAAAATGAACCAAATTTCAGAAGCATGAAAGGAAAATGGGAATATATACTCCACTCGTGTAATATATGTGTAAGAATAAAAGGCAATGGAATAACAAGCATATAGAATAACATATATACTTAATATAGCTGAAAAAACAACACACAAGTATACGCGACTGTAAGATGGATCTAAACCTTTTCTTTGGGAAAAGCTTAATTACATTTAACCCCTCACAAAATCCCCACATGTGTAGGACGTAGCATGTATAGTTATGCGATTTGTTTGCATAGCACCAAGTAGATTTCGCCGCATTTCGTTCATACATTTTTGGTTACATGTGAAAGAAGATAAATGAAGATGACGGTGTGTACACATTCTTTGCTCAACAATCCCATTCCCCATGAACGCCTTCGCTTATACGAGTGTATGTAGCATCTAACTCCCATATCTTATAGTCAAAGCCCCTTGAGGGTGTACGCTTTTTGGACATGTTAGAAACGTTTGATTAGAAATTTTGAAAGCGTTGCCGCATGGTTTGGGTTGTCATATATTACGCATTTATTCTATACACAATATGCATATACGATGTGTGGATAATAACGAGTGTTGTATGTGAGGGAGGATAAATTTTCACCATGGATATTTTAGATTCCTTTGACGCCCTTTATAATAAAAGTATTTCACATTTTCTTTTTGCTGAGGCGTTGTGATGTGGCGAATGAGTTTGAACTTTGAATTCGAAGATGAAATGTTTTTGAATTATGAGCATCACATACAGTAAACGAAATTCATTTAATTTCAATCATTTTTTGGCCAAAATGTTGTTGTCCAAGCAAGTGTTCCTATTTTTAGGAAATTTGGCGATTAGAAAAATCTTCATTTTGTATTTTCAATATTTTCGCTTTTTGCTTGATGAAAGACATTATATCTTCCCATATTTTTCCAACTTAAAGAATTTATGTCCCCAATAATAATAATGAGAGACAAATCAAAAATAAATAAATATATAAAAAAGTAGTCATTTCAAACTTAATGGAACTACATAATAGAATTTCGCACCGCAAGCATTAAATAAATTATTATTATCTAATTATCTAACTCGTTATGTCAATAAGAACAAATATTTCTATTTATATTTATTCGTATCTTTGTGACAAACACTAAACGGTTTTCGTATTATTAGCAAAAAACAGAGTGAAATTAATTGAATTTGGTTCACTATACATATTATGGTCCATATGGTTGTAATTAATTATTTTCAATTATGTATAAACATTTTTGAAACCAAACATAATCATATTTCAATTTTTAACTATATAATGCCGTTTGTCCTTCCCGAAATTACTGAAATGTAAGTGTTTTAATATTACATTTATTGTAGATCAATTTTTACATTTTTTTAAATAACCTCCCCCACAGAGTTTTTTACAGAGTTATTGCTTTGTCCTCCAAAAATTAAAATTTTACGGCTAACTTTATCCCATTCAATTGCTGTGTCTTCCCTACACCCAATTGTTTGATTTCAGCAAAATTTGGAGCAAGCAAATAACATAACTTTTTCCACCGACATAATGCAAAACAAAACTCAACACACCCAGCGGATGCTTAGGGGAAGTTTATTTGCTTCTATACATAATTGTGTCAAGTAGCATCGCCGTGATAACACAGCATGGCATGGTTGTGACATGTCTCCGCATAGTTGGATGGGGAAAACAAAGATGTCAAGCTGGAAATTCGGATAGCAAATACCACGAACATTTAAAAACATGGATATAACGCATCAGAGAATTGAAGACAGATTCTATTGTTTCTCATGTTTTCATTCGTGAGTCCTTGTTTCCATTTTTCTATATACGGATTTAATATTTCGATAATAATTTTTGGCAAAGCCAACCGCATTACTGCATATTTTGAGATGTGCCAAAGTTGGTGCAAAAATTTGGCTAAAGAACCACGCGCACACCCCGTGCGGCAGATTATTTCGTCAGCAAAAAAATTCACATCATTTGGCGCACATTGTGGCTGTCGAAAAACTTCTTGTAAACGCCTTTCAATAAATCTCTCACCACTGATAAGGAATTGGAATCTTTGGTGTGTTTGAATATTATCGTGGATGGGGAGGGGTGTTTAATGGTTGGCATCCATGTGGGATGTGCGGAAATAAATATTTAAGGATATTTAGAAGGTAAATGGTACAATATTCAAATAATATTTGGTGTATAAAAAGCGCCACATGTGCCATTGCCAGGACAACGACTGAGCTATAAAGCCAATCTACATACATTATCATATTAAATCCAGCACATGTGTGTGTTTTTGTTTATTTTATTAAGCCTTTGAATAACCAAGACTTTGCTTATGCAAAAACGTCGCATCGAGTTGTGGAGTGTACACTTCCACATATATGTAGAATACATAATGTGAACGTGTGTACCAGCGCAAAAACCGCATATTCCGGGATGGCTGCGGGTGGTGCTGTTGTTGGTGGTGGTGGTGGTGGTGGTAGTGGATGGCGTCCATGCCCGCCCCTTCATGCAGCACACATGCGGCGAACATTAAAATGAATTGAGCTTGAGCCGTTTATGTTTGCATCCGTACAAGAAACATGTACACATAAAAGTATATATTCGAGTGAACTAAACGAGCATAGAAATATGCACAGACAAAAACGGCATAAAGCGATCTCTTGCATTTTCCAAGGGATTACATGTGAAGCCGCCCGGTTTTGTGGTTGCCAAGGCTAAATTGGAATCCTATGCCGCCAGCAAAGGAGCCGTACAATTTCAATATCCTTTCGTTCCATATGCTTTTGACATATTTTATTTACTATATTCTGTTGTACAAGATGTACTATACAGATATTTTTGTTTCATCGTTTGTGCAGCTCGAGCTTCACGACGATGCCATGCGGGGTAGCTGCTTTTTTGATGTCAAACAAATGGTGTACACATTTCTATTCTTAAGCTTAACTACTTTGCTAATGTAAACTCTCTACATAAGCGTTTTTCCAGCATACTCTATGCTACGAAGATAGTCTACCCACATACAACACACATAGAGAGCACACACATTGCGGTGCTTCTATGCTCTGTTTTGGGAATGTCTTTATACGAGAAGTTGGAAAAATTACAAGGCTTTTTTACTCGCTCAACAATCTGGCTTATTTGTGAACGCAAGAATTTACCTTGTTTGCCAAGGTATTTGCTGACATGCATAATATAAAGCACAAAAGTAAAAAAACGGCAATGCAGTTTGAATGAAGTCGACTGTTAAGCTGCAGCAAATGCGCGATTGCTCCTCCACTGAGATAAAAGAAAACTTTATCGAAATTCCTTTGAGATGCCAGGGATTTAACAAAACTTTTCGTTTTTATTTGCGCACAGAATAAATGACGCAGATTTTGTGGTTTGGTTTGTTGACTTATAAGTTGATCGTTATTATACTAAAGTCTGAAAACACTGAATTCTAATGGGACTTATGGTGAAATTGTTAAAAGTAATAACAGTTAGAACCTACGAGTAGTTGCTTAAAATTTGAATCAGTTAAGGGCTTTGCTGCAGTAACTAATAATGTAGAGCAAAATAATTGTAGAACTCGGGATCAAAGAGTTAAATAGAAGGATGATTTCTGAATTTTTAGATTCTGACAATGAAATGTTTCGTCGTTTTTTTCTCCTTTTGGAAGCTACAATAATAAGAAAGAACATTTTTCAACACATTAAGGGTTACTGAGATATAATTAGTGTGACCTTGATTTTTCAAATTTTAACCTTGAAATTTTCGTCGTATATAAGACTATGTTATCGAATTTCTTTCATGTTGCTTAAGGTTGCTGAAATATGAGATCATGTTATATTTGCTTACCTAAATCGTGAGCGCTATATTGAGTACCCATATTATTTGTTTTCCCATAAATCTTTCGAAGATTAGAACTAAAACGGCTAAAAAAATTAACTGTTTCCCATTTTTTTAGTAATGTTTCTTTTTTTTCAGATTGATTGAGCCCATCGTATTTTTAACAATTTGTAGTTACCAATAAAAAAAAATATATATATATATTTATTCGTTTCGTTTGTGAAGAAGTTAATTAACATCTTAGATCAAAGTCTACCGTAGCAGAGAAAATTATGATAAAGGATCATTTGCGTATTTACTACAGTTTTAAAAACATTCTTCTAAAATTTTAAAGGATTATAAATCCTTTTTTTCTAGTAGTTACATCTATTAAGTTTGTAATAAATTCATAAGAAAGTATTAACAATTTTCCAACCTATTATAAGAGATTTTTATATGCTAATTATAGCAAGGTAAACTTCCAAACTAGCTACAAAATTGCGCAGCGATAATTAAACTAAAACCACAACACTTTTCGAGACCCACCCCAACTTATTTGTATGCGCACTTCTTCTTAGCTGCTACTGACATGTGACATATTAACAATCTACACCCTCCCGTTCTCTTTTCCACCTCCCCATTCACAAAGATGTTTAAAACTTTTTGGAGAAAAGAAAAACTTTTCACTTCGGAGCTCTTCATAAAACATAAAATGAGGATTCTCTTCAACATAACTAACTTTTGCCATGTAACAATTTAAGTTCTCTACCGGATGATGTGCACATGAATTCATATTTTAATGTTTTCGACACACATCACACAATGCATATAATGCGAAGCCATACCACACGAAGGTACACGTATCAAAATTATGTTCGTTTATTGCACGCATCAATGCCACCCCTTTCTCTATTGAATTTTATTTAAAATTATATTTTGTTAATAAATTTTCGCAATCAAAAGATATCCGATTTCCCATTGAGGAGCACAACAACAATGAGACAAACGTCCGCGAATATTATATGCAAACGATGTCAAATATTTGCGTGTTGCATATGCAATCAGCCCTTCAGTTAGGGAGAGTTTATACAAACTCTTGATCAGCGTTGAATCGAATGCATGCCAATAACAAATGACAATCGAATGGCATAAATCAAAATTGACATCCGCGCTAGTTAACCTTTTTTTGGTTGCTGTGGCGCTATAGCCGCACATGCATTGTTCTCTCGTTGGCAATGCATTTTCCTTTATGAATATTCATATATAAATTATTATTTGCGAGCCATTTTTTTTTATGTGCATTGTCTATTGTGTGTTGTGTCATGTTCAATTGGTTATCCTTTGATGCATTATGAGAATGACTATATGTACGGAATAGATTCACATTTATTCAATTTTTACGGGTTATAAATTAGTTGGATGTGACCTTTCTCACCCTTTTTTGCATGAAAGAAAAAATATGCAGGGTGCCGCGATAAGGTCTTAAATTACAATTTTTCATTTATGAGTTGTGTATTTTATTTTGCATTTTATTGTGGTGGCTCAATTTATGATTAATTTTATTTTAATATTTTGTCTATTACTTAGTTTGACCTTTTTAAATATATTAAATAAAATTTTCAAAATTTAAAACAAATATTCTTCTTTTATGTTATAGTTTTATAACACAATTTTGCATACTATATTTATGATTTGTGTGCAACTGGCGTTAACAGGTCTTTCAAAAGTACCTGAAAACCAATCATGTAGAAGAGATAATTATTATTTTGAATGAATTTCATCTACAGAACTTAATATTCAGTGAAGTCCTGCGTGTATTCATGAAGTACCAAAATTTTACGTTTACGTACAATGTACATAGCACAATTTATATAAATTCCTTCTATTAACAAGTCCTCGAACCCCGTTATGGTATTTCTAAATAAATAAAAAACACTGAATTGTGATGGAATTTACCGTCACACAAGCCAATGCTCTTCGTCGTTTTAGTGCCAACGAGATTATGAGAATACGATTTGACAGGCGTGAAAATTTCTTTGAATATCATTTGATGTGTATTCTGGTACCCCCGGCGATTGCTTTACACAATAATTCTCTCAAGCTTCAAATACGAGTACATTTCCCAATGATTATCGACTGTTGTCATGGCCGCACACATTGTTTTGGCACGTCCGTATTTTTGACACTTATTGCCTGTAAAGTGATTAATTGAGGAGGAAATTAATATGTCAATCATTGTGGTTGAATTTGTCGTTCTGGTTGCGAGTATTTGTGGTTCAATTCGATTGTAATTCGTGGGGATGAAAATACACTATGATGCTGAGTGATGTTGGATTAACTGAAATTCCAAATTTAACAGATGGTAGCAAAAATAAAATATTTTGGAGCAAATATAAATGACTAATTATCTAAACGAAAATGTTTTTAATATTTTTTCGCATCGAATCGAATTGTTAGTTACTTAATGAAATAAAGTCACTTAAGGAGATAATAATAATGTTTGCGATCGTGGGTTGTAAGAAAAATTCATTTCCGCGTATTTAACTAAATTCGTTTATAAAACTACTTGTTAATGAAATATTTGTAAAGTTCAAGCAGCTGTATTTCCATTTTCCATTGATATTACAAGGAAAAAAATTAAATTAGGTTTCTTTAAATATATTTATAAAATTTACTCCAATGAAAATTATTATTTTATCTTCCCTCGGTAGATAGTAACAACAACCCATTTTTTAAAATATCAAGATTGATCTGTACTAAAGTTTAATTAAAGGGAATTTAACTTTTAGAAAAATGAAAGCTCCTGCAAATCTAAATGCCTTCAAAGTTTAAAAAATACAATAAATATTTATAAGCCCTTATTTTCTTTATTCCAAATAAAAAGGCAATACCCCTTTCCGCCTGAAAATAATGTCGTAAAAAATCTGAAAAAATATTTCAACCCACTGACATTTGTCCGCTGATAAACACGATTCACCCATAAATTTATGATTTTCAATTTCTCATCTCCAACGCCTAACCCCAGCATGTGTAATTGAATTAAAAGCGAATGACGCGTCTTGTATGCTGATCGTATACAATGGCGCATATTCATTTGCTAACTTCTTTATGCACACACATGAACAATTTCACTGTGCCTATAATATTAATCTTCCTGAGCAAACATACAGTGTTGGCACAATCCATTCTAATGCCATCGCGAATATACATACATACCTATAATAAAGCACATACCATCCACCAGCTCAGCCACTCACAACGTGCAACCACCACCACCCCCAAAATCCAATTCCATTCAAAAGGCTAGGTAATTTATATTGGATGTCGTTCCATATCCATGCATCAGCATGATGTAAAAGATTTCTTAAAGTTTAAAGTTTAAATGGATTTCAATTTGTGTTGCCATAACATGGAACGTATTAAACGTAAACAATTGGATCAGATTTAATTTAGAGATGACGTTGGAAAAAGTAGCTAAAACATAGTTGTTACTAATAATCTCTCAAACCTATGACATAATAAAGGGAATTAAAAGTAGTAAAAGCTTTTAAACTAACACTTTTCTTAATATGACGTGTAGATAATTTATGGTATTATGGAACTAAGTTAATGTACATAATTCAAATGGCTGGCTCATACTTCAAAATCGGTTGAATGTTAATGTTATATAAAATAGAAAACGTTGACATCAAAAACATTAAGACTGATGTGCTCGGTATGAGCGCGTTTAATAAGAGCCAAGGAAACAAATAACGAATGCTAACTGTCACTAAATGGATGTGTGTACGTACGTTAAGGGAGCACACACCCATGCAAAGTCTGCATGTCCTCATACCCACCTACCCACATATATTATAGCCACTTGATGTGATCCTTATGGGTTTCTTCTGTATAATATACGAACGCTGTCACTTCGCAAGAACAAATGATTTCTCTTCTCGGTTGATGCCACCCACTGCGCAAATGGATCCAATGTGTGACACCTCGTTTTCTCCATTCCATTGATCTCTCCAGGGTCCTCATTTGCTGGGCAATACTGCCAGTTGTCGCACCATGCATCGTCGAGTACCAACACGGAATACACTCACAAGAGCGCACATTTAAATTCCAATTTCTTATACATGTCGGTATCTCAATGTATTATATATTTCATTTGTGTTCAATGCGCGGTAGTGCTATGGGAATTTTTGCATGGTTGGGATGATAATTAAAATGCATTATTTTTAATAAAAAATGTATTTATTTAAATGAAGCATTTCTACTTTGTACTCGAACAAAATGGCAAAAACATAAATATTGTTTTCTTACACAGATTTTAAATGCAGCTATAGCCAGTAGGTGATGATGGATGTTATTTGGTGTAAATCTAATTCAAAACATTTGGGTTATGTTACTAGTCCAAATTTAATAGAAATTCATCGGTCAAGTAGTCAAATTAGTATCGAGAATGCTTAAAGTGAGTGTAACCAGATCACAAAATATTATTTTTCTGTAGTAAATTCTGCTTCTGTTTTCATTATTCGTGCAGCAACGCAAAACAGAAATTTTATTTATTTTATATTATTAAAAAGAGAGCAGTTCGTCAATTTGGAAGAAGCATTTTTTAAATTACCACCTTAAATTTTTACAAATTTTTGTTGTTGTTTTAAAGTTTTGACAATATTATACAATTTAAGTATGTATATACATTATGTACATAAATACCTGCACATAAAAAGCCTTTTGGGGTTTTTCATTTCTTATGTCGATCGTATAGATGTAACACATTCGCATTTATCATCCAGTTATTGTACTCAGTAGATACCCCACACAATTTGCCCACATATAACCCATCTCGCATCTTCGGTTTATGTATGCAAACCCTTTAACAATACCTAATGTATTGTAGGACCACATAGAAGGACACATTTTATAATATAATATGTGGGGTAACATTTGCCACCCAATTGCTTGCTATCTTAATGTAATATAACAAAAGAAAATTTGATAGTTTGTTATCGCTGCTGCTATATAATAAATTTAGGGATTTTGCCTTCTCCCATCCACCCATCCACCACAAAATGACTTCAATTTCCAAAAATGTGTGTATGAGGGTGAATGCCGAATGGTGATGTGTGGCAAACTGGAATTCTTCTACAATCTAGATGAAATACCGAATATAGGTAAAGTACACGGATGGGTGTCAAGGGAAGTTTAATGAGTAGCGACGCTTTTGAAAACAAGATGGCCGACGGCCTGTCATATGATTGAATACAAAAGCACACACAAAAAGTCCTCCAGTGAGTAGAATGTAGATTTTCCCCACATTAAATATGTATGTATGAACGCGTTCAGTTACCATGCACACACACGTACCCAATCTGAGATACCTACAATGTATATGTATTCACACACATCCAGTTACAACCAACATAATATGTTACACATTTGAATAACGCCATTGTGGAGTACATGTGGGCGAATATAATATGCATTATGTAGGTAGTATGTGCACAAGGGATGTGAACTACGAAGAAGTGCTAGTACGATGTGGAACACTTTGGCAAAAACCCATGCACAATTGTGAGTATCGAAGTATATCTTTACCCGTTTTGGGTTCATCACGTACATAAAATAGTCGGTATACGAATATAGGGGATGCTGTGGTACACATTCATACATGTTTGCATGAATATTGATTTGCATGTACGGCCAGAGTCTTCATGCAGCACCATAGGGGTACATAATTTGAATATACGATACTTCTACAGTTGAACACATGAAAATTTGTCCATTTTTGTAGATAAAATACGCGTATTGTGTACTCGTGTATGCATACAAGTAAATTGCTGTGTGCTTTTTATGTGCGATGAGTAAAGGCTGTATGTGTCACAGTCGTAAGGATGGATGCATGAATGCCTGGATGGATGGGGGTTATTAAACGGGGTGACTTTCGCGACCATCATACATCGTACACATTTTGTATTTACGGCGCATGTGAGAATGGGAGATTTTTGTACACTTATATACCTAGATGAGTGAGCGCTTTAATTTTAATATGAATGGGACGGGTGGGTGGAGAGAGGAAGGGGTGAGTGAAGGGAGAAAGCAAACAATATGTTTTATTTTGTAGGAATACTACTTCTGCATATGAGAATAATGGATATTGTACATATAAAGGAGAGATGATTTGATTTTGTGTATTAGAATTACAAACACACCGGATGATGTGTCTTCATCCCTTGTTGTTATTTGCATATTATATATCAGAAATACATTTTATAGAGGGAAGGATGGAAGGGTAGTTGGGGAGACTTTAAAATCATTTATTTTGTTAATAGTGTAGCATTGAATGGAAGGATTAAATACTGAGAAAAATTAGGAGTTGATATAATCATTATCATACGTGGCATTACCACCCCGTTCGGACGTGGATTGACACCAGTTTGCTTTCCAAGTGTTTGTGTGTCTTGGCCTACGCATTCCTCCCATCTGTGACGAGATCTCCTCGTCTCCTCGTTTCAAAAAATATATCCTGAAAGACATCTTCTACTGGGTCATCGTCATTCATTTCGATTCGTTATAATATGTAATCCTTAATGAGTAAGTAAAAATGTAAAAAAAAATTGAATTTGGTGCTACAAAATAAATTTTAAGTCAACATCAATGAAACATCCCAATAATTTTAAATTTTCATAAAATCAGTGCAAAACATCCCTTTAAAACACACAATAAAAAGTACTTAAATCAACCTCATTTCATTGCCTTTTCATTACCTTAAAGCTCAAAAGATTAATCACAAGAAAATTTAGTTTGAAGGTCATCTCATGCACACACAATTGAAAGAAGTGTTCCCTCACAAAATGCGCAACAAGACGGAAACTCAATTATAAAACTGGGAAAAAAAAGGAGCGAGAAGAAAGCGCAAGGTCGTCTGAAAATTAAAAACAATGAATGAAAATGAGCGCACAAAAAAGAAGGTATATGAAAAATATGCGAGTGCTGCTGAGGGGTGATGAGACGAGCATTCATTCAAAAGAGTGGGGTAAGAAGCGCCAAGATGGTTGGGGGGTTTTTCAAACCATAAAGATGGAAAGAAGTAAACAAATAAAAATACATAAAAAACTTTTGCGATTCACCCACACTGATGTTGTCTTCTTGTGCTGTGTATTTAAATTTGAGACACGAAACAAAATTTATGTGTTTCTTAACGGATGCAGTTTTCAAAGCCCACCTCTGAGAATGTTGGGGTATTGCGAAGGTGGTGTTTTTTAAATCCTTATTTATAAATAATAAACAAACAAATAAATTTTTTTTTTAAATATACTTATTAAAAAATAAAAGAAAGTAAGAATACGATTAGGCTTTGATTACTGGCAAGTGGCAATATATAATAAATTTAAATTGCTCCTTAATAAATTGCTGTAGCGTGTGCAATATTGTGATCAAATATAGCTACAGGAAATCAACTCGTGGATGTGAAAAATTCATTCAAATTACATACCAATCCAATCCAGTCACAGTCCTGTAATCAATTCTGCGACGACATCAAATTGCATGCGATCTCCTTTTGCAACCACAGCAATCATAGGGACTCTATATATTATGCAAATTATGCACGCTTCCACCAGCTCACAACAAGAAACGTGCCGACTATGTTATATTACATAAAAGCTGTAATAATAATTTAAAAGAAACCTACACCTCCATAAATGCATGAAAATTACACAGCACACACATTGATATAGTTATGTCGCTAAATAGACGCTCTTTTTTCCTTCTTATTTAATGAAATGAAAATGAAAGTTGCGCTTGAAAGAAATGAGAGCGAGCGCAAAAGTTTTATATAAATTACATATAAAATATTGTATATAGTCGTCGAGCTTGAGTAGAATGAATCAAAAACGTTGCACGATTTGGGGAATGAGGTGCGGTGTGTTTATACAGAAAACGTCGCGACGCCAATTTAAAAAATATAAAAAAAGTCTACACCTCTACCTTATGTTTCCACCCCCCCCCCACTACACCCTCATCCCCCACAAAGACGGTTTCTGCTTTTCCCGTCATTTGCACCATTTTACGATTCTTATATGACCTAAATTTCAACACACATAGCTATAAATTTAAAACACATTTGAATTGATGGACGCATTTGTTTGACAAAGCGTCGTTAAACATTTGTAGGTAATTTGAAACCGCATGTAGTGGTCAGTGAGGGCATAAATCGCGTCCTTGTTGGCCGGACGCTCGCACAACATTAATCATGGAATTACTTCCGAGTGAGCAGTTGCAAAATTGACCACACAACTTTTTCGCCTGACGTGGGGAGCTGTTGTTGTGTAAATGCAGAGGGTAGACAAAAGTGGACGTGCAGTACCTTTACTTTAACCACGTATAAAATTAATGAAAATATAATTTTTCGTGAAACCCTTTTTTATCTAACATTTTTTGTGGGCTGGATAAATTGACGCGCTTTCGGCAGACCCCATATCCTTAACATGTAAATATAGTTGCGAGTACGTGTGTAGCGTATCCAGGGTGTAACTGTAATCCATCCTGGTGCAAGGGTCTAAAGAAAAAATTACTGTTGTTGGCAGGCTTGTTGTTAATATTTGCATAAAATCATTAAATTGATACGATTCACGTGCCCTTTGAATTCCCTTTAGGGATAATAATTGAGGATGACCGCTTCGGCCAGTTTAATGACCAGTCACAACTCACAGGTATAAGCAGAACCTTGTATGGCGAGTGCCATTGATTTATCAATTCTGTTTCACAGTAATAATAATTGTTAAATTGGT